>CM041294.1:55627821-58027821 GCA_023052935.1 Piezodorus guildinii
TAAATGAAATTCGTCATTGGATATATGTTGGAGCGAGATCAGTGGCTAGAAACTTAGGTCTAATTAAGAAGGATCAATCATCAATTCATTCAACTACTGAAGAAAAGAAAATGAAAGATAATGGTAAATTAGCACCCTGGAAAAGAAGACTAAAGAATAAAATCGATGGGATCCGCAAAGATATAGGAATCTTGACAAATTACCTAAGAAACCCCAGCATAGCAACATTTAAACTAAAGAAAAAAGTGGATGAAATCGTAGTTTTACATATAGGTGCTGTTCAAGAATCTGAATTGAATGATAAACTAAAACTTTATTTAGATGATAGAAAGCAAAAATTAGCTGTATATGCTAACAGGTTAAGAAGATATACTGAAGCGGAAAAAAGAAGAAGGCAAAATTTTATGTTTATATCGAAGCAGAAGGTCTTCTATAAATCATTAAATCATCAACAGAACATTGAGACTTCAAGTTTCAATGAGAATGAATTGGAAGAGTTCTGGTCGAAAATGTGGGAAGATCCTAAGAAAAATAACTTTAATGGAAGCTGGATAGATAAGATTAAGGTAAGGGCGCGCTCAGTTTCACCAATGGAACCAATTTCGATAAATGAAGACGATATCCAGTTATCAGTTAAAAGAATGAAAAATTGGAAATCACCTGGCCCTGATAAAATTCATAATTATTGGTTGAAATACTTTACTAGTGCCCATAAATTATTAGCTTCCTATTACCAAAAACTGCTGGCCAATACCATTGCTCCACCAGAAGACTTCTGTAAGGGTATAACTTATTTAATCCCTAAATCGGCTAAGAATCAGCTTGCTCCTAAAGATTTTCGACCTATCACCTGCTTAAACGGGGTTTATAAACTACTATCATCTATGATCAGTTGTAAATTATCAGATCATATCGACAAGTATGATATCATCACAAAGGAACAACTAGGGTGTAAGAAAAATGCCAAAGGATGCAAAAAACTATTAGTAATAGACTCGTTCATAACATCCCAAATAGCAAAGAAAAAACGAAACGCATCTATAGCCTGGATAGACTATCAAAAGGCGTATGACTCTGTCCCACATGGATGGCTAATAGAAGTATTAAACATCTACAAAGTAGATCGTAATATTATAGATTTATTAGAGCGTCTAATGAAAACGTGGAAGGTGAAGTTGCACTTACCTAACCTTAGAAGTTCCAAATTGTGCATACCAATAGACAGAGGAATATTTCAAGGTGACTCGTTAAGTCCATTGTTGTTCTGTCTGGCTTTAAATCCTCTTAGTGAATTATTGAATAATTCTGGAATGGGTTACAAACTTAATAATAGTGGAACTTTAATCTCTCATGCTCTTTACATGGATGATTTAAAATTGTATGCAAGAGGTGACAAAGAGCTGAAAAACATGATTCATATGGTTGAGTCATTTAGTAATGAAATTGGTATGACTTTCGGAATAGAGAAGTGTGCTGCAATTCATGTTATAAGAGGAGTGGTGACAAACAAAGCAGACGTGGAGCTTATCAATAATGAAACAATAAAACAATTAAGCGATTCGGACTGTTATAAATACTTAGGATTTGGCCAAATTTTGAAATTCACGAAGAATAATAAAGATCATTTTAAAGATGAGTTCAAAATGCGAGTAAAAAAAATTCTCAGAACGTATTTGTCAGCTGGAAATCTAGTAAAAGCAATAAATACATGGGCTATTCCAGTACTGACTTACACTTTTGGAGTTTTAAAATGGTCTAATACGGAACTTGAAGAAATGGATCGTTTAGTTAGAGTCCTGTTTACGTCAGAAAGAAAACGACATCCCAAATCATCAATAGAAAGAATCTACTTACCACGTAGGCAAGGTGGAAGGGGACTCGTTTGTCTGTTGAGAAGCTGCAGAGAGCAGGAAAACAATTTAAGACGCAGTTTCCTAGATAATGATTCTCCAATATGGTCTGCAATAAAAGCGTTAGACATTGGATACACAGCTCTAAACCTCAATTCAGAAGAGCATAAAGAGGGACCTACCGAAGAAAACTATGATTGAAAATTGGAAAAGTAAGTCACTACATGGTCGATTTCACAACTCTATGTCCCAATCAGGAGTAAATTGGGAAGCTTCTACCTTCTGGCTTAAAAAAGGTCACTTGTTTCCCGAAACAGAAGGATTTATTTTGGCCATACAAGATCAAGTGATTTCAACCAATGCTTATAGGAAATACATTTGTGGGGAGAATATAAGTGAACGATGTCGTCTTTGTAAAACGGCTATAGAGTCTATCCAACATGTATCATCTGGGTGTCAGGCATTGGCAGAGAGAGAATACCTTATGAGGCATAATAACTTGGCAAAAATTATTCACCAATCGCTGGCATTATCATACCAAATGATAGCAGACGAGGTTCCTTATTACCGATACGAACCAAAACAGGTACTCTCAGGTGAAAAAAAAACAATATACTGGGATCGTTCCATTATTACCGATCACATGATATTAAACAACAAGCCGGACATAGTGGTTATGGATCTAAATGTAAAATGCGGCTATGTTATTGATATTGCTGTCCCGAATGATGACAATATCGACAAAACTATTGCTGAGAAAATACGGAAATATCAAGATTTGTGCCAGGAACTACGTCAAGTCTATAAGCTGGAACAAATCAAGATATATCCGATAATTATCTCATGCAACGGTCTCATTCCAGATGACACCATTTTAGCAACTAAAAACTTAAAACTGCCTGAAAAGGTTCTGGAAGAAGGACAGAAAGCAGTTCTCCTCGGTACAGCCAGTATCATCAGAAAATTTTTAAATATAGTGTAGTATTTTTTGCCTAGCCCTTGACTTTGGTCCGGGTAGGTAAGTATTCTGGTAAAACCAAGAAAATGTGCAATAAAAATAATAATATTTATGTGTTTTTGGTAATCCCAATACAAAAGGAGTTGATCAGTACAGTTCATATGTCAAAAGTACAAATAAAAGACAACAGAAGACTATTTACAGACATCATGAATATAACATACATACCATAAATAAAGCATAATTTTTGAAATACCATACAAAAATATGAAAAAAAAAATTGAACAATTTAGGAATTTAAAGTAAACCTTAATACAAATATTAATCTTTTAAATGTATAACCTTACATAAATTAGACAAAGCAATGCAAATTAGCATAATAAGTTATAGAAAACGGAAAAATACAGTAATCTCTTCACTTTTTGATAGAAATGAATCAGACAATAGGAAAATCCATAACATTAATCGTTTATTATGAATAATCTAATTTTTAAACTGCCCACAGTGTAGTAAAAAATATCATTTAGTTTCCGCACATTGTCAATTGTTAGCAGATTCCGAAAAATTTAATTATTGTACTAATTAATATATTCATATATATAAAGCTTCTTAAGGTCTTTATACATTGGGCATTCTATCAAAAAATAATAATAATAATAATAATAATAAAAAAACTTTATTCTGGGACTATGTCCCTTAAGAATAACAGAATTGAACAGTAGATATTCATATATGTCTGGTCAAGAAAACAATAAAATTAATTTTTATTTACAAATGAGCAAAAGGAAAAATTAAACACTACCTAGACTTATATACATTCATGTACAAAAAGTATGGATAATGAACACACAAGATTAGAAAAAGAAAGAAAGAAAGAAGATAAATCTCCTAAAGGCTACTGATAGGGTTGAGGGAATTATAAAAAACAAAACAAACTAATTATTCCACACTAGCTTTAGGATAAAATAGATAATTATAACTTGTGTTAAAATAGAAATAAGTCAGTTGCAGATTTGTTGTGCATCTATTTGGGATGCCAAAAGATGTTGGAATAGGTCAGATTTGAATGAGAGAAAGGAAGATGCATGGCGAATATGAGTAGGTAGGGAATTCCAGAGGGTTGCAGAACGGATGTAAAAGGAGTGATCAAAAGATTTAGTTCTATGGGTGGGAAAGTAAAGGTCGGAATGGCGGGATCTAGTTTCGAGAGAGTGGACTGAGGATTTAAATTTAAGGATGCTGTGAATGTATGGAGGGTGCTGGGAGTTTATGATTTGGTAAAGGTATGATCCGAGAAAATATTTCCTCCGTGTAACAGGTAGGAGCCACTTCAACTCGCTGTATAAGTGGGTCACTGAAGACCTCTTCGAGGTGCCGAAGATAAATCTTATGAACATGTTCATGATACGCTTGAGTCTGTCTTCGAGCACCTTTGGGAGGCCACCATATACCACACAGCAATAATCGAAGTGGGGGAATATTAATAAGGAGACGAGAAGCTTACGGGTAGGAAGAGGGAGAAGATGGCGGGAACGATGAAAAAACTTTAGAGTGCTTATCGTTCGTCGGGAAATATTAGCAATATGGGGTTTCCAAGAAAGGGTTTGATCAATGGTAATACCAAGGTTTTTGACAGAGGAGCTAAAGGTGATTGGATGACCATTTAGGATTAGATTCGGAAAGGAAGTATTGGATCTGAGGAGGGAATTGGAACCTATAACAATGGCCTGCGTTTTCTTAGCATTAAGCCTAAGTTTATTCAGAGTTGCCCAGGCACAGATTCTATCTAGGTCTTCCTGAATATTGGCAAATGCTACGAATAACTCAGAAGGAGAGAAGGATAGGTAGATCTGAAAGTCGTCGGCATATAAATGATAGGAGCAGTGATGGATTGAATTTGGAAGATCATTGATAAAGGAGTTGAAAAGGAGGGGGGAGATACTTGAGCCCTGGGCCACACCTGCCGAGAGGGTAAGGAAAGAAGATAGAGGATGATTGGGAATGGTAACTGCTTGGGTCCTGTTACAAAGGAAAGATTGAAACCATCGAATAGTACTATTGGAAAATGATAAAGATTTTAGTTTGGAAAAAAGAATAGAATGATCAAGAGAATCAAAAGCTTTTGAAAAGTCCAGAAGTATTAGTACTGTTAGCTTTTTTTCGTCCATAGCGGTATGTATGTCGCTCGTGATTTTTAGAAGGGCTGATTGTGTGGAAAAGCCGGGTCGGAAACCAGATTGGAGTGGATCGAGCAGTTTGGACTTTTCGATAATATAGATTTCCAGTATAGATATATATACTTAATAAATATATATAAATAAACGTATATATTATATACATATATATATATATATATATATATATATATATATATATATATATATATATATATAAAACATTAGTATTTTACTTTGTTTCAAACGGTGCAGAAGAAAGCAATTGGCTCAAATCTAGAAATGAAAAGTTCTTTGAAGCAATACTTTTTTTTTTTAATTTAATTTTATATGTTAATGATATTTACATAAATATATTTTATATATGAATCACCGCACATTTTTAGAAGATGAAAGTGTCTCTATACTAATAATGCATTTTATAAAAAAAAAATATACATTAATGGTTTACTTATTCAACAAAATCTTTAAGGTCAAATTGAGAAAATGGAACTGAAGTATTAGAGAAATACTATCTCAACTCAGCCTAAAAAGGCAAAGTTCCTCAAACCTAAAATTTCTCACAGAGGCACTTTCTATAGTTAATGCAGTTTTTAGTGTTAAACGTTTTATGTATCATTTAACAGTTCCATTCCAGATAGGTTCTACAGTCTAGAACTGCATGCTTTGATAATCAATGGAATTCCACCAAAGAGCCTTCCAAGTTCTATAATCCTTTCTTCTCCTGCCACTTCTATCGGAACCTCCTTGAAAGAAAAACCACTCAGGAATAGGAAACCGAAAGCAATTTCCCACGACTTAATCCCGACCAATCGAAGCTAGGAGTGTTTTTCTTTTTCGACTTCTTTTTTTATTTCTATTTGATTACACTCTTTGTCCTTCTTTATCTTTTAAAATAGATCGGCGTTTCTTAAGTGCATTATGAAATCGTCGCATGAGCTAAATGAATAAAGAAAGTGAAGATTATTAACATAATATTGTCATAAAAATATCCAGAATTCATTTTAATAAACACTTAGGTCGTAAACATATTCGTAATATGAAATAAAAGTAAATTGTATTCTGGTACCTTCAGTCCCCTAAGAATAACAGTATAGTACAAAAACTGATCATCGTGTCTGGCACTAATGTCACCGTGTCGTGGATGTTGTCTCGTCTGCACTGAAGCGCAGATTGCACGGGAGTCTTTCTCGACATGGAACAGGCCTTTGACCGAGTCTTGCACCCAGGAATGTTGTACAAACTCCGTAAATTCCTTCCTCCTACTTACTTCCTACTCTTCCAGTACTACCTCTCTGACAGATCCTTCAAAATAAAACCACAAACGCCCCTATTCATCTCTTTTTACCCAGTCGGTCTAGGCCCTTGGCCTTCTCTTCTTCATTCTTCTAAGAGAATACACACGCGTTACTCTTTAAAGTTATGTATTGTAGGGCCATCACTTACTACGCCTATTTTTGTGAATAACCACCATTTGGCTGATGGGTCTCACATACCCGTGGGAGAGGCTATGGGTGAATTCCCATTAATTAAATGCTTGAAAAGTCCGTTCGGGAATGGGATACGATCTCGCAACCTTCAGCGTAGAAGACTAGCCACTCAGCCACGAGCTCTACCCCGTGGGCGAAATAGGAATACTCTCAGGAAATACCGTCGCCGAGAAACTGGATTGAGCCACTTCAACTCGGCATACCTGCCGGAAAAGCTAGAGCGCCTGGGGACTATGAAGATGAATCTAATGAAACATTTCATAAGCCATTCCAATCTCATCACCGCCAGAAAATCCACCAAACATCAGGCAGCTATAGTCTAAGTGGGGAAAATAAAGGAAGAAACAAGGTTTTAAGTTTAATTAAAGTGATATATTATTCTTACTAGAGAAGAGACGAGCTAATGTGTTTTAAAATAAACTTAAAGATGTAATTACAGACGACAGTATAATAAGTTGATAAGTGATGTAACAACAAGAAACACTAAAATAAAAAAGCATTTTAACGCGTTTCGCACTAATAAGAATAAGATCAAAGCCTAAAATATAGGCTAAAACGTCGGCACATGTTTTTCTTATTGATGTTTAACTGTTTATATAACTTCTATGAACTTAATGCTCATGTAAACGTAATCAGTGATTATTGCAAACAAACAAAATACGATATTACAAAATAATAAAAAAAAAAAAATACTTTCATAAGCAACCACTAGTTTCCTAACTTAAGGGGCGAACTAATGAACTAATTAGATACAATACAATTAGGAGTATATTAGGAAAGTAGGAATTGGGCTATGGAAACCATCGATCTCAGGAATCGATAGTGGCTTTCTCCTCTTTGCTAATCGATTCCTTTGCCCTTTCAGGACATGCCTCTTTGTGGTCCCATTGTTACTCGCTCAGCCAGCTTGGGAATTATCCCTCACAATCGATCCAACGTCTCCTTCCCTAAACTATGGAGAAAGTCCATTATCCATTTTTTTTTTACTTGTACTAGAAGAGTTGAGCTGATCTATGCATGCTACCGATATGTATTACATAATTGAAATGTTTAGCTTTTCTAAAAACGACAGTACATCATGACGTTATAAGAGATTTGACATAAAAGAGACGTTCGCTTTATCAAAGTAATAAACTCCAGGATACAGAGATTTGAAAATGTATTAGCTTAGATAAGTCGATGTGAAAAAAATAGAATAAAAATATTGGAGGAAAAACTACTCCAATTGCTTGGAGGATCGCCTAAATAGTATCATCAACTTCAGTACTTCATACCTTTGCCAACAGAAGGTCAAGCTATAGCTACATAATGCCAATTATAAACGGATACCAAACTACCCTATCTTCAAGCTACTATTCCGGCTATCTTTAATTACTTTTATCGACTGATACTTTGATTCTGAACAATTTTTATTTAAAAAGAAACAATAACATTTTTGAACAATATTGTCTCATAATAGTACTGACATACATCAATAAGTTACTGATCGATCTTAAATCCTATAAAATTATAAATTAATACGTAGATCAGGAGTCATATCTGTCGACCATATCAACATCATAATTATACCATCGGTAAAACTTAAAAGATTTAAAAAAAAAAAAAAAAAGAAGACACCATTGCGATTTTATTAATAAAACAAAGGATACTCCCAAATAGATTTTATTCTTTTCTAAACCAAAATAAAGCCAATAACGCCTCAGCTAAAAACAGGATGGGAATCCTAGTATAATTGCCAATCGGAATTTCCGGCCTTTCAATGCCTTTTGTTGGACTCTAAATCCCTGGATTCCATCTCTATACAGAGAGAACAAAACTAAAGTATTTTTAATTAAACTGAATTAAATCAAAGAAAAAATTATCCCTCCTTCATCAAGAAAAAATAAAATAATAATAAAATTCAGCCCTGAAAAATATTAATGCAATATATATTATTACTGATTAATTGTTTTTATTTTAAGATATTTGTTTTTTGATTTTTTATTTACTTTCACTCACCTATATATGTAATATATAGTAAGGGAAAGTATTGCGTTGGTGAAAATTTTCGAATTCCAGGTTTCGACGGAAATTAACGTTTTAGAGTCTCCAATGACCAAGTCCCGTTGTGTGTATGTGTGTGTGTGTGTGTAGTACGTCTAGCACAAAAACGAAAAGTACAAAACCGAAATTTCATATTTAAGACAACTATACGCCCGAGATGTTACAGCAACTTTTTCTTTAATATCAGCTGACTAGAAGATCTACTCTATACCATGCAGTTTGGACCTTTTACGATTTTCTCAAAAACAGCTCTAACAATTTAAAATTGATGTAAAATTTAATGAGCTTATAAACAATATAGGTTTCATTCTGATTGAAAGAGTCTGACATAGCTCAAATGCCGATATTTTAAATTTTCTTCCTCTAGAGTACCTTGAATAGCATAAATTCTAAAAAAATAACCATATAATGTTGTTATCATTGATAAAAAACAGTTAAATATATAAGTTGAATGAATTTGATCTCCAACTAAAGGAGAAAACAGCAAAAATATTTTGTTGATGCATTTTTCTGTTTTTTAGCATAATTTCAGTAATATACATGTATAAATTTTAGAAAATATTATCATATACACAGGCTGATTGAAAACCATATAATGGGGCGGGATTGAAAGCCGAAAAAACTGACTGATTCATGAAGATAATAATATAATACATTATTTAATAAAACACATGTTTCTATCGAAGCTCAACTTAATTCTTTAACAATTTATTTTCATCCCTAAATGTATTTAAAAATTATAAAATGGATTTAAACAACGGAGGTAAGTGAAATTCGTGTATTGCCAGATTTTTTTTAGACAAAATAACTATTACGCAGTGATAACACAATACACACGCGTGTCTCGTTTAAGTCATTCAGAACTAATATCATAGCTTAACTTTTGCTACCATTAAATGAATAGACAGGTTTCCGAAATCTGCGGTACAAGCTATTCATACAACAATGGGTTGGACAAGTATAAATGGGTCCTCAGAGTCAACGGACGGAGACCAGCCCATTGTGTCCAGCGCTGACAGTACTACGCTTCAGTGGCCGGTGTCCTTCCTAGTCAGGGATTAGTACCGCTTCGTCTTCCTTGTCTTCGCAAGGACAGGGTGCCTTCTTCATACCCTCGCACCTTCTTATTGGGTGCTATTGAAAACAGATCCAAGGAAAGTTAGCTTTTAGTGACTTATGACAAATTCCGTTAAAATATAAATATACCTGAAGATCTGTAGAGCACAACACACGATTTTCACTTACGTCCATTGTTAAAATCAATTTAAGAACTTTTAAATAAAATTGAAAAGATTAAAAAATTGCCTTGAGTTTCAGATTGAATAATCTACCGATAGAAATTATTATCTACAGCAATCACTTAAATTTATCTTCTTTTTTCTTCGCTCTTCATTATCTTACACAACTTTATATATAAGATAAACATTTTTTTCTAAATTATTTAGCTATCTAACAATAATTATATTGTTATATACATAATATACTACTATACTACTACTATATATTACTTGTTAAAAAAATATTTTGAAAAAATACCTAATAAATATGTTTGCTCTTTTTTCCTTTAGTCAGTATTAAAATTCGTTCAACTATAAGTATAAGTACCTAGTTTTGCATTTGACTGCCATTTAAGGCCTTTAAATTCATTTACACCAACCAAAGCATCATCAGGAAACACAAATTAAAACCTCTCAACAATTGACCAATTTTTATTTTAAAGCTTAATCCTGCATTATTTGACGGAGAACCCAATATTTAAGAACCTAGGCCCGGATAAAAATTACGCCTCTGAAAAACTATATGACATAACCGAAAATTTTACTTGAAAAGAGCAAAACGACTAGAAATAAAACAAAGTAAAATAATAATCATAACAGAAAATTAAATAAATCCATACTATATAAATACAAATATATATATATATATATATATATATATATATATATATATATATATATTGTTTGATCAGTTCTCGACTGTTGATAATTTAAGTTTCTGTTGTTCTCAGGTTTCAGTCAATGAATAAACAATTTTATCTATGCGACGTTTCGAGAATTTATTGTTGTCATAATCATGCCTTAAAAATGGAAAAAACAAAAAAACAGAATATTAATATTATTATACAATAATTAATATACGACGATATTGTTAGAGATATAGAAAAGAATACATTGAACAATGAATACTCATACAGTAGGTACATAGATATTTTAAATTAGAATTTACAAATTCATTGACTTCATTCATTCATTGAATTCATTGACCGAAACTTGAGAACAACAGAAACTTAAATTATCAACATTCGAGAACTGATCAAACAACATATATATAAACAAAAAAAATATTTACCATACGGTCAATCAAAACTTATTCCAAACAATCCTTATCCTTGGCAATTTACCTCCCCAAACATCTGTCTTTCTCTTACCAAATTACTAAAACAAAATACATTTCCATATATATATAGGCAGGAATTTCAAAAACTTCAAGATAGACTCGGTGTTGCTGATTACGTATATACTGATGGCTCTAAGAGTTCCTTAGGTGTGGGAGCATCGGTCGTGTGTGAGGGCAGACAATATCTATTTTCTCTTTCTCCACTATATAGCAATTTTACCGCAGAACTAGTTGGAATTTATAAAACTTTAAATGTTATTCACCCTACTACAACAACCAGGATTATTTGTACAGACTCCTTATTGGCCCTGCTGAGCTTGAAACGCCTTTTCTCCACCGACTCTCTTATTCAAAATATTCTAAAATCATTGCAGTCCACAATAGTTTCCAATAATTCAGTTTTTTTTCGTCTGGGTACCGAGCCACTGCGGTATAGTTGGCAATGAACTCGCAGATCGTGCAGCCAAAGAAGCAATAACAGATGGCATTCCCTTTATTGGGGTACCTGTTGGCGACTTTGTTTATATCATCAAGCAGTGGATTCGGTCGAAGTAGGGACCGATTTGGCATGACACTTCTGACAACAAATTAAGAGAAATAAGAAGGGATATATCCCATTGGCATTCGTCCCTACGACAAAAGCGAAGGGAAGATGTTATCCTGGCGCGCCTGCGCATTGGACACACCCGACTAACTCACGGACATCTCATGGCACGGGAACCTCCTACGGACTGCCCAACATGCGGTGCCCGATTACTGTTAAACACGTTTTGACAGAGTGTAGGGCTTATGATACTCACAGAGCACATATTGCAATTGACACTGACTTACCAACTGTTTTACAAGACAACATACAGACAACTGCAAAACTTTTTGACTTCCTACGACAGACCGACTTCTACAATAGACTATAATATTTAATCCGTTTATCATAGCGATTCAAGGCAAAATTAACCAAGTGGTTTACGCCTACGAGAATAAAAAAAAAAAAAAATTAGATCTTTTTAGCAGGTGATAAATTTTAGATCTTTTTTATATATTTTTTTGGTTATGTAACATAGTTATTATATAAAATATTTGTAGTACCTAGAAAATAGTGGAAATGCTCCGAAACGTTAATCATAGGTTTTAATTTTTAAGAAAAATGTTTTTTGGAAGATATAAAAACAAGCATAATTCTTTCCTATCCCAGCCAAAAAAAATAAATAAAATAATAAAATAAAATAAAAATATACAACTTGGAATGTTCTGAAAAGCATTCTAAGCTCGAAACGTTGTAATTAAAATGAAACCATATAATTATTATTGAAAATTATTTTAATAAAGAGGCAAAGACGTTCAATAGATTTAATCAGCATTCAAATTAATGAATTAGAAAATAAGAAGAAGGTATAGTGTTTTGGGAGTTAAATAAGTTCAACCACAACCATTAAAATCAAACGGCTTATAACAACAGCCTTTCATCAGTGATATTCTCAACGGCTGTTTAGGCAATGGGGCAGAAGAAAGAGCGACAGGCGAAGTTGACAAAGGCCTAACAATCGCTTGGAGGGAGTTGGCTGCTGGTAGGAGAACTTGCACAGCGGCTGTACCAGGCACAGCGAGGCACGGCAGTTACGTCAGGGCTTGTAGGAGGGGGCACTGAAGGGCGGAGGAAGGCCAACGGACCGCGGCTCGGGAGACTTTAATGCCGTAGCGGTACTGTCACGCTACCATACGTATACGGTATTTGTCTTACCTCTGATAAGGAGTAGCATTAACAGAACATGTCTGAAACTAAAACAAGACTCAGGATATATAGGATACAAAGAGAAATCTGACGAAAAAAATCAAGAATATGAAGAACAGTATGTTAGTTGATAGGACGTTCTTGCTAATTAAAATATAAGCGATATTGCACTTACATAAATAATAAGTTTATATCATATACTTTTTTTACTTTCACTTATTATATACGATATAGTAAGGGAAAGTATAGCGATCGTCAAAATTTTCGAATTCCAATTTTTAACGGAAATACACGGTTTAGGGTCCCCTTAGTACAAATAACCAAGTCCCGCAAAAAGATCAGTGTGTGTGTGTGTGTGTCCGTGTGTAACTCCCGTGCGGAAACGAAAAGTCCTATGAGACTGAAATTTCATATTTGGGACAAATATACGCCCAAGATGAAACGAAAACTTTTTCATCGAAATCGGCTCACCATAAGAGCCACTTAATACTATGCATATTGCACCTTTTTATGATTCTTTACAAAACGGTTCAGTCGATCTTGATTAAACTCGCTACATCGATGTTAAATTTAATGGGCTTTAATATCATGTAGGTTTCATTCTGATTAAAATAGTCCGACAGGGCTTAAATGTCGATATTTTAAATTTTCTTCTTCTATTCCTTCAATTTTGTAGATTCTATAAAAATAACTATATTATCTTGTTACCACTGATGAAAAACAGGTAAATATGTAAATTGAATGAATTCCATACCCAACGAAAAGAATAAACTGAAATAATATTTTTTTAATGCAATTATTTGTTTTTGAACATAAAAACAGTAATATACATAACTTTTGTCTTACACAACTAACAAGGAATTATTCGCTATTCATAACAATTCAAACATACAACTTAATATTTAAAAATTTATTTAAACGACTGTGTAGGTCTATCTAGGACAAAAAAAGAATTCCGTTATATTAAATATATCATTTCTTCCTTCTAAAACACAACATTAAATGTTCAAAATTCATCAGTTGATATGCTGTATTGTCAAGCCCACAGCACTCATTCATATTAGCTAGTTTTTATTGATAATCGATATTCGATAGCTCACTATAGCGGATAAAGTGATGATAATGTCGGAAACATTCCAACATGTGATTATCATTAGACCTTGAGATACTTATTGACTAGTTAAAGCCATGCGTTTATTTTATAGAAATAGAAAGTTTTATCCGATTGTATAAGAACCAAAGTCCTGCATATTAGACCTTCATTGCGAAATCATGTATTACAAAGACTTAAAACATAGGATGTTTTAGAAGTAGGAATGAGAGATGGCACAGCTCTACAAATCAATATAAAATACATATATGACATTAAGCTACTTAGGAAAAAAAAATACCTTCTGATAACTAATAAGGGGCATAACTAAAAACTGTCAACACTAAATTATAAATAAAAACAAATCTTGATTAATATCAGAATGTGAAAATCTGTTATTAAAAATTAATTAGTTTGATAATGTAATAGTTAATAGCCAATTAAGTTTAACAAATCACCACTATTAAACAAAAATATCTATATTTTGAGAATTTAACCTAAATTGAAAAATTATAGGTGGAATAGTCAGGAATCAGTCATTTTTTGAAATTTTTTTAATTTTACCAACGTTTCGGCTCAAGCTTGTGAGCCATGTCCAAGCATAAACTGTTTTTGTTTTTTCCAGTTTATGCTTGGACATGGCTCAGTAATGCCCTGATAATGGCTCACAAGCTTGAGCCGAAAAGTTTGCAAAATTAAAAAAATGACTGATTCCTGACTATTCTACCTATCATAGTTTCTACAGTCGACTATACTTTATCCTCAATATAAATTGAAAAATATGGATTTGTGTAAGTAAAAATAAAATACTCATAGGATTTGTTATAGTGTGATGGAGAATTATTTAAATGTGATTTTTATTATTGTTAACTGTTGAAATGTAATATAATATTAAATTGTTAATAGTTGCTGACCAGAAATTCTGAAGACGAAGCGTATACGCCTCGAAACGTAAATTGTTGTATTAATGAATAAATAAATAATATTAAAAAGAAGAGACTGTTCCTAAAGATTTTATTGAAATTAATTAATACCATGAAGATAGTGTTTAAGATGAAGTTTTAAATGAAACTTTTATATTGACCTCTTGATATTTTAACCGAATTTAAAAAGTTAGACTGGAATCTAGTTCTTAATTTAAACACTGCGTCAACACTGGCTCACCTGACAGTCATAAACACCCACCTACGTCGTCAGAACAGATGAGCAAACATTTCCATTTTGGGGTAAATCCTCTTTTCGTTACCTTGAGATATGACTGAGAGAAATTCGTTCGACCATCATTTTTCTTATCCGAAGAAATAGTTGTGCTGCTTGGAATGATTTAAATCACGTAATCTTCATAAAAAGATTTCACAAAGAAAGATCCATTAAATAATATCATTTCGGTTTTAAAATTAGTTTTTATAAAATAAAGAATATAGTCTTGTTAAACGATAAGTTATAATGAACTAATTTTTAATACTATTCTATTTAAAAAATAAAAACGCTGCAAAACTATTACACAATGGTTTATTATTTCCAAATATCTATATTAAGGTGTAACTGTTTATATAGCTAATTATAGGTATAGGTAATTAACAAATATGAAAGAAATAAATAATTCAAGTAAAATAGTATACCACTACTGCTAATTTCAAAACGCTATGTCTGCTTCTCGTCAATACTAACTAGACGAATCACGGAATACGCTGAGGAAATTATCGGAGATTACCAATGCGGTTTTAGGCGGAATCGCTCGACTATTGATCAAATATTTTCCTTACGTCAAATATTAGAGAAAAAATTGGAGTACAACGGTGTAGTTCATCAACTTTATATCGATTTTAAAAAGGCTTATGATTCCATAGACCGTCAGAAGCTACATAACATCATGACTGAAAAGGGAATACCTAGAAAGTTAGTAAACCTAGTAGAAATGAGTTTGTCAAAAACAAAAGTTAGAATCGGTCATAATTACTCCGAGAGATTTGAGGTGCGATCAGGTTTGAAACAGGGTGACTCCCTTTTTAATATAGCTTTAGAATATGTCATAGAAAAGGTGATGTTTGAATATGGGTGACGGGATTCCGGTGTTGGGGTATGCCGATGATTTGGTACTGCTGGGTGAAGACACGGAAACCATACAATTGAATACAGGTGTGTTAATAAAAATCGGTAAAGAAATAGGATTCGCATTAAATACCGATAAGACGAAATATATGATTAGTAGCAGAAACGGAGGCGATCTTGGTGGTATTGATATATCAGGGCATACTTTTGAACACGTAGAGAAATTCAAGTATTTATTTAGGTTCAATGATAACAAGAAAAAATAAAATTCAGAAAGAAATAAAGTCCCGATTAAAGGTGGGAAATGAGTGTTATTATACAGTTGCTAAGTTACTTAGTTATTGGCTTCTATCTAAAAACATAAAAATTAGAATTTATAAATCTATTATTCTTCCGACGGTTCTTTATGGATGTGAAACGTGGACGCTTACTTTGAAGGATGAACAACGGCTTAAGGTTTTCGAAAATAAGGAACTACGTAAAATATTTTGTCCAAAGAGAGATGAGGCCACTGGGGAGTTCAGAAGGTTGCACAACGCGGCATTGCGGAACTTGTATCCTGTGAATATTATTGAGTTGATAGCATTGAGGAGACTCAAATGGGCGAGTAAAGTTGTTGGGCTCGATGAGGAACGGATTCCAAGAAAGTTGGTTTTCGCTGATCCGACTGGTAGGCGTCCGAAAGGTAGGCCGAAGCGTCGACGGGAGGATTGCGTTAATGCTGATCTCAGGGGTTTGGGCTTGAACGGTGATCATTGGACGAGACTGTTTGGACAGAGTTTGGTGGTATCGGCATCGAACCTTCGGGTTCGGTAAGCCTATTATTATTATTATGCCTCTGGTAGTTCTGAACTAATTTAAATGATTCTTTTTATCGTTTTGTAGGAAATTTTCGGTATTTATTCATTAATTAGACAAAATGGATTTTTGGTATTCGTTATTCGGGTTCTACAAATCTTGAAACGTAAGCCCTTGAATTTTGAGGAGGCAATTTCTTTAGTTTGTTTGGTCGATTACAAAGGTTTATTATTGAACATAATAAACCTAAAGCATTTATCCTAGACATGGTGAATATTTTTTTTCCTTTTCTTGATCTCTAAAGGTAATTTCTTTTATTTTTTTAGTCGATTACAAAGGTTCATCATTAAAAGTAATAAACCAATGTTAATTTAATAAATTTTATATAAATAGCGAAAAGATCATATAAATAAATATATATATATATATATATATATATATATATATATATATATATATAGTTTATTGTTCTGTTCTTAAATGTTATTGACCCGGATAACGTTACACAAAGAACGCTAGATTTCTGATCAGTCAGCTGCTGACTACACTAGTTACAAGTTACACCAGTGATCACGTTTCTGTTTTATAGGATTTATCAAACTGCAAAAAAAATAATAAATAAATCAAAGTTATTTAATGCATTAAATATAAATACAGCAGCTATTGGGAACATATTTAACATAAGGAGAAGGGAGAGAGGAGCAAAACATGATTAACAAGATTCTTAATAAATTCCTATTGGACTATGTTAAATCATATCTAAAAGTGCATAAACGTTGCTAAGAACAGAAATATGTACTAAATTATGTTTGTATTAATTAAATAACCAATTGTGAACCTGGACAATATTTCTTCAGTGAAATCTATCGTTTCCAAAATATGCAAAAGAATACAAGATAAAGATTATTAAGATAACAGATTATTAATATAAAATAGTATTTTTTTTATTTTTTTAATAATTCAACATAAATAAGCTTAAATACTAATTTTTAACGATGGAAAAAAAAATAAAAAAAATAATCTAGCATAGCAAGTGCAATTTACTAGCAATTATGTATAACTGTTGTTCATGAAAGATAGCACTCATAAAGTTATTTTTAAAAAATTGATAGGTAGAAATTGCTTGTATTTTTCGGCTAGTATAATATTTACTAGACAAACGGTCTAACATTCCACTTAACTACAAAAGGCTCCTCAACATGTCTATTATAAAGCCACTCAGGAATTGAGTTTTGGAGCACTAATAAACCATCTAATTCCTTTCATCCAATCCTTACAATCCTAAATCCTTTATAACATCATAAATCCTCCTGCTGTAACGAATAATCTCATCCGTAATGTTCTTAATGTTACAAATGTTGCAGATTTGGTCCGAGTCTGGCACCCAGGACTATTGTACTTCCTCATTATTCAATCCTACCTCTCCAACAGATCCTTCAAAATAAATCCCAACAGTTCCTACTCATCCCTTTTTACTCAGCCTGCTGGTGTACCTCAAGGTAGTAAGTATCCTGAGACCCATTCTTATCACAGTCTATGCCGTTGATATCCCAACCCATCCTTAAATTTTCCTTTCTACCTCTGCTGATGACACCTGCGTGTTATCAGTTTATAATAATCATACCCTTCAAGCACATATCAAAGACCTAGAAGTAGGATGCCAGAACTAGAGAATAAAAATAAATTCTAACAAATCTCATCAAATAACATTAACCCTTCGTCGTAAACCTATGACTCCCTGCCATAAAGTATCCTTCAAAATAACACATAACTAGTTCCTATTGAACAGATCAGATACCTAGGACTCCATCTTTACAAACAACTAACTTGGAATCCACATACAAGACTAAAATTACAAGAAACCGCTCGCCCTTCTCGAATACTTCAACACTTACTAGACAAACGGTAAAACCTTCCTCTTAACTACAAAATGTTTATCTACATGACTATTATAAGAACTATCTGGACTTACGGATTTAAGCTATGGGCTTAATGATTTTCTTTAATATTCTTCTTATATTTATTAATATATTTGTAAATTTCAATAAATAAAATTTTAAAAAGTATGATATTCGGAGATAGTTCTAAAGCATATATCATCATTCATGTGAATCTATGAGCACCGCAAGTAGACAATTAAAAACGTCCATGTTTAATCTCTTAAACTCACTTAACAATTATTTTAGCGGCATTGATTAAAGAAAAAATCGATAAAATGATTACGAAATGGCCTGAAGCCTCTACAAATCACTGGCACTATCAGCTAGCTAATAAAGAAGATCCCAGAGGCTAGATGGTGAGATAGAGGCCGACACGGCATCAGTTAGGCTGAGCCCTGGATGTGTCAACCAGGCTTGAGTTAGATGCTCAGGTGCTGCCTATACTTCCCACGGGGGCTCGTTATAGTCCGCTAACTGCTCTGGAGTAGAGGTTGCTGATCTTAAATTAATTACAGCAGAAATTAATAACAAACAAGGGACCAATTTGAAGATTAAAGAATTAAAGAAGAACCGACCTACTGTTATTATAAAAAATATTCCTGAAGATTTGAAGAAAGAAGAAATTCTCCCAACTATTATCGAACAAAATCGATTACAAGAGGGAGATATAAAATTGAGAACTGTTATCTCGAACAGGAATAAAATCAACGACAAAGGGCCACCAATCAGAGTTTGGAGACACGCAGTTGTGGAGATAACCCCTTCAGCGAGAAGGAAGTTGGCTGGACGAGCGTTCGTGGACATGGCTACCTGCCCGGTGGAGGACTACTACTCTGCCCCGAGGTGCTTCATCTGCTCTAGGATAGGCCACGTCAAAAAGTTCTGCAAGTCCGCGCAGCCGACCTGTCCGCTATGTGCGGGACCCCACGCCCTCAAGGAATGTAGGTCCGAGGTCCACAAGTGCATCAATTGTGTAAGTTTCAATAGTAGAGTCAATAATAAGAGGCAAGTAGATATCAATCACTCATCAATGTCTAAAAATTGTCCTTCTTTTAAGGCGGCCATTGACAGAATTATTACTAATACTGATTATGACTGACAAACTGTACAGCTACATTAGAACTAGCCTAACCCCATACTTAATGATATGTAAAGGATGTCTTGGCAATGTACAAAAACTTTATTTGGTTCTCAATAATTTTTACTTTGTCATAGAAAACATGTTCGTCACTATCAAGTGCAAGGTTAGTCTGTTATCATTTAGATTAATTTTTTATCAATCATGTGTAGACATAAGGTTATTTTAAAATTGGCACAAATTAACCTTCATCACTCAACCACTGCTACCTGGAACTTGTTACACACTATACATAGTAGTAACCTAGATATTATTTTAGTGCAAGAACCATACACTAAACTTAATAAAACATATGGCTTTCCGATAAGGTATCAGATATTTCATGGAGGTTATGGAAATCCTCGAGCATCTATTATTATTACCAACAACAACATTCAGGGAGTATTAATAAATGATTTGTCATTTGAGGACGTGGTTGTGGTAGAACTGGTATGGAACAACACGGAATATATTTTTGTCAGCGCATACTTTGATATAAATATTGAAGTCAATAAAGAGTTCGAGAAGATAGAAAACATTCTGACACGGTTTAAACACAAATACATTTTAATAGCTGTTGATTCGAATTCGCGATCCAAACTATGGTATGATAACATCACTAATAAACGAGGTGAAACTTTAGAGGCCCTAATCACTAGCTCTAAACTCTTCATAATAAATAAAAATCAGAAACTGTCCACTTTCTCATCCACCATTGGTGAGAGTAACATTGACCTGACCCTTTGCAACCAATCTATGTTTCGGTTAGTCCAAGATTGGCTCATACTGGATGAAGAAAACCTATCGGATCACAGAACTATTTGTTACAATATTAACGCAGATGTTTATTCTCATAAGATTTTTAAGCCTGAAATAAAATACTGTACTAAAAACGCGGATTGGGAAAAATTCAGAGAATTATTGGTAAAATACGTCGACTTACATTTCGAAAATGAAAAAAATTTGAACATCCCACACGAAGACATATTGATAAAGTGTCTCGACACCTTAGGCATAGAGAAGACAGTAATTATGTTCAATAGATGTCTCCGTAAGACTTGTAATATTTTATTTTGCAAAAATTTACATAAAACGCCTCAAAGAATAGTTCCATGGTGGAATGAGGACCTGAGCCACTTACGGAAAACAACCAGGAATCTTAGGAAACTCTACCAAAAAACGAAAGACAATACTTTAAGAAACGCTAGGCGGGACGCCTATCTACAGCAAAGAAACCTATATAAAAAAACAATAAAGTTACAGAAATTAAGTTCTTGGAAAGAGTTCTGCAGCAGCATTGGTAAAGAAAAACCATGGTCTTTTCCTTATAAATATGCTTCCGGTAAAATAAGGTTACCCACAATGCTACAAACGATTGAAAAACCAGACGGTTCCTTTACAGAAAATTTGCAAGATACTCTAAATTACTTAATCGAAAAATTCCTGCCAACTGATGATCGAGAAACAGAAACAGACTACCACGAAACTGCAAGAACAATAGCCAATTCAATCCCGGAAACTGAATTAGACGATCCATTAACAAAATTGGAAATTGAAACTGCCATTAACCAATTAATCGAAAACAAAGCATCAGGGATAGATGGAATTTCACCCTTGATTTTCAAAAAAGTATACAACATTTATCCTAAATTTATTTCAGAATTATTCAAAAAATGTTTCGATACAGGTGCTTTTCCAAAACCATGGAAAGTCTCTAAAATAGTTCTAATACCTAAAGGTTCTAGTTGCAACCAGTTTAGGCCAATATCACTCATTCCTGTTGCAGGTAAAATTATGGAAAAACTCGTTGGATCTCGATTATTATTACATCTAACAAGAAATTTTCCTCTCAATGAAAATCAATTTGGGTTCATTCCTCAAAAAAACACAGTAGGGGCGTTATATAAACTCGTCAATTTCGTTGAGACTTCGTTACAATTGAAATCAAAAATCCTAGCCGTCTCGCTAGACATTAAAGGAGCTTTTGATCATGCCTGGTGGCCTTCGATTCTTAAAGCTTTGCATGAGAAGTCATGCCCTCGAAACATTTATTTGATTATAAGAAATTACTTATCCGATAGAAGAAGCCAGATTCAGGTTGGTCACACAGTTTCTAGTAAATGGCAAAGTAGAGGCACGCCACAAGGCTCATGTTGTTCCCCGTTGCTTTGGAATCTAATAATGGATGGAATTTTCAGTGTAGTTTCTCCGGAGGAAGCTGAGATTATCGTATTCGCCGATGACATTCTTCTCCTCTTCAAATCAAATCTATTCTTTCACCTACAAGTACAATGCAATGAAGTTCTACGCAAACTAACTATTTGGGCACATAATAACAAACTCACTTTTCAACCTGAAAAATCAAAATTTATTGTATTTAGTAGAAAACATCGAGTACCAGATCTACATATTGTATTAAACAATAAACCCATCATTCAAGTTAATCAAATAAAATATTTGGGATTGACATTGGAGAAAAGCTAAATTGGGACCTACATATTAATAACCTAAAAAATAGGCTGTTAAAAATAGTCCATGGCTTATCAAACTCCGCAGCACTAACTTGGGGTTTGAACTCCGAAGTATTGTCAACAATTTACAAAGCTGCTATTCAGCCAACTATGACATACGCAATAGAAGTTTGGCATAAAGGACTTTCTCACAAAAAGAACTTAAAAAAACTAGAATCAGTTCAAAGAATGATAGCTATCAAAATTATTAAAGGATACAAAACTATTTCATATGACGCATCTTGCCTTCTCGCTAACATTACCCCTATTTCCATACTTTCCGATGAAATACTAAATAAATTCGAAATTATAACATTAGGCAAAAATCTATTAAGCTTTCCGATTCATGAATTTGAACACAAAATTCCGTGTAAACTTTGGATTCACCAAAAAGATATTTCGAAGCCTAACATTACAGACACCAGCCCGAATAGCGGCATCAACATTTACACTGACGGTAGCAAGGATCAAGACAAGGTAGGAGCTGCCTTCCTTGCTTTTGAAGGACAGCAGCTGGTGCATTCAGCGCGATTTAGGTTAGGCCCTTATTGCTCAAACAATCAGGCAGAAATGTATGCACTATTACAGGCTGTACTCTACATAAAAAATTCTCATTATACCTCTAACTTCTGTATCCAGACAGACAGTCAAACAACACTATCGAAATTAAGGAACATGAACATACACGAAGGGCTCTTAGAGGAAATCAGACATGGACTAATAGTTTGTCATAATGAAGGTATGAACATCAGCTTTAAGTGGGTTAAAGCCCATGTTGGCGTTGTTGGGAACGAACTAGCGGATGAAGCGGCTAAAGCGGCGGCAAGAGACACCGCTCTCCCGATAGCATACGACAAGGCACCGATCAGCGCCATCAAACACTTTCTGTCAATGAAAACAAGGCAGAAATGGAATACGAAATGGGCCATCTCAACAAAAGGTAGACACACCTATGACTACATAAAAACAATTGACGATCGAACTAAACTTAAAAAAATTTCCTACAAACTGACACAATTCCTGACGGGACATGGAGGAGCCAGAAGCTATTTATTTCGATTCAAACTAACTGACGACAAAATCTGTAAATGTGACGGTAAAAGCGAACAGACATACGACCATCTTTTATTCGATTGCAGTAAACTGGACAAACATAGACACAAACTGATCTCAACAGTCCTACTAAACGGAGACCAATGGCCGCCTTCGAAGTGTGACCTCCTTACAAAATATTTTTCAAAATTTTATGAATTTGTGGACCGGGTGGACTATGCAGAATTAGAGAAATAGAAACAGGCAATAACTTGTTATTAATTTTATTTAATTTAATTTCACTGTTACTAACACTAATCAATTGGTTAGTTAGTTTTTATTATTTCGTTAAGTATTTATAACAAATGAATTATTTATTATTTGTTACTGGTTTCTTTGTTTAGTCAATTAGTTAGTATTATTTTGTTAATTTGTTACAACAAACGATTAATTTATAAGTTTATATTTATTAGTTTTATTTGACTTATTTAATTTTTTATGTAACTTAATGTTCTGTAACATAATTTATATTATGTAATAAAAATACGCGTTGTATCGCAAGATGGTACGCGTAGAAATAAATGCACCCATTGCAGGGTTACTGTAATGAGGAAAACCGTAGAGGTTGGGGTCTCATCAGGTAGCTGCTCTGTCCAAGTTTTTGCTGGAGCTGAGTAGGCGGTTTTGGGAAGGATTGTTTATATCCTTTAGAATTAACAACAACGCTTTCAAGTTCTAGAGTCGAATGAAGTCAATTCATAAAACTATGAGAATAAAAAACAAGTTTATTCTTGATTTCCCTATTTTATAATATTATATCATTCCTTATTTTTCATCATTTTTCTCTTTCATCCTTTAACTGTCTTACGTGTACAATTTGATACAGTTTTGGTAGCGTACTTGGAATTTAAATATAATTGTTGAAAAGATGACACCAATGACGGGTTCACATCTGGCCGTATGAATTCCTTATTACTATACCTATCTATTTTGCTAAATAAGAATTCATTCTGCCACAGTTTTGAGGCTGGTAAAGGTACTATGCTAAAAAATATTGCCTAATTGATTTATGATATCAAAAAATTTAATTCCTTCACTGTTTGTAGATTAGTAATAACTAAGCATGTTTCTGGATACGCCTTTTTATTTTATTAAACGGCTATGAAGTTAAAAACATAAACATTTAACTATTTGAGCATAAGAAAACAGGTCTTTTATGACCTGAAAGTCTGTCTATATGTGAATTTTCATACAGAACCATTGACGTAGTTCTACTCATGTGGTACATATAGGATGATGATGGAAATTAGAAGAAGCTACACGATGAAAGTTGCACTATACAAAGGAGTTTTTACTTCTTTCACAATTTTGAAAGTAATAACACCACGACAAACACTATCATTATTTACGTGCACTTTCGTTATTGGTCCCCATTTTATGTCATTAAGATTCAATATGTTTTAGCTGTAAAATCATATTTAAGGTTTAATGATGCTATTTTATGAAATTTTATAAAGATTATGTTTTCAATATCATCTAGTCTTATCATTTTAATGTGGCGATCTTTAGTATAAGAAGGTGTTGGTATGTTATTTTCCTTTCGTGGTCAGATAACCGTATGTTTCTAGATGCTTGGGCACATCGTATTTTGGTTTCCTCTGAGGGTAGTATTCCTGAAATAATCATAGCACCACAAGCACAAACTCACATCACAGTCACTAGTAATGGCGTTAAAGTTCGTACTAATGGATTTAACCATAATTATATGCATATGCATCCTTACTACGCAGTTATACGATTTTTTGCATTATAGTATTTTGGAAAGGCATAAAAAGGCGTTGTATTCCGTACCATAAGTGTGTTAACATTAGAGCTCCATGCAGGAGTGTGGGTATTGAAATACTCTTGTGAATTTTGATTATGAGCCGTAATGAGAGAGCTGTGGATAATACCAAGTGGTGAAGCCGTTAGGATTAATTTGAGATAATTAAATTTTAAAAAAAGATGATATCTTCATGTGCATGGATTAAGTAAGTTAATCCAGTACTGTCTCGGATATCATTAATAGACACTATAGTAATAAAGAGAAATTTGAAGCACAACACCCACTAACAACCATAACAAAAAAAAAATGTCCGAAGAAAAAAAGAGGTGACAAATCAATGTCAGGAATATGAGGCTCCAGAGGGAGGTCGGACCACCAACGGCTCACACGTGTGGATGATGCTAAATCACCCTCACAGGAATTTGCGAAGGTTCGGAATTTGGAGAGCAGGATGTTTTTAAGATGAAGCGAGTTCAGAACATTTTAGTATTTCTCTAACCTAATGAAGTCTTGGAAATAAACCTACATTGTAAATCGTTAAAGTTCTTCTAGGCTACTATCTGTTTGATCTTATATCAAAATAGATCAAGCGATTTGTCGAAGAGCCTTCACGGTCTGTGAATCTGACGATTGCTATCAGTTAATAAACTTTGATATACATAAAATTTTTGAGGAGATGAGTTTTACTTGCTCTTTCCTAAGTCATATAATTTTAATTCTATAACCATAAAAGAGTACAAAGTAGCCCGAAATGAAATCTTCACGCCCTAAGCCGCGGGTTATGCTAGTTGTTGTTGGTTTGGGTTTTGAGGCGTAAAACTCGAGGGTCACCAACGCCTTTATTTCGCCGCTACCCAGGGCAACCTATGTGTTCTCAATGCAATCCTCGTAAAACACTAAATTTCGATACTATCCAGATTCGACTATACAATGGGCAGGCTTTCTGTCATTTTTTTTTCTTTAATATTATTGGCCTAGAAGAATATTTTAAGTTTAGATGTTTTGATATGATATTCTCCTAATCCGCCCTACTCTCCGGACCGGAGCCTACGGATTATCTTTTATTTATTTTATACACCTGGACCACTACTTACGTGACAAAAATATAATGGACAAAGGAATTAGAAAACACCTTTTTGGAGTTTATAAACTCTGAAGATGAGAACTTGCATGGTAGTTTGTCAAATTCAAATCGATCCGCACAAACTCCATATAGGTACTAAATAAGCTGACTGGAAGCTATTTGCTTCCTTAGCCTCGACTCCTCAAACCTCCTCATGAAATGACCATTGGATATCACAAAACAGCTAAACATTGATACATATGTCTTCTGACTCATCAAAAAGACCTCTTGTACGTTGGTTTTTTATGCTAGCAAGGAAGCAATTAAATATCGGCGAAAAGCTTATAAAAAATTTACGAAAATCCATGACCTCAGAGAATCTCGTGGAATAAAGAAGACAGAAAAATCAAGATGGCGAAGAATAATCAATCTGAATAAAATCTGTTGACACATGCGTAGTAAATAATGGAAAAAAGCTGTACTGCGTTTGCGCTTCAGGCAAATTAGGTAGTATGAATAGATAAAATTCTATTTCAGACGGGGTGAAACACCGAAACATTAGTTATTGTTTTATTCGGATAAGCCCTGTACTGTACACTAATTTTTTTTTTGCAATATTGTTTTTTTTTTGTTACTCGAGTATTGAACAATAAAGGAGATAATAAAAAAAAACTGAACTTTAGTATGTCTTTGGACAATACGAGGCCTAAGCCGTGGAATGTATATATCACTTTTTACTGTATATAAATAGGTTAAGAATGTATTTTTATTTATTGTAAATAAAGTTCGGGTGCAAGAAAAAAAAAAAAAAAACTGGGTAAAAGTGAGTCTTGGCTATAGCTAGTACTTTAATAACACAAATAACTTAATTAAGTTTCGATTGAGTTTTATGTTTATACAGTCGCAATTAAAAAGATGCTTATGTTCACTGACCAGCCAGCATTTAAAACTTAGAACTTCCAAGTTTTTCCCAGAGATAAGACTCCACAATGGTTGTTGCTTTCCATATAGATGCCATCCTACCGGACTTGCTAAACCTACAAAGAGGGTACAATGGGAGCTATGCAGGAACTAGCGGAGGCGGTGTGAGAACCAAGGTAGGACGTGACCTGGACACAATACTGAGACTAATCAGCCATTCCAGTACGGGAGTGTCTTCGCTGCCTTCAGGAGTCTTCTTGTTTGTTTTACCGCCGTAAACAATGGGCCTTGCATGACGGTTCTTAATGTCTGTCCGCTTTGTTATCCCACCGTAGCGGCTAATGAGCCAAAAAAACATAATTAATGAGAATAGGTCATAAAATTGTGTATGCTAAGTTAAGAAACATAATGACCAGAAAACATTTTGCAAGCAATAACTTACAAGGCAGGAAGCTGCATTACAGAGATATGAACATACGGAAACTAGATAAATATCACCATTTTAAACAAAACCTTATCTCTAAATGCAACGGAGGTAAATTTCAGTCAAAACTGTGGCAACACTTTCCACTTGTTTAGCGGTTATCAATATTAAGTGGTAATAATTTTAAACACACGATAGTCAGGGGTATCTTTTGTATGATACTATAACCCATTTTAGTCAAATATTAAAAATTGCATTAATTATTGTAAAACACACATTTATAGCTCACCCAATCAGGAAATTAAGGAATATATAGACATTTTATCTCATCTCTTAATTTTTTTTAAATAATTAAATTGTGTTGAAAATGTAACATCAATTAAGTAGGTATTAGAGAATTATACCTCCTATTGGAGGTCTTAATTTTTTCTGTCTCTCCCAAAGAAAACAAGAATTTAGTGAAGAGCTATGCTGCTGTTTTAAATGTTTTTATTCTAATATGTTTAAGATAGCAAATTCATAAAAGTTACTGATCTATTTTCTTTAAATAATATTTAAATATGGTCATTGTATGAGTCTTCAGTTTAATAAAATAAAAATTAACGTTTATGTCAGGAATAAAGGTGCTCTGAATATTAATTAAAGCTGGAGGCCTTTCCTGGCGTAACAGCTTGTAGTTGGCTTGGATGAATTTTTTATTATAAACTATATGCAGTAAAAATATTTACTTATACCAAGAAAATATGAAGAATAAAAAATGAAATATTTTATATAGCCAATAAAATACAAGTAAATACTGATTCCATCGGCTCATTTTAGCTTTCATAAAGTTCAGCGGATATTTTTAACTAAAAGTTACTTGCCTGCATGTTGCTAGCATACCAGTATCAATGAAGCACTTAATATACAAGAAACATAAATTTAAAAAATCTGGTGCGCGCAACACACGACTTTCACTTACCTCCGTTGTTAAAATAAATTTAAGAATTTTTAAAACCATTTAAAGATACAAATAAATTGTTAACGAATTAATTATTTTTAATTTCAATAGAAAAATGTGTTTTATTAAGTAATCTATTATATTTTTATCAACAACAATCAGATAGTTTTATCGGCTTTTCATCGATCTCTATTAACCTTCAAAATTCCATTTATTATATAATATATAATAATATTAATATAATATTTTTCCTAAAATCTTTAGCTATCCAACGGAATATTATACATCTATATTACTATTCTTGTTTTCAAAAACACAAAAATTGCATAAAAAAATATGTTTGCACTTTTCTCCTATAGTTTTTTTTTATCAAAATTGCTCAACTTGCATATTTACTCGTTATTTATCAATGATAATAAGATGATGTTCCAATTTTTTTTTTAAAGCTATAAAATTAAAGGTACTTTAGAGAAAAAAAACTTAAATTTCGGCATTTAAGCCCTGTCCTACTATTTAAATCCGAATGAAACCTACATGATATTAAAGCCCATCGAAAACTGGAATTCAAAAATTCGCAATACTTTCCCTTACTATATATTTCATATAAAGGTAAGTGAAAGTAAAAAGCAAAATAATACATTAACCTTATTTAAATCCAACACTTATAAATGTTATCGTTAGATACCTCCCGTCTAAGAACATATTAGTTTTATTTATTTTTTTATATTCTTTTAAGTGCTATACATTTTCCTCTGAATGGTAATAAACGATACCGACACACTAAGAATAACTGAATCTCAGTAAAACTATCTAATGATAAAACAGTCATATGGATATGATGACTAGAAATCATTTTATAAAAACAGAAAAAAAAAGAAGATCAAAGTCATGAACCGTATAAGACGAGAAACTTCAGCAGGAGAGACAAACTAGTTGCATATGTATATAATCGGAAACTTTCTCTGCCCCTATCTAGAGGAATCTGTATAATAGGAGAGTTTGGAAAGCAGAGAAAAACTCTGGATGGAAAATAGAATACAATTGAAAAAAAAAAAAAGCGAAGAATTAACGGTTACACACAGACTGAAAGGAAAGTCAGCCTTAGAATGGAAAGAGCAAGGACACAGAAATGGTCGTAGCAAAGAAGAGGCCATACCTTCTCTTCACCAAATAAACTCGGGCATCATTGGCGAATAACTTTCAATAAAAAGTTCTCAACGTTATATTTAAAAAAAAAAAAAAAAAAAAAAAATGCCTTAATCTTTGTTCTAAAACATAGTTCTTAGGATTAACAAAGAATAATATATAGCCCTATTATATATTATTTTAGACCATTAATAAAAAATATCAAAAACTGGGTTGGTTAATGATTCAAGGATCATGGAGTGGTAGAAAATTGAGTTATTGACAGTCTTAGCAACTATTCTCACAACTGCTGCTTTAGATATATTTTACTAGATAACTGTTCAATTTTCGTTGTTGGAATGAAATGAAATGAAAACAAATTTTATTCTTGGATCAAGTCTCCCTAGAATAATGAACAAAAAGAAATCCTTATGGTCTGGTTACTTAATATATATATATAAAAGATCAAATATTCAAATCTATAAATCTTTGCAAATGTATATATTTAGATCTATATTTTACAATGGAACGGAAGATTGAGATAAGAGTTGATTTTTGAAGGAATCACCTCTTTACGGAAAGATATAAGCAGCGAATATCAGAAGGATGAGGAACGAACGAGAAACGATTTGTGAATGATTTGATGGGGTATAAATATTGATTGATAGGGGTTCTAGTATTTAACGAATGGATATCAGAGCGGAGAGTGAGGAGCTCAGTTATGTGGGAAGGTTTTCTATTTTTTAAAGTTTGGAATAGGTAAGAAGCAAGGAAATATTGTCGTCGTACAGAGGGGTAAAGCCATTTTAAGTTGGTATAATAGCCAAAAATATGGCCACGTATAAGGGCTCCGAAAATAAATCTTATAAAACAGTTCATAAGAAGTTTTAATTTTATTTTCAGTTCATCGGTTAGTCCACCGTACACCAGGCAACCATTGTCAAAGTTAAGTAAGATAAAAGAGGAAACAAGTAGCTGACGGGTTTTCAAAGGTAAGGATTCACGGAATCTATAGAGCTGTTTGAGTATGGAAATGGATTTTCGGGATATTTCAGATACATGGTTATTACAAGATAGGTTTTGGTTAAAGGTAACTCCAAGGTTTTAAAGGTTGTTAATTAGGACTTATAAGTTTCGGATTTTCTTCACTTGTAAACACTATTGTATATTAAAATAATGATTGTAAACATAAATACGAAGCGTTGTTTGTTATCGAATCAATCAGTTAATTTATGTCTAATATTAAGAAGTATTTTATTCAAAACTAAATGTGAGAATATTTCTTTTGCACTCCGTTTAAAAAATATTTTTAAACTTTATTAGAGAGTTTATTTTATTATGCACATGATTAATTTTCAATAAAAACTTCTTATTATTTATTTAATTTCCTTATTATTTTTTTTTATACTAAATTGAGCTCGAGAAAGAAAAATTGTATTGTTTATGTAAATCTTCATCCACTTTCTTTAAAAAAAAAAAAAATAATGATCATCTAACTGTAGAATTGTCTCCTCTAGGTATAATTCCTTCCGTGACAAGGTAATTTCGAATTTAACAGTCACGAACAAAGGTTCACACGTAATATCAATAGACATCATGCTAGGAGGAGAGTAGTAAACATTCACTAGTTTAGTATCTTTCCACGAACAGTAAATAACAATATAGTGTAAATGCGAGAGCAGAAATATCACTTCTTTTGTTTTCCATTTAAGCAAAAGTACACACTAAGACATTTTATACTGTCAATGAATCTGTGAAGTATTTTTAAATGACAGATATTAAAGGAAATATTCAATGTCAAAAAATGTCAGTTGATTGGCCTGTACTAACACAAAAGCTGCTTTGAGGCATATAACATAAATATATGTATATAGATTAGTAGGACTAACAGGAATAGAATCATCCAATGGTTATTTATAAAATAGCTTTGAACTTTGAGATGTTAAAATTTTTATTTTCCAATGATCTTGTCCAAAAATAGAAAGTATATATTTGGACTCATTTAACACCAATCCAAAAATACGGCAAAGAATCAAGCAGAACAACATATATTAATAACAAACCAAATTCAAAAGTAAATCATTAGATAGCAAATAATTGTCGCTCCATTTCTTGATAGAATCGTATTTAAGCATAGTTCAGGACATATCTGTGATCATCATAAAAATATTAGAATAGTTCGATAATTGATTTTAAACTTTTTATTTAAGTTAGTTAAACGAAGAATTGATAACCAAATAGACAGTACAAGAGAATTTCTTAAAATATCTTTTAGAAAACAACAACTTCTGATATAATGATAATAATATTCATGTTTATTCAAACGGGTGGTAAATTCAACGAATGTATTTTGTTTTCTGTAATAACGTATGCATGAAATCTTTTATTATTATTGCTCAATATTGTAACTGAAAGCAATATTATTAGCAAACACAAAATACTCTAAGTAAAATAATAAATTATATTATAAACTTTTTTATGTGTAAAATATATAAAAATTTGAAAATGAATTTTGCGAGAATATGGCGAGTTGCTAATGTATGAATGATGTTGTTAATGTGTTCTAGGAATGTGTAGCAGAATCACTTCGTTTAATGAAATTCCCTCTCCGTTTAATCTCCAACACCCCTTGGTATTCGTATATCTCACCCTATTACTCCGAGTTAATGTGGTTATTCCCGCGAATATTTCTTGGTATCATTTCTTTACCAAGTAAATGTTTCTAAACGTCCTTAATACCACCCTAAATTCGTTATATTTAAAAAAATATATATTTTACTATTTTGTCACAAAATAGAAGATATTTTCACCCATTTAATCAATGTTTTGTACATTATATATAGTATATCCATATAGTATGGATACCAACTACACCTCCATAGATAAAATCCATTCTCAGGGAGGAAACGTTCTTTTCTGTGAAACCTCACTTAGGAACTTCTTTCCTTCTAATATCCTTCAAGCCGGACGCTGATTAAAAAGTCGGTTCGGAAAAACTCCTCTAAAGCCTAATAGTTTTGAATCCACTTCAAGGTGCACTATAAGATAATAATAGTAATTATAATTATAAAATATTAGAAAGAATAGAATATAATTTTTATAGTGTGCTCTCTAAGAATAACAATTAAAATATGCAATATATTCGGGAAAAAAGATCAAAGGAACGTAATACCTTTTTATTTACAAATGTGAGAATAGAAGGGGGAAAACAATATTATATGATATAAAGTATTATAGATTTATTTAATATAAATATATAATACTTAATATTATCTAAATATAATATCCACTTACCCCAGGAGATATTTTGAGTCAATCCTTATTTTATTATAAGCAAGAAGTCAGTCCTCCTGGGACTAAGATTTAATTTTTGTTTAAAAAAAAAATTGCATTTATAGACAAAAATAAAAACAGTATAATGTATATAGGACAGCTGTTAGTTTTTATCTTACTTTATAGTCTTTCAGGTTTTTATCAAAAATAATGTTTAATGACATAATGGTATCTTTTAAATGCATATTAAGTTTAACATAACATCGCCTTCCCCTCTCTGCCACTATAGTAGTTCTCTCACGATAGTAGTAGTATAATTTAATTGTTAAACTGCAACAATTAAATATTAAAATGAAATGAGGAATTTATAAAATAAAATAAAAATTTTTTTCTTTCATGATCTTGTAATATATGCCCAAAATAATCATATTATACTATAATCCTCAAATAAAGAGAACTTTTACGTATTTGAAATAAGCTTTCAAGCTAAGGATACTTGAAATACAAGGGGTAGAGAGCAAGTGCTTGAAAATACATATTGCTTTCTCTCTCTCCAACTTCAACAACTTATATTCTATATACTCAAAGCAGGGATTCAATAATAAGTATTTTTTTAGGAACGAAGAGCTTGACTTATTTAGGTACATTAATTAAAATTTCAAAACCTACTTAATTTTAATAAAGATATAACAAGATTTTTAATTAAGAAAATTAACAAGTACTGACTGAGCATTATAATCTATAAAAACATCTTATTACGTGCAGTATTACCACATCCCTACAAGTCTAAATGGAGGTATTCAAAACTTAAGTTCTTGTCAGAGAATAGATAATAAAAAAAAACATTTTAAATACATTCATTGGAGGATCTAAAAATCATAAATAAAATAGTAATTATAAATTAAAAAAACAATAAGATTCTAACAATAATAGTTTTAAATATAGAAACTATAAGGGTAGTTATTAGCATGATGAACTATACTTAAAGTTTTATTTTTATAATTTCTTATTCCTTATTAACTACTAAGTCCATTCGACGCTATAAACTCAGTTGTTTTTAGGAAAGCGGGTGGCTGAGTAGGTTAGCGAGCGTTGCTATAATCACGCGTGGCCCAGCAACCAGGTGACTTGAAGAACATGGATAAAAGTGAGTTCGCGTCTTGGACCGAGGAGAGGAGGAGGGTTTAATTTTGCATTTATCGCCAACCCTCTCCCCCAGGCCCGAGAAACCCCCATATAGCCTTCAAAGTCGAGGAAGGGGTAAGCCAACAAAAAAAAAATTATAAAATATTAGCTATAAATTTTATTTAATTTTGAAAATTATAGGTTGCTTTACAATTTATTAGTTTCAAAGAGACCCTTCAAGTCTTTCACAGTAGTTTAAAATTCAAAAACTAAGAATTAATTTTAAAGAATAGCTACAAAATCATATATTATCTTTTTATGCTTTTTATTTATAAATGCTTAAATTCTGCGCGAAATGTAACTAGTTTCAAATAATAAAAACATTATTACTTTTAAAACTAATCGATATTATTGATATCTCATAATATTGAAGTTCTATTTTTATAAAAAAAAAATAGAACACATGTAACTGAATAATATTATTACATTTCCTTAGAATAGGATTATATTCTGACTCATTGGGGTGACGAGGTCATGACAGAGGCGGAACAGGTAGGTAGTGCTTTCGAGGAAGTTATATTAATCATATGACATTTCATAAAGAGATGGATAGATATCATATATCAAGAATGATATAATATAATAGAAAATACATTATCGCGGTGCTTCGCGCCACCGTTAAAAAAGTGTTCAAAATTTTTTTTTTTTTTAAGAACTAAGTACAATAGTGTTGATTTTTTTGTTTATTTATTTAACGTCACTTCATGCTACTATGGCTAATCGGGTAATGCTACAGTGGGAGTCCTAAATTTTTGCTATCCAGGTTTTATTAGAATAGGGACCTTTAACGAGTACCTGACATCGCACAGGCTCGGGACCACCTTTTAATGTCAACAAGTGATCCCGTGTTAATTTGTATTAACGTTCATAAAATAATACTTCCTCAAGAAATTGTTTAAATGTCTAATTAGTTAAATTGTCAAGAGATCCGCCTGTCGACTGTAAGATCTTCGGTGTTCATGAAGACTGAGTTTCTCATTTATATATATAAACTCAGATACAAACAATTAAATAAACTTATATACTGCTATAAGTCATTGAACAGTGACGTTCTATATAAACTTTAATAGTATTCATTCATTAAGCGGTATTATTTAAAAGAAAAGACTATTTATATTTTAGTTAGTGTCCATCCTTGAAAAAAAAGTTCGCCAGAGGAGCCAAAAAAGTTGAAATATTATTGGGTAGGGAGAGCCACTGGGATGATTAAAATTTAAGATTTTTTTTTTTTGAGATTGGTTATATAGGTATAAATTTTAAAATAGCCTAGATGGAAGCTTAAACAGTTTCTAATCACACATGTTATCCTAATACCTATTTAATTTTAATTACTAATATTTCGCAACTTTATTACTTAACTTCTTCCGTCTGCTCTCATGTTCCGAACCTTCCAAACCTATGTTGATGCAGTTAATAAAATAAAACAAAAGGAGTTAAAATAATTTATGACATTGATATAATTTAAACTAATTGGTAGGCGTTGTTGTGCCTAGTATTTAAAATATATAAAAGGTACACAAAGACATTAAAGCCGATGAATGGTAGCTTGGCGTGTTGAGGGGTCGAACGCCTTGACCTTGAACCACCCCTTATTATAATGGTGTACACGGAATAGAAATCAATTAAAATTTATGGTTCCAATGGTATTAGTTACTCGAGCAATAAACATTTGTACAAAGAGGGATGAAAAGCATTTTTAGATCTTTTTTATTTTATCTGTACCTATAGGAAATCGTAAAACAAGCAAATGTCTTCTCCTTTCATAAATGCAGCATGGGTAGGCTTGAGGGAGACAGCACTCAATGGTAACACTCAAAAAGAAACTATTTTTTTAATCAAGGAGGTTCCTCATCCAACTCCTTTTCAGTCTGAATGGTATATCTTGGTCTTGGGGCGGAGTGGCTGAGTGGGTTAGAGAGTGTCGCTTTGAACGCCGGTTGCCTAGTAACCACAGATGATCAAAACCAAATAATTACGATTTCGCGTCTCGGTGCTTGGGGGGAGGGAGGGGCTTTTATCTTGGCATTCATCCTCCCGCTGCTAGTCGTATATATTATATAATTTTAGAAAATATATAGGTGTTTTAATTGAAGCCTAGAATTGTTTTCAACGTTATGGAAGGAGATGGTTTAGTATGCTTTGGATTCAAACAAAATATTGACTTAGTAACTTTCGAAAATAACTGCAATTTTTTAAGTCAAGGGGTCCTTACTGTTGTACTGTTTGGTTGAAGGGGTCCGGGAAAAATCTTTGTTGGAAACCATTAGTCAATATAAACTGGAGGGCAGGTTGCACTTTTTCAGATCTTGATGCACTTTCTTTTCGAATGGATGGTCTAGATTCATAGAATATATAGAAGAAAAAAGACATTTTTATTTTACAATTTCCTATTCTCTTATGATCGCCACCAGAACTATCTCATAGTTTATCTTCATTTCACGATCAATGATTTAGTATTCAATATGCCAGAAAATATGACTTTTGTTAGCTTAGGTATATGCAATATATACGGCTGGATAAGATCCGCCTGAACATATAACAAGAAGCGGACCTTGAAATGCGCTAGATACCGCGTACTTCCGCAATTAGGATCGCAGAGCAAAGAACCGGTCCTCTACCACAGCAACTCACCACAAGGCTCCTCGCCTAAAGAGGCTCCTAAGGGTCACAGCCTGACCCACTTCCCGGTGGGCCTACGCGCTCACGTAGGAAGCTAGGGATCCACTTTCTATTCAAAAATAAATTCCCACTTGGCAACCACGCAATGAACGGCGGGGTATAATGTGGTCAGGTAAACATGAGAAATTGGTTTAAATCATATTACTAGTTTATAAAGAAGATAAGATATTTATTATTTGATCCTGGTAATTCTTTTTAATAGAATATTACTGGGTGAATGGAGTAAGCTAATGAAAATGAAATGATATAATTTAAGTGGAACGTATGAAAAATGGAAGCGGATGATTGAATGAAAAATTAAAGAATTTTTAACCAAATAAAAATATTAAAAATAAATCTATCAATGACTAAAATTAAATCAATTTAAAAACCTGTATCTCTGTAACCTATGAAGGGTCTTGGTTTCAGTACTTGTTCCAGATTCTTACTGTTAAACGGCCCAACAGCCATGCAAGGAGTAGGTTAGGCCCAGATCGCGCTTAGCCCGCCAAGTATTTTCCCAAAATTGTTGTTATTCAGTTTTAGAGGCTGAATGTGTCCGTACCCAAAATTGCTCCACGGCTGTAATAAGAAAATAAATAATTCTTCTACAGCTGGGGTTCGATCCCGGGATCCGGAGAACAGTAGACCCTATCGGCCTCTCCATGCTAAGTAAACGTTTATATTTTAAATAAAAGGAATTTAATGTTACTGCAAGTGTTCAGGAATGCATGGGCAATTTTGAAGATGTGATGGGGACACAGTTTTATAAGGCAGTCGATCTTCTTGCGTTCTCCTTGCTTGCTTCTTTCATTCTGTCATAGAAAATAAATTTCACAGCAATAATTGTTTACAAGTGGCTCTCATCTTGGCTTACCGACTTCATGTAATAGAAATGTGCGTGTATTCATGCACGCAAAAAATGGACGATCCGAAATTGCACAGCCTTTACACAAATTAAAAATTCTATTGGTTAAGTAAAAAGTCCTGATGTGTTCAAGGAAGATTCTTAACATTAATAAAAACGAATAGTAAAAATCATCTAAGGGTTCCCTCATGATTGAACATTTCTATTACATTCATTTAAAAAAAATATTTATAAGATCATTCTCCATGGTAAGAAAGCGGGAAACTCAATCATAGCCTAAAATTACCCATTTTCTTTTATCTTTTATTACAATACGTTTTAAAACCTGGATAGGCAAAATTTAGGACTCGCACTGTAGCAACCTCCGATTAGCCATAGTAGCATAAAGTGACGTTAAATAAATAAACAAACAAAACAAACGTTTAAAAACGTCACCTTAGTAAAGACTAGTTTCGTCCCGAACGGGTTGGAATGTATTGAATAAATTGGTAAGGACGCAGTAACCTCTCTCAAAAAAAGTTTCCTCCTCAAAAATTCGTCGCAAAAACTACGAGTTACGAACCTTAAGAACGCTAGGAGATTATTTTAAATAAACTCCTTCATTAAAAAGCCTTACCAGAAGGATTATTCGAATAGTAGGTAGGTGACACTTTAAAAAATAATTTTTATGCACTAAGATAAAACTAGAACATGTTCCACGACCTTCATTATTAGTTATAACTAAATTACTCTTTTCAGTGTTGATCAACTTATGAACATATACGAGTTATATGTCTTCCGTGAAGTACTTTGAACTATTTTTCTTTATTTACTTATTTAATTGTGAATTGAGAAATATTCTTCTAACAATAATAATACTTTGGGATTTATACATTGTCTGAATATTTTAGTATATTCAATAGCCGATGGCCGAGTGTGATCTCGGCCTAATCACCTCATTGCACGTCTATTGACCCAGAAACAGTACGAATCCCTATATGTACTGAGCACGAGACCCTTCATTAGATGTAGAGTTACAGTTTTTTTTTGTTTTGTTTTTTATATTTTAGTCACTGAAAACAATTAAAAATATGAATCAATAATTCATAAAAACTAGAAATATGTCAGTTAAGAAATACGGAATTGAAACACAATGAATTCGCTAGCCACAACTGCTACTATTATAGAGTGTAGTGACCCGAGAAGGCGACACCAGCAACACTTCCATTCTTCTACAGCTAAGAATGCGGAGAATCTCTATACCATAGAAGAATATTCTATTCCAGGAACCAATATTATTTATACATTTTCGGATCGGAATCTAATATGAAAATATTCAAATATATCTGTCACTCGTGATTCTGAATTCTTGGCACCGAATTCATCTAACATAGGATTTCAAATACACTAATGTTATAGTTTTTCAACGCTTCACGAAAAAAAAAAAAATAGCCCTTATTAACACAACACAAAAAAAGTTGTTAGAAAACAAACTTTCAATTATAATAAAAGGAAGGATTTAAAAAAAATATAAATCAATTGCTTAGTAAAATAAAATCTCAATTCCTTTACAATTTTAAGATTTTGTCTTTAGAAGAGTCTGTCTGGGAGATTATTGAAAACTCTTGTGGTCATTATTATTAAAAGTTATAAAAGTATAAATAACGTACATTATATATTAAACACACACACAACATATATATAATATATATATATATATATTGATTTTTCAAAATTTAAGTAAATATTTTCTATTTTATTTAAAATGTATTTTAATAAATAAAATTCAATAAAATAAAATTCAACGCTTTAATGGAATACATATGAAGTCTTTACTGGAAAAAATATTGTGGGTCGAGTTTAATAAAATATCTTTTATTAAACTCATTAGGTCATAATTAATGAAAAAAAAAAAAGATGAAATGTTGAATAAATATATAAAAACATTTACAGTTATTTTATTAATCTGTCATTGATGTTGACGTATATATTTACATATAAAATAAAAATCAACGTTTTAGTAAAGTAGTGAAAAATACGTGCTTAATACAAATCTATGATTATCAGCTTAATAGAAAATCATAGAAATATAAACATTAAAATTTCATTGCTGTAATAAATGAGTAAACAAATATTTGATACCTTAAATTGTTTAGGATCTGCTGTAGATTAGTGACATTATTACCTGAAACAAATAAAAACTATTTAGTGAATTATGCTTAGCTAATCTTAGAAATGTAACTTAGAAAATGTAACTACTTTAAACTGTTGCTTCAAGCTAGTTTCTATAATACAGTATTTGAATTATTACACAAAAAATGAATATAAATATTACTATTTAATATATTTGCGACTGCGTTAGTAACCACCTGCAGCCATGATGGAGATGGTTATTCCTTCAATCATTTTAATAATATTGGGGGATACTGAAATTAAGTTAGATCACGTGCCAAAACTAAAATATTGGAAAATCCATCAATAATTTGTTATAAGGATAGTACTCAAACATAAAACGAAGGACGGGAGTTGTGTTGAAGATATCTTCAGTAATGGCCGACAGCGTGGTGGGTGAGGGAAGATGTAATGATAAGGTAGATTACTTTGTGTGGTCGCTCATAGTAATCAGATGGTGCCGCTTAAAGCTTGAGAAACAAGAATAAATCCTGTTTTGCGTCTGCAATAACGTAGATAGATTGAAAAAAAAAATGTTATAAGATATTAAGGATAATAAGTTTCAACAGGAAGATGAAGTATTATTGTAATTTATAATTAATGAAGGTAAGTTTACTTACCTATATATGAAATATTGTGATCGTGACAATTTTTAAGCTCCAGATCTCGTAAAAAACGGGACAAAAGATTTTGAATAAAACTTGCTATATTGATGTAAAATTAAATGGAATTTAATTTCATTCTCACTAAAATATTTTGAATCAGCTTAAATTACTAATTTTACAAAATGTCTTCTCCTAAAGTACCTTTAATTTTGTTGATTAGAAACAATTAACTATTTCTCGTTGTTATTATTGGCAAAAATTAATAGATCTGAAATACTAATGTATTCTATAACACATAAATGAGAAACCAGCGTACATATTTTTCAACGTAAAATTTTTTTAAAATATTTGTACGGGCGTATAATATATTATTGGAAAAGTAAATATTTTAGGAAAAAAAAATGTTATCTATTATAAATAGTTTCAGTATATAATGGAAAGTGGCGAAAAGCGCATAGAACTGAGTCATAGTAATAGCTAATACTTTCAATTGGTCGATTAATTATAAAATTGATCTTTGCAAGGTTAGCTAACAATTTCACCTAAGAAAATTCGTGTGTTATACAAGATCTTTTTTTAATCAATAAAAAAATTAAATTACAAATTTAGAATAGTTGACCAATTATGCATAAAAATTATATTTTTGAAACCGTTTAACACCAACTTAAGTAGTGAACTATAATTCAACTGAAAGGACACAGTTGAAACTGAAACGTGCTGCACTTTATAAAAAGAAAGGCTGACATTAAATGCCCAATCTTGGTCAGCAGGAGCCTAAGGAACTCTGACATTTCTTATCTTGTCTCTCTCCATTACATTACCCTTCATGTTTCACTTTCATTTTACAAGAAAAAGTAATAAGTAATGCTTTACTCAGTTTTCTTGCATTCATCATAACTGCCATTAACAACTGCTTTCTTCAGGAAACGAGCTCAACCTTTCTACAAGTCTTGTATTTTTATAGAAAATTAAAGTCATCTATTTTTAATAAACATTAAAATTATAAGAAAACAGTAGTGTATTATTAACAAGAAAGGTTTCAGCAAAATACGTCGTATTCGTACTAGGTGATAACTTAAGGTTAGAAATTAGAAGTTAATTCTTGAAGTGTATTAGATAATCTGTATTAGACATCGATTATTTTCTGCTTGTGAAATAATATAGCAGCCACTGAATTTTAAATGAAATCATAGTGTGGAAGGATTTAATAAGGATGTCATTAAAGGTAGCCATCAGAGAATGCAGAACTAAGAAAGTAAATATGGACGAGAACGGACAAATCAGTAGAATTACGCTACCAAGGAAAATTTATAACATAAGAATGCCTGGTAAGAATATCTATATAAGAAAAAAAATAGAAATGGTTCATGGTAGAATAATTTAAATAATTAGAAGTATTTTAATGGAATCCAAAAATACCACTCACAGCTCTCAGCAGTAAAAGGTGCAAAAGCCTACAACATCGGGGTTCAAACGACAACTGGCAGGCTCAAACCCAGACTTCTGCAAGACTTTCTTCGGTAATTTTCCTATTAAGCTTTTATTTGTCTATCAACTTTAATTTTTTATCTATTAATTACTAAATTGTCTTTTCTGGAACATCCATCATTTATTGTCAGCATGTATTCAATCTATTATGTTTCATTTATTTGTTTTATTATAATTATTATTATTTTTATTTTAATGTATTTTTTTCAAAGTTAATTATTTATTCATTTTATTCTTTCAAGCTAAATTTATTTTATCTTCTTTTTTTAATTACTTTATACATGTATTTATTTATTTTCTTACATGAACTTATTTATTTTCAGTTTCATTGTTTCTTGTGTTTTAATTTGATTTCAAGTGTTTGTTTTGATTTAAATCAATCATATTATTTAACTGATCAGTATAATTATAAAACTGAAATAGTTAGGGTTGTCGTTGCATGAGGCTATATAACTCCTTTGTCAATTGCTAGAAACTTTGGTGACTGTATATAAACCCATGTATGGCTAACGCAGTCGATATGGAAATAAAGAAAAAAATGAAATAAACTAAAATCTACGTTAAGAATAAAAAAAGATAAATGCCTACCCATTATGAATAAATGATATATAGGTGGAGAAGACGCACCATAATCCTCAGGATGATAACATTTAAGAACTTCGATAGTAAAATGAATAGTATGAATATAGTAGGTTCAGGTAGAAAAATCAGCGGACCACAATGGATTTATTCATGAACGTATCAAATACATTCAGCAAGTAAGATCTCTTTGAAACAATTCAAAGAAGCGAAAAGATATCTCAGAATGAGAACTCTATTTAACAGTTTAAAATCACGACTGGTTATAAAAAATTCGACTTAGTGATGACACTAGAAACGCATACATATACCCTTCGAAGACATACCTGCCCTCTAGTCTTCACCGAGCAGCCAAATTCCGTAGACGTACACCGTACTTTATCTCTGACACGTCTTCGACAGAAAGATAACATGTAGGTGTAAAAGTGAAACGATAGACCAACAACAAACGAATTAAACTAATTTATTCACTTTTTCTACAAATCTTCAAAAACCAAACTGAAACAAAAACTAAATACATACACATGCTTATTGAAACCCATATGGGCATACTCATCACATATTAACGGTATAACAAAAAAGACTTGCTAAAACCTACTAATTTTTCTGACTCATAATAAATACACCTTGGTAAGTTACTAACAAAACCCAACTGACTAATAATACTACCAATATTCGATGAAAATATATGGAGGATTAAAAAGGCGTTGGATGTGAGATCTCCTTTGTTAATTAACAGTCGACGTCAGGGAAGGTGTGCGCTGGGTACTAATCCTTCCTCATGCCTCACATGTCAGCTTTTCCCATTACATTCTCACATTTGCTGATTGCCGTTGTGTTACGGTCAGATGCAAATCAATATCAAAAAGAAAAAGAAAATCACCAAAAAATAAAAATTTAGAGCTTTTATTAGCTCTAACACAAAATTATTTTTTGGATACATAAATATAATTTATACTTAAACTCTAATTAAACTACAATTTATCAAAGATAATCTTGAAAAAACAGACGGACTCCCGACCGAAGATTAATAGATAACTGAATAAAGGGAAAAGGATATATAAAGAATGGGATATATTTGTTTATGGCCAATATTAGTTCAGTATCTCACGGCGGTAACTAAGAAGAGAAAAAAAATAATGGAAGTTTAAGCTAATATTAACAGATCAGAAGGTAGACCCAAGGTATAATACAATAAATATAACACTAGAGAGGACATAGACAAATAAAAAATACTTATACGGATAAATTGAACTCGCTGGAACTGAATCCACTGTCCTCAGATACTCAAAGAGTAATAAAAAGAAGACGACCTAAAAATGTTCAAAGGAAATTAATACAGTAGACTAAGTGAACAATATGAACAATGAAAAAAAACAAAAAACATAATGTTATAGATAATTTAATTAAACAATGTAATTCATAGAAGGTTATAGAACATTTCAAGACGGCCTAAATTTTATTAAAGCAATCTTATAAAAATAATATTGATTGACTGAATAAATAGCATATGCTTAATAAAACGGAATAGTTGTAATAATTTCATAACTTTTAATATATATTAAAGTATATTGCATTATTTATGTGAAATATAATAATAAAACTAGACTTAAAAATAAAGCAACAATGATTTAAAAAAATATCAGATCCAAAATAAGAAAAGTATATTTCATGTTCCATTTACTGAATAAAAGGAAAATGTGTCTCAGGCATAAATAATACACAAATATACATATAAATACACAACAAAAACTAGGACATTGTAAATGCGGTTTTAATTATAATATTGAATAAACGATAGCAACAGCTTAGGAGGAAAATATTAATTATTATACATTCCTACGACCTTCTAAGCACTTGTAAAAAACAAAACAGTTATCATCAATGAAACCAAAAAAAAGACAACAGAGCATGTTCTCAATTTAGATTCGGCTATTTCATTCAGATATTTAAACGAAATCATCTTTTCATATGAATGAGTATTTTTTTAAAAAGCTTGGCAGCGGAAAAAATAATTCATCATGCAATCCTAACAATTGTGAGAATTATTGTTTCCCACCACAATCTTCATTTTTTCAACTATTGTTATTCTTAAAATCTGTTCACATGAACTTGAAATACAAAACATTTAAGATTACAAAAAACATAACCGTACATACTGAGCTGTATGTAAAAAAAACGTGCTGTTTGTTACAAATTAAATAGATTTCTAGTAAATTTTTATCGACTGGATACACATCGAAACAATAAGAGTTGTGGGAACTCCTTTTTATGGAGACAAATCACACTTTGCATTCATTGCCATCACAATTACGTAATTTAAACGCACTGCAGGAGGAAGATGCATTAAGGTATGCCGTCACGGGGCAACCCTTCTCTTCTCCACGATTCATAGAATCAGCTAGTATTTTATGAATGGAGACAATGTTGAAACTTGAGTCAGAATTTTCATTGTGCACTTGGATAACGTATGCATTATATATCTCATTGGGTGGGCATAATCGAATGAATATTATCAGATAATTCGATTATTTCCATCATTCGAATTAATTGAATTATCATTCGAACTGAATTTTTTAACGATAATCGAGGGATTACAAGGGGTTGGGATGATTTTTTTTTTTTTTTCTCATCACATAATTTATATGCATTTTTGCACCTAGGCTAAAGAGCTGAGCAATCATGGAGAGGGGAATAGTGCCATATTGTCTTTCAAAATGCATATTAATCATTCGATAATTTAAATGATCAAAGTCCGATCATTCGATTATGACGAACATTCGACATTATCAGATATTATCTCAGGTCTCATAAAAATATTGAAGGCCTGATATATTCAAGATTTACTATCCAATGCAATCATAAAACCAATAAATTTAAAAATAAATATATTTAATATGGCGCTTTCCCCGTTACTAAAATATTGTTTATGCAAGGAAAATCCTTAAGTCCTTAAGTATAAGTAAATGCTGAAAATACTATACCTAAGGAAAAAATATAGTCAACCCTAAAATATATGTTTATTTATATTTTATTTAATTAAATATGGAATACATAGTAAGAGAATTTGAGTTTCCACCGGAAAAACATGTTTTAGAAAACCCTGATTCCAAATAACTAAGTTTCTCAAAAAAGTCTGTGTACGGATACGGATACAGTAATTATTGCTCCAAACCTATTAATCGTTCTAAACTAAAATTTCATATTTAAGATACCTATGAAAATCAATGTAGTTTTTAAAAAAAATTCCAAATCTAATTTTATTTGAAAGTTTTCAACAACGAGGGTAAGAGAAATTCCGATGTTGCACGCACCAAATTTTTTTTTCAGCACTTATGGTTTTCGTTTGGCAGTCATAGGTAAATTAATGGATAAATGCTCCAATAAAAAAAAATATTAACAGATGCCATAGAAAAATAAAATAAAATTTTTGGAACAATTTGATAGCTTTACAAATAAGGGAATAAATAAAACAAAAAGTTGAAAGAAAATTGTCATGCTAATCAACTGAATAATTAATCAAAATAATGATGAGGACAAAGCAAATAAATTTTTTTTTTATACCGAGATGATTTGTAATATCCCTTGTATATAAATATGAAAGTTACAGAGTAATGAATATGAATCATACTACGATAAACATCACAAAGGGTTCAAGTTCCTTCAACACCTATATTTCTTTAAATAAAAACATCTTACTTTCCTTAAAATAGTTCACTCATATTTTAAAATTAAATTATTTTTCTGTTAAATTAATTCATATAAATTGCATACTTTTACGTAAGTTTATTTTTTTCATTTTGTTTTTCCTGGTCATAGAAACATGACTTATGATTATTCGGCAGATTTGAGAAAGCAGTTACATAAAATTCTTCCTCCTAATACAATAAATAGTGAATACTACAACTTTCTAGGAAGCATTGAAAAAGTAACACAAGTAACCGTGACTAGGTTTAGCGGCTCTAAGTAGGTACCACAGAGCTTGTCGTCTGTTGGAAGGATTTCTCTATTTTTTTTTAATTTTATAATTTATGTTAAAACATTACATAGGTAATATTAATTTTATTTATTTACTAGCTTTATTTTATTTTTAGCTTACTTTTATTTATTTTATTATTTACCCCGCGGCTTTGCTTGCGAATTTTTCATTTATGGCAATAGTAACAACCAGTAACTATCATATAACTTCGCAATCGGTTACCCTATCACTATTCTTCTATACTACGAATAGAGTAGTTAATTTTTGCCACATTATCATTTTATTCTGTCACATTTATAGTAGTTATTCTTTAAAATAAAAAAAATAAAAGAATCCTGTACCACTACAACCTATGAAGGCTCTTGAGCTCAGTACGTATTCGTACAAGAGAACAGCAGTGCAATGAGGTGATTAGGCCTTGATCACGCTCAGCCGCCAGATTTTTCCCTAATTTTTTGGTTACCCACTTTATAGAGGCTTGGTCTGCATACCCTTGGGTCTGCTTGGCCCCGAATGAATTAACAGAATATATACTAATCTGCCACAGCCGGGATTCGAGCCCAGGACCCGGAGAACGGTAGCTTATTGCTCTATCCTTTAGAATATCTCCAAATTTGATTTTCTTCCCTAACTATCAAACTCTGGGTTACATAAAAGCTTTTGTTTCTCTTGAGGTCTATGATCGGCTCTTACAAAATGATTAGACATTTATGAGACACATACTAAGCACAAAATTTCTTTTTTTTTAATTTATTATCCTTGCCACCTTGCATCCCTGATTGGACCATGAAGGTAGGTTTGTTTTGCACCATTTTAAAGCTAATTAAATGGAAATTTTTTCGTGGAATTCGGAAAAACTAAAACCTAACGATAGAAAAGGATTAGCTCCTAGAAATATCCATATTCTTTAATAATAATAATAGGCTTACCGAACCCGAAGGTTCGATGCCAATAACACCAAATTCCGCTTGCACAGGTTCGTCCAATGATCACCGTTCAAGCCCATGTCCCCAAGATCAGCCTTAACACAATCCTCCCATCGACGTTTCGGTCTACCTTTCGGAATATCGGACCATACTCTTTAAATTATTAAAATTTAATTTTCTGCATTGCGTTATGCGACAATTACTTTCTTATTTAGAGGGATAGACTTCTTAACATTCTGGGAAATTATCTATTCTTTCATTTGGTACCACTAATTTCCTGAGCGTGCAAATCAAGAATGAACTATTTGAGTTTGGAGAAAAAGCATAGATAACAACAAAAATCTGAAAATTTGATTTTCCTACCTAACTGTTAACAATTGGAATATTGTTCATATGTGTTTTTTTTTTTTCTATTAAGGTTTAGTATCTGCTCTCACAATATGAAAAAATACAGGTTTTTACTTTTAGGGGACCTTATCACAGAATTTAGTTTCTTTTTAATTTTAATTTTAGCACACACATTTATTCAAAAGATGATAGTTCAATTCTATCGTTTACAGATATAATAAAGGTAACATAATTTTTTAAATTAGGCAAAACCATTATGTTTTGCTTAGTGAATTCCTTAAAAATTCTAAATCCTTAGATCGATTTTTGAAGCTAAATTTAAATACATAAATTACAAAGAAAAACCAACTGGTACAATGAAATAAAGCAGTAACATTATTCACAAGTTATGTAACACTCACAGAAAAAGTAACTTGATGAGAGACCTCCTTGATTCAAACCAGATGTTGATGGCAAGCGAGGTGTAGATACCTCTGGGTAATGTTCTTCGATATGCCACGCCTCATATTTATTCTGGTTCCTGATTGTAACGTCGCTCATTCACTGATTATGACTGATCGACAGGTGTGAATAAATGAGAAAAGATGGAACAAAATAAAGCTTACGTTAGCATTTTTTATCCAACAATGTAGCTATTGGCTCTGTCAAAGGAGTTATCGCTTTGTTCCATAGGTTTCGAATATTTTTATTATATTATATTTTAAACTAGAAAGTCAAAATATCGATACTGTATAAAAATATTTAGAATCATTGGGTGGCCCAGAAGATAATGCTGTTATATTACATCTATTTAGAAAATATCCTTTTTGAACTAAATTTTCTACAATATTTCTTATAATATTGAGACCTACTGAATTATCATGGGGACGAATTATTTACGATAAGTAAGAGAATAAGAATAATATCACTTGTATTAATAAAATATTCAAGTTATCATTTATTCGTTTGGAAAGAATAATAACCGATGCAGAACAGATCGTACTCAAGTGGAATAAACTGGCCTACATTCTGAAACAGCCCGTTACTTTTCGGTGTTTGCATCTCAATAGCCCGAAAATTGGAAGGTAATCCCAACTGTAACTGTATCCGTTAACAGTATTCGAAGAGTATTTTAAAATCACGGCGGTAATTAGTTAGCAGCTAATCGTAAATTTGCAACCATAATTATGATATGTGAATAATCTGAGATATGTGCTCAGTCCACCACTTAATGTCCGCCTTATTAATTACTAAAACTGTAAAATGACTATAATTAATCCAAACAAGGTTCTCAGTATAAATGTTAGGTTTATCGAACTACCAACATCAAATAAAATAACAATTCTTTATGCATTTCTCTGCACACCAAAGTAATATTAGGCTACAGAATGAATATATGGAATATGCGTGGATTTCTCTTGGCTACTCATTTATACATTTTTTCTTTCAAATGATTTTTAAATAACAAGATATCCGAATAGGAAACCTAAAAGGGTTGTACACTTGAAAATAACAAGAGAAAGCGCTGCTTCAAGTCATGCTCACTAAAGAGGTATAAGCTGTCACTTACTAAGTTCAACTTTCAAATTTAGAACTTTCTGTGAATAAATTACTACATTAACATAAGTTTATACCACGTAACACGTTTTATGCCTATTTTTAATTCAAACTAAAAGTTGTATCTAATATAATGTAACTGCGAAATTAACTCGAGTGCTGTTTTTGGCAACAGAATAAGAACGGCGGTGAAAATGTTTGAATTGTTTTTTCAACTCTATATATTTTTATAATTCCAGAGAGTATATATTCAGCTGCAGAGTTCCGATTGGAAAGCGTTCGTTCCTAGAGTTCTAATTAGAATTTGCATTGTTAAAAATACATTTTAAATAATACTTGCATTATAAATATAATTTTTTTTTTTTTTTTTAATGTTTAGGGCTGAATACTACAACTAATAGCCATAATGATGAATAAAAATTTGTTTAAAAAACAAATCAAAAAATAAAAATAAAAATTACCATCAGAATTATACTATATAATCATGAATTAGGTCAGAAGAAGCGAAGTATTATAAATTATTAACCGCTTCATGCAAGCTCAAAAAAATAATTTTTAAAATATTTAAATTTTATTAAATATCGCCTACATACAATACGTTATTATTTTTCCAAATGTTTATATATTATTTATTGTTTTGTCTTTTGATAACCATAATGGCTAAACAGGTTGTGGCTAATATTAACAACGGGTTCAATGCATTACTTTTGTTCAACACACTAAGAAGTCAAAATTGGCGCCAATCATAATTATATTCATAAAATAACATTTAAAAAAATACCCGAAATGTAAACATTTCATTAACAACGTAGTATCATTGTTTTGTCAGAGACAGTTTAAGAGCAATATAGTTTATCATCACAACTTATTATCACAAGAAGAGATTTTTTTTTTGTATTTTCTTTGAGTACAAGATCAAGGACGAGCCATAACTCAAGAACTCATAATTTACATATTAAAATTTCATTACTCCAAGAGGTCCCTCACTTAACTTCTTTTCAACCTTCCATGAATATTTTCTGTAATATGCGTAGGACCATGCTTTTGTATTTGTTTTTGTGTTTTTGTATATTGTTTGTTAGTACGCCCGTAAAGTTTGCCGTCAAATTTCAAGTTTGAAGTCCGAATGTAATCTTATACCATGAATAAGTCTGTGTAAAATGATCTGCTACTGAAATGTCAGGGTGAACATGTAATGAGGCTTGACATTTTTGCTCTAAAAATCCGTATTTTTTAAATATGAGTCATTTTAGCTAATCAATTAATTTGAAAGGCTTATGCCTATTTCGTTTTTATTAAGTATTTTAGCCTTTTTAAAGTCTTCTTTAATCTAAACTTGGTAGGCTTATCAATATTTGATAAATATGAATGCTTGGCGCGTTTTATTAAACGTTCAGTTAATTAGTTAGAGTCCCGACTTTACTAAAATATTATATCAGGCTATCCTGGGGTGTGGAAAACTTCCTAGGATACACCTAGCCTCTATAAAGAGGGTGAAGACAAATGGGATGAAAACCTGGAGGCTGATTAAGATCTCGGACTAATCACAGAATCTGAGTATGTACTGAGCCAAATACTGCAGATTGTACTGTAGATGTGCAGGTTTTTTTTTTTTTATTATTGAAGAAAAAACTTCTTTAGGCGCGTTATGCGATTTTTAGTAGAGGTAAAAGCTTTGATTTCGTAACCATGGTGACATTATCAACATGCTCTAGACTGGCGCATACGCAGCGGTCTGTGTATGCCTGTCCACTAGAGATAGGAAATCGATATCAATTTCAGTGAACGTTATCGATTCCGATGTAAGATCGGCACAAAAATATTGATATGTATAATACCGTTATTTAAGTACTCAATTGAATAAAGGGTCGTAAGTATCAACCAGGCAAAAAGTTCAACGACAAGAACAAAAAAAGAGCGACTAATTTAATTGTTACAAAGACAGATCAATCTTTTCCTAAAATATTTCTAAATGTCTGAATTTCCATGTTACGAATGGCAGGTCCATCAAAATTAATGTGATATGTGTACCAACTCATACAGTCTACAGTCACATTCAGATTACGATGACATAGTTCAAGATGATATATCTCTCCAAGGTGAATAAAATGTAACAATAATAAAAAAACATCCCTTCTCAACATGATCTAATTTTACAAACGTACTATTCTTTCCAACAAAATTCCAGTGCAAATCGAGAATTAAAAAAAAAGTTTTCACTTCTGGTGGGAGTCCCTATGACTGTCTAAATTATAATTTTGTAATATTTTTTTTTTATTCAGCTTGAATGAAAATGCTTTACAACAAAGATTGTACTAAAATTGTAACAAACCTTAGACAGATAAATTTTGCATCATAAACAGATCTAAATGGGTGGTAATGCGACATCTCACATTATGAATTAATTTGAACAGATACGACAATGATAATCACAGAAGCAAGCTGCTCCATGAATGATAATGACCCCACTTTCAGCTGGGCCCTTCAGAACAGATGCTGGCTACTGCTGAGCTGCTCAGTATGCTACCAAGGAGTACCCCGAGATTGCGACAGAACGGCGGAACTTCGCAAACTACTGCCCCAGTTTTTCACAAAGCTGTCTAAAGACTTCAAGACACGGCTCAACGCTATAACACAAAGCTGTTATTGCATAAAGAGGAAAAAAAAAAAACTTAGAAGCTTCGTTATACTTCATCCTGTAAAGTTAGTTCTTTAAACTTGCAACTTATGTTACAGAAATCTCACTTTACAAAGATGATAAATAAAATATATTTTAGGTATTTACAATGATGGAAGGTTGTTCTGATATTTTTATATTACTATATCGCAATGTTTTAAATTGTTTAAAAAACAGTGTTAAATTTACACTGATTAGTCTTTCTTTAACTAGATATTCAAAATGTTGACCGTTTGATAATAATGAAGATGAAATAGTTCGGCTCGCTTGCAATAAATAATTACTAAAGTCATGGTTTAAAATCTGTAATATATTTTTTTAGAAAAATAATAAAATTCATTAGCATGAATCATGTTGGATTTATACATACAAATTTAAATCTGTGATGTTTATTGGTTGAATTAAAAATAATGATCACTCAATCAGTGATAAGAGTATTCAATAAAAATTAATAATTAAATTTTAATAAAAAATATTGATCAGAAAACAAAAATCACCTTGTACGAGCTAACTATTTTTTATTCAAAATTAATAATTTATTTTGGAAATAAAGATGTTCTGTTAATCATTGATATATTCTCCACTTACAAAATCTGACACAAAATTTATTGTTTGTTTATTTATTTAACGACCTTTTATGCTGTTGTGGCTAATCGGACGATGATACATTGGTAGTCCTAAATTTTGCCTATCCAGGTTTAATTAAGATAGAGATCTTTAAAGAATACCTGACATTGCACAGGCTCGGGAACACCTTTTAACGTCCCCTCCGAAAGACGGAATAACTAAGGATTTTTTACTCCCATTAAAAAATCCTAGAGCTATCTGCGGGTATGAACCCGGTACCTTTGGAATAAGAGGCTGTTATGTTAGCCACCCTGCTACAGGTGACCCTACAAAATATATTATTAACATAATTCTTAACACATTAAAGGCGGGAGTCGTAGTACTATAATTTATCTCGACTCCCGCCTTTAATGTGTTAATAATACTTCTTTATTAAAAATTCTGATATAAAAAATGCATTGGTCAAAAGTTCAAGTTTTATAGCTCTGATTACTTGTTATGATCCCGAATTCGCATTGAAATACTATGCAGCTGCAACCAAACTCTTCGTGAGCATGACACTTTAAAGGCTTAAAAAGTATTCTAGCATAATTTTTTTTCTGGAATACTGTTGATATTTGAGACATAAACTTTCAAAAGGTATTATATCCATTCAATTAAATTTTAAAGTAAGCGTAAAAATCTCTTATTAATTTACCATGCACCAAATTAATTTAATTCTTTTAGCACTGGAAACTAGAAAAGTTTATATGCTATATATTAATAAAATGTATTAGCATGATTTGGAATGGGATTGAATGAGTAATTAGTATAGTCTTGAAATAATAGCATTCTGCATTGCTTTTTTAAAGGACTTGAGTGTTCTTTACATAAAATAGAATCGAGGATTACGATAAAACTAAACGACTAGAATACAAAAGTGCCAAATATAAATTTTGCAAAAAATGTTCTTTAATAGTTTTTGGGAAATAACGTCTTAGTTATAAATTGAGTTCATTATATCAAGCGAATATTGGAAGCAGACATCCGCAAGCAATTCCCATGACCATTGAGGCCACTATCAGTGGAATCATGAGGCCCGATGACCAACTGGCGCTGTGAGAACGCATTAACCGAAACACTACACACTTCCTGCCCGGGGCTTCCTGTGCCCTAGGCTTCCTGCTGAATAGGATACCTGCTCTAGGTGCCGAATTACAAGCCTGAGGAGGGCAACAGTCTTTATAAACACAATAGTTCAGAGGAAGCGGATTGGGAAGACATGTGTACCACCAATGGGTCGGAAAAAAAGGTAGTTTCCAGTTGTGTTTCACAAAGAAATGAAAAATATTCACCGTGCTCATTATTTATGTTATGAATTTTAACATTACACATTAAAACAATATGAAATAATTATTAAGTTTTTGAAAAAATATTTGAACAGTTTTTGCACTCGAATATGTCTTATTTGATTAAACGATTTCAGTATTTGATGCCTACTTTTCGTACGTTCAAGACATACCCCCGTTTTCAATAACCAACAAAAAAAAAAAAAAAAAAAATTCAAGAATTTCACAATATGTAATAACAATAACATAAAAAGTTATAAATTGGTCTAATCCCTAATCCAGTTGAGGACAAAGATCTGAGCAATACTCATGCTCAGATTTGATGTTCTTACATATTGACTACATTTTTACTAACTTTCCTAGTTAATTTGTGTATTAGTGAAAATGCTGGGAGTTCAAAATATATAACCAGGTAATTTAAAAATATTTATTTATTTCTTTAACTAATACTATGCAACATTGTTAATTATTACTTTTAATGCCTCCTTTTGATTTTAAATTTGTTATTTAATAGTTTAAATTTTGTTATCAATGGACCATTCACTTCAGTATAGTATTTTTTAATGTAATGGAAATTGCTTATTTTACTTTGTAGACTTCTGAAGATGGGATAAGATTCCGAAACGTCATGTTGGTGTAATAAAACATTGGAGTCTTTATGGAAGAAGTTATTCAGCCCGAAATCTACCTTAATGGTTATACGAGATCTTCCGGTTTTTAGATTATATTGATATAAAAAAAAGTTAATTAAGTCAACGTTAATTTGTGCTTAAATAATTTGAAGTAATATATTTTTCTCAAATTGGTTTATATAAATACTTTTTATTATTTATTTTCGAGTCATAATTAATATTATTAGAATAACATTGCTATGAGTCATTGATTAATGAATCATACTAGCTCATTATTAATTTAATATAATTAATAATCGCTCTATTTAAATACTGTGGCTTGTTCTATATTATTTATGTGATACTATTGTTTTATGATTTTTATTGATGTTATTCGTGTTATATTATCATAAATTTAAATGATTTATAATATCTCTGTAATATCTAGCGAGATCCTTTGTATCGGTTTTGTGGTTTATTGTCCTATTATTATTATTGGTGGTATATATATATATATATATATATTATTATATATATGGCTTAACAGTATTATATACTAGATACGAGTATATCACAAAATAATACAAATAGAAAAACATCCTATAAAAAAAATTAATGTAAACTTATAACAGAACAAAAATAACTTCAGTATAAATGAGAAAACAATACCATCATAATAACAATATATGTAGTTCAAGCCATAGGATTTAAATAGAGCGATTATTTAAAAATAAGCGTAGGGTACAAGGTATGTAATTTAAGAACAAGTGAATACAGTGAGATAATATGATTCATTAAGTTATGACACATTTTACTATAATAATAATAATTATAGCAAAAATAAAATATAACTGTTACACAAGTATTTATATATAACAATGTGAGAAACATATATTACTTTAAATAATTTAACTACAAATGAACGTTGACTTGATTTATTTTTGTAGTTTTATTTTAGTCATGAAAATGGAGACAAGACCCCAAAACTTAGACATCAAATATTTATTAAATTTTAAAAGAACTTCCTCAAGTTAAGAGAATAGAAATATAAATTATTTAAAGATATATTAACTCATTTAGAAAAAAAAAATGCATGTTGTTACACTCTACAGCTACCTAAGGGAAAGAATGAAATGAGAAAGCTTTTAAGAAAATTTGGAATGGCTGTTTGAGGATTGATTCAAGGCCCTCTGGTGAATGTTTCTTTCCCTTATATTATTCATGGCGACGTCAACAAGTTGTCGAAATGTGAGCAAATATTAATAAGCACGGCGGAAAATTAATCAGATGTTAAACTAGAGCTAAGCTATTCTTTACTCAATACAGACGACTTAAACTGACAACATTTAAAATCCCAATATGAAATGAGAAAAAACTACAAAGTTTTAAAGAACTATTTTTACTATTTCAACATACATATATGTTTTATCGAGCTCATTTTGATTAGGCCATTGCCTTTTTTCTCTGATTAAAACTAATTTTTAAAACAGCAATTGAAGCTGGGGCAATTTTTTTATTTTTAATTAAGAATATCTCATCCCCTAGCATGTACTTAGTTAAAATAAATTAAAACAAAACCATATTTCTTGGTATAACTATTTTCTTTAATGAATTCACAGTAAATTTACAAACCACAAAAATAAATCTGTGAAGGAATAAACACATATAGGTTAATCCATTCGAAATCCTCCAGATCTTACCGCTCGACATTTTTGATTTTCGTGATTTTTTTACCAGTTTTTTTTATCCTTTCGTGAGTATAAAATCATAATTTTTTTTTTCCTGGCCAATACTTATGTGTTGCAGCCTTTTGTTTCTTGTTATTTTGCGGATATCAAATCAAAACAAAAACTAACAATAAGATAAGGTTCCCATAACTCATTACCTAAATAGTGAAAAAAGTGGTTTAAAAAATTCTTGAAAATACATAAATAACGAGACTTTTAAAAAGATAAAAGTATATAAAGGAACATAGTTTAGCAATAGTCCTACTTAGAGAACATAGTCTTTTTTTTGTGACATAGTCTTAATTTTAATCAATAAGTCTACTCAACTATAACTACAGAATTATTTTTGTTATAATAATTTCTGTTAAATCTAAATAAAACCTTTTTCAAATAATTTAAAAAGGTATAATCTCGGTAATCCGTAGCACACTGCCCAATTTTAGTTTCCTCTTTTCGGTTTAATGACGCATCTAAACATTTAGTTAGATTTTGTAGGACGCGATACTAGTTTTCATAGTATAAGATAATCAGAAAAGTAGGATATAAAGAAATATATATGCTATGAGAATAACTCAAATTATAATTTCAAAGTTGGTTACCATACCTCCTTTGACAACAGTTAATCACGAAGTTCTGAGAATACACATGCCTGTTCTGACATAACAGCGATAAGACTAAACAGAGGGCACGAAACGACTTCAACGGAAGATCAGAAGAAGCAGAGTAAAAGAAAACATTATCTCGAAGCATGTCCAAGTTATCAGTTGGTTTTTATCGCTTTCCGATCCTTCCTATCTCTCAACCTTTCTACAGAAACTCCCGGTGTAAGGTTACATTTTGATAGTGTCTTTATCGGCTCTTTGTCTTTACGGTTCTACTTTGCTTATTCCTTAATCTTATCCTGGAATATAACCGTAAAAGGTAGTTTCGCTGCTAGCACGATCCCTCCTTCATTAAAAGCATTAGCTAAGTGGGACTTTATCAGTAAGAGAGTTGTTTCTCGAGTGGTTAGATAAGTCGTGAGTTTCCTGTTTGAGTTTTTTTACGACCCACTTTATGTTCGATTCTCCGATTTTAATATTTAACCGTTATTATAATACTGATAATTAGATATGTCCAAAAAGAATTGGTTATTAATAAGGAAAAAAAGTACTCGTAACCTTTACGACAGATTGCAGTAAAACTTGTTTGATATTGGACAGATGATGATTAAGTTATGATTAAATAAATAAGTCATGCTAGAATTTACAAAATTATATATTGATAATATAGCAAGAGTAATATATATATACACTAATTAATATATATACACTAATTTATATATTAGTACCTCCTCCTGGTGCTCCTTGTGTCATGCTAACACAGGCGGTGGGGCAGACAGAGTTCCTTGCTGGGGGGTTAAGGCAATCTCTCTAGAGGAAGGTTACCTCGAAATCAAAACCCTGGTCTTCCTAGTTGGGGGTTTAGGATTCGGACCAGCACACCATCTTTTCGGAAAATAAAACAAATCGCTTTCAGACTCAGTAATAGAAAAAAGCCGGATGGATTTAATCGGATAAGACAAAAGCTTCGGATCAAATAAGGGAAAGAGTGGGGGCCGAGCTCACCTTTCTCGAAGAAATTAGTAGAAGAAGGCTGATGTGGTATGGGCACGTTATGAAAATGGACGAATCACGTTGGCCTCTTCGATTGGTTGAATACTGCCCACGCAAGAGGAGAAAACGGGAAAGACCTCGGAAAAGATGGGTAGAAGATGTAATGGAAGATATGGCAGCCAGAGGTCTGACTGAGGATGACTGGAATGATCGAGATTATTGAAGAGACGGAGTACTGAGGACCGGGATGTGACATCATTGCAGAACCCTGGAGTAAAATAAATGTATAGAGCGTTATACAGAATGAATACACTAATCCAATTATTATTCTAATATTACCAGGATAATTATTCATCGTTAAATTCAGTTTATCTCGTAAAAAGCGATAAGAGAATGGGTAATTTACACTCAGTTACTTTTTCTTATTAATTTTAAAATCCCCTTTGTAATATTTGAAATTTTTTAATGTTTTATTCAAGCAAATTAACTGTATTTGTAATAGTTTATTTTTATATTATCATTAAAAACGATTTTATTTTTTATTGACTTTTTTCATACTTGTTGTTAAGAACAAGGAGTATAAACACAGACAAATGTATATTAATACCTAGAAGAACACACATTTCCTTTAAAGTGCCATTTTTAGCTTTTTCAGTAAAATTAATAATTTTTTCATTTAAATACATACTTTTTTCAATCAATTTCATAATTTCTAGAACCCATTTTATACAGTTAATTTAATGAAGTTTTGCTATTTAGAAATAAATATTTTTAGTGAATCGTGTTGTTTTTTATCCAATCCATGTCAATTTATGCTACTCTGGCTAATCAGACGGCACAACAGCGGGTATACAAAATTTTACCGATCCAAGTTCAATAAGGATAAGGATCTTTAACGATTTCTTGACATGGCACCGGCTTGGGACCATTTTACGTCCCCTCCGAAGGACTACAAAACCAAAAATATTTTACCTCCTCAAAAAATCCTAGGGCCATCTGTCGGGTTTGAACGTGCGCCACCTCAGGCACATTAAATCCTTAACCCCTTGTTATATACTTTTATCAAGGGTCACCGGTAGTACAGTGGTAACAATTACAACCTTAGAACCTAGATAGTCCTTGGTTATTTCTTTTATGTTTTCAACCAAATTAATTATCTTTTACTACTTTTCTCAAGGTAAAACAATTAATGATTTTGTTAGAACCTCTTAAAAAATCTGAGCGCCATACTGCCCACCACATTGGGCTATGTTACATACTTAATCCCCTATAAAGTCTATTATGGGTCATCTGGGGTGCAGTGACTAGCATAACAGTGTTATACGCCCAATTTCGCGGGTTCAAACCCAGCAGATGACCCTAGGATTTTTTACATCCTTCAAAGGTTATTTCGTCTGTCTAAAGAAATAAAATGAAGTTAAAAAACGCGAGCAAACTGTTATTATCGCGATGATGTGAAAAAACAACTTTCTTTTCCGCGCTCAAAGAAGTTTAACTTCAATAACTTAATCCCATCCCCTACAAAATGTGAAACTTTACCTGAAAATAAACTTGAATTTACGAGTAATAAATTAAAAGATTCCCAGAGGTCAGATTATACGTTAGGATAGCTACGATCGGAATTTGTCTCTGGCCAAGAAAGCAATAAAACATAGCTCTGGAACACTGGAGCCTGGCTCTCCTCCAGGCTGGAGCAACAACCTCGGCGCTATGGGTTGCCCTTCAGCATACTGCAACGTGGGTCAACTAACTACAATAGTGACCTATTAATAATATGTACTATATAATATTTCCGATATACTACAGTCAATTATATTTGATCAAACTCTAAAGTAACAGCTTAATGTTACAATATACCAAGGTAATTAAAAGCTAAACACATCGCCCAGCTTATTAATACTTTTAAATCCAGTTAATTGAGGTACAACCCCAATATCTTAAACTGTTTATCAAAATATTACTAAGAGTGTTTCGAATTCCGTTAAGTAAGATCTTTATTGGCAAAGATATAACACAGAAGATGTTTTGAATCACATCTGATTTAGGCTACTTCAATACTGCCCCAATAAATTGATAAAAACCTGTTTCTCAACAACCTTTGAAGAGTCTTAGATTCAGTGCATATAAAGATTGATACTATTTCTGGGCCAACTTCCTTCAAAAGGTCTAGTTCACGCTTAACCTCATGATTTTTCGCCCAACTATTCGGTACCTAATTAGACTGTGTATGTGAAGATCGCTCCACAGATGAAAGAAAAAAATTAAGAATTATACAGTCACAGCCCGAACTACAACCCGCGACCCGACATACAGTAGACTACTGTTTTAAAATAATAACTCATAAGAATAAAACGACTTGTATGCATTGTATAGAACTAGTCTAAAAACCTAAAGTCCTTGAGGACTTTACACTGTCTGTTGATTATTCAAGCTGATCACCATATTTTGGCAGGTACTTTTGACCTAAATAAATAAGCATTACTAAGATTTTCTCAATAACTGTGTAAAGCCGCTCCACAGACCGTTCCCAAAATTATTACGAGGAGCCAGACTAAATGACTTTTAGGCTAACTCAATTAGTTGCATATTCCAAGAAGTCCGTTTCATTTTCAATAGGTATAGAAATAAACTTGAAAATATGATTTCAGCAACATACTCCCGAGTTTACCCTCCAGAACTGATAGAAAACCCTCAAGAACCAATTTAATCAACTTCGACTGTTCAATAAGTCCTAACAAGTCCTAGACCACCTCTAGTAAGTATTGATTGAACTAATCCGCTGGCCTAGTTTCTATCTAGTTCTTTTTATATATTTAATCCTTTTTAAGATTAAAATATCAAATAGTATCATCTTTTGGATAAAAATAAAGTTTTGAGGCCCAGCTGTAATGCACCCTTAACCAGACATTACTAACATTCATTAGAGAGTTCTCAAATCATGAAACTGAGAGAACGCTAATTTCCAGTATCACTTTCTCAGTCACCACAGGTCAACTATTTCAAGCTCAACTATATAAATTTTTTTTTCAGTTGGCGCTACAGGTCTTGGAGATCCTTGGCCGCGCGGTATGGTTTCTTAAGTTTTCACACCGCGATACTCAAATGACAATTTATAGAGTAGAGTCATCACTACCTACGTCTATTTTTATAGTAGCTATGAATTAACCGATGGGTCCCACGTACCCGAGGGAAGGTTGTGAGTGAATTCATTCAATCGATTGTATTCTAGAAAAAGTCCTCCTGGGACTGGGATTCAAACTCACAACCTTTAGCGTGACAAGCTAGTGGGATCGACATTTTAGCTACGTAATATAGCTGAATTAAAAAAACAAAACAACTGTATTTACTATTATCATTATTTTTTTAAAATAAGTGAAAGTAATATTTATCTTTTACAAGGGATAATAACCATTATATCAATAAAACTTGAGGCTTTTAGAGGCAAATAGTATATAAAATGATGCTGTGATGAAAAATATGCAATCATAGACAAAAAAATACTAAGTAATCCAAATAGGACTAACCTTATATCCGTAAAGATGAATGAATAAGGTATATCAGCTTACCTGAAAAAATACAAATATATAAGTATAGAGAAGTATATTTTAATTAGCATTATACAATTAAAAAATAATTTGAAATAAACATTTGAAAATGGCCAAAAATAATTTGCTAGGAGTGCTAGAAATAAATAATTCCTATACATTGTTTCAAGTCATTTTGAATAATTACTTGTTATTTTTAAAAGATAAAACATAATAGTTGTTAACTCTGTTAAAACCTACGTTACCTTTGTTAATAACATGATGCAAAAAGGCCAGGTAACAATAAGAGAAAAGATTAATTTAATTCCTATGGCAGAAAGGAATACAAACTTTTAAATTCCTGCGTAAAATCCTCGATGTTCCTTACTCTGTCACGAATAAACTCATCCATAATGATCTAAGTGTTCCATATGGCCCAAACCAGGTACTTTTCCTTTTATGAAAAACTCTATTCCTACTCTAACCCATTAGTTTCTATCCTAGCTTCAATACTTGATTTCTGATAATCCTCCGAGGCATATAGAAAATGTCCCGAGATCTTTTCGTTTAGCATATTTTTTGCGTTCTACCAATAAGTCCATAGTTCTTGAAATATGTCACATACTATATTTTTCCTTAGCTCTTAAATTGATACGCAGCCATTTTAAACGACTAAAGGCAGTAATAAAAGTAATTTAAACCTGCTCAGACAATGGCAACTGTTCTGAACACGATCTTACAACTGTATCTGACTACTTAAAGAGCGCTTATTAATATTCAACTAGCTACTTGCATAGCTTTTGTATTCAGTTCCATATAACCTCTCTCTGTATCAAGCGTGTTAGGATGTATCAGTTCATGAATAACGAATCATGCTTAAAACCTCTCACATACTAAGATAAAAAGCCATTTCTAAATACGAAGAAAGTTATTCTGGCCTTTTATTTTAGAATTTTTTTTTTTTAATTCTTTTAACTACTGAAGAGATTTCCTAATAAACTACACATATATGCTAAAAAGGATTACTACATCTCATATATCTAAATAAAAAAAGATAATATCTTCAATAACCAAAGGACAGGAAAAAAAAACTATTTATTAATACCACTCAATATATTAAGTTTAACGTTTCAAGACACGAATTTAGCTAAATTCCTAATTCACCCTTAAGCAGAATCGAATATTATTATCCTATTTTATTTGTTTCCAATTTTGGCTACAAAGTCAAACGCAATGTTAAGATGATTCTCACAATTCCACTAGTAGCATTCATTATTTCGTTTTAAACTCGCAGTAGATTATAAGAATTCACACGACCTTAGCTGGGCAATATTTAAAAAACAAAAAATGCAAACACAGCAATGTTATTTTCATTAGGATACATCAATCTGGAAATATTAGGTCATAGTTACCAGTGATTTACAGAGTTTTTAATTTTTAAATATGACTGAATAGGACAAAATGAAGCATTTCGTTCATGGCGCATACTACTTTAATAAATTACAGAAAAATATTAATATATTTTACATGATAGCAGCTTAAAAAGTATTTATTTTTTTTCATTTCCTATTTATTTCATCTTCTTTTTTTTGGTTTTACTGTTAACTGACTCAAGCAATCCATGTTCAGAGATTACCAAATCGGTATCTATACAACTCTTAAGGGGAAAGAATGTAAAATAATAAACATAATTATTCCACTCGAAAGCATTTCGGTGCCTTACTCAATATCACTTTCTAGAATTGATCTGAAGCGTAGAAGTTGATTTGAATATCACGAAAGGTGTGTAGTGATGTAAAGAATGTCAGATCTCATATATTGAGCAACAGTTTCGAAAATAACCTAGATAGTGCAAAGAATTGTATGTTAAGTTTAAAAAAAAAAAAAAAATCTGGTGCGAGCAACACACGACTTTCATTACCTCCATTTTTAAAATAAATTAAAGAATTTTCAAATACAGTTAGATATAAAAATGAGTGAAATCCTTAAAGAATTAATTAAATGGAAATTCTATAAAAAACATGTGTTAAAAAATCGATTACCTTATTATCTAAAATAATCACTTGTATCAATTGATTGTGTATGAGATGATATTTTTTCTAAAATCTCAAGCTTTCCAACGGTATATCATACATGTATATTACTGTTCTTATGTTCAAAAACCAAAAATTGCATACAAAATATATTTTTTCTGTTTTCTCCTTTAGTTGGGTATCGAATTTATTCAATTTATATATTTACCTGTTTTTCATCAGCGTTAACAAGATAAACTAGTTATTATTATTGAATCTACAAAATTAAAGGTACTTTAGGGAAGAAAATTTAAAATATCGGCATTTAAGCCCCGTCAGACCATTTTCATCCAAATAAAACCTACATGATATTAAAGCCCATTAAATTTTACATCGATATAGCGAGTTTAATCAAAATCGTCGAAACCGTTTTCGAGAAAATCGAAAAAAGTGCAAAATGCATGGTATAAAGTGCCTCTTCTGATAAGCTCATTTTGATGAAAAAAGTTTTGTCACGTCTCGGGCGTATAGTTGTCTTAAATATGAAATTTCAGTTTCATAGGACTAACCGTTTCCGCCCGGGAGTTACCACACACACCACACACACACACAGACACACAGACCTTTTTGCGGGACTTGGTTATTTAGGACTCAGGGGACCCTAAAACGTGTATTTCCGTTGAAAACTGGAATTCGAAAATTTTCACGATCGCAATACTTCTCCTTACTATATATAGTAAGTGAAAGTAATAAATAAAAACACAACTTTCTTAATTATTTAATAAGAGCCTTATTTATAATCCTGATCTTATAGGACAGTCCCTTTCTAGCACTACCTATCTGTACAACTCCCCTCCAAGAAAGGTTGGAACGGCAGTGACCCTGAGACCTTCAGTAAATGTGCGTTTCTCGTGAAGGAAAAATACAAGGGATTAAATTAAATTGTGCATTTTAGGTTAATAAAAAATATAACCATTCTCAGAATACGTTATAGGATGTATTAATGGAATTTGATCTTACTAGAAGTAAATATCTAATACAAATCAGAATAAAGTTCAAAATAAAACTATTTTCTTTCAAATTAAAAGAGAAACATAAAAAGCTCTCAGAAATGCTACTTTAAAATATTCAGTCAAACAACAAACGGTAATAGTAAAGAAGAAAGGGTAACTAAATTATTCAAACGTTAAGTAAGCTCCGGGAAGTTCCTCTAAACAGTTCTTTTATCAGTTGTAGTTGGCTAGTGTGCGCCCATAACATGCAATGCATATTTTACTAGGATAGGGCAAGCAGATAAGAGTATGTAAGTATGATAGCGCAACTTTAAATCCGTTTCTACTGGTTATTTATTACAGATGGTAAATAAAATGGTTTTACATTGACCAGTATAATAATTGATCCGTACGATGAAACAAATAAGTAAAACAAAAATAATACAAAGTAATAATTAATGATATTAATTTTTAATGGAAGAAACACTTTTTACTAAAATTCAGGAGTAGTCAATTAGTCTTTGAATTCTTCCACAAATTTTATTAAGGAAGATTAAAAGATATAATTCATATTGTAGCATTTTCATTAATAGTGAAGAATTAATGAAAATACTACGAAATTATCTATAGGAAAAATGAGGATCTCGAGGTAACAGTCGAAAGGGAAGGTTGAACCTCTTGGGCATATGGTCCGAATGAACCAGGCAAGACTCAAAAAGCAAATTTTGAGAGGAATATGGAAGTATATAAGTCAGGGTGGATATAATGGATGGATGAAGGAGGAAATAAGAAGATTAAATATCATAGAGGAGGGCTGCTTATATTGGGAGCAATACAAACAGAAATTTTCCAAACTGGCGATTCCTGAGGAGGAAAGGAGGAATCCTATTGGAGGAGAGGAGAAAAGCCCTGACTGGGGACTTTATGACTAAAGGATGAAGGAGTTTTAAAAATAGTGGTAAGCTGTTTTCGAAAAACTAAAACAATAATATTGTAGAAAATAAAGGGAGTCTTGGATAAGAAAAGAGTCCTTGACTTAATATAAATAAATAAAATTTGTAAAAGAAATTAAAGACCAATTTACTACTTCTAAAATAGTTATTGAAAAGGAACACAGCTAATGTTTCTCGGTTTGATGGACTACCTATGATCCTTCTAACCATTATTAAAAAAAAAATGAAATAAATTTCTGGACCTTAGTTATTTTTAAAACTAAGAGTTCATCGGGAAAAAAACGAACGATAGGTACAGAAAATTAGAAAAAAATTAATTTCAACAAAATTACCTCCAATCTCCATTAATAATGATGGTGATAAATCGATGAAAAAGTGATAGATGAGTAATAGAAAATTAAGAATCGATCGAAATACTGATCAGGCAGCTTTCCAATCCCATTTGTTCAATTCGATAAAGATGGTTCTGAGGGAGCCATATTTTTCCCAGCCTTCCGGTGAGTTGATGATAAAATGGGACGATTTCTTCGCTCATTTCCGGACCACTAGGCAGGAGCCGTTTGCGCAAGCATTTGCAGCCCGTGCACAATGCAGTCGGCTTGCTAATTGACAACCTGCAACCCTCGTTATATAAAATCGGTGAGAGACTCTGCTAAAAGATTAGTAGAACTTAAGTAGGAAAACCCGCAAGAATGGTTTCTACAACTGGCTGATGCCTACCGGTAAGGTTTCTTTCTAATGCGTTTCCACGTGATAGGAGTTTCGATTGCTTTAAAGCTCAAAGAAGCTTGTGAATGAAAAATGAAAACATTTCAATTATTTCAACAACATTCAAAGCTGTATGGAAGGCAAGGAAATAGGGTGAAAATATTTTTTTTAATTTATTTATTATTGAACCCAGTAATATGCAATTTAAAAATTTTGCTAACTGCAAACAACTTGTTATTGCCATATAGTTATATACTCAGTATTCCTTCTCAGGCTACTAGAGCATTTAGGAAAATAAATAGTTCACGAGTTATCAAATAACCAAAAAAATTGGAACCAGTTTCGACAGGTGCACATGAAACAAGAACAGAATAACAAAATGCCTACAAAGTTTAATATGCTCTCTTGCTTCGATGTTTTCTCGATTTTTGGTTTCTGCTTATTTCAAAATTTAAAAACTTCATATTTTGAGTAGTGTTAATTTTTATCTTGATTAATCACAAACATTTATTAATAAAAGTATCAAAAAAAATTAAAGTGATTACATGTTGGCAGGTAAATAGAGTGTTTTTTTTTCTTCTTACATTATTATTTTTACTGGTTATTAGTCATTACACTTTCGATTGTCTAAGAGGTATTACAACCATGACTCAGGGGTACTCCGTACCTCCACATTAACAGCTTCCTCAAAATTACCATGAAACAATTATTAAGATGTTTTGTTAATATACCCTATTACTGCTTAACGAGTGATATCAATAATACAATAAACAACTATTTCTATCAAAATTAAAATATCAAGATAGAAAGTAACGGATCCAGCTATATAATATTAAAATAAAGACAGGTAGATTGTCGAATTTCCACCCAACGCCCTGTCAAATCCTTACAGACATTACCTAAATAGCGAATTACGCAATAAGCAATCGATCATTATACAGGGTAATTTTTTGTAATATTGCTAGTATTTAAATATAAATAAAATGAAAAAATCGTAAAGTCTTTTGTAATAAAAATATAAGGTGATTCGTTTAACCATTAATACCACCAATAGAATTTAGTGTTTTTTTCAAAAGCCTCCAAGTAGATTGTAGATAAAGTTTTTTACTTTTATTTCAGTATATTCCATTTATGACAAAGCAAAACACGAAACTTACCTGTAACACTGGTAGGGTCGATCGTGGCGTAAATTAATTTATAATTTGACGGGATTCAGTAAATTGGGGTAATTATGTAAGCAGACATTGTAGTAAGCATCGTCATTGAACTTTAGGATTCGTTAGGGCTAACTAAGTATTATTAAACACCTGAGGAAAACACAAACGTAAACGTAATGAACGCTAAAACCCTTAAGGTGTAAAATTGTTAAATAAATACGGCTAGATGAAACGCGAAAGACGAAAACAAATTATTAAATAATGTACAAGAAAGATTTAATTACTTAGCCAAATTAAATTATGATCTCATTCACAAGAGCTTCTGGAACAACCGAGTTGAAGGGCTAGTTATAATTTGAAGGTTTTTTAAATGAAAATATAACTATTCTTCACCGTTAAACACGGTTTAGTAAATCTACAGTACTCTTCCTAATTATACCTTTATAGTCTAATAAACATCAACAGAAGTTTATGAAAAGATTTACGACTCGCAAAGCTGAGAAATTATGTTTCACAGCACGGTCTAAGAAAAAGGGGAAAAAACAATCGTGTGTTAAATTCTTAACAGAGAACGGTGCAGAGTGCATTTTTTACATTAAAAAAAAAAGGAAAGTCATAATATTTTTTTTTTTTTTTTTTTTTATTATAAATTAATATTCCATTAGACTCCTTTTCTAGTAAACTCGGAATAAAAAACAAACAATATGTATACTAATGCCTTGTATATATTCAGCAACTACTATTGCTAATTTTTAAGAATTAATACACAATAAAACATGAGATCGCTCTAACAAGCTTGAGAATTGGCCACACTCAATCAACTCCATATTGCTCTCGCACTCGCACGTTTGCAGGATGTTATTCCTCTCGGTGAAACATGTTACCGAGAAATACGCTTATTATAATGCAAGTATCGACATAATAACACTAACAGCAAATTAATCCAGCATTTTCATTGGTGATAAGTCAAAAATCGAATTGATGTTCAATTTTTTGAAAATATAATACTACATATCCAAATTATAGCACCTATTACTGTCACATTTCTATTAATTACCTCTGTTTCATGATATATCTTTCACTTAATTTTTTTTCATTATTGTTATTTCTTATTAGTTTATTTTTATTTTAGTATTTGTTCAATTATCATTTTTTTTTTCTTAACGAAATTTTTCCCAAACCTAAATAATTATACTAAGACCATAAACGATTTTTTTACAATCAATATGAGTTTGCGGGCATTGATCACCTCAAGGCTTAACGCAGTGAAACACAAACAACAAAACATGTCCCAACCATTATTAATCTCTTGTACCATTTTAGCTTCCAGGAAATTATTGTTTCTGGTGGGGTAGAGTTATAAAATGGATTTGTCGTATACCAGATATTCATTTTATAACTTCAACCTTTTTGTTGTGCACCTGTATATTCTGGTAAAATTTGTATATATTATTTTTTAGTGCTGATCAATCTCAAAATGTATATTATTCTGTTATTATAGCTCCAATGGTATAGGTAAACTAGTAAAGATAAATATCATTATATTATTTATATAAATAAATTTAACTTTAGAAAAATAAATCCCACCAAGCAACCTTTGCCCTTCGTCAGTAACGTAAAGATAACATGCTTGCCCTACTGTCTCCTTCAATAACACTACGCTTGTCCCTGTTGAACAGTTGCAATATGTCGGAATCCACCTTGACAGACAGACGTCTAACTTGGAACCCTCATATAAGACTGAAACGACAAGAAACTGCAAACGTTTTCGACCACATTACCACCCGTATCCAATCCCTACAATCCAAAATCCTTGGTAAAATCCTCAATGCTCCTTACTTTGTAACGAAAAAACTGATCCATAATGACCTTAATGTTCCGTATTTTGCTGATTTGGCCCAAACCAAATACCATTCCTTTTATGACGAATTCCATGAACACTTTAACTCACTAGTTTCAATCCTTTCTTCCTCTCCAATTCCAGATAATCCTCCTAGGCGTGTGAAAAGAATATGGAACCGAGACCTTATAGTTTAAAATATTTCTAGAGTGCTGCCAATGGGAAGTTTCTCTTCTCTGTAACATGCCTAATATATTTTTTACTCACATTTACTCATTTTTTTCTATAATACGGTTGTAAATTGCAATACAAAAAAATAAAGCCTCCACAACCCATAAAGAGTTTTGGTTTCAACTGATTACATAGATATTCGCATTGATTTCAGGCCAACGGCCTTGCAAGGCGGTGATACAGCCTAACATCAATAGTCAGTATTTCGTCCAATATTTGGGTGCCCACTTTATAAAGGCTGAGTGAGACACAGGAAGGTCACTCCAATCCAGGGTATTTCCAAGGCTGAAATAACAGAATAAGTAAATGCTCTGCCACATCTGAGGATCGAACTTGGAACCACGAGCCTTAAAAAGCATTAAGCCTAAAACTGATGGAATTATGCTGCTTAAATTGATTAAAGGTACTAGTCTGAAGTATGGCGTAGAAGCCTATTAGTTTATTTAAATCATCAACATATACCCTAAGTATTCTTTTAATTTTTTTTTCAGTTTTTCAATACGGCTTATGGTACATAAAAAAATAAAGATGAAATGATTATTCAAAGCCACGGATAATTGAGCTGTAGGCATAAACGAAGCTTCTTAAAAGGTCGACACCTAACTAAAGAAAGAGCGACAAAACCTTCCAATGTCAAAAGCACACAATACACGCCCTGGCCTCAAACCGATTCGCTCCTATGTTTTTTGATAACAATGCTAAATCACCTTCTGGCAAGGGCGGCCCTGGTGTATCTCAATCAGTTCGCTCGCTGGTCGGTCATGGCATCCAAACTATATCCATCTGATGCGGATACCTCATTATTTTTATCCAGTTTTCGGTAGAGTAGAACGAAAAAGGAGTTTATGACAAGAAAAAACTAGTCAATAAATTGCTCTACCATTACCACGATTCTATTTTATAGTTTATCCTTTATTTTTGGATCCTGTTCATAAAATAGGCTAATTATAATGTTAGTTTACAAATACTAGTGACTAAATATATATTAGTAATATTTAAAAAAATTTAGAATGGGTAGGACCATTAGTGATTTTCTACCCGTGAAAAGTAAAGAAGGCATCGAGTCATTAATGATAGGAACTTTATATTATTTTTAATTTGATTTTATAAACATTAAGGCTCTTCAACCAACAAGGTTATTTATTCTTAAACTAAAAATACAAAAAAAAAAAAATGTTTAGATTTAATGAAGTATAGATCATGACATCCTACCCCACAAATATAATACGGTTTAAGTAATAGGGTCTAAAGGCGCCTCTCAGTAGTAAACTTGAAAATTCTGCACTTATTCATCCTCAAAGAAGGGGTGTTATAGCCTGGAGATGAAAATGAGCTTAGCACATGTTATATTAAATATAATATTTTAATGTAATACATTTTAGTTAATTATTTGATTATGAAGTAGTGTAGTGCTGTCTATTACGGACTAGATGTTGCTTTGAACACGCTTGCAGACTTATCAAGTTGAATGAACTTTTAACCTAGCCATTCTACGAAGAACAGTAATAAAATGACAATAAAAGAAGGCAATTAAAAAGTTATTTAAAATGTTAGAAATGAATGAATCAACGACATGCGGTTTCACGGTAATAATTTTTACTATATAGATGTGCTGTTTTCTTGGTTTATAATTTTTAATTAATGAGTTAAACTATATATACTCATATAAAATATATATAATTAAAAATGGTACTAGAACTGATTAACTTAAGAGGTGCGTTAATAGATAAATATCGGTTGGAATAAGCTTAACGTAAAGTATTTCTTAAAATTTTGTGTTTCTACAATATTTTTTTTTCATTTACCCCTACCTCGCTTTTGTGTGCTGTACGGGGAATTCTTGGGTGAGGAGGAAAGGGCGTGGGATTAATTAATTTAAAGAACCCTGGCATTGAGATGCGAACTCGTAATTATTTGATGCCAAGTGTTTGGTCATCTGGTAGCTGGGCAACGCGTGTTCATGGCTAACCGCGCTTACCCAATCGGCCACACTTTCTACATTAAAAACCTTTACTCCTTAACCTCCACTTGCTCACTGATGGGACTGAGAGAGAGCCGCTGGGATCTCTTGGATTCCGCTTTTCCCTTTTGTACATAGTTATGATTGTGTGTATGATATTCATTTATTTGTATTTATTTCACTTATAGGTTTTCTTTTTCTTTATTTGTTTTCTGTATATATACGAATTTATTTTATTTTTATGTTATTCAACTTTATCATTATTTGTCGTAAATATTGTACTAAGTGGTCTCATATCACTATTACTATTGTTCATTTTGAAACAAATATTTAAACCTCTATAAATATCTATTTTTTTTTTTTTTTAAATCCTATACTAATGATTTTCGTTAAATAAACGTTTAAAGGCCAAAGTATTTTGGTAATTTAATCTTATACCTAACATTGCCTACCCGTTTCGCTCTACAATCATACCTCCAAGAATTAGATTTAAATACATCCTAGCCGGTTACGAAACAACGACGCTTGGTTTAAGGTTGGTAAGGCGATGCCTTATGTCAACCATCCTCTCAGCCTTTTTGAAACCAACTCGCCTTTCACTAATATGAATCCTGCCTTCTTTCTAGATATTTTTTTTCATTCTAAAAGCCATACCCATACCTATCCCTATACTTCAATATAAGTAATTTTGTTTTAATATAAAAATAATACAATCTGCCTCAAACAAGGGCAATGATTATTAGGTCTATGAATGGAGCTCATAAACTACATGCAAGTAAAACATAAAATAATTATACTGAAGAAGATAAGATAAAAATAGTTAGGGAAAATAAGTAAATAATAAAATACGTGTTTAGTATGACGGTGAAAAAACGCTGACACGGAAGGATCCACCTCAATGTCAACTATGAAAAGTGACTCACAGTAGGTCATATTTTTGAAGAATGTCTTGGTACAGGAAAGAAATTGAAAAATGTGGCTTCAGCACGTCAGGTCTCTGAGGCACTGAGCGAACCATCAACAGTGAAAGGTACTGTGAATTAATTAATGAAGAAATTTCGTCTATTCAAGCTAACATAACTCATTCCTTTTGGTTATAGAAATTATGTTATTATACACTTCAATCTATTTTTTTATTGATATTTATTCATTTATTACTTTCACTTTTTTTTCCTTTACATTTTCAAAAAAATAATTCGTAAATCGTTTTTAGTAAAGATGTGAGGGAGGTAATAATAATTATCAGTCTTTTGTCCATATAATTAAAACAACAACAAACGCAGAAAAAAAAATATATCAAGAATTAAGTTACAATTCGAAATTTCTGTACTGTTCAAAGTAAAAAAAAAAAAAAAGAGTTCGACAAGGAGACGTACTGTCCCTGATTCTCTTTAACTTGGTTTTAGGTAAAAACTTAAGACTTTGAAAACATAGACGTAATAAATATAAACAAGATATAAGATAAGAATAAATTCGATGTAAAACGCCTAGCTTTTACGGATAATATGGCATTGATAACGGAAAATAGAAAATTAGCCATTTTTCACCTGTAACACGAGGTTGCTGAAAAGATTGGACTAAAAATATTTCAATAAAAAACCGAGAATACAGAACACTGATTAAATTAAGAAACAATTATAAACGCAAAATACAGAAAAAATAGAGGAGTTGATAAATTTATATATCTCGGAGAATCGACTCAAGCTAACGGACTGAACAACAAAACAAATAAAGAAAGAGTAATGAAGTTAGAATTTGCTTTACGACACAGAACTGCTAATACTTCTAAAAATATTATTTAAATTCATTCCTTTTGGTTTATTATTTTCAATAATGATCCTTTGTAATAGACCAAAAAAGGGGAAAAAAAATTCACTCCTCGTTTTATAGCTTACGTTTCAAGATACATAAAACCCACATAATATCAAATATCAAAAAAATCCGTTCGTCAGCCGTCCGCCGTTCGTGGCATTTCTCCGAAACTACTAGGGCAAATACCATTTTTTTTTTTTTTTAAATTCACCACAAAAATACTAGGGCATGCAATTCTAACACCTAGACTTTGATATCAGCTCGTTATTTTAAAAAGTTGATCTATATATATATATATATTATATATATATATATATATATATATATATATATATATATATATATATATTCCTGAAAAATGAAAAAAATAATCATTGAAATTGGTTTAGAACTAGCATAGAAAACAATTTTGAGAACACTTTGAGAAAGCAACACTTAGAATAATTTATTGCTTTTCATATTAGATAATTGCCTTTAAACAGCAATATAAACAGTTATACCCTAATATAGTTATTTGGAAACAATAAATCATTGTGTAATAATGTGCAGTGTTTTATATTATATGATGGAATATATAATAACATAATATAAATATTGTACTTGTATTGTTTTTTTTCCTCCCGTAAATCAATACGAAACTTATTACAAACAAGACGTTTGAGTGAAGGGCCTGGTAAAATGGTGATTTTTTGACATACGTACCTCGAGATCAAGGAGGCAACACATGACTAAGGGCTAAGGAATGTCACCTACCTCAGGTACGAGTTCCACCGAGTTACCTACCTCCCCCACAACAGGTCTCTTATACGCTGCTTTCTTTGATGTGGTGTTAAGTTCGAAACATAATACTCACTACTTCAAGATGTCTCAAGTAACTAATACGACAAGAGACGACAGAACAAAAGTAGTATGTACTTTTCAACAAAAGAAACGGAGGTACTAACCAATCCATGATTATCAACACCTACTATCAGCATATTTATTATTGAGTCTAATCATGACTGTAAAGTGCAATTATTATGATAGAAACTTGCAATTATTCTCACTTTCAAAAAAATAAAAGGAAAACATAATAGCAAACAACAGTAATAAGATGTACGAAAGAAAGTAGGTCGATAAGAACAATATTGCTGATGTCGACGGTATCACCACAGGTATGAGTCAATATTGCTTGTACTATCGGTGGAAATATTGCTTGCTCAGTTAAACATAATTCGATAACTGATTAAGTGAGTCAGGAGGTTACTACTAAACGCAATAATAAAATGATTATAAAGGAACAGGATATTTTTAACTTAATTACTGAGCTCTTAAGAGGAAAGTACTAAGTAAAAGAGCTCATTTAATTTCAATATACATAAAAGCCAAATAAACACAAAAAGTTCTTAAAACGAGTTAGGAAAAAAAAAGTAATATTAATCAATATTCACTCAACTGAGTAATACTGCCTGAATTATCGGGCACATCAATACATAGTATAAGCACACTTAGTAGGTTTGTCTATCTGTACTAGTTACTGAGAGAACGACTGCTCCTATTTTTTCTTAATGTATTAAAGAAGCAAAGCATTGAACTTTGGTATGTTCTGAACATTTTAACGGTAGATCTTTTAAGGCTACCTAAATTCATGATTATTAAGAAATTGTATAACTACTTTTACATCTCTTAGTAGAAAGGCTTAAAATTAATTTAAACTTGGATTTTCATATGATTTATTTCTTTTTATACCTAATAAGGGACTCCTTGACCTGCTACTGAAAATTTGTCCACGCCTTAAAGCTTTGGGATAATTTAGATATCATGGTCAAACGTTATGGCATTACTATCACTGTAAACATTGTGCATTAAGTCATTCCAAAAACTTTGATGATTTTCCATTATTGAATAAGATCATATTTTTTTTTTTTTTTTGAAGTGACGCTCGAAAGCTTTCTATATACGTGTAGCTTTCCATGCAATGCTTTCTTTTTCACTCGCAATTGTATAATTTTTTTTTAGTTCAAAATATTTTAACGAATAAAGGAAGCCAGGACTCCCCTATGATCCTCTCTTTTCGTATACCTATGATAATACAGTATATTTTATGAAAAGCCTCTTTATCCTGTTTAATGACAACATGGAAATTATGCAACTGAACCAACGAAATACAAGAAGAAAATCCTTCTACTATTCTCAAAACAATGAGAGAACATGACCTTAATGAGCATTAACTCAAAGCACCATGTTCCGTTTTTAATGACGACAATGTTCAAGTAACTCATGGTTGTTAGCCAAGAAACGAAACTTTTTACTCTACCGTTGCATCGAGCCTAGTCCAGGTGAGCCTTAAAAGAAATTTACTGCTCCACTATCTAGAAACAGTTTCCGTTGGGGAGTCTGACACCCTAGGCAATTCCAGCTTCCGGCATTAAAATTAGAAAATATACAGAGTCGGAAGACAAGAGTGAGATTACAAGCTGTCAGTAGAGGATCGTTAGGCAGCGATCATGGAGTCAGTGTGGGAACCGATTTTTACAACGGAGCGTAATCTGCCAGTTATCCTTTATATAAAACTTACTGGCCTGTGAAGGATTAGCTTCTTCTCGTTGGCCCAGATCTGCGGCTGCTAGAGGATGTTGGACAATACGTAAAAAACAGTTATACAATATCTGTCGGCACACTTTGTAACAGGATGGAAAGCATTATGATAATTTTGTTGGAAAAGATTTTTTTTTAGCCTCTATTTCATATGTTACTAAATCATTTATATGATATACCAATACCATGATAAACATGGCTTTTCTTTTCAAAACAAAAATTATTCTAATAATAAAAGGCTTATTCCAAGGCCAATCACAGTATTTGTTAACAAAAGAACATCATACAATATAGTTTTTTGTTTCAAAAATATTTCGGTCCCAAAAAAATGTCTTCTGGAACCTTTTGTAAATCATTGTTTCCATCGTGTTTATAAGATTCTAGTAAATAAAAAAAATAAGAAAGGAATGAATAAGGTACATTTTCACAATCGATACAAGCAGTAATACTGATATTTCTCCATAAAAAAATTATCAAAAATATAAACCCTCAAGAGAGTTTGTATATAACTAGAATAGAAATCATCTATTAACCAATTAAAAGGACTTCACTACATCCTCTTGGAAAAAAAACTCCTTAGACTATAATAGTAATAGAAAAAGTAACAGATTTCTAACCACACTATGCATGTAGTAACGAACATATTTTTTCCGAGCATTTATATAAGTATACATATCAATTTTAAAATTAAGTAAGTGCTTATAAAACAGCCCCTAACCAATTTTTTTATTAGTCTCGATAATTTTGACCTCGCTCTTTCGTACACCCACGTCGAGGTTTTTTTTTTTTTTTTTTTTTTTTAAGATGACTTAGCCCTACAAGTTATTCTTTATTTTCTTGTTGTTTTTTTTGTTTTTTTTCATATTCATACCTTTTCTCCTGTGTTTATTTCTTCTATTTCCCACAACTATCTTAAGTCACTGAACAAAAAATACTCTACTATCCACTGTTATGTACTTTCTTCAGTGGAATGAAATATGTAGAACATAATGATGCGACACAGTTTTGAACGTTAGGAAGTTTATAGTAAGAATAGCAGTAGAGGTTAAAAAAAAATACATTTTTTTATGTTTAATAACAAGAAATGCCAACATATATTTATGTTAAGGGGTTGAAATAAATTTAAGAAAAAGAAAGCAAAACTATTCTAGCAAGCCATTAACATAAGTTTACCTTGAGGGAGTCCCAGTTTCCCTAATGACCGATAACCAGACATCAACCTTTCGAAAACAAAATACCTGTTTGGAGTCGGCAACGGAAGAGATAAATTTTATCTGTGGAAATATCAGTAAGGAAAACCTTCAAGTGAACTAGGAAAAATTTTGAAAACTGGGACGATGAGGTAAAATATTAATAAAGATTAAGAAAATAATAGGGCCCCTTAGAATAATATCTTTGATAAAGTCCTTAAGCACTTAAAAAAAAAAAGTTTAAAAATGGATTTTCGGCTTCAACAACCTTTAGTAAAATACCATAAAGAATGAAATTAAACGTGTTTTTAGAAAAGGATTGTATTACCTATTATAGAACACGTTTGAAATAGATGTTTTGTAGCATTGGAACAAACATTGATATGTAGAATGGCCGAGGCGTGATTTATCAATGAATGCCGAAGTCATACACAAAGATTATTTTTCATTAGGTTTTTATATTTCAAGGTCGTTTTTTGTTTAATATAAGAATAGTTAAAAGGCAAGAAAAATTTAGTAGCTCTGAAGCAATTTTTTTTCGTTTATCAAAAATGTCAGTCTTGCGGAACTTGGAAGCTAAGGATAAAATAATAATAATACAGAGAGGTTGACATATTAAAAAAAAAACAACTAAATTATTGAAGGTCTCAAACATTGAGAGAGGGAGAGCGAGAAATTTGCGTGAGACAATTTTTAGAAAATAATTTTAGACTAAATATCTGTATGTTGGCTGAATAAAATCACCTCGAAAATAAAAAGGCTAGAGGGGAATATTTCACTTTCAAATGAGAATTGTGTACCCTTCCCATAGCTGGTGTAAGACCGGCTGAACAAAAGCCTTATGCCCTAAAAAACAGCACCGTGGTTAGTACCCCAGTCCTCTTGTAGCTGAATTACGACAACAGTGCTGACGTCAAACTTGGAAAGAACAATGTAATGTATTAAGGCGTTTCTGGGACATCGAATAAATATGGAGATTTCAGATCGGTAAAATACAATAAACGAACACTGTCGTAAATTTTTTTAACGAAAGAAAATAATAATATCCTTTTAAGTATGAATGTCAACCTCATATCCTTTTTTTCAAACATGCAGACAAATAGACTGTATTAATGAGAATCTAACCATGTACAATAATGAGTGAGATGCACTTTTGAGATGTAATACAAACGATGGATCGAGGGGTAAGATAATAAAATAAAGGGGGGCGCGTGTCTGAGTGGCTAGCGTTCTAGTATCCCACGACAAAGGTTGTGAGTTCGAATCCCAGTCCCGGAGGGACTTTTGTAACCATTTAATTAAATGGGGATTTACTTACAGCCTTTCCTCCGGGTATGTGAAACCCTTCAGACAACTGGTGGCCACTCACAAAAATTGTAGTAGGGAGTGATGACCCTAAGCTATACAATTCATCGATAAACGTGGTTGTATTCTCCCAGCAAATTACAGAAAAAAAAATCGTAGTAATCCATTTTATGTCTGTTAAAAAAATTATTATTCAGGCACGGTACTAAATCAATTAAAAAGATTAAAGCACTATTTGAGAGAGACATTTCTATTAAGTGTAATATTTTATATATATAACCAGCAATTTCAAATTAATTAAAAAACCCATTGGCTTCAGGGTGACAATGAATGTTTAACTTATAACGTTTAGGCTGTCCAATGGCCTACAAAAATATTTAACTTTTCCTTTAAAATGCCTTTGCATAAATACGATTTGGAATTTCTTATGAAATATGCCCATAATGTTGAACAGACTTCTAATATTTAAATGAGGAACATATTTTAATATAATATAGATAAACTAAAAAGTAATGATTTGTAAAACGAGAGACACTATACCTGAATTTCATGAAATGTGAAAGGGTAGGAAAATGAGATGGCTTCGTGAACAGAGGTTGATAACGGACCTGCGTCAGGAACTGTCAGCGGCATGAATAGCGGGGCTGGTTCACGATAGTGAATTTAGGGCGACTTTACATTCAGGTAGGGCATGGATAATTACTAATATAATAGGAGTTATTCTCCCTTCTTTTTTTTGTACTTTATGGCAGTATGATTATTTCTATTCAGACTTATTGTTAATAGGTCCGCTTACTGTAGAATTTTCTTATGTTCAAGAATAAAAAATTGCATTAAAAAAATATTTTTCGATTTTCTCCTTTAGTTGGGTATCGAATTCGTTAAACTTATGTATTTACCTGTTTTTTGTCAGTGGTAACAAGATAATATGGTTATTTTTATAGAATCTACAAAATTAAAGGTACTTCAGCGGAAGAAAATTTAATATCAGCATTTAAGCTCTGTCGGACTATTTCAATCAGAATGAAACTTACATCATATAAAAACCCATCAAATTCCACATCGATATATAGAGTTTAATCAAAATCATTAGAGCCGTTGTTGAGAACAACGTTAAAAAGGTGCAAAATGCAAGGTATAAAGCGAGTCTTCTAGTTATCTGATATTTATGAAAAAGTGGCTATAACATCTCGGGCATATAGTTACCACACACACACAGGCACCTTTTTGAGGGACTTGGTCATTTGGACTTAGAGGACCTAAAACGTGTATTTCCCGTGTAAGCTGGAATTAGAAAATTTTCACAATTATATAAAATATAAGGGCATGGATAATTTTTTTATGTATTTGAATTTAAAAACATGCGAATATAATTACGATAGGATGAATTATATATTTTTTTAAATGAGTAATTTTCTTTTAACGGTTGAAAAAAATCCTTTCACGTGTCATAATACAAAAAATAAGCTATAAATCCGTCAATTAGAAAGATCACATGATCCGATAAGATAAGCTTATAAAACAGCAAAATACATTTTAAAAAATACATAATAAAATACATCTGTTAATACATTTTAACTTTCTGGGAGCCGAAATAAGTTCATTAAATATGAAGGAAAATTAAATTCAATAAAAATAAAATATAAGATTTAACACTCAAAAAGCAATGTTATACTTGAATACATAACATGAATATATAAAACTACTTCTTATTTCATATAATATTATTCTAAAAGAAATTTCCAAAGAAAAAAATAAAGGATTCATCATTTATTTAAAATAAGTTTAAGGAAGTTTCTACTTAAATTATGATCTCGGTAAGAATATTGGGCCAACACTGGAATTATTACTGAAATATTGTATAATAAATTACATTAATAATAGAAGAAAGATGGTTCGGGTGACTGTCAAGAAAAAATAATAAAATTGTCTTAATTATTTATAGAAGACGTTTCGACAAACATTTTAGGCTATTTTATAGGGAAAAGAAACAAAAAGGAATAAATTAGGAGAAGAAATTTTGACTGCCACCCACAATAAAGTTAAACACAGGAAGCTAATAGCTTCTTAATAAAGGAAAAGTTCACAGTGGTGGATAAGAAAATATATATTTGTGATTTTAGGACGCTTGTCGTAATGATAATCTAGATCTGGTAATTGTGGGAAACGAGTACGGCTAATGGCCCTATAGAATATTTTCCATATCAAAAGACAAGTCTCTGGCCCACTACAGAAAAATTAAAAGTTTTTAGGCAAAGCGTCTGAATCTTATGTCATTTAAGCGTTTAAATTTTACAGTGACAACTTATGTAATCAGCATATAATTCATAATTTTAATTCCAGTCCCTATATATTTTAGTTTCAGTTTAACAAGTTTGCAGTTTTTCTTCATTCATTATGTATTATTTTGTACTTAATAATTCATGCATTTTTTAATTTATCAATATAAGGCAGTATGGACCTCGAAACGTTAAAGGATATAAATTGTTATTAATATAACAATAAATAAATCTAAATAGAAGAGAAAGTTCAAATAAATGATATAATATTTAATTTATTCATAGGGCGTGATGATTCGATTGATATTTTCAACATTAATTATTATCTCATTTGTAATCCATAAATAATTTATTCAAATTTACTAAGGCACAGGGCTTTAGATAGTAGCTCCGTCTTAGATCAACTACTAGACTAGGGTTGATTACACCTATTGTTAAATCTTCACGATCCATTGCATTTAATCTTAAAATTTATATAATTTTAAAAATTTGTATATTACGAACGTATCTAAAAAAAAGACTAGCCCCGTTTTTTTCTTTGACATCAACTGATCCCCTTTACTGGAATATACATTCCCAGAGGCGAAATAAGGATAGCAATATGTAAGGCACGTCCTTAGGTCAAGATTGAAGTAGAGGGCATAAATACAAAGTTATGGTTCAAAGTTGTCTATCTCCCGCCCCTAAAAAGAAAAGCAGCGGGTTATGGAGTAGGTCAGACCAGTAAACTAGTCTTAACGCGAAATCGATAACATACTTTCTTCTAAACTTCTTCTTAGAGAAAAACTTCCTTTCTATTTAAAGCCTTGAACTAAATTAGAGAACGGATTATTTTTAATCCATCTTCCTGTTGTCAAAAAAAAAAGGAAGAAACTTTAATCTCATGACAAAGTTTAGTTCGTTAAAAAATTCATGCGATAAAACCCATACAATTTTTGTAAAAAATAGGACGTACCATACAAATAAAAACATCGAGAGTAAAAATTGTCTATGCAAACGGAACGCAGGATTTTTTGGTTCATTAATTTCAATATTCAAGTTTTGCAAGGGCCCAAAATGAAAAATCTCGAAGCCATTTTGTTTTCAAAGATAAGATAAAGACTCAGCCATTTCTAAAGATATGGAAAAATATAAAGTGTTTCAGTATCAGTATACCATGGTTGGAATATAACCATCAAGCATTAATAGAGAAATATGACGTTCTTAACTTTGTCATGGTTGATCATTATTCTTAACAGCACTCATTACTAAGTGGTTTCACGTTTCTCCATATATTTCATAACACAAAAACTATACATCTTCTTGAACATAAAATATACATACATGAAAAGCACTCTCAGCAACTTACGGAACATTAAGATCTTTATAGAACAGTTTATTCGTTACAAAGTAAGGAGTATTGAGGATTTTACGAAGGATTTTGGATTGTAGCGATTGGATACGGGAAGAATTTGATGGTTTAGTACAGCCCCAAAGCTCTAGTCCGTAAGTCCGCATGATAGTCTTGTAGATGAGTCTTTTGTAGTTAAGTGGAAGATTGGAACGTTTGTCAAGTAAGTGTTAGAGTAGCAGAAAACGTAGAGCAGTTTCTTGTCGTTTCAGTCTAGTATGATGGTTTCAAGTAAGGCATTTGTCAAGGTGTAATTTTTTAACAGTAATTTTATAAATTAACTGATATTAAATGTTAATAATTGTCCCTGCGATATTTGAGGCATATTTCTCAGAACAAACAAGTCAATATTTATAAACGGACACAGAAAGGCCATTATTAGAATTGCAACACCTCCGAAAATAGCTACATCGAGTTGAACCGGTTTCAAGCATGTATTTATAAAAACCGTGTTGTCTCACTAAAGGAGGCCAATTGTAGAGGTAGTATGAAAGCATAAATATGGACTAAACAATTTACAAATTAATTAAATAAAAAATAAACCTAATAAATAAATAAAATTTACATATACATAACTAAATTCTGTATTTATTTAGGTTATTATTTAAGATATGTTTATTTTTTACGCTCTAGGTAACAAACAGACCTGAATTTACTTGCTATGATATCCTTCAATGAACTTACTGGGGATGTGCAATGATATGGAAAGGTATTGTTCCGGATCGTTGGAAAAAATACGCCTTAGCCTTAGGAAAGATATGTACTAATGTGGGAAATCTAATTATCAAATTATAATTTCTCAAAACTCGGTAAAAGTCACGATTTTTTCCACGGTTGTCAGGTGATGTAATTTAAGAAATTAGCAATGAATACATTTGAAGAGGCAGACAAACGAAAAGAATTATCGTTGTTCAACAGAAACAACGAATAAGAAAAGTGACGTTTCATGATTTTATTTTTTACTTTATTACAGTATATACATCATACAACTTACATAAATGTGGCACCATAAGTATACCTGTCTCCAATTTAACCATATAATAACGTATAAGATTTATCAAGAATAAATTAAAGAAAAAAAAACATTAAAATAATCCTTAAATTAAAAACCAAAAAAAATTATTTTTTTAAAGTAATTTATGGAATCTACACATTTAGTTTAGAATGTATAAATATAGAATACGGAGATATGTTGACTTTTTTACCCACATGATTTGTGTGCTGATTAAAAGTCAGTGTTTTATTTAATATTTCAAGTCATTGGAACAAGATAGAAGCTTATTTTTAACAGAAAGTTTGGCTTGGGCTTGAACGGTGAAGTATTGGGCGAATCTGTGTGGGCAGTATTTAGTGGAATCTGTATCGAACTTTAGGATTAAGCCTACCCTTGCTATTATTAAACTTCATAATTAATACTAATAAATTTAACCATATAGCAAATTATATCGATATTTATATGCCTTTTAAAAAAACGATAAAGAAGAGAGATGTAATCACAAAGAAGCATAAACAGAGTATGTATATATGGCGAAGACCATATTTACATTAACTAAATTGAAACAGATAAGTGGAATAATAACCAATTACATGAATAGATGCTTTCTTTATATCACGTATTGGAGCTCTTTACAGCAAAAATAGACTAGAAGCATTAGGATTCCAGACCAAGGAAAATGTTAAAGTAAGGCCAAGCTTCTTCAACAGTCTTTATCATACACTGCTAATGGAGAAGCAAGATGGTTTTTAAAATATTCTTCGAATAATTATTTAATGAATATTTAACATCACTTTATGCTAGATTTAGTTAATTGAATGATCTAGAATTCGAGTAACATTTATTATTATTAATTTATAAATTTAGTGAGACACTAGATGAGATTAAAGCCTTTTTCATTCATTTTTTTGGTGTATTATTTTCAATAATGAACCTTTGTAATTAATAACAAAAAAAAAAAAACTACCGCTCCTCAAAATTTGATGGCTTGCGTTTAAAGATACTTAGAATCAGAATAACTAATAAAAAAACATCCATTTGTCCGCCTTCCGCGGCATTTCTCCCGATGATCCCAATACCTAGAGGTAGATATCAGCTGTTTATTTTTAGCTCAATGTTTGAAGATTGAGACAAAATGATTAGTAGTTTTTAATCAAGAAAACGCTAATAACACTAAAAAAAGAGAAAAAGAAAATACACATAAATCGCCTATAACCCAGTTATTTGGAGAGATAAAAAAATGTATTTAGTATTTGAATCAGTAAAGCGCGATAAACATGAAAAGCAAAAGCAAAAAAAAAAAAAAAAAAAAAAAATCGTGTCTATATGTAAACTTGTAACTCCGTTATTTTAGAAGATAGAAATTGAAATTTTAGCCATAGTTACGCCCATAACTCAGTTATTTTTGAAGATAGAGAAAATAGGTATAGTGTTTTAGATTTAGTACAGCGCGTAAAAGCATGAAGAAAAAAGTTGATCTATATTTCGAGTAACAAATAATAATAGATGTGATACAAACAAAACTCGGTTATTATTGAAGATAAAGAAAAATCGAAAATATTAGCAGCTATATAAACAGTCATACCCTAATATAATTATCTGGAAATAATAAACCATTGTGTAATAATTTACAGCGTTTTTTAAGCTTTACTATGTTGGAAGCAGACACGATTGTAATTTCTAGTACATTCGCTCCCTAGCATTATATAAATATAATATGCATATTACAGTGCGAAATATAAAAATTTTAAGGAAAACAACAAATCTATTTTTTCCAATGGCTATTGGATCGGGAACCGTAGAACTGTTTGACCTCTACAGGCTGCGGTCGCTGGGAAGCCAAAATATAACGCTTGAGCGCGGATAGCATTGTGCAACCTACAATTGCATCACGGCTTCCCAACTCCCCTTGCATAATGCATCGTGCTTTATTCTTTTCTTGTCTTCCTATCTAGCCAGTTCTCAAATTAAAAATCGCACCACCTATCATTAAAGATAAAAATTACAAGGATACAAGGCGTCTAATGATGTGTGCCATACAATGCCGCAACAGGATATAATAGATGGAGAGCTATTACCGGTTCATTACCCTGTGTAAATGAAAATAATTATGTAATAGAAGGAAACAAAAGCATACATACTAAAAGACAAACCTACAGTTTTACTTTAGTCCAAGTAATAAATCTATACTTCAAACTTCTTTTATATATGGTTTTGAGCTCAACCTAGCCAACTGAATTTAACTAAGAGTGATGAATCACCCTTAATTGAAAAATAAAATATGAATTGTAAATTAATACCATCAGATGAAAATATATCGTTTAAGAATATGAAATTTCTAACACCTATGAGTATTGAAGAGATAACAGTGAAAGAAGTTTAAAAACGCTGCAAATTATTACACAATGCTTAATAGCAACTTGATGCACCAAACGTTTGTTGATATATTTATTCTAAAACATCTCAGTCCGAATGCTCTAAGGTTGGAATATCTAAGAAATCGAATCCGTATCACCTGTGGCGTAGAGGCTAGAATGATAGCCTTCTATGCCTAAGGTCGCAGGTTCAAACATGCAGGTGGCCCTAGGATTTTTTTAATAGAAGTAAAAAACCCTTAGTTGTGCCCTCCTTCGGAGGAGACGTAAAAAGGTGGTCCCAGGCCTGTGCGATGTCCAGTACTCGTTAAAGATCCCTGTCCTAATTAAACTAGTCACAATTTATGAATCACACTGTAGCATTGTCCGATTAGCCACAGCAGATAGTAATTTTAAATGAATAAACAAAGAAAAAACGAATGAGACAGCTATTTTCATTACACAGATGTAATATAGAGGGAAAACACTGTATTTATTTGTAAAGTTGTGCTGCCCAACTGCATTTGCTTTAACACATCATGGATACATTTCTCGTACCCGCTTCGGCGGTATACTAAAATTGGAACGACATATTTCTTTACGATTATTAATTATTTTTTTAGAAAACTATATAATAGTTATCATAGATAATAACAATTATTCTGATCCAAAGATATCAATGATAAAATACCTGAGTAGGTCAAGAGCTGAGGTCAAGGCAACCGGTCGACTTAACCTAAATACTTGGTCTCTGGTTCCTATAAATATAATGCTCCACACCTAGTTCCTTAGTCTAACGGTATCCCTCCTCAGATCACTCTCAAACTTACGTACGTAATACACGCAGCTACACGCGTTTATGTAAGCCATTGACGGAGTTCTAGCAGTTTTATCCGTCTTATGCGCGTTGAAACGTCACAGGTTTCTGAATCACATCCTCGTGTCTATAAAAGTGTTAACGCGAAAAGCTATATATGCAAACGCGTGACTTGGCTCGTACGCACAGTTATAGCTTCAAAGCCATCAACGACACACCCTGTCACTAACCTGAAACCCTTTTTGAAGTATGTCCGCCGTTTTCTTTTTAGCACATATACTCTGAGGTTACACGAAATTCTAAGCTGTTAAGCAATAATAATGTAACGTTTATTATAAACAAAATAAAATAAACTATATGTTCAAAAAAGTTTGATATTTTTCAAGATTCATCATTTATCTAATAAAATTCTGTTTAAATAAATTTCTAAATATAAAAGTGACGCCGCTCGCTATGTTTCATACCACATATATTAGACAAAAAACAAAGATGTTTTCAACGAAGTCATGGTTAAAATTAGTTCTATTTTACTATATATTAATTATAAGATATAATGATGGAGTTTTGTTGACCGTAGAGAAATTAGATGAGGAAGATGGTTGGGTGCGGTATAATTAAACCACACAATTAAATAAGGTTATTTATATGTGCGACGTTTCGCTACAATGTGGCCTCATCAGGATGACGTGCAAGCTTGCTACAATGACACTCGTAGCAAAGCTGCTCATCCCTGATGAAGGCCCACATTGTAGGCCGAAACGTCGGCACATAATAAAAATAACTCTTATTTTTAAATTGTGTGGTTTTAATTTATGACCGCACCCCCAACCATCTTCCTCATCTAATTATAAGATATGATTGAAAAAAAAGAAAGAACGAATATAGAATAACTCAAATAAATAACTGCACTGGACACTAAGTTCTTTTTTTCTTAATACTTTTTAAAATCAATAAAATATATCAGATTCAGAAAGATACTTTAAAATATTTTTAAATTTATTTATAAGCTAATAGGGTGAAGAACTGAGACTTTGATTTCAAAAAAATTGATTTTTTTTACATATTTGTATTATCATCTTTAGTTTATCTAAATCTTCTATTTGATTCTGTTTAATAAACCCTCTAGTCCTTTTAAAACGCGACATAGAAATACATTCAATTTTGAAAGCTACTAACACATTTAGTTTCGTTCCAAATCATTATAAACATTTCATAACTTTAATATTGTGTTATTAATGTAGGGAAAAAAATTCTAGATTTTAATGCAAAAATAAGAAATTAGCTGGTTTAATAATATATTAATGAGAGATTTACGCGCATCCTGTAAAATTTCCGAGAATGAATATAGTACATTATGCAACTCAAAGTCTTTCTTCAAAGATGCATTTAAGGAGTTAGATCTCTTTATGATAAATTCTCGAAGTTAAAAAAAATTGTAATTAATAAATCATGAGATGAGACTCACCTTTGAGTCTGCACTAATTTAGGATAATTTCACACTGACTCATCTCCACTTTTTAGGTTTTAAAATGTTAATTGCATGCATTATTCCAAAGTAATTCCTAAAGTATTTTTATTAATTGCTTTGAAATAATTTATAAAATTAAAATTCTTATACCTATGAAGTGAATATGAGTGAACGAGAAACGAACAGGTTAATGTCCTAGCTGTTGAAATCATCACGGTAAGTAGGAATAGATGAAAAAATTGAATTTTACGGCTCTGCTTAAATTGGCCGAACGGAAAGGATCGATTCAGTTTGACACAACAGCCCTGAAGAATGGAAGTGTAACATTGAATTAAATGCCAATAGAGAAAGATAAAAATGCCGAAAAAACAAAAACGAAATGGTAGAATATAGATTGGTTAAATTAGTTTCATAGAAATACTTTCAGTTCGTATACTGTTATTAATTTTGTTATTTGATCTAAAGTTTGCGATTTCTCCTTTCGGCAATCAAACTCTAATTTCTCCCAGCACTAAATATCATACTAGTTTAAGATAAAAAAATTGTCTAAAAATTTGGAGCTTATATATTTCATTAGGATCCATAAAAAAAAAATATTGCCTCATAAAAAAGACATTTTGATATAGTCAAGTTCAGAAAAAAACAAAAACATAATTTTTTAAGTGATGAGGTTATTTATTAAAGTTCCACAATTAATATTCTAAAATAGGAGATGATGTTCCGAAGTTTATCAATACCTAAATAACTTGGATTCTTTACAGCAATAGGATACGTTATTCACATTAGTTAATAAGTTACAATAAGTTATATTACAGATAATTTGATCAAAATAATTTCTGCAGTGCTCTTTTTCGATGATTAAATACAAGTAGTTTTCGAAAAATAGGACAATATTATTATTTTTTAAATATTTTAATACCAGGACAAATCTCTAAACGAGTGTAGGAGGATGATCACATTTTTTTTTTTCAAATAATTATTGGGTCGAAATTACAGATTTTACTATTTTTACAATTTTTTAAGTACTAAAATATATTTTTTACTATTTAATAACTAGAATAAATCCATTTACAGTCAATAAAAAAAAATACTAATATGTGATATATTATGAATGGATACATTTTTTAACGTATGTAAGTGTACTTACTACTTTTTGAGGTATTCCGTTCAACCTAAAAATACCTCGAATAATAGTCAAAGTTCCCAGGCGCTTGTGACTGTATTTCTATTGCGATTGTACTTTGATATGAAGAGAAAAAAATAAATTAAAATTCGGTAGGCTACACCTCACTTATTTTTCCGGTTTGCCATTCCGTCTGTGCCATCTGATCTGGACGTTGGAATAATTATTATTTAGAATAGGCGATTTGAGTGGACTCGATTGCTAAAATTGCACCTTCTGGTCTAGGAAGATCTATAGGTTTAGGGCGCTTCTTAAATAGAAAATAATAATTTTTAGAAATTTCAAACAATAGATTCTATGAACTTGGTCTGTTTCCATAAAGAGCATGTCCAAATATTTGACCGAAGCAACTTAACGACAAGAGCATGTTGAACTGGCGCCATGTACACCCACCCCGTCCCTAACTGTACATAAGTAAAAGCTTCTCTTGCCATAAACCTTAACTAACATTGTACTCTCTACCTGAAATTGTTCTTCAAAAACGAATTTAGGCTACAAAGATTCAAACTAGAGAACTGAATAAGGATAACTAAGGAGTTAACGTTTTACTCACTTATAAATGGAATGAAATACTTCTAGAACAGGAAATTCTTACCTGAAAAAAGAAAAAAAAGTTATTAATGACTAATAAATATTCAATGACAAGTAAAAAATAAAATAAACTATACTAGAGATAGGAATACATAGGTATCAAATAAATATATTTTATATAACACTGATGTTTTAAGTGTAAATCACCTTAATTTTTATAATTTTTTACTACTCATAATATTCAATAAATTATTAAATTTGATAAACTGAATGTTTAACTAATTAAAATTACAAATGAAATTATTAAATGCTACACAATGATCAAGCGGTTTGGAACAGCAATGCGGTATAATCGAACTATTGTGGAGCACGATTAGAATCCAGTTTGAGAAGGACAGCATTTTTGAGATCACTACCAGAAAAAAATATATGTAATATTCCTCATTTTTGTCGTTAAAAATAATTTTTTTTTATTTTATTTTTTTTTTATTCTATATATATAAAAGCAATAAATATACAAATATTACCATTTTAAAGTACAGATCTAACTTCGATCCATCATCAATTTTTTTTTTTTTGTTTGGCAATTTGCGGTAAAAGAATTTATTTTTGCTATCAATTAATAACAAATATTTGTTTAGTTCTTTGAAAATTGTAAAAAATTTATCAGAAATTTTGGATGCGATAATTATTTGAAAAAAAAAAAAAATGAAAAATTTTTCTCTTATTTTATCTACACTCATTTAGGAATTTGACCTGGCATTTAATTTATTTTTAATTAAAAGGTCCGTTTTGTCAAAATCTGCTAGAGTTTAAGACACATGAAAAAGTATTTCAGAAATTATTTTAACCAAATTACCTCTAATTTAACTTTTCGTAACTTATAATGTCGAAAACGGATCCTATCGCAATAAAGAATTTCCATTGTTTTTAATAAAAAATTAAGAATATAATATTTTTTTTTATTTATTTATATACAAATAACATACTCTTCATATTACTAATTTTGATATTAATAAATTATGTATGTATTTCTACTAATTTTACATATACTTTTTTTAGTATTGTCATTAATTAAAGAAAGTAACTGGTAAGTCCCTAATAGCGATATTTAAGTTGAAAAAGCGTAATTGTGTATTGTATTTTGTAACTGACTTATTGGCAACACTGCATATAACACATATTTACCATATAAACCTTTTTATAGTTGGAATACTTTTGGTTCAAATTAAACAAAGCATTTATATCCCTTGAACCATAGCAAAAATATTAAAAGCATTAAAAATTGTATACTTTTAATACAAACGTGACCAAAGGATTTAATTTACTGATATCATCAACTCACAATCGAGAAGTTAAAGAAGCAGTTAATAAATAAAATTGCGAGTTTGTGCCTAAAAAGAGCAAATTGGTGTACCTAACTTATAACTGTAACACATTTTTTTCGTTTTGTAATTTCAATATAACAATAATTTAACAATTATTTCCAGACCGAATCGGATTTGCCATAGACAAAGACAATGGTCGTAATAGACGAAATGATAGGGAACCCGGCTGTGAGGCTTTCACAAACTTGACCATTCCCGTTTTACCATAAAAAGATGAGTGCTTGCTCTATTTGACAGACAGCGAACTGGCCTCAATGTAAAGGCGTCACCAGTTCGAATCAAGCTGGTGAAAACGGAATCATAGTTTTCTCTGATAACTAGGTGTGATCACTTGGTTTTACTACGGATGAAGAAGATTTCGAATACCGTGCATCAGCTGGGTCAATGACCCAGTTATTTTTTGTCTCATGTCTGGAGGAAAAAAACGGATAACCAATTTTCTCTACACTTGAATTATTTAGCAAAAGAAGAGAAAACTGCCATAAAATCAGGAAAAAAGTAGGCGAAACAAAATCAATTTCCGTTTATTTAGAAGGCTTTTTAAAACAAAAATGTGAATAAGGAAATAAGTTACATGACACCTACAATATTTCAGATTAATAAAAAAAAATCTTCGTTTAACAGTAACAATTTTAAAATTTGATTTTTCTCTCTAACCGTTGACAATCGGAATATGGGTCAATGAACTTTCTTGTTTCACTTTATGCCTATTATCTGCTCTCACAATATAAGTGCCATTTATGAGGGAACCTGTATAGACTCGTATTGTTACTTGGCCAACGGCCGCACAATGAAAGACCGAGATCACACCATGTTTAGGTTTTAATCTGGTATCTTCTTTACTGAGACAACTGGGCACATCCAGGGGCGTCTCTACAACTCAATATATTCAAGTGAGTTGTACGTAAGTTATAATTATCAATATATAAACAATGAAGAGTCACGAAAAATACAGAGGTATATGCATCAATAATAATTAATATAAATTAAAAAGGGAGATTGGATTTGTTTCTATTTTAATTCAAATAAGCTAGTTAAAATCGTTTTCACCGAAGGATACATTGAAACCCTTCGAGATGATTCTGGTAAAATTTAACAGATTTCAACTGATATTAATTTTGAAATGTACACAAAAGAAACACCATGCTTTGATTCATCTTACATGAACACTTCCAGCGAAGCCTATTTTATAATGGATCATTATAATATACATGATTAATCTCCGTAATTTATTAAAATGTTTATTTATTAAATTTCTGTGCATATAATAGTATTATGTTTTAATGGCTTTTAGAAGACCATGCTAAATATTCCAGCGGTATAACGCGACAATATTCAGTTATTCGGAACGAGGACAAAACGACAGATAAACAATAACCTAGACATGACTTCCTTTGATAATAAACAATGCCGTGTTAGTGGAAGTGGTCACTAAAAAGGTACCACAAATTATTTTAATGATAACCAATCTATAGGTCTTTATTAAATAATAAAGAAAACTAAACTAATAAACTAAATAGTTTTACTTTTTTTTAAAAGGGAAAGATAGATTCACCTGAAAAAACAATTCATCTATTTACAATAAACTACAAAGCCCTCCTTTCAAAAACTGTACCGACTTAGGCATGAATTAAGATGATAGATTATATTTGAATATAAATTTAAGCACTGTAAGCAATTTAAAACTTTTTGGTCTTGCTGCACTAAACAGCCATGACATAACTAAGAACTGAGTAACCGATTAATAATAACTGATTCAACGATTTCATTAAAACTCACTTATCGTTTAAGAACCTATTAAATAAGGCTAAAAAATTATTTAAAACAAACAGATATATTTGTTAAATTTAATGTATTTTATTTGTTGAAGAGGCACGTTCATAGTTCGTGGTGACAATGCTTATTCAGGCAAGGGTTTATTGCAGTAAGTAAGTCATTTAATGTCATAACAAGTTCAAATTTAGCCATAAAGAAGTTTTTATGACGATGTTAAGAAAACCAGAATTCATTTCGGGAAGTTTTAAGTGAGTTACGGAATCCCCTCAGGGAAAAAAGAAGAGCTCAATACTGGCTTTTAGGACGACTAAAAACTTTTCCAGGATTCTTAAAGATTAAACCGTTTCGGAGGATTTTAGCAACAAATCAGAATAATAACAGTAATAAAACATTTATAGAATAATAATAGTAATAAAAATTTTATAGAATAATAATAGTAATACAATTTTTATAGAATAAGTGGGGGTGGCAAAATAAAATTTCATTTATCACAAGACAAATTTCTAATCATAAGTTAGTCATAAAAATAAAGCTCTTTATAATCAACCTTAAATTATTTTAGATTTTTTTTCAGAGTTCCGAAGTCAAGCTAATCCAAAATTTCTTTCAAATAAAGAAATAACAATAATTTTAAAAAATGTAAATTTCTCGCTGATTAGGAACAAGTTATGTATATTCCCTGTTGGCGGGGCATGGCCCATGGCCACGCGGTATGGTTTCTTATGTTTTCACAGCGCGATACTCGATGACAGTTTATAGGATAGGATCATCACTCCCCACACCTATTTTTGAGAGGGATTACTAGTTGGCTAAGTCCTCCCGGAACTGGGATTCGGACTCCATATGCCCATCCATCATCTACTGCTTTAACCAGTCATCAAATTGAACAGGAGAAATTGAATTTGCGGACGAACTGGCATGTTGATGGAATATAGATGGTAAATAAATATTATAACGACAACATTTATTTTTAATCACCCATGTACATATATATTGTGGTACATTGGTATTAGTGCGTAATGAAAACGTAACTTCTTCATTAGAGATTCATTAGTTCCTGGCAACAAAGATTAAATTTATGATCAGGAAACTACCGTCAAATTATCAATACGATCAACAACAATAAAATGGGATGCGAATTATATTTCTTAAGGCGAACAAAAATGAAAAAAAAAGAAAGAAAAATTACAAAACGTGACTTTTTCATTCAGACCAATAAACCTCTTAAGCGGTTGGTTTTAGTGATATATGTTATGAATAAAAAATATCCTTATTTAAATTTCTAATGAGAAATCTGTCGTAAATTTTCGATCCGAGCAACTAAACCAACAGAGATACATTTCTGGGTGTAAAAAAAGGTTCAAAAAAACTATAGACCTAGCAAAAAAAAATACCCATTTTAAAAAAAACCATAAAGACATAAAAAAGTATTTTCAGGACAGATCTACTGCAGACAAGTGAATAGAGCAGTAGATATATTTTGGAAATAGCAAAGATAGAGACCCCAGAACAACTGGAGAAAGTTGAGGAAACTGTGTGACGGGTGGGTCTCACTGAGAGGTCACAATTAGCCAGCAAGATGGATTAAGTCTTCCAAGTGAGCCTATTATCCTCAGCCAGTAAATTAGTGGGATTAAGCGGGTCTTTATTAAGTTAAGGATGGCATAGAATAAAGACTTTTTTATAAATCAGAATTTAATCTAATTGTAGTTTTTTAAATTAATATTAGCTGTAAATAAATATCTAAAAAGAAACATTATAAAAAAACATACTTTTATCTCTTAAGTCGGCAGACAATGTGAATAGTATTGCTGGGTCATGACAAGTGGTAAATGACTTAAGGATGGGTTTATGGTTAAATTCTTAACCAAATAAAATAAAAAAACGCTGTACGTAATTTACCAAAGTTTATTATTTCCGAATAATTATATCATGGTATTACATTTTATATAGCTGTATAGACATTAAAGTTGTATATGAAAATAAATCAAAGAGCTTACGAAAGATGAACCAGCTACATTCCCAGTTCATATTAGAAGAAAATAGCCGATCACGCATTGGTAATTGTAAATTCGCAGAAGGGACAAATGGATTTATTTCTTAATCATTGGTTCTACGGATCTTGAAACGTGAGACCTCACATATGCAGGTGGTAACTATTTTTTTAATTTATTTATTTGATTATTTTATTTTATTTTTGGTCTATTACAAAGATTCATTATTAAAAATAATTAACCCAAAAGGACTAAAGCTATTTCTCGTTAAATTCATCTGTGTGAGTCGAAAATCAATGTTGTTGGTTTTTAAATGCGTAGTATTATGAGTAAAGACATATGTATAAGATATGTATCTCTATTTAACTTAATTTTGAACAACAAAACACGAAAAAAGTTCAAAATATACAAAAATATAAATTTAACAATACCATTTATTCACACAATTTAAAAACTTCCAAACAAAACTCTTATTGCTTCAATGATATTAGATATGCAATGACTCCATGAGAAAATTAATATGTGGATATATTTATAGGAAATAATAATTCAATGTTACTCTTTAACAATAAGTGTTCTTAATTTATGCAATTTAATCACTCCTTGGAATAAATATTAAATATTAATTATTTTAATAAGCATAAATATGTTTAAAAAATATTTTAATTACTATTTTCTAAATAAATGTAATCCGATTTTTCACATTACGATGTCCCATTATTTTTATTTGTTTGTTATTGTATTAGCCTTTTACCATTAATTTATGAAGAAACAACAACTGCCCCTGATAGCTTTGAATTGAATATGCATTTAATTTAATAAATAAGCATTATTTATGATGAGCCAAAAAGTTACTTAAACACTTTGCAAGCTAACCACAAATTTATCGGCGTTGAATAAAGCGAGCTACAGACATTGCTCGAACAACATCCACCATCAGATAGCTTATACAATGCTCTTATCTCACCAACACGGCTTTTCTTCTAAGGGGTAATGAACCGGGGATAAAAGTATTCCCATAGGGTGCTCAGCAATATTCAGAATACTACAAATTACTATATTTCATTTTTATATATAATTTATAATAAAAAAATAAATTAATTTCGAGTATCTATGACCTATATAATAAGAAAGCTTGGATACGTTGGTAGAAACGTAGCAAGTAGTTTTCTGTACGACCTTGTTAGACAAGCTTCTCTGGATTATTATACGTAAGACAATCCTAATTCATTCGTCAACATAAATCTGCGAACACAATTAAAAGAGATGATTTCCATGATACATAAAGGCTGGAATATGCATCATTATTTCCCAATATTTTCTTTTGTTTATTATATTTTATTACATCAAGGCAATGATTTGTATAAACCCACCTTTATATTGCCAATAAGAAAGAATATATTTTTGCGAAGAGGAAAACATGATTTGTGAACAATATGCAATAATAACACACTTGAATATTCGAGTATATTTCTTGGGAATAGCGATGGGTACACGTGTATTCATGAATTCTAAAGTACACAATAACGTATTATCAGATATGATAGTACTTTTAATATAAATTAATTTCGAGTATTAATAACCTATATAACAAAAATGCTTAAATAGGTTGGTTGAAACGTAGCAAGTTGTGCTCTATTTGAACAACCCTTTTGAGAAGCTTTTCGGGATTATTATATATATTATAAGTCCTTAGGCATTCTCATTTTCTTAATATAAAATAATATTTATCAGTGCTCTTAAATTTTGTTTCTTTTCCGTTATGACAAACTAAGAATGATGTTTTACATTTTGAATGATTTGGCTTTCTTCTCCCAAAACATCTTCATTCTGACTCTTTGTCGTTCATTCCTTTCTTCATATTCATCTTCTAAAGGTTTGGATTGTTTTTATTTTTCTGGAAACCTTTCATTGTAGATCAATTTGTCTCTGTCCTCTGTAAAGTCTGTTCGCAATTCTTATGGTTTTGAGCTTTCAATTTTTGAGAACCACTTAAGTTTGGTTTTTCCTTTCTCAAAATATTCAACAATTCTTTCGGTCAGTCTACTATTATTCATTCTAAATATCTGGGCGAAAAACATACCACTCTCTTTTTTTATTTGTATTTTATCTATTGTTTGCTCTATTTCGTCTAAATACTTATGAATTGGTGCTTTTAAGTCCGTATAGCCTATCTTTTTAAAAGTGAAAAATCAGACAGTATAAACCGGTAGTTCAACCTGAAGCCTTGCATGAATCTGAATGTCAGGAATTATCTTTAAGTAAACTAAAGTTTTGATTAGAAAAAAAAAAATCTTAAGGACACTCTTAATTATGAATATATAACTTTTTTTATTAGCTAATCTCTACAACGGTTATTTGTAACTATATTAAATTAATTTAAAAGAAGCAGAATAAAATAATAGCGAAACGAGTAAATTAGAAAAAAAAAAAGATGTTGGCACTTGTTTCTTTATTTTTAGCAAAGGATCAAGAGATAAAAAAAAAAGGTTTATTACTTCAGTTATAATGCTATTTTGTATTTTAGGAAATTTAATAACCTTAAAAGCAGTGGAAAATACAGAGAGAGGGAGAGAAAGACCCGCGCATAAACATTTTATAATAAATTTCATAAACATTATTTTATAACGTATTTTAAATTACATTGAAGGAAGGTAAGGCAGTTTATAACAAGGCGCCAATTTACTAACCTCGTGTGTTAAGACGTTGAATAATGCCTGGAAAATTGAAAATTTACTTTGAGAAGGTTTTCGAAATTACTCTCTAACTTAACATTCGGGCGCGATTAGTTTAGTATTTTGTATAATAATTCGTCCTATCTCTGTCTTTATATCAGTAATCAGCCAAGTTCCATTCAGAATAGAAAATTAAAACAGAATATACATAGTGATGTAGTCCGCAAGGTTTCTTTCCAATTACAAATTATTACACAATGGTTTATTATTTCAAAATAATTTTATTTAATTTATATTCAGAGAAAATGTCCCATCACCCCTGCTTAGTTCAAAACGTTATATCTCCGCTGTTTCTAATCCGAATTCAATGATTTATTTTTATTATTATTATTTTTTTTTTTTGTATTGTTTTGTAGGGAATTGAACTATCTATTGATTGAGATTTATAATATAAATTATTAGTATTCATAAACTCGTTCGACAAACTAAGGACATTGCAACGATTGTAGTTATTTTAGTCCTTAGAACTTTTACTAATATAATCAGAAATGGTTTTGCCGTAAACGCTGATTGCAGTAATATTAAGCGTTTTATTTTTAACGGTGCGTCTATACTGCACACGTTTTAGGGGCTGAAGCGGTAGCGGGCCCTATTTTATTCCGCTACCCCTTTAGCACCCAAAACGTGTGCAGTATAAACGCACTCTTAAAAATAAAACGATTAATATTACTACAATCAGCGTTTACGTCCAAATCATTTCTGATTATTGTAGTAAAGGTTCTAAGTACTAAAATAACTACAATCGTTGAAATGTCCTTGTACCAATGTTATATTTATATTGGTCATATTTATGAAGACAAAACCAGATAGGAAAATAAAACTGCGAACAAAACTAAAAGGAGCTGCTGAATGGAAGAGATGAGTTGCTTTAGTACTTAAAGGCTGCAATATGCCTCATTCTTTCCCAATATTTCCTTTTGTTTCTTTTCTTTTATTACCTCAAGACCAATACCTTGTATAATACTCACGTTTATAGTGTCAATAAGAAACAATAATATTGCAACAAAGAGGAAAACATAATTTGTAAGCAATACAAGAGCGTACCAGTATATTTCTTAGCAATAGCGATGGGTATACAAGTATTTATCAATCCTAAGGCACACTTGGATCAATCATTACATACAAATACATTTGGAATCATAATGATACCTGCAAGTTTATATAGATTTTTATCTAATTTTAACCTCTCCGTGAACTCTATTACACATTTAGATTTGTTTCGTTTATTTATATAAATAAATCATAATTGAAAACTAAAGTAATAACTAAGAATTACTATTATTATGTTATCATGATTATTATTAACATTCTAAATGCTTAATATTAGCAAAAAATATAATGAAAAATATGAGATATTTATTGTACATAATACAATGAGGAATGGAGTACAAATCATACGCGACAGATATCGACTAGCCAGCAAAGATCGAAGGGAGGTCATTGACTCGAAAGCTATCAGGTAACTTTTCCGGTATTATGTTAACAGGAGAATTATAGTTTACATCGAACCCATTAAATATATTCAGTTAATAAAACATAAACAAAAAATGCTTATTTTATTTTATAAATTAAGAAATTAATTTTTATTTATAAGTAGGGATATTATTATTTTTTACAAAAAAAAAACCGCTTTATTCCGGGATTGGCTTACCGAAAAATAACATAACTGAACATATAAAAAATCATATAAAAAATGACATAACTAATAAAATATAATATGAGTCAACCTACAAGAAATGTAAAATAAAATAATTCATCCTTAAAACTCTTTAAGGCCTTCATGGACTACATTATTCTTATTTTCTTATTCTGGTGTCAAACGTTCTATTTTTCCACTAACGTTTCACCAGAAATGCTGCTGCCAGCTTCTTCAGGGAGTACTTTAGAAGATTCTTACTTAAAACTCTAAAGAAGGCGACAGCATGCCTGTTGAAATGATAGTAGGAAAACACTCGGTCAAAACCAGAAGACTATGGAGATACAATAATTCATCTAATTAAGTTATGTGCAAATAAATGAAAATTGATAATAAAAGTGTTATAGTAATTTATTAATTAACTATACCTATTTTAAAACATCCTATCTAGTTCTTATTGAAACATATGGAAATGATCTCAAATCCAAAATTAGTACAGAAAATAGTAACGAAAGTTAATATTAATATTTATAAAACTTTGTACGTTCAAGCAGTATATTATAAATTTATATCATTATTCTTATTTTCAGAAAGCCTTTTTATTTATTCAATGTCATTTTATTAAACGGTGGCTAATCGAACGATGCTCTAGGGGAATCCTTAATTTTGCTTATCCAGGTTTAATAAGGATGGTGATCTGTAATGGGTACCCGGCATATTTTCATACATATTTGTTTGTTTTGACTGTAAGGCGTAAAACCTCACGGTCATCAACGATTGCGCATCATTAATTTTCAATCACAAGGGTAATAGAAGAAAAAAGACATAAGGAAAAATAAAATATTGAGAAAATGGATAAATAAAATAAAATTCATTACTTGAAGAAAAACAAAAAATATTGATAAAAATTAACTAATGAAATAAAAATATAAAATAAAAAAAATAATAATAATAATCGGTATTTTAGCCAAGATAGACTATTTCAATGAGAATAAAAACTACATAATAAAACCCATCCAATTTTACTAGAATTAAGAAGTTAAATCAAAATCGTTAGAGCCATTTTCGAGAAAATTAATTAAGGTAATTGAGATCAAGGTAAAATGTTGCTTTAACATTCCGGGCAAATAGTAGTCTAAAATATAAAATTTAAGTTTCTTACGGTTTTCGGTTCTTTAATTAGACTTGCCACAATGTTGACACTCACAATGTAGTGAGATTCGACAAGAGAAACCCTAAAACGAGAAATTACGTAGAAAATTATAATTCTGAAATTTTCACGATTGAAATATTTTACTTTGCATCAGTGATTTTTTTTATGTAAGAATTCTATTGTTACATTATTTTATCTAAAGTAATGTACCTATTGAAGCTTAATTTAATTATTTTGCCAATTTTAATTTTATTTAACTAAAGATGTATATTGTGCATACCAGATTTTTTTTCTGGTTAGAGTTATCAGAGTGAAATAACTTCTGAAATTTGATCAACAAATAACGCAAAATGTATAAACTATAAATTGTAAAGTTGATGAGGACATAAATGAAGTTCGCAGACTTGCAGTATTCCCGGGTCGTCCCCAATCGTTGTGTTCGTGGCATTGTTCCCATGGCAGCGACTATTTTTAGTCTTATCAAAAGGAGGAATCCGAAGAGCACGGTATTTTACGGCGGCGGTAAATCTAAACCAACTTATTTAATATGGCTTAGCAGTAAGTCTGCAGATAAAAGGGATATGGAGAGGAAGGGGTTATAATAACTTATCTATATCATATCAAGTCTAAGCTAAGGGCACTCAATCTTCAAACACCTGGGAATAGTAAATCAGAGTTATTAATCAAGTAATAAAAAAAATATGGTGGGCGCATCAACTCACCTTCCCTTCATATAATAAATTTTATGCGTTTGAATTTTGTAGTAAGTTTTTATTTTAAAGTTTTTATGATCATTCTATTAATATTTATGTACATATTCCATAGAAAATCTGGAATTATATAAGTATAATAAATATATCGTTGGAAAGCATGGATTATAAATTATTAATCAAAACAATAACTCTAGTTTACGAGCTCTCCGTTAACTCCATTACGTTTTGCAAGTTCATTTCTTACAAATGAACTTTTGTATGCTCTTGTGCAATCCAACAGTATATTACATACATATTAAACTATTTTTTTGTAAGAAAGGTAATTTTCACAAAGACAGTTCGCACTTTATTTTTCCTCTTTATTGAGGTATTTTCGTAGGTTTCGGCGTCATGAGCGCCATATCCATCTGTTAAAAAATTCAAATAGATGAAAAAAGGAAAAACAATTTATTGACAACAGCTGATGTTACATATTTTAACACGTTCACGCCGGCGCGTACCACCGTGGCTCGCACTAGTCAGTCTTATATTCGGCGCGTACAACAGGTATTTCCATATCCATATTATCTGTTATTTATAAGGGCAAAATAACAAATATATAAAACATTTTAACTGCCTTTCGAGTTATACTTACATAAATCTGAGCTTAGTGTGAAAAGACAGCACGGATTACACACATTTAAAAATAAGCACTAACTAGACTGTTAGCAAACGTACAACTCGTATACAGGTCTGAACAGGCAATAATCGATTAAACGTGGCATAAATTCGAGCGCCGACGTCTGACGGCGTGAACGTGTTAATGATTAACTTTTAGTTGTCTTTATTTTCGTTTGATCTATAGACTTACCAAACAGACAAGTTTGTGACACTTGGTTACTTATATTCGTGTAACTAAAAAACGTGAATTTGCGTCGAAAACTCCTCTCAAAGTCATACATAGATTTTCGAAATCGCAATACTTTCTCCCACTATACACTTCATATAACAGGGTAAGCAATAGTAAAAATATGAAAGCAAAAAATATGAGAATAAATTAATGACGATAATTGCTAATTACTAATAATATTACAAGTACTAGCAAATACGACTATATACCATACCCATACTAATATGTTAAGAGTATCAATATAAACGATAATTTAATTAGTATACTTGAAATAGCCAAGAAGTAAAAAAAAAAAAAAAATGTATAAATTAACGATGTAATCAACTAACTTTATCAACGCATATTAAATGAAGCAACTTTCATTAACGCCCTACTTCTCTTTATAAAAACCAGAAACAGAAAAAAAAAATGCAAACCTGCTGTAAATGAGCGACCTTATTTTACATATTATAAATTTCCAAAACCGGACACAATCTACCCCGCAAGTGATTTTAATTGACGCCCGTGCAGAAAAATTATTTAACTTTTATGCACTTTCTCCATAAAGTGCAGGAACGCAGAAGGTTCGAATCACACATTACCCATATTGATAGACTTCTACAATCAGAAAGAAATTAAATCGTTGTTAAATCAAAATAAATAAAACTTTGAAAAACGAGATTTCTGAGTGAGCTTTCTTAAATGCAGATGGAACCTTCTTGTGTCTTTGATGTCCTACAAAATTTTTAATTGTATAGCTTTAGAAACAAACTTTAACCTTTCTTTTCGTGAGTGCCATCTACCGAGAAAAAATAGGATATTAGTGGATAAACAGGAAATAATCTTACAGCACACTTTATGGTAATGAGCATTCAAGTAATAGTTATCAAGAAGTAAAAATTCCGTTTAGGATACAAGATGATAATTTTATAAATTTTGAACTAGTTGGTACCTACGAACAGTTTCTTGTTAAAGAATTCTGAATAGAAGAAGATGGGTAAAAGAGAATAACAGGGAACCGCTTTAGACCACCAATTATAATATGATATTTGATCTGAGGGTTTAGAATGAAAGGATTTTTTTTTCAAATAAAGGTCTCAATGGAGGAACTTCATTTCCAGACAGTTAAAGTTACCCCGCCGTTAAAGTAATTGGCAGAGAAGCAATAAAGAGACGGACGAAACTCGAATGTTATTTTCCATTTCTTCTGCTCCACTTTCCACTTCTCTGCTGAAGTTCGCACGTTCTTCCTTTCTCTCCTAGTTGAATCTTTTTTTTTTTTTTTTTTTTTTCCATGAGGTGTCTTCACACTTTTACTGCAAAGGTAAAAGTACAAGCTTGGGTGTCTCAGAACTATTCCTCAGCTTTAAGATATCAGAAAAGAAAACATTAATACATCAAACCGAAATATTACATTTTATTTTATTTTCAACAGTCTCAGAATAAGTAATTACACATAATTAAATTAAATAAAAAATAGATCGAACAATTATATCAATTAAAAATCTGATACGCACAACACACGACTTTCACTTACCTCTATTGTCAAAATATATTTGGCTTTTTAAATACAGTTAGAAATGAAAAAGGTGAAAATACTAAATACTTGGAGTTTCAATGAAACATGTGTTTTATTAAATAAACTATTATATTATTATCAACGACAATCAATAAGTTTTATCGGTTTTTCACACATGACGTTAACTTTTACAATTTTGGGTATAACATAATATTTTTTCTAAACTCCTTAGCTTTCCAACGATATATTATACGTCTATATTACAGTTCTTATGTTCAAAAACAAATAATTCCATTAAAAAAATATGTTTTCAGTTTTCTCCTTTAGTAGGATATCAAATTCGTCCAACTTATATTAACATGTTTTTTTTTATCAATGATGATATGGTTATTTTTAAAGAATCTACAAAATTAAACGTACTTTAGAGGTAGAAAATTTAAAATATCACCATTTAACTCCTGTCATACTATTTCAATCAGAATGAAACCTACACGATACTAAAGATCATTAAATTTTACATTGATATAGCGAGTTTAACCAAAATCGTTAAAGCTGTTTTTGAACAGTAAAAAACAACAGTAAAAAGATGCAAAATGCATGGTATAAAGTAGTTTTTCTGATTCCCCGAATTGGATAAAAAAATCCTGTAACCTCTCGGGCTTATAGTTGTTGTTTTTTTATTCAGGTATATTACAGTTTGGTTCAATGGACAATAATATTAGGGCTCTAAGGTCCAATTCAATCAATATTTACAGAATAAACGATAGAAAAGTCAAATTACAGTATAGTTGTATTAAATATGAATTTTCAGTTTTGTACAACTTTTCGTGTTCGCGCTAGACTTTACACACACGGACATATAGACACACAGATAGACCTTATCGTGGGACTTTGTCGTGTAGACTCAGAGGACGTATAAAACGTGTATTTCTGTTGAAAACTGTAATTAAAAAATTTCCACGATCGCAATACTTTTCCTTACTATGTATGAAATATATCGGTAAGTGAAAGTAAAACTAATAACATCAAAATCATGTTATCAACTGATCACAACTGTGTTCACTGATCACAACTGTGTTCACTGATCACAACCAAAATCAACTGAATGGATTAAACGAAGTATGTGAACATATAAATATTTAAAAAATATATAAATAAATAACCTATACCTCTATAACCTAGTAGGGTGTTGGGTTGAGTCATGCAGAAAAGTACCAGTATATAAAATTTTTTGGGATATAACTTTCACAAATAACGAAATATGAACATGTATTGAACGAAACATCCGAATGTGTCTAAAAACCATAGACATGGCAGATGGGACGGCTGGACCACATCTTTGCGGTTTGAAATTCCATCGGTCTCTTGAATTAAATGGTACAACTTTAAAGATGCGGTTGGAACCGACAATATAGAAATGTGTCGACAACGCTCAAATATTGCTCTATATAGAAAATATTATAGATCCTCTAAATTCGAAAACTATACCTAAAATTCGTTTTTGGTAAAGCTTTCAAAGAAACATTTGCGTAATACAAAATCTTGATGTTCTGAGCTGAATTCCTTTGTTTATTTATCATTATAATTAATAATATCATCGTGTAAATAGTATATAAGATACTTTCCAAAATAAAATTATGAATCTTTGAAGATTAAATTAAATGTAGAGATAATTTATTCAATAAATGGATGCACCATTATACATATAATAATTATATATTCTTTATTGCGTACTGCTCATTATTTATTTAGTTCCTATTGTAAATTTTGAAGTGTTTAAAAAGTATTAAAGCATAGGTGGTGTATCAAAGAACAAACGAAACAAAATATATAAAATGGAGAAAAAACAATAATAGACTATATATATAGAAGTTGTGTTTAGAAGATCCAAATAAAAATTCTTACCTGTTTCAAGGTTAAATCGATTGCAAATTTGGCAACGTTTCTCCAACACCCGGGAAAAAAAAAACCTACTTTTTGTCTACTGTGACTAAATGTAAACAAATATCGGTAGAGCTGCGCAAAAAGGGCTAGTCTGCATAGCAAACAGGTTTTTCTAAGATTTTTCCATGTTTACAATTAATTTATTTTTCCATGTACTTTGATTTTATTGAATATATTATATTGTTTTGAGCCTTTTAGGAGTATGGTTTGTAGAATAATTCTTTTACTTTCTCGCTGATAAGTAAAAAAAAAAAAAAAAAACCAACGGATAGGCACCTGAACAAAATAAATTACAGATGGGCACTGCTTGAGCATCATGGTCCATATTTATATTTGTTGAATTCATAATATTAACTAAAATGATATTTAAGTATAGAAGTAATCATTTTTATTTATACAAGAAAGTGGCATTTCACTCACTTTTCTGGTCATCGCAGGGGATCTCAAAAAAAAGACCATGGCAGCCAAATCAGCAACATATGGAACATCAAGGTCTTTATGTATGAGCTTATTCGTGACACAGTAAGGAGCGTCAAGGATTTTGGATTGTAAGGATTGAACACGGTAAGAATTAGTAGAGCCTCAGAGATCAACTCCGTAAGTCCCAGATAGGCCTTATGATAGCCATGTAGATGAGTCGTTTTTAGTTGAGTGGAAGGTTAGAGTGTCTGATGTAGAGAGTAAGTGTTAATGTAACCGAAAGCAGCGAGCAGTTTCTTGTCTTTTCAGTCTAGTTTGCGGATTCCAGGTAAGACGTTTGTCAAGTAAGGGGTTCTAGGTAGCGGATCTGTTCAACTGAGACAAGCGGGATATTATCAAATAGTACGATAGGGCAGGATGTCATAGATTTACTATGGTAATAACCAAATGAGGTTATTTGGTGAGATTTGTTGGAATTTATTTTAATTCGCCAATTCTGACACCAAGTCTGAGATGTGGGATTGGAGAGTTTGAAAGGTAATAGCCGGATCGTTATTGACTGATAACACACAAGTGGCATCATCATAGGTTCATAAAAAAGTTGAATGTATAATAGTTAACGATGTTGAATGTATAATCAGCTTACATAAATTTACACAAAATGAAATCATAGCGAGAGACGGCGTTAGTTACAGCTAGTTCAGCTACTTCTACTTATGAATATAATAATTCTTTTAAAAAATATATAAATGCCAACTTGTACCCTTCAACTTCCAAGAATTGTTTTACTAATGACGTCAAACGAGGAATGCTAATGACCAAAGTTGTGAATGAACCGAGAATCTGACGGAGGAACAATTTACAACCTGTGGCTTGGACGCAGAAACAAAGGACGGAACCACCTGTCGGTAGTTGGTGGTGGATGCTACTGGAAATATCGGCAGATGGTAGAAGGTGGTTCATGGCTGGCTGAACAAGAGGGGTTGAATTAACTTTTTCTTATAAGCCCGCATACGAACCAGTAGGAGAAGAAAAGCCCTCCTCTAATCCTGTAAGAATGTAACTTGAAGAAGAAACTTGATAAGTTTTATTTTAAATTTTTTTAAATTATCAACGGTTTTAAAAAATGCAATTATTAGCTTCCACTAAACTAGGAAACAGAAGATGAATCTTTTCCAATAAGTACACGACATTTCTTAGTATCTTCACTTATACTCCCCCACTTCACACGCCGCTTATGGGGCGAAAACGAGATGAGGCTAAAAAGATTCTTGAATAGGTTTATAAGATTTATTACAGCGTCTGCAGGCAGTCATACGTCTCTCACTGGTATTCTCGTCAAAGGTGGATCTATTCCGAATCCCGAAGAAAATAACTACATGGCTTCTTCCTATCCTAATCCTTGCGAGCCAGAAAACCTTCCTATATCATTGATCTCCTTACATGGCACTCTTCCGTGCACACCCTAAATACAAGATCTCAACCAACCGACTATACCTACCCTCTTATAGACCATCATCCTTTGAAAAGTCTTTTATCATCCATGTTACCATACTTCTGAAATCTTTATCCATTTTTCTTCGTATAGTATTATCCCTAACCACTTTCAAAAACCAATCTTCAATTTTATTGGATATACATTTTATTTATATTAACTTTACTGTTTACTATTTGCCTAAATAATTATGTATCAAATGAAGCCAGACAAACTGGGCTTCCTCTGTTCATTGTATATTATTCTAGGTGGACGAAATGTTCCTGAATAAAAATTATTTTTCATTCATTTAAAGAAGGTTTAACACACAAGACAGAAAGTTTATTATTTTATTTTTTTTAAGACTTTTAGTAGCTTTCAACCAACCGACTATACCTACCCTCTTATAGACCATCATCCTTTGAAAAGTCTTTTATCATCCATGTTACCATACTTCTGAAATCTTTATCCATTTTTCTCCGTATAGTATTATCCCTAACCACTTTCAAAAACCAATCTTCAATTTTGTACATTTTATTTATATTAACTTTACTGTTTACTATTTGCCTAAATAATTATGTATCAAATGAAGCCAGACAAACTGGGCTTCCTCTGTTCATTGTATATTATTCTAGGTGGACGAAATGTTCCTGAATAAAAATAATTTTTCATTCATTTAAATAAGGTTTAACACACAAGACAGAAAGTTTATTATTTTATTTTTTTTAAGACTTTTAGTAGCTTTTGGCGGCGTTATAAGTAATAATGCGATTCAGGAAAACAAACTGAAATGTTTTCAAAATGTCTAAAAGAAAGAAAGAATACTGAGAATTCCGAACTGATAAATATAATTTTCAATTTATTGAATGGATACTAACGAGTAAATAGCTACTTAATACTACAGTAAAGTTAGGTTTTAACCCGAACATCCCAAAGAAAAAAAAACAACTAAATTTTGTAAAAAAGTGTTAAGCGTCCCTTATTAATTGGACCCGGAGCACAGTAGACTAGCGCTCTACCCACTAGACCACGCCGCTCCCAGAATGAATATAGTAACAATAAAAAAATACTTAGTAAAAAAAAGTTGAGAGCCACAAACTAGAGGGATTTCCCACTATGCTTGCGGTTGGGTAAGTAATTATCTCTTGGAAACAGGAAACAAAAAAGTTGTAAACCTATTTTTAATACTCATCTGTAGTAGAAACTTTATAAATGAAATATCGTGAATCAAATAATTTTTTCCAGGTCAATACTCCACATAAGTTAAACAAAAGGACATGGTGTTGTTCTCCAATTTTTACGTCAATAGTTACAACGGAATAAAATATGGTTAAGAAATGTTTTTTAACAAACGTGTATATAGTTAATTTATGTTCCATTTAGTTTTTTAATAACAGAAGAACTAATATTTGTTATTTTTACAAAACATAGAATAACGTTAAGATCATTTATAAACGTTGGAGGGAACTAATGATTAAAATAAAGGTTACAAAAAACTGACAACTACAAACTCCAAAATGAAGATAATTTAACTATCTACAGCCTTGTAAATAGTATTTGGTATAAGGTGAAAAAAAAAACCCTATTTCACAACCACGTATAATATAAAAATCAAGAATTCAAAACATGATTTTATAAATCAACTACCTAAGGTAAGTGGAAATGAAAGTAACAGATCCGTGTTGAAATATTTGAATGATAAAGTGGGTTGCCAAACATTTATTAGGTTACATTATTCTTATGAAATAGCACAGCCAGATATCTTTCATCATGTTAAGTATAATAAGTGAAAAGAAATAAAATATGCATGATCATTTTGATCACAATACTAAAGATCTATATTGTTATTCTATAATTATTGAATAATATTTATAAAATTTATACAACTCGTTAAAAAGGAAAAACAAATGTAATAATAAATAAAAAGAACAAAAGTTAGTATAACGTAGCTGTGTGGGAATGTGCTCTCTGAGAAATTTAGGTCAAGTGAAGAACCTTTCTGATAGTTGCAAGAGATACCTTTATAAACTTTGTGGCAGCAGCATTATATAAATACTCAAGGTGACAATACAAGTATAGAACAGTAAATTAATATTGTAAATGTTAATTATTTACATTTTTTTTTTTTTTTTACCAAATAATTTCGTTTCTAATTGCATAATTATAGCTGAATTTGGGGATTGAGTAAAGCGAGGTCTGTTGTAACATACAAGTTTTCTTTGGCATTCAAATATAGAACAGTTTTTATGCTATTAATGAATTAGTTTTATGTGCAGCAAATACATCTACATTCCAAACACAATTTGTGATATTTTATAATGTTTAATAATCACAACATTATTTATTAAACTTATTGTGAAAAAATATAAAATTAAAAAAAAAATTAGATTTTGGCATAAATATTTATAATATAACATTAATAACTTTATTTATTTGTTTTTAGGGCAAACCCCATACAAATAGAGCTGGCTGGCACAGCACAATTAATAAATTTATCACCAGCAAATATACATTATTAATTACAATTCGAATAAATATTAAAAACAAAAACAAGAAAACACATATACAGCAATAAGCATAAAGGCGCTGCTATCTTTATGATTAATTTCCATTTCCTCCAACATATACAATAGCATAAATTAAACATAAGAATATCAATAAATAATGTAAAAATAATAGTACTAAAGCAAATACTAAATCCCTACAAATTACTAACAATTATTACATTGATGATTAACAGAATAATTATTACAGAATGATTAACATTCTGAGAAGAAAGATGTTGAAATCTTATTTTAAGATTTTCTGTGACAAAAATAAATAATGATTTCAGGTCTATTACGTGGGGTTTCGCAAGAATTTCATAAAAGCCATCAATTCTCACTTTATTTAATACGGGCATAAATTGGGTTCTATTTTCATGGTATCGGGAAAAAATGGAAACAATCTTCCAATGCGTCTCCATCACAAACTGGGCACGGCTTCTGTGGGTCAAGACTATACTTCTGTGGGACGACACTAATATAACATTAATGTATAATATTAATATATGTTGTACAATAGTAATAGCTACCCGATAAACTTTTTAAACATTATTTGTATGTGTACGACGTTTCGCCTATTACATTACCCAAATCTATCTACTTAATTTCTTACTGATTAATGTTACTTAAAACAAAAACTCGCCATCATTTCCATAAGTAGTTGATTTTTTTTCTATTTCTTGCGTTTCTGTTGCTCATTATATTTTTCATGAATTATAACTTAAGAGTGCCGAAATAAACATTGTTCAAAATGGGTTTGTCACTATTGGCTAATTTAAAATGGCACCAACAAAGTAATTATTAAAGGATTCATTTTAAATTCAATAGTTATCTAATTCCAGAGGCAACTATCTTACGAACAGAAAACTACCTTATAACACAATTCTACATTACATCAGAGTTATTATTATCCTTAATCATCCATCATGGACTTTCAAGTCATTGAGATTACAACGCTAAAAGTCACTTTCAGATTCGAGATATACTGAATGGATATTTAGATACCCAATACATAGGAATCATTTTGAATAACAGAATAAAGCAGCCTGTCAAGCCAAGTAGCTTCAAGATATTTCTCTGTTTTTCCATAATTTTCATCGTCCAAAAGTAACGAAATTAAATTGAACCTATAATATTTGATACCTGATTGATTAAATAAATACTGCTGGTTAAGAAGTAATGATTATACATAATTATCTTCTATCATTATTGTGTTAATAAAAGAACTTATCAACTGTTGAGAGACTGGTAAACATTACATAAGGAATAGGAATTTTCTATTTATCAACCTATTTATTGAACATTTAAATCAATATAGAACTTAGAAATGATATAAATTAACAACATTTTTTAATTGTATTGCATAATGGATTTGATTAATCGATAATTAAGTGTCTATTCATACGAAATCGTCCAAACCATGCCGTTCAACATTTTTGGTACTCATATTTTCTTTTTCCTAGTTACTGTCCATCCTTCTTGAATATAAAACCGAGGATAAACCATTATTACGACTAACACTGATAGTTTTGCAGACATTTTAAGTAAGCTTAGAGTCTGAAAAATGTTTTACTTAAGATTTTATCGTCGGATGAGGGTAGAAACAAGTGGTAGAAAAATCAAATTGTAGAGCGAAAAACAAATTAAAATTAAACAGTTTCAAATAGATTGATAACGAAAGTTTTTTTTTTTTTTTTTTTTTTTTTTTTTATATTTTGTCTCTGACTTAATGATTTCAAAACATTTTATACTTATTAATTATATTCATTAATCAGTTAAGATAAGGTCGTATAAAACATACAACCAGCAGCCATTTTAAAACAAATGGTTGGTAATAAGGTCGAGCTTCGAGAATCTAGTATTTAATGTTTCAAAGCATAACCCTGATATATTGAGAGGATTCCTAAATCTACTAAATGACACTTTTAAAAAAAAATGATATTGACTGAGACACTTTTTTTATGTTTTACACTAACTATTACTATACGGTCCATCAAGATACAGTAGAATATGCGCTTTTTATTGAACTGCGAATTTGTTCGAGTATTTCCTCTACTTTTTCAGAATAAAACATAATTTCCGTATTTTCGCTGGGGTTGACACTGTGTAATAAAAAAATAAATAGATAATAATAGTAATGAAAAAACCGATAAAGAAAAAATTCAAAGAAAATATTGGTATTGGAGTTCTTTCCACTAAACTTTAATCTATATAATGGCCTTATAATAACTCAGTCCGTTGAAAAACGAAGATTTTTCCAAGTTCAAGTTATTTCAATAATATGAATTATTCCAACTTTAGGTTTCTTGTCTTAAAGATATCGAACATTAAAGTTCTCTTTTTCTTAAATTTGCTGTCTTATTTGATGAAATGTATTTAATTAAGATTTTATTAAATGTTAATTAAAAAAAACTATACCTCTACAACCTATGAAGGGTCTTGGATTTAGTATAGAAACTTGTTGGCCAGTGGCCGTGCAATAAACTGATTAGACCGAGATACAGTACGCACAATTTAATTTTCGAGTTGTAGAGGCAAGGTGTTCCACAGTAGGGTCTCCATAGCTCAGGATTCAACCGCAACTGAAATACGAGAATAAATAATTACCCTACCACAGACGGGATTCGAACGCGAGACTAAGTAGACTAGTGCTTTTTCCACTTAATCCCGCCGCTTCCAGACAAATGTTGAATAATGAAACCCTATCTAAAATTTATAAAACATTTTTTCCTAATATCTGATCCAGGTAAATCCATTGCTACTCCAAAGGACATCAGAATAAGAAACTCCTGACATAAGAGACGACTCAGAGCTTGGCTATAAGAAGACAATAAAAGAATGGTTCACACGGGTCGCAACCAGCCCTCACCTGTTGGCTCAGGTAAGAAGGGACTAATGCAGGTGTTTTATAGCTACACGGTCTGGTCTGAGGATAGTCTACGACGGGCAAAGCGAACGGGAAACGTACTTGTACTCATAGTACAAGACCCAGCAACGTTTCAACAATTCATTTTAGTAAGGCTGGCTTTTTTTTTTACTTATCGAATAATTATAACGATGCGACAGCTAGTACCCTCTGCGTTTACTTCTGCGCATTCAAGAAAAAAAGAAAGCAGGAAATCTATACTTGTTCAATATTATTCCTTTAATAGCAAGTGAAAATGTAAGTGATTTTCCGCGTAGGATTTTGTAGAAGAGAGCAAGAGAAGTAGAGAAAATGATTTTTTTTGTAAGTTTTTCGTAAATATCTCAAACGCTACTATTTTGACGTATTAAGAAACAAATTTTAAGAACTTTTAAAATTCTAAAATGATGGTTCATACAATATATTGGCTCAAATAAATGGTACACGTCAAAATGTTAGTTTTGAATTTTTTATGTCCAGTTACCATTGAAAGCTTACCTGTTACCATGACAATATAAAGCTGAAAATTTAAATAAAATGTTCAAGATCATTCCCTTTATAGCCACTAAAAAAATACGTGATTTACCGCGTCGGAGTTTGTTGGATGAAGTGGTAGAAGTAGGGAAAATTTTTTTTTTTTTTAAATATCTCAAACGTTATTATTTTGAAGTTGTATTAAATCATTTATAGTAATAATGAAACTTAAGTAGTTCTTTGTATATATAGAAACGTAAAAATAAGTGTTTTCATTTTATAGTATTTCTTTTCACGACCATGAAATAAAACGAAGAAACTAAAAAAAAATCTTTTAAAATAGAAAAAAACAAAAAAAAACAAGCTATTTAAAAGTTTTAACTAGCGAAGAGGATTCCCAAACAGGTATCTTACACCGGTAAATAGAACCATATTCATTTCTAAGTAAAATATTAAATATAAATTACTCCTCATCAGTGATGAATCTTTGAAAAGCTGCCGCATAATTTTTATTAATGTAATAAAATAAAAGGCTTAACTTGTATAAATAAAACAAATTAAATCCTTACGGGGATAGAAAACCATGTATGTAATCCAATGTTAAACGATGAGCAAATGCAAAGAAAAACGTGATAATAAAAAAAACATGAAAGTAGATAAAAGAACAAATCAACTACTATATCGACACAAATTATCTATTAATTACTAATTATATTAATTACAAGAAAAAGTCTGCCAAGTGTTATGGCAGTTACACAGACTCGGCTACTCTCATCAAAATCGTTTTATATGTTCAATTCATTGATGCAAACAAAATTTTCTGATTTTAAAAGTATATATAGAAATCATTTTTTTTGTTTCACTTCGTATCTGGAATGGACAAGACTTCCCTCCTTCGATTCTCAAGAAGCAAAAGGAAAATATGAAAAATCTGGTGCGTGTAACGCACGACTTTCACTTGCCTCCGTTGTTAAATCAATTTAGGAATTTTTTAATACAGTTACAGATGAACATAAATTGTTAAAGAATTTATTCCATTGAGTTTCGATAGAAAAATGTGATATGTTAAATAATTTATTATATTATTTACGACAATCAGTAAGCTTTATAATCATCATTTTACGTTATTTTTTACAATTGTGTGCATAAGATAGTAATTTTTCTAAAATCTTTAGCTTTTTAACGGTATATTATACGTCTATATTACTGTATTTGAGTTCAAAAACACAAAAATTGCATAATCAAATATTTTTCATCTTTACTAATTTAGTTGGATATCGAATTCGTTCAACTTATGAATTTACCCGTTTTTTATCAATGCTAAACAGATGATATGGTTATATTTAGAGAATCTACAAAATTAAAAGTACTTTAGAGGAACGAAATTGAAAAATTGGCATTTCAGTCACACACACATTTTTTCTCGACTTGGTCATTTGGATTCAGGGGACCCTAAAACGTGTATTACCGGTGAAAACTGAAATTCGATCATTTTCACTATCGCAATACTATATATTTTATACATAGGTAAATGAAAGTAAAAAAAAATCTATTATTCAGTTTGATTAATTTAATTAATTTCTAGTACTAAAATGGAAGTAATTTAAGAGACTAGCATCATGAGAAAAGTAATAATCGTAACAATAAATCACCCGAAGAATCCTTAAGAACCAATATCTTCCTTCAACAGGAGCAAGGGGATAGGGTTGTCAATCAATTTCAGGGAGGGGCAGTTATATATTACCTATATTCCATCTGCCTCAGTACAAAGATTCCCATTTTCTTGTACCAGTATTAAAGCAATTAGGCATTAGAGATATATATATATATATATATATATATATATATATATATTAAATTTATTTATAATTAAAATGAATAGAAAACAAAATTACATTTTCAATCCTTTTATGAGAAAAATATTAGTACAAAGAAAAAAAAAATGTTGGATGAAAAGTAATTAATTATTACGTTCTCAATTGGAATAGTAAAATTTTTAACAAACAAAAAAAGCTGAAATCTGACAGAAATTGTTGAATACCCTTTCCTTTTTAACTAATAAAAAGTCCCGGAGTTTTCCGCTTTGGGTTTTGTAGGGAGGAGGGAGAAAATTAGAAAAGGTTAAAAAATTTCATTTTTTTTGTTAATTTGTAAAAAAGTGTTATTTTTGTCGAGTACAGTATTCTATTCAAAATTAAATTACTTTAAAATACATTAAAATTTTATTATATAAATGTTTTTGCTAAAATTTATGGTTGAGGGCATAATGGAGGGACAATATACAGCATATATAAAAAGTATTGAGTTCTGATTTATAGGGGAAAAAAATACTTCATGCCTAAAATTATTAAACTAACGGATGTCTACTAAAACTCAAATCAAAGCTAATTAAACGGGCCATGATTAACTTCATCTTCAGTATTTTCTTAGAAAGAACAGTGTTTATGATATTTTACACAATGATATTGTATGCCGAGTTATTTACAAAAAAAAAATTATTATTTGTGAAAAATTATCTCGAAAACTATTAAACGAAGAAATATCTATTACCATTTAAATTTAAGGTTATTAAATGGGCCATAATGTATTTTATCTTTATAAATTTCATAGGTTCTATGAAACACAAAGTAGCGAAATGTCGATTTCCGATTTTTAGGAAAAAAAAGAAGTTTTTACCCAACCAACTTATCTCGGTAGTTTTTAAACGTACCGATTCCTATTACTTATCAAATTAAAGCTAATAAGATCGGTCATAATTTGATTTATTTTCATAATATTAGTAGGGATAACCACTTTTATTATATTTAATGAAATAAAGTTAGAAAAATATTTTGGGTACGTTTGGAGGATGAAAAGGAACAGGTTGTTTAAGAAATTAGTCCACAAACTATCTGAAATGAAAACGACTATAACCTGGGTTTAGAAAGTAAAACAAGATCTTGAACGAGCTGGGATCAAAATTGAAGAAATAAAGAACAGAAAAATATTTGAAGAAAAAACATGAAGGGTTGTTTTCATTTTGAACACAAGGAGGTAAAACGGGAACCTAGTGGACGGAAGAACGAAAACAGCAGTTTTCTGATCAGATAAAGGCTTCTTGGGAATGAAGAAGAACAGATAATAAATTGAAATGTGCTTCAAACTAGTCTCCCATCGTAATCTTCAAATGGTCTAACCGAATAAATAATAATAGTGAAGTTGGAAAATGGTGATTCAACTAGAAAAACCTAGGACAGTTCGGAAGTTGTGTAATCACAAATATCCGATTCGTAGATTTCCGTCCAAGTGTTATATTTTTGATATATAAAATTTTTATTGAAAGTAGGTTGATATGAGCTCAATAACCGATGAGTTTCCCTCATGTCTTGTAAGACAATCAGGTCGCACTTTCTTAGCCGTTCCGCAAAATCCTAACTGACCCGGATTGAATGCTTGGTTCTAAACCAAAAGGCAGAAATAATCCGTTAACACACCAGCTCTTCCTACAGATACAGATATCGTTGAGTGTCCAATACGCTACTCAGGGAGTCATCACGGATCGTGGCAGGAAGAACACCGGAAACTAAAGAGGAAGGAGTTTTCATATCATGAAAATCGATTTGGTCCAAAAATCCATTAGTCATCCACGTTTCTCTAAGATGAGCAGCATCCAGAATCATACAGTAACTAGTTGCACTGAAATTGGCTTCATAGTTCTAAATTTATGTTTATGTTAGGTTTAAAAATTTATGTTTTTTTTTTTTTGTCAACGTTTATAATTATTATCTAATCTAATTACAACAGAGAATCGTCACCTTCCTTCCTAACCCAGCTAAAATAACAGAATAAATAATATTCTGTCAAAGTCGGGATTCGAACCCAGTACCCACAGAACAGTAGACCAGTGAGTGCTCTATAGGATAAACCACGCCGCTTAAATACAAGAATACAATAGGTAAACGAAATAGCTTATATTAACTAAATGCGATGTAGAAACAAAGGTTCAGTTGCCATTTTTCAGATTTAAATGTGCCATATATAACATCCTTGGTTGATTTCAACATCAGATTCAATACCAGAAACGAGAAAAAACACACCATTAATATAAAACTAATATTAAAAATGTATGTAGTATTTTAAATTAAAATATTAGCAAGACCATTCTTTTGATGACTATCTGTGGTCTACTAGCTTGCATAACAGCCATCTATGCCAAAGATCGCAGGTTCAAATCCTGAAAATGGCACTAAGAGTTTTTTAAGGGAACAAAATATCGTCGGTTATAATGCCCTTCAAAGGGAACGTAAAATGGTGCTACTGAGCCTGTGCGATGTCAGGTACTCATTAATGATCCTTGTCCTGATAAAACCTGAATAGGCAAAATTCAGGACTACCACTGTAGCATCGTCCGATCAGCCATTGTAGTATTAAAGAGACGTAACATTAAACAAACATTCTATTCAAACCTATATTATACAGCAAAATTCAAATTTAGATACCTTAATCATACCAAACCAAGCAGAACATAATAAAAAAAAAAAAATTTTATATGAAGGCCCCATCGGATTATTTTTTAAATAAACGGTGTTTAAACGCATTTATTTTTGAAAAACTTTATCAGATTAAAAAAAGAAACACAATATTAAATTCTGAACACACCGAAGATCGAATAACAGGTTACAAATTATAATAGGAAAAAAGGGAGCGCATTCTGTTTAATTAAAGTATTTTGATGATGCTTGCCCTAATAATAAAGAAGTCATTGAAACAACAGTCTACACCAGAACAATTGTAAGAAAAGCTTTTGTTCAAAGGAATGCAGACCATCTGCTGGTGTAATCATACCTGTGATAGTGAATAAAATATGAAACTTAGATAAAAATAGCAAATATTGCAATATAAACAGTAAGGTGCAATAACTGTTGAGGTAAAAAAAAAAAAAAAGAAATATCAAGAAAAATTAATTTAAATGGTTAATATAATAGTGAGGGGAGGGGAGAGGACCGTGGCTGAGTGGCTAGCGCGCTAGTCTCTCTTGCTAGAGGTTCTGAGTTCGAATCCCAGTCCCGGCGGGGCTTATATGAGGATATAATTAAATGGGGAAGCACTCACAGCCTCTCCCCTGGAAATGTGAGACCCGTCATCCAAATGGAGGCCACTCACAAAAATAGGCGTAAGGAGTGATGACCTACCCTGCAAAATCTCATCGTGAATCGTGAGTATATTCTCACAGGAGATTGCACCACGAGGCCAAGGGCCTACACGGCCTGTCGCACCAGAGGAAAAAAAAATATAATAGCAATTTTTATTACCAATAAAATATTAAACATTAGTGATAGGACAAAATTAATTTTTGAGTTCAGTGAGATTAGTGAGAATAAAACAGACTGGTTTAGTCATTGAGGAAAGTCAGAATGAGTTCCTCTTGAGTAAGTAGGTAAAGGCGAAAAGTTAATTATTATTCCCTCATGAACATGTTTTAATCTTCCAGCTATTAAAAGTACACACCACCTAACAAATTATAAGGTCTGTTAATAACTTAAATAAAAGATACTATATTTAATAAAGTTTTTGAAAACAAACTAATAAATAAAACAAAAAACTAATTAGGCAGAAAAGAATTTCATTAAAAAAAATAATGTGGATATTAATTTACATTTATAAATAATTGGCTGAGGAAGAATAATTATTTATTTTGTTATTTGGATTGGGATGAGTGTAGGGAAAGTCTATTTGGCACAGCTCCTATAAAGTGGACACCTAAAATTGGGAGAAAAACCTGGCGGGTGAGCGTGTTCTTGGCCTTATCACTTCCTTACACTACCGCTGCCCCAGAAATAGTACACATTACAATAACCAAATCGAACGATTAACAGTTTTGCTTGAAAATGCTAGTTTTTGGCTGCATCAGAGGACAAGTTAAATACTTCCATATTCTAACGTAATTAGAAGATGACCAAGTCTTGTAGTAGTCAAACTTTTTATACGAGAATCCACGAACTTTCTTTAAAAAAAAAACTTTTCTATACATCTACAATGAATTTATGGTGTAAAAAACAAACAAATACATTTTAAATTTTCTCATAATACAGTTTCGTTTAATTTATTGAAAATTTTACCTAGACGAGTGAAGTAATTCTTCATTGTTATAAACCAAAAAAATGTAATGAAACAAAAATTAAATTAAATATGTTACCTTGTTAGGCAAAAACAATTTCAATATTAACATAAAATTATACAAAAACAATAGCAAGGTTGAAATAAATTAAACTTATCGAAAGTGGGACTCAAGAGTGACCTCTTTACCCCACTTACCACTCAGTTCCATTCGAAATCAAAGTAAACCAAGTAGAGAAAAGAGCTTCTGATTTTAGTTTCAATTAAAACCATACAAAAAATTCAAAACTTAAAATAAATGTCCTTGACCCCATCTTAAACAAATTAAAGATCAAAGGCAGGATTAAGCAAGGATTATAATTGCCTCAGGCTAACGTTGTCATTATGTTTCAGGGAGATAACAAACCTAAAATAAATATAAAGACTAATAAAGGAACATTGCTATGTATATTGACATCCTGCCTAATCTTCTAGTAATAAATATGACAAATTACCAAACAGATAAAGTTTTACTATCCGTAAAACGTTGCAACACAATAAAATTTTAATGACAATGCGATTACAACAAACTGATAATATATTATTGTTATATTTATTGAGCCATCAAACTAAATATCATTATTTAAGACAATACAGAAACCAAAACTTAATATTATTATTTTTATTTTTTTAACAGACAAAAGTGACAACTAATTAAGAGATCACTTGTAGTTGGTGGCTAGCATAAGAGCCTCCTATGCCAAAGGTCACGGGTTCAACCCGCAGGTGGTCCTAGGATTTTTTAATGGGAGTAAAAAATCCTTAGTTATGCCGTCCTTCGGAAGGGACGTTAAATGGTGGTTCCGAGCCTGTGCGATGACAGGTACTCTTTAAAGATCCCTATCCTAATAAAACCTTTCGGCTTTTTCAGAATTCAGAACTCTCACTATAGCTTCGTACGATTAGCCACAATAGCTTAAAGTACGTTAAATGAATAGACAAACATAAATGTTTGATTTTCCGAATAATAGATTTATTAATAATAGATAGACAGACAAAGAGAGGATCTGATTTAATAATTATCATTGATATAAAATCTTTCGTAAAGAATTGGTAAAATAAATAAAAGTAAGGTTTAAACGTATAAAATAATATTTAACTGGAGGGACTTTTATTAAATATTGAATAACGCCCAAAAATATACTAAAATAGTCAATTAATTATTCATAAATAAAAAGGTATTAACTTTATCTGTTAAGAATAAATTGGGAAGTGTGTATCAGGTGATTTGTCTGGGGTCACCCATGGCGTAGTTGCTAGCATAACAGCTTTCTATGCCAAAGGTCGCGGGTTCAAACCTGCGGGTGACCCTAGGATTTTCTAATGGGAGTAAAATATCCTTAGTTATGCCGTCCTTCGGAGGGGACGTTAAAAGGAGGTTCCGAGCCTGTACGATGTCAGGTACTCGTTAAAGATCCCTATCCTAATAAAACCTGAATAGGCAAAATTTAGGACTCCCACTGCAGCATCGTCTGATTAGCCATAACAGCATAAAGTGACGTTAAATAAATAAACAAACAAACCTCAACTAATTAATTATCTTTAATATTAATAAAAAATAAAATAGCTCATTTACTTCTTGTACTTTGTACATTTGTAAATATGAATAAAAAAATAAAATAAAATAAGTAAGTGTGCCTAGTGCTATAACAGATTCGACTACACCTACCTAGGATTTCACTACCCAGAACCGGGATCAAATCCTATCATGCAACCAAAAATTTCTGATTTTTAGAATATTTATATAGAAATCCTCATTTTTTTTTCTTCACATCTTATATCTATACAAAGACATCCAACCTTCGATCCTGAAGAGGCAAAAGGAAAATATAAAAAGGGCATTATACTAATAGGCACGAGAACCTTGATATTACAAAAGTGTTGTGAAAGTAAGAATGATTCTAATGATAATAAAATAAAATAAAAACTAAATATTTAAAAAACTAGAAATGATAGTCGAATAGGATTTATAGGATCAGTAACATTTCCGTTTCTTTTATCAAACTTGAGCTAAATTTAAGCAAATCTGATTATTATAATTTTCATAACTGTAGTCATTATCACCTTTAGAAACTGACATTTAAAAAGCGAGTATTTGAATTTAAAATCTGACCAAACGATTATTATGGCAAATTGAAGCATTCGGTCAAGAGTCGACCTATAGCTATAAAATAAAACTTATAGAGCCAATAAAATGAATAAGAAAGAGAAATATCTATGCAAGTATATATATTTAATCTTGATATTAAATATTCCTCAAAATAAAATAAACATAATAATCACTATCATGGTAAATATTCGCTCAATTATCTGATAATAGTTGTATAATTAAGTAACACCTACTGGATTAATATGACAGGTATTCCACCTAAGTATGCCAAGCACAAAGTGACTAACAGTATACCCTAGCCATGAAACACTTGAATGGAATGCCGGCACCCCAACAGACTTATCTGAATAATTTTTTTTTTTAAATACAGTCAAATATTAACTATTTGATACGAATACGTGAGCACAAGGATATGAATATTTATTAATTAAAACCTGTTTTATACGAAAAATATAAATACGCATGAAACTATCGGTGACAACTCCATCTTCTCAAAACACATATTAAAACTAAATTTAAAAAAAGAATAATTAGGTAAAATAATTAATTTAGGTTTGCTGTTCATGAAATTTCGAAAAGGTCCATAAGGATATATGGATCCGAGAATTCATAGTTTCCGATTTAATAAATAAATTTTGCATGAATATTAGAAGCGACGTGGTCTAGTGGATAGCTCACCAATCTGCTGTTATCCAGGTCCCGGATTCGAATCCCGGGTGTGATGGAATGTTATTTATTTTGTTATTTCATCCGTGGAGAGACCTTCCAGGGGAACACCAAACCTCTATAAAAGTGGGTACCCAAAAATGGGTAGATAAATCTGGTCGCTGAGTGTGATCTCGGCCTAATCACCTTATTGCATGGTAGTTGGTCTAGAAACATCACGAATCTACTGAAACCAAGACCCTTTAAGGGTTGTAGGAGGTACAGGTTTTTTTTTTTAATAATTATGTTAACCAGATAATAATTTATACAAAAAAGTGTAACGAAAACGATGTTTTAACAATGATATAAATATACAGCACCAATCTATAGATTTATCTATTGTACAAAGCATTTCAAGAACAAAACCGGAATAAGTTATTTTTGAAACCTTCTTGAAAAAAAAAAAAAAAAAATTCTGAGTCCCAATTAGAAGGCAGACAAAGGACCAAGTTTCAACAAGTTCACAGACTTGGAACAATTATAAAGTTCTAGACTTGCAGAAGAGCTCATCCAATCAAACCTCTTATAGCTTTGGAAGAACTTTCATTGGTGTGTCTCCTCTAAAGAGGAATAATTGGAGGGGAACAGATCATTGTTACATACTTTATTGTTTTGGTTCTTCCATATTCAACAATATGAAAAATCGACGCCTAAATAATAGGAAAGTTTTAAATGAGATATCACTTTCAAGAGCATGACGACAGTAGTTTAGTGAATTGAAATTATCTTGATTTTATTTTAAAACGACAAAAAAATCGGGAGTAACAATATGGACTTAATGTATTTTGTAACAGTGTGAAACACGAAATTTAGCCACGTCACTGCGATTCATGGAACAAATTTCCCTATTGACTTTCCTACGAGATCAGATACTTCCTCTTTTGTTATTACCCCTCATTAGTCTGTTTTATACCTACTTAATTAACTCCTTTCTCCTCCAACGAGAACTATTTTTATTTCTTTACAAAAAACACTTTCCTTTCAACGTCAACTTGACTTTCACAGCACGTTGATACCTCATATTCCAAGATATTTTAGAAAAAATCATTTAAGTAACAGTACTATCATTTATAAAAAAAAAAAAATTAACTGTCAGGTAAATAAGATACATAACAGTTTGTTATGGTTATGTGGTACATTACAGTTACGATTAATTATGTAGAAAATACATGCCCTATCAACCTTAGAAGTATTAAAGGAAAGGTATGCTTAATCCTTATGTAAACATAAATATCAACTAAGTACTTCTGAATAGTAAAGGATACTTTTTTTTAGTATAATTTCAAAATCTGAAGCGATTCAAGTTACATAATCTGTGAGCGTATAAATACACTTTTATTTAATTTTTCAGTGAATAAAAAAACAAAGGAGGCATCTTAAAATAGGTGACAACAAATTTGAAGCTTCATAAAATTCCAATAATTGGAACGTACCTGGTGTTTTTTCGATATCGGAGGACGCTGTTTTCTGGTAATCCAGTTGTGCGTCGGTAACATCCACGATTTGGCGGACGAATGAAGAAAACAAGAGAGAACGAAGAGCGAATAACTGAGAACACAAAAAATACCTCCCTCACTCAGAGCTAGACCGGTACTGGAGGCTTAGTGACCTGAGAGGCGCGGATCCCTTCTGCGCATGCGTCAGGTAACAGGACACTCTTTCAGTCACCGGCAGGATCGGGTTCCGGCTGAGGATAATTATGTCATCGGATGATTCTTTTCTGGAAGGATGAAAGAAAAAGGGGGAAAAAAAAAAAAGGACTTCCTGAGGTCCTGCCCAAGGAAGGAGGAAGGATCTGTTCTTCAAGGTTGGATGGAGATCAAGTGGTAGAAAGCGCAGATTTCTTACGTTAATCAACTAATTACCTAGAATTTGCAATAAAGAGAGAAGTAAACATTTTGTAAAAGGTGAGCGAGGGAACAAGAAAAGTAAAAACCTAATGCAATTCACCTTTAAAAAATCCTTAAATATCAAAACATTATAACGTTATTAATAAAATTATCAATGAACGCGGAATAATCAGTAGAACGTGTTATTAGAAGCAGGCATTTATGATGTGATTTCACTACAAATATTTCGATAAATATGCACAAAGATATGTAGTAATTATATCAATACAAGAAAAAAAAATCTGGTGCTGGCAACACACGACTTTCAATTACCTCCGTTTTAAAAATCGATTAAAGAATTTTCAAATACAGTCAGAGAAAAAAATGAGTGAAACCATTAAAGTCAGACTATTTCAATCAGAATGAAACCTACACGATGTTAAAGCCCATTAATTTTTACATCGCTATAGCGAATTAGATCAAAATCGTTAGAGCCGTTTTTGAGGAAATCGATAAAAAGTCCAAAATGCATGGTATAAAGTGCCTCTTCTGGTTAGTTGATTTTGCTGAAAATTTTTTGTAGACTCTTGGGCGTATAGTTGTCCTAAATATGAAATTTGAGTTTCATATGACTTTTCTTTTACGCGCTGGAGTTACCACACACACACCTTTATGCGGGACTTTGTTCATTTGGACCATAAAACGTGTATTCCCATTGAAAACTAAAACTCGAAATTTTTCATGATCGCAATACTTTCCGAAGTGAAAGTAATATAAACCTGATTATGAGCATTACTATCCCAAAACGCCAAAAATAAATAATGATTAAAGCGTCTAAGGGAATTCAGTGTTCCCTACAAATTAATAACATTCGCAAAGATAAATTGAATCATAATAAATAGATAATTAATTACCGCCCAATCAGTTTATTACCGCACATGGCCAAAATATATGAAAAAATAATTTTGAATTATACACAACAGTTTTGTCAAGAAAATTATATTATCCCTGATCAACAAACCGGTTTTCGGCCGCACCTTTGTACGGAACATCCATTAGCAAAGGTTCAAAATGAAGTTACGCACAACCTAAGGCGTAACCATGCGACTGCAATGATTTCAATTGATTGTTCCAAAGCGTTTGACTCCGTCTCGCATTCGACAATACTTGGAAAACTAAGAACACTGCAATGCCCAGAACAGCTGTACTCTATCCTCCGTTCTTTTCTCGACGGTCCTAATCTTACCGTATTAGTCGGCAATAGTTTCTCGAAAACGGTATGCTTAACTTGTGAAGTACCGCAAGGTGCAGTTCTTTCACCCACCTTATTCAATATCTACACCGCGGAAATAATTGGTAGGAACTATGCAAATACATCTGTCCTGGCATATACCGATGATGTGGCGATATATAGTAATAGCACGAACCCTTCAAAAGCGCTTAAGCAAGTAGAGAAAACTTGTGAGATCATAAAGAACCATCTGAATACCTTAAACATCCAAATAAACCCACTAAAACTGACTGCATTATATTTTCTTTTCAAAAAAATAAGAAGAAACTGCCGACTAAATTTCAAATTGAAAATATCTAGAAACATCATCTATTTGGGTATGAAACTTGGCAGACATTTGAAATTTAATAATCATATCCTTACCAAATTATCAAAAGTAAGACAGAAAACCTACAAATTTAACCACCTCTTTCAAACTCCGAATCTAAGTTTCAGATTGAAGCTTCTAATTTACAAAATTGTGATCAGACCTGATCTATTATACGGAGCACCGTTACTAACCCATTGTTCAGAAAATCCAAGAAAGAAGCTACAGCAATTCCAGAATGGAGTTTTAAAGAAAATTGTTAGAAGAACTACTTTTGAAAACGAAAAGGCAGAAAGACTTCATTTGCTATTTAATATCCCTAAAGTAACAGAATTCCTTGCGAAAAGAAGACATAATTTTTATAATTTAGAAGTGCTTTCAAATCCACTTTTATTAGGCTTAAGGTTCCGCCAGCTCCCCAGAGGTGGCAACATAGTGTCTAAGGTAGATTAAGATAAGTGAAAGCAAAATCACAATTCTTTCACAATGGTCATTGCTCTAACTCAAAAATTACTACAGTTGTAAAATTGAATTTTTTCCTGAATGTTCACAGTCAAGATATGCTAGAAATTGGACTTACAACAGTCGGTTGGTGAAGTAAAAGTACATATATCCTGAAAAATTATTAATATGATCGAATTTCTAACCAGAGGAAAGCAAAACCATCTTAATCTGGCCAGTATCGACAAAGATAATATTTTTTTTACATTTATGTTAAAGCTTTATATCCATGTTTTGTGCACAGATGGAAACACTTTCAATTGTTATTGTTTTTTAAAAATTATTTTAAGCGTATAAAAAAACTTCTTTCGTTTTAAGACATAATAAATTGTATTTCAGAAACCTAAAACTCGCGTTATTCAGGTTAAAGGTTTCACCCACGGAGAGAGAAAATCCGGATTCATGTTGCAAAAGGAGTTATAACGATATACAATAGTTATATTTAAAGGCTAAAACATATTAAGTATTGATAGGTACCGCTATTTCTACAGTTAGGCAATTGTACAAGTAAACTGGACTAAATAAAATTAAAGACTGGCTCAAAATAATAACTTTATTTGTAGTACAGAAAAATAGTTGAAAGTGTAACTGATGGACTAATTGCTAAGTGGTCTATATGTATAAACGCATTCGCCATGGGTTACAGCTAGTTAACTATAATATTATTTAATCATTCTCGAAGACAAATCAAATTGAAATTAACAAATATGATTATTTATTAAAACTATGACATAATTTACTAATTACCGAAGAGTTAAGTTGTAATTATATCTTTCTATATAACATTGGCACTGGCAACCCACAGCAAAAGTAATGTATTGCTTGGCGACGTACAGTATTGCTTTTTTTAATATACGACAGTCCATTACCTGATGTATGGACAAGATTAATGAATGGAATGTGGGATCACTTGTAGCTGGGTGGCTAGCATAACAGCCTCCTATGCCAAAGGTCACGGGTTCAACCCCGCAGGTGGTCCTATTTTTTTTTAATGGGAGTAAAAAATCCTTAGTTATGCCATCCTTCGGAAGGGACGTTAAAAGGTGGCCCCAAGCCTGTGCGATGTCAGGTACTCATTGAAGTATGTAAACATGTAAAACCCTCCCCTTTTCCCTCTCCAAAATGAAATTCCCCTCCTAATTTCCACACTTAAAATGTTTCAACTCAAAAACTGCCTTTGAAAGTGCAAATGCATCCAGGGGAATTTGAGGGATGTCAGCTCTCTAAATTTTTTTTTTTTTAAACTTTACTTTAGTCAATCAATTTGAAATATAGATGGATAGCTAATTTCTAAAGGGGCTAATCAATGCTTAATTAATTATTAAAGAATATTAAAAAACAAAGCAATAGGATCAATCATTATGATTGTAAAAATGTCATCTCTCTCCCCTCCAAAGAAAATCCTGGGCACTTCTCAAAACAAATCTGTACATCTTTTTTCATTGAACCTGGAAAATCTTTCTGTATAATAACACCAAAGATCTGATCAAAGAGATAAGTGTGACTAAATGGATGAAAATGATATAATTGGAGTGCACTGTATAAAAAATGTGACTGAATGATTGAATAGAACAATTATGAATTTTGAACAAGAAAAACTATTTTATTAAAATAAGTCTAGATGTGATCATAATTAAAATAATTTTGACGTTTTAACTAAAACACTTCATCAGTTATATGTTATGATGTGGACTTCCTCATTTTTGGGTTTTCTCACACATAAGTGGAAAATAATAGTTGATCATATTTGAGTAGAACAATTTTTCAGACACTTCAGGTGGCTCCTCAGCTCAACTGACTTGTACCCTCTTGTATACAAAATGGAGGGCTCAAAATGTCAGAGTCTCCCCACTAATTAATTATTGCAAATATGAAGTTTTTGGTGTTAAAGGAGGATCCTCGAATAATATCTCCCGTTAATAAAAAGCTTTTGAACCGGACAGATTTCTCTTGGATTTTTTAATGGGAGTAAGAAATCCTTGGTTTGGAGGGGATGTAAAATGGTAGTCCCAAGCCTGTGCAATGTCAAGTACTTGTTAAAGATCTCTATCCTTATTAAATCTCAATCGACAAAATTCAGGACTACCACTATAGCATTGTAGTTGCACTGTAGTTATAGCCATAATTAGTTTTAAATGCATTCATTATTTCCTAGAGATACTACATAAGGAAAGTAATATAATCGTATGAGTATAGTTTAATACACCTGAATGTTTATAAATAAATTAAGCTTACAAAATAAGTGATATTAATAGCTTCAAGATTAATTTAAACATTATCACTGTTTCCATGCCATAGTAGAAGGAAACTAACAAGAAAAGTTTCAACATTGCCAGAGATAAGTTGAAAATCAATAAAAAATTTTAAATTTAATTAATTAGAAAATCACATTAGTTTTGAATTATCAAAAAATTTGTGAGCACCATCACCATTATTTTGTCAATAATTCTAAAGTATCCAAACATAACAAGATTGGTCTGAAACCTAACAAAAGTGTAATGATTTCAGAAAAAATAAAACTAACAATGTTTAAACAATATTTCAATTAGATCATTTTATTAAAAAAAATCTACAAATGGGATGCAATTGTTAATGCTCAAATACCTATTTTAATTTGAAGCATGATAATATAATTTATTTTATAAATTAAAGTTATTATTCTATGATGTATATAGTATGATATTTTATTATTATTAAAGATAATTTAAAGAAGAATAGTATTATTCGATATACATCTGATCAAATGAACTCTGGCATTCAAATCATATTACTTAAGAATTTGACCTAAGCAATTGAACTTCTTGGAAAAAAATATATTTAAATTTTCCCATTTACCAATTAATCATTGCTAATAAAAAATGATCTAGGATGACTGATTTTTAGTCATTCCCAACAATAAAAATTATATATTAAACCTTTGATCTGATCCCTAATCTAATTTACAAACACATTTGTATGGCTTTTGTTTGAACACATGTAGTGTTAACATGTAGATTCTCAAGAAATACAATGATCATAAGAATATATTAGGGTATAAAAATCTACTATACCACTAATGAAACTGAATGAAATAAAACCAGAGAACACCAATATCTAATCCCAATAATTTAAAAATAAGTTCCTCTTCTCCTACCCATCTTAAAATAATATACGGACTTTAGCATAAAAGATCTCTATCCAAACTTATAACTCCTATAAATCAAACTCACACCCCATGGGGCTCACAAAAAATATTATATATCCTTAACACACTATCCATAATATAAATAATATTATGGGGATCACTTGTAGCTGGGTGGTTAGTGTAACAGCCTCCCATGCTAAAGGTCACGGGTTCAAACCCGCAGGTGGTCCTAGGATTTTTTAATGGGAGTAAAAAATCCTTAGTTACGCCGTCCTTTGGAGGGGACGTTAAAAGGTGGTCCCGAGCCTGTGCGATGTCAGGTACTCGTTAAAGATCCCTATCCTAATAAAACCTGGATAGGCAAAATTTAGGACTCCCACTGTAGCATCATCCGATTAGCCATAGTAGCATAAAGTGACGTAAAATAAATAAACAACAAATAATATTATGGATCATATTTTATCATCAAACAATGATACAAACACTTTCTTCTATGCCAAATGACTTATACATATATTAACTAAAAATGAAAATAGGACAAGCAGTGTAATTAGAGTAGCAGTCTGTTTAAAAATTTTTAGATGAATATTAATTCTACTTCTTAAGAATGCCAAATAGAGGATAAAGAACAAATTTGTCAAAGTTGCAATGAACTGTTTACTTACAGTTAAAATTAAGTACATAGTTACAGATAAAATTAATACAAATATTAATGGCTTAAACAAATTGTATATATATATTTGAAGCCTGGGCTAAATATTTAATTAAAAAAAGGTTTTAAATGGAATATTTATTAGTTTTAAACTCTGATTATTTTCAAATGTTCACAGGCATGGTGAAGAAGCTATTAGTTCTATTTCAGTATTCCCCACCACTTTTAATCCAACAAAGATATTTATACATGATGAATTTGATGAATGAACGAAGCACAATAGCCTCTTCGATTAGTTAAATACTGTCCACTAAATAAATATAAAGGGAGAAGACCTGAGAAAAGATGGGTAGATGTGAGAGAGGATATGGCAGCTAGAGGGCTGACAGAGGATGAATGCGCTGATAAATATTTCAGGAGAAACAGAGTACTGAGGACTGAGATGTGACACAATCATAGAACCCCAGAAAAAAGGAACATTTATCTTCTTGAGTCAATGCTTTTACCCAGTTAGACAAATGAGCGTAATTTTAATTTAATGAAGTGAGCTCCTGAAACAGGCCTTCAAGCCGTGTCCTCAGAAACCCTATCCTCAAGAAGATAAGAATATAATGCCCAAAATTTAAGAGTACATGCATACCAAAACCATGATTATATATTATTACACATTTCAGTTAATTATTAGATGAATAAATTAATTTTTATGTTAGTGGTACAAGAATATTATTTCATCCCTCAGCAATGGCACTCCATAAATTATTGAAATTAGAAATATTGCATTTTCTGACTTGATCAGTCAGATATTTCCATTCCACTGATTCACAATAAAATTAATATCCTGGGAGGTACTACCATCTGCTCACTTCATTACAGAGGACCCATTTCTAAATTCTCCCAACTGGTTTTTCAATAGTCCCAAAATTTTCCACAATAATTAGTAGATCAGTCATTTTAAATATCAATATAGATAGATAGATAGATAGATAGATAAATGTGTTTTATTAATAAATTTTACATTTTTCTTTACATTCGTCTAGAGAACACAAAATACTGGCATGGATTTCCGTCTGCCAGGAAGTTGGTTTATTTATATACATTATTAATAAACAAAAGTATAAGCTTACAATAACAAACAAAACATAAATAAACATTACACATTATTGTAAAAAGATAGAGGGATAATCTTTGTTTCCCAAATAGAATAAACTAAATATAATTACACTTTATCTGTGACAACATATTCTCTGTTTATTTAATTATTGTAATTGAATTCCTTTATTAAAAAGCTTCTGTAGTTAACAGCACATTTCATAAATTTATACAGTGAGTTCCAATTAATTCCATTCAAAATGTCTATTATTTTGTTTTCAGTCAAAATACTTTCTCCAAAATACTTTTTCCTAAAATGATTAAATGCCGTACATTTACCTAAAAAATGAATTATATTTTCGTCCTCCTTACTGTTACAAATTGAGCATGTGTAAACTATTTCCCTCATCCATGGTTTACAATTTAGGGATATCATTTCGGCTCTTGTATTAAAAACTATTCTTATTAATTCTATATTGTTTTCGTCATTAATGTAGTTTACACCATAATCTAGCTTCTTATAAATTAGATGGTGTTCGGCACCCATAACGGAGATCCCTAGTTCTTTTTTAAAATTTTCCTTGGCTGCAGCTATTATATTAATCATTTGACTATTCCACCTCGCCACCGATACGAACTCCCTATCAAATAGACAGCCTAAATCTTCTGCTGGTTTTACCCATTCGTTTAGCCAGCTACAATTTTTGTTTTTCATACCATCAAGAGCTATAATTTTAGGTAAGCGTACATCACTATAGTTTAAAATTTTTATAATATAATTTAAATGCAAACTTCTTGTACTAAAACACAATAAATCCCTGCCCGTTTCCAGGTACAACATGTAGTTAGGTGTGTTCTTTGGTAAGTTAAAAAGTTTCTTCAAAAATAATCTATGAATAGTTTCTAATTGTTGGTAATTATGGTATCCCCAAAATTGCGCTCCATAATACATTACAGATTCCACCACCGCCTGAAATACTTTATACTTGGCCGATATCGGGACATGTTTATTAATGAATACGTTACTCCAGATACTATTGATACTTAACTTGGCAGTCTGTACTTTTTCTTTAAAATGCTCATGAAGTGATAGATTATCAGAAATTGTCAGACCCAAATATTTATACTTCCTCACTAAATATCAATATATTTCAATTGATCTATTATACATCTAGTAATTGTAAGAATCCTACTTTAGCAGCATTTCTAGACCAGGTCATAGGTGGCTCAACTTATGTTTAACTATGTAAACATATTTATTTTATTCCATACTATTTATTTTACTAAATGTTCCAAAACTGCGAAAATTTAAAAATATAAAGTAAAGAAAAAAATCATACTAAAATCTAGAAAGATATTTGGCACAGCTAAACACATGATAAGTCACCCACAGCCAGGTGTTGTATGAATATCATTCATACAATCTAGAGTATCCTAAAGTGGGATCCTTAAATGATAAAATAGATCAATTAAAATATATATTTAAATTTGTAAGAAAGAAAAATCTGCTAATTATTGTAGGAAATTTTGGGATCATAGAAAATACAGCCAGGAGAAAAACATGTAGATCCTCTCCGACATACTTGAAATAAATGGTAAATCCCCCCCCCCCCTCACAGACACTGGATATTAATGATATTAAGGCTCTATAAAAATATCAGAAGGATCAAGGTGTAATGTTAAAACAATGTAAAGAGTGTTCTTGCTGACGGGTGCTAGAAAATTATTACACCAATGATGTACAAATTAATTAATCCAATGCCACATAATTTTCAGTTAGTCCTAATAGCCAAAAGTATGAATATACTTTTACACTGGAGGTATATGTGTTTCACTGTAATTTTAATAAGTCATCCTAATACAATTCAATATGAAAGTAACAAACTGTATTAATATTTCTGTCTCACTCTGTATATTGAATTTTTGAAAATAATTAATTTTTCATCATAAGAGTTTTGATCATTATACTAAATTGTTGCATTAAAGAAACAAAAATCTAAGAAATACTTGTTATATTTTTTATTTTATTTGTTATATTGAAGGTGTAAAAATTCTTTTGATTCTTTTATCCTCTGCCCTCACCCCCTGGCCCCTGTATAGCCTTCAAAGGCGAGATAGGGGTGAACAAAAAAAAATATATATATGAAAATTCTAAGACCATAAAATAGTAATGAGCAACAATGGTGATAATACTTATGAATATTCATTGAGAAAATAGCACTGGTTAGAAACAAAATCCTAATACATTCATTATTTGTCTTTATTGACCATTAAATATTTTATTTAAATTGAATCAGTAAGTCTATAATTCTAACATTCTTTAAAATAAAATTAAAAATAAATGATTTATGGATGAACTATTAAAAAAATCCATAAGAGGTAGATTATATTTTGTTATATAGGAAGCAAATTTATGATTAGATTTTACCACTTTGAAGCAATTACCATTGTAAAGTTGAAAAAAAAATTACCTGATGGGCTTAAGATGGTGCTCACTCCATGGCAGAATTCTTGATAAGAGAGATAGCCACGACCCCTAGCGTCTAAACGTTGTACTAATCTCTGGGCTTCATCCTAAAAAGAAAATTATATTTGTTATAAAAGTAAAATTTCACAATAGCTTAAAATTATTATTTTTTATTCAGATAAATATATTGTAAACAAATTTTTAAACAATTTACATAAAAAATAAGTTAGTATACATAGAGATCAAAATGAAATTTTGGCTTAAACTAAATCCTAAATATACAAACCGCTTATTTTAACATCAGGAACATAATTCCTCCCGTATAATCTAAGTAATATAAGTAAAAATAAAATAAAAAGTCAAAACTACAATATCCTTATACAGTAGGTGATGTAAAAATAAATTTAAAATACTTAAAAACAAGAATCATTCATAGGATAGAATAAATAGATTATTGTATGCTTTTAGTACTGTAACAAGTAAACTTAGAGGTAAAGAAAATAAATAAATTTATATGTACAAACAAAATATTATAGTTGTTTAGTAGGCAAATTTATTATTAAATTCAAAATCATAAGATAGTTCAGTTAATAAGCAATGTGATAAAAAATTCATGAATTACCAGTAATATTTCATATAAAAGATATCTAATATGAAGCATCAGACTTAACTAATTACAGAAAAGAAATAACTGGGAACAAATCAGGATCCTATTGCCAACTTAATCAACAACAAACTAAATTATAATTTTTACTAATGTTATAGTTTAGTTTGGTTTAAAATATAAAAACAATGTAACTATGTCTTTTAAAAAGAAGAAGAAATAAAATGAATAATAAATAAAAGTGAAATAATGAATATGAATGAATTATAGTTGAGGTTGGAAAACACAGTATAGCTTGATTTATGTAGCAATGCAATCTTTGGCTCAAAAAACCTCTATAGGGATTCTTCTCCATTGAATCTTAGGATTATTCTTTCAAATTACTTTTCCTTAACTTCTTCTTTTTCTATGTAAGTATATGTTCATCTAGAATTAGTATTAGTATAGTCTTAGTAATTAGTCATAAATTAATTATTAATGAAGTGTGCTTATTTAAAAAAAATATTTAGAATATCTTTTACACTGATTCTTTGAAACCCTAAGTTCTAAACACTTAAAAAGGCGGATAATTACTTGCTCGGGATAAGCTTATTATGAAGAAAACTATTTTATTTTTTAAGAATATTTGGTTTCATTTAAGATATAAATAAGTTTCATGAAGCTCAAAATTAATTATTGTAGTTCAAATGTCAAAAGCTGCATTCCATTTTAATATTCTACAAGTACTATTTGTTTCTTTTTTCAAATTAAAAAAAAAACAAACAGTTTTTGTTCTCTATTAGTCAAATTAATCTAAATTTTCATTTTTGTTTTCACATTTGTAATGGATAAGTTAAGCATTTACAAAAAAATATATTATCCAAGACTATTCATGTACTGCAATTGAAGAATAGGAAATGAATAATTTCATAAAATGGATTATTTCTGAATAAACATATTGTATAAAATAATAAATGTTTTCAAAACAATTTGTAAGTTTAATTTTAACGATAGATGTAGATGAAAGATAAAAGATTTTTACAAAGAAGTTTCAACTTGAACAGCAGTCATGAAAATGTGTTTAATTACTTGTCTGACTAAATCTTGAATGCAAAATATGAGTGATCAGTAATAATTCTGTATCAATAATACACTCAAGTGTATATAAATCTCAATGTCAAGTAAGTCAGCCAGTAAATAATAACTATAAAAACTAGATATATTTTATTTTAGGATTTATTCCTTGAGTAATAACAGATATTCAATTTTGCAGGATTTGAAGGTCCAGAAAATATCTGCCTCATCAAGATCTTACAATTTACGAGCCGAAATGAACTGGGCTTTTTTAGGATAGGAAGAGTTTTGCTTATTTCCACAGGTTCCTACAAAAACAAATAGGTTTGTACAAAATCCACAAACCATTAACTGGTAAGTATTACATTTTTAATGAATTGATGCCAAAATAACCAAAATTTAATGGAAGGCATTGCCCTGAATAAACCTGAGTTTACATATAATGGCTTTTTGAGATTAATACTTATTTCTAAAACTTAGGTTACGTGTTTTATCAAGAATTAACAAATACATTTAGTTGAGACTTATTGAGCATTAATGTTAATCTTAGAGAATAATATTTCCCACAGTAAAGAATATATTTAATTTATTATTATCCAATAGTTCAACTATGTTTTTAAAAGATTAGGTCTTGTAAACATGCTGATTGAATTTCATCATTTTTGGAATACTTCGAAGATTGTGAACGTTTTAATCCTTTTTGGTTTACATTTGAATATCTAGTAGAACATACATTCTTCAAAAATATTTTGGGTTTCCTCATGTACATTTGTGATAATTTTGAGTTCCGATTATTTTGTTAATAGCAGTTAATGCATCGGTTTTAAATGTATGATTCCAAATTAGACTACAGCAACTTTTTTTCTTGGCCTAAAGAGACTTAAGGAATGAGGCATAACTTCTCTCTTCCTGTTTTTTAAGTTTACTAGAATAAAATACATGTTTTTAGGATGCTTGATGGATTCTAAGTTATGGCAACATTCCTTATTGACAGCATCATAGAATAGACTGGACTTATTTAAATGCTATGAGTTATAGACTCTACAAATTAGTCTGTTATGGACATGAGATAGTATTGAAGGTAAAATCGTTTGATCTCGTATGAATCTTATTTAGCTTCAATTCTTAAAATGACTTTGTGTTTTGTTAAAATGTTGACAATTTTCTGTAAATGCTCTTTAAAAGATACAGAATAGGCAATGTTAGAGAACTTTGATAATCGAAGATATAATTTGGACTTTTAATAGTCTATAAGGCGGTATTTCAGTCTTTGTTATACCTACATTTATTCATTTTAATTGATTAACTATTCTATATTATTTCTACTTATGATAAGACATTTCTGCCAAAAAAAAAAAAAAAAAATGAAAATTTTAAACTGAAATAAACTTATCTATAAAGCAGGTATTCTTTCATTATAATAATGGTGATATTCCTGATTCAGCACAAATTAATGTGGTATTCCTGTATGGTGGGCAGCATTAAGTTAATAGGTCCAATAAAGGCATAGATGATAATATAATTTTTTGACCCATAAATATTTGGTTGATCTGGGTATTATGGTTTGTGGCCTACTCCCTAATAGTCTCCAAAGGGCCTTTCGAGATTTCCATCGAACATTTTATATCATATATCACCTGTAGAATAGTTATTCTCATGATATCCAACCATTTGTTTTAGGTAATGTTACATTGCACCATACTTAAATATATTTAAAAAAATATACATTTAATTTTCTTCCTCAGAATTTTTTATTTAATTTTTTGACTAGTTGCTAATATTATCCAGTGATTGATGCTACTTTTTTGTACATTAATAACATTGAATCAACAGCGGTTGTCTACAAATAGCCTTACTTTCTTGCAGTACAATAAAATGCTTCCTAAATCACTGGTGGGAAGTATAAATATTCAACATCTAAGTTTGTTAAGAATTTTTTCTTTATTTTTTAAGAGGGATATGACTCTAACACTATCGATTAGTAAACATGTAATACAATTTCAGGAACCACAATATGATCGCTTTGATTGTGCCGCCTTCAGCAATGAATGAGCTCCATTACTTTTCAATAGCCTTTTTTTAATAATATTGAATACCAACCTAAATAGCTTCTTGAATATTAATACAGTCAACTATTTAGAGAATAAATTACTTTATAAGTTTAATTTATAATCAATATGAATATTTCATAATGTGACCGAGTTTCTTTAAGATTCACTGTCTCTTGTTTAGAAAAAGTCAAATCTATAAAATATAATTTTAATAATGTAATGAAATTATTTATTTTCAAAAAGCTAAGTGTCACAATTATCTACTCTATAAATTTTTATATATTCTTTAAATTAAATATTTGATTTAGTTTAGTAAAATTTGAACAAATGAGATCAGTATTCGAAATGAATACACTAGCAGAAACACTATATCAGTAGAATTTCAATTTTATATAAAATAATAAGAAAAGCAGTTTTATTATATTTGATAACTTTGATGAATTATTAAAAACTGTAAGACAGCAGTTTATCTATTTATGTGGCTTATTAATAAAGTTAAAGTGATTACATAATATTTATTGAAGGAATTAGTCCGGGTGGCGGTCATTAAATGAAACAACTGAATAGTTTCAACTATTTTATTGTTTGCCAACGTTTCGACCCCCATTGTGGGTCATCATCAGGGCGTCTGGTAGGCGAGTGGAAACTAGAAGAGGATATATTTTGAGTCTGGGAGAAAGATGTATCCAGAGAAGTAATTGAAAAAAGAGAAGTAACTTGGGAAGAAGGTGTTTGGGGAGTTTTAGTATAATGTTGAGTTGGGAGGTGAGTCAAAGATCTATTACTATTTAATCTAGTGTTATAGCGGTGTGAAGGTCTAGAAGAACCCAAAAGAGATGTTGATTGAGGGTATAGTCGTTGTGGTGGTGATCGTGGAGTTGTTACCTTTTTTGAGCTGGAATTGTGGTGATGAGAAAAACTTGAGTCACCTGGAGGTGTAGAAGAGATGGCTTGTTGAGATGAGAATGCCTGCTGTTGTTGAGTTGTGGATTGTATGTCCTGTCTGCGATTTTGTATTCTGGCACTGCGGCGGAGAGTTGAGGTGGATGTATCTTTTTTGTTGTTCCCGTGTTCTTTTCATCATTGTGGATATAATTAGTTGACCGTTGAGAATTATTGAAGGAATTAGTCCGGGTGGCGGTCATTAAATGAAACAACTGAATAGTTTCAACTATTTTATTGTTTGCCAACGTTTCGACCCCCATTGTGGGTCATCATCAGGGCGTCTGGTAGGCGAGTGGAAAATTAGCTAGTTTCCACTCGCCTACCAGATAATAGTGTTATATTATAAAAATGAAAACAGTTTGGGTTATTAGTTTAGTCATTACACTTTCGATTGTTTAACAGTTAAAAAATTATTATTGAAAACAGTTATTATTATTTTTAATTCTTGTTTGGTATCTGATTTAGTTTTATTTTTGTAGTGCACGGGCTTGATTCAATTTGTTCGTAGCCAAAACCATATTTTTTTAAAGGCATACAAGATTAATTTTGCTACCTCGTCTGTCATTTATTCTCTCAATAGAATCATATAGTTTTATCACAGTAATTTAAGAAATATGTCACATTTAAAGAATGAAAACAACCTAAACTAAGAAACTTAAAACACAGATTAAGGCTAAAGGGGACAGAAGGTGCAAGAGAGACAGGAGATATCAAATGGTTTGTACCTCTGATTTCATCGAAATAGTTCTTTATTTCAAAATATTCATTTTTTTCGTTGTAGAGAGGAGATTTTAGGGAAATAGTTTTCAATTAAAAAAATAAAATAGTTTTAACAAATCCCACCAAATAACATTTACTATTTGTCGTAAACCAATGACTTCCTGGCCTACAGTATCCGTTGGTGGGACTTCACTAGCCCCTGTTGAACAGATTCAATACCTAGGACTCCACCTTTACAAACATCTAACTTGGGATCCCCATACAAGTCTGGAACGACTAGAGACTGCCCAACGTTTTTGACTACTTCAACACTTACTGGATAAATGCTCCAATGGAAAAAATTCCACACTTAATTACAAAAAACTTATTTATATGACATCATACGACCGATATGGACGTACGGAGTAGAGCTATGGGGCTCTACTAAACCATCAAATTCTTCTCGTAATCAATCCTTCCAATCGAAAATCCTTAACGCTCCTTACTTTGTCACAAATAAGCTCATCCATAAAAACCTTAATGTTCCATATGCTACTGAATTAGCCCGAAACAGGTATCAATCATTCCATGAAAAACTCTATTTCCACTCTTATCCACTAGTTTATATCCTATCATCCTCTTCGTTTCCTGATAATCCTCTGAGGGGCCTAAAAAGAAGATGGCCCGAGACCTTCTAGCTTAGAATATTTTTAGAGTTCTGCCAATGGGTAGCATCTCAATATGTATATCATGTCAGTTTACTATGTCCATCACATTTACTTGATGTATATAATACATATGTAAATATCAATAAATTATATTTTTTAAAAATAAAATAAACATTTCCTTCTTGAATATTTGAAATCTAAAATCGATCTGATCTAGATAACAGATATCAGGATTTTTTTTCACTGCATATAATGGTGGCAATTAACTATTTTTTTACAGTATTTACAGTAGCTGGCTATTATTTTGACGATTGAGATGCAAATATTAAAATTTCAAACATTAGTACTTACCCTACATTCCTTATGACTTCCTCTTTTTTTTTTTTCTGATGTAAAGTCAGAAAAAATCAAAAAAGATAAATAAATATATTTTAATAAATATAAAAATAAAATTTACTTCCTCCCCTCTCCCAACCTTTGCCCCTGTCGGAGTTTATTTGTAACTATTTTCTCATATATACATTTTGTTTCAACAAGATTATATTAAATCATAGTCTTTTAATTTATTTTTAAATTAGCAATATCAAAATTTAGAAATGCAACTACAAAAATCTAGTGACACAAAACAACATTCACTGACCTCTTTTGTTATAATAAAAAAATTTAAATAAAGTTAGTGTTGAAACAGGGTAAAGAATTACACTGGATGGAAAATGTGTTTATGATTAAATGATCTAATAATTCTTACTTTAAAAAAAAATTATGCTCTTTTCTCCTTTGGTTAATTATTGAATTCTCTCTACATTTATATTTACCTGTTTTTTATCAATGCTAATAAAATGACATGATAAATATTTTGAAATCTATGAAATTAAAGATACTTAAGTGGAAGACAATTTAAAATATCGGTATTTAAGCCCTACCAGACTATTTCAATCAGAATGAAATCTACACGATATTAAAACCCATTACATTATACAGCAAAAATTGTACAATTGTGCATAATGCTGCGTATTAAGTGGTTTGTCAATTTTCTTTAAAAGGTTATTGTGACATCTCATTATTATACATTTTTAAAAACTTTAATTAATTTAAAATTTCTATACAATACTAGCTGACCCGGCAAGCGTTGTTTGCCATATAAATAATTTCTAGAAATTTATAGGCAGAAAAAAAAAAAAAAATTTGTTGTAAGTGTGTAAGGATGTGGTATATGAGTAAAGAGGCACGACGATTGAGGAATTAAAATACATAACACAACATTAATTTTAATTATCCTTAAATAGTATATATAATATTACGAAAAAAAACATAACAAAAATATCAATCTCTTAATGCTATAGCGTGAACACAATTTTTTGTTAGCCTATATTTAGCTAACACAAAGAACTAGATGGTTTACCCAATTGTCCGTGAAAACATGAGTTACCTGAGATAGTAAATGTAATACAAGATTGGTACACGCTGATGCATAAACATAAAATGGCCGAAACTGGGAGGGAGTGAGAGAAGGCTCATTGTTTGAGTGAAACAGGAGTCCGGGTTTGGTCCCATCCCTACACCCTGCTGTTTGCTGGCTGAGAAGCAACACGGTAGACTTCTGGCAGGGATAACTTACTAAGTGATAATTGATCAGTTATCGAGCAGGATGAAAAATTATCAAATTACTAAAATGATCATTAAAAGATAGGGTTGGTGGTAGAAGGGTAAAAATTTATGGTTGTATGTATTTTTTTATATGCAACAATTATAAAAAATAATAAAATCAAGTTTTTGTCTTAAAAAATGATGTTAGTGGTGGAAAACCCTTATCACTTAGGGGTATGAAAAATAGATAGTAGTCGATTCCAGACCTATTGAATATGCATATAAAACTTCATAAACATCGGTCAAGTCGTTTCGGAGGAGTATGGTAACTAAAATTGTGACAAGAGAATTTTATATATTAGATGTCTTTTTCTAGTAGACTTACTACATACATCTGTTGTAGGATATTATATATCTCTGTAAAATTAGCGTTGCTATGACAATGATGAAATGGTCAAGGTTGAAGTGCAATGGACATACTGCGACATTCGCGGCCTCTATTACGAGGATAAGTAAAATTGAGGATAAAATCTAGCAGCGGAGCGTGATTTTGTCCTAATTCCTTGTACCATACACTGTAAATGGTCAATTAACAGTACTCTTTATAGGTTCTAAACTCGAGATTCTTCGTTGAGGTTAAGATTTTTCTTATTTAAATGGAACTAAGGATGTTTTATTCGCGCAAAACAACCTTGACCCCACAACAACTCTCTAGATTCTTCACCTTTGAATAAGATATACATTTCAAGTTCAATTTTTTGCAAACATTTCATCCTTAACGATATTACACGGCGAATGAAAAGGTAGCTTAGAAGTTATAGGTGAAGTAAGATTCAACGGAGCGGATAATTACCGTACAGAAAACATCAATTATAGTCGGACGTCAGCTAGCTTTGTGATGTACTTAGAGCTATTGTCAGTACACTTATAGAGCCTCTAACCTATTGTTTACTGGGCCAAGTAGGACGGGGAAACAGCTTGCGCGGGCGTAGTTAAGACCACTTACCAACGGTGACTGTTATAGGATCGCACATCAAGGATCGACAAACTCTAAAACCAAGGAAAGTGATATTTTTATTTATTTAGTTCACTTATCCTCATACAAGACTGAAACGACAAGAAACTACTCAAATGTACCGATTACTACAACACTTACTAAACAAACGTTCATAACTTCCAGTTAATTACAAAAAACTCATTTACATCACTATAATCAGACCTATTTAGACATATGGAATTGAGCTTTGGAGATCTACTAAACCATCTAATTCCTGTCGCATCCAATCCTAACAATCGAAAATCCTTCGCAAAATCCTGAATCCCTTATTTTGTCACAAATCAACTCCTCCATAATCAACTCAATATCCTATTTGTTGCAGACCTAGCCCATGATAGATATATCTATTTTTATTCCAAAATCCTTGCCCTCACAAATCCACTTGTCCATTATCTATTTTCTTTAGATATTCCTTATAACCCGCCGAGGCGCTTGAAAAGAATATGCCTACTACCTTAATATAGTAATCTATCACTGGGTAGTTTTTCTCAAGACATTTTCAGGACTGTTCTTTATCTGTATATTTACTTATTCTGTTTGTATAATACTGTTGTAAATTACAATAAATAAAAAATGTTTGTTCACTTAAGCCTCAAATTTTAAATATCTACTCACATCATAAGCGGTTTCCACCCTTCCTCCACTTACAGTTACTGCTCTTTTTACGTGAATTTATTCTAATAATGAACTGTTGCATTATTTTGATTTTATTATCAAATGCAATTAAACGTCCACCCAAAGGGTTAACCAAACATTTCCTTTAGCTTCCCTCCCCTTAAATAGAATTTTTATCAACTCCTTTGCCAATTAAATACTTTCGAAATAGGATGGACTGTTGAAGATTTTTTAGGAATTGATAAATAAAATGCTTGATAGCACCGGAAATTTCGATATCGATAACACCCAAGCCTAAAAACTTTATTTGGAACCACTGCGATAAATCTAACCTCAATTATACAGACAGAATCCAAGCTCCATAGTTTCATGCTGTACAACCTTAAAAATTTTTCAAGAGACGGGCTAATTCATTAATTTTCGGGCCTCGTATATTCTATAGAATACCTTACTTGGGCTTTTATATACACAATATATTAATTCACCAATCACTTCGATATAATATTACGACCCTGCCTCTCTAACCGTTCCTTCTGACCCCGCTGTTGTTCAGAACGTTCCAATTGTTAACCGATTGAGGCAGTGTTCTCTATATCCTGCATAACTTCCTAGCAACTTTTGCCGACAATACTATCAACCTATTCAGATCCAGAAATGGCATCTTCCCATCTACAAAGACATCTCTCCACGATTGAACATCGGTGCGCTAATTGGTGTATCAAAATAAATAAATCCTAATGTAAGAAACATCACCTTCAAATCCTGCCCACAAGTCAATTTCAACCCAATAATTCTTCACCGCTTTGACCTTTTATCTCCTCTTCTTTGTATTTATTTATTATATTTCTGTTCACTTGGTACATATGGAATGAGTGATATCTTAAACATTTAATGCACATTGCCCAAGAGTGTGGCAATTTATTTAATTATTCTGATATAAATTTTTAAAAAAACAAACACATTTTGAAATAAGCCGGTCACTTTAATCCAATCCAAAGGATTATTTAAAAATTTTTATCTATTTTTTCCAGTGAATTAGTTTTAGTAATTTTGGGAGTTAACGGTTTTGACCTTTCTGTTGTTTTAGTGCTGTAATTAAATCATTAAGTTTGAAATCTTGTTTATTAAGTATATAAACCCTTTTGTTATCCATGGGCTCATGCAGTGAGTTAGCCATGAATTTTCGCTTAGGATGTCTTAATATATTAGTGCTAATTAAAGACAACGTAGCAACAATCAAAAGAGGAAAAAACAAATGAGAAAGGTCTGGATAGAAGAATTTACCGATGGAATTTGATAGCATTCAAGTAATCTGATAAAGATATTCCATTATTATTGTTCCCTCATGTACCAAGGTCAGGGCAACAACCAGTTTAGAGGGGCTTAACAATAGGGCTTAGCCATAGTCAAGTCAATTGTTTCTAAACAATAAAAAAATAATATAAATAAAATACATTAATATATCCTCCCTAGAGGATGCTAATATTTATGTGCAAATAATTTATCACCAAACAATTATCGCATGAAGAATTTCGGATTTAGTTATATAATGTCAAAACTAAAACTGTGTAACTTTCAAGATAAATATATAGCTACTTCAAGAATGGTATCTTTTATGTATTGAGCTTCCAAGTCCTTTGTAATTTAATTAAGGGAAGAGAGCACGAGTTATCTTCTAGGCAATCCAATTAATCCAGTTAGAGACTAAAGTCGTTAATTCACTTTGCGTAAATTGAACTAATATTGAGGTATAAAGAAATTAAATGTCAATTTGTTACTGTGAATCACATGGTCGATACGTTTCAATGGCAGGTAGTTCAGGCAAATCACGTAATTCCACTTTTATTGGTTGGGGAAGGGATGGGAGCGTATGTCTTTGTTTATTTTTATTTAACGTCACTTTATGCTGCTGTGGCTACATGGACGATGCTACAGTGGGAGTCCTAAATTTTGCCCATCCAGGTTTTATTAGGATAGGGATCTTTAACGAGTACTTGACATCGCGCAGGTTCGGGAGCACCTTTTAACGTCCCCTCCAAAGAACGGCATAACTAAGGATTTTTTACTCTTATTAAAAAATCGTTGGGCCACCTGCGGGTTGGAACTCTGGACCTTGGGCTTAGAAGACTGTTGTGCTAGCCAATATGCAACAGGTGATCCCAGCATGTGTGTTAAAAATATAAATATATTTTTCCAATCACTGTTGTATATGGATATACAACCACCAATGTATATGGATATACATTTGAAATTAATTATGTGTTTGAAGATAAAACAGTCTTTAATCACGCCTTTTTCCTAATCCTTTTTTTTTTCTAGTTAAAAAAAATAAATTTGATCTTAATAATTTTTATATTTAGAGGAAAGCTGAGGCCCCTGTTCTTTTTTAACCACGACCATTTTATCTGTGTTTTTAATAGTAACGTATCATAGTAAAATGGCAATAATGATATTCTCATATAATTTAATGTGGATAGCCTTCATCCATAATTAACCTCACAGTTCAGAGAAAACAATTTTTTATATTTTAATTTTCGGGTTCAATTAAATTTATTTATTTATAATATGTATTATTTATTAAGTTTATAAACATTGTCATTTTCCGACTTTGTCTTTTATAGAACACCTGCTATTTTCATTTTATTTTTACTTTAACTTACTATATATAGTAAGGGAAAGTATTGCGATCGTGAAAATTTTCGAATTCCAGTTTTCAACGGAAATACACATTTTAGGGTCCCCTGAGTCCAAATAACCAAGTGCCGCAAAAAGGTCTGTGTCCGTGTGTGTGTGTGTATGTGTTTGTGTGTGTGTCCGGGTGTGGTAATTCCCGGGCGGAAACGGCGAGTCCTATGAAACTGAAATTTTATATTTCTGATAAATATAAGCCCGGGACGTTACAAAATGTATAATAATGAGATGTCACAACAACCTTTTAAAGAAAATTGACAAACCACTTAATACCCAGCATTATGCACATTTTTACGATTTTTGCTGTATAATGTAATGGGTTTTAATATCATGTAGATTACATTCTGATTGAAATAGTCTGTTAGGGCTTAAATACCGATATTTTAAAATGTCTTCCACTTAAGTATCTTTAATTTCATAGATTTCAAAATATTTATCATGTCATTTTACTAGCATTGATAAAAAACAGGTAAATATATAAATTGAATGAATTCGATACCCAACTAAAGGAGAAAACAGAAAAAATATTTTTTAATGCAATTTTTCTTTTTTGAACATAACAACAGTAATATACATGTATAATATACCGTTGGAAAGCTAAAGATTTTAGAAAAAATATTGTCTCATACACAAGCTTTTAAAAGTTAATAGAGAGTGATAAAAATCCGATAAAATTAAGTGATTGTTGTAGATAATAATATAATAGATTTTTTAATAAAACACGTGTTTCTATAGAAATTCAATTTAATTTATTCTTTAATAGTTTCACGTGTTTTTATCATTAAGTGTATTTAAAAATTCTTTCATTGATTTTAAAAATGGAAGTAAGTGAAATTCGTGTGTTGCCCGCACCAGATTTTTTTTTACCCTCCGACTTTATTTACTATAAATACATGCATACTTAACCTATGTATATACAGTATAGACTATAAATAATATATACATTCTTCGGCTTTGACCTCGGAGAACACCTGCTAATGTCTGCTAGTGGTTTTTAATTAGTTTTAGTAAACTTGAGATAATGGGGATGAATTTTCAGATATATAATGGTTATTATTTTAATTTATAAAGCCACTCTTATACAGTCAATATTATTAAATCAATGTTATCTATGTGCAGTATAATAAATCACATGTACGATTATTATTGTTACAAGATTACTTAATACCTGTGAGAAGGTCGGTATCAACGGAATTCGATATTAACACTAGAATGCTGAACCAGTAACTTAGTATTTAACAGATTGTTTGTTTATTCATTTAACGCCACTTTATGCTACTGTCTATGCTGAGGGAGCAGCTTGGTCTAGTGGATAGAGCACTAGTCTACTGTTCTCCACGTCTCGGATTCGAATTCCGGCTGTCGCAGAATATTATTTATTCTGTTATTTCAGCCTTGGGGCGACTCTGGGGTATGGAGATCTTCATAAAGAAAGACCAAACCTTTTTAAAGGGGCTAACCAAAAATGGGGAAAAACCTGGGGGCCCAGTGTGACATCGGGGTCTAATCACATCATTGCACGGCCGTTGGCCTATGAAAAGTATGAATCTTTGTTCTGTAACCAAAAAAACTTGTGGGTGTTGCGGTACAATTTTTTATTTATGCTACTATTCGGACGAAGATACAGTGGGAGTGAGTCAATCCAGTTTTAATTAGGATTAAATAGAGGTGAAGAAAGTATCAATTTTTCAACTAAAATGAGGTAATTAATGGGTTAGAAGAAATATTATCTCGTTTGGTAGTTCCTATTCCAAAAATCGTTATAAGAAACGGAAACACTTTTTAGACTTTTTTGTTTTTTCTTCGTTACAGTAACCCTGCAATGGGTGCATTTATTTCTACGCGCACCCTCTTGCAATAACAACGCGTATTATAATTACATAACATAACATATTTTGATCAAGGGTACGTATACAAAAATAATCGAATTTAAAGGAAAATAACAATACTGGAAGGAATTAGTCCGGGTGGCGGTCATTAAATGAAACAACTAAATAGTTTCAACTATTTTATTGTTTGCCAACGTTTCGACCCTCTTTGTGGGTCATCATCAGGGCGCATGGTGAGAGAATGGAAACTGAGTTGACCGCCACCCGGACTAATTCCTTCCAGTAATTCTCAACGGTCAACTAATTACATCCACAATGAAAATAACAACAGTGACGAATAAAGAAATGTACAAAAATAAAATGAAAAAAGATAACAAATTATTTACAATTTAAATCATATATAAATCAGCTCGCTATGTACAATATCCAATTCTTCATAATCCACTCAGTCCACAAATTCATCAAATTTTGAAAAATATTTTGTAAGAAGGTCCCGCTTCGAAGGCGGCGGGCCGTTGGTCTCCGTTGAGCAGGACTAAAGCAATTAGTTTGTGTCTATGTTTGTCCAGTTTCCCGCAATCGAATAAAAGATGGTCATATGTCTGTTTAGACTTGTTCAGCATTTGTAATTCGAGTTTTAGTGGGAAACTTTTTTTTAAATGATTAATGAAATGGGATTATGAATACAATTTTTTAATTCTATGATTTAAAAATGTAGCTAACAATAAGATTTATAAGATGATGTTTTTAATAAGTAGTTAAGATTATTATTTCTTAAAGATATTGTATTTAAATAAGTTACTGAACCAAATACTTATTTTTAGTTATGCTTCCGTATGATGTTAAAGAAGATAGAATCACCAGAGCTTGCAAATTATAAGTTTCAAGCCGCTTAAGATCAGCGTGTTCACCTATTCCAAGTAAGTGGTGCTTGATCAATTTTGTATTACTGTTTAAGTCTATATCATTACAAGTAGAAAAGCTATTATAATATTCAATTTAGTTAAAATGTATTTATTTTTAGAGCTTGATTGTCGAATTGTCTCTTTCAATACATTTATGTGTTTTGTTTAATTATCAAAGACAAGTAAGGTCAGTAAAAAATAATAAATAGGAAAATGTATTCAATACTATAGGAAAGTAAATAGAAGGACAATTACAAATTTAAGAAGCAATTATATTAATTATTTCTCGATCTGCTAATTATATTCATTTGTTTCCTATATCTACATTTCCTATGGAACAAATACAGTAATTCTTCAGATTATAATTTGACCATTTGTTTATAATATATTAGTGAGACAACGTATTGTCAGTTTCCATGTCAAACGAAAAAATGAACAAAATATTTGTATTTAGTTATTTTATAATGTTATTTTATTATTATCTACTTGTGGTATTTATTATTTCAAACAAATATGAATCCTATCGTAATATTTTTATTTATTATTTGTTTCTGTTGAAAAATTATGACTTAAGTGATACGCTGTGGTCTGCGTTATGCTATATATATAGTTGCTTTAAAGTTATGATTATCAATTTGTTCATTTCATAAATAGGATGCTTTTTTATTACAATATTAATAAATTAAATATTCTATTAAGCTTATTACTGCATCTTCATGTACTTCCAGTATTTAGCAATTCTAAAAATAGGGTAATTAAAAACATTCATGCAATCTGACAACGGTATCTACATTAATAACAGTACTTTTTTATGAAATGAATTAGTACCGTTCATTGTAACATTTTCCAGAAAAAAAGTAGGATGAATTTTTATCAGTGACAGTTTAACACCACAATTAAATTTTATCAATCCATTTTTTCTACAATTTTAAATATTAAACCATATCAATGACTTCTGTTTTCGCTTGGCAACTCATTTTGAACTCATCAAACATTGAAAGGAGAAGAAAACAGGATTCAACCGATCTAGCTCAAATTGAAAATATAGAAGCGCTTACGAATCTACAAATGACTGCGTCCAACTAACGGAAAATCTTCTGTTATGCCATAAGCTACATTAACAAGGATGACTTCTAATTCTCTTATGAAGGTCTTATTTAATACCAGGATTCATCTTCTAACGATTAGTTTCATATGAATATGAACCCACTGCCAATTATTGCTCTTTTGTGAAAAGTAGGTTTATCATCCAAGTTATTTCAAGAAGAAAATAAGTCATTGCTTGTACAAGTCAAATGCGATAAGTGAAGTCTTATGTAATGTGTTTTAAGTTGAAGTGACTAATTAGAAATTAGTTTAAGTTCAATGCCGGTTTATGTTTATGATTCGTTAAGCCTAATCAGCAATTGATCGTGTATATACAGCAGTTTGTTTCTTCAAGTAATACATTTATATAAACTTTCCTCTAAGTTACAACCTAAGCTAACATACATGCATACTAATGTCTAATCCATCTTACTTAATAGTAAGTTGGAGATGACAAATCTGCTGGCAAATACTTAAATCCACTAATGACCTCACGACGACTTTTGGGGCCGTGCTCAAAAGATTTTCATTTATCCTAATTTGCTTATTTCAAATATTTTTGGATCTAATCAAGATGAATTAAGTTTTTTTTTTTTTCATTTATGAGTAGAGAACGTCTTTTATTAGAGAGTGTAAAAAATTAATCTTGTTACATTTTTTAATATTTTTAATTATTTTTTAAAGTTACTCATTTCATACATTTTTTTGTATTTGATCAATTTACTCTATATAGGACATTCGAATCGACTGAAGTGATTTATTATCTGCTTCTATAGAGTTTTCTGCGTTTATAATTGCCTTACTCAGGAATTTACGACGTATACAGAATTTATAGGGAATTATTGTTTAAAGGCAAACATTGACAAATTTAACTTGACAAAATAACATATTTTCGATAATTTTTTTATTCCAATTGAACAAATAAAAGACAAATGGTGAAATATATTTTAGGATTTTGCCGAAATCAATATTAAAAAATGTGGCGTCAAATTTTTAAATATATATAACACTGATCGATCGCATTTGATCGATCAAATCCTATCATGGTATTTTAGTACCATTAACTCCCTACAACATTAAATAAAAACTAAAACCAAATGTTTTCAATAAAAAATTCAATGATTTTTTTTTTGTTTTAACCTAGTATATGAACAATGTTTTTCTATATTTTTAAAGACATTTCAAGTTTTTAAAATAATTTTATAGTTTTATATATATATATATATATTATAGTATATATATATATATAAATATATATATTTATTTATACCTATATAAGTTTTAAAAATACATATTCAACATATAGCCATGAAGACGCCTTAAATATTTAAGCCGGAACGTCATCACAATAAGATAAGTTAGCTTATTTAGAGGGATTTTTAATGACCGCATCCCCCAACCAACTTCTGTTAGTACTATTGTCTACTTTTCTGCTGATTGAAATTCAATTTCATGCTGATCTAAACACAACAGATAATACTTTTTCTATTTAATTTATAAACATAATCGTACTGCTTAAGGCTTCCATGGACTATATCATTGCTGTCTTCGCAGTGGTTTTTTGGTGTGTGTTAAATTTCTTCACCAACGTTTCTCCAGACATGATGAAATCATTGTCGGGGTTCTTCAATGAAAGAATGTTGATTCATACATAAGCCCTAAAGAAGACAGAAAACGACTATAAAGACAGCATCGGCTTACGTATTTGTAATTCTGGGTATAATGTCAAGAGTTCGATTATCGAATGCAGTGTTACTTATTCTAGATGGGAATTGTTATTCTATTTGGATTAATTACTTCCAAAACCTTTTAGACTTGACAAATTTTATTTTAAGTCAACTATTAACATTCCCTTCCACGAAAGCCTGAATCCTGGACATTTTTTCCTTCCTAATGACGGGCCTATTTCTTCGTCTAGAATTGATTTGCAGCTTTGCTAAAGTGTTCCATTTCAGATCATCTACAAATACGCTTATCATGAGCTTGATGTTAGATAGACACCAAGTTTATTTTTTGCCAAGATGTAAAAATCTGGTGCGCGCAACGCACGACTTTCACTTATCTCCATTTTTAAAATCAATTTAAATAATTATTCAGAATTATTAAATACATTTAGGTATAAAAATAAGTTGTTAAAAATTAATTGCATTGAAATTCAATAAAAACATGTGTTTTTTAGATAATCTATTATATTATTATCATTGAAAATCAGTTAGTTTTATCGGCTTCTCATCACTCTTCATTAACTTTACAATTGTGTGTATAAGATAATGATTTTTCTAAAATTTTCAGCTTAACGACGGTGTATTATACATCTATATTACTGTTTTTATGTTCATAAACACCAAAATTGAATAAACAAAATATTTTTGTTATTTTTCTCTTTCAGTTGGATATCGTATTAGTTCAAATTATATTTTTATCCTTTTTTTTATCAATACTAAATAGATGATATAGTTATTATCATATATATTCAACGAAATGAAAGGTACTTAAGATGAAGAAAATTCTAAACTATCGGCATTTAAGCCCGTTCAGACTATTTCAATCGTAATGAAACCTACGTGATTATTAAAGCCCATTAAATTTGTATACTACGATGTACAGGGTTTCATCAAAATCGTTAGAATTGTTTTTGCGAAAATCGTAAAAAATGTGGTAAATGCCTTGTATACTCGTAAAGTGGCTCCTCTGGTTAGCTGATTTTTATGAAAAAGTTGCAGTAACATCTCGGGCGTATTGTTGTCTTAAATATAAAATTTCAGTATTGTCCGACTTTTCGTTTTTGTGCTAGAGTTACCATACTCACACAGACCTTTTTTGCGGGACTTGGTCATTTGGACTCAGGGCTTCCGTTTGAAAATTGGAATTTGTAGATTTTCACTTACTATATTTCATATATAGGTAAGTGAAAGCAAAAATTAAAATCCAATCTATCATAGGTAGCAAGTAAAATGTTTGAGTGCTCTTCTTTCACCCTTTCTTATATAATGGACGTGAAATTAAAAGCCTTCACGCCTTGCTAGGTCCTGGTGGACTGAGATGCTGCCTGCACCTAGAGCTATTGTGTCCGCACGAAGTCGGTTCCTCATTAGGATCTCCTAATTGCTGAAGAGGAAATGTTAATGGTCCCTAATTCTGCAAGGACGAGAAGAGCGTACGCCTGAGGAAGTATCGCTTTCGCGTCTCCAGCGAAAGTGGGTCCCCACTCCACTCCAATCCTCTTCCGCAGATCGTTAAGTCCTTTATACATATCATCAAGTTTATCTACCATCTGCGGGCGGAAACGATCTACTATGGTTAGTACGGCCTACTAATCCTAGAAAGAGGATTTTTTTCTTGTATAAAATAGAAAAAAAGACGGAAAATGTAGTGCGTGTCTGATTTGATTAGAGCTGAAGGAAATGGTATAGATCGTAAATAGAGAACTGAAAGCTAATTATCCTAATTGAATTCGTCATCATAAGTATTGCAAAAGCATCACAATAATTTGGTTAGCTATGAAAATTAAAATTTATGTATTTTCGTAAAAAAACATAAATGAATCCAAAGATAATAAATAGTTAACTTCGTTTTAAATGGTCGAAAAATCTTGAGGTAATGCTTGAAATTTATACATTATTATTAGTTTTTACTATTGTATTATATTACTATTTTTTTGCAAGAATTAAATTAAATAAGGACTAGACTTCAACTCAGAAAATCATAAACGGAGGAGTAATCACATCTTTAAAATAATCGATTGAACCAAATAAAAAAATAAAATAAACAAATTTAAACCGATTCACCCTTCATTCTGCCATTTAATAACATAATTTAATAATTGAGAACATTTTGCAAAAAAATAAAAATGAACTGTTTTTGGGGTAACCTGTGGTTTAGTGGCTAGCATAACAGGCTTTTATGCCCAAGGTCACAGGTTCAAACCAGGCAAATCACCGTAGAATGTTTTAATGTGAGCAAAAACTTCCTAGTAATGCCGTCCTTCAGTGAGGATGTAAAAACGTAGTCACGAGCATGTGGGATGGGAATTTGGGAATAAATAAATACAGTAAATTGTAGATGCACATTTTATATTTTTGCTAGATGCCCATCACATTAGAATTCATCTCATTACTGGATTATATGAGCTAATAACGTCCATCTAATGTCATCAACAGCCATAGCACGCAATGTTGTCTCAATCGTATAGCAAACTATCATTTTACATTTTCTATTATTTTTTTTAAAGTAGTGTTCAAGTACACTTTCTAAAAAATCTGGTGCGTTCAACACACGAGTTTCACGTACCTCCGTTTTTAAAATCGATTAAAGTTAGAGATAAAAATGAGTGAAACCGTTAAAGACATAATTGAATTCAATTAATATAGAAACAAGTGTTTTCTTAAAAAATCATATTATTATTATCTAAAATAATCAGTTGTTTTTATCGCCTTTTTATTACTCTTTATTAACATTTACAAGCATATGTATAAGATAATATTTTTTCTAAAATATTTCTCTTTCCAACGGTATATTATACGTCTATATTACTTTCTTGTGATAAAAACAAAATATTGCATTAAATTTATTTTTTCCAGTTTTCTTCTTTAATTGTTAATCAAATTCGCTCAACTTGCATATTTAGCTGTTACTTATCAATGGTAACAAGATAATATATTTATTTTTATATGATCTACAGAATTAAAGGTACCTTAGATGAAGAAATATCAGCATTTAAACCCTGTCATACTATTTCAATCATAATGAAACCTACATCGTTTAAGCCCATTAGATTTTACATCGATATAGGGAGTTAAATCAAAATAGTTTGAGCCGTTTTTGAGAAAATCGTAAGATGCGATGGTACACGTATAAAGTAGATCTTCCGGTCAGCTAATTTTGATAAAAAAGATTCTGTAACATCTCGGGCGTATAGTTGTCTCAAATATGAAATTTCAGTTTCATAGAAAATTTCGTTTTCGCCCGGGAATTACCACACACAAACACAGACATACACACACGCAAACATACATACACACTGACCTTTTTTCGGGGCTTGGTCATTTGGAGGCAGGAGACCCTTAAACGTATATTTCCGTCGAAAACTGGATTTAAACATTTTCACGATCGCAATACTTTCCCTTACTGTATATTTCATATATAGGTTTTGTTTGTTTATTTATTTAACGTCACTTTATGCTACTATAGCTAAACGGACGATGCTACAGTGGGAGTCCTAAATTTTTGCCTATCCAGGTTTTATTAGGATAGGGATCTTTAACGAGTACCTGGCATCGCACAGGCTCGGGAACACCCACCTTTCAACGTCCCCTCCGAAGAACGGCATAACTAGGACCACCTCCGGGTTTGAACCGTAACCTTTGGCATAGGAGGCTGTTATGCTAGACACCCAGCTACAAGTGATCCCTTCATATATAGGTAAATGAAAGTAAAAACGTTTTAAAATGTAAATATTTACCTTAATCTTAATGTTTTGGATATAAATGAGTTGTAGAATCATAAAAATGAATTTTTGTGTTATTTAAAAAATAATTTAATTATTTTAAGTGGAGTTTTTCTTCATAAAATTTGGCCGAGGTAGAATAATGGTACACTTAGTTCTTTCTATACGCTTAAACCGCAGAATTTCAAATACATTTTTAAGGTGGTCAATAACTTATTTAGATAAAAAATTTACCTTGGGACAAAAAGAGTGTTCTAAATTTCAAACTTTGGGTTATTCCATTTATCGAAATCAAAGTGGCCGTGCAACCAATATATCGGCATACATTTGGAAATAATTGAAAAGACCTAAAGGGACGGGTGATGAAAACAGATGAATGTCATGATTAAAAAGAAATGAGCTACTTTAATTAGGTTAATCTACAAGAACTACTTTATCTATATGAATAGCGTGCTTCTTGGTTTGTCAGTTATTCAATTTCACAGAATAATTATTATGCCAAAAGTTAGCAAAAACTATTTCATTAGATACAAGTGAAGTTTAAATAAAATAAATGATATTAGCAACCCATTAATACAAACAATAGCCACTTAGTTTATTCTTCGTAAGACGAAAAAGAGTTGGAAAAGGATTTGAATGAGATCTACTCGTAATTTCTTCACAAAAAAAATAACAGAGCAATACTAGAAAATGGTAACCGCAGAAGGAATGGTCTTCTGTATCTAAAATGCTGTTTCAGAAAAACTACTATATTTCATTTTACATTTTGGAGTTGTAAGTAAATAAAGCTGATACGAACTAGTAAAACTTAACCTTCCGTTCTACAATGGTATTTCTATCCTCTTGCTGTCTCATTATTCTTTTTCTCATGAAATTAGCTACATAGAGTTAATGCATTTTTAAAAATTTCAGTGATTATAATAGATAATGAGTTTCAACTTACTTTTGAAAGTATTTTCAATTGTGGAATTAAAACTGAATAAAAGGGTAATAAATCGGGCAGATATTTTATTTTATTTCTTTATTGAAATTTACAACGGTATTAGTTAATACATCAAGTAAATTAGCTGTCAGATAAAATAGAAGAAGAGAAGATTCCCATTGGCAGCGCTCCACTAGGTAATCTAAACCAAAGGTCTTGAGGCCATCTTCTTTTCAGACGCCTCGGAGTGTTGTTAGGAATGGAAGAGGAACCAAGGATTGAAACTAGTGGGTTAAAATGGAGTTTATCATGGAAGGATTGATACCTGGTACGGGCTGGTAATTAAAAATGCAATAAACAGGATGGTAGGGGTAGGGATTACACAAATTTGGTGTGATAAAAAAAAAAATTAAAATAAATATAATTAGATTTTAGGTTAATTTAGAGATTGTAGGGTGTAAAAAAAGACTGTTTTCACTTCCAAGCACATACTTAATTTACATTAACGGTCATTGAAAGGGAGGTATTCTCGTACAGATTGGTGGGGAAAATAAATGATCAAATATTAAAATAAGGTGTTAGAAAAAACAGATTAGTTAAGACTATTTTTACTTTTTTTGGCCTCCTCTAAATCCATTCTGTAGGCTATACGGGTGTTTTCTCCGGCTAGGAGCTCAGTGCGCGGAATTAATGAGAGTTAACCCTTCCCTCCCTAACCTGTACCGATGCATGAACTTGTAATTATATTATATTCTGAAATTCAGGCCGCAAGCGTTTAAGCGTTAAGCGTTTCGTTTATCTGCTCGACCAATGTTACCAACTGATGATTTTCAACTCACCTCTCTCTCACTCTGAAATTCTCAAAAACTCAAAGAAACTCCTGCGTACACACTTGGCAGTAAACATCACCTATTATTTTCCAGTCCATTGAGAACAAAACGAATATTTCACGATTCTCTGGTCTTCCTACTGGTCTGGATTTCCTTTCTTCTTCAGTGCCGCCGATTCGCTTGTGTGACCAAGATAGCCCCTGAGAGTCACAACTGAATCGACAAGCTCCATTATTAGCGAACAGCTATCGCCAACTATTTCGCCGATGACAGGAGAAGGTAGCAGAGAAGAAAGCACACACTTTGGAAAGCGAGTTGAACCGCCTAACCTGGAATTAAGTTCCGACCGAGAGCCCCTGATCCAGTTGCCTATCTTCACGGGACGGATTAATTAGTAACCGTGTCAATGTAGTCTTCCTCCTCCTACTTTAAAATAGTTTTTTAAATTCATAGGATCTGATCGATAAGAACCTCGAGTTTTTAGAAGGCAAAGAACTTTTTTTAAAGCTTTACCTCATTAATATTTATAGAAATCCTTAGATCCATATCCACTTATCACAAAATAAATCCTGATCCTTCTGCAAGAAAGTTAATGTAGACAGTCATCCGTTGGCTCCCATACTATTCCATCCATTGACAGGTGTGAATAAAAAATTTAAAGATAAAAAAAAACCTGGTGCGGGCAACACACGACTTTCACTTACCTCCATTTTTAAATTCAATGAAAGAATTTTCAAAAACAGTTAGAGATAAAAATACGTGAAATTATTAAGGAATTAGTTAAACTAAATTTATTAATAAACATGTGTTTTATTAAAAAATCTATTATATTATTATCTAAAATAATCAGTTAGTTTTATGTACATTTCATCACTCTCTGTTAAATTTTAAAAGCTTGTGTATGAGATAATATTTTTTCTAAAATCTTTAGCTTTCCAACGGTATATCATACATGTATATTACATGGTAAGCTCATTTTGATGAAAAAAGTTTTGTCACGTCTCGGGCGTATAGTTGTCTTCCATATGAAATTCCAGTTTCATAGGACTTACCGTTTCCACCCGGGAGTTACCACACACACACACACACACACACACACACACACACACACACACACCCACCACACACACACACACACACACACACACACACACACACACACACACACAGACACACACACACACACAAACCTTTTTGCGGGACTTGGTTATTTTATTCAGGGGACCCTAAAACGTGTATTTCCGTTGTAAACTGGAATTCGAAAATTTTCACGATCGCAATACTTCCCCTTACTATATATAGTAAGTGAAAGTAATAAATTAAATTAAATTTCTATAGAAACATGTGTTTCATTAAAAAATCTATTATATTATTATCTATAATAATCAGTTAGTTTTATGTTTATTTCATCACTCTCTATTAACTTTTAAAAGCTTGTGTATGAGATAATATTTTTTCTAAAATCTTTAGCTTTCCAACGGTATATCATACATGTATATTACTGTTGTTATGTTCAAAAAAGAAAATTTGCATTAAAAAAATATTTTTTCTGTTTTCTCCTTTAGTTGGGTATCGAATTTATTCAATTTATATATTTACCTGTTTTTCATCAGCGTTAAAAAGACAATATAGTTATTTTTATTGAATCTACAAAATTAAAGGTACTTTAGGGGAAGAAAAAAACACACACAGACCTTTTTGCAGGACTTGGTTATTTGGACTCAGGGGACCCTAAAACGTGTATTTCCGTTGAAAACTAGAATTGGAAAATTTTCACGATCGCAATACTTCCCCTTATTATATATAGTAAGTGAAAGTAAAATTAAATAACAAGTTTATTCAGTTTCGCTGGAAACATATGATTTAGATTAGATAATATAGCAATATATTATATTATATTAATGATTATTATTGTTTAGACGGTTCGAGACTTAATAATTATTTTCTATGTAAATAACTTGATGTTTAATTATTTTTAAATAATAATTTATCCTTTAATTATTTTCCTCCCTAAAATACCTTTTAATTATAATTGGTTCTCATTGTACGACCAGGGCCGTATATACTTTAGATAGTTATATCTTGTGTTTTTTTAAGGTTTTATGTCCATATCAATACAATTATGGCAAATAGGAAGGGTATCAATGTATACATACATATATGCGTATGTTCTTCGTTTACCAGATCTTGTTAGATATCTAAAGGGGGTTTTAACCTTGAATAATGAATATTTTAAAAAACGTATAAGCAACGAAATTACTAATTAATAAAACTAAGGACATAGGTTTTTTGTGGAACATCTTGCGAAAGTTTTATTAATTTATAGTTATGTAAAGCATTATCAATTTATTAATAAGGAAATGAAAATTATGTTTTTTTGATAAACTATAAAATATTTGATCTGCATTAATCGTACAGAACGGTTAGTTTTGACTTAATGAAGCCACAATTTATTGTTTGATATAATATAATAATATAAAACAGATAATGTGTAACTGTTATTTTAATTCAACTTGAAGAATTTCGGGGTAGGACTTCTAAAAAATAATAATATATTAAGAAACTGTTGTATTAAAATGTAATCATAATAATAAACTATAACAAATTATACTTTTATGTATTAAATCATGGCGAAATTCGGGCTGTATATACTTTAGATAGTTATATATTGTGTTTTTTTTTTAGGTTTTATGTCCATACCAATACAATAATGGCAAATTGGAAGAGTATCAATGTATGCATACATATATGCGTATGTTTATGAGATCTGAGACGCGCCTCCATCATTGTAGAAACCATCTAAGAGTCCGATTAAAAAAAAATACTATAAAAAAACAAAGGAATTCTACATTGCAAACGTCGTTTCACTCCTGAGCTTATAGGCTCAACAATCATTTTCTAACTCTCTAGAGCTTGTGCAATCATTTTAAGGCTTTTTTTTAATTATGACCGTAAAGGCACGCCTCTTTCTTCCTCCAGGTGACCTATCTTTTTTCTTGACCTCTGAGGATTCCACAGAATTGCAATACTGTAATTAATGTTAATGTATGTGTCTCATCCACCTCTATTTTCTCTTTTTCCGCTCTAAACGGTACTATATTTAACAATGAACAGTTTATTATAGCAATCTCAATACCAGAGTAAAACATATATCCTTCAAATATCATCTACAAGGGACTTGAATCGAATTGCAATCCTTTAGTTTCATTACTGTTCAAATTATCTTGGAATTAATTTAATCGGATTATAATTAAGTTTCTTTAATAATTATTGGAAGCTGACCAATATGTTATCCCTGGATTATCTGAGAGACATGTTTGCTTATTTTTCAGTAAGACATAATTTATTTCTAAAGACCCTTTTTTAAAACCATATCATTCTAAATCTGATAAATAAAAAAAATTATAATACAGGTTATACGAGGAACAAGGTAAACTGATGTAATCACTCGTCTAGGATCCCACGATTTTCATCCATTTCCATTGTACCCCTCTGTTTATTAGAGATTCTTATCATATATTTCTTATAACTTCCTTTTCTTATATATACTTGAGATTATAACGAGGAATTTCCTCGTTATGCTGGAACATTTAATATAATCTTGGTTAATTTCTTAACATGGTATACATAGTATTTAAGGTCATTATTTACAACCTTGAACAGGTTTGAATTTAATAATCACAGTTATAAATGTTATTTACACGGAACCCGAGATGAGCAGGTCGTATTATATTGCCTGGGAAGAGAATAATATTTCCACGATGGTTCTAAAGAACTCTCTGCCTAATTATTTAATCTCTATAATATAGTTAATTAAATATTGTACAATCCATTGTTTATTTTATTGCTATTTGAGATACATTATGCTTTTGTGACTGCATATAAATGAGCAAAACCAATCTTAAATTACATCGAGCAAGTACGAGTCAATCCATTTGAAATCGTTCAATTTTAATATTTTTTTTGCTCAATATTTTTGATTTTTCTTATTTTTTTAACAATTATTCAGTATTATTTTCTAAACATAAAATAGTAGATAAAACAATTTCTGGCTAATAATTTAAATTTTACAGCCATTTGAAGTCTGCTTCTCGGCTAAAACTTGTGTTAGGAAATTCTTCTAGGTAATTTTGTAGAATTCAAATCAATACAAAATATGGTAAGAATGTGCTTCAATTCTCTTGGCCTTATCAAATAGTGAAGAGACTCATTTTCAATTATTTTTTCATTAAAAGCTTAGACATTATCCTGCATGCTGTAAAATAAAATAAAAATGAGGAACTGAGCTTTGTCCTTTGTATCCACCATATAGATATGTAATACTTTCATTCCTCTCAGTCCTTATGAGATATCGCCTTTTAAACATCGCCAAAAGTGGATTTTTTTCTCATTTGAAAATGGCTTCAATATTAAAATGCTGTGGCCCTCCTGGGACACTCTCAGCCTCTATATAGTAGGTACCCAAAAATAGGAAAAGAACCTTGCGGCTGAGTGTGATCTTGGACCAATTACCTCATCGTACGGCAACAGTACAAATCTCATATGTACTGAGGTTGTATCTCATATGAACAATCTTTGTACCCAGGGGTTGTAGTGGTAAAGTTTTATTTATTTTTTTTTATTCGTATAAAACAAGGAGAAAGCTCAAATGATTGAAATTTTAGTCAGAATGTAGTATTACTAGGCTGTATGAGAGCAAAAAATTAGATGAGTCTGATTTCTTTTATAAGCTTTTGCTTCCTTATAATTGTTGTTATTTCTTTATTTCAGGTAAATAATTTAACCACTTTCTTCACTATTTAGGTGATGTGTAGTGGGAATGAAACATTTAAAGCACGTCTTTATCATATTGTTAGATTTTTTTTTTTCATTTGATATCTGCAAAATAACCAGAGTTTCAGAGATTTTTTCAACACTTGTTTTCAGTTTCAAAGCTGCTTGATTATGGCTGTAAAACTTGAAGTATGATCCAGAAAAACGTTTAATCTACAGCTTTATATATAGGAAAGAATATATAATAATTGGTACAAAAAAAAAAAAAAAAAAATCCAAAATGGATGATATTTAATGTTATTTGTACAGTAGGGTCAATATACTAAAACAAATGAAGACCGATTGGTATCAAGTTAATAATTCTATTGATATGATGTAAAAAGACATAGTAAACATGATAAAGAACCATTGTGATTTATCTCTATGTATATGCATATTCTGGAGCCTGAATTTTATGATTTTTTTGAGCCTCCATGACAAGTATAATTCATAGCCGATTCACAAAGTTTATCATTTTTACTGGTTATCATTAGGTTTATTCAACTCCTCTATGTAGGATGTGCTGTGATTGGAGAAAAAATGAAATTACTGGAGAAAAAACTACATTATGTAGGGTATCCTATAATCATGCTGGCAACGTCAAGGCTGGTTGAGAAGTCGGTTAGTTTCTTTTGATTTCCAATTCGTTAGTCCATAAAATGGCGCTGTAGACCATATTGGATGATTTGTCAATTTAAAATTCTTATACACAGGCTAAAAACTTAATTTAAATTTCATAATAATAAACTATTTCTCCGAGCTTATAATAGTATTCTAAATTATCCTTCTCCCTTATCTGCTGAAGTATGTCATCTATCTAGTCGTTTCTCGCTCAGCGGGTTTCATTTTCCATAGCGGTTCGTTTTTTTATAGTAATAGGTTTTATTTAGAAACAGTAACATACCTAAGTACATTTTTTTATGTTATAAACTCATCATGCAGATCAGATGAATAATAATGAATAACTAAGTTCTTGTGTCTTCATATTTTTTTCGCCTTAACTTATGATTTTTTTTTTTTTTTCAAGCTTATCTAAAACATCTAATACAATTTAGAATTTATAGTAAAGTATTTACGAATACAAAATAATACGATTTATTTTAAATTATGATTATTTGTATGATAGTAAATCGAAGAGAACAAAAAAATATCATACAGCCCTTCATTTATCTCGATAAATATGTATAAACTTTAAATTATTTATTTAAACTTTAATAGCTTCATTGACTTTCTTAAGAATCTATTAATTATCTGATCAAAGAGTTAATAAGTACGCCAAAGTAGGTCACTACGCTTTTTCAAAGTGAAATTATTAAGAAAATCGACTTCAAAGAACCCTTTAACCTACTATAATGACTTCGAAAAGTCGGATCGAAACTTTCATGATAACAGCGGAGTTAGTTTTAGTCAATTGGAATAAGTATTTTTAGTAGATGTTTAAATACAGTACTGTCGAATGATTAACCTTTTTAGTGCTGGACGACGATATATCGTCGTTTGCGGCACTTGTAATAGCGCCTTATTCTTCGCATTGCGAGAAAACTATATCTCTAAATAAATTTATAAATGATCTAATTTGATTGGAAAATATCAAATTGCGTTGACAAAGTATTTGTAAATCGGTTTGGTTCTGACATTTTACACATACTATACCGGAGTGTGCTGAGACTATGTTTACGCTGGAGCAATAATATGGACACGGCACCAGACACTCTTCTAGGCCCAAAGTCGAACTGTTTATGATATATAGAACTCAATTTTTATATTATTTATAATAGTGTTAGTCATATTATTTTCAATAGATATTGGATAATCATTATCGTTGGTTTATTTTCCATTTCGCCCCGAATACGTGGCATTTTTAAGCATGTAAATATCAAAGCAAGCTGATTAAAGCAAGTTTGATTTTGATTAGCGTTTTTCCAAATCTTTGCATATTTGTCGAATTCGGCCGGTTATCTTCGCATAGGCACTCGGTTTTCGTCCGGCACTACAAGGGTTAAGTTTAGCGCTTATTAAAATACAATTAGAGTTTAGATAATACATAAAACGTGTGATGATAGTCTTATAAATAGCCCATTCCCAGAGTCAATTCTATTCTCCTGACCTAGGTTCGTATCTCAGCCTGAAAATTACTCCAAGCTTTTTCTCCAGTAAACATACCGTCCCTCAGGAGATCTTGCGCGTACCGCGTGCCCGGTGCCTTATCTTGGAATTTCACTTTGCGGTAATAACAGGCGGTTGGAAGGAAGGGGGTTACTATTATTCCAACCATCGCACGATGCGTGATTTTGAATTCAGACCTGGTGAAAATATTTCGCTGGATGATAAAAGAGAAACCATTGAGATGTTATGATAGGTTTGGTTCTTATCATTTAATCAACTGAATGAAGTATTAACTTTTAATTAGGGAGGTGTGGTCCAGCAAATCTAGAAATAAGATATTTAAAGTATTTAAGCACATTCAGACTATTTCAATCAGAATGAAACTTATATCATATTATAGCCTATTATATCGAGGGAGCGAGTTTAATCAAAATCGTTAGAGCCGTTTTTGAGAAAATCGTAAAAATATGCAAAATATATGGAATTAAGTAGTAATTTCGGTCAGCTGATTTTAGTAAAAAAACTTCTTGTAACATCTCGGGTCATAACCATCTGGTCATTATTATCATTACCCTAAGGTTATACTTAGAGGATAATAAAACGAATATAAACTGAATTTTTACGATCGCAATACTTTCCCTTACTGTATATTTCATATATAAGTTAGTGAAAGTGATATGTGTGAGAAATATATGTACTAATACGAAGATTTAATTAAATTATATTTCATTATATTCAAATTACTTTATATTATATCGTTTAAGTGGTTTGGATTTTTGATTACTATGAAACCTCAGGTTTAATTATAGTTACCGGATTAATCTCTTCCAGAAGAGTTACGTCTAAGTCCCATTTACTCATTGCGGATAGGACCGCGGAATTGCTTCTTGCATAAATATTGCTGCTTTAGTCAGAAAAACAGAAAGCAAGGTATCTTTTTTAAATTATCCATAAATTATTTTTAGATTATCTTAACACTTCAATTCACTACGGCAACAGCTCTCTACAATAATTTAATCCAACCCGAAAAAAATAAGAAAAAATCTAAGATCAAATTGGTTCTGGAATATTCCGAATTTTGAAACACGGAATTGAAACTATTTATACTTTAAACTTAAAAACATCTTGTAGGATATTAAATAGTTGACTGTGAGATTATAATGAAGGATGTGATGATTCGGCTGCCAATCAAGATTATTCAAATAAGTAGTGAAAAACAATTTATTTTGAAACCAACGTCTAGATCCACATTGCGAGTACTCTTCTACTAGGCTTACAGGCTGAAGTTAGTAAGTGACTAAAAATCTGTACGATTACAACCCATGGAGGGTCTTGGGCTCAGTTAATATAGAGATTCATATTGTTTCTAGGCCAACGGCCGTACAATGAGTTAGGAAGTGACTACTCTTCACTAAATATTTATTGTATCCCTTTCAATTGCTGAACTTCAGCCTGTTAGCCCTGATGAAGACCCACAATATGGGCCGAAACGTTAGTCGCACAATAAATAATTGTTAACTATCTTCGTAAATATATCTAACAACATTCATTTTTTTATTTAAAAATTTTTGAAAAGCAATGTTAGCTTTAATTAATTTTAAATAATATTTAATTTTTATAATTGGCCTGCAATTAATGGTATGTGCAAATAAGCAGAAAACGTGGATTCTTTCAATGAAAACATTTCTATAAAATATTAGTATGTTTCATCCAAGTTCATTTGCCTTAAGAAGACGTTAACGAAAGGGAAATGGACATTCTCGTGCAGCGCTCCACTGAGAGGAAGTAATGCGATGACAATAACCTACGTGCTATTTCCGGTTTCTTCGCTCTAACGGATTGCGATCAAGAAGGCTAGTCCATCCGGCGTGTCCCTCCTAGCTTCCTCGCCTTACCACTTTCTTCCTGACATTTCTTAAACGTCTTCATCCGACTAATCAGGGCACTGACACGCTGCAGTGGGGTAAGTGGTCCCTGGCTAAATGGCTGCATCCAGGTCAGTGGAGCATCTTCCCTTGGAGGTTGTTGGGAGGTGATTAGTTTCTGGAGAGACACCGTTTTGAAAGGGTATCCGTAACCGCTACACAGTTCGAAAAGTGTAATTGAAATTTCTGAGCTGTGCCACTTAGCCATATACAACTCTACTCTCTTTAATTAATTACAAGGTAGTTTCACTTGAATATTACTATATATATGTATATATATATATATATATATATATATATATATATATATATATATATATATAATACATGTAATTCTTCTCATAAGTCAAATTAATTTTTAGTTAAACGATGCTAAAAATAAAGCTTTATTAATTACAATTAGTAGGACTTAAAATAATGAATTGGATTACAAACAATCTATAATGAACTTACCTAAAAATAAAGAATTGTTTAACTGTCCTTTATTTAAAGCATTTAACTGATAAATTTATGTAGTCTTTCTTGGTAAAATATTCCCTTATGATAATGACATCAAGAATCATAAAATTCTTGATTTACACCTCCGCTGGTCGGAGACTCTTGCCCTGGGGAAAAAGAGTAAGGAACCTCCTTTCTAGGGTGAAACAAATTGAATTTTCTGTTATCTATGCTTCACTTTAATATAACAAACAAATAAACTAAATTTCTGAATTTTATTTGTTTTTATGTTCATCATTTCTACCGATGATTAGATATGATAATGAATAGACGTTATAAAATAAAGATATTTGGCACATTTCGTTAGGATGAACTAAAACTCCGAAAGCGGTAAACTCTAAATCGGTTAGGCAGAGATTTTTTAAACATAAATGACACCTCATTTAAATTGCACCCGTGCGAAGCAGAGGTGAGTCTACTTGCCTCTATATAAAATATAAAACAATAAAAATGTTAATAAAAGATATAAATGTAATTACACGATTGCCTAGCGACGAGACAACGATGCGGTGCAAATGGAGGGCTCCTTGCCGAAGGCACGTACAATCTTCTGCCTGAGAACGTGATGTTCACGGCCTTACATGATCATGATCACCACCTCATGCCGAGGAAAGTAAGGACATTGTTTTCCAAATGTCACTGTCGGCTTTGTAAGGCACTTATGAAGAATCTTTCCGTTTCTTCAAAAGTGTTTTCTTTTATGCTTTTCATAGATGAATTTCTCTCTTTAAAAAGTGAAATAGTCCAATCAACCTGTTCATTATGTTCAAAAGTTTAACCACTACTCACCATTATATGACTTTTTTATATTGAGTAAAATGGTATTACGATAAAGGTGGTGTGAAACTAATTTAATAAGTATATAGATGCATCTTGTTTAAAATGGAGCCGCTATAATAATATTTAATCACACACCATTCCTTTCGTATATTTGTCTCAAATGGAGTCGAAAATGTTTGTTTATTGGTTATTTATTTAACGTCCCTTTATCCTGCTGTGGCTAATCGGACGAAAATACAGTGGGAGTTCTGAATTTTGCCTATCTAGGTTTAATAAGAATAGGGATCATTAACGAGTACCTGACATTGCACAGCCTCGGGACCACCTTTTTATTTCCCCCCGAAAGACAGCATAACTAAGGATTTTTCACTCCCATTAAAAATACATGGGCCACCTGCGGGTTTGAACCCGGGACCTTGGGCATAGGAGGCTGCTACAGGTAACCGATATGATATAATTGTGAGCCCGATATCTTCAATTAAACTAAACTCGGAGGCTACGATATGTCTCTTAAGAGGATTCTGACCGAGATCGTTTATAGTCGAAGCTGAGTTGGTAGGCTTAGACTGAAACTGAATGGCTGTAGCACAGGATAGAGAACCTTGAAGGAAGCCAGAACTCTACATGGGTCGTAATCCTCAGGAGAAAAGGATTTTTTACGCTCTGGTATTAAATTTTTTAGAATGTTATGTGAGTGCTGAGTGTCATGGCTGCAACTGATGTTACACTTTGTTGTCGATCTCCGCATATTATCAATCCGTAGTGGTATATTCTTACGGATTACGATAAAAATTTATAAACAATAACTTTATAAGTGCGTGAACATTTTACGTAATTCTGAAGTTAGGTGAGTTTCTTTAATACTGACTATTACTTGTGAGACAGTGTGAGCTAACCTAAAGTTTCAGGCACGTGGGACGGCAGACCACTACCTGCCCGCCCTCTTACTGAGGCCATTAGTCTCTAAAATTCTCGTAGAACCATATCGTTCTTAGCTCAGCCGGGTGGGGCGCAGTTCGCCAATATCGACGTCTATCTGTGCATGAGTTCAACTACGATTCCAACTGACCTTTTTTTTTTTGTATTTTCTTCATAGATATGTTTTATTTTAATCTGCTTTATATTTTGTACATAATTGTAAATATTTTTAGACAGTTTATTTAATTATTTTCAAATATTAGTTATTTTATTTTATTATTTCTTTTTAAATCTCGTTATATAAATTTTTTCAAAATGTCTTCTGGTGCAATGTCATGCATTGGAACTGATGAAGATACCGCCTTCTCTGAAATAAGTGAAACAGACTCACAATACCTTAAAAGACGAACCCTACAGAAAAGGCAAAGAAACATAATTCCTGGCTCTCCTAGCAAATCACCCCAAAAAAAAAAGAAAAATAAATCTGCCAAATCTATGCAGGTTTTACCGTCAGAATCTCGAAGTATACCTTCAACAAGCAAAATTGAAACGAATACATCTGCTCCAGCCATTCCTACAACTAACAAATTTGAACCCCTGAGTAACCTTCCTACTGAATCTTCGGTAAATCAGAAATTCAACGAACCAGAACCACCACCAATATTTGTTTCCAATATTCTTAACTTCATCTCGTTTTGTCGAGAAATCTCCAAACTTATTGGACAAGCGAACTTTAAGTGTTACTCTAGAGTGAAAGACATAAAAATTTGCACGAGTGGCAAAGAGCATTATAAAAAACTCGTCAGTTACTTGACTACCAACAACTTCGATTTTCATTGTTTCCAGATCAAAGAAGAAAGGTCCTATAGGGTAGTCTTGAGAGGACTACATAGCACAACCCCCACGGAGGCAATCAAATTAGATCTTGAAGAATTGGGACACAGTGTGAGGAACATCTCCTGTGTGCTACATCCGCGTGAAAAATATCCTCTACCACTTTTTTTTGTGGATCTTGAGCCTGCATCGAACAATAAGGATATCTTCAACATCACACGTTTGGTATACTCCGTTATCCGCTTTGAGGAGCCAAGAAGAAGGCCAGAAATAGTTCAGTGTACTAACTGCCAAACTTTGGGACACACGAGAGCCTACTGTCACCACCAGGCACGATGTGTCAAGTGTGCAGGTTTGCACTCAACAGATACCTGTCCTAAGTCTCGGGAAACTCCAGCAAAATGTGCTTTATGCAGCGAAGAGCACCCTGCAAATTACAAAGGTTGCATAGTCTATAGAACTAGACTCAGGCAAAAAGCACTTTACGCAGCCTCAATATCAAATACCCAGAAGAGTTCTGCTCCAGAAGAAGAAAAACCTGGCCCTTCAGAGAGGAGTGTTCCTGCCGCCCGGAGGACTGCAGAAATCAACCCAACTCAACGAACTTCGGCCTCCCATAGTTCTTCTTCCAAGACTTACTCAACAGTAATATCACCTCGCTCTCAGCCGCCTCGATCTTCCTCATCCCAGCCTCAGACTTCCTCCTCCCATCCTCAACCTCAGATCTCTCAACCTCTGCCTCAAACCTCTCATGTACTTTCTCATGCCGTACCTTCTCAGCCTAAATTTCAAAAAAACAATTTCCCCTCTAAAAATGTCTCTCTGAGGGTTGAGTTACCCCCCGTAATTATTCCTCAGAACGCTCCCAAAGTTCCAGTTTCATCCCTTCCTTCTAACCATTTCGAACCCTCATCAGAAGTACCATTGAATATTCAACCCCCACAACATTCCCAAAGGAATATCCAACCACCTCTTGCCCAAATTAATCCTCCTTCCTATGACACTACCTACTATCCCTATCCCAGCCAAAACCCATCTGATATTACATCTATCCTCTCTTCCTTCCTACTAGATCTCCAAAACACTATAAGACCTCTCATCTCTCTCCTTACAAATCTCCTGTCACAATTCCCACTTAGTCTCCCACGATGAATAACAAGTCTCTAGCTCTTCTACTGTGGAACGCAAACGGACTGAACAATCACCGAGACGAACTTGACATTTTTCTTCACGACAAACACATTGACATTGCACTGATTACTGAAACTCATTTCACCACTCATTCTCACTTTTACATACGTGACTACATTACATACAGATCAGATCACCCAGACAACACATCACACGCTGGCTCATGTATCCTCATTCACAAAACCTTACCTCACTCATTGATTCCCTCCACTACATCTGACACCATTCAGTGCACCTCCATTTCCTTAGCTTCCCACCCATTCAATATGACAATCTCAGCTGTATATTGCCCTCCAGGTAATTCCCTTAACTATAACCACCTTGAATCCTTATTCAAATCCTTAGGTCCGCGCTTCATTGCTGGGGGAGACTACAACGCCAAAGACCAACGATGGGGATGTCGTACGTCCAACACTCGTGGCAGGATTCTTTCCCGCGTCACAACCTCCAATAGCTATTCCATCTTGTCACCTCATAATCCCACATACTGGCCCACATCTCCTAAAAAACGTCCAGATATTCTTGACATCTTCCTTACTTCCCAAATCCCTTCCTCCCAATCTATAATAAAATCCTTAGATGACCTCTCCTCAGATCATAGTCCGGTACTACTTCTCATGGCTTCAAATCCTATTCTTAAACCATCTCCTCCCTCCTTGATTAAAGGACACATTGACTGGGAAAAATTTCGTTATGATTTAGAGAACAGACTCGACTTAAAAATTCCGTTAAAAACCAAACAGGACATAGACTCAGCCATTGACGAACTAACAAAATCAATAGAAACAGCCATAGACAACAACACATCTCACTTTACAAATAGAAAATCTCATGAAACAAAATTGCCAAGTCATATTCGACTCTTATTAGCTGAAAAACGCAGGGCTAGAGCGAAGTGGCATAGAACCAGATACCCTTCAGACAAAACCCATTACAGTAAACTAACTAACAAACTCAAGACAGAAGTAAGAAAACTCAAAATTAAAAACTTCCAGAACTTTACAGAAAACTTAACCACGTCAGACAAATCTTTATGGACAACAACTGCAAAACTACTGAAATACAAAACCTTTAATCATCCACTCCTCACTAAATCACAGACCTGGACAAGAACCGATGATGAAAAATCCCAAATTTTTGGCGAACACCTATCCAAAACTTTCAATCCTCATCCCGATATCATTAACCCTATCCATAATGAACATGTAGAAGCAGAACTAAATGTTCCACTCCAAATGTATCCACCTCCTAAAGCCTTTCATCCATCAGAAATCATCAATATCCTTAGTAAATTACCTCTTAAGAAATCTCCAGGTCACGATCTTATTACAACCAACATCCTGAAACAGCTCCCTCGAAAGGCCATCCTTTTCCTTACTTACATCTACAACGCCACTCTCCGTTCTACCTATTTTCCTGACATTTGGAAACTGTCCATTATGAAAATGATCCCTAAGCCCAAAAAACCACTTGAATACCCATCCTCTTACCGCCCTATATCCCTTTTGCCCATTATGGGCAAAATTCTTGAAAAACTTCTCCTAAAAAGGTTATACCCGATCCTAGATTCAAATCATGTCATTCCTGACCACCAGTTTGGATTTCGATCATCCCACTCTACTATTCAGCAGTGCCATCGTGTGGTGGATGTGGTATCCTCTACATTGGAGCGCGGAATGTACTGCACTGGAGCCTTTCTAGACGTGGAACAGGCTTTTGATCGAGTTTGGCATCCAGGACTGCTCTACAAACTCCGCAAATTCCTCTCTCCGACATATTTCCTAATAATCCGCTCCTACCTTACAGGTAGAACCTTTAAAGTTAATCATAACCTCTCCTACTCCTCAGTATTCAACCAGTCAGCCGGTGTACCTCAAGGTAGTATCCTAGGCCCAATCCTCTACACGGTGTATACAGCTGATATCCCTATCCATCCAAGCACTTTCCTCTCTACTTACGCTGATGACACATGTGTGCTATCCGTAAATAATGATCCTATTGTTGCTTCCCAAGTCCTACAGAACCATTTATCCGCCATTGCAGAATGGTGTCACAATTGGAGAATCAAAATAAATCCTAATAAATCCCACCAAATCACCTTCACTCTACGACGTAAACCTATGAATTCCTGTCCAGTTGTTTCCTTTTATCATACCCCACTCATCACTGTAGAACAAATACGATACCTTGGACTTCATCTTGACAAACGTCTTACATGGAATCCTCATACAAGACTTAAACGACAGGAAACTGCCCGTAGATATCGACTATTAAAACACTTATTTGACAAACGATCAAAACTTCCTCTTTACTTTAAAAAAACTCATTTACACAACCATTATTAGACCTATCTGGACTTATGGCATAGAGCTATGGGGCTCCACTAAACCATCGAATTCCTCCCGCATCCAATCCTTGCAATCCAAAATCCTTCGTCAAATCCTAGACGCTCCTTACTTTGTTACCAACAAACTCATCCATAGAGACCTGAATATCCCACTAGTTACTGAAATCGCTCAAAAAAGATACACCTCCTTTCATTCCAAATTACCCACCCATACAAACCCGCTTGTCCGCATCCTCTCATCGACATATATTCCCGATAATCCTCCGAGGCGTCTGAAAAGACGATGGCCTCGAGACCTGCTGAACAAATAATCATTGAAGTGCTACCGCTGGGTAGATTCTTCTCATGTCTTTTTCAAGCCAATTTTCTGTTTTTAGCACATTTACTTATTGTACTGTGTAAATTGTACAGTTGTAAATATCAATAAAAGAATTTAAAAAAAAAAAAAAAAAAGAATGTTATGTAATGAAATTAGAAAGTACTTCGATTTTGAAACAAATTTGGGTATTTTTTAGATGAAATTGGATGACAAATTTTGATAAAACTAAATGATTAGGATACTAATCAGTCATAAAATAAATTTCGTAAAAATGTGCTAAAGTAACTTTAGAAAAATAACGTGTCAATTGAAAATGTTTTTTATTTTTCTTCCGAATAAATAACCACTTAGTACTTCATCATTAAGAGAAACATGGCAAATGACTGGAATCGACGACAACCCGTGCAATACTCCAGAAAAGTTTCGGCAATTTTTAACATAACAGTTGACAGGCAGCAGAATGGCTCAACGCCGGAGATCTGGGGCAAGGCTGATGAGTTATGAGAGACCGCAAGAGCTCGATGTAGCTAACCACATCATATCCCTAACCTAAAAATCACTCAGTTTTTTTTTTCTTTTTAGTTTCAATCATGTCTTTTGTTCGTATCATGAGAAGCGAAGCGGGCTGCACCGGTATGGTAAAGACGGTGCACTTTTTTTTTTAACATCGATGTTGGATTAGATTGAGTGACAGCTTAGAAAAAAAAAGTCTACCTTGAACCGCTCGGCATGAGGAAGACATGTCACTTTTTTGATATTTCACTTATAGTCATATCCGACAAACATTGTATTATAATATTATTAAATAATTGCTTTCTGGTATTGCTGCTTAACGCTATTAAATAATTACACACCTAGGAACCATACATTATCACTCTTTATTATTCTCATAATTAGAACAGTTGTTTTAATTAACATCTGTTGTATTTAATATATAATAGTTTTCCTCCAGTGAAAAAAAGCAACAAGACAAAAAAACAAAGAAAAAAACAACATTTTTCTTCCAATCATTGTTGTTTTTCTTTTATTTGATCAGCATCTACGAACCAAAATGACTGGTCGCACTAACACCAATCATTTGATGCTCATGAGTATATTCTTGTTTAGGATGAGCCCTGTCATTCATTTAGTATAGAACTCCGTCTTGATTATAGTACGCAGTGTTCATTGTAGCAAAGAGTATTTGCTGTTGCACTAATTGCATGTCCTGGTAATAATTAGATCCAGTTGAAGTGTAAACTAAAGTGCTTGATAATGACCCTGTATATTCTCTTTTATCCCAGTCATAGTAAAGATTTTGGTTCAGTATCGATGATATAGGTTGTTTCCGATGCCATGGGTCAACTGGCCTTACTGTTGGGTGAGGAACAATTATTTCATAAGTTCTGCTTTGAATGACCCCACTGTCTTCTGGTTCAACATTGTTACAGAGGGGTTGTTGGGCTGGCTAGAGCTACTTTCACGGCCAGAATAGATTGTTGAAAGCAACCTTCTCTACCACGGAATCTGCCATCTCTGGCTTTTATTTTTAAAACGACTTAATTTCAAAAATATTTTTTTAAGTATATCTCCAAAATTAAACCTGTAATCTAAAAGTTCAGAATGATTTTCTTCACTTACTTCAGCTAGAGCCTCCTGAAATTTTTCATTTATTTTCCTTAACCTATCATGATAGTACATTGTTTCCTCAATTGATAGTGATGATTCATGAGTTTCTAATAATAACTTCTCTAGTCTTGTAAGCTGACTTTAACAAATTGCACGTTTTGATTTAAATTTATCCATCGGCGCCTATTAATACGGATCGCTATTAAATAATTACACACTTAGGAATCATACATTATCATTATCTATTATGCTCACAATTATAACAGCCGTTTTTATTTAACATCTGTTGTATTCAACTTATAATACATAGCGAATCCGAAAGTCAATCTACAAAGAACCAATGAAATAATTATATGATGATAACAGTTAGTTAAAAGAAGAATAACAAACAGAATTACGGGATCACTTGTAGGTGGGTGGCTAGCGTAACAGCCTCTCATGCTAAAGGTCTCGGGTTCAAACCCGCAGATGGTCCTAGGATTTTTTAATGGGAGTAAAAAATCCTTGGTTACGCCGTCCTTCGGAGGGGACGTTAAAAGGTGGTCCCGAGCCTGTGCGATGTCAGGTACTCGTTAAAGATCCCTATCCTAATAAAACCTGGATAGGCAAAATTTAGGACTCCCACTGTAGCATCGTCCGATTAGCCATAGCAGCATAAAAGTGACGTTAAACGAATAAACAACAAACAAACAGAATTATATTTTTGTAAAAACGAAGGATATATCTGTAACAGGCTTTAGATCTTTTTAAATATCGATATATTTTTACCTTGTTCAGTCTGATATTTTGAAAAAAAAAGAAGGAAATTTATTAATATTTGGCTCATAGAGAGTTTTAAGGGATAATGAAAAAAACACGTTAACTTTTAGAAATGTTAGTATTTCGTTGATTTTGTTTTTTTTTATCCCATCATTATAAAATAAGAGTTTATGTAAGGTTATTTTTATTTTATATATTTCTATAGAGAAAATAAGGGGCTACAGAAAAATAAAATTTCTATTACCAATTTATATATCTATATCATGCAACGTCTCTAAAAAAAATTTAATAAGGCTGTTTTAAAAATATCTATTTACTTTTTTAAATGTTGATAAGCTGACAGCTATTACATTTACTACCGTTCATACTCTTTGTAAACAAATATTATTATTATTACAGTTTACTAAACATTAAAAAAAGAAAGCTGAAATATGTATAAATTGTTCATTATACCTCCCTAATAACGTGTAGAAACCTCCAGAGTTTCGCGTATCGGCTTTTTGTAGAGAAGAGGTCGAAAAGTAAATAAAACTGACCGTTTTAGGTTCTTAAGTAAATATCTTCAGAACAATTAAACATATTTGAATAGTTATAATAAAGAAAGTTAAAGTAATTTAATAATTATTTCATAATGATGCTTAAAAAAAAATTTTTTTAAAGGATATATTTTAGAAATAAAATTTGTGAATTCTCCATTTACAGTAAATAAGCTTTTAACACCGTGATATTAAGCAGCTCAAAATCAAATATTAACATATGAACTATTAATTAATTAAATTATACAGAACTCATGATAAACCAAGAAGTAAGCATTAATAACGGCATGAATAATAATAGCCAACAAACATCGTTTAAACCGTTGTATTGATGGGTTTTTTAAATTTTAAATTCGTTTCATATTTCCATTTTTTAATTCTTTTTTTCCTAACCAATCAAAACCAAAATGAAAAGCATGCAAATGTGAAAATTTCGCAAGAAAAGCTTTTCTTTTCCAATCGTAACTGTAAATTGATGCGTGAAGTTAGCATTCATTCATGGAATAGCAATGATTGTGGCTTTTCCAAAGCGAAGTGAGTAGGCCCGACCACTTCTCGATTCATACTTCATATAATAGAGATTACAATTATGAAATAGGAGGTAGGTGGCCATTATGACTACAGGAGTCCTATTGTGTTTTCTATACTTGACGATTTATTGTCTGCGGATGGATTCGCGTAACGTTGTAGCAAAGGCTCATTGGAATTCCATTACCACACAATTTATTGTGCCTCCAAACAATTCATAAGGGGTTTGGTGCCTTCTAAAATAAATAATTCTTCAAGGATGGACTTCTGAATACTTAATGTCTAGACTTCATCTAATGTGAAATATTTTTTAATTTTCGTTATACCACTATCTCTAAGTGTACAGAAACTGTCATTATTTTCTACATATAATTTGAAAAACAAAATTTATTTGATGTCTACCCCAAAAGCTAATTTATATTCTATTTACATATTCGAATTAGATTTGCTGACCAAAAGAAACATTTTCAAGACATTCATATAAATAATCAAACTGATAATAATAATAATAGGCTTACCGAACCCGAAGGTTCGATGCCGATACCACCAAACTTCGCCTGCACAGACTTGTCCAATGTTCACCGGTCAAGCCCAAGCCCCCGAGATCAGCCTTAATGCAATCCTCCCATCGACGCTTCGGCCTACCTTTCGGACGCCTACCAGTCGGTTCAGCGAATACCAACTTTCTCGAAATCCGTTCCTCACTAAGCCCAACAACTTTACGCGCCCATTTGAGTCTCCGCGATGCTATCAACTCAATTATATTCACAGAGTACAAACTCCGCAATTCCGCGTTGTGCAACCTTCTAAACTCCCCAGTGGCCTCATCTCTCTTCGGACCAAATATTTTACGCAGTACCTTATTCTCGAAAACCTTAAGCCGTTGTTCATCCTTCAAAGTAAGCGGCCATGTTTCGCATCCGTAAAGAACCGTTGGAAGAATAATAGTTTTATAAATTCTAACCTTTAAGTTTTTAGACAGAAGCCGCGAGCTAAGCAATTTAGCAACCGAATAATAACACGCATTTCCCACCTTTAACCGGGACTTTATTTCTTCTTGGATTTCATTTTTTCTTGTTATCATTGAACCTAAATACTTGAATTTCTCTACGTGTTCAAAAGTATGACCTGAAATATTAATATCATCAAGATCGCCACCATTTCTGCAACTAATCATATATTTCGTCTTATCGGTATTTAATTCGAGACCTATTTGTTTACCGGCTTTTATTAACACACTTGTATTTAGTTGTATAGTTTCCGTGTCTTCACCTAGCAGTACCAGATCATCGGCATACCCCAAAACCGGAATCTTGTCACCCATATTTAAGCCTTTCTCGGTACACATCACCTTTTCTATGACATACTCTAAGGCTATATTAAACAAAACAGGTGAAAGGGAGTCACCCTGTTTCAAACCCGATCGCACCTCAAATCTCTCGGAGTAATTATGACCGATTCTAACTTTATGAAATGTTTCCGACAAACACATCTCTACTAGGTTTACTAACTTTTTAGGTATCCCCTGTTCAATCATGATGTTATATAGCTTCTGACGGTCTATGGAATCATAGGCCTTTTTAAAATCTATATAAAGTTGATGGACTACACCGTTGTATTCCAGCTTCTTCTCTAATATTTGACGTAAGGAAAATATTTGATCAATAGTCGAGCGATTCCGCCTAAAACCACATTGGTAGTCTCCGATAATTTCCTCAGCGTATTCCGTGATTCGGCTAGTTAGTATTGACGAGAATATTTTATAGCATACTGGGAGAAGAGAGATCCCACGATAGTTGTTACAATCCGTCCTCGGTCCTTTTTTGTGAATCGGAATAAGTATTGATTCTTTCCATTCTTCGGGTATTTTTTCATTTTCCCAGATCTTTTTAACTAAAACATGTAATTTGGAAACGCCCGCTTCTCCACACGCTTTGATTAATTCACTCGTGATATTATCATTTCCTGCAGCTTTATACCGTTTTAATTTTCCTATAGCCATTTTAACTTCCTCTTTACTCGGTGCGTCTACCCATGGTTCAGCGCTCTGGTATTCAGAGGGAGGAGATTGATTATTATTTTCCGTATTTAGAATGCCGTCAAAGTGTTGTTTAAATTTATTTAATATCTCAGTCGGATCCGCAATTATGTTGTTATTCGCATCTTTAACCCCATTCAATAGAGGTTTAAATCTTTTACGCGATTTGTTTATACCTTTGTACATCTCTCTTACGTTATTTTCGCTTCTGTGTTTTTCTATTTCTATTATTTTGCCTTTAAGATACTCTCTTTTCTTATTTTTAAGAATTTTGAAGTTTCGTTTTTTACTAATCGAAAGTAAGCCACATTATTATCGCTTGGATTATTTAAGGAATTCAGTTTAGCGGTTTTTCTTTTTTCACACATATTTTGACAATCCCTGTCGAACCAAGGTTTGTTCTTTTTATTTTCGATTTTCCCAAGACATAACTTACCGACCTCTTTAATATTATCCCTGATCCCTTCCCATAATTTGTTTACATCTTCGTGTTCCTCGTCTGAAGATTCCAGAGCATCGAACCTATTTTTTACTTCTATCGCGAATTGTTTTCTAATTTCGGGGTTGTTCAATTTAACAACATCAAAATTCTCGGGATGAATATAGTTCGGTGTTCTCTTTTTTGTATTTAGTTTTTGTCGAAGTTTCGCGATTACTAATTCATGATCAGATCCGCATTCTGCACCACGATACGATCTCACGTTAATTATGCTACTTTGCCATCTGTTTTGTACTAAAATATGATCTATTTGATTCCGAGTTTGTCCATCCGGCGATGTCCACGTATACTTATGAATGTCCTTATGTTTAAACGTAGTACTTTTGATTATTAGGTTTTTCGAAATGGCAAAGTTTATTAGTCGGGTCCCATTATCATTACTATATTTGTGCAAACTTTCTTTACCGATTGTAGGACGATATACTTCTTCCCTTCCAACCTTTGCGTTCGCGTCACCTAGTATTATTTTAATGTAATTTCGCGGTAAATTATCGTAAACCGACTCTAGTTTATCATAAAATTCGCATTTTACTTCATCATCACTATCCTCGGTGGGAGAATGAATGTTTATAAACGCGATTTTATACCAACGCCCTTGAAATATAGCAACCGATATTCTTTCACTAAAGAACTGTACATCCCGTAATGCGGAAAGAAATCTATTCCTAATCAGAAACCCGGTACCTAAACAATAATTAACGCTCCCCCCGTACCAAATAGTGTACTTTCCTTCTGTTAACGAATCCTCCCCTGGCCAGCGAACCTCTTGTAATGCAACGATATCTAAATGGTACCCCTTAACTTCATTCGCGACCGACTTTAACCCACCTGCCGTATTTAAACTTCTAACGTTCCACGTCCCTATTGTTAGATCTCTACTTTTCATCTTGCGCCTAGATTCCTCTGAAGCAGTCCCCACCCGGAGACCCGAACGGGGGACTAGTTTGCTTCCGGATAATGGGCGTTTTACCTCAGAGGAATCCATGACTGTTTGTGGTATTTTGTGAACTAAAATATGTGAGTAGGGCGTTCGAACCTACGTCACACCCTCCAGCAAGCCTGGAGGGCCGCTCTCATTGTTGGTCAGCGAGTCCATCGGACTTAGCCGGGAGGAGCTTCCGAGGAAATTCCACCGACCATGCCCACATCCGCCACCCGTGGGACGCTCCCCATACGCGGTAATGAGATCCGCGCGAGGAATCAAACTGATAATAAATAAATTTTTCCTCTTATGAAAGGAACTGTATTCAATACTAAACATCACTAAGTATTACTAGAGAAAATATGCTTCGAAACTCACATAAATAAATGCATTTTTTTTTTATGAAAACTATATACACTAGTAGTATAATGGGTTGCATCCGGTGAGTCAAGAGTTACAAAATCATAGTTTCGCTTTATGATACAGAAAACCTGTTAAAGAAAACACTAAAAGCTGCCCTGTTTAAACGTTGATTGCTGGATAATTAGGCAAGTTAAAACCGGTCCTATATGACCCGGCTGAGTAGTCTTCTCTTTCCGTCGACAGCTTGTGGGTGTTTATACATACATATATATAATATGTTATAATTTATAATAATTATAGGATTATTATTATAAGTATTATATATATACTTGCTTAGGGTCTTGGGGTCAATTAAAAACATAGCTGTATATTGCTGACGTTTTGAGCTTTTAATATTCTGATGTGGAAAACTTATATGATGTGGCTAACAGAAACTATAAAATAAATAATTATTGGATATCTAAACCACAAACTCATATATAATTATAATGTATAAGGTGAATAATTACAGCAAATAATTATTTGACTTACAATTACAACAAAAACAATAATAATACATAAAATTCACCATATATATTAATTTTAAGGTATTTGTAATTGTAATTTTAATGTCGAATCATCAATTCTCCTGAACTATTTTTTTGGGTTATAGTACGAATATGAGAAAATTAACATCTTGAAACATATTCAAAATATTGTAGCATATTTATTGACAATGATCAAAAGTATCTGTAAAAAAATACAAGTAAAATCTATATAAATATTTGCACACGAAAAAAATACTCATATAAAAGTTATTTAATTATTAACTAACTTATTTTTTCTTCACCAAAGTTATGAATTTCAAAAATAAAATAAAAAACATACAAATTTTCTGAAGGAAATCTTTCAGCTCTATTATATCTAGAAGGAACGTGTATATATCAAATGTCTCTTATTAGGGTTTCCTGATGACATAACAATAAATTTATGTAAGTAAGATATAATATATAAATATAATATATACAGAATCAACAGGGTTGTGGGAAAAGAAGAACGTGACGTTGACCCCAGACGACAGCCAAGTCGATAGTGCAAATTCTGACCTTTAGGAAACATCGATTTTGTGTATCTGTTTGAGTCATATCTGCTGACTTCACAAGTGGGTAGCTGTATACATAACTTAGGTCAGCTAATCAGGGCACTTCTGTCATCTCCTTCCCACTAAATTATAGAGTATTCCAAAGGCCGTGTTGGTGCTAAGCTATTTTACTCTTAAAAACATCATTTACAATATACTTATTATAACATAGCTTAATATGAACAGCCAAAAATAAAAGAAGACTATCTTTTATAGCGGGTTACTCAACAGACCGAGTCAGAACTGTCATACAATGACAACTGAGGAAAAGTAAAGAGTCTCTTTCAGGTTAATTGAGACCTTTTTTTTATTTTCCCTTAAAGCTCATCCTGTGTCATTATACCTTTGTTAGCAAATTGAACCGCTTCATCTCAAAAGGAAATCAGGTCAGATCTGAGAACTGGCTGCTTCTCTTGAGATTGTTTCTGGCGTTGACGAGTTTCAAATGATAGTCAACACTAATTATGGTGAAGACAATAGAAGGCATTGCCGATACCTAATAGTCGTTGAGAATTCATTATTATTCCATTAACATTTCGCAGAAATAAAAAAATAATTAATTAATTATTTTTATTTAATGCGTATAAATGTAAGCTGGGTTTGCATACCATCATATACATTTGATAGCGTTTAAACAGGTAGGGAACATAATGCCAGTTTACATCTAAATAATAAAAAATTCAGCAGTAAAATAAATTACGTAAAAAATTTCCGATTTATTAAATTATGTAAAAAAGTTTTCACAGTTGTATTATTGATTTGAAAATTGATAATAATGTAATGTCACTGTGATATATTCCCTCATCCGTTTTTCTTTTGCTTTAGAAATTTACATAGTCGACTTTTATAGATGAAGAAAAAAAAATTTGGGACTAAGTTAACTAAGAATAACATTTTATCCGGAATTATATAACAGCTATTTGTCGCCAAGACATAAGCTTAATCGAAAATAAAACGATTTTTACGTAAAAAAATTTCTTTGTAGAACATAGAAAAAAAAAACTGCTGCGGGAAACACATGACTATCACTTACCTCCGTTTTTAAAATCAATTAAAGAATTTTCAAATACAGATATAAAAACGGTGCAAATTATTACACAACGGTACAATTATTATTTCCAATTAACAATATTAGGGTATAACTGTTTTTATTGTTGTTGAAAGGCAATTAAGTAATATGAAAAGCAATAATTCAAAGGATCTTATTATACCACTACCGCTGATTTCAAAACGCAATATCTAAGCTAGTTTTTAACCAATTTCCATAATTCTTTTTTTATTGGGTCGAACAACTTAATTCTCTACCAAATTTTTAAATATTGGTATTTTTTTAAATTTTACTAACTAGAAGAAACCGAGTAAAATTACAATTTTTTTTCTTTTCTTTTATATAATTATTCCCGGTTTTGTCTTGAAAAAAAAATAATCTTCGAAAATAACGTAGTTACCAGAGTATATATAAGCGAGATTTCAATTTTTTTCATTCAACCTGTATAGGAAAAATCTTTACTATTCATTAATAAAAAAAGAACCAGGTAACAGGTTCAAACCCGCAGATGGTCCTAGGATTTTTAATGGGAGTAAAAAATAATTAGTTATGCCGTCCTTCGGAGGTGGTCCTGAGCTTGGGCGTTGTCGTACTCTTTAAAGATCTCTATCCTAATTAAACCTGGATAGACAAAATTTAGGACTCTCATTGCAGGATCATCCAATTAGCCGCAGTAACATAAAGTGACGCTAAATGAACAAATAAATGCAAAATTATTGGACTCCGAAAAAAATAGAAACAGGAAAAATTACAGTAATATTAGAGTGACCTTAAATATTTCTGGACTATTATTGATAAAAAAAAAAGTTTTATGTAATGTTATATAATCTCTTCTGTTGGAATTCTCCTTGGATCACGTAATATAACTTTACTAGTTTACTGTTTGCTAAATTGTTTTTTCTCAATATGCAATTACGGATAGATTATTCAGATGCGAAATATTTAAATATTTTTTAATCTAGACCTGAGATTGAAATGGAACAGATATTATTTATCTGTTATAATATTTTCCAGCCACTGATACAAGACAAAATAAATTTTTTATCTTTATTTTTGTTAATTATAGGTTTATCAAGTCATAAACATTCATCATAGAGATATTTAGTGAAATTCGTTCGAATTTATCCAAGATGGTTAATTTCAAGGCAGTGGCTTTTTATTTACATTACGGAATTTCCGATATTCTTTGTAGAAATTTCGTATATGTATGAATCAGCCATTTAAAAAAAAATAAGAACGAAATTATAGAATTAAAAAAAAAAAAAAAAAAAAAGCATTTCGGATTTCCTCGCTTAGTCGGAGACTTTCACAAAATATTACAGGAAGGATGAAAACCATCCACGAAAGGATGTGTCCTTGACATTAACCTAGAATACCGATGATGCCAGCCAGAGTTCCCATCCCAGCCTCTCTCATGGCCAGATGCAATATAATATAATTATTACTGAATAGCTTTTTTATTGAAAAACTTTTGTTTTTGCTTGATAACTTTGTAATTAAAAAAGTTGAAAAACTTCGTTTGAAAATAACTTGGTATAATTTATGATTAGGCAGTCTGCAATATACACCTTTCCCATTTCTTTCGATAAGTAATAAGAAATAAATATTTTAATGAATATCGATTTATAGTATAATTTATTAAAATATATCGAATTATACTATTGAAAAAAGATAACACATAACATAACCGTTTTTAAAATAAAAAAATCTAGTGCACGCAACACACGACTTTCACTTACCTCCGTTGTGAAAATTTTTTTAAGAATTTTCAAATATAGTTAGAGATGATATGAGTTTAAAGAATTAATTGAATAGATTTTCTATAGTAACATGTGTTTTATTAAATAATGTATTATATTGTTACCTAAAACCATCTGTTAGTTTTATCGGCTTTTCATCACTATTCATTACCTTTTGCATATTTGTGTATAAGATAATATTATTTCTAAAATCTTAAGCTTCCCAGCGGTATATTGTACATCTATATTACTATTCTTGTGTTCAAAAACACAAAAATTACTAAGGTGTAGATTCTTTTAGGTGAAGGTCAAATTTTTTATAAAAAAATTGGAGGCTGATGTCTACTTCACCACTATTTTATTGAAAAAAAATATTCGCACTACGTTTCGGCTAACAATGCCATCTTCTGGTGCAGTGGAACAACTTAGATTTAGTGTGGGTAGCTGCTTCCTAGTCAAAACCACATGACCAAAGAGATTTGGTAAATCACACTAAATCTAAGTTGTTCCACTGCACCAGAAGATGGCATTGTTAGCCGAAACGTAGTGCGAATATTTTTTTTCAATAAAATAGTGGTGAAGTAGACATCAGCCTCCAATTTTTTTTACAAAAATTACATAAAAAAACATTTTTGCAGTTTCTGCAGGTTGGTTTGTTTGTTTATTTATTTAACGTCACTTTATGCTACTATGGCTAATCGGACGATGCTACAGTGGGAGTCCTAAATTTTGCCTATACAGGTTTAATTAGGATAGGGATCTTTAACGAGTACCTGACATCGCACAGGCTCGGGACCACCTTTTAACGTCCCCTCCGAAGGACGGCGTAACTAAGGGGTTTTAATGGGAGTAAAAATCCTAGGACCCCCTGCGGATTTGAACCCGTGACCTTTGGCATGGGAGGCTGTTACGCTAGCCACCCAGCTAGAAGTGATCCCAGGTTGGATATCGAGTTCGTGCAACTTATATATTTAAATATTATTCATCAATGCTAACAAGATGTGCCTAATTTTTTTAAATCTACACAATTAAAGGTACTTTATAGGAAGAAAATTTAAAACACCGCATTTAACCCCTATCAGACTATTTCAATCAGAATGAAACCTACATCATATTAAAGTTCATTAAATCGTAAAAGGGTGCATGCTATAAAGTGGCTCTTCTGATAAGCTGATTTAGATGGAAAAGTTGCTTTAAAATTTCGGGCATATAGTTGTCTTAAATATGAAATTTCAATTTCATTGGACTTTTAGTTTTCGCGCTGGACTTTCCACCTACAGAGACACACAAACACAGACCTTATTGCGGTACTTTATCATTTGGACTCAAGGGACCTTGTATTTCCGTTGAAAACGAAAATCGAAAAAAATCGCAATACTTCCCCTTAATACATATCTCATATTTTGGTAAGTGGAAGCATAAAAAATGTATACATTTTTTGTTTAGTAACTTTTAAAAAATATGCACAAACGTCCCTTAAAATCCAAAGCCAACTTGTTATAAGTGATATAAATAAGTTATGATATATATATATATATATATATATATATATATATTAATATATATATATATATATATATATATATATTATAATATGATATATATAACTCGAATTCGAAAATATTCACGATCGCATTACTTTCCTTCACTTTTATTTCCTAGTGAAATATACATAATTAAAATTATATTCAAGTGAAAGTAAAAAAGAAAAATTAAGACGAAAGAAAAAAAAAAGTGAAAGTTCATAAAGGTTTTCTATGATACGTAAACCCACAAGTTCAGGATATCCAGATTTATTCAAATTAAAAAAAATCGTTTAGCGACTTATTAACTTTGTTATGATACTTCACAAATCGATTTTATATTACTTTTGTATAGCTCATTGATTCAAATTAAACGTTTATTGAAGTTTTTATATTAAATAAAATATTTTATGTATCGCTCTCTTTATTTTAACTTTGAATATGATAAAGACGATTTGAATCCGGGTGAAATCTATTAAAAAAATTTCACAAAATACTACCATGAAAATTGTAACGTATTGGGTTATAGTATCTGGTATGCGGTATGGTAACTGCGTTCCTTATTGGTTTTAACTTTTAAATAATGTTGTAATTGAAGGAAATAAGAGAGTCAAATTAGTTTTCTACGGTTTTGTATGCTTTCTATGATTTGTCTATGAGATTTATGTTCAGTTTGCTAATGATGACTTTTACATAAGTACTATCATGAACAAGTTATACAACTCCATTGCGCTCTTATATAGGGAGTAGTATTTGTATACCATGGCTTGAATCGCAACATTACGAAAATTATCTTAATTCAGCTTATCTTTCTGTAATTGACTTAATAGCCGATTTTGTCATGTTAGCGATTACTTCAGTTACGTTGGGCAATCACGACACTGCAAACTCCCGGTTATAGTATGCAGGTCGCAAAACTAATTATAAATATAGATTTATAGTAAAATAATCGACATTTTAGAACTAAGTAAAGGTGTTTATATTAATTTACTGCGTCAGCACGAATCATTATAATCTTAAGGAATTATATTTATCGATACAATCCACATAATGGAATCGGTGTGATCGAAAGAGATGATTTTAGAAAAAGCAGACGATTAAGTGAGATTGCCAATGAATAAATAGTTTCTTTGAATTGAGAAGATATAATAATTAGAATAAGCGAATGGCAGGAATGGCAAGAAGACTGATGACTAACAGAAGATGATGCAACAATTCACGAAATGAGAAGTTTCCAATGAGAAAAGAGGTAGTTATTAACCGTCGCACACTGGAAAAAATCACGATTTAGTAGCAACAATTTATAACTCTAGATTTAAATAAGACATATTGATAAATCTTTTTTCATTTATGAGTATGAGATGTCCTTAATTAGAGGAAGAAAAAAAATGCATCTATCACGTCTTTAGATATTTCAAATTAATTTGTAAAGTTACTGATTATAGCCTTTTTTTTTTTTTTTTTTTTTTTTTTATTTGATCTATTTATTCTATACAGGAGTATTAAAATCGAAAGAAATGACATATTTTTTTGCTTTTATGGAGTTTTATTGCGTTTACTATATTTATGTCAAATACAGGATTTAGACGTAATTATTGTTCAAAGGCAAACAATCTAAAAATTCAACTTAACAATATAATATATTTTTGATACTTATCCTGTGACTGTTATTATATATATATTATATATATATATATTATATATATATATATATTTATTTATATATATTATGTTTTTTTTTATTCCAATGCATCTAAGAAAACATAAATTATACAATATGAGGCATATTTTAGGATTTTGCATAAATTAATATTAAAAAATATGGCGTAAAATCTTTAAATCGATATAACACTGATCGATAAAATTTTATCATGGCATTTTAGTGCAATATACCCACTACAACACAAAACAAAATCTGATGCGCACAACACACGAATATCACTTACATCCGTTGTTAAAATAATTTAAATTGTTCCTAAGAATTTTTTGAATACAGTTAGAGATAAAAATATATTTTTAAAGAATTAATTACATTGAATTCCACTAGAAACATGTGTTTTATTAAATAATTTATTGTATTGTATTATTATTTTCGATTGTTAGTTAGTTTCATCGGCTTTACATCACTACCCGTCAACTTTTACAATTTATTTATAAGATAATATTCTTTCTAAAATCTTTAGTTTTCAAACGGTACATTATTTATCTATATTACTGTTTTCATGTTAAAAACACAATTATTGCGTAAAAAAATACGCAAAAATATGCAAAAATATTTTTGGTCTTTTCTCTTTCAGTTGGATATCAGTTCAAATTATATATTTATCCGTTTTTAATCAGTACTAAATAGATGATATAGTTATTATTATATATATTCAACGAAATGAAAAGTACTTAAGATGAAGAAAATTTATATTATCGGCATTTAAGCCCGTTCAGACTATTTCAATCGTAATGAAACCTACGTGATTTTAAAGCCCATTAAATTTGTATACTACGATGTACAACCATAAAGCAGAAGTTATATCATGTGAGGTAGCCACAACTTGTGGAAATACACTGTATATACGATGTACAGAGTTTCATCAAAATCGTTAGAACTGTTTTTGCAAAAATCGTAAAAATGTGGTAAATGCATGGTATACTCGTAAAGTGCTCTTCTGGTTAGCTGATTTTTTTGAAAAATCTACAAAATTAAATGTCTTTTAAAGAAAGAAATTTAAAAGATCGGGATTTAAGCCCTGTCAAACTATTTCAATCAGAATGAAACCTACATGATATTAAAGCTGATTAAAGTTTACATTATAAAATTTTCATTAATTTTATTTAAGCTTATGTATGAATGATTTGTGTTCAATATTTTTACAGATATTTCAACGTCTCTAAAATACACGAGTTCTAATAAAAGGCAAAAAATCTTGATCGAATCGATTTTCGTATCTATTATTATTACTTCTAAAACTACAAAAGCGTCGTTGTCCGTGACTGAAAGTGTTTTATCTTAATTAGATCAAGAGTTATAGAATTTTGGGCCATACTGTATTGATCGTAACTTGTGAATACTTACATCTTCTGAACTTCTTAAGGATATCTGACTTCGTTGCAGTACGCTATGATTAATAAAGGTGTGAACATTTTCATAAAATTTCCTCTTATATCTATTAAACACGTTGCGGTATTTAAATGACTTTAGAGTTTTCCTAGCCGGTTAGTAGTACGCTACATGCAATATGGGAAGGAAAATTTAACCAACCCCGCCCCATATAATAAACATAGGCTAATATAACTTCTCGTCCATAATGGAGAGAGAATGGACTAAGACCATTCCAATTAACAAAGATTTTTTGTAGCTGCTGGGAAAAGCCACAAGTATTGGGTAAAGCAGAAGTTATATCATGTGAGGTAGCCACAACTTGTGGAGAATACACTGTATAAGGCTTCTCTGTAATCTTATTTCGTGCCTATTTTTCGGCAGAATGTTATAAATAAAACGCATCATTCTTTGTATATATAATACAGTTAATATTCTTCTTTTACGAAATTCTATATAATATTTTAGTTTTTTTTATTTTAATCTAGTTTATGTCCGGTCCTGAGTTCGGATCCCGGCTATGACAGAATATTATTTATTCAGTTAATTGAGCCGGGGAATGAGAGAGACACTCCGTGGGTAGACCCAGCCCCTTCAAAGTGGATACCCAAATTGGGAAAAACTGGCAACTGAGCGTGATCAAGGCCTTTCATTGCATGGCCGTTGGCCTAGAAACAGTTCGAATCTCTATATGTATGGAACCAAGACCCTTCATGGGTTTTTTTTTTTTAATTATTTTATACTTTTTTTTATTTATTTTTTTTAGTTTATTAGCCTCTACCCCGAAGGGTCATTATGGGTAATCAATATAATTCATGTTTAGTGCCACTACCCTGCAATCTCTATGAATATTTTTTTGTTGTTATAATTGATAATTTCACTCTATGATAATTGTTAACATATATACTTTTTTTTTTTTTTTACTTTTCGAGACTTTCTATAAATCCTCGTTTTTTTCTAGTGTTCTTACAAGGGATGGTCACATATAAGGGATGTTTCTACCCTCTCTCACTCTCTGATTATGCTAATATCGTTGCAAAATATGATATGCATAATGTATGGATACAAAACCCCTAACTGGGAAAAACCTCGACATATAACATAAGATAAGAACTTTACAGAAGAAACGTCGTTACGTAAATAATATATGATCTTAAGCCCAAACGTCCTTAGCTTCCTAGTAGTGAATGATGACGCTAGCTTTACGGTGTAAGATTCCAGTAATGGCTCCTCTTTGGTAGTGCTAATACAATGGTATTCTTTAGGGTGATAATTTACTCAAGGTAGGAAGTATCGCATCTGGCTTTCTCGACGTTATATCAAAAGTTAATAAAAATTAAAAAAAAAAAAAAAAAAAAAAATAAAATATATAATATATATATATATATATATATATATATATATATATATATATATATATATATAATATTAGCACTACCAATGTATTATTTTTCAACTAGTAGACCCCGCCCTGCTTTGCACGGATGAAATTAGTTAGGAGTCATTTATTTAAAAAAAATCTCTGTCGGACCGATTTAGAGTTTATAGCTTTGGGAGATTTAGTTTATCGCAACGAAAAGTATAATTAGTCATAAAAATATGTTTAATTTATATTTCATACGTCTATTAATTATTTCATTTAACCATCGGCAAAAATAAAAACATAAATCAAAATTGTTTCAGTTTATTTTCTAGTTATTTTAAAACGGAATTTAAATTTTTTTAAAGTTTATATGTTTGTTATCTGAAAGTGAAGCTACAGACAGCAAAGAAAACTTGACTGATTAATATTCAAAAACTATAGAAATAGCAAAGGTGCCTATCCTATTAGGCTAATAACTATTTTATATTTCTAATTAACTATTTAAATTACATTTTAAAAAGTGAAATTAAGTTTCCATAATAATCCCATTTAGCTTACTGTGAAACATCTGTTTTTATTAAATAGTAATAACTTTTTTTATTATCATTTATTGAAATTTACAACCTATTAGTTGATTCATCAAGTGAGTTAGCTAACAGAAATATATGAAAAAGACATGAAGAGAAAATGCCCATTAGAACCACTCCCACTGGGTAATCTAAACTAGAAGGTCTCGAGGCCATCTTCTTTTCAGACGCCTCGGAGGATTGTCAGGAATTGAAGTGGAACCAAGGATTGAAACTAGTGGGTTGAGTGGGAGTGGAGTTTTTCATGGAAGGATTGATGCGTGGTTCGGGCCAAATCAGCAACATAATGTTTAGTTTTATTCGTGACAAAGTAAGGAACAAGGAGGATTGTTCAAGGATTTTGGATTTTAATGATCGAATCCGGGAAGAATTTGATGGTTTAGTAGAGCCCCAAGAACTCAACTCAGTAAGTCCAGATAGGCCTTATGATGGCGATATAGATGAGCCTTTTGTAGATAAGTGGAAGGTTAAAGCATCTGTCCTGTAAGTGTTAAAGTAAGGGAAAGCAACGGTCAGTTTCTTATCGTTTCAGTCTTGTGTGTGGATATAATAACTTTAAAATAATTTATAACAATGTTAATTTAAAGATTTATAACACTTACCATTTATTAAGCAACTTAATAAAATTCGGTACTTAATATCGTTTCTAAAATTTTGCGTACTCTTAAATGGGAGAATATAACTTGCTCGATCAAATACAACGGTGATAACCTCTCTCTTCAACATAACATATGCTCATAGCTTTATGTGCTTACAAAAATTCATATTTATTCGTACGATTTATTTGATAGCATATTAAGTTTTCTAAAATCCTATTCTTTCCAACGGTATATTATACGGCTATATAAACAGTTATATTTCAGGAATAATTTTTTTTACTTCGTTACAGAAAATTTATGTTTCCCGTTTAAAGAAAAGCTAAATTTCAATGTATTTTACTTACAAACTTCAGGAAAGAATACCCTAAAAGATGGTGTAAACCGTATCAAAATCCATCTTGTGGTTTAGAAGGAGTACGCGGAAACCTAAATCGCCTTATCATTTTATATGTATATAAATATATGTTTTTTACATTAAGTTTATTTGAAGAGTAAAAGAAAAGAACACGGTAGGTCTATTATTTAGTCATCAGTTAGCACAAACTATTAGGTGGCTATTTCTTAAAATCGGCAAAAACATGATAGCATAACCAAATTTTTTAATATGTATGCAACGGAATAACATGACTACTCTTTGTCAAACTGGGGAGGTAGCTGATAGGCCCTCATATTTTGGTCTCATATTCTGTAACAAAGCAATATTATAGATAATTTTCTGTTTAGCTCAATAATATATTAATTTTTTTTTTTTTTATGTAAACGTGTTATGTCATCAACAATGGTGTTTTATTAATTAAAATATTTTTCCAATTATCAGACCTATTTGGAATTATGATATTGAGCTATGGGGGTAAACTAGACTATCGAATCCCTCCGGCATCCAATCCTCGCAATCCTTCGGAAAATTCTAGACGCTCCTTAGTCTGTTACCAATAAACACATCCATAGAGACCTGAATATCCCACTAGTTGCAGACAGAGCTCCCCCCAAAAATACACCTCCTTTCCTTCCGAATAACCCGCCCATACAAACCCGCTTGTACGTAACATCTTAACTACATCTATTCCCGAAAATCCTCCGAGACGTCTTAAAAGTCGGATGTCTCGAGGCCTGCTGATCAAATAAACATTGAAGTTATTTTCAATATCTATCTGCTGGGTAGATTCTTCTCAAGACTTTTTCAAAAGTTTCTGTGAATAGCTCATTTACTTATTGTGCAATTTAAGTTGTAAATTTTAATAAAATATTTTTTTTAAATATTTTTCTTTCACGGGATAATCATGACAAGTCCATACTGTTATTTATACATTTTACTATAAGTCCATTATCAAGTCTAAAATTTTAGGAACAGTCATTTCAGAGCTTTTAAAATATATTAAACATGCTAATAACGATCACATAAACGGTAATACCACTCAAAATACATATTTGGAAGAGTTGGAATTTTAAAAATGCTCTCTGGAAAAAATAAATAAAAAGTAACTAATCGTGACTAAACACTTTTGCCCTTCAATTAAGATTTTCGATAAAACATTATTTTAGTTTCGACAATTGAAATTGTTGTTCATAATATGGATATAAATATATTTTAGTTATGCATATCCGATTTATTTTAGAATCAATATAGGTTTTTTCTCTTACACTGATTTTGAAAGAATTGAATTTTGTATCTACATGCGTAGGCACACTCGACAAAAGGAAGGTGATTTATTGGATTCCACTTCAACGTTCTTCGGCGTCGGTCGGAACCCCTTTTTTCCCGTCTAAGTCTCATTAGAGACACTCCATATTAATATCGATTCCATATTGATTTAATTTTAATGGAAGTACACTTTCGATGGATCTGTGAATTCACAAGGAGTAAAATATATTTATTATGACGTTGATTCTCATTTATGGTAGAACGAAAACACATTATAAAGGTCTTTATATTAAACAAAAAAAAGTTCTACCACATCTTTCTTAAGTGACTGGTATATGATAGTGAAACTTTCAGAAGAGATGTCAAGTCCCGTCCACCTCACGTGTGGGGTTCCACAAGGTGCAGTATTATCTCCAATACTGTTCTCTATTTATACTGGTAAAAGTGTTGGAACCAAGTGGAACCAGGAAACAAAATCAAGTTTAAATTAATCAAATGAATGCATAAAACTTGAACAATTACTTCACTACTTATTCACAAATAGCATTAATCTTCCTATATAAAAATCCGCATTATTAATTGTTTTCTGATAATCTATTTCCAATTGAAAATTACGTTCTTTACCACCAATAACTCAAATAGCCATGGCTTTATTAGTGAATATAACCATGTTCGGTCGGTCCGGTTTTGGTAAACTTTAATCTTCAAAAATATTTGGTTATTTGGTTATTTCAAAAATCTCCAAAAGTTATTTGGAAAAAAAATCAATGATAAATAATTAAAACTGAGAAATCATAACTTAATAATAATAAGGATATATTACAAACAAGGTGTGGCAATGAATTCGGCCTTTCGCATAACGGTACCAACCTTAAATGTCACTTGATGCTCAAGATTATACTGGCTTTCTGACAAGAAGAGGACATCGAAATAGTCACTGATTACATTTTTTTTTTTTTTCATTTCGTAGTATTTGTGAATCTAAAAATGTATTCCATTGTCACAGAATTGTAGGTGTCGGTCTAATAGAATAAGAGTCATAACACAATATAAAAGTTATAAACAATGATTTTTTATACTACTGAAATTCTATACAACTACATTATTTGAAAATCCTTTTGTATAAATTTATTACCTTCATTGTGTATAAATTTATTATATTCAATAAAACAGAAAAATACACTAAACATAATTAATAGGATTTTGCTTTTTAAAATGGAAAAAAAAAAAAAAATGAGGCTTGAAAACAAAAATAACCCTTAAAAAAACTGGAATGCAGGAAAGATTGCTTAGTTTGAGTTTTATAGGAGTTAGTAGAAGGCTTTGACGATTTCTGTAAATAATTATTATTGCCAAGATAAACCATCTAATTAAAATGTATTTTTAGATTTATGAGAACACGTTTATTTAATTATTATAAGAAATATTCAAAACACATTATGCTGTATACATTTCACATGCAGAGACTATATCTTTTATTATAGATTAGATTATATAGATTTAACTTATTATAGATTATAAAAAAAATTTATAATGAAATAGAGTATACACTTATTCACTTCATTGAATAAGCGATGCTGCCGACTTATTTTTCCACATAGGACTAGACAGAAAATACTTTATTTGTAAAGTAATGCTGCCCGACTGTATTGGGTTGCTCACTACACAGCAGATTTTTTTTTTTTTTAATAATTACAATATTAAGATAGTATTAGCAAAATTACATTTTTTTTTTCATTACTAAATTGTTTCTCCCCCTTTATCTTTTTTTTTTTGTATGTATAGAAAAACTCTCTTAAAATACAAACAATAAAATACACGCTCATTAATCTATAATATATTCTTGTACACATGTCCCTATCGGATACCATGCATGAGATGGTGGATGAAAATTAGAGAGTCCAATATTATAATAAAACAAATCTTAATACAATACAATATATATATGTATATATATATATATATATATATATATATATATATATATATAGATTAATATATATAGAGAGGCCCTGGTTTATTCCTGGCGCTATCAAAGCAACCAGGAACAAATAAATAATATATATATATATATAATACATATATATATCATATATATATATATATATATATATATATATATAATTTTTTTAAGTATAATAAGGAGTGAAAAAATTATAAATTAAACGTCTTCTAGGGATGGTTAAAAGAAATCGAGGTAGTCACCGAATTATTTTTTTTTTTCGCCGAAATTAGTGAATGTGTAAGAGAAAGAGATAGACAAGTAAAAGCCCCTATTACTCCTTACTAATTAGTTTCTGATGATATTAATTTCAGATTTCCTTAATAAGCCACCTCATACCGCCCAAGGACTGTTGAATTAGCTTATTGCACAACTCGTATCTCCTCATCAGATGAACATTACACAGCCGAATATTCCTTGCCCTTCGCAATGGGCAGTAACCCTAGCACGTGACCAAGAAACGTCGATGGAAAAACAATTTCTGTATCTCATGCCAGAAAGGTCGATATGAATGTATCCAACACGTAATTGGTACCTCCAACTGCGTCATTTGTCGAAATCAATGATGTTAGCATCTAGAATGGAGTAATTCGTCATTCAAACAGAAAAAAATCTGGTTCGCGCAACACACGACTTTCACTTACCTCCGTTATTTATATCAAATCAAGAATTTTTTAACAAATTTAGAGACGAAAATAAATTTTTAAAGAATTGGATTTAAAAGAAACATGTGTTTTATTAAATAATCTATTATATTATTATTTACGACAATCAGTTTTTTTCATCGCTTTTAAATCACTCTCCGTTAACTATTACAATAGTATATATTAAATAATATTTTTTCTGAAATCTTTAGCATTCCAACGGTATAACATACATGTATAATACTGTTCTTAAGTTTCAAAACAAAAAAATATTTTTGAAGTTATCCCCTTTAGTTGGATATCGAATTCGTTCATCATATATATTTACTTGTTTTTTAGCATTGTTAATCAGATGATATGGTCAATTTCATAAGAACCAGAAAGTTAAAGGTACTTTAGAGAAATAAATTTTGAAATATCGGCATTTTATGCCCAGTCAGACTATTTCATTCAGAATAAAACCTACATAGTATTAAAGCTCGTCCAATTTTATTGTACATTGACATAGCGAGTTTAATCGAAATCGTTAGAGCCGTTTTTGGGAAAAATCGTAAAAAGGTGCAAAATGCATGGTATAAAGTGGCTCTTCTGGTTAGCTGATTTTGATGAAAAAGTTGGTGTAACATCTCGGGCTTATGGTTGTTTTAAATATGAAAATTCAGTTTCATAGGACTTTTCGTTTTCGCGCTGGACTTACCACACACTCGACACACAGACCATTTTTTGGAACTTGGTCATTTAGACTCAGGGGACACTGAAACGTATATTTCCGTTGAAAACTGGAGTTGGAAAATTTTCACGATGGCAATACTTTCCCTTACTATATATTCCATATATAGGTAAGTAAAAGTTAAAAACCGCCCATAATTATTGATCATAACCATTGACATCCACAGTGAAACATTCTCTAAAAACAAACGATAATTATTTCTTAAACATTTTTGTAATTCCAACTTGATTTCTAGTCTATTTCTATCTCTTGGTGCCAATGTTTCCGTTATTCGTGCTTCTTCATTTTGGAATTCCTTACCCATGCCTATTCGTAAATCCCAATCCTCAACTTCCTTCAAGCATAAACTATTTATCCATCACCTTGAATATCAGTCTACTGCGCCTTTATAAGTTTTGACTATTTACACTGTTTATTTATTTATTTTATTTTTATTTTTATTATTCAATGTTTCAGTTTATTTTATTTCTTTTATCAATTATAAGGTTGCAATATTACCTTGTACATGTATATGCGTGTGTTTAAGTGTATGTATGCATTTTTTAAAATTAATAATATGTAGTGTAATTTGTTATATGATGTATATTTTGTAGACTTAATAGCCAGAAGATTAATACTTTAATGTACATTTATATTATTCTTAGGGGACTAGCTGTCCCAGAATAAAAATTTTTTTTTCATTTCATTTCATTTTCAAATACTATATAATGTAATATTTAATTGTTTCAATTATCATATGAAATGAGAAAAAAAAATGTCTTGACATTTCCTTTGATTTATAGTAATGGTATTATGTATCTGACTTTCTCGTATTCAATTTTCTTAATAAGCCATGGTAGCATAAGAGGATTAAAATAATGCCCTCTCAGCTTTTTATTAAATATTACTCTTCTAATATTTTTGTGGAGAATAACCTTTGTTAAATATGGGAACTTCAAATATTACAACCCTGTCAGATATCCACACCATTTTCCTGCCAGAATCTCCAATAAAAGGAACAAAACTTTTTCAATAAAAATATAAGTTGCCTTGTGTAAGCGGACATTTCTTTAAAATCAATTAATCCTTTTATTTTTTATTTTATTATTTTTTTTTTTTTTGTCTTGATATTTTAGTAAAAATACGGATTTCGAAATCTATTGAAACTAATATTCATTCATATTATTCAAACCATATTTGCTTGCTTTTAGTTTTCCATTACCTCTAGGTCTTGGTATACCATCTTTAAAATAAAATATAAGTAAATTGAACGACCTGCACCTTTGTAAACATATATTGCAAGAAAACTCTCAAAATCTACTAAAAATAATACTTTTCTAAATGTTTTAAATCTTTGAATAATAATTGCTACAATATTGCGAATATAATAATAATAGAATGTAATGGAGATAATAATGAATAATAAGTTGAATAAAGCGCAAGGTCACCGAAAAAAAATCTGTATTGTACCCTTATATTTATTGTGATGATTTATTTAGATATTTTTATTTTGATTATTTATTTTGCTGCACTGCATTATTTTGTATAAGAACCTAGTAGAAGTAGTTGAAACAAATTAGTAGGTTTTTTTTATTGTTTGTTTATTTATTCAACATTACTACATGCTAATGTGGCTAACCGGACGATGCTACAGTGGGAGTCCTTAATTTTGCCTATCCAGGTTTAATTAGGATAGGGATCTTTAGCGAGTACATGACATCGCACAGGCTCGGGACCACCTTTTAAATCCTCTCTGAAGGACGGCATAACTAGGGAGTTTTTCCTCCCATTAAAAAATCCTAGGGCAACCTGCGGGTTTGAACACGTTATAGAGTTGTTTTTTGTTAATGAATAGTTAAAAGCAGTTTTTAGTTAAAAAAAAAAAAAAAATAGCTAAACATCATTATATGAATAGCCCGCTTATCCCATTTAAGTCTTTCAAACTTCAAAGTTCCATTTTATTTTATTTCCGTGTTATTTTATCTGAACTATAAATATTATATAATTGAACCAACAGGTTTCCTTATAGTAAAAATTAAGAGTAAATTATCCTAAGAAATTATAAAATTATGTGAGATCAATAAGAAATAGCAAATAGGTTAATTATAGACTAGATAGCAGCAAGAGTATTGGATATTTTACGAAGGGGTAGAAGTGATTCTTGGGAGACGAAAATGCTCCTTTTTGATTCTATGGTGTCTTCAACACTTATGTATGCTTCCGAAATATGGAGCTTAAGGTATCTTAAAGCAATTGAAGTGGTGCAGCTAAGAATTCTGAAACAGCTTTTAGGATGGCCGAGGAGCACTGCTAACTACATAGTACGTCTCGAATCTGGGCGAAACTCCTTGAGCATCAAAGGTATGAATAAGGTCATAAACTACTTGTCCAAATTGTCACTTATGCCTGAAGAGAGGTTGCCACGACTTTGCTTTCATAGATTAATCTCACTAGATACAAAGAATCTTGATATAAACTTTAATTGGGTCACACAAGTGAGAGACATGGCTGCTCATTGTGGTTGTAGAGAGGAATTTGACAATGTAAACCCAGCTGGATTGTTAAAGCATAAAGATGGAATATTGGAAAAGTTGAAAAATCATACTATCTCTACAGATTATTCATCGATCCGTGATCTCCAATTACAACCCCATGTATAGAGTTTTTTTCCAGTTTTTATATTAATAGCCCAGAGACCTATTTGACATATAGAACCAGCCTAAATAAAATAAGATCGGTGAGCCAGTTGAGGGTTTCAAACCCTAAATTAATCACCCTTTATGTAAAACAGAAAACTTTCAGCTTTAAATCACAAGAAAACTGCATTTTTTGTAACCAATTTATTACAAATAGCGTATTCCATATTCTTTACCACTGTGAAAAACTTATTGAAGACAGAGAAAAATATTTAAGACCGTTATTATCCGAACATAATGGTCAACAGAACATTAAAAAAATACTCCAAATCAACTGCCTACAAAGACTAAATACAATCTACATCTTTTTAGTGTCAATATGGATCATCATAGAACTCTAGACTCCTTAAATAGTGATGACCATCACACAATTAAGTGATAAGATATAATTCCGTGTACTATCTTTGTTTATGATGATTTTTTCTCTTTTTGGGTATTGTTTTTGGATATTATTTATTTTTGAATGACTAGTAAGATGTGAAATTCAATATTAATGTGTGTGCGGTAAAGTTGGCAATGTATAACCAAATGTTTACAAGATGTATATCTTTAACAAAGCTAAAACTAGATAGTTAGAATTCAAGAAAAATAATTCCTAAAAATGCAATAGAGGATGCTTGAGTAAGTAGATCTTACGAAGATTGAAAAAACGAAACAAAAAACAAACGTAAGGCAGTCATGGGAACTGCTCCAAGCAAATGCCTAAGGATGACGAAGCCGCCTCAATTATATGCAAAGCAGGAAACCTAACTGACGATCTCCAAGATAGGCACGAGGAAAATGTTTTTATCATGTCAAGTTCACAACAAGAGAAATTGTACTCCTTAAAAACTATTACGCTGAAAGAAACTCTTGAGAACCTGGGATCCCAGTGCTCTTGAAGAACTTTGACCGCAAGATGTGGCGTCTGTGAATAGAAAAGTGGGAAAAGGATATTTTTATCTTTTCTTAGGTATTATCATCCAGGCCGATATTTTTAGTGATGGAATCCCTACTTTAAGTGAATTGTACGTTTACGCAAGTTGTTTCTAATAGTTATTATTATTGGTGTAGATGGTTAATAACTCTAATACTTATTTTTCTAAAGCAGTGTTTCCCAAAAAGTGGTCCGCGAACACAAGTGTCCAGGGGGTCTGCGAGATGTCATTAGGAAATCATTTTAAATTTCTTTAGTATAAAATATTTGTGAAGGCTTCGCTTTTAATAACAATCACATAAGCTCTACACAGAGATATTCAACATTTCACAGCTAGCGATCACTGAAATGTGACAGCTACTACACAATCACGACCATAAAATTGATCATTTCATAAAAGATTGAAAATGTTGAGCCTATATAACATATGTTACTTTGTATAAGATAATAAACAATATTTGATCTCTTCATGAGTATTTTCATAAATAGCTATCTAGTATTAGTTTAAAATTATAGTGATTCAATGTTGTTCAGATTGAAGTAAACTCCTTTTTTCTTTATTCCCATTTCTTCTACTTGGCGATTTCTTGCATACTGAGCTTTACAGGTATTTCGCATTTAATTTACGTAAAACAGTGTAGCTTAAACGTTTATTTATGAATATATATATATATATATATATATATATATATATATATATATATATATATATATATATATTATATATATATAGAATAGAAAATAAAAAAAACCTGTACCTCTACAACCCATGAAGCGTCTTGGGCTCAGTACATATAGAGATTCGTACAGTTTCAAGGGCCATCTGTATATATATATATATATATATATATATATATATATATATATATATATATATATTATATATATATAGAATAGAAAATAAAAAAAACCTGTACCTCTACAACCCATGAAGCGTCTTGGGCTCAGTACATATAGAGATTCGTACAGTTTCAAGGGCCATCTGTATATATATATATATATATATATATATATATATATATATATATATATATATATATATATATATATATATATATATAAATCTGATATTTAGGACTTAGACTTTTAGAATTTTGGTCCTCTTGTCATTGAAATGATTGGATGAAGGGATACGCCAGACATTTTTATTGGGAACCACAGTATAGAGTATGGAAGATTTTATTATTTCTAATTAAATATAATATATAATACAAATTATTTAAGCTTAAAGAATAAGAATAATTCTTCACCTCTCATATATTTCTTCGTGGATATACTCTGTACTACTATTCTATAAAGAGTGATTATATACAATCAAATATAACTACTAATGCAGGTGTTAGTACAGTAGTGTGACAGTTTAAATTATTTGAACTGTCATACTATGTACGCCGCTTCTCATGCAACCTGAAATACCTAAATTGTTCTTTGTATCTTAACTAATATTTTACAATTAAGGTTGGGAGTTTGTCTCTGGCGTTTGGTTTAGAATTCAACAAACAACCTTCAAAGTAATTCTTTTTATAGAAATGCGAAAGTAAAGTAACAAAGGAATTAAAACAATGTGATTGTAATTGTAATTGCTTTCTATTTACTTTGTACTTTCAATTCAGAAGTAATATATTAAAATATAAATTATATATTTACATAAAAATTTATTGTAATGTTAAAATGAATACACAATTTAGTTCTATAAATTATGCAGCATATGTATCTGCTGAGCTGCCTGCTATGTATGGCCTCAACCATCCACATGTCTATGTCAATAAACCCAAAACCTTCTTATTAATAATTGATCTATTGACTGTCATTAAAGGGTGCGAGTGATATATACCCCATTATTTATTTATTACTTCTTCTTCGGCTGGCTCGACAGACAGTGTAGAGCCTTGGCTACCTAGTAGAATACACTCGCGATTCTCAATGACAAGTCATTGAGTAGGATGATCCTTCTCAAAGCCGATTTTTATGACTGGCCATCAGTTGACTGTCGGGTCTCAAGTACCCAGGAGGAGACTGAGTGAATCTCCATTTCATTATACTCTTGAAGAAGTCCTCCAGGACTAGGATTCAAAGTCATGACCTTTGGTGAGTTATAGTAGCGCGCTGGCCTAAACAGCCAATAGCCCTCATATTTACTCTCTGCTCTGAATTTATTTCATTTATTCAGAGTAAAATACAAGCCAATCAACGACTTTAGAGTTTTATACCTTTGAGTTCAAATAAATAAACTGATAAAACTAACGATTATGTGTATATTGCTTTGGGGTAAACTTAGCCAGTATACAGAAAAATTGTTTTATAGTTAGGTTCCAAGGTGGTAATGTGCTTATTCGTCACATCATTTGATCCTTACAACCGTTTACCCTAATTATGTATAATCAATGATAATCAATAAATAATGGTAAATACCTGGTTGGAGCAGTGCATACTCGCAAGCTGGGTGAAATAGTCCAGCGACACCAGCCCTGTTTGTGCTGGGTCGCACAGCCTCAGCACGCCCTCCAGCTCTTCTTGCGAGACGGGCATCCTTCCGCATAGCTGCATGAAAAAGAAAACAGGTTTTTAGTTGTATATTGAATTCCATCAAATTTTACAATATGATAGTTAATTTATTCAAATCTTTAAAATTAAAAGTACTTTAGAGGAAGAACTTAAGGAATTTAAACTATCGGCATTTAAGCCCTGTCAGACTATTTCAATCAAAATGAAACCTACATGATATTATAGCCCGTCCAATTTTACATCGATATAGCGAGTTTAATCAAAATCGTTAGAGCCGTTTTTGAGAAAATCATAAAAAGGTGCAAAATGCATAGTATGAAGTGGCCCTTCTGGTTAGCTGATTTTGATGAAAAAGTTGCTGTAACATCTCGGGCGTATAGTTGTTTTAAATATGAAATTTCAGTTTCATAGGACTTTTCGTTTTCGTGCTGGAGTTACCGCACACCGACACACTTGGTCATTTGTACTCCCCGAAAACGTGTATTTCTGGTGAAAACTGGAATTCAAAAATTTTCCCGATCGCAAAAGTTTCCCTTACTATATATATTCATACATAGGTAATTGAAAGTAGAATGCTTTCTTGTTTGCTTGAATGAAAAAGAAAATAACTGATTTTGTAACAAAGACTATATATATGTTGCAATATAGACTGTTGCCAATTTATCGTATAAACTTTACTTACTATAAGATACGGTCAATCCTAGTCCACATCTGAATTGTACTGTTTAGAAGATAAATCAGGGATATATATCAAATGCCAGAAAGGTACACAACATTAGGAGCAACACATATAAAAAAACTTATTCGTCAAAGAGGGCAAGAAAAAAACTACCGTAAGTTTGTTTCTTAACTCACCTCACATTTGAGGAGGAAAATGCTCTTTTCAAAAAGGCTCCATTGAGAAGAAGACTATTAAATCCACATTAGACAGACAGTGTGTGTGCTTCTTATGACTGCAGCCGCTGCCTGTAATCTATCTAGAAGCCTTTCGAAAGATCAAGAAAGTAGGCCTTACAATGCTCGCTTGGTTCCAGTTAGGCTGGGAGTCGAAACTGGGGGGCGTACTCACGATTACAGAGATAATGTGCTTTACAGTCTGGTTGGCATCGTCAAAGAGAAATAATCCAACACATTTTCAACTTAAGACATTATTCATTATACAATAATATTTAACTAATGATTAGAAAATTAAAATGATATGGATTGATATAGACATATTAGAACACATGGACCAGAACATTGGGATTCATCTAACACGTACACATATGAAAGATTTTTATTTTTTTTTTTAATCTGTACCTTTACAAACCATGAAGTACAGATGTTACAGCGTTTTGAAATGATTAAATACGAACATTGATAGTATTTCTAGGCTAAAGGCTATACGATGGCATCTCCTTAAGCCAAGATCACAGTAAGCTCAATATTTGGGTAATTACTTTAAGAGGCTAAGTTTCCCCAGAAACGTCTCCCTCACCCCAGTGCTTACAGAAGGCTGGAATAACATGATAAATTATTTTTCTGACGCTGCCGAACTTTTCGAACCTAGGATCCCATAAACAGTAATCTAAGTATAGTATCAATTAATGAAATCGATTTTTTGTTGTTTTTTTTAACGCAATTTTATAACTCAAAAATTAAATATTAAGACACAGTTTATAGTTTTTGGTCCGATAATACCGGAATTTATCGAGTGAATGTTCAACAATAGAAAATGTAATAGTCTACTTTGATAATTATCAGAGAGAAAGAAAATGCTGTCACGGTTGTCCTGAATCCACAACTTAAGTATAAAAATTATTAAAGATTTTTTTTTTCCTTATTATTTTGGTTGATGAAAATATTCCATTATAATATAATCGTTCAGTAATATCTTGTATTTAATAGGAGTAAGAAGTTACAAAATATGATATATCATAATTTAAAAAAAAATTATTAAGTTAACTATAATCTAGAAAGTAACAAGAACCAAAGAAGACTATTCGAATAGACAGTGATAACTGATAATTGATCTAATAAGATCGATAATTGAAATGTATTACGACATGAAATAGTCATACAAATTACGATGTTTATTAATTTAGTGGTGTCTTATGACCTTATTTTAAGGGATGTCTGTAATATATAAATAATGACTGGAGTCCTCATCATATATCATAATACCATCAAAGTGAAGTATTGTATTTTTAGTTTCCCGAGTGGGCTTGACGTCAGGTTTGTCACAGTGACATTTATCAGCCAGTCCCTGGGAGTCTGGCCTTATCCTTTTTTTTTGGAACAACCACAGTTCTCGTGATGAGGAAGCAGTATTTTATGGCACCTTTTTTAACTTTTCAACTACCTTAATGCAGCATTAGGAGAAAAAAAAATCATAATCTCATAATCAAGTTTATAATACGGAATAAGCCTCAAAGTTTTATGTGAAGCAAAAATCGACAGCTAATGGTTATTATATTTCAATCTCGATGGACTTGAGCTCTCCAATACGACTGACTTCTTCTGCTTCTCGATTTTCACCCTCGTCACCTCTATCCCCTCTTTTTATTTTCAAAAATATTATATTTTGCAAATTTCCGATATCCTATCAGTGGTTATGACAAAGGGATGCAGGGCTGATATGAAAAATGCCCGAAGTCGGCGGTCCAGGCTTTTTCCACCCTCAATACTCATGTCGACTAGTAGCTGGGATCTAGTAAGTTCCTGGGGTATTGCGGGTAGGGTCAAGACCGATGGGGAACCCAAAGGAGGTAGGAAACGCCTTTTTTACTTTTTTTATAAAGCCCTCATAAATTTATTTATTATACAGTAAATAATGTATTAAGGTTAACGGGTTATATAATGTATTAACTTAACGGGTTTAACTAAAAATTCTATTTTAAATGTGATGATAATCATGACTGCAGAGATGTTTAGCAATACTCTTTATTACCAGATTTATAAATTTTGAAGAAATATACTTATTGTTTGATCTTAATTTACAGAAGAAATTTGATTCATGTATTTAGATGATGAAATATTCTGCAACATTATAGAGAGAAAATATCATTGAAAGCAGTACTTTTTAAATATTTTTTCAGTTAAACTTTTTTTTTTTTTTGTGAAATCATTTTGTAAAACATTGGATTTTCTTAATTTTTAATTATTCAGTTGATGATTATTTTAATTATTGAATTCATTGGCATAAACGGGGAGGTAGGAGGAATCCTTAGTGGAAATCTTGGCTATGTTCATGGTAGAATATGCGTTTGATTTTAAGTGTGATTAAAATTTTAGGACTGGTGAAAAACATTCTTTTAACAATAATAAAAAATTAGCTTGTGCATGTTTTTATTATTTACTATAAAATAAAATAAAAAATCAGAATCCCTGAAAGTACCTTAATGTGTAATACCTCATTGTATCAATAATATATATATTATTTTTTCAATCTTAATATTAAATGTTTACTTCACATAACTCAGAAAAACGTTGAATTATTATCTATATATATATATATATATATATATATATATATATTATATATATATATATATATATATATATATATTATCTTTTTTTTAATATGCTTTATTCATATATAATCAACAATTTACCGTGTAAATACATCACAAAAAAAACCTTGTCAATGACATTTTATGTCATATACGTATTGTTTATTTTTAAGAAGGAAACTCTATAAGAATACGAAAAAAATTATTATCTGGATTACAATGAAAGTTTATTTAATTTAAAACTGAATAAGGGATCAACGGTCATAAAAAAAAAATTGTATAGTCAGAAGAAGGTGCTATTGTTTGGTTCCGCGCCGCTTTCATAGACTGCCCGACCGCAAGGAGCTCTTTAGCTTTCTCTATGATATTTTTAGAAAGTTATGTAACAATTATAGGAAGTGATATAGATTATATTTAAAGAAAATAATTGCTAATATTCAAAATTGATTAAAATAAGTTGTTATACAATAATTTTATGGAATCGGTCGCCGAGGTTTACATGTTCTAAAAAAAAAATCAGGCTGAAACGGTTGAAAACGAAAATAAGCCACGAGAAGAAAACAATTTTTAATTTAACAAATTGTGAAGAAACGCTAGAAATATGTTTTAAATATGCAAGGGGAAATCTCGCCGCTATAATCAGATTTATCCCAAAGTGTAATTTTAATATTCAATGACGTATATTAAGTTCGATTTATAAACTTAATGGGATGATCGGGGTGTCCGAATGGGTATTCGCGCAGTTCTATATTCGCGTGTTGCCCAGCTACTTGATGATCGACAAACTTGGAATAAAATAATTACGTTGAGGGGATTTCAACTGTGGCTAAATCCACCACTCCCATTCCCTGGCCCGAGAAAACCCCCATATTGTCTAAAAAGGTGAAAAAAAAAATAATTTAAAATATTTCATAATGGGATAAGCTTCTTTTTCCGCATGTTGAATTAACAAACAAGTTAAATCCTGCCGTGATTTTTTTAAATTTATTATTATTTTTTTTTACCTTTATCTTTTTCTTTTTACCAATATTCTTTGTATCTCTTCTTCTGAGAGATTCGGCCTGTCGTTGTTATGCTTTAATGCTTCTCGGAACCTATTAGAATATTTTCCTCATTCAATACATTTCATAGATTTGCTCTGTCTTTCAAGGCTTCCTCTGATATCCTCAGTTTTTTCAGGTCTTCTTCCATTTGTATAAACCATTAGCTTCTTAAATTTTACTTAAGAGGAAATTATAAATTTTCTTAGTTAATCCCAAAAATTCCTCTTTTTGTTCTACTGGACAGTTATTTATTTTATTATAAAATTAATTATGTATGATTAATTTAATCAGATCATTCTGAAATTTCTGACCTACAATTTTGCTTATGATCTTTCTTTCTTTTTTCTTGTCCCAAAGTTTCTATTAGACTTTTGTTAATGAGATATCCAAGGCAGATGTTCCCAACAAGCGGTTCGCAAACAATGTTCTGAAGCCCGTGATGGGTCTTAGGAAATAATTTTAAATGAACCTAACGTAAAATATTTGTGAACTCTTGGCTTTCAATAAGAATTGCAAGCTCTACACTTCCAACTTCAACATTCTAAATGATATAATTGCTAGTGATCACTTACAGGTCACTGCTATTGCATGACCAAAACCTTAAAATTGGTCATTTTCTAACTTTTCGAAAGTAATGAGTTCAAATCTATATTAATATTATAAAGCTGAAGAGTTTGTTTGTTTGAAAGCGCTAATCTCAGAAAGTACTGGTTCGAATTGACGAATTGAATCATGCTGTGACCAATACGAGTGAAGAATCGGGGGAAAATCTGGAAAAAATGGGGAAATTAACCTTGCATCCCAATGATTCCAAATGATTTACTTTTTAATTTAAAAATGATTCAATTTCTCGTAAAGTTATCTTTTTCCGTAACAATGAATAAATCACAGGGGCAAAATCTTGAACACGTAGGAATCGATTTATTTCAAGATCGGGTTGCGGAGAAAATCAGTATTTCACTTCTTCTGCCACAAGAAAATAAAACTAAAAATATGATTTACGCAGAAGTACTTTGAAATATATTCTTTTAAAAACTTCTTAATGGCGATCATAATAACAGAAATTGACGCTGACGAAGTCGCGGGCAACAGCTAGGGAAAGATATAACTTCACAAAATACATTGAACAATATTTTATTTCTTTAAGATTATTTGAATTAGTACACATCTTGTATAAATAGTTGTTCATTTTTATACATTTATTGTCATTTGATTGCTATTGCAGCTGCAGCGGACGATGATTCGGTGGAGTTTAAATTTTTCCTTTTTAGGTTAAGTTGGAATAGGGATTTTAAACGAGTATCTCATATCGCACATTTTCAGAACCAACATTTTACTCCCTCGCCAAGGGATTGCATACGAATTTTTTACTTCTTTTAAAAAAATCTCTGGGGTTCAGCATTGAATTTTAGCTATTCGGATTGAAGTAAACTACCAGAGCCTGGTTATTTCTTCGTAACTTCCATTCTCCTACTTTGCCATTTCAAACATACAGAGATTCGGTTGGGAGATTTACGTATTAAACGTGTTTGGTTTGGCCCTCTAATAATCTAAATATATACTAATTAATTATGATTGTGGGGTTTCTTGCAATAATTGGATAAAGAGATCGGCAAAATATTTTTGTATTTAATCACTGATCTTAGGTATTCCAACGGATATTTTTTTCCAAAATATTTAAAACTGGCTACTTCCTCAAACCTTTGTTTTTATCCACTGTTAAACTTAATATAATCAAAACCGCTACTATAATGAATCCATTTAGTATGATTTCAAAATCAGAAGTATTTTAGCGAAAAGGGAACTTCATTACAACAACGGAGGCCTTGTTATAATTGAGAAGTTGATTTTTAAAAGGTACCATTTCCATTCTAGAAAATTTTACAGGAAGCGCGAAAATTTCCCTTTACTATATTATTAAACTAGCTAATTTGATTTTTTTCGCATTAAAATCTAGAATTTTAATGAATAATTAGTAGGTTAAATCTTCCAAAACCTGTTTATTACACTTAAACTTTAAAACGAGTCAACGTTTCGGGGACCTTCCCCATCATCGGAACTCACTAAAATGCATCAACAAATCAATTAACATTATAAAATCATTTTTTTATATACTAATTAAAATCATAATTGAAAATATATATATATATATATATATATATATATATATATATATATATATATCAATGTTATATAAAATTATATCTACCTGAAAGTCATACAAAAATTAAAATATTATCCATTTTTAATTAAACTTTTGTCAATAATGTATGCCATTCAATTTTTTTTTTTTTTAATTAACACTAAGGAAAATCATCCTTCTAAACTGACATATTCTTTGGCCCCTAATGGATTAGGACGATCCAATTTACTACAGAAAGTACACACTGATTTATTATTAAATATAGGTCAATGTGTAATAAACTGTTTTTGGAAGATTTAGAAACCTACTAATTATTTATTATCAAATTAAATTTTTCCAATTCACCTATTTTAATCTAGAATTGTGTTTTTAATATATTAATAACATCACATTAAAGTTATGAAATGTTTTAGTATGATTTGGAACGAAACTAAATGTGTGATTCGGTACTTTTAGAAAATAATCTAAAACTAGTTCTAAATCATAGGACTTGAGTGTTTTTTTAATAAAATTAAATAAAAGATCTAGATAAAACTTAATGAGGAGAATACAAATATTTTAAAAAATCAATTTCTTAAAAAATATCCTTTTTAGAAATCAACGTCTCAATAGTTACATTATACATTAAATTATTCAAATTTTACATCACCATTTCCAGGAATAGCATATTCTATGCAAGATATGACGCTAGTTTTGTATAACGTATTAATTATACCACCCTTCCCTACTTCTGGAAAAAATTAACATATTACGGTAGTTATGCTTTCTTTAATGTTGCTAATAATCTTCTTTAATGCATTGTACTGTTAAGTCTTCTTGCTCCAGTTCCACATATTGCGAATTATAAATTATGTTCCTCATGCATCGTAAGAGCCTCCTCTGTCCGGTTCCTTTCAAGGAATGACTCATCAAGATTATGTCACATCCCTACAAATCGAAAGTCAAGATGGAAAAAAGTTAAATGGTTGATGAATTTCTTGTGGTAGACTATGATGGTGAATTGGCAATAATTAATGAAAATAAGTAAACGATCAGATTAAACATTACAACGTTGCCGAAATTTACTAAAAAGGAAAAATCCTCAAAATAAATATTAATAAAATGAAATTTATGGTTAGTTGTAGATGCGGATAAAACTAAGTATATTTCAGTTCAGTTATGTTTTCTTTCTTTATTTTTTTTTGGGGGGGGGGGAGAGGAGGGATAAAATAGTATTTAATTCATTAAAAGACTCCCAACAAAAAATATTTTATTGTAATAAAGAATTGGTCAGGTCGTTGAAATATATCTTTGAAAAAAAATAATCTATTGAGAACAACATAACTTTTAATAAACTTCCTTTTTAAAAGAATTTTTGGGCTTTTCGGTAAAAATGGAAAAGATAATTACACTGGATTTCTTTGGAAACATTATTTTTTAGATAAAATAATACATGGAACTTCTGGTTCGCCAATTTTTGTTAAAACCTGTTGTGACATCCCTGGCATCTCTTATTTAAAATTTCAGTTTCATATGATTTTTTTTAGCTAGACCATTGAAGACCATTGGACTTGAGAGACCTTAAAAGTTGTATTTTGTGTATAAATGTTCACGGACATAATAATTATCCCTATTTATTTCAAATGTAGATGAATGAAAGTAACAATGTTATAGTTAAAAAAAAGAAACTATAAAAAGAATAAAGAAAATACTAGTATAATATTATTTTCACTGAAACCAGTATTTCACTTTTAAATTAAATGAATTTTTTCATGATCATGGGTGGGTGGGTCGGAAAGAGTGTAATATAAGTGTCATTCCTCTCTCCATAAAAATCTTTAAATCAATTATAAATATAAAGAATATTAGATAAAAAATAAAATAATGTATTATTATAATAAGTATTGTTATTCTTTCAAACAGGCACTTAATTTTAAAATTTAAAAGTATATGGATAGTTTTTAGAAAAAATATCTTTCGTTTTACAGCTCTTACACGTCTTTCACTAACTTACCCTCATTCATTCTTATCATGATTATTAATCATTAGATTCATAAAAAAATGATGTTATGAATTATGAATATAATATAATTTACTTCGTCTGTCATTGTCTTGGTTTTCATGTTGTAATATTATTAACATGCAATATCTTACAACAGCTAAATGATATCCTTAAAATTTATTACATTTGTATTCAAGAATTTGGAATTCGTTAATCTAAAGGGATAGTATAATTTCATGTTGGCCGCCTACTACAAAGTTCTGCTGTCTATTGTATTGTTCGAATTCTTCATATTATTATTATAATTATAAATGGAAAATTAGGACGGTCTAATGTGAAACAAATAAAAATGATAATTAAAAATAAGTCGTAAATCTTCATTCAATTCTCTCTGGTATTTTCTCGAGAAAGCTACTGTTTACCAGAGAGATCTTTTCTCCTAAAAAAATTCCCTTTTCTCCTATCTTTGATTAGATGGTTGGAAGGGGTTTTAAATGGAATAGAATGATATTCACACAGTTTTAGAATGAATCGGATAGAAAAAGAAAACACTACTTCCCGTGCAAGGAAAAAAACCGGAGAACCTTGAATCCTCCAGAGTACTATTTGCATGTTGGCATTCTCGTGAGAAGAGGATGCTATTCTATCTATAACAAGTTGTGTTCGGGCACCGCCTTTTCTCAGCCCTGGATTTTCCCTTGGCTCTCATGGTCACTGGTATCAAGGTCTGTGGTAATTGGAATTAATATTACTACAATCGTGTTCGATCGAAGATGGCTACAGTCTATTGTCTAGCAATTATAGTAATAAGTCTTAGTCACGTGAAGTAACGGATTCACACTTTCGCATAGAACTTCATTTGTGTGCGCATGTTTGTTAAAAATCTATTTATTATGTATTTATTATGGATTGGAGATCCCTTTATGGTTAGGAATATAAGAATATGGTGTTATGTATTGAGAATACTAAGGGGTGGAAATCAATTATTGAATAAGTATTGTATTAATTTAAGAAATATTGAATATCCTATGTTGGCAGAAGTACAAAGGGCGTGTACTTGCCTCCCTTGGATTCTCCAACAGGCCCCCCGGTTTCCCCATCGGTCTGGGATAACAGAGACCACTTGTAGTTTTGTTCAGCGGCAGTCGACAAGAATATTAAGGGTGATCAAAAAATAAAAATAAGATCACAAGGGCTGTACCGCCAACCCGGGCACTTACAGGCACCCATATCAGCCCCACCCGAGGTGACGAGGATGGAAGAGAAGATCCGAAGCGCTGTCTTACTCCAGCCACGGGAGTCTTGTTCGAACCATGAGAGTTGAATTCTAGTAAGAGAACAGCCAAGGTCCATCCTCAAGAAGGAGTGAGGTCCGTCTGGGGGTCAGAGAGAGTAGCTGGAGACCTAAGAGCCTAGAAGGGGCGCCTATGACTGATTCCAGCTTCACTATCACTGATCCACCACCAAGGGTTTTAAAGGTATTTTCTTTCTTAGGTAACTATAATGGCCCTCAACTATTCTCAGACATAGTGTAAATATATTGTATATGTGTAAGTTAAGTTAAATAATAATGTCATCTATTGAAATCTGTCTAATTTAATCTTACTCTGCATGCCACCCATTGGGATTGGTAAACACGAAACCTATGAAAAGGATATCCAATGGTTTCATTAAATATTAGTATTCACATACATTAAATATATCAAATAAGCTAGTTTTTGAAGCTACCACTGCCTTAGAAAAAAATAACGGCTAAATTCACACGTTGTAATTTTTATTAATGAAAAAAATATATAATATTATAATAATTTTATAGCTTGGTGATAAATTTTAAAATGTACTCATATATTATTCTCAGGATTAGCAGTGCACAATAAAAAAAAATTCTTTCATTCATTCAAAAATACAGACCATTTACTAATATTACCAGTAATGAAGTACTCATAGGTCGCATAGGTCTGAACTCAAGCTGGAGACAGTAAATAAAAAAAGGACTCGGTTTTTCTCCTGAGTACTTTCTATTTTCTGCATTTACTCAGAATTATTTTACTTTGAGTGTTTGAATAGTTTTTTTTTTTTTGCTAATAGAGTGGATTTTATCAATTACGTATATTAAATATTTCGGATTTCGTCTATTTGGCGGCACATTAGTAAGACATTTAAGCCATATTTTTTCTAGTCAATTGTTTTAAAATCGGTCATAAGACTTTTGATTTATAAATAATTTAGTATAGTCCTATAATCTTAAGCATCATATTATTCTGTGATTAATATGATCAAACATAACTTAATAAAATACGTCAATATGGAATCAATCCTATAAATAAATAATTTTAAAATATTAAAAATGTTCCCTAAATAACTTATTAATGAACTTGGATGAATATTTAAAATATGTAGGTATTAAAATCTACCCCAGTAGCCTTATAAAATAAACTACACAAATATTCAAGATCCAATAATTTTAAGTACATGAGGATAATAAAAAGTACTCAAGAGGAAAGTTGAGTACTTTCTGTACCTCACAGTCACCAGCTGGAGTACAGACTCTTACTGTCTCAGTGGTTTAATAATTTCAATGTATTGGGTTGATGCAAAATTAATGCAGGTTTTTAGGAGGTATTGTAAATACGCCATATCATTACTTTAACCATATATATTTAATCAAAATAATTTCCATCTGAATCAATGCACTTTTGCCAACGTTCAACAAGCTTTCTTATTCCACCAGAAAAAAAATCCGAATCCCTGGACTCAATGAAATCACGAAAAGAATTTTCAATGTCGTCCTGGTTTTGAAAATTTTTCTCCCTCAAAAAGTTGTCCAGATGCCTGAAAAAGTGGAAGTCTGTAGGAGAGAGGTCAGGTGAATAAGGCGGATGTTGGAGAACTTCGTAGCCCAACTCGTGCAGTCGTCGAAGCGTTGGTTGTGTAACGTGTGGTCTGGCGTTATCGTGGAGCAGGATCGGCCCCTTCCGATTCATCAATGCTGGGCAAAGACGTTGCAATTTTTGAGTTCCGAGTTCCGCCGCCATTTCTCGTGTGGTTTTGGTTGGGTCTTCTTCCACTTTTGACCTCAGCTGGTCGTTGTCCAGAGCAAGATGACGGCCCCGACCTTCCTTGTCTTCGAGGTCGAAATCTCCTCTGCGAAACTTCTGGAACCAACGCTGCACCGTGCACTCATTAATAGCCCCCTGACCCCACACTTCATTAATATTACGAGCCGTTTGCGCAGCGCTGCGCCCTAATTTAAATTCGTAAAAATAAATTTGACGAAAATCGCACTTTGACATTTTCGATTCAAGACCTTTGAACACACTGAACAAAACGATTTTACTAAACAAATTCATGGTGAAAGAGAGGGTATTAGATAAGGTTTATTTTGGTATAATAATGATCAATGTTAGGATTAGCTTTGTTTACACAATTGGAATTAAGATATTGCAATAGAGGAAACCTGCATTAATTTTGCATCAACCCAATAATACTCCGTACTACGAATTTATAGTATTTTCCCATCTCTTTTTACATGTTATTTATGTATTAATTAAGAAGAACAAAAAACAACCATCTTACAAATGAGAGTAAAAAAACAACAACATACTAATAGTTGTTATCATTCATATTTCAAGCTCAAATTCTTTATTCACACCTGCCATGAATTTGAGAATCTGAGAAAATCGCCTTATATTTGATTTGCATAGTTAGGCAAGGTGATCTATAATCTAGCTTCTTTTCTGCCTCTATAAGTGTCTAAGTCTGGCATGTGGGTTGCGTCCATTTTATTTATCTAATCAATCAGGCACAAAAACTTGATTTCGAGTCCTTCTTGAATCTACTCGACAAGTCTCCTCCAGTTATTTCGATGTTCTGCAGCTGACGTCCAATTTACTCACGTCGAACAATTGTACTGCTATTAACAACAACTTCACCATCATCATTCCTCATCGCTTAGCTACTTTTTTCTATCCTTTCTATCATTATCTAATTTCAGTTAATTCTGAGATATGCCTGGAACGTGTCCGACCCACCTCAGTCTATTAAGTCCTATGGATTCAACAATGTTTGGTTCTTTAAAAAGGCTTTAGTTCGATCTTATTTGCTGTTCAAACATGAAGCTTCTTAGGCACTCAGTTTCAATATAGTTAATAACAAGTTTAATTTTTTTATAGATCAAACTTCGTCAAAGTTGAAGAAGAGCTTTTCAAAAGTCAGCAAATGACTATGTAGAGAATTTACGGGTGTTATATAATCGACCTTCCGTTATTTCCTCCTGTCTTGCTTTTAATGCACTATGAAAAATAGTCAAATTAGTACCGTCAACGAAGCAATTATTTTGTCAATAATAGTTTTTGTGCACAATACTCTTCATCTAAGGATATTCAACATTCCTCTCAGGCGTTCAGATAAGAATTCATAACATTTAGATTTAAGGTTCGATGGACCTGAGTGATGGAGAGTATGTTGAAACGGATTTTGGCATCCAAAAAACACACCATTATTAGTAATATTTAAAAATTATTTTTACAATATATTTTCATATTAACCAATCAAGTCAATAAAAATTATTTTACAAACCAGACCAGGATCACAATGTTATATCAACATATCTGCTTCATCAGTCATACAATTAAGCTTTGTTATAAGTTTTCCACCGATAAAAAGTCATATAATTTCTTTCCTTTATTAAATTGTAAATTTTCTAGCATTGGAAAACGTCATAGGTATCCGATTTCTCAAAGGTAACGCAGTGAGATAAATTCTGTGTCATGCGATTTTTATAATCAAGCATTACTTGTCATAAGTTTATCAACTGAAACAAAAATTCAAAACTCCAGCGTCATTATGGGATGTCTAATAAGTAGAAAAACAGCACATGTTTTCATCACTTCCTGAGCTTTTACAATGATTGTGGGTTAGATCAAGTAATTAGGTGTTTGGTTTAAACTTATTAAACAAATATCGAATTAACCTAATGTAAAAAACAATATCATTAACTCTAAAAGTAATTAAAAGTTGAAGGATGCTGACATACCAGTCGAATCAATATACTCGTATTCTTCGCTTAAAAAGAGATAAGATTAAGATAAAATAACTGATTGGTTTAGTGGATACAGGTTCGGAATTATCAGCCCATCTCGCCAAATTCTCTCTTTATCAGATAGTTATGAAGAAACCGCGGCTTTAATTTTTGCCGACCCCGAAAATTCAAAAGCCTCTATGTGAAATGCAGACCTTGCAAATAATCTTTTATTTTTTGGATCTATTTGAAACTTTTAGATTAGAGCCTAACCGATCACTCCCTTCTTATTTGTCCTCATACCGAGAACTTAACGCGCTCTTACATGATTTTGAATCATATAATACTGAAATCAACATATTTGTGAGTTCACCCCTTAAACATGACCTACCTAACAATAACTGCACTGATTAAAACATTGATACGTTAATCCTAATCCTGTATCTAAGAGCGTCACGATAATCAGTAACCCGGCTATTGAGGACGAACGACAATGGGGAAGGATGCAGAGCCGGAACAAACAAGAACAATGGCAGAGGATCACTATCAAGTTCGAAACCTTAGGTCTAGGGCAGTGCAATGATTATTGAAAAATCATTAGTTGCGCATTTGCATGTTACGAACTTTAAGTCTGTCTTAAAGTTGTTTTACATGTAATAGTTCGCTGTCGATAAATAAGAAGGTACTAATATAAAGAGAATTATATGTACGTTATTCAAGTGAAAATATAAACATTTAAAACAAAACCTCGACATAGCGCTGTAATATACAAGACACTACTGAAGCCTATCTAGACCTACGGACTTGAACCAAACCGGATAGCCAAATTTTTAACTTCGTACCCATCCAATCTTTTCAATACAAAGTCCTCCGTACAATTGTTGATTTTCCTTTAATGTCACCAACTATACCTTACATCACCTAAATATTCCATTTATTTTAGAGCTTATTCTATCCAAACCCATCAGAACCTTACTTACTAGCTCAACCCTCTACCTAACCCCACACATCCTTACCACCACACCCTAGAAGGTTAAAACGGCAGTAGCCCCGAAACCTCATGGAAACATTTATATTGAAGTTTTGGAATTGCGTATATTCCCCACTCAAGTGCTGTATGTATTTGGCTTGTATATAAGTATGCGTGTTTTTTATGATTCGTTTGCTTTTAAACTTTGAATATATCCAATTAATTTTTTATTATTGTTATTTAGCACTATAGTAGATGTCTTAATTACAATTTGTAATATTACTGAGTAAATGTTTTTGTTTAAGAAAAAATTAGCGAAGTAGCAGTACACATTTTTTTAAATTCTAAAAATCCGAAACTCACATAACAATTAATGAAAACAAAATACAGAACATTTTATTAGCTGCCCAAATAGAGACATTTCTCCACTCTTAAATAATTCAACATAAGCTTAAAATATACTTTATACCATAACAGGAAGTATCTAAATAAGTCAACTTTGATAGTTTACCATAATTATAAATTGTATAATTGTAAGTAAATTAACAATTACAAGACATAAACACTATTTTCTGTTAGATGGTTAAAGAATATAAAATTTACTATAGTATTTATGTTTCATTATACGAAACAACGTTTTGGGATACATTTTGTTTCTCTTAAGCATCTAAATGCATTGTAATACATTATCAGCAGGCCGCTCCACCGTGGATTACAATTTTTTATTATAATACAATGTTTAATTGCGAAAAGGGCGGAGAGCGGGTTCAATTTAACCTATTTTTATAAAATATAAATTTTTTGTGGCAGAAATAAATTTACAATGTATAAAGTAGAGGACCATACAGTCTAAATCGCACGTATGTTGTCTTTCAATCACAATCTGTTTAGATAACTGGCTCATATCATGTCTTTATTGGTCTTCATGTGGGATTGATCACTTCCCCTACTCGCCTTCGTTTGCTTTCATTTTTTCAAGACACTCTAGTCGAGAGTTCTTCAAATCTCTTTTTCTGAGTTCCCCACTAAATCCAAAGAATTACTAATTTTTTGGATTATAATCAATTTATTGTCACGAGTTAAGTCTCTTTTTCCGACTTAAAGGTATATTTATACTTAATTTTAGATAATTAATTTTGTCTTAATTGTTAGTTAAACTTACTTACGAAATGCTAAAAGGTCGTCTTCAACAAAGGACCTTACTTACATTTGTCAGTCAATTGCAATTAATTATTCAATTATTTTTATGAATCTGTTAACAAGTGATTGAAGAACTGAATGAAAAGACTTCAGGTATATATATATATATATATATATATATATATATATATATATATATATATATATATATATATATATATATATATATTTATATATATATGTTTCACAGTTCACTCAATGGAGTATCTTTTCTTCAAACACTAATTTATTAACAATAATTATATTATCAAAAATTATTAATCTTTACATCATATATTCGTCAAAATCTTTAAATTGTTATTATTTCACCTATGTAATATATATTTCTTTCCAACATTTCCTTGTTATCCGAATTCTGAACTGATGCACTTTAATCCTAACAAAACTCTTTATGCTCGTTTATCATATTTATTAAAAATTATTAATAGCCACATTTATTATTATTTTGGTTTAGCAAACTTAAATTTTATTAATTAAACTATATATCATTTTTATTTTATTTTAAGATCAGTATAATTATTATTGATATTCTTGGTGTCTGTTTTACAATTTACTGTATTATCTATTTATTTTAATTAGTAAAAATATCTAGATGTTTATTTAATCACTATTGGAAGAACATATCATAAAGTTATTATCAGACTATAAAAAAAAAATTCTTAAATTCAATAAATTGAATTTTATTGTGATTGGACCTCGTATTTAAAGGTTACTTGGAGTTTAATACTAAGCTCCAAAAGCCTATATTAATGATTTCTCTACTAAACTTTTTATATGTTGTTTACAGTTACATTATTTCTGTAACAGAAGAGAATTTTTCCACACACACTCGAACGTGCGAAATATAATATTTTTTACGCCATTGAAAAATAATTTTTTACCCTTTTTTTAGTCGTGCATTGCATTGTATCCTGACACGACCTTATTGATGCAGTCTTTCTTATATCTTGTTAGCTTCGGACATCTTTCAATGGGTTCTCCATTCTTGCTCTTTCAAGTTACACACAATGGGCAAGCGTGTTCTTTATTTTTTGTCAATATTTATATTATAAAGATGAACTGGGGGAAAGTCATGTGCAGTGATATCTCAATCATTCCTTAATAACCTCAAGTAATTATTTTAGACATATACGAATATATGCAATAGTTTTTATTTTGATTATTCTGGCCTTCCTGATGAATTTAAATCTGATAAAGAAATTTTAGTAAGCTAAGAGATAGAGAAAGCGAAAAGTGTGGAGTCAAGGAACTATTGGCACATTTTTACCCAATTTCTGAGTGGCCGGTTAGATGCGTCACAGCACGCACAGCGAGGGGTTAGTACAACTTTTCATATCTTTTATCGACTAAAGTTCGCTGTTTTGTCAAAGGCACAATTCTAAAAGTGACGTAAACATATTTTGAAGAAAATATTCATTCATATGCAATGAGTAAAGTAAATCCTATTTTCCTGTTGATATTTTTAAAAGTTTTTTTGCTTCTCTAAATTTGGTTTAATCTTAAGCAAGTTTTAGATCTTTTTTATGTATTTAACAATTTTATATAAATAAAATACGTTTTTGACGAAAATCATATTATCCGTTTTCTAGTTTGCATTAAAAATATTATATAAATTCTGTCAAAAATAAAATCTTGTTAGCATTATCATACAAAATAATGAAATACATCAAGAACAGACTAGAAAGCCTAAACTAAAGGCTAAAACTTTTATACTTATTTCTTTCAAGACGTTCAAAATTAAAACTAACTCAGAAAGTGAATACTTACAATACTTACTAAAGCCCATTTGGCATCGCAGATAAACGGAACGGCCAAAAAAACACACGTAAAATTAAAATCCCCCCTCCCCTCCCAAAACAAAACTTTCAGAACAATACAAAATTCTCCATTGTGTATAAGTAATATTACTGCACACACAGACCTACCTTTAGAAGCCAACAGTCAACTAACACATCAGGACCCTATGCAAACACAGACAACTTACGTGAACGTACTTTTTTTCTTTTTTTTTTTGACCATAATTTTTTTTTTTTGAGATATATTACAATTTGTTACAAAATGAACAATAATAATATTGATAAGAGACCACATTCATACTATATATACAGAAAATTATAATAATGGTCAAATTACATAAAATAGAACATAAATAAATTCATATATATACAATAAAATAATAATAATAAATAAAAAACAAAACAAATCGAAACAAAAACCTATTATTGAGATAAATAAAAAGTTGGCAAATAAATAAACATCTTACACACAATCATAACTATTTACAATATATACAATTGCTAAAGGGACCCCAGCAAGCGCTTTTCCCTCCACTTGTGGAGGAAAAAGCGGAATCCAAGAGATCCCAGCGCCTCTATCTCAGCCGCATCACTGGTCTGAGCCAGTGGAGGCCGAGTTAGGGCGCTGTAGCCACAAACATACCGTACATGAGTGGAGGATCTGACCATTGTCAGAACTCCAGTTTAAATGTTTACAATAGGTCTCGTGGCCACTGCCGTTTCAATCTTCGAGGAGGATTGTAGGGATGGGTGGTGCTGGATAGGGATTGCGCTAGAGGGTTAGGATGATGACTAAGGTTCTGATGAAATTTGGAAAATTTGGATGGTACCAGGTCTAAAACAAACGGAATATTAAGGTCATGGTGTAGGGTACAGTTGGTAACGTAATAAGGAGCATTAACTATTGTTCGGAGGACTTTGGATTGGAAGGATTGGATGCGTTTGATGTTAGAATGTTTAGCTGTTCCCCACAGTTCAAGTCCGTAGGTCCATATAGGTTTCAGTATTGTCTTGTATATTAGTAATTTGTTGTCAACTGTAAGATGAGATTTTCTGTTTAGTAGTCTGTATAACTGGCCGAATCTGCGGTTGAGTTCTTTTCTTTTTAGTCTTGTATGTGGGTTCCACGTCAGTCTTTTGTCTAGTAAAAAGCCGAGATACCGGACTGTGTCTGAGGAAGGAAGCGGTATGGAATTGAATTTAACTGTTGGACAGGATTTGCGTCGAAGGGTGAATGTGACGTGAGTGCATTTGCTTTCGTTCACCTTAATGCGCCAAGCATTGCACCAGTCTTCGACAAGGGAAAGGTGCTTTTGGAGATTTAGCGATGCTGCTTCAGGATCGGAATTGGATGATAAAATGGCTGTGTCATCAGCAAATGTTGCCAGAAAGGTATTGGGATCGGTAGGGATATCGGCGGTGAAGAGGATGTAGAGGACGGGTCCTAAGACGCTGCCTTGAGGAACACCGGCCTCAACAGTATATTGTTCGGAAAATTCGGAACCACAGCGAACTCGGAAGGAGCGGTTGGATAAATAGGATCGAAGGATTAGGTATAAGGATTGAGGTAAATGGGTTTTGAGCTTAAAGAGCAGCCCGGGTGCCACACCCGGTCAAAAGCTTGAGCTATGTCCAGAAAGGCACCCGAACAATACTCCTTGCACTCAAGGGCGGAGGAAATGTGGTCTACAACTCGGAGTCCTTGCTGAACCGTGGAATGTTGAGGACGGAATCCAAACTGGTGTGAAGGAAAATTGTGAAATTTGGCTAGGATTCGTTTTATTAGGAGTTTTTCGAAGATTTTGGAGAGGATCGGAAGAAGGCTAATAGGTCTGTAGGATGACGTACAGTTGGATGGTTTGCCTGGTTTTAGGAAAAGGATGATAGTCGAGTGTTTCCACAACAGAGGGAAATAGGTAGTGCGTAGGATAGAGTTATAGATATATGTAAGGAATGTAATGGCTTTAGGTGGGAGTTGTCTTAGGATTTGAGGAGTAAGGAGATCGTATCCAGGGGATTTACGGAGAGGAAGCTTTTGAAGAAGGTATTTGACCTCAGAGGGATTGATTGCTTTAGGTGGTAAGGAAATTGGTATCGGTGACGTAAGGAACTCTTCAACTATTGCGGTATGGGTTGGATTGAGATCAGAATGAGGAGTGAATACCTTGGAAAGGTGTAGTGCAAATTCCTGGGCCCTATCTTTGTCAGAAGCAGCCCAGGAATTATCACTACGCCGGAGAGGATGGGATATCAGGGGGGATTTTAGAATTCTCTTCGTGACATTCCACAAGGAATTGTTACGAGTCGAGAGAGAGGAGAGGTAGGAATTGTAGGATTGGGAACGGAAGATCGCCAACTCCCGCTTTAATTGTCTACAATAAAAGTTATAGGAGTGGCGATCTGCTGGGTGACGGGTGCGTTGCCATAATGTTCTGGCTCGGCGTTTGGTGTGGATTAGGTCTAGGAGGTGTTGTGGTAAATGGTTTTTGTAAGGATTTATTTGGGAGTGCTTGGGAACGGAGGCAGTCCAGGCGGCTTGTTGAATCGAGGTTGTAAAGGAATATACGGCATCGTCAAGGTCATTTGGGGTTTTGAGAATCACTCTGAGGTCAATGTCATTAGTGAGGATTTCCCGGAAGAGGTTCCAGTTGACAGGGCCTTTAATGAATGACGGTGGGATAGGTTTAGGAATAGGTGTTATGGATACATTTAGGAACAATGGACTATGATCAGAGGATAGTTCATCAAGGCGAGCTATGGAAAGATTCAGAGAGCCTAATCCGCTGTGGATGAAGAAGTCGAGGATGTCAGGATTACGGTTAGGATCTGTTGGCCAGTAGGTAGGAGAATCGGGAGGTAGGAGATGAAAGCGTCGGGAGTTGAGTGCAGACTGCAACGTCCGTCCACGAGAATTGGTTGTTCTAGAACCCCACTGTTGATTCTTAGCGTTTAAGTCTGCACCCAAAATGAAGTGATTACCCAAGGAGTTGAGGAAGGATCCAAATTGGGCAGAGGAAATTGGATGTTTAGGAGGGCAGTATGCTGATGCGATGATAAGCGGAAAGGAAAAGGTTTTGATAACAATGGAAGTTGCTTGTAGGAAGTCGTGGGCGGGAAGTGGGTGTAAGTGATGGGTGAGGGATCGGCGGACTATGACAGCAGTACCGGCATGGGCTTTGCCGTCTGGATGGTCTGTCCGGTATGTCGTGTATCCTGGTATTTTTAAGTACTGTTTAGTGGTTAGTCTAGTTTCAGTAATGAGTGCAACATCAATGTTTTTGTCCTGCAGTACGGCTGTAAGTTCGTCAGTGTGAGTTCTAACACCATTCGCATTCCAAAGGAGAATGGATAAGGAATTAGGTGAGGTCATTTATGGTTTTTTTAAGGCAGGAATGAGATTTGTTACGAGATTCGTAAGGAGTGATATTAGGGGCATAACAAGGGATTTAATTTCGGAAATAAAGGATGTCATCAAACTGGTAAGGTCTGTGGCATTTGAAGGAGGAGGGATATGAGAGATTTGTGGTTGATTAGGATTTTTAGGATTGGTTACATTTTGAGGAAGAGGTATATGTGGAATGGATTGAGGTACATTTTGTAGTTCCGGCAGGGCCACGGCTTCAGTACTTTGATTCCCACCTCCAAGTAAGTGGGCAAATGATAAATTGGCATCAATAAGTTTTGAGGGTTCTCTTCTGTTTCTTACTTGTCTTGCTGTTTCATCCAGTACTTGAGGTTTTTGAATCCTGGTCCTCAGCTCCTTATAGATTTGGCATCCTTTATAGTTGGCCGGGTGGTCCTTCAGGCAATGAGCACATACAGCTGGTGTTGATTTTGGTTTTGTACACTCCACAGACTTGTGCTGTTCACCGCATTTCACGCATCGAGGTATGTGATGACAATAACTTTTAGTATGACCATATGCTTGACAGTTATGGCACTGAACTATCTCTTTCTTTATGTAAGGTTTTTCAACTCTTACACTTGTATAGTATAATCTATTGAGGTCATAGATTTGTTCAACTCCTTCCGATGGCTCCAAGTCCACGAAAAAGAGAGGTAGTGGAATTTTATCCTTTAGGACATTAGTGACTTGTCGCACTTTATAGCCTATCTCCGTTAGTTCTTCTTTAATAGCTTCAACTGGTGTCGAGGGGTGTAAGTTTCTTATTACAACCCTTAAAGCTCTCTCTTGGCGTAGCTGGTAGGTATGGAAATCCGCTTTGGTATCAGTTAGATATTTCACTATTTTTCTATATGTCTCGGCAGTAGTAGGAGATATTTTGGTATCATTAATTCTACTCATACAGTAGTAGCTGGTAGAATCGGTAATTTTGTTCAATTGTGTACACAACAACTGGAAATTTTTAATATTTTTGACAAATATTGGAGGGGGTCGTGGTTCACTAGGTATAGGAGCAGAATCCATGTTTTCTTTTTCATTATGTAAAATCTGAAAAGGATTTGGGGTGAAAAACGGTGATTCGTCAGTCATCCCTTGTGACGATGTGCCAGGTTGTGGTTCAGATTCTGAATTAGTACCTGAAGGGGTTGCTTGTAATCTTTTATTAGTATCACGGCGAGGTCTTTGTTTCGTAGGGACGGGATTGAACCACTAGATCTAGATCTTTTAGTTGAAGCTTTGGAGGACATTACTTGATGATAATATCGCATTTCATGTAAGGAAAATAATTAAATAATAACCAGATGTGGGGGAAAAAAAAAAATAACTTAAGAAAAGTTAAGCAAGACCAGCCTTGCCTAGCTATTGGCAGTCAGCTGATATGAAGAGGTGACTCAGCATTCACTTTACAGTGTAAATTGTAACCCAACTTACCGTTGTTTGCTCCAATATTTACTGTTGTTGTTATCCTGAAGCCTGGTAATGTTTTCAAGACTGTTCTGAAGTGATATCCAATTGAAAAAGCAAGAAATTCAAGAGCCGATTTGAAAGATGACCGCTATACTCATGCGCATGCGCAGAACTCACATGAACGTACTAACATTTTTTTTTTTTAATTTGAATAAGAGGTAATAGAGTCTGCCATCTTCTGGGGCAATGAGTATTACAGCTAGAAGAAATCATTTATCACATATGTACGTTGTGAATAAATAAATAATTACAAGAATAATTAATAAAGACTAAACAAAGAAGAAAATAATATATATAAAGAAAATAATTACAACCTTGATCACATTCATATCTATCGTCCTAAGGAATTAATACAAAACAGTGCCACTACCCACATATCTCACAACATCCGTAAAAGGTTGAAAAAAAAAAACTTAGATGAGGGACCTCCTGAAACAAATAGGAAATAAGAATAAAGCCAGGAAGAGATGCCGTTGTTTAATACTCAATCTATCACGCCAAAGGATGAAAATCTACCCTCTGATTATTGATAAATAATCACTGACTATTCACTTCTTGACAGTTGTGAAAATAAGAAGAAAAAATCTGGTGCGGGCAACACACGACTTTCACTTGCCTTCATTTTTAAAATCAATGAAAGATTTTTACTTTCACTTACTATATATAGTAAGGGGAAGTATTGCGATCGAGAAAATTTTCGAATTCCAGTTTTCAACGGAAATACAGGTTTTAGGGTCCCCTGAGTCCAAATAACCAAGTCCCGCAAAAAGGTCTTGTGTGTGTGTGTGTGTGTGTTTGTGTGTGTGTCTGTGTGTGTGTGTGTGTGTGTGTGGTAACTCTCGGGCGGAAAGGGTAAGTCCTATGAAACTGAAATTTCATATTTAAGACAACTATACGCCCGAGACGTGACAAAACTTTTTTCATCAAAATGAGCTTACCAGAAGAGGCACTTTATATCATGCATTTTTCACTTTTTTTCGATTTTCTCAAAAACGGTTCCGACGATTTTGATTAAACTCGCTATATCGATGTAAAATTTAATGGGCTTTAATATCATGTAGGTTTTATCAAGATAAAAATGGTCTGACAGGGCTTAAATGCGGATATTTTAAATTTTCTTCCCCTAAAGTACCTTTAATTTTGTAGATTCAATAATAATTTCTAGATTATCTTGTTAACGCTGATGAAAAACTAGTAAATATATAAATTGAATAAATTCGATACCCAACTAAAGGAGAAAACAGAAAAAATATTTTTTTAATGCAATTTTTCATTTTTGAACATAAGAGCAGTAATATACATGTATGATATACCATTGGAAAGCTAAAGATTTTAGAAAAATTATCATCTCATACACAAGCTTTTAAAAGTTAATAGAGAGTGATGAAATGAACATAAAACTAACTGATTATTTTAGATAATAATATAATAGATTTTTGAATCAAACACATGTTTCTATAGAAATTTAATTTATTTAATTCTTTAATAGTTTCACGTATTTTTATCTCTAACTGTATTTGAAAATTCTTTCATTGATTTTAAAAATTGATGTAAGTGAAAGTCGTGTGTTGCCCGCACCAGATTTTTCAAATACAGTTAGAGATAAAAATACGTGAAACTATTAAAGAATTAATTAAATTAAATTTCTATAGGAGCATGTGTTTCATTAAAAAATCTATTATATTATTATCTAAAAGAATCAGTTAGTTTTATCGGCTTTTTATCATTCTCTATTAACTTAGAAGCTTGTATATGAGATAATATTTTTTCTAAAATCTTTAGCTTTCCAACGGTATATCATACATGTATATTACTGCTCTTATGTTCAAAAACGAAAAATTGCATTAAACAAATATTTTTTTCTGTTTTCTCCTTTAGTTGGGTATCTAATTTATTCAATTTATATATTTACCTGTTTTTTATCAGCGTTAACAAGATAATATAGTTATTTTTATTGAATCTACAAAATTAAAGGTACTTTAGAGGAAGAAAATTTAAAATATGGGCATTTAAGGCCTGTCAGACCATTTTAATCAGAATAAAACCTACATGATATTAAAGCCCATTAAATTATACATCGATTTAGCGAGTTTAATCAAAATCGTCGGGATCGTTTTCGAAAAAATCGAAAAAAGGTGCAAAATGCATAGTATAAAGTGCCTCTTCTGGTAAGCTCATTTTGATGAAAAATGTTTTGTCACGTCTCGGGCGTATAATTGTCTTAAATATGAAATTTCAGTTTAATAGGACTTATCGTTTCCACCCGGGAGTTACCACAGAACACACACACTCACACAGACCTTTTTGCGGGACTTGGTTATTTGGACTCAGGGGACCCTAAAACGTGTATTTCCGTTGAAAACTGGAATTCGAAAATGTTCACGATCGCAATACTTCCCCTTACTATATATAGCAAGTGAAAGCAAAAACAATAAGCCAAGTTACTCTTCATGATACTAAAATTTCCTCTAGATCTCCTTATGAATCAGACTAAAATAAATCTCAAATAACATGTTGTTAGTTCCAATTAGTTCTTGATGAGGGAAGGCCTACCTGATGCGCCTATCAGTCTTGATTATTTCGAAAACAATATCAAGTGCAATTAGCCACCATCTCAAGTTAATACAATTTAAAAAGAAGACTATAAAAATTAAGCTGGAATCGACAAGATATAACTAAAATACATATATCATTGGGATGTACTGAATTTTTTGTTTTTCATATTTTAACAAACTCACATTTTCTATGAATGCAGCTTTTATATATTTATTAAATTATACAATATTAAATATTACACATGAAAATCTAAACAAAATATTATGAAGAATTAATTATAGAATAAATAATCCTATTAAATATCATAATTATTTTGAAAATATTGGAAACGTATGCCTAATGTGAAATATTGAGGAATGTATTTTTTTTTTAAATTTATATGTTATGCAAAATAAGTTTCAAACCAAATGACTATATGATCAAATAACTGCATAATAATCACTTTACATTGTCACATGTATGTAACGGTATTTATATTTCAAATATTTTTCACGAACAGAAGGCCCTTTCAGACTTTATTTTAATAATTAGATAAATCATTTGATTGTTTTGATTCTCTTTTTATTCTGATTTTATTCTGCTTGTAGTTGTGTTTGTATCGTGGTTGCAATACAAATAGTAATGAAATGTCATGATTTATTTTATATAGTACATATCTACCGACTTTTCATGATTAAAAAAGCTTTAGTATCACTAAAAGAAACTGATCATTCGTAAAAAAAAAATTAACACTGAAAAATGTTTGTAAGTTAAAATGATAAATATTCATCGAAATAAACGCTGTGTAAGCAATGGAATATTCTCAGCATTATTTTCATATCATTAAGCATTCCTGGCATTAAATTTACTTAATCGATTACATCAATTCATAATTGTTTTCACTTTTGTAATATAGTTAATATGCTTTGTAATAATCACTAATTTGCATGCGACGAAATGTCTGTTTCTTTTTTGTGAATGTTCTTTTTATCGTTGATGAAAATGATATTAGTAATATATTAGCTAAATAAATTTATACTAAAAAAAATTGTGCTAACACTCCAATATCGTAAGCCCTGATGGAAATTCTGTTGGAAAATATATTTTATCTAACATACCAAAATTTACAAGTATACATATTCAAATATGTGATTCATATATAATGGTTATATTTGTGAAAGTAAAATTTAATTTAATTGTGAATAGTATCACAATAAAGTAACTAAATATCACGCATCTAAAATAAAAGTTTTCATTTGATTTCAAAACCATTTTCAGTCCTGTAAGCAATTTTATTAAAATAGTTTATTAAATAAACAAATAATTTTCACAGTATTATATTCATTAAAACTATATTTACAAAGTCACTACATAACATTCCCATGCAACATTACTGTGATGTTAATATTTCTTTTGTCAATTTTGAATATTTCTTGATGATTTTTTTTGTTTGTTAAATAAACGAATTTGTAAAAATCAAGTTTCTACCAGCGATGATAAATAATATTTTCAATTTTTCATGCAATTAAAATAAAAAATGTTCTAGCCGTAACAAAAAAAAATATTAGAAAGCTGTTAATGGAATACTTAAGTATTGTAGTGAGTGATATCTCTTACCCAAGTCCGGAGTCTCACTTATTCTTACCGTAGAAATATATAGCATATGCAAAATTCATTAGTTTATGAGTTAAATTTTTACATGATTCAAAAGCTGTAAAAAACATACTTCAAATGGTCTACAAAGCTTTGATTTAAAAATTTGGGTCTATCGTATCGTTGTAGAATAAAATTTCTTGGTTGTAATTGTACTAGGTTCGTACATACATTTAGTATATATATCATTGGTGGGAGGAAACAAAACCTTTTAAGCAAATAAGCATTTCGTTCAAGTTTCTTCTTATTTTCTTGGAACAGATAAATGAATTCTGACAATTAATCGATTTTTAGACAAATTCGGGATTGAATTAAATGGTAGTGAGCATACAAATTTCTATAATTTTGATTAATTTTCTCTATTTAAGTAAATCGGTTTTCACAGTTAAAAAAAAAAAAAAATCAAATATGTAAAGATCGGCTCAAGACACAAACAGGCTCGCTCCCATGAATTAAATAAAAATATTCCCCATTAATTTGTTTTATATTAAGGGATAGAGGAAGAGAGAGATAGGTCTGCATTAAATGGATTTAGGAATACGTCTAGAGATATTTTAACTATGCTGCTATTTTAACATATTTGATGTTTGCAGTTTTACCTTTTTTTTTTGTGATTTTATGGAGGAATTTAAATTTTTCATGAATATAATATGATATTACTGACTGATTGATTGAGAAATGCGACCTGCACAATCAATTTCTCGTTAGTTTCTGATAATTCAGTTGCCAAAGCCAGATAAGAGTTGCTTTGGTTGCAACTTTGCTAAGGCATGCATAACACTTAATCAAGTCAAAATTTCTGTATTCAGGGCATGATATTTTACGTTAATCCTCTCTTATCCAATGCTTACTTACTGTTCAAAATCCTTCGTAAAATCCATAATTTTTCATATGTTCCTGATATGGCCCGAACCAGGTACCTCTCTTTTCATGGGAAACTCCATTCCCACTCTAATCCACTATTTTCTATCCTAGCACCCTCTTCGATATTTAATAATCCTCCGAGGCGTTTGAAAAGAAGATGGTCCCGAGACCTTCTCGTTTGATTTTGTTTTTTTATTGTTGCCAATAGGTAGTTACTCTACAAGTATTTCATATCATTATTTAATACATTCCTTAAATCTTTTTGATGTATTTAATAATACAGCTGTACAAATAAATAAATGTAATAAAAAAAATCAACGCTTACATACTATAGTAAACAGATTATGACATAAATGATTCTTAACAAATTCTACTGATTTTTATGGTAATAGTAGAAACGATTCGAAAATCTAGGATGTCGGCTTATTCAGTAAAACCTGCCAATCAACCGGCAAACAGAAGGATACTTATCTCCTTTAGCTATGCGGAACCGTACCAACTCAATCATTGACAATGTAACCACAAAGTCAGCTACTTGTGAGGTACACAATAGTAACGATATACAGCCAGTCACCTATACTTTAGTAATAGAGCACTTCGTCAGCTGATTCGGAAAAAATGTGCTACCGTTTAGCGATAGCGGTTATGCGACCTTCAGGGACCGCGAGCGGTTACCGTGATCCAGGTCCCATTGTTACCGAACTCTTGGCACACTACCACCGCACTTTCCCTGTCGTTTCCCTGTTCCTGGCATATTGTGTCCCAAACCTTCAAGGAAACACTTTTATAGCGTTCAAGATGTGGAATCACTTATCATTCACGTGCTAACAACTGAAAACGTTTTAAATTACAAATTTATAAATCAATCTATTTGATATAAATATGTTAATTCGGTATAAAACAGTGTGAAATGGTTTTTATTATTCATGATTTATACAGTTTAAATTCCATACAACTTTGTACAAATAAGCTATTTAAAACTTGAGAAAGTTTATTTATTAATATCAATATTTAGATATGGCATGGTCAACCATCGACTTTTTTAAATTTTTTCGTTGCTAAATCGATAAATCCTAAATTGTCTGAAATGTACCTTAAGTAATATATCAGTTTTTATTAAAATTACTTGAAAAAATAACTATGATCATTGCAAATGAAAGTCATCCCCAAACAGAAGAAAACGTTGATACGATTCTAGATTTCTGTACTATTATTAAAGCGGGATATTATCAAACCTATATATTAGGTGGGCTTCAGGAGTGCGGTGTGGGTGTGGCAGGATAATTATGTATTCTGTTATTTCAGCCGTGAGTTTATCCTGTAGTAGGGAGCCCTTTTTGAGGTAAACCCAGACTCTACAAAGTGGGTACCCAAATATGCCAGAAATCCTAATGGCTGATTTTGATCTCCCCCATATTACTTTCTTTAACGCCAGTTGAATTAGAAACAGAATGAGTCTCTTCAAGTACTGAACCTAAGATCATGATTTGTATAGGCAGTATTTCTTTCTGATACCTGCCTTTCAATCTACATTAACAACACTCCGATTAAAAGAAACTAACACAGTTCATTAATTAGGAGTCATTTCGATATGCGAACCTATCAAACAAAAACGTCTAACTCTCAACAATTGACGAAGGCTTATTTATTCTCAACTGCATAAGAACATCAGACAAGACTAAACACATACCTACTTACTAATCTCAAATGGATATACACCTCACAAACGTATGAATTGCTTAAAAGATTCAGATTTAAAAAAAAATTTCCAATCAACTACTTTAAGACTCATCACTCGTACCCTGTGGTACGACTCACATATACCAATGGTACAAGATCATATCCGGACAATTTCATGACAAAATTCACGGACACACTAACAACTCCTATAAAACATGACCACGAAACAAATGTACAAAGATATCCAAAAAATACTAAAAAGAAGCTGAAGGATCTCCTGAAGTAAGGTCTTTTTAAATTTCAAGTTATGAGTGGGTCATCTACCTCCCTCATACATGTCATTTATACAAATTACCCTCAAATCCGCTTAATGTAAAATATATATATAATATATATATAATATATACTAAATTCGAAAGATTGAGATCACCTAAAGCAGGATGGCTAGCATAACAGCCTTCTATACCAAAGGTCCCGGGTTCAAAACCGCAGGTGGTCCTAGGATTTTTTTATTGGAGTAAAAAATCCTTAGTCATGCCGTCCTTCGGAGAGGGCGTAAAAAAGTGGTCCCAAGCCTGTGGGATGTCAGGTACTCGTTAAAGATCCCTATCCTAATTAAACATGGATAAGCAAAATTTAGGACTCCCTCTATAGCATCGTCCGACCAGCCACAATAGCATGAAGTGGTGTTAAATAAACAAACAAATTTGAAATATAACAAAACGACCAAAAATAAAATTATAAACTTAAACTCCTTTATAAACTAACTTATCATCAAAATTAGAGGAATCTGAATCACAAACATTTATTAATTTAATTTTTTTTATAACCACAATTATACTTATAACCGACTTGATCCATGCCATGAAGAGCCCAGTAACAACTTTCTGAAGACTGAGAAAGATTCAGAGGCGTTCTCAGCCTGACATAATGGTATAAATATAGTTTGCCAAGGACAATAACATGATGTCAGTAAGAAAATTGTCTATTAAACATACTTCCGTAGTTTTATAAACGTGCAATGATTTATTAGATACGGTTCACTTTTTTGTGACACCAATTTATGCAAGGAAAGTTCCTCCTCGCACGGTCATCTTACGAGACCGAGTTGCAAAGTCATACGGCATTGCAGAGCCAGCACTACTCCCTCACAGCGTTATGAGGGCATTAGCCGACCATACTGGTGACAGGAGGGTATGCAACGAGCCAGTGGATCCGCGGACCGCTCAGCTCCTAACGGTTGCCTAAGTACCAGCTGCTGTTACGTATTGGCTAAGAGACCGTGAAGGCGTCTACTCCATTATCCGAATAATCATAATTATAATTATTTACCTACCTCACCAATGATTTTTTTATTTTAATTTCGGTTAAATAAAACTTCAGTATAAAAAAAAAAAAACTATCCCAGTCCTGCTGTAAATGAGCTTGGTTAGTAATAAGCTATCCAATTAATGCAACACCAACGTGCTATTGGGTTTTCCATTTAAGGTTTTTTTGAAATACCCTCTATATAATAAATTTTTAGCGTTTGCTGGATTATTCATTTGTCTTAATGTCAACACTTATTTATTCTCTTCCAAAAGAATATATTTGCTTACCTCTAAAGCATTTCGCAACTTGCAAATAATACAGTATTTACTAACATATCAAAGCGATATTTCAGTATAATTTTATATTATTAGTTTAAGCTCGACTGTAACAGGACCCTGCCGACTAGGAAGGCCGAGAAACTGTAGGACGATGGAAATATTAGTAATTGCTCAGTTTAACGTTGATTCAAAAATTTTGAGCGGGAGACTCCAGCCTGAAAGACAAAAAGGTCGTGGAAGGACTTATTCCCCTGAGGATGATTTAGTAGAACTGTTAAAAAACTTGAAAAAGAAACTCGATGTAAACAAATCGACCGTCGATAGTCAACTCGAAATTTGGATTCTTTTCACATTAAACGATCGCCAAAAATTCAAGGTTATATATTTTTGCCACACTCTTGCAGAAACAATAACGACCCATTTCTGTCCAGAAATTTTACTTCTGATGTAAAGTGAATCTTCTACGATAAGAGCAGGTGTTCAGGACAGTGGCTCGACAAAAAAGAAGCAGCATAACAATTTATTAATCACAGAGATCTAGAAAAGATATTTCCTAAATTCATAAATTCTAAGGATTCCTAATTCTATTTAGGGTTTTTGGAAATGCGGCCTACATGTTGGCAATGTATTAAAAGCAACTATTTTTTTTTCACACTCTCCGATTTTATTATTAATCACAATTACAATACCTACATATATTTCAGGATATCTGACCTTTTATTACCCGAAGGTATTCTAAGGTACATTTTTAGTTATAGGTGCGCTGCATGCACTTTTTACACTTTAAGGGCTGAAAGCAACTAAGACTATTAGGAGGCTATATATGGAGAACCGATGTAGAGGTGGTATATCAGCGAATGACATTAATTATTGTACTTTCTTTAAAATAATGCTCTATCAGTAACTGCTTATTATATTTCATATTCAGCTTGCCTGATTTTCCATCAAGTTACTAACATTAAGACTTTATGATGTATTATTTACTATATTGTATTTTTTAAACATTCAGCTTTTTTTTATTGGCGTCACTGGCCTTAACGACTAGAAGAGAATTATCTATTAAAAATTATATTTATTTTAATTAATGTTCATATATTTTGTAGAATATTGACATAATTCTTCAAGTGAAACTATAGTAAATAAAGTTTTGTGTTTTCTTTATTTTGAGATATCTGATCCAGCAATTCGGAATGATCGGTTCCTCCTACATCTTAGGAGCGTCATTGCTCAATCAGACCGAGACCTATTAACGGTAAGCTCCTCGTTTAGTGGTAACAGCACCAGCCCAAGTAATTGCTAGTCGCTAATGAATAGCTTTGTATAATTTGAGGGTCACTATATCTCATGTTATGCGTTGACTTAATGCGTAGGATAGTCCATCCATGGGAAAGAAATCTGCGTAGGGTGGTTGTAGCAAAAGAGGAAGTCAACACAACGGACGGTGTCTTTAATCATATACCGTTCGAACGCAAGACTTGAATGAATAGCAATAAATAACACTTGTGTTGCAAAAAAATAAATCAAATAAAAAATGGTGCTCGCAGAAACTTAATTAACATTCACCTTCTGTTTTTTCTTATATTTGTTTTATTTCCGTGATATTTTATGATGATGATCTTTCTGTTTTCATAAAAATGTCCGAAACATGTTTAATGCATTAACATAAAGCTCCCTAATTTGAGTTGAAGTGATAAGAAACAGAACGTTTATAAAACCTTGGAAATGGAAAAGTGTGTTCTCTCTCTCTACTTAAAAATAAATAATTATAAGGTTCCAAAAGTGTGAGCTTACTTTGATCTCGATAAAGGTCCGGTTCTGCTTTGAAAATTCCACGAAATAAGTTGTTGTTTTTTTAAGCTAATAACCTTAAGAAAAGGTAACAGAAAGCACCATGAAATACCTATGCAGTGATTCTTTTTACTTGAGATTTTTTTCAATTCGAAGAAGCTATACAAGGAATTATAATTCGATAGTCTAATTGACCCCTATGTTCCTGTGGTTTCTGGTCAAAAATTAGCCTTTCATAGAATCTAGTTCATTGAAAGTTGTTAACAATAATGTGCAATGCTATAAAAAAAGAGAATAACGCTAACGTTGTTTCTTGGTTCATCGTGGTGTCTTGATCTCGAAAATCTTTTCGATTTTTCTCTTCAATAATAACCGAGTTTTGGGGGTATAACATCTCTTATAATTTGGGACTTGAAGATATGGATCATTTTTTTTTCCCCCGTTTTATAATTAATCGCAATTTCTTTATTAGAAAACTCAATTAAAAATTTTCTCAATCTTCAAAAATAACTGAGTTATTGACTTAAATCATTTTAATCAGCATCCGTTTTAAAACTAAGCATCGATGGTGTTAAGATCATCGTTATCGGTGGTCAGATGTCCTGGTATTGTTGTGTAAAGTTTAAAAAAAAAATTGGCTGGTAGTTTTGGAGAAAAGTCGCATACGGCGATTAGACGGATTTTTAATACATTATTCGGGCTCTACGCATTTTGAAACGTGAGCCCTCAAATTTTGAAAGGGTTAATTATTTTTTTTTTTTTTTTTTTTTGTCGATAACAAAGGTTCATTATTAAAAACAATAAACTAAAAATAAATAAAATATTCGAAAAAAACATTGAGCTATACTATATCTTATGAAATTGATTTATAGTAAACAACAATGCCTTCAGATTTTGAAGTTCTATACAACACAACGAATTGAAATTTGACTATTTAAGTTTCTACCCCCAAGAGATTTGGTATGAAAACATGTTTCCTTTTCAAAGACACCAAATCAAGTCAAACTGTTACAAAAAATATTGTTGGATTGATTTGGAATCTTTTGAACGTATAACCTCAACATAAAGTATAACAAAATGTTTGATATATTTTTTCGATCATGTGGAATTCTACTTAGTGAAAACTTTACTTATTCTATGTCTATCATGACCCCTAATAATGGTCTACAGTGCGTGTCGAAATATTGGTAAAAAATATATATATTTTAGACTGTTTTTTTATTTTTATTTCTTTGACCGCCTCCCAAAATTATTTCCACCTGAATTTTTCAACGGTCAATTATTGTTATTAATTTTAAATTTTTTAAATATAATTTCGAACGAAACTCCAAAACATTACAATATAATGTCGGCTGAATTCTACAGACAATACCGTCACAAAAATGGTTACCGTCGGGCAGAATCAGGAGAACGTGAAGATCCTAAGCAACGGTATTTGGCATCGCTACGTGCCTCAGGCGGCGCTTTCACGGAAATTCTCAGTTATTTGGAGTGTCGATTGAAACAACTCGTCGGAACCATCCAACTCAGGATGGTGAAATTGATGGCTGTATCTTCACCGAGGATTTGATCCTCATCTCTATCACTGTCTGTTCAGAATCGAAATAAGTATCTTCAGGATTTTGCACACACTTTACTAATTGCAAATATCGTCTTTGTCAATGTAATAATCACAAGTGCTTAAACTTAACTTGTACTTTTACACCAATACTTAGGAATACTTCTCATTTTCAACGATTTCCCGAGTGATGCTGGAGTTTTTGAAAGGTAGAAAGCGTTTTAAATTTTCAAAGAGTTTTTCTATTTTTTTTTTTCCTGGTTAATAATTTCCACTCGAGCAAGTGCGAAGATAACATGTATGAAAACTGTTTAACATGAAACATGACTATCTTTTTATCTTTCTTGAGATAAAAAGAATAAAATTTCCTCAAAAAAAAAACAAAAACAATACATGACCATAACTAATATTTTTCGAAATCATTCGAATTTGAATCATATTTATTAGAATAATTGTTTTACAAAACAAAATAGTTTCTTAATATTTTCAGTAAACTGCAGCTATGATTATCAATATACTATTATTAAATCCGATTAAAATTATAACAACATATTCAAGTGTTCATACTTAGCCCTTTAGCTTCATAAGATTTTAGTATTTGTACTACTAAGTCTGTCTATCAACTGAATGACAAAGATGAGTCATGATCAAAATAATATTTTTGATTTATTTTTTAAACAAATATCAGTAAATAATTAAGGTCAACTGTTAACACTGTAGCTAGTGCGTTCTCTAAAAAAAAGTGCAATATAATTATCATCAATATAAGTAAAATACCTCATCGTATCAACGTTTCGTATCTATTATTATTAATAATGGATAGTTTAATTAAAATATTACATTAAATTAGTAAAATTATATTGGTTAAGGATAACTACCTCGCTATATTTACCACAAAGCGCCAACCCATCCGGTTTCCTCACCGACGAAACACCCATTTGTAATTATAAGGAAATATCCTGTTGGACAAGCTAATATATTATAATTTATTTCGGCCTCTTCCGTTAAACTCTGCCTCTCCAGTCCCAGATTAAAATTGCAGGAATAATACCCGATCAGCTCAAATAAAGTGAGAGCATATTACATGTTTTTATGTTTATGACATATTTTAATCGTATCCGATAAATAGAATATATTGCCATAATGACATTACGATAGAAAATTAAAACTATATTTAAGACCATTTGATAGATAAATTTAGAAACATATTACCAAAAAGCACTATTGAAAATTATATAGTAAACATATCTTAATAATTAATAACTTAATCATATCATTATAATTTTATTAATGTTTATTTTTATTAAATATTTATTTTTGTTTGTCTTTTCTCTAGTGGGTTTTTCACAAACCTTCATATTGTTCTTTTTAGTTTTAGGAAAATAGATACTATCTATAATAGATAGGATCTGCTCCGAATAGAAATTAAATTTGAAAATATTCAAAAGGGATTTGTTTTACGCTTAGAGATATTACTAAAGATCTGAAAAGCCTTGTTAGGTCAAAATAATCCTAGTCCACAGTTGATAATGAGAGAGAGATCAGCTTGCAACTAGATTACTAGGCTTAAAAAGTTAACTTTTTTTAAACTAATTAATTAGATTACATTACTACTTTCACTTACCTATGTGTGAAATATACAGTAAGGGAAAGTATTGCGAACATGAAAATTTTCGAATACCAGTTTTCAACGAAAATACAAATTTCAGGGTTAGTCCAAACAACCAAGTCCTGAAAAAAGGTCTGTGTGTGTTTAATTTCAAATTTAAGCCAACTATATTCGTGAGATGTTACAGCAATTTTTTAACTAAAATAGCTGACTAGAAGTACTGCTTTTTACGATTTGATGCGTTTTGTACCTTTATTCTAAACGGCTCTAACGATTGTGATTAAACTCGCCATATCGATGTAAAATTAACTGGGCTTTAATATCATGTAGGTTTCATTCTGATTGAAATAGTCTGACAGTGCTTAAATGCCGACATTTTAAATTTCCTTCCTCTAAATTACCTATTATTTTATAGATTCAGAAAAATTACCCAAAGTCATCTTATTAGGATTGAGAAAATAAAAGTTGAACGAGCAACAATATTTTTTAAATGTAATTTCGTTTGTTTTTTAACCTTAGAACACTAACTTAGATGCATAATATACAGTTGGAAAGCTGAAGAATTTATAAAAAAATATTATCTTTTATAAAATGTTGTAAAAGGTAATAATAATAGGTTTATTTTATCCTGTACGGAACAATAAGCCTCTCCCTTAGGATGTACAACTCTGATATTAAAATTAAAATTTTAACAACATTTTCTATTATTGATTCATGCTGCTATTTATAATATTTACATTTTAGAACTTACAATACACGAACAATGAAACATTTCTTGCCTGGTTCAAACTAGAATTTATATCCATGTATCTAAAGATACATTTTTATCACATTATTCCTATTTCTCTTTTTCTGGCCCAACAAATCCCCACTACTTGCACAAATTCGTTCCCTCTACCTCGTCAGTGGTCTTCCTCGTCGTCTCTTTCGTTTCCTTGGAATCCACTCGGTAGCAATTTAAGAGGTAATGCAAAGTGGCAAATAGAGCATACTGCTAATTATACGTAACAATTTGATATTGCTATATTATTTAATCTAAATCTTATGGAGCTGAATAAACTTTTCATTTAAATGAACTTTGAATTTTTTTAATTTAAATTTATTTAACAGTTCTTAAGTGGATTTTAACAGCAAGAGAGTGAAAGTCGTGTGTTACCGCACCAGATTTTGTGTATATAACAATGCGAACTTGCGGAGTTTGTATTTCGTAGTTGAACTAAGTTAATAGCATTGCAATGGTTGAAATGGATGTGTAATGTTAGTAGTTTATTGTAATGAATTCCTTAAACGTTAATAAACGTTCAACCAAAGTCGACCGTGAAGTAATTGGGTAAAGTTAAAGCTGATTTTGAGGATTTGGCACTTGGAATCAGGTATTGTGAAGGCTGTGATTGGAGGTATCGATATCGAATTATCAGGTTTTCGCTAAGCTTTTTTATTGTATTTATTAAAACTGCGCGAAGTCATTAGCTTGCATCCTTCACGTGTAAACAACATATATACTCATAAAATTAGGAATATATGGTAAAAACCCACAATTTAAACAAAAGTATTTCTTCTGTGCAGGATCACTTGGCGATCGGGTGTTTGCTACGTGAATTACTGTCGTAAGATCTAAACATCTAAACTGAATATTACATGGAGAGTGCAGAATTCATTTTTCTCCTGAAGTTGTCCATATTGGCAAATCAGATGCAGGACTGGAAAGTTTCATTTGCATCTCTGCTTCGCAACTACTTTTTACGAAGTTTTTTTTTAGGTATATTAAAAAGTGAAAGTGATAGGATATCCTCAATTTACGAGTTATCTTCAGAAACTTCACGTAATAATTGATATACCTGAGAGCTTCCTGAAGCGGTTTTTCATTTTTAATTAGACCAATTTACAATTGAAAATGTATCATATCAAATATTTTTTCCTTTTCATCAATAAAATTAAATCAGATTTTAAAATACGAAAATACTTATTGACCATGTTGCGAAGTAAACCTTACACAACTCAGCAGATATTGGCTGTAATGCTTTAAACAGATTACTACTGTACATCTTCTTGCGTAATGCCTTTTATAATGTTTTGATCTTATAAATCCTTTAAATCCTACTCTAAAGCACTGAATTGTAGTGCATTACAGCAGTCATATTTCAAAAACTATATTAGTTTATGGAAATTATTGACGTCAGAACCGAATTAAAGGATAAGAAATTAAAATGATTATGATAATTATGAAGATTAGTAGTGTTATTTATTTGGTTCAGTAGTAATACTTGACTGATATTTCTTTTCTTTTTTTTATTCACATTTTTAAGGAAGGATAGGACAATCCGAGAATGAAATATAAGTGCAGTAAGGCATAAGAGCCACCAGAAGTATAGTCTGCTAAATTAGAATAATAAATATGTCCTTGATAGAATTTCTCTTATTCAACTTTTTTAGGATTCGGTCTGCAATCTGTGGCATCGGTTACAAGGAAGTTTACTTTGGTTTAAGTAAGGAAATGATAATATGGTACCTAATATATTTCCGAGTGACATTGCTCTTATGTTCTGTCTACGACAATAAGGAATATACAGTCTGTCACAAAGCTAGTTTTATTATAACCAGGTCAGAAAGATATCTTGCAGTAATACTATTTCCTGATGTATATGCAACATATCGATGGTAAAGAGTTATCACCTAAAATGGATATTTCACAAAAGTCGCGGGAAAATGGTTAACTTTTTTTCTGAGGGTTTTCACGAACTAATTTTAAGATTTTGAATAATAGAAAAAAATGCGGACCATAGCCCAAATTATTCGCCCATTTTCACACAACCGTGGAATTCGGAAGAAACCGCTTTCAACAAAAAATCATTTTCATCAAGACTAAGGCCATTGACCCTTTTACGATCTACCTTCTCACAAAGTTTCTATTATTCATATTAGCTTTACAATATTTTATATTTAATTATCAACTATTAATTTGATTTTTTTTTCATACCCTCTTGTTTTATTTACACAAAATACAAATATGTACATATCATATTTGTATTTGTATTTTGTGTAAATAAAACCAGAGGCTATGAAAAAAAAAAATAAAATAAAAAAATAAATAATAATAATTTGATATTAATTATTTAAATATGATAATTCTCTATCCTGTGAAATGCAAATTAGAATAATTGAAACATATCAAAAGTAAGCGAGATAAATTGGTCCATTACTTAGAATATTTTATATCAGTAAATAGTTTATATCAATTCAATGGAATGAAGATATTTAAGGAAAAAAAATTCATATCGGTTATTAAATACAAAGCAATTTATGTATTTCTTCACAATTAAGAAACTATGAAAACTGTTTTCTTTATTAGTTTCTAAAATAATAGGGAGAATTATTTTACTTGAGAAAAACCGTGTCGAACAAAAATGTTTTAGGGAAGTTTTGAAACCTCCTTTGATTCTTGATAATCCTTTGTGCATCTTCATCCAACAACCGCAAAGCTCATCATAATCAAACCACAAGGAGTCATGGGCTTCAAACTGAGTTGATCGCTCTGTTAGCTTTGTATTGAACAAGAAGTAAAACGTTGACTTACTTTATATTGACCTTCTTTAACGTATTTACGAAACGTATTGACTTACTTATATGATATGGTTTAGGTCATTGAAATAAATACATGTTTACACTATCAAGTTGTTCTGGAATTTTTAAGAAATACTCAAATGGTCATGTTAGTAGACATCATGATTAATGATAAAGTTCGTATGAATCATATCCCGATTGTACACTGGAAACAGGGAATTCTAATATCTTGCTTTTAATTATTGGGTTGATGCAAAATTAATGCAGGTTTCCTCTATTGCAATATCTTAATTCCAATTGTGTAAACAAACCTAATCCTAACATTGATCATTATTATACCAAAACAAACCTTATCTAATACCCTCTCTTTCACCATGAATTTGTTTAGTAAAATCGTTTTGTTCAGTGTGTTCAAAGGTCTTGAATCGAAAATGTAAAAGTGCGATTTTCGTCAAATTTATTTTTACGAATTTAAATTAGGGCGCAGCGCTGCGCAAACGGCTCGTAATATTAATGAAGTGTGGGGTCAGGGGGCTATTAATGAGTGCACGGTGCAGCGTTGGTTCCAGAAGTTTCGCAGAGGAGATTTCGACCTCGAAGACAAGGAAGGTCGGGGCCGTCATCTTGCTCTGGACAACGACCAGCTGAGGTCAAAAGTGGAAGAAGACCCAACCAAAACCACACGAGAAATGGCGGCGGAACTCGGAACTCAAAAATTGCAACGTCTTTGCCCAGCATTGATGAATCGGAAGGGGCCGATCCTGCTCCACGATAACGCCAGACCACACGTTGCACAACCAACGCTTCGACGACTGCACGAGTTGGGCTACGAAGTTCTCCAACATCCGCCTTATACACCTGAACTCTCTCCTACAGACTTCCACTTTTTCAGGCATCTGGACAACTTTTTGAGGGAGAAAAATTTTCAAAACCAGGACGACATTGAAAATTCTTTTCGTAATTTCATTGAGTCCAGGGATTCGATTTTTTTTCTGGTGGAATAAGAAAGCTTGTTGAACGTTGGCATAAGTGCATTGATTCAGATGGAAATTATTTTGATTAAATATATATGGTTAAAGTAAAGATATGGCGTATTTACAATACCTAATAAAAACCTGCATTAATTTTGCATCAACCCAATAATTTTTCATTATTTTTTTATTAAAACTTTATTAGTTGATGTATTTCTCAGCGCTGGGCTACAACTTCAGAAAAAAATATGGAAGATAGTACTTACTCATTTTTTTTTTTTTTTTATTCATTGACGCGACAGGCTGTGTAGGCCCTGGGCCTCGCGGTGTAATCTCCTGGGAGAATACACTCACGTTTCGTGATGCATTTTATAGTGTAGGGTCTAAGTACGCCTAATTTTCTGAGTAGCCACCATTTGGCTGACGGGTCTCACATACCCGGGGGAGAGGCTGTGAGTGAATCCCCATATTATTACATGCTTATAAAAGCCCCGCCGGGACTGGGATTCGAACTCACAACTTAAGCATGAGAGACTAGCGCGCTAGCCACTCAGCCACGGGCTCCCCGTACTTACCCATTACATCACCTTAACTAAATTCATTGTTATAGAACTTACGGATAGCCCACTAGCTAAAAGTTTACTTAATTTATTTTTTTAGCGCTAGTTAAAGCTTTTCTTCAAATGTACGTTTATTAAACTTAAATTTCTTTTAAAGTTTATTTGTGTTGTACACAATTTTTTGGTTGATAATGGACCAATTCTAGACAAATTCATAAAATTTCGATTTCATTCATATGAAATCAAAACGTCATAAAATATAATAGAATGATCCACTGCACAGTGACAACTTAATATGTGTCTTACCATCTTTAACTAAAACTAAGTAAACTACCACCTTCGAAGTTTCTTGGTTTGAGGCCTAAGGTTATATTTTTTATAGGCCAACAGTTGAGCAAGGAATTCATTTGACGAGAACACGGTCATCAGCCAGGTTTTTCCTCCACTCAAGAGTAGATATCCACTTTATAGAGGCTAGACGAGCTCCTAGAGTATTTCCCGCAATATATTGGGATGTAAAATATGTTAGTAGGGTTTTTTTTACTGGTGACTTTAAAAAAACTTCAGATTCTTGTAAATATTTTTAATCAATTACATTCCGCGATATCCTCTGTCGTAGAGTGAGAGTTGTCTGGGACTAATGCTTTAATTTGGTCATCAACACTTGCAAGACAACCCGAACGCTCTGGGTGTTTCAAGTCAGAATTTACGGTTCTGATCGAGAAAATCACTTACGGACGGTTCTTTCTCCTAAGGCATCATCGCCCTACACACTGCAAATTTTGTTAACTGTCAGTGCAGCGGAAGTCGCTTTTCGGAAATAGAAAATCATTTAATGACGATAATTATTGTTTTTTCTTTCCATTTTGACAAGTAAAATACTACTTAAAGATAAGGAATCTCGGTTGAAACTGATGCATAAAAGAGCCCTTAACTAATCCTTTTTTAGAATATGTAAACATTATTTGGGGACCCCGTGGCTGAGTGGCTAGCGCGCTAGTCTCTCATGCAACAGGTCGCGAGTTCGAATCCCAGTCCCAGCGGGACTTATATAAAAATGTAATTAAATGGGGATTCACTCACAGCCTCACCCCCGGGTATGTGTGACCCGTCAGCCAAATGGTGGCAACTCACAAAATTAGGCGTAGGGAGTGATGACCCTACACTATGAATTTCATCGTGAAACGCGAGTGTAATCTCCCAGGAGATCACACCGCGAGGCCCAGGGCCTGCACGGCCTGTCGCGCCACTGATAAAAAAAACAAAAACATTATTGACGAAGTTAACATGATTTTGTAAACACAGAGAGGATTAAATTGAAATATTGAAAAATGCTTAATTATTTTAGAATCCTATACTATCGGGTCCAGACACTTAAGTATGAGTCTCATGGATCTTTATAACCTGAAAAAAAAAATCAATCAGCTCTGGATAAAGGATTTAAGTACTCTGGCGACCTATTTACGCAGCTTATGGTAACTAGCTCAGTTTTCACCTTCCGCAATTCCCTCGAAACACACTGAGCTAGTTCCCGACGTTTCGTGGGGTAGTTTAAAAACAATTTCGAGATAATATAAAAAAAAAAAGTGAGCAGATCCTCCATGACTGGCCTTGTTAGCGCAATAGTGATCCGTAGTAACTGCTACCATTCATAGCGCCCCCCTAGCGCCGGTGAAAGGAATGAAATCCTCAACCACTGACTATCTTCACTCAATTACAGGGCGAAATAACAGTTCGTTCTCTAGGATTGTAGGAAAGTTCTAGTTCATAATTCTAACCGAGGAAGGACACTTTAATATTTTTCAAAACATAAATTAGAATGGTTTCCGAAGATAAGATATCCGGATAAAATGAAAGGAATCCGCCAACGGTTCATTAAGGACATAAGGAAATGAAATAGGAAATATATTCCAACCTCATAATTTTATGACATCCTCTATTTTATCAGGATGGTGATTTCAAATCTGTGTGTACATAACCTATATAACCAAATTTTTAGGAGGGGGGAGGGTGGCTGAGTGACTTAGCGCACGTTGCTTTGAATGCGTATTGCCTAAATAATAGATGACCAGAAATTTAAAACCAAAAAAAAATACGAGTTCGCGTCTTGGTCTTATATCGGCATTTTTATGTCTCTTTTATATCCTTACCCCGTATCGCCTCCCAAAGGTAAGGATGAAAAAAAACAACTTATTTTAGTGTTACTTCCTTCAATTACATACGAAATGTATAGTATGGGAAAATGTAGCTATCAAAGAATCTCCTAATTCCAATTTTTTTTTTTTTTTTTTTTTTATTGAGAAATATTACAATTTGTTACATAATGAACAGTAGTAATAGTGATGTAGTACACATTCATACAAAATATACAAAAAATAATGATAAAGTCAAATTACATAAAATCGGAAATAAATAAATTCAAATATATACAAGAAAATAACAATTAATAAAAACAAAAAAACAACAACAAACAAATCAAAACAACAACCTGTAGTAGAGATAAATACAAGTTGGGAAATAAATAAAAATCATACAAGCAAACTTAACTATATACAATATATACAATCTGCTAAAGGGACCCTAGACTCGGCTGCTCCCTCCACAAGTGGGGGGAGAAGCCGAATCCAAGAGATCCCAGCGGCTCTCACTCAGCGCTTCACTGGTTTAAGCCAGTGGAGGCCGAGCTAGGGCGGAATAGCCACAAACATACAGTACATGAGTGGAGGATCTGACCAGTGTCAGAACTCCAGAATAAATGTTATTGGGGGCCACTTCCGTTTCAATCTTCGAGAAAGATTGTAGGGATGGGTGGAGCTGGAGAGCGATTGAGCAAGTGGATTAGGATGATGAAGAAGGTTCTGATGGTACCAGGTCTAAAATAAATGGAATATTAAGGTAATGGTGTAGGGTACAGTTGGTAACGTAATAAGGAGCATTAACTATTGTTCGGAGGACTTTGGATTGGAAGGATTGGATACGTTTGATGTTAGTATGTTTAGTTGTCCCCCATAGTTCAAGTCCGTATGTCCATATAGGTTTCAGTACTGTCTTATATATTAGTAAGTTGTTGTCGACTGTAAGATGAGATTTTCTGTTTAGCAGTTTGTATAACCGGCCGAATCTGCGGTTGAGTTCTATCCTTTTAAGTCTTGTATGTGGGTTCCACGTCAGTCTTTTGTCTAATAAAAAGCCAAGGTACCGGACTGTGTCTGAGGAAGGAAGCGGTATGGTATAATTCCTGCGATCTTTTCACACCAGTTTGGATTCCGTCCTCAACATTCCACGGTTCAGCAAGGATTCCGAGTTGTAGACCACATTTCCTCCGCCCTTGAGTGCAAGGAGTATTGTTCGTGGGCCTTTCTGGACATAGCTTAAGATTTTGACCGGGTGTGGCACCCGGGACTGCTCTTTAAGCTCAAAACCCTTATACCTAATTCTCCGATCCTATTTATCAAACCGCTCCTTCCGAGTTCGCTGTGGTTCCGAATATTCCAAACATTATACTGTTGAGGCCGGTGTTCCTCAAGGCAGCGTCTTAGGACCCGTCCTCTACATCCTCTACACCACCGATATCCCTACCGATCCCAATACCTTTCTGGCAACATTTGCTGATGACACAGCCTTTTTATCATCCGATTCCGATCCTGAAGTAGCATCTCTAAATCTCCAAAGGCACCTTTCCCTTGTCGAAGACTGGTGTAAGGCTTGGCGAATTAAAGTGAACGAAAGCAAATGCACACACGTCACTTTCACCCTTCGACGTAAATCCTGTCCAACAGTTAAATTTAGTTTTAGTTTTTAGTTTTAGTTAGATTCCGTAAAAAAGGTCTGTGTGGTCCAGCGCGTAAAAGAAAAGTCCTGTGAACTGAAATTTCATATTTAAGACAACTATAGGCCCGAGATGTTATAGCAAAATTTTAGCCACTTTATAATGGTATAAAATGCATGGGCATTTAGTACCTTTTTACGATTTCCTCAAAAACGGCTCCAACGATTATGATTAAATTCACTATATTGATGTGAAATTTGATGGACTTCAATATCATATAGGGTTCATTCTGGTTGAAATAGTCTGACAGGTCTTAAATGCCGATATTTTAAATTTTCTTCCTCTACAGTACCTTTGATTTTGTAGATTCTAAAAAATAACCGTATCTTCTTGTAATCATTGATTAAAAAACAGCTAAAGAAATAAGTTAAACGAATTCGATATTCGACTAAAAATTTTTATTTTTGAACATAAGAACAGTAATGTAGATGTATAATATAGCGTTGGAAAGCTAAATATTTTAGAAAAAAACATTATCTGATACACAAAGTAGTAAAATATAATATAAAGTGACAAATATAGAATAAACGTATTACTGATTAACAATTTAATATAGTTTTAATATTTAATCTAAATCATATGTTTCCAACGAAAATGAATTCACGTTTTATTGAAATCAACTTACAATATTTTTCAAGTTGAAGTATATTTAATAGTTTTTAAATTGATATTAAAACTCCAGTTAAGTGTAAGTCCTGTGTGGTCCGCACCAGATTTTTCTTTTCTAGAAATGTTTCTATGAAAAAAAATCCAAAGTAATTCGTTTCGTTCTCACCAGATTATTTTAAATTATAAACATATTTTATGTATAATATTTACTATATACTGTATATATTTATACGTTTATAAGGACGACATGTAGAATCCTCTGAAAAGCGGACATGCCCAGTCACGGTGACAGCGCTGAAGAAAGTGGTCGGCGACCACCCTTCATCTCGATTTTACACTTTATGTAACCTTATTGACAAATATATCTTAACATACCGTATCATGCCGTTTATATACAATTCTTAGTATTTATAAACTGCCTATACGTCCCAAAATAATAATTTCTTAAAAATTCAGACACATTTCTTTCAAGACAATGTTAACGTGTCAGTATATTGAGGCCTGAGTAAATATATTTTAAAACGAAAGCCATATTTACTCATAACAGTGGACAATAAAAGAACGGAACAGTTTTATAAAACTTCATGTACCAATAATTATGTATTCATGAATTATCAGTTATAATTTTCTCATATTGACAACTGAAAAACGCTGTGTCAATTATTACACAATGGTTTATGATTTTCAAATAACAACATTAGGGTATAACTATTTACATAGGTATTGATTAAGTTATATGAAAAGCATTAATTCAAAGGATAATATCGTATCACTACTGCTGAATTCAAAATGCAATATCTCAGCTGGTTGTAAGCTAATTTCAATGATTCTTTTTTCATTTTATTCAAAATTTAATTCTCTATCAAATTTTTTGGTATTTATTTATTTATTAATTACAATAAACGGATTTTTTTTATTCGTTATTCGGATTCTGCGCATTTTTTTTTTTTTTTTTTTTTTTTTTTTTTTTTTTTTTTTTTTTTTTTTTTTTTTTTTTTGCACCATCTTCAATAATTACTTCCAGCAGAAGTGAAGTAATAATATTAAATTCACATTTATTAATTTCACTTACCTATAGCGATCGTAAAATTTTGGAATTACAGTTTTAAAAGGAAATACAAGTTCTAGGTTCTCCTGAGTCTAAATAACCAAGTCGCGCGAAAAGGCCTGTGTGTATATGTTGTCAGTCTAGTATGAAAACGATAAGTCTTCCGAAACTGAAATTTCACATTTCAGAAAAAATACACTCGCAATTTTACACCATATTTTTACCGAAAGTGCTACTATACACCTTTTGAACTAGCTATGTAAAATTTAATTATGTTTCATTCTCATATAAAAAGTCGGGATAGGGCTTAAATGACCAATTTTTTTATTTGCTTCCTCTAAAATACCCCTTAATTTTTTAGATTCAAAAAACAAAAATTATAACCATATTTCTCATAAGCATTAATATAAATCGGCTAAATATAAAGTTGAACTAATTTGATAAACAACTAAAGGAGAAAAAAGCAAATATATTTTTTATTTGAATCTTTGGTTTTTTGAACATCATTTATAATATACCGTCGGAATGCCAAAGATTTCAGAAAAAATATTATCTTATATACATAATTGTAAAAGTTAATGTGAAGGGACGAATATGGCATAAAATTATTACTGTACATAACAATTTATTGTTGTTATATTATTTAATCTAAATCATGTGTTTCAAACGAAACTGAATATAATTCTTTGATTTTGTTTTTCAACTCTTCATTTAATGGTTCTTATATATAGATATTAACAACTGAAGGAAGTCGTGTATTGTCCACATCAGATTTTTATTTTTACTATATAATTTATTATTATTAATTTATATATCCTACATTTATCCGAGTAATTCCTTAATAATAGATTTTCGTTTTCATAATAAATTCTAGAAAATTATCTTATATATAAATTATTGCTTAAAAACTAACTAGCTTTTTCAATTACATTTACGAATAATATCTTCATATGATTTGCTGACTTTATTAAAAATTAATCACTATGATAGGTATTTTCACTATTTCCTAATCACAAGTGATCTAAATTTATATGAACGATTTGCTATTATATTTGAATCCTTTGTTTGTTTATTCATTTAACGTCACTGTTATGTTGCAATGGGTAACCGGATTATGCTATCCAGGATTATTTAGGATAGGTAACATTAAGGAGTACCCACGTGCAAAGGACAACCATTTTATATCCATCTCGAAGGATGGCATAACCAAGGAGTTTTAAGTTCTAAACTGCCTTTAAAAATCCTAAGGACATGTGCCGGGTTCGAACCCGCGATCTTTGGTACAAAAGGCTGTTATGCTAGCCACTAAACCACAGTGGACCCATTAAAGAAAAGTTAACTCTATTGATTAATTAATTAATATACATTTAACTCGTCAGATTAGAAAAAAGTTTAATCATTATTAACTTTCGTATTTTGAAGAATTTTCCAAAATCTTAAATTTCATAAAAAAATAAAGTAAGAACAATCACAAAGGTTGAGGAAATTTACATATATTTCACTTTCACTTACCTATATAATCCCTATTTTAATACTTTAACTATGTTATCATTATGAATAATATATATAATTCATAAATTTTAAATTAAGCTACGTTTCTTAGTATTGATACGCAGCTAGTAGCCTCAGGAATTTCTGTATTATTCTGTTAATATCCTATGATTATGTAAGATGTTTGACGAGAGAGCAATCAAGCAATTTGCTACTACTACCAGTAGGGCAGAAGGCCACTTACGAACCGATTCAAACTGAATAGGAGGCAGCCTGGACGATAGGATTTCACTGGCATCGTCCCAGCTTCCGAAATAATCTTCAGCTTGTATCAGTGACGTTTACTGGACTGTGGCAACGTGAGAGGACTCATTAGAATAATTTTTATAGGGGAATATTTAAATAACTACATTGATCCTCCGTATCGATTAGAAACATCGTTACTTTTGACGATTTTAAGTAGTCGGTGTAAAGCAGCAAGCAGGCATTTAATTAATAACATAATTTATTGTCATAGCAAGAAATAACAGATGCGCGCATTGTATGTTAACTTTTGAAATCTAAATTAGCTGTTGTGAAAAAGAAGTTGATGAAAATGAATTTTTTGACAAAGAAAATTCTTCATAGTACCTCCCGAAACTTGAAGTACTGCCTCTATCTATCCGAAATTTATTTTTTTAACCAATTAGTAAATTTCGTAAAAATCAATTTAGTTAAACACTTAAAAGAGTACACATTGACTTCCATTTCTCACTTAATCAAAAAATTATGGAATATCCGAAAAAATTAAAAAGAAAAGAAACCAATTTAGTTAGTGTTTTTCTAATTTAATTTTATAAAAAGATCTTTTCAATTAGTTAAATTAATGTTAAAATAACTACAATCACTTCATAAGTAGAACAAAAAATAAACAACGAAGAAGTACAGACGCAAGCAACTTTTTACTTATGATGTAACAATATCCTCATCCACTCCACCATTCACAAGAAACAACTAATGTAATTGATGTAAACTATATAATATAATATATAATTATATCGTTTATAATTATAATACATATAATATAATTCATAGAAAAGAGAAAAAAAAATACTAATAGAATTTATAATTGGTTACTTATAAGGTAGAGGACATGTAGCGAATACATCGTCTTAAATTAATCTAGTTTTCGCTCTAATAAATGAATTATCTTGATATATTGAATGCTTAAATATATTATAATAATCCCATATAGTGTATGAAATCACTGAAATCATTAACTGAAAGTAATGATTTAAAGATGGAAATCATATTTATAAATCATTCAAATTTTAGTTTTTGTATTGAATACAATACAATAGATTTTTATTATTTAGTTTTTTACAATGCCAAACCATGTTCTTAAGAACCCATATTAACATTTATTATGTTTCTTAACAGAACATAATAAAGAAGAAAATACAGAATTATAAACAACATTATATACATAAATGAATTTTCATTTTTTTTTCTTGTTTTATGCAAGAAATCTGACAGCTATATGAATATAAGCAAGTGTTTTTTTTTTTTGTTTTTTTTGTCACAGACGTGGTAAACACATAGAATTAAACATGGTTGGTATAAATTAAAATAACATGAATACTTTTTTTGTACTTTAAATATGAAATTTTCACTTCTATTCTGAATTTCTTAATGTTTATTAATATTGTTAAAAGCTAACTATTTTCGTTTATATCACAACGATTATATACATGTAAAAATCAAAATTTAAATAAATAAAATATACTACGGAATATACTTGTCAGTGATGCTGCTACTAAGTATAAGATCAAGTACGTATACTAACTCTTTCCTTTTTTGAACGATTCAAATCTGATTCTTGACCGTGGGCATTAAAAAAGATGGGATCGCGTGTGAAAATGAGTCTTGTCCGTATTTATTTCTAGCAATGGGAACTATGTATTTGGTTGATCGTAACGGAAAAAATAAATAAATCACTACGAAAATTAATAGGCTTTATCAAGCCCGATATAAATTATTCCACAAGGATTACAAAACGTTTCGCTACTATTTGCGGTATTGTTGATAAAAAGGAAATGGTTTTCCATTTCCAGTATTGAGAGATATTCGAGCATGAAATTTCATTGGGAAATGACCATTTCACAACCCTCATAGCGTGAACTAAGAAATGTATAATAGATATTTGTAACTAATTTAATGTCCAGCAGACTTTTGTTTTATTTTGACTGAAGCGAAAAAAAACACATAAGAAAATAAAAATAAAATACTTTTTCATGGATTTCAAAATAAATCAAAGCCATGTTGTAACCACATTTCATCACCACAGTGACAATAAGCATATGAGGAACTTATACTTTAGATAAGACGTGTCATATGAATTATCTATTATAATTATCCAAGAATCACTATTTTGTACTCGCTTCTAATCATCCTCCACTATCTTTTACGTTTTTGTGTATTAATTAATATTTTTTTCTAAAATATTTAGTTTTTCAACGGTATATTTTGCATGTATATATTACTGTTGTTATGTTTAAAACAAAAAAAAATAATGTTTGCTTTTTTCTCCATCGGTTGGTCATCTAATTCGTATATATCTACCAGATTTTTTTTTTGTTTTTTTTCTATGAACGGCAACGAGATGATAAGGTTAATTTTTCTGAAATAACAAAATTATTGGAACTTTAGAAGAAAACAATTTTTAAATATCAGCATTTAAGCTCTGTCAGACTATTTCAATAAGAATCAAACTTACAACATTAAATTTCACATCGCTATAGCGAATGTATAAAGTGGCTTTTCTGATTTGCCGATTTTAAAAAAAGATGTAGTAACATCTCAGGCATATAGACATAAGATGATATGTATTGATGAACTGTCACTCAAGTGAGGATTGCTTAAACTGAAGTAAACTGTTTTAAAAAATTCTGAAAACGAAATTATTCTTTTAAACCACTTGGTATTCTCCCAGTGGGCAGCTGAGATCGTGAGCAGGTTAGATAGGGTCCTTCCGCCCAGTAACTTTGCAATTCATTATTTTCTTCTGTGGCCGATAGTGACAGGGAAAGTGTGGAAAATTAATAATGTCATAATGACTCGAAAATAACGCAGTACCTTACTCCGAGATTAACACCGAATCTCAGTCTCAGCGAAGCTATTAAAATTTATTCAACAAATATTTGTCTTTTTGACGTAAATGACACGTCTCTCTGGCAACCTGTTCATTTGTGTATTGGAAGATCTTAAAATAGAAGTCTTTTTTTCTATTTAAACATATTTATTGATATTTACAACTGTATAATTATATACAACAAGTAAATGTGATGGATATTGTAAACTGACATGAAATACATGAAGAGACGCCACCCATCGGCAGCACTCTAAAAATATTTTAAACTAGAAGGTCTTGGGGCCATCTTCTTAAAATAATAATAATAATAGGCTTACCGAACCCGAAGATTCGATGCCGATACCACCAAACTCCTCCAGCACAGTCGTCCAATGTTCACCGTTCAAACCCAACCCGAGATCAGCCTTAATGCAATCCTCCCATCGACGTTTCGGCCTACCTTTCGGACGCCTACCAGTCGGATCAGCGAATACCAACTTTCTCGAAATCCGATCCTCTCCGAGCCTAACAACTTTTCTCACCCATTTGAGTCTCCGCGATGATATCAACTCAATAATAATCACCGGGTACAAGCTCCGCAATTCCTATTGTACAACCTAAAGTCCCCAGTGGCCTCATCCCTCTTCGGACTAAATATTTTACGCAGTTTTAGGCGACTTGTAATAGTACTATAATTTCGGATTCAGAAATAAAATATAGAAAAATGGTGCTTAGTTCTTTCATAAATGTTATTTTACAACAGTTTTATTATGAGTCCGCGTTATTTATTATTTTTTTTTTTTTCCCCCGGTCTTCAAGACTCACTGGCAACAAACAATCTATCTATCTATCTAACTGCGTGGCTCTACAACCCTTGATGTATCTCGGCCTCCTCAATGAGCCGCCGCCATTCTGTGCTGCCGCTCTCCAGTTCCTGACTCGCAACAGGCTCCGTGCGTCCGCCGCCACTCCATCAATCCATCACAGCCTTGGCCTACCGGTTCGTCGAGTGCTGTGAAGGGGGGTTTCCAAAGCTCTTTTGGGCAGTTCTTCCCCTTGCATTCTTGTGACGTGGCCAGCCCAACTGAGCCTTCCCAGCTTTATAAACAATGGTAACAAACAATGGTTTCTTAATTATATCATATTGGTAATAATCTTTCTAAATTTTGTCGAAAATAAATAAAATATTTTATTAAAAAATATGATTATATCAGCTTATAAAAAATAGGTCGGGTATGTAAGGGGTTCAATTAAATATGGTGAATGTTTTAACAAGCTTTTTAATTTATTAGACAAAATTTGAAAAAATGAATACCAATATGATATAATTATGTTTATTGACTGTTAGTCCTAAAGATGGAGAAAAGCAAACACGTTAACTTAAAATAAAATTGTTGAAGATAAATTTTATAAAATAATTAAGAAATAAATGATTTATAAGTATAATATTTGACGAATTTATAGTTGTTACTTATCATTTTATAATATTTTATTTTTATCATGAATATATTTTCCGGTAAAATTAAAATCAAACAGATATAAATATTTTAGAATGATAAGTAACAACTATAAATTCATAAAATATTATACTTATAAATCATTTATGTCTTACTTTACATTTTTCCAGACTCTATGTTGGATTTATCTATGATTACTTCCACTATTGGGAATATCAGTTAATGCTTTTCTTATATGACTCTAAGACGTTCTGATCTTCTCAATAAATCAGTGTTTTTTGGATTTCATTTATAAAGAGGGAAGAAGTTAAGTGGTTAGGATACCTGACTAATAATCTCGAGGTCCCTGGTTCGAACCTGGCAGTAATAGAATAATTGTGCATTCTGTGGTTATTTGGATGTTGGTTCTGTGGATAAGCTTTTCGAGTTGGATTCTCAGCCCAATCACCTGCTTGCGAATTAGTTTCCTTAAAAACTGCGCTGATTCCTTATTAGCTCAGTAAAATTAGGAAATTTGAGGGAATTAATTCGGACAAAACTGGAAATCATTTTAATACCTTTTAATGGTCTTAAATGAAAATAATCTGAGTTTGTATCATCGCAGGCGGTGAGCTAATCATAATTAGTCAGATGGAAGCTTGTCCCTATATGTGACGTATTATGCCACTTTTAATGGCACATCCAAGAATTCATTTGGGTATTCAAGTTAGGCATGAAAGTACTTCTTTGATGCGTTTCAATCAACATATTCTCTATTATGTTCTTTATTTGTATTTATAATATTCTATATATTACGTATGACATAGTTTAAAAATAGGAGAAAGTTAGGTTGGATAAATAGAAATAGGTCCTAACATAGACATAACTAACCCATATAAAGAGACGCTTCTATTTGGCTAGTTATGACATGATTTATCTTTCAAATATCGTTATTCCTAGTAAAACTAAGCCATCAGTCACTGGATATTGTAAATCCGACTTATCAAATAAATATTTCTCGTAAGCCCTAAGACGTGTGTTGAGAAAAAAAAAAAAAGAAAAAAAAAGTAATTTTTTTGAGGATGTTACTAACCGAATTAGGAATTTAGAGAGACTTATAGACTTGAAATTTGATGCTCTACAACTTTCATTCTCTTTTCGATTTTGATTGTTGTTTCAAAGTTATAACTGTCTCTTAGTGAGTTTTTCAACAAAAATGGAAAAATTTGCCTATTTCTGACAAACGATTGCGGCATTATCAATGAACCAAATTCTATGACTAAGGTGACTTTTGGAGAAGAAACATGGAAACGAAGCACAATAGTGCTATATATATTAGTTATAAATTTACTATTTTTGCTATTAATGGTCAAATTAAGATAATTTTCTTTCATGCAGTTGGAAATTCGATTATCGCTCAAATGAGTACTAATAAACAGGAGATGTATAGTTTTTCAGTGATTGGAAAATCAATTTTTTTTTCTTTCGTTTTTACATTTTTGACTTTTTTTTTTATTTCAACCAATAAAAGGACGAATTTTTCCATACCTAGTCTTATTGCACATCTAAACGATACGACGGACCTCTATGAAAAATTGCAGCGTCACAACCAGATTAATTTTTGAGATACTGTGATGACCAGAATAGTCAGTTAACTGGTACTTTCATTTATAAATATAGATAGATTGGACCCAAGTAGCTTCGTGGATTGTAGTGGTACTGGTTTGTTTCTGAGTTCCGCAATTCGGGAAAAACTTTCAGAATTCATAGTCAGTCTTTGTTTTCAATTTTTTTTTTTTATTATTACAACAAATATTCTATACTGAACGGTTTATTGCCACATATGTGGAAAGTTGTTCGTTGTAGTTCCAAAATTAGGCGGTGATGGGTCGACTTAGTGGGTCCAATTCTTAATCTGTTTATTATACAGCATTCTTGTAGGACTACGCCTTTTGTTGACAGCTGGGCATAATTTTTGTTTTTTATTAAACGGAAAAAGTTAGCGACAGTATTTTCCATTATTCATCCTAATTTTTCTTGGTCTTAATATTGAAATATATCCTGCATTCGATAAAGATGTTAATTCTAAAAATAACTTGTCACAGCTTTCCTGTTGCTGCTGCTGCTGCTGCTGCTTTGTTTTCTTCACAGGTTCAAGTGTGTTTGTTTTATTTATTTATTTTTCTTAGAATACTTTTTATTACCATTTATTTTAAACAAGCACGTTAAATAAAATGTATTGAAAATGTCTTCGCATAATATAATATACAGAAAAAGCTTAAGAAATAATATATTTGAAAGGAAATTAACATTTCCGTAAAGCTACGAAATAATTGACCGGATGAAAAATTAATTAAACGTAAAAACAAATATTTTAATTATATATCAGCCATTTGAAAGGGGTTGTAAAACCGTAAATCCTTGTATTTAAAAGAATATCTATTGCAACCTTATCAGTTTATCATCATATTGATTTAACCATACCACTATTCGCCAATATATTTAGTTAATTTATATTATTTCAGTATCACCTATGCACTTTTATGAAGTATTCAAGGCAAAAAAAAAAAGTTTTTGTTTCAAACATCTGTTTAATTCAGCAGTTTTCATCTTAGTATGAGGAGCCTGAAACCCTTTGCAGCATTGATCGTTCAGATCAAATCAAAGGAACATAAACGAATTAGGAATAAAAATAATTTAAAATAAATAATTAACAGCTGACCCGAGAAAGGTTGTTCTGCATATAAATTATTTCTAGTGAATGTTTTGATTGGTAAATAACGAATTTATTGTAAATGTGTGGTGTTGGGACCTTTAGCAGAGAAATGAAACGCTGTAGACGATAACAATGTATTTCATGTTTATTAACTACGAACCGGTGTCAGCACATACCGTTGGAAAGCTAAAGATTTTAGAAAAAAATTTTATCTCATTTACACATTTGTAAGACGAACAGGGCTTAAACGTTTTACTGATTTTTATAAATAACTATTGTGTATTGTTTTAATACACAATAATTTAATCTAAATCAAATGTTTCGAACGAAACTGAATAAACTCCTTATTTGTTCGTTTGTTTATTCATTTAAAGTCACTTTATGCTACTGTGGCTAACCGGACGTTGCTACAGTGGTAGCCCTAAATTTTGCCTATCCAGGTTTAATTAGGACTGGGATGTTTAACGAGTATCAGACATCTTACTGGCTCGGGACCGCCTTTCAACGTCCCCTAAGAGAGACGGCATACTTAAGGATTTTTTACTCCCATTGAAAAATCCTAGGACCACCTGCGGGTTTGAACCGGTGACCTTTGGCATAGGAGGTTGTTATGCTAGCCACCCTGCTACCGGTGAACGCTTAACTTTTTACTTAAATTAACCTTTTTTTCAACTTTATGATTTTTTAATAGCTCTTTAAATTGGTTTTAACAGCAGACTTGGGTGAAAGGTGTGAGTTGCCCGCAACAAATTTTTGTAATACGAACGAAATTTAAATTATTTGGATATGTTCATACAAAAATATTAAAGTTGCGATTAAAAAAGGCGATGGTGGGCAATGAAGGGTGAAAATATAGGGTTATAGTTTGTTTTTTTTTATGCAAAATAAAAAAATAACAAAAAAAAAACAAATATGCATAAAAAATTTCATGAAAATCGGTCGAACCGTTTCAGAGGAGTACGACCACAAACACCGTGCCACAATATTTTTATCTATTTCATTCAATTATATTTATTTTACTAAATTTCACTTTTTCACTTTAAAAACCTATTAATAAATTAGTGTAATGTAGGAAAATAATATATAAGTTACTATAAATAACTTAATAAAGGGAAATCGTACATGACTAGTTGAGGACGATACGTAATGATTATTCCTTCTATTACTACTCGATCATCTCTTACATGATATCCCTATGACATTATTTGAATAGAATCTATGCCGCAGCAAATAACGATTACATCATCCGTTGGCATAATATACTTTTGTTTCAAACAGTTTGGTTACATATAACAATCATAGGTGCACAACGACATTTTCCTAATATATTCCACGCTAGTTCTAGACCAATGATCACGTTTCGAAATCCTCTTCTATAACAGGACAGCGTAACTGGAATGTGAATGCTGAATAGGTAAAAGGCTGTAATTAAAACAATTATCTTAACAAAATTAATTATAAATCAAAGGAAGTATTTGATTTTTAATTATATTTTGTCTGATATTCTTTTTCATTTTTTACATTGTTATGTAGTAAAAAACTGATAGTAATGAATCAAAATATGGTGTAGCGGTATTCAGAATTTTAGAAACAAAATTTTGTTGTATAGGTCATAAACTTATAGTGAGTAAAAGTTCAAAATTCAATTTAGTTTACATGACTGAACTAAAGTTTACTCAAAGCTTTGCTACTCCAGTTCTTTTTATTTTTGATATTCTTAATTATTATTTTAAGAAATAAACAAGATAATATAAGTAGTAATGGCTATATACAGTATGGCGATCTATAAAGGCTGGGTTTAAGTTTTAATCCAAAGCAAACAGCAACGGTACGCATGTTAAAAAGGATTTGCACAGTATTTTAAATCTTTTGGAAGCTAAGACGAAAAAATTGTCTCTTCTTACATTAAAAGTATCAACTAAATATTTTTTATTTTCATTCAATTATATATGAAGTTTTTATGTATTACAAAAGAAGGTATTGCGATCGTTACTATTTTCGAATCTCATTTTGGAAAGGAAATTTTGATTTCTCCTTTGAGTCCAAATAAGAAAAAAGCGTGTGTGTGTATCGAGTCTAACACAAAAAAGAAAAGCCGTACGAAACTGAAATTTCATATTTTATACAACTACCCCGAAGTAAGTCCGAGGTCTTACAGCATTTTTTCATAAAAATTGGCAAACCAGACCTACTTTATACCACGCATTTTGCACCTTTTTCTCAAAAAAGGCTCAAACGATTTTGATCAAACTCGCTATATCGATGTAAAATTTAATGTGATTTGATATCATATAGGTTTCATTCTGATTTAAATAGCCGGAGAGAGCTTAAATGCTGATATGTTAAATTTTCTTCTTCTAATGTATCTTTATTTTGTTGATTCGAAAAAATTAACCATATCATCTTGTTAGTATTGATAGAAAACGGGAAAATATTTAAGTTAAACGAATTAATAAATAATTGATTCTGTATCCTTTTTACTTTCGCTTACCTATATATTTCATCTCTAACTGTATTTAAAAATTATTTAATTGATTTGAGCAACGGAGGTTAGTGAAAGTCGTGTGTTGCACGCACCATATTTTTTAGGTAATGCTTCAAATGACTTGGGAAATCATTATTAATTGCCAGCGACACGGTACATTTGAAATCGAGGCATTGTTTCTATGATAATTGAAAGATGTTTTCCATACAATCAATTTGTTTTTATATGTGTGTATTAGTAAACGTTTGAATGTATAATGTTCGAGGCTGAAAACTTTTTTTATTCGTAGTTCTTGCTGTTGCAGATTGGCTAACAAGGTTGCGGAAATATTTAAAAAATCATCCATATCACAACTTTTAGTTTATCAACATTCCTACATCTGAGTGTTACAGCTCATATTTTCATGTACTAAAACAAAATAAACTTGGAACTCAACATGCAGTTTATAAATTTTTCTCTGATCGTTGTGGTATATTCTACGTTTATTAGTGAATAGGAACCGCCAAACCAACAAATCTTGGAAAACCAGACGCTGAAGGACGGAACGGAGTATCTTGAAAACTTTTAAAGAATTATAATTAATTTAAATCCAATAATTTAATGAGTGGAATTTCCACACACATTATCCGTAAGCAGCACAATTCAATATTCATTCAGCAAGCCTCTCAACTCTGCACATTGAGAAGGTACATCAAGATTGCGCTTGTAAGGCCGAAAACCTAAGCATCAGCAATAAATTAGTAAAAAAAAATGGTATAATTCCATTTCACAAAACGATTCATTATAAATGTATAACTTAATAAATATAAATTGATTAATGACAATTTATTTAATGAGTCTTTATTTTAATAATAAATAAATTCTTTATTATCCTGGGACATGTACCTTAAGAATAAAATATACAGATTGTACAAAATGTGCTTTGGAGTCTTAGAGGTAATTAAATAAATATAAACTTAACTTGTTATAAAATAGACAAATTTAAATAAAAAGAAAAAATAAATAAATAAAAGCTTATTTACAATTCTACTGAGCCTGGATATTCATTAACTGATAAATTATGCGGGATTTGAAGGTATTGTAGAAAGAGAGTTGGAGTGACGGATGAAAGGAGGAATAGAATTCCATAGGATTAAGGATCGAATGAGAAAGGATCTGTCGAAATGTGCAGATAGGTGGGCCGTGTTTTAATTATTTTGTTTAATGAGTCTTTGAAACCAGTCTCAATTGAACATATTTAAGTAGTGCTTTACCATCACAATCGATGGTAAATCTGCTTAAAAAAATATGTATTAAAATTAACATGGTATCAGTAAACATATTTACAAAAAAATATTTGAAAGCAGAGTATTATTTATATTATGAGAATATTTTTTGTTCTTAATACGCCGAAAAACTCAATTTTTACTCCTGAAAGTTCGAAGAAATGAACAAAAAATTCTGTGCTTTACTACTTATTTAGAGATGAAGTTTGAAAATTAATATTTGATTTCTTATTGAAGTTGAATCCTGTAATCGAAACCTTTTTTTAACCACCAAGAACAGATGGTGAGCACGACTCAAGAGAAAACAAATAACCTTAAGTAGTTCTTATATTGAACTAATTTTATAGACAAGACAGGGTTACTAATTTATTCCAATAAAACTCGATTTTCAGATACGATTTATCCAGTAAATACTATTCAAGAACAGTGATCTTATCCTAATTTGACGAGAGAAATCAGTAACCACGATATTAAATTACATACTCAACATGGCTGACTGAGAGACTGTCTTACTTGGACATCACAATCACGAAATTACCAGTTAACGCAAAGATGCCTTAATATATGCATCGATTTGGATGAGTGTCAAACACGTGACGGAAGCAACACACGCGGAAAAAGTTCGCTAAGCTGAGTCTAAGAATAAGAAAGGCTTCATCAATCGGCCATGCCTAACTCCAATGAGAAATCAGATTCTAATCTATCTTCATCTGTAAGTTAGTAATAAAACCGGAAGGTTATGTGCTATTTCTCTGAACTTTTCTCTGTAAATTATACATATAAATACTATTTTCAGTATTTCAAATAAAAACCATATTTGTTCAGTAATACAAAGGCATATTGACACAAATGTGTCATATGCATTATGATGATTTTTAAAGACAAATCAAGGCCTGTGGAAATATTAACAGGACAAAGCATCTTGAGCGTTCCAGAATAACACTAGAAATACCGCGTGAGGAAAAATCATATTTCTGACTTTGATGAAGGTAGATATATATTCTGAGCGAAGCAGGATAAACATGAAAAACTATTTTGATACAATATAAAAGGCAAGCAGTGTGATACGTAGTATTTGTTGTAAATTTAGAGGGGGAAAACATTCAGTTTTTCTTATAGTCGTAAATAATATTAATAATTTTTTTTTTTTTATATATCCGCCAAGAACTGTTGTTTAGATGATCTGTAATATAAATAGGTGCACTGCTGTAAAGAAATATCTCACTTTTTCATGGCGTTTTCTTTATTTCTTTTTAGTGTTTTTTCAAACTGAAAATTTGAATATATTGATCAATTATCAATTCACTTTGCTCCTAAGTTCAAAAATTGTTTCTAAAAAATCAACCCACCCTATCTATTGCCTTTGAGGTTTTACCCAAATTTTTCTACATGTTTCTCCTATTTCGATTTGGACATTTTGGTACCAAACTTAAAGTCCTACTTTCACTGGAGATATGGAATAAAATTAGTCTTAAGAATTCTTTGATACATTTCTCTATCTTTTCCTGGATCTCCAGGACTATTTTTACACGGACAAATATTTTAGGGTATAGATTCAGCTGAAATAAAGGTCATAAAATCCAAAAGATATATGTGAGATACTTTCTTCATAATTATTTTAAAATATGTAACTAACTAATAATAATAATAATTAATATAAACAATAAGAATAATGCCTTAATTTTTACCCAGTTAAATAACCGATGTAAAATAAACAAGAAAAGAAAAGTCAGTAGGTGTCCTAAGTTTTAATTATGACCTATATTTTTTTATGTTCTGTATTAGCTCTTAAGGCTATGTGTAACCTAAGTAATTGATTAATTTATAATTATCCATGTTAATCATAACATAAAGAATTTCACTCGGATATTGATAAGTAAAAGTTATCGTAAAATAGTAGGTTAAAGCAAAATGTTTTTATCTTTGAGCCCACCCTTGAGTGATCGAAAAATGTGGCCATTTAATTTTTTATTTCCATAATCAGCAACTTTAATTTAATATTATCCTTTGAAAACCCCTTTTTGTTTACTTTCTACTCTACTCCATAATTATTGGATTTCTTTTTTATAATTATTTTTTATTTAGGCGAGTATTGTTCTACTATCTATAAAAATAATAATAATTTCAATATGAAATTTAAACATTAGCAGAATAAGAATCACAATAAAATGTTATTCATAACACTAATTCCAAAAAAATTGAGGACAAGTCGTATAGGGTCTTAATCACAAATGAATAGGCTAGGGGCGGGATTGCTGAGTTGCTTAACGCTCGTCGACAATCCGTACGTTGCCCAGCAACCGGATAATAGAATTTGAGATAGTTAAAATAATGATGAGTTCGGGTCTCGCTACCGGAGGAGGAGGGGGGGGGCTTTTATCTCGGCATTAATCCCTGCTCCCAACCCCCTACCCGAGAAACCCCAAAAAGGCGAGGTGGGGGTGGTAAAAAAAACAAAAAAAAAGAAGTTGAATAGGCTCTAACTATAACTGTAATTTATTATAGTTATGAATAATTCGCCATTATAAATCCTCTAAATTTAAACATAAAAATTCAAACATCTACCTCATTTTAATATAGTTTGTTTGGACATGGTAGGATACAGTTGTTATTACGAAAGGAAATACAAATTGTAATTAAACATTGAATATTCCAGTCCTTGAAGCTGAATCTGTCATTCATAATATGATTCATCACGCCAACGTATCAGTTAACAATAGGTAATTGAGATTCCGTGGAATTTACAACTGCATCAATTCATTCATATTTAGGGAGAGAATTTAAAAAACAGCAAACTGTATACAATTGTAGCATAAATATAAGGAAAACCAAACATTTCATGAACTGCATCTGAACGTCATTGATAATGTATTCGATTTTTTTCTAAATTATGTGGTTTCATTTCTTTTAAGTAAGACATGATCAGGGAATATTTAAAACTTAATATTGATCGTTTAATCTTGGAGAAACGTACTTTTTTTCTAGGCCCATAAAATACGTTATTACAATGTAATGACTAACTCTTGAAGAGGTTAGCCTCTTTTGAAGAGATTAGAGCTACACCTCTTTGAAATTAATAATATTTTATTAGTTATTTATTATTTGATAATTACAATATTAATTATTAAGTCTAATTCCAATCATTATTTCTCATTTTTGTTTAATCTTTCCACATTTTACTGGCCATTAGTATGCTTTTCAAACATTTCAAAATTATTGCAAATACACGTTGTTATTATTCTGATTTTAAATTATTTAACGGAACTATTATTTCATATTATATATGTGAGCTAGCAGTGAATATGCAGTTTATATGAGATTCGTTTATTCGTTAAGAATTTAATAATGTCAATAAATAGAATATATGATATACTAAAACAAAAATTAGTAAATTTTTCTGATACATCGTTTGCTGCACATCTTTGGAGTCATAATGTTTTATTATTTTTAATAATTACCTACTTAATTCGTCACTTTAATCACTATCCCTTTTATTTCAAATTACTGTCTTTTTTAAAGTTCCAATCATCTACTGACCGATACAATTATTTAATAATCATAAAAAATAATGCCATAATTTAAGCATTATTGTAAATAACTAATATATATAATATATATATATATATATATATATATATATATATATATATATATATATATATTAAACGTGAATACCATCGAATTGTTCTGTTTTTATTAGTGAATTTTCAACGTTCATAATATTTCTTTTACTCTTTGGCTAAGATCTCTTTTTAATTTTATAAAATAAAAAGAAATTTAATATTATATTAATAAAAGCGTATGCAGTTTGCATGCGTGCTAAGTTTAAAATGTTTTGTGCTTCCTCTTGAACTATGCATTTTAATATTATTAATAAATACAAATAATGACCGTTATAATTCAATTAATTAGTTATTTATTTATTATGGATATATTTATTTTAATTACCTTAAAATTAAGAAGTATCATTTCACAGTACTGTATGACAGAAAAACATCTTAATACCACTGCAAGTAATTTTTTTGGTTTTGTGTCCACCCTGAAGGGTCATTGGCAACTGAGGGTGATTAAATTCTGCTGTAGCAGTTGACTTAGTTTAAATATCTTAACACTTTTACTATATTATTTTCGTTATCGTGTAAGATATCTTTTAGGGTATATTATTTACGATATTATTTTTCGCCTTGCTGGTTTAAATATCTATACCTATATGTATATATGTGAAACGTCGCAATATTCAGAGGGGGTTGCATCCAGATTTCTGAGATGGTAATTGGTATATCTAGAATCCAATTAATTTATCAAGTAATTAAATAAATATTTAGGAAATATTTTTTGTTTACATTTTTATAAAGGAAAGACTGTATTATTTTATTTTTACTTCTGATAATTTTTTTTTTTTAATTTTAAATTGGGTTGTTTACCACCATTTAATTTATTAATTATTTGTTTATTTAACTTTTGTATACATGATATAAATTGTCTCTAACTTGTTGCTCGCGAGTATAGTGCATTGTTCTTCTACGAAAATAATAAGAATACTTATATATATTGGTCAAGTCATTCGAAATCGTCCAGACTTTGCCAGATCTAGTCTCAATCACCAAATTTATATCACTTAAACTCATGTTATAGATGAGTGATCATTATTAGTTTCATAATTTTTCGCTCAGCCCCTTTTGAGATATTTCCGTGTACACATCGCGAAAAATGAATTTTTGCCAATTTTGAAAATCCATATAAAGAAAAGGACTATGTTCTCAAGATTGAAATTTTTCAAGCAAGTAGGACTACGAGTAAGATATAAAAGAAAAAATAATTAAAAGTGGCTCTCTTTTCTTTTATATACTTTTATCTCGTTAAATGTCTCGTTGTTTTTTCATTTTCGATAATTTTTTAAAAAATTGTCTTCACTATATAGGTAATGAGTTGCGGAGACAAAAAAAAATAAAAAATACAAATTATGCCCTTATCTTATTGTTAGTGTTTGTTTTGAATTGATATCTAAAAAATTATACGAATTAGAAAGATTTTCCTAACACATGTTTTCGTCCGCGAAGCTAACTTAAAATGTCTACAATACTAAAAGTAAGAATAACTGTTCAGAAATCCCGAGCGGCAAGATTAATGAAAATTGTACGAATTCAAATGGATTGCCCCATAAACTTAACAATAGATTAACAGGATGATCAGATAATTAATATGCATACAAAAAAAAAACCCGCTAGAGTATAAAAAAAACTTAGAAAGAAATTATATTAGTTGCAAGAACTATATTTTATACTAATTTATGAAGGTAAAATTAATTTTTATGATTAAAATTGCTCTTATAAAACGAGAAAATTAACCCAGAACAAAAGAATAAGAGAGAAAGACTCACCTTCGAGCTCAGTGATAAGACATGACGCCGGATTGCAGGACGAAAGACGATAACTGAGAGACACAGCACTGAGACACCATCCACTGAGAGCTTCGGCACTGACTGAGCTCCTCTAGGCCTCCCCACTTCGGGGTGGCTGCTCTGGCGCCTTTAAGTCTAGTCCTCTTCATGGCCTACATCCACCAGCTTCTTCGTCTAGCCAGCAGATATGGAGGATGTCGATGTACATGTGTCTATTCAATTACACTTTTCTTCTTTTATTTTGACATGATGCTCGCCGTTTTAGGCTACTTCAACACTTACTAGACAAACGGTCAAACCTTCCTCTTAACTACAAAAGGCTCATCAATATGACTATTATAAGACCAATCTGTACTTACGGAGTAGAGCTTTGGGGCTCTATTAAACCATCAAATTCTTGCCGCATCCAATCCTTACAATCCAAAATCCTTCGTAAAATCCTCAACGCTCCTTACTTTGTCACGAATAAACTCATCTATACAGACGTTAATGTTCCCTATGTTACTGATTTGGCACGGACCAGGTATCAATCCTTTCATGACAAACTCCATTCTCTCTCTAACCCACTAGTTTCAATCCTTTCTTCCTTTCTAAAAAAAAGAGATGGCCCCGGGATCTTCTAGTTTAGAGTGCTTCCAATGGGAAGCTTCTCCACATGTATATCATGTCTTTGTATTATATAACTATCACATTTACTTGATGTTTTTTTTTTTTTCTTAATAAAGTTGTAAATATCAATAAAATGTTTTTGTTTTTTTTAAATTGACATGGGTATGTCTTTTGGCTGAGGGCTAACTTTCAATTTAATCCCCAGTTTGATACGCTGTTAGTGTTGGTCGGATCAAAAATTGGACGACAGTTTTCATGTAAGAATTTTAGTGGAGAATATTTTTGTCACATAACATTTGTCTCCAGAACCTACTATTAAGAAGCTATATTGATTTTAATGAAAAAAGTTAGCAATGTAGCAATGTCTAAACTTACATAGATTATTAAAAATAAATATTGTTAGTACATTATTTCTTTCTTTCTTTACTTTCTATACTTAATCAATTCACCCGTCCTTCTACAAAATCAATTTATGTCTGGCTGGGAAATTGAGAAAATTATAGATAGCTATACCTATGATCTACTGTTTTTCCAAGTCAGGTGGAAATACTGAAGCCATATTTTTATGTTATTATGGATATGTATTTTTGGCCTGGTGTCTTTTTTTTTTTTCTTTCTTTTTTTTAATGTTTTTTCTCCTGTTCTCTTTTTATTTACTTTTTGGTATTTTCTTTGTAGTTTTATATTTGCGTTGAATTTTAATAATTGTTTTCTCTTTTTATTTGATTTTATGGTGTGTTTTGGCTCTATCCTTCCCCACCGTTATTCTTACCACAGTTCTTCCTACTGAAGGTATAGCAGCAGCTAAATCATCGATGGAATATAGTTCACTATACTTGATAATGCCTTCTTCTTTCCTCTGTATTTTTTTTTTTTTTATTTTTTTTTTTAGTATTTTTCCCCCTCAAAAATGTAACACGCAACACGTTTTCGTGTTGCTTGAATCGAAAATTTAATTACAAATCCCGATTAGAAATCTAATAGAGAATATATTTTTTATATAACATTTGTCGCTAGCACCTCCTGTTTGGTTTCGATAAAAAAAATCATTTTCTTATTTATTGTGTAACGTTTTTTACACACTACAGCTCTGTTGTTCTTGGTCGAATCAGAATTTTGATAGTGAAGAATATTTTTTATAAAATATAGTTTTTCTATTGTTTAGAGTTTACATTGGTTTCAATGAAGAAAGTCATATTTTGTTTAACTTTATTAAGTGTTGGGATTTTATTGATTAATATTAAAGTGACAACACATGTAAATGAGACTCCAAAGCACATTGAATGTCTTATAAAACTAAAAAATAAGTATAGGCACAAATTGCAAATCCATCCCACGGACATCTAAAGAAATTTACCAGAAAATTAACCGACCTTGTTCGCTTAAAACTAAACCAATGGAGAAATTCCAACTGGTCCAAAACACTTAAACCCAACGACAAACCCCTCTGGAACATCTACAAAATATTCACAAAAACTAAAGATCCCATTCCTCCATTAAGAATGAATAACAATATTTACGCATTTGATAAAAACAAAAAGCTCACATTGCTACCAGATCGTATTAAAAAAATACAAAATTCACCTAATACCTTGTCTCTCCTGTACCGTAAGAATAAAATTAACCAAACCATTAACAATTATATATCAGAAACTCCGCCGCAGTCCATATTTAATCATACAGCGCCAAAAGAAATAGCTAAAATAATAAAACAGTTAAATATAAAAAAATCTCTAGGACCCGACAACATCCCAGCCATTCTAATCAAACAAATCTCAAAAAAAATTATAATTCACCTCACCAAAATTTTCAATAGCTGCCTTAAGTTAAATTACTTTCCGAAACGGTGGAAAACAGCTAAAATAATAGCCATACCCAAACCCCATAAAGACCCTGAAATAGTATCCAATTACAGACCCATCAGTTTACTCAACATTCTATCCAAAATTTATGAACTAATATTAAAAAGACGCCTCGAAAAACATATTACAGATAAATCCATCCTCATTCAAGAACAATTTGGCTTTCGAAATTTCCACTCAACTACCGGACAACTAGCTCGGGTAATTGATATAATTACTGAAAATTATAATTTAAAAAACATACAGGTATGATCCTAGTAGACATTTGATAAAATTTCTCCCCAGTTTCTCATATAAAAGCTAATTCAATATAATTTTCCTAGATGCCTAATACTATCAATAGTCTCCTTCATAAATAACAGATCTTTCTATGTTTCACTAAACATCTGCTGTTCGACAAAAAGGTTCACTAAGTCTGGATTACCTCAAGGGTCATGCTTCAGCCCTCTGTTATTTAATTTATTTATTAACGATATCCCCAAAAACAGCAAAACAAAAATTGCACTATTTGCCGACGACACTGCAATTCTAGAATCCTCATTTAGAATATTCTCTTTCACTAAAAGAAGCTTTCATTAAAACCACGAAATACCTGAGTCAATGGGGACTAAAAACCAACACAGAAAAAACTGAAGCAATAATCTTTATAAAACGCAGACCCAATCTTCCCTCTACTATACAACTCAATGCCGTAACAATAGCCATTTCAAAACAAATTAAGTATTTAGGAGTCACCCTGGACAATAAACTACTTTTCAAACATCACATAGACAATAAAATAAATAGTACCCGTAAATTATTATATAAAATGTACCCCTACTTTAATAAACATTCAAAATTAACCCCAAAAAACAAACTAATTTTATATAAATCTGTTATCAGGCCTATAATTACACATGCATGCCCAGCCTGGAGTCTTACAAGCAAAACACATATCAACAAATTGCAAGTACTACAAAATAGATGCCTAAAAATAACTAATAATTATCCACCATTCACAAAAATAACTACCATGCACAAAGAACTGGACATCACTACAATGCAAGAATTTATACATCAACAAACTCAATCTTTTTTCTCTAAATGCCAACTGACTGACGATACCCTTATAAAACAAATTGGTAATTATACTAAGCTATCAACCTCTAAATACAGACATAAGAAAACTAAACCTATACTGTTATAAAATTCTAAATTACTAAATCCTATCTTATGATTTTAATAACTGTAATTCTGTTAATTTATTTATTTTAAATTTTATTTCTACCTTTTTATTTCATTTTATTTCTCTTTTTTTTTTCCTTTCTTAGTTGAGTTTTTTAATTTTTACCAACAATAAAAACATTTTATGTACAAATAAATTGTAGCAAATAAGTAGCGCGATGTAATGGATCTCCAATCAATGTTTTAAAACTGTGCAGATTTATTCTGTACAAATAAAGATTGATGTTGTAAAAATTAAAAAAAAATAACAATTTGTCGCTTGGACCTACTGTTTAGAAACTAAATTGTTTTAAATGAAATAAGTGACGTTTTTCCTACATTCTTTTGGTGTTGTTCGGATCTATCATTTAACGACAGTTACTTGATCAGAAATTTAGTGGAAATTATTTTTTGTTATCTAATATTTATCTAGGACGTACCGTTTAAGAGCTGAAAAAATCACCTATTTTTCTTTGGGTAGCGTTTTTTTCATCCCCAAGAATGTAACACGTTTTTCTGTTATGTAAAAATGTTTTCTTAAAGTGTCCAAGTGATCCACATTGTTTTCGTATTAAGAAAAAAAAAGTTTTTAAAACTTTTTTTTTTTTTCGTGAAAATCGGTTGGTATGTTTAGTAGAAAAAATGTTTGTTTTTAATTTTTATCCACGCGATACATTTGCAATGAAATTAAAAAAATAACAATATATTAATCTAATATATTACAGAGGACTCTCTAATGAACTAATGCAGCAAAAATACATAGATGTACCAATCCAACTTAACCAAAATAAAATGTTTTTGAAAATTAAAAAAAAAAAATTGACACACATTTGGTGGGGAAAAAAAACTTTTAAAATATTTTTAGAAACTCTTTTGGAAAATCCTTAACATATATTTTTTTCGTGAAAATCGGTTGAGCTGTTCAGGAGAAAATAATTATTTTTTTAATTTTTATTTCCCCCTCCATAACTTCCCTCCCATTAGGATAGAGGGGCTGAAAATTTGCAAAGGTGGTTTCTCATGGGTGTGAATAAATGGTATAAATTTTGTTCATACGGGGCGGATTTCATACGCTAGACACTTTAATGGAGAATATATTTTATTGTATAAGATTTATCGCTAGGACCTACGGTTTAGCTATAATGGTTTGAATAAAACACGTCACGTTAGAAACCCCTTTTATCTCTCAACTTAATTCGAATAATCATTAATTGAATTTAATCATTATTTAAGTAATTTGATCATTATAAATTGATAATTTAAAATTAATTCAAATAAATTTCGTCAGTAGATCATTTCTTAATTTCTTTACCTTCAATACTTTATCAATTCCGTGAGCATACTTCTCACAATAAAAATCTTATTCGTTTTAAAATTTTCAAAAACAAAATAAATTATGTATTTAAAAACATATCATTATCGAATTATTATTATTACATCAATGACAAAACTGGCAAATCTACAAAATTTTTCTTTAATACTGAAGAAACCAACTTAAAAAATTAATTTAAATTTATAAGTGTGCAATCGGTCTTAATTTGCATTCATTATAATTTATTACCCATGCAAAAAAAAAAAATGATGAAAACAAACCATGTCAATGATAGTAATAAACACACTAACCTGTTTTTCAAGTTCTTCGTGGCTCATTTAGCCGAAGCTACTCGTAGTAGCACAGTGGGGCAAAACGGAAATTAAGGAGACCAAAAGTAAAAAAATACACAGATTAAATTAAGCTTTCAGAACTAATACTTGTGTATACGCAATTTTAATTAAACTAAAACAACAGAATACTCCATATTTATTAACCAATCCCGAGTTTACAATTAGCATTAAATAAAAAGATATAAATACTCACTTAGTAACTGGTTAATCAGGAGTTAAGTTCAAATTTAAAACTATTTTAATTTTATTTTTTTAATTTATTTATTAGAATTTACTACTGTATACAGGAATACAACAAGTAAATTAGATGGAATATATAAAGGCATGAAACACATGTATAGAAGCTTCCCAATGGAAGCACTCTAAAAATGTTCTAAACTAGAAGGTCTCGGGGCCATCTCCTTTTCAGACGCCTCGGAGGATTGTAAGGAATTGAAGAGGAAGAAAGGATTGAAACTAGAGGATTAGAGTGGGAATGGAGTTTGCCATGAAAAGAATGATATCTAGATCGGACCAAATCAGCAATATACGGAACATTCAAGTCTTTATGGATTAGTGTATTCGTGACAAAGTAAGGAGCATTGAAGATTTTACGAAGGATTTTGGATTGTAGGGATTGGATACGGGAAGAATTTGATAGTTTAGTAGAGCCCCAAAGTTCTAATCTTAATTTAAAACTTAAAAGTTAAAATAGTTTTGATAGGTAATCTTATTTTGATTAACAAAAAACAACTTTAGTTACTTCGGCTGTTAAAATCAATTTATGAACTTTTTAATAAATTTAAATTTAAAGTTAATTTAAATCAAAAGTGCATTAAGTTTCGTTGGAAACATATGATTTACTATAATAATATCAAATCGTTATGTATAATTATCAGTAATTATTTTATACCCAACTTGTCACTTTACCTTACCTTTTATAACATAGTAAATAAGATAATATTTTTTCTATAATCCTCAGCTTTCCAACGGTATATTATGCTATATTATATATGTTGCTGTTTTTATAAAAAAAACGAAATATTACATTAAACAAATATTTTTGCTCTTTCCTCCTTAGGTTTTCTATCAAATTCGTTAAACTATTATATTTTTTCGCTTTTTGTCAATCCTAATTAGATGATGTGGCTAATTATTCTGAATCTACAAAATTAGAGGTAATTTAGTGGAAGAAAATTTAAATTATCGGCATTTCAGCCCTGTCAGACTATTTTAATCAGAATAAAACCTACATGATATTAAAGCCCATTAAATTTTACATCGGTATGGTGAGTTTAATCAAGATCGTTAAAGCCGTTTTTGAGAAAATCGTAAAAAGGTGCAAAATCTGTAGTATAAAGTGGCAATTCCGATCAGCCGATTTCAGTGAAAAAGATGATGAAATCTGAGATGAGAGACATCACGGGCTTAAAGTTACCTTAAATATGAAATTTTAGTTTCGTACGACTTTTCGTTTTCGTGCCAGACTTACTACACACAGACCTTTTTGGGGGACATGATTATTTGGACTCAGAGGATCCTAAAACGAGTATTTCCCTTGAAAACTCGAATTCAAAAATTTTCACGATCGCAGTACTTTCCCTTACATGAGTGAAAGTAAGAATAAATTTAAATTCTTCGTCAATATATTATGTTCCGGCCCTTATGACTGGCCGTTTTCATATATTAATTATAATATTGGTATCATACATTGAAAAAATAAATCAAAAGAAAGAATACAAATTTTGTTTGGTAACGTTTTTTAAAATATCATCTTCAAACTTCTCTCTTAAAACAAAGCCAACTTCTTTGTAGTGATTTGATAAAAAAAAAAATAAATAGGTCTTAAATAATTAATTAAAATATGTAAAACTTAATTTTAGCTCATTCGATGAACCCATTGGAATCGATAAAAGCAATAATCACTGGGAAAAAAATTGGTTGCGAGATTCACTCAATTTACACTAACCTCACTAGTTGAAATATATTTTAAAACTTAACTTATAGTTGAAGTAGAAATTTATTTAGTTTCCATTCATTAAAAAATGTTATCTAAAACAAGGTCTTAAGCTTGTGCGTTTTTTTTCTATCTATTCCCTTTCACGACTAGTACACCATATGTAATATAATATTTTTTCTGAATTATAGCTTTTTTCAGTCAAATTCATAATTTTTTCAGTCAAATTCATAATTTTTTCAATCGAATTCATAATTTTTTCAGTCAAATTCATAATTTTTTCAGTCAAATTCATAATTTTTTCAATCAAATTCATAATTTTTTCAGTCAATTTCATAATTTCTTGTACCCATTTTATACAGTCAATTTAATGAGGTTTTGCAACCAAGAACTTAACATTTTTATTAAATCTTGTTCTTGTTCATCCATTTAACGTCACTTTATGTTACTGTGCTTAATCCGACGGTGCCGCGGGAGTCTTGAGATTTGCCTATCCAAATTTACTTAAGATAGGGGTCACACTTTTTAAATCTTTTAAGGGTCACTTGTGGAGCACAAATATAGGGCGATCTGCTGGTTTTGGACTTGCGACCTTAAACATAGAAGGATGTTATGCTAGCCACTACTCCACAGGTGACCCACAATGTTCCAAAAATCCACAGGTGTTTGAATCTTCCGGGTTTATACACGTGACCTTGGGCGTATTGATCTTTAACACTTTGCTAATTGCATCTAGGGTCATCTGTGGAGTAGTGGCTAGCATAACATCCTTATATCCACTAAATAGCGAGACCATACCTGGCAGATGGCCCTATATTGGCTTTTAGGGAGTAAAAATCCTTGGTTATTTCGTCCTTTAAAAGAGGCTGTTATGCTAGCCACTACTCCACAGGTGACCCTGGATGCATTCAGCAAGGTGTTAAAGATCAATATGCCCAAGGTCACGTGTTTAAACCCGGCAGATTCAAACACCTGTGGATTTTTGGAACATTGAGGGTCACCTGTGGAGTAGTGGCTAGCCATAACAGCTCTCTATCATTAAGGTCGCAAGTTCAAAACCAGCAGATGGCCCTATATTTGCTTTTAGGGATTAAAAATCCTTAGTTATTTCGTCCTTTAAAACTGGCCTCTTATGCTAGCCACTACTCCACAGGTGACCCTGGATGCATTCAGCAAGGTGTTAAAGATCAATATGCCCAAGGTCACGTGAACATGCCGGGTTCAAACACCTGTGGATTTTTGGAACATTGAGGGTCACCTGTGGAGTAGTGGCTTGCATAACATCCTTCTATGCTTAAGGTCGCAAGTCCAAAACCAGCAGATCGCCCTATATTTGTGCTCCACAAGTGACCCTTAAAAGATTTAAAAAGTGTAACTCGTAAAAGATCCCTATCTTAAGTAAATTTGGATAGGCAAATCTCAAGACTCCCGCGGCACCGTCGGATTAAGCACAGTAACATAAAGTGACGTTAAATGAATGAACAAGAACAAGATTTAATAAAAATGTTAAGTTCTTGATTGCAAAACCTCATTAAATTGACTGTATAAAATGGGTACAAGAAATTATGAAATTGACTGAAAAAATTATGAATTTGATTGAAAAAATTATGAATTTGACTGAAAAAATTATGAATTTGACTGAAAAAATTATGAATTTGACTGAAAAAATTATGAATTCGATTGAAAAAATTATGAATTTGACTGAAAAAATTATGAATTTGACTGAAAAAAGCTATATCAAACTTTTCAATAGTATACCAAACGACTACATTACTGCTCTGAGGAAATAATGACTGTATATTTATTTAAAAGTTAAAAGATAAAGGACATTATTATTATTTCGACAATCAGAGACGGTATATTAAATATATCAAACAAAAATAAAGAAATGATAAAGAAATAAATATTAAAAATATGGCAATTAAGAATCCTAAGCATATTTCAGTCAAGGCCAAGCCGATATTAACACTATTTAACTACATGTCAACATAAAGAGTTTAAACAAATTTAGAGCTGATTTTTAGAAAATTGTATTAAAAAATACTCTTAAATCCATGGTAATATGTAGCACTTATAATTAGGGTAAAAAAATGACTATAATATCCTAAACTTGCCCTCTATCCTAAACGCGTGATTTCATTTCATTACCACTTTTCGTTTTTAAGCCTGACTTATCACTTATACGCCAACAGTTTATTGTGTGAGACCTGGTTATTTGCACTAAGTTGACTTTAAATTGTTTTGATACTGGTAAAACTTCGAATTAAAAATTTATTATTAAATTTATATACAGATAATTAAAAGTGAATCTTCATTTAAAATTAATGCAAATGTCAAATTTTAAGAAAATAGAACAACGCATTTTGCCGTGAATGAAAATCAAAGAGACTGAGATGATATAGGCTTATCGAAATGAATGAATCAAAATAAATTTCCATCCTGAGAGTTTAGAAAAGATGGACGCATAGAAAGTATTCCCGTCGAAAGTTGGGAAAAAGCCACTTCAGCTCAGCAAAACAGGTGGAGACATTAAAGCGAAGATCAATTTGAATATGCTTTCAAAATACACTTGTTTCGAAGAAAATTGCTTCAGGTCGTAAACTTGAAACAGAAAGAAGAAATACTAAACGTTCGAGTGTTTACACTGCTCTAAACGCTTTTCCAATTTTTAAACGCTTACATCAGTTGACACTTAACTAAATATCTGACCAAATACTTGTGTTAGCGAAAAAGGTGTAAAAATGGCATAATTTAATTTTCATACATTAATTCCGCCTGGTGCATTATTATTATTAGTATTATTTATTGTGACACTGGTTCTGAGAAAGCACGGATAGAAGGTTCCTACAACATTGAGAATCGGAAAATTAATTTCTGAAAAGTAATCCTATACATCTCAAACCTTTTGTTGATATTCTAAATAAAACTGACTCAGAAGAAACATATGATAGTGATAGATGATATGGAATTCTCATTATGCCTTAAAAGGCACCTTAGGCGCCTTATATGTTTAAAAATTACCCAGAACTAAAGAAAACCAAAATTCAATAAACCTGGGCAGTGAAGTTCTATAACCTCTCCGTGTTTGAGGTCAAATGTCAGAGATCCTGTATTTAGGTTTCGATTACGTCATTCTTTTGGAATGAACCGTAAGCCAGCAAAATATACTACATTCTTTATAAATGAATTTTATTGATGATTTTTTTAAAAACATTTATTACGCCATAAAAAATATTTTAATAATACTAATTACAAAATTAATATAAAACCTTTGAACCGCGGAACTTACATACATAAAGTTAAATATTATTTCTGGGGTGCACATATGCAGTATAAAATAAATGTATATAGAGCAATTCTGAACATGTTACTGAGATAGATAATCCATGTATTTGGGACTTTCATAATAAATATATATAACTAAACTAACTGTGCATTTTATGTTGATTGATCTGTCGGTAAAAAATAAATCATTTTAATTCAACAATCAATGACTTATCCATTACTTGTAAATCATTGTAAAGCAAATGTATCTACCCATTGAGCAATTAACATAATGTAAATGGCCATTTTATTACATAGATGGTATTGTGGCGGATGCTACACACGCTTGCTCACAGATAGCGCCAGCGGCGTCGACATACCTTACCGGGCATATATAAGAAGACGCTATATCCAATAATATTGTATATTGTTAATAATTAATGTCACTGTAACTATTTATACCGATATAACAGTTTTATGAGAATAAATAAAGCACTCAAGGTAATTTGACCTAGGGCCAAGACCCTAGTCTACTGGCCAAGCTCTCACTGTCAATTATCGACATGGATGACTAACATCCCCAAAAGCTGGCACAGCTCTTCAGATCACCCAAGCGGTTATCTCCCTAGGTCTGATTTGCTCTGCCTTTGTAACTCATTGAGGTCTATCTTTGATTAAATTCCTTCTTCTATCTTGACTCCTTCTTACCTTCACTACTGTCGGGCTACTAGCCCGCAGGGTGAGATCTCCTTATCCACGCAACTGTCGTGCTACTACCACGCAGGGTGATTCTCTCCTGGTCCTCACTACTGTCGTGCTACTACTACGCAGGGTAAGTTCCCTCCTAATCCTCGCTACTGCCGTGCTTCTACCACGCAGAGCGAATCCTACTCCATCTCATCACTCCGATTGGACAGGCATTGTCGAGGCCTTCTGAAGACCTGTCATTGAAGTAAATACATCAACCTCGACAGTATTTATTGTTATTATAACAATATTTCTGATTACTGCAAAGTTACGTTATCTCATTGATTTAATAATTTATGAATGAATGAACGGTGAGTTTTATTCCGACAAAGAGATAAAAATCATTTTATTAATTTATAAAGTTGTGCTGCCCAACTGCATAGATTCCTTTAACACACCATCACAAACAATTACACTAAAGATGGTCTTATCAATGCGAATTCATACATCTTGAACACTCATATACCACAAACAAGGTTCATTTTACCATGGTTTTGGATATAACGCGTGTTTTGTTTGAGTAATGCGATCGAGTAAAAAGGGTTCAACCACATATTATGTTTTTTACGTATCACTATATCTGTCATCTAGTAATAAGAGGTTTGAGGTGCAGAATTATGGTGAAACTTCGCAAACCAGCCCTCATTTAAAGTAAATGAAGTAGAACGCGATTTCCAAACTTATCAGGAATTCCATTAAATTAAAATGCGGTTTTGACCTAACCTAGCGAAACAGTTTTGGTATTACCAAGGTTTTGGTATGACCGAAAGGGGCACTGACCTGTTACTCAGTAATTGTAAAATACATTGCTGAAGGCAATTAACGCATGATTTCATTTACGTAAAAATTACCGTATACCAACAATTTTGGTTTATTATTTTCAATAATAAACTAGTTTTATCAAGAAAAAATCATTCCATAATTACCTTGTTTTTTAAACTAATATTCTTCTACCCGAACGATATTATTGAATATGGTCACAAAATACACGTTCACTCCGAGAGTTCGAAATTCATATAGATATAAATTCGATCTGCATCGGTTAAGTCCGCATTACACGGCGAGAGTAGACGAAAGAAAAATGTGTGATATCAAGTCGGTGGTAGTGAATTATCATACACTTTAAACGTGGATTATAATAACTATACAATAACTGTATTTTTTTTAATTTATCATTCATTTATTTTATTTTAATTATGTATATATATATATATTTTTTTTTTTTTTTTTTTTTGTTTTTTCAACATTACAGTAACCCTGCAATGGGTGTATTTATTTCTACACGTACCATCTTGTGATGCAACGCGTATTATTATTTCATTACAAAAGTTGCATCACATAACATATTTTGAACAAAAAAAGAAGAGTAATTTATTTAGAAAAAATAAAATTAAAAATAATGTAACAGCAGTGTCAAGGAAAAAAAAAAAAAAAAAAAATATATATATATATTATATATATATATATAATATATAAAATGAAAATAGATAATACATTATTTAAAATATAAATCACATAGACCTCAGCTCGCAATACGCAGTGGCTACATGCCTAAGGCTTACTATCCAATTCTTATAAGTCCACCCGGTCCACAAATCCATCAAATTTTGAAAAGTAATGAATGTTTAATTTCTTAAAATGATGTTTCTTAATTTAAAAACATATTTTCGTATGTATATTACAATTGTTTGCTTCGATATAGCATTACCATTAATATTTTTTTTTTTTTGTATGCCTTCCCATTTCGACTTCCGCCATATGGGATCTGGCAGCCGTATCACTCCTCCTACCACTCCAATCAGGATCGAGTTTCAGCTCTTATTTTTTGTAATCGGGAGCATACTTCTAGATGCCCTGCATCTATTTCACTATTCGCATGGCAAAGGCAGCAAAGAGGAGACCCTACCACCTCGATCCGATGCAAGTGTTTCGCGAGGCAGTCACTTCAAATCTATTGGTATCCGTTCTTCTTATATAAGGAGTTTGTCCCAGTGCTTATTGATCGAACTAAGTCTTCGGTTATCTTTTTTTTAAATAATATTTAATGATATAGAATTTTTAAAGTATTATTTTAAATGAATAAACAAACGAAGTAATATTTGATGTTATTATCCGACTTTATTTAAAAAAAATTAAGTCTTCCCCTTCTCCTACTAATACCATGAACACCCACAAGCACTTGCTTTCACGTATTTTCAGCTTCGTCTTCTCTCACTGTTTAGCAGATTCTACATCTCGAAAGTAATAAATAATAAAAATCCCTATAAGTCATCATTCGAGCTTAAAGATACCCATGAGTGAATATTAAACTTATTATGACTTTTTAAATCTAAATATTTCTGTTTCTTTCTCAAAATCACAAACCTGTCGATAATTATTCAAAATTTCATACAATAAAGAAAGAAGTTATTAAACAATAAATGTTAAAATGCCGTTACTCCCTCGCACAGCATAAAGCTGAAATTTTATCCATTATGTTGCTACTTGCTAGGCTGTGTTCCACAATTTTTGATATCATCAGAAGCATGAAGGTTAAATATTTTAATGGATAAAAAAATTAGGATAATGAAAAACTAGCAAAAAAATAATCCTACGAAATCAACCATTAACTGTATTTAGACCTTTTATTTCTTCATAACAATGCAGGTAAATAATCGGCCCCTGTGTTTTCCTGGATTATATTTGGTACAATGAGCAAACTATGGATCTAGCTCGTATGACATCACGAGACCGGATTCCAGAAGCGGTAATGAGTCATAACATTGAACGAGGTCAAGGATTGCGTGAGGTCTCAGGAACTTTGTATCCTGTATTTTTTAAACTTGGAAGATTTTTTTTTTTTTACGACTTATTTTTTTTGGAAGTCTCTCTTTATCATAATTATTGATTAACCTTTCTATTTTATTAAGTTTTTAGAGAAATTTACAACATTTAACTTAATGTACTTAAAAAAAACAAAACATTTTATTGACATTTACGACAAATTTACACTTATGGGCGTGAATATGTCTTGTGAAGAAACTACCCAGTTATAGCACTTCAATGTCAATTTAATTTAGAAGGTCTCGAGGCCATCGTCTTTTCAATCGCCTCAGAGGTTTGTCAGGAATAAATAGGACTGATAAGTTTCGTAAAAGAGGATTCGTGTGGGTCGGGAGTTTGGAATTAAAAGAGGCATATCTGTTTCTGGATAGTTCAGCGACAAATGGGATATTTAGGTCGTTATGGATGATTTTATTCGTAACGAAATAAGGAACATTTAGGATTTTGCCAAGGATTTTGGATAGTAAGGATTGAATGCGAGAGAAATTAGATAGTTTAGTAGAGACCCAAATATGTCAGATGGGTCTGGTGATGGTAACATAAATGAGCTTTTTGTAATAAATTGGAAGTTTTGAACGATCGTCGTGTAAGTGTTGTAGTAATCGTTATCTATGGGCTGTTTCTTGTCGATTAAATCTCGGATTCCATGTAAGGCGTTTGTGTAGATGGTTCTAGGTTTCGGATTTGTTCTACAGGTATGAGTGGGTTATTATTAAAGAATATGGTCATTACAGGGACAGGAAGCCATCGGAACTTAATGTGCAAAAATAAAATTTAGAAAATCATGAAATAATGAGATAAATATTAATGAATGCCCTTTCAATCATTGAGCACATCATTAATCGTTGAAAATTAGCATCTTCCAAGATAGCAGAGAATTCATGTATTTAGCCCTGTATAGAAATGAAATAGGAACCTTTTATAAAGACATCAATGAAAATCTCTAAGGAAAAAAAGTTTATTAAGACCCTAACTCCATGTCATGGAGTAAAAATATTGCTTTGGAGAAAGAAAAAAAAATCATTCCTTTATTCTATCTAGGGTACTGAATTGGGCCATGCAATAATATTGCAATCAGAAGCAGAAAACAATAGTATAATATAATCAGATACAACAGTGTAACACAGTCCGATACAATAGTATAATGCGATACTCTACCAATTAAAAAAATGATAAAATACAATACTATAATACCTCAACATAATAGCATAATACAATCTGAAGCATAATAGGCCTGGAGCAAATGATTGTATATTATAGACTATTAAAGCCAGGCATCCTCACTGGTTTGGTCTCTCAACGAGGATAGAAAAAGGGAATTGGCTAAAGAGGTTGTTCTTGTATCAGGCAGATTGAAATGAAAAGAGGGGACGCTCAAGAAAGACAAGGGCAAGCCAACATAAAGCAAGGAATGGCAGCAAGATGTCTGCGAGAAGACAGGAGTAGTAGAAAGGGTAGACAGGAGGCAGTGGCAGGCATCAAGATAAAATAATCTCATAATAAATGAAACTATGAGAAAAGCTGAAGTGAAAATAGGAATAAAATTGAATGGTTGAAGTAAGGATAATGAAAAAAAAAAGTTTCATAAAAAATTACAAAAATTAAAGTTATTAAATATTGTATAAACATATTATTCTGACATAAAAATATTTATGATAAGGGATAGTTATGGATGGTTTAGGGTAGCTAGAGGTGGTTAGAAGGTTAGGAATAGTCAGGGGATTAGTGAATATTATAATTCTTCCTTTAATGTTGGAGTTTTATACGACAAGTATTTATTTAACATATGATTCTATTTATATTATATAAAAGTTTTTCAAAAGAGGGACTAGGGTAGTTATTCACAAGAAGCAATACATTGGGTTCTATGTATCATTTTATTTCTCAGTGCAAGACAACAAAAAACATCATAAACACATTAATAATACAAAATATTAATTGAATGTTACATACTTAATCTTCTTGTTCTTATAATTCTTTATCCTTCCTCTCTACCGCACAGCAGAGTGAGAGGGTCGCTTGTAGATGTTGAACTGAGCATTGCTATTCTGTGGCATACTTAATTAATCTAATTCATAAATTTGATTTTTGTTTTGATAAATTAAGGAGGTCAGAATTCAATTATAAAATAAAGCTAAAAAGTCAATTGAAATGACCAGTAACAGGCTGTTTTATATGAATTTCAAGAGGGACATTGTTAAATTTCAGGATACACCTATTAGCGACATTAAGAATATCACAATTTCTGACACCTGGCACCTGAAGATAGTGTATTAGTCAAAAGGTAGTGCAATTTTAAATAAGGTGATGGAGCAGTAACAAAGTATTTTTTATTTTATTATCGAATTCTGACTTTCATGGTAATTTATCAACACTCAATTAAAATAGGGATAGTATTCTATATTTATACTGTAGACTGTTTAAGCTGCTTGAGTGTTCTGAAATATAATAATAATAATAATAATAATAGGCTTACCGAACCCGAAGGTTCGATGCCGATACCACCAAACTTCGCCTGCATAGACTCGTCCAATGTTCACCGGTCAAGCCCAAGCCCCCGAGATCAGCCTTAATGCAATCCTCCCATCGACGCTTCGGCCTACCTTTCGGACGCCTACCAGTCGGTTCAGCGAATACCAACTTTCTCGGAATCCGTTCCTCACTAAGCCCAACAACTTTACGCGCCCATTTGAGTCTCCGCGATGCTATCAACTCAATTATATTCACAGGGTACAAACTTCGCAATTCCGCGTTATGCAACCTTCTAAACTCCCCAGTGGCCTCATCTCTCTTTGGACCAAATATTTTACGCAATACCTTATTTTCGAAAACCTTAAGCCGCTGTTCATCCTTTAAAGTAAGCGGCCACGTTTCACATCCGTAAAGAACCGTCGGAAGAATAATAGTTTTATAAATTCTAATCTTTAAGTTTTTAGATAGAAGCCGCGAACTAAGTAACTTAGCAACTGAATAATAACACGCATTTCCCACCTTTAACCGGGACTTTATTTCTTCCTGTATTTCATTTTTTCTAGTTATAATTGAACCTAAATACTTGAATTTCTCTACGTGTTCCAAAGTATGACCTGATACATCAATATCACCAAGATCGACACCGTTTCTGCTACTGATCATATACTTCGTCTTATCGGTATTTAATTCGAGTCCTATTTCTTTACCGGTTTTTATTAACACACTTGTATTTAGTTGTATGGTTTCCGTGTCTTCACCTAGCAGTACCAGATCATCGGCATACCCCAAAACCGGAATCTTGTCACCCATATTTAAGCCTTTCTCGGTACACATCACCTTTTCTATGACATATTCTAAAGCTATATTAAATAACACAGGTGAAAGGGAGTCACCCTGTTTCAAACCCGATCGCACCTCAAATCTCTCGGAGTAATTATGACCGATTCTAACTTTATGGAATGTTTCCGACAAACACATCTCTACTAGGTTTACTAACTTTCTAGGTATTCCCTGTTCAATCATGATGTTATATAGCTTCTGACGGTCTATTGAATCATAAGCCTTTTTAAAATCGATATAAAGTTGATGGACTACACCGTTATATTCCAATTTTTTCTCTAATATTTGACGTAAGGAAAATATTTGGTCAATAGTCGAGCGATTCCGCCTAAAACCACATTGGTAATCTCCGATAATTTCCTCAGCGTATTCCGTTATTCGACTAGTTAGAATTGACGAGAATATTTTATAGCATACTGGGAGAAGAGAGATCCCACGATAGTTGTTACAATCCGACCTCGGTCCTTTTTTGTGAATCGGAATAAGTATTGATTCTTTCCATTCTTCGGGCATTTTTTCAGTTTCCCAGATCTTTTTAACTAAAAAATGTATTTTGGAAACGCCCGCTTCTCCACACGCCTTGATTAATTCACTCGTGATATTATCATTTCCTGCGGCCTTATAACGTTTTAATTTTCCTATCGCCATTTCGACTTCCTCTTTACTCGGTGCGTCTATCCATGGTTCAGCGCTCTGATATTCAGAGAGAGGAGATTGATTATTATTTTCCGTATTTAAGATGCCGTCAAAGTGTTGTTTAAATTTATTTAATATCTCAGAAGGATCCGCAATTATATTGTTATTTGCATCTTTAACCGCATTCAATAGAGGTTCAAATCTTTTACGCGATTTGTTTATACCTTTGTACATCTCTCTTACGTTATTTTCGTTTCTGTGTTTTTCTATTTCTATTATTTTGCCTTTAAGATACTCTCTTTTCTTATTTTTTAAGAGTTTTGAAGTTTCGTTTTTTACTAACCGAAAGTAAGCCACATTATTATCGCTTGGATTATTTAAGGAATTCAGTTTAGCGGTTTTTCTTTTTTCGCACATATTTTGACAATCCCTGTCGAACCAAGGTTTGTTCTTTTTATTTTCGATTTTTCCAAGACATAAATTACCGACCTCTTTAATATTATCCCTGATCCCTTCCCATAGTTTGTTTACATCTTTGTGTTCCTCGTCTGAAGATTCCAAAGCTTCGAACCGATTTTTTACTTCTATCGCGAATTGTTTTCTAATTTCGAGGTTGTTCAATTTAACTAAATCAAAATTCTCGGGACGAATATAGTTCGGTGTTCTCTTTTTTGTATTTAGTTTTTGTCGAAGTTTCGCGATTACTAATTCATGATCAGAACCGCATTCTGCACCTCGATACGATCTCACGTTAATTATGCTACTTTGCCATCTGTTTTGTATTAAAACATGATCGATTTGATTCCGCGTTTGTCCATCCGGTGATGTCCACGTATACTTATGAATATCCTTACGTTTATATGTAGTGCTTTTGATTACTAGGTTTTTCGAAATGGCAAAGTTTATTAGTCGGGTCCCATTATCATTACTATATTCGTGCAAACTTTCTTTACCGATTGTAGGACGATATACTTCTTCCCTTCCAACCTTTGCGTTCGCGTCGCCTAGTATTATCTTAATGTAATTTCGCGGTAACTTATCGTAAACCGACTCTAGTTTATCATAAAATTCGCATTTTACTTCATCATCACTGTATTCGGTGGGAGAATGAATGTTTATAAACGCGATTTTAAACCAACGCCCTTGAAATATAGCAACCGATCCACGTCCCTATTGTTAGATCTCTAATTTTCATCTTGCGCCATGATTCCCCTGAAGCAGTCCCCACCCGGAGACCGAACGGGGGACTAGTTTACCTCCGGATAATGAGCGTTTTACCTCAGAGGAATCCATGACTTTTGGTGATATTTTGTGAACTAAAATATGTGAGTAGGGCGTTCGAACCTACGTCACACCCTCCAGCAAGCCTGGGGGGCCGCTCTCATTGTTGGTCAGCGAGTCCATCGGACTTAGCCGGGAGGAGCTTCCGAGGAAATTCCACCGACCATTCCCACATCCGCCACCCGTGGGACGCTCCCCATACGCGGTAATGAGATCCGCGCGAGGCGTGTTCTGAAAAGAGAAGGCGGGAGTGTTCTGAAAAGAGGTGAAATATCTACAAGTAGAGAAACTCAATTTTTGATGATGAAGTTTTGTTGACCGTTGAGAAATTAGATGAGGAAGATGGTTGGGGGTGCGGTCATAAATTAGAAACACACATTTAAAATAATGCTATTTTAATTATGTGCCGACGTTTCGGCCAACAATGTGGGCCTTCATCAGGGCTAAAAGAAACAAGATAACAACTAATATAATTATAGACTTAATAATGCGTTAGGTATATAATAGTAATATATGACAGTAATAAAATATGGGAACATAAATAAAATTAAATGTAAAATGATAATAAGATGACAGTTATAAAGTATGAAAATAAGGTGACAGTTATAAAGTATGGAAATAAACAAAATTAAGATGATAGTTATAAAGTATGGAAGTAAACATAATTGAGATGATAATATTGTAATGAGAATATATAAAGAGAGAGACTAAGCAAATGAAAAAAATGACAAAGGAAAAATATGTGAACAATTAAAATTTTAAATATTAACAATTTTGAAGTGATATATGATGGTGATATATTAAAAACATAGTTAAGAGTATAGGTAATATATAAAAAGAACATAGTCATTAAAAAAGAGAAACAGTATGAATAAAAAATAATTTTAAATTTTAAAATAATGTAATATTAAACTAAGAATTATATGTCAGGATATGTAATGGAGAAAGATATGAGTATGGAAAGAAGGAGAAAGAAATGGGCGATGAAAAGAGATCCTAAGCAATAAGAAAAAAGATATCTCAGATTTACTATGGTTTTAAGTGTTTTCCAAAGATCACAGGTTATGACCTTACCAGTGACTTATTGTACCTGTAATTTACTACCTTCCCCACAGTGTGAATGTTACCATATTATAGAACTTTTAGAGATTGATAGCTTGGGAAGCATAATTAAAATAAATCTTGTATTTACACTGCAGTGATTTTTTTTACTCATAAACTTACAGAATAAAAAGTTATTAAGATAAAATAATTAATTTTCAATATTCAACAAATTCGGATTATAGCTTCTCAGATAAACTATGTTTTATCCTAAAGAACTCTCATGATTAGATTATAAATTTATTTAATAAATTTTAACCATATAAATCATAAATAAATTATATTGAATTTTGGATTTTCACTACAATTATTTATTATTCAGAAAAAAAGAAGTAAAATAACATAAAAAAAGATAGTTTATAAAAACAATTTCTTACTGATTCTCAACTATTCATGTGACTCTTGGACCAAAAAGCGCAAGAGCCAACTTCAAATAATTGAGATGTGATACTTAAGAATGGAGGGGAAAACAAAAATAGACCAAGTGTGAAACAGTCAAATGTGGGACTCCAGCCAGCTTTTGATACTATTAAAGAACATCAACTGAGATGTTTCCAGAATAGCAGAAAACAGAGTGGCGGATACTGTATATGAGACAAGAGTGGAAGGTCTGAGATTGATAGGAAGACTTGGGAAGGTGCAGTCCAGGAGGCCTTTGATGGAAAATGTCTGGAATGGAGAAGGAGAAGATTGGTTTAGGAGAGGGATTCATGGATTGGGCTCTACAGAAAGGATCCTCATACTATTAAATAAATAAAGGATAAAAGTAAATAAATAACCACATAAACCTTTAAATTTTATTTTTCATTTACACCACATTTATTTATTGATATTACAATATCATTAGAAAGACATAAAGTCTCCTCACTATCAGAAGTAAATATGGCCTGACAAATTAGTTATTATCATGATAGTTCAAATGGATTTCTGATACTTGATGTCATTCCATTTTTGAAGAAACGGTTACAACTTTTCCTTCTCTTCTTCCAGTGGCACGACAGGCCGTGTAGGCCCTGGGCCTCGCGGTGTAAACTCCTGCAAGTTTGCATTCACGTTTCATGATGCAGTTTTTAGTGTAGGGTCATCACTCCCTACGCCTAATTTTATGAATGGCCACCCTTTGGCTGACGGGTCTCACATACCCGGGGGAGAGGTTGTGAGTGAATCCACATTTTTCTGTATCCTTATAAAAGCCCCGCCGGGACTGGGATTCGAACTCAGAACCTGTGGCATGAGAGACTAGCGCGCTAGCCACCCAGCCACGGGCTCCCCTTACAACTTTTCCATCCAAGTAATTTCTCAGGTGCGCTTGCGATGTGATCAATCCTCTTAAATGAAATAATCACAGTTTTTAGATTAAATCCAATGTTTCATCAGGTTTTGTGGAATATATATCAATGCAGCACACTATGACCAAAATGGATGTCCATAGCTTTGATATGTTTATACCAATTATATATTGGGTTGATGCAAAATTAATGCAGGTTTTTAGTAGGTATTGTAAATACGCCATATCTTTACTTTAACCATATATATTTAATCAAAATAATTTCCACCTGAATCAATGCACTTTTGCCAATGTTCAACAAGCTTTCTTATTCCACCAGAAAAAAAATCCGAATCCCTGGACTCAATGAAATCACGAAAAGTATTTTCAATGTCGTCCTGGTTTTGAAAATTTTTCTCCCTCAAAAAGTTGTCCAGATGCCTGAAAAAGTGGAAGTCTGTAGGAGAGAGGTCAGGTGAATAAGGCGGATGTTGGAGAACTTCGTAGCCCAACTCGTGCAGTCGTCGAAGCGTTGGTTGTGCAACGTGTGGTCTGGCGTTATCGTGGAGCAGGATCGGCCCCTTCCGATTCATCAATGCTGGGCAAAGACGTTGCAATTTTTGAGTTCCGAGTTCCGCCGCCATTTCTCGTGTGGTTTTGGTTGGGTCTTCTTCCACTTTTGACCTCAGCTGGTCGTTGTCCAGAGCAAGATGACGGCCCCGACCTTCCTTGTCTTCGAGGTCGAAATCTCCTCTGCGAAACTTCTGGAACCAACGCTGCACCGTGCACTCATTAAGAGCCCCCTGACCCCACACTTCATTAATATTACGAGCCGTTTGCGCAGCGCTGCGCCCTAATTTAAATTCGTAAAAATAAATTTGACGAAAATCGCACTTTGACATTTTCGATTCAAGACCTTTGAACACACTGAACAAAATGATTTTACTAAACAAATTCATGGTGAAAGAGAGGGTATTAGATAAGGTTTGTTTTGGTATAATAATGATCAATGTTAGGATTAGCTTTGTTTACACAATTGGAATTAAGATATTGCAATAGAGAAAACCTGCATTAATTTTGCATCAACCCAATATTAATACTTGTCATATACATTTTGATTACCTTTAATAACTTTTACTACAAAGATGCTCGGATGCACTAAAATTCACTTTTTTCCCAGTCCAGTAATGCCTTATCAGCAAACTTAAAGGCTTCAGACTTTGCGTATAAAATAGTCTTATTTTATACTTCTTTTTTTTTTTTTTTTTCAAAGCTTTGTTTCTATATTTATAAACTTTTACAATCTTAACCATATTTAGCAATTTTGTCCATATATTTTCCTTAATAGAGATTACTCTAATATCCATTGGCCTTTTACTCATTATTTCATAACTTTTTTTTTAATTATTACTTTTTGTTCTGTAATTTTGGGTTTGAAACAATTAATTATTGTAAATGAGATAGGTTTGTCTAGCCCTTAGGCCTTCCCTCTGACTGGTAGGAGTTGAGTTTAGAAACCTAGGATCTTTTAACTGTTGGTTGTTTATTCATTTAATGTCACTTTCTGCTGCTGTATCTAATCAGACAATGCTATAATGGGTGTCCAATATTTTGCTCATCCAGATTTAATTAGGGTAAGGATCTTAAATGAGTACCTGAAATCGTACAGGCTCTTAGCTCTGTTAGTTTTTAGAAGTAAACAAATTTCAGAGCTACATAAGGATAAATAAGGATTTTGAGGATTCTATACCTTTTTTTATTATAATTATAATTATGTACCACTTGAAAAACTAACTGATTCTGTTATGAATTTAATACCACACAACAATGATTATAGTGCCGATGGCATCTCTGTAACATTTAATCAAAATATTGCAATGGTGTTCTGCAACTGAATATTTATTAGTAATTCCTTTCTCAACCTATCAACATATTATTTCTTGATTTATTACCATGAACATTACCATGTTATATGATCTACTCCTTTTTTTTTCTCCTAATATTTGCAATGAGATATCTATTCTATCTAAGATTTTCCAGAACATTCCAAGTCTTTATAGAATAGAATACTTACTTATTTTTACAGGTTTTCTCCCTCAATGGGTTGCCTGTTAGATCAGAAGTTCCCTTCACTTAAAATAGAATAGAGCAGAAAATAATTTTTATTCTGGGACATGGTCTCTTAAGAACCACGGATATTTACAATTAAGACATACAATGTTTCGGGTCAAAAAACAGAAAGAATCATAATTAATTCTTATTAACAATGATGTAAAAAGAAGAAGAAAAAAAAAAAGGAAATATTTATGTACAATAAAACAAAAGATTTAAACAAATTACTTGAGATACATAAATTTGTTGAACAAAACTAAATCTAAAAATTAATTAATTAACTAAGTTAAATATGAGCAATAGATAATTTTTTTTTAAATTTTATTTATTGATATTTACAACTGTATTGTACAATACATCTAGTTTGTTTGTTTATTCGTTTAACGTCACTTTTATGCAACTATGGCTAATCGGACGATGCTACAATGGGAGTCCTAAATTTTGCCTATCCAGGTTTTATTAGGATAGGGATCTTTAACGAGTACCTGACATCGCACAGGCTCGGGACCACCTTTTAACGTCCCCTCCGAAGGACAGCGTAACTAAGGATTTTTTCCCCCCATTAAAAAATCCTAGGACCACCTGCGGGTTTGAACCCGTGACCTTTGGCATGGGAATACATCTAGTAAATAGGCTAAAAGGAAATAGTCATGAAAAAGACATGTAGAGAAGTTTTCCAATGGAAGCACTCTAAAAATATTCTAAACTAAGGTCTTGGGGCCATCTTATTTTCAGACGCCTCAGAGGATTATCAGGAATTGAAGCAGAAGAAAGGATTGAAACTAGAGGATTAGAATGGGAATGGAATTTGGCCTGAAAGAAATGATATCTGGTTTGGGCCAAATCAGCAACATACGGAACATTAAGGTCTTTATGGATCAATTGATTATTTACAAAGTAAGGAGTGTTGAGGATTATACGAAGGATTTTGGATTTTAGGGATTGGATATGAGAAGAATATGATGGTTTAGTAGAGCCCTAGAGCTTTACTCTGTAAGCCCATATAGGCCATATGATAGTCATGTAGATGAGCCTTTTGCAGTTAAGTGGAAGATTTGAACGTTTGTCTAGTAAGTGTTGGAGTAGCCGGAAACGTCAAGCAGTTTCTTGTCATTTCAGTCTTATATGAGGGTTCCAAGTAAGGCGTTTGTCATGGTGGAGTCTTAGATATCGGATCTGTTCAACAGGTTCAATTCAGATCTGTTCAACAGGTTCAATTCAGATCTGTTCAACAGGTTCAATTCGGATCTGTTCAACAGTTCAATTCGTATCTGTTCAACAGGTTCAATTCGGATCTGTTCAACAGGTTCAATTCGGATCTGTTCAACAGGTTCAATTCGGATCTGTTCAACAGATCAGTTCAATGTTTTTGAAGGACACTATAGGGCAGGGTGTCATAGGTTTACGACAAAGGGTAAAGGTAATTTGCTAGGATTTGTTGGAATTTATTTTAATTCTCCAATTCTGACACCACACCTCAAGGTCTCTGATGTGGGATTGGAGAGTTTGAGAGACAATAGTTGGATCAGTATTGACTGATAACACAAATGTGTCATCAGCATAGGTAGATAGGAAAGTATTAGGATGGGACGGGATATCAGCTGTATAAACTGTGTAAAGAATGGGTCTTAGGATACTGCCTTGAGGAATACCAGCAAACTGACTAAAAATGGATGAATAGGAATTATTATGATTTACTTTGAAGGATCTGCCAGTGAGGTAGGACTGGATGAGAATGAAGTATGCGGAGTTTGTAAAGTAATCCCGGGTGCCAGATTCAGTCAAAGGCCTGTTCTACATTGAGGAAGGCTCATGTGCAAGGATAGTAAACTCTGAATGATGTTGGATATTTCTGACGGATGGAACGCTTTAGGAGGAAGGACTATTTGGAGTGAGATATCAAGTTCATCATCTATAAACTTAATGTGACCGGGATTATGGATATCTGGATGCGGAAAGGTTCCAGAAAGGTGCTGACAAATATCTGGGTCATCTCTTCATTAGATCTTGTCCAGATATGGGATTCAGTTAGGAGTGGATCATTATTACAGTCTTTGAACTTCAGTAGCTTTTTGGTCGTCATCCATAATAATCTGTCTGTAATAGTAAGTTTTTCAGTGAAGTTGAGTAAGTTTTGAATTTTTATTTTTCTGATTTTTTATTTTATTCTGTTAGTGAGTTTATTATTATTATTGCAACATTATACCAAACTCAGGAGCACGGTTGAACCTGCTTAGTTGATGCGTTGGCCTTATTTTTCTTCCAAAATCTCTTCATCCTCTCGCTGAGCTCCTTTCTTTGCTCTTCAGTCCAAGCTTGAGTGGCCCTGATGTTGGGTTTTCTTTAAATTGGTGATTGTTGATTAGGCTTCTCAATTTACATCTGTCCTGTACAGTGTCTTCTGAGATGTTTATTTCCTGGAGATCTGTTTCAATCTCATGAAGCCAGCTATTCTTGGTTTTTAATGAGAGGGCTAGGTTGAGGATTTTTTTAGTTATTCTACCACTGTCCATTCTGATAATGTGCCCTTAAAATAAGTTTTGTCTGAGGCATATCTAGTCCTATGCCACTTCAATCTTGCCCTGCATTTTTCTCTTAATAAGATTCGAATGTGCTGTGGCATGGTAGTCTCTTGTGAGTTGAATGGTTGATGTATTGTCGAGTATGCTACTTCTAATTGAGTCAGTCAGTTTTTCAATGGCTTTATCAATATCATGTTTAGTCTTAAGTGGAATTTTTAAGTCCAGTTTGGTTTCCAAGTCACTTCTGAATCAATCCCAGTCTACTCATCCTGTAATCAGAGTGGGAATGGTGGGTTTAGGAACAAGGCTCCAATGCAAGGAAAGCAGAACTAGGCTATGTTCAGATGACAGGTCATTAAGGTATTCAATTGTGGATTGGGAGGAAAATATCTGAGAGGAAACAAATATATCAAGGATATCAGGGCTTTTTTTTTAATTCAAAAGCTGATTTTTTATTTGACTTTGAGCAGATATGAGTAGGTAGGGGATTCCATAGAATAGTAGAGCATACAAGAAAGGAATGATCAACAACTTTTGTTCTATGGGTAGGAATGTAAAGGGCAGAATGATGTGACCTTGTTTCAAGGGAGTTGACTGACGATTTAAATTCCAGAAGACTGTTGATTTAAGGAGGGAGCTGGTTGTTAATAGTTTGGTAAAGGTATGATCCTTGGAAATATTGTCTACAATGGGGCGAAGGAGACACTTTAAATCACCGTATAAATGAGACCTCTTCAGTTTGTTTAGGAAAAATCTTAAAAATATGTTCATAACTCGCAGTTTCCAGGAAATGGTTGGACAATGGATATTCTCAGGTTTTTCACAGAGGAACTGAAGGTAATTGGGTGATGATTTAGGATTACATTAGGAAATGTAGTATTTGGTCTGAGGAGGGAATCGAACCTACAACTATGGCTTGAGTTTTCATAGCATTTAGCCTTAGTCTATTCAGGGTTGCCCAGGCACAGATTCTATTCAGGTCTTCCTAAATACTGGCAGATGCTACTAATGACTTGGAAGGAGAGAAGGATAGATAGATCTGAAAGTTGTCAGTATATAAATGGTGGAAGCAGTGATGGAGGATTGAGTTGGGAAGATTATTGATAAAGGTATGAAAAAGGAGAGGAGATATGCTTAAGCCCTGGGTCACATCTGCTGAAAGGAGATAGTGGATGGTTAGGAATGGTGACAGCTTGAGTCCTATTAGAGAAGAATGATTGAAACCAGCAAATAGTGCTGTTAGAAAAAGAATAAAGGCTGTAATTTGAAAAAGAAAAAAAAAAAAAAAAAAAAAGGATAGGGTGATAAAAGGAGTCGAAAGCTTTAGAAAAGTCTAGAAGTATTATTACTGTCAGTTTCTTTTCATCCATGGTGGTATGTCTCTAGTGATTTTGAGGAGAGCAGATTGTATGGAAAATTCAGGTTGAAAACCAGATTGGACAGGATCATAGCATTATGTTGAGGAAAATAAAACATAACCCTATTCTATCTTGATTTTTCTATTTGTTTTATTTTATTTATTTTTTTAATCAGACATTATATTCCCAAATAAAATTAAAATTTGAATAGTTTATTCAAAATCAATAGAAAAAGAGTACAAGTACACAACTCGATATTTAATAGAAAATTAAATTAACAGTTTAATCTTGGCTGTGATTGTAAGTAAATTTTGGGTGAACCTATGGAATAAATCTCAAATGTTCCTATTTTGGATAGGATCTATTAATAAAATATAATTGAAGCACACAACAGAATAAAATCAAACAGTCAAACACCATTAGAAATGAACTTTAGTTACGAAAGATACAATCAAAAATTAATTGTAGCTTTGAATTAATTTTGTTTCAATTGAAATTTTCCAATTTTGGACATTGAAAAATCCAGTCTTCATATAAGTAGGAAGAAATTAAAATTTATATGAATCAATCACCTTTAAGTTATGATTATAATGATGAGGGACAGGAAACCTTTCCTCCCTATGACCCTTCTTGGCTGTTATAATGGATACTATGGATACCATCCTTTGAACTTTCTCATGCCTCATTTCAATAGGAAGGGTACATGGATCTGAAGTTTGTCTGGTATCCAGAGCTCTTGTGGTTCAACTGTTCACAACCAGCTATCACATCTGAAGCCTATGTGCAGCCCCACTTGGCTTGGGATGTTTATCTTGTTAACTCCTCAGTCTAGTTTCTGATTAGTTTTGGTAGAGCTGTCTTTAAAAGAATTTATCTCTTCTCTCCTCATAGACATTCCTACTACATACAGATGTAGTATCCCCAGAGCCTACATTAAAGCTTGATTGGTCCTAACATCTAACCTAGATGTAAATCCCCTATTTAGATATAAATATAAGTCCCTTTAGAATAACATTGACATAATATATCAATTGGGCTTCAGAGTCTTAGATTAATTAATTATTTATAAACAATTGAAGAAAGCAAAATAATTGGTATCATAATAATAATATAAAATATTGATCTTAGGTATGCTTAGGAGATAAACATTTATTCACCTTTTTCAGTATCTAATGAAATAAGAAGATTACTTACTTATACTAAATAATAAAAAAAAAACCTGTACCACTACAACCCATTAAGGGTCTTGGGCTCAGTATATATAGAGATTCCTACTGTTTCTAGACCCGTTGGATTGCCGTTGCATTGAGGTGATGAGGATTTGATCACTTTCAGCCACCATGTTTTTCCCCAATTTCGGGGACCACTTTAAAGAGGTTGGGTATGCCCCAGGAGGGTCTCCATACCCTAGGGTGGCCCCCTGGCCAAATTGACAGAATAAATAATATTCTCCCACAGTCAGGATTCGAATCCAGGACTCGGAGAACAGTAAACTAGTACTAATCCACTAGACCATGCCGCTCCCCATGTTAAATAATATAAAAACTCATATTTTTCATGTAATCAGTTTATTTGAAAATAATAGTAACCATTTAGTAATGATAACTGTTGCATTCCAATCTCTGTCCATCTGTCAATTAGGTGTTGCTTTATTTCTATTGTCAAATTCAGATTCAAGTAAACTTCTAGCTAGGTTCATTCATTCCTGTCTATTAGATGTGAATCAATGTGGTCAGGAGACCCTTTTAGAACTAACCCAATCCTATAATGTAGGTACCCTTAATTGATTTACCCTTCACCTACATCGACGCGGTTCAGCCATAAACATCATTCTAGAGACAGAGTGCTGCTTTACTTGGTAATAAACCTAAGACACCTCATGGACTGTAGTGATACAAGAATTTTCTTCTGATATTAAACATTGAATTTTAGAGATATGCAAGTTAACATAGTTCAGGTTACATCTCTAGCCATCTCAGGACTGACTGAAGGATTAGCATTATGGCTCCTTCCACAAACACCATTTGGGGAGATCTAACCCATTAACAGAAATCACTGTTCTTGTGGTACTTATATGCTGCAAATAGGGATTTTCATTAGATTTGATAAAAAATTAAATATACATTGAGTTTTCTTATTGAAAATTTAAAAAAGTTAGACATAACCAAACATTATTAACAAAGTAAATATTTTATTTATTTTATTTCCTTCTGACCTATCACCTAGCTAGCTGAGTTAAGATCCCCTCACTATAACTTAGTCTAGTAATCTCTCTCCTTAATCATCTGTCTTCTCGTACCCCATTCGAATCTTCTTCTGCCATAGGTCTCCTTGATTGCACTTTCTCATGTCTTTCTTATTCTTTCGATTGTTCCCTTATTCTTGTCCTACCCTTCATTTCAATTAAATTTCACATTTCCATTACTAGTATGCAAAACAAAACTTTTCTTAAGAGGATTAAAACACCTGCTGAAACCTTTATTCTTCCATTTATTAAACGATTGAGACATTGATTTCTGAAAGATACTAAAGAACATTTTTACGAAATTAGTATTTTTACATATTTATAGTCTAATTTTTTAATTTTTATTAAAATAAGTCATTTAATTACATATAAAAAATACACAAGCCCTTTAAAAATGTCAGCTTATTTTTGAGGTATTTTATGAAGCACAAATTGAATGTTGTTCCAAAAATGTCCATAAATAACATAAAAATAAAGCTATTAATATAGTATAAAATAAATATACATTTTAATTTTGAAAGAATCAAATAAATTGGTTGCATTTCCTGTAAAATTTCCTAAAATGGGTATCGTAAATATAAATATTTTCAGAAATTGGATCATTAAAATTAGCTTCGAGGAGAAAATAAATATTTTGATACTGAAATAAAATTTTTCATTAAAAAAAAAAAAAAAATACATTATAGAATGTTTTCCTATGGAATTTAAATAAAGGAATTTGGAAACAGACAAATAATTGTCCAGATAGGTAAATACTAATAAGAAATATGAAAATGTTTATTTTCATATTTTTATCTTAAATGCATGTCTTTATTGTTTAGTAGAATATGTTCAGGTGAGGTCACTTTGTCAGATACTTCAATCCTTTAAATAATACTGATAAATTAAAGGCAAATTCCTAACTTGAGAACTTATTTTCTTTGATTGCATTTAGGACCGACTCTTTTGTTCTCTTCAATAGACTTTTCTATTTAAAAAAAGAATTACTAATTGTAAAATTATTCTAACTATTTATCTAAGTTCTTCTTGATTTTTAAGTATAATTCGTAACTCCATGCTAAAAGATATTTAATTGATAAAAGCATTAAATATATATAATTTTTTTTTTCCATTAAAAATATATTATTTCTTATTTACTGCTTTTGTGCACGTCTGTGTCCAAATAAATGAAAGCAATATCCCTGAGCAGAGAAAGCAATGCAAATAATTTACAGGGATCTATGCAGCATGGTGAATTACAAAATTTAAAAATATTTTCCTTAAGTATTAAAAAAAGTGTTTTTTAGACCTTAATGGTGGTTATGCACAGTGACATTTAACAAAAAAAAATTAAACATTGTTCCAGGTTATAATTTTTAAATTATTAAAAGTTAAAAATCCAAATCATTCCTTATCAAGGACCTTTTAATGATGTCCCATGTTTTTAAATCGATTATTTTATAACATTGATGGTTGTCTATAATATATGGATGTGCTAAAGGTCAACCACTGATCTCCAAAAACAGGAGTTTGTATGTTTTGTTTTTTGCTAAAACGATGTCGCTTTTCTATACCTGGCTTTGTCCTCAGTTATCTCATATATGTACTGGTATATCTATAGGTGTTTTTTTTTGCGATATCGATATATTGTTTTGTTTTTTTCCCCCCTTTTTAATGACAATGGATCTATCCATACAGCCAAACATGTACAGTTTGATTATTTAGATTTGTTGATGTATTTTAAGCTATTTTATTTTAAATGATTTTTTTTTATTAATTTAAAATAGTTAGCTCCACCGCTGATTTGTTCTCTTCCACTTAGTGACAGTATGTCTTTGTATGTAAGGTTATTAACATTTAAGGCTTGAAATAGATTTTTGAAGACAACAGTTTTTGCTGCAATGTTCTGGTAACTATATTCTTTACCAGAATATTGCACTTGAAGTTTAATACAAACTTTCCTATAACTTATATTTCAAACTTTAGACTATTATTAAAAGAAGTTAAAACCAAAATACAATCACTGAGTACGGATTTTATATTATAAGATATAAAGTTCTTTAAAAAAAAAAACTATTTATCTGATATTTTTTTCTCAGCACCTTTATTGCAAGTTTATTATCCTTTAATTATTGCATCATGTCCCCTTCGAAGGTCGTGTAAAGAATCGTTTCCGCGTGCACGTGTAGACGGTGCCAAATCATCACACGCGCGCCAGAGTTAATGTTTGTCAATCTTTTTTATGTTTATTTATTTTTTTTTTCTAAATAAACTGCTTACATTTCTTTATCATTTGTATTTATTATTGAATGATTCAAATAATCTCCACATTTAATCTATATTGGATTCCATATATCATTGAGTGTTCTCAGTTAAATTTATAATAATTATAGAATTTTTGTTTTCAACAATATTTTTAAGTTTTATATTTATCTTATCATTAATTTTTAACACAACCATTAATTATAAAAGCAAGAAATATTAATGTTTTATTTATAACTATAAGAAATGAAACAAATATTGATAAATATACAATATAATAATGCAGATTATAAATCGCATAAAACTACCAATTTCTTGTATTTTCAATATATCGGCCTAACAGTCATGGCAGTTCATCTCTGACCTTGACGAAAGTGATTTTGTAATTCTGACAAAGTCTGGAGGTCAAGCATCTCTTGACTTTTGTATTTTATTAAATATAAAATAATAAATGATAATTATAGTAATCTATAATCATTGTGTGATATTTTTTAATGTAAGATAAAATTTATCTTTCTTAAATTTATCTTCTTTAACAAATTTTCTCGCCAGAATACAGTTAAAACTGGGTAAAAAATATATTTATTTAACGCTTACATAAAATTAATTTTAAATATGTTACTTATCATAAAACTTATCACGGTATTAATATAAGATTTCAGAATTTCCTTATTTTCGTTTATTTTATTTTTTTTCCAGATTTAACACCAGAATTCTTAAAAATTAATATGAGTGTTGTTGAAGATATAAAGACTTTCTTAAGAATCGTGATAATACTGATTATTCTTAATTGAATGCATATTACATAATGTTCTCGTATTATATAAACATGTAAATACACCTTAAAACTTTATCCACACTTTTGTCTTTTTTCCAATTGTTTTGAAAATTTATTTTGGATTTCTGTTAGCATAGTTACGTCAGAAAGTTTACCTGGTTTGACCCTCAAAAATAAATCTCCCTACCTTCCTTCACAATGGGTTCAGTGAGACATGACATTTGTAAAGGAAGAACCAGCTGTTTGGGGTCCCTAATCTTGGGTAATGTCAAACTAGTGTTGCCAACCTCCTTATATAATTAAATAAATAAATATTTTATATTAAACAATTCCAGCAACGTTTATTCCTTGAATATTTTATTATTTCGGTTAATTTATTTATTTTTTACTTATTTTTATTCGTTGCAATATACATCTAAAATTAATAAAATAAAATACATCATTCCATCATTCAATACTGAACATTAATCTAGAGGACGAAATGTTAATAACATAACAAAATTTAATTCCTTATGATCAGTACTTAAAAAAGAAAAATGTATTGCTCAATATTAACTTTTTTTTTTTTTTATTTAAGAACTTACTATGTGGCAACACTGGTCGGCATAGGTTTCTGACATGTCCAGTGTACGACAAGTTTCTATAGGGTATATATTTCTGAAGATCAGTAGTCACTGACTGTTGCGGAAAATTAGTGTAAGTATAGCGTCATTTATATAAGGATTTTCCTTATTTATTTTAATAAAATTTATCAAGATCAAACAAAAATTATTGTTTTATCAATTGATTATTCAATTAGACTAAAACCAAATACGAAATGATTGATCAAAACTATTATCTGTACTGTTTGTTTTAGTTCAAAGTCGGAAGACTGTTTATAAAAAAACATTTCTATTATTTGTTTTCTTAAGTTTTTTCACCCAAAAGAGTTGAAATTTTTATGAACAATCTCAGTTGGACATTAAGAGATCTGTTACTTATGAGTATCAATTAATAGTTCCAAATATTTTCTATTCAAACCTATTCTATAAAAGGTACGTATTCTACGCACTTTTATTCTCCTTGGTATTCATATAATGTTATATAATATAATGACAAGGTTTTATGTAAGTAGTTTACAAACAAGATACATATTGATGAATTAAATTGATTTTAATGAAATGTAATTTTTTAAATTTTATTTATACACTCTACAATAAAAATTATATCAAATATGTATTAATAATTAAATTATCTATTGATTACTGATTGGTCTTCCAAAAGTTTATTATAAACAATAATTATTTTGAGTCTACGTTAAATTAATATCATTATAAATTAGATATCATTATACACACTAACAAAAGTAACAAATAAAAAATAATAATAATAAAGTAAAAATATTTAACATTTATTTCCTTGGTTGACTTCCTTACGTCTCAAGATGCGTAGAACCCGAAAAATTAATATAAAGAAAAATCTGTTTCTCCTAATTAATAAATAAATAAATACCAAAAATTTAATGTGCTATTTCATAGAGAATTAAATTTTCTACAAAATCAAAAAAAAAAAAAAAAAAGAATCATTGAAATTGGTTCAGCTCTAACAAAGATATATCGTTTTGAAATTAGCAGTGGTCATATGCCACTTTCATTAGAATTATTTATTGATTTTCATATTAGTTAATTTCCCATCAAAGCTATATTAACAGTTATGCCCTAATATTGTTATTTGCAAATGATAAACCATTGTGTAATAATTTGCAGCCTTTTTTTTTTAAATTCTTGCATCATTTCACGAAATTATAATATATTTTGCATCTATAAACAGTGCTCTGACTTTTATTTTGTTTTGTTTTTTACATTTTTTAAAATTTTATCTGAACGATTGAAATCTTAGAATGTGTAACATAGATCTGCAATCTTTTTAGTGAACTTAAAAGTAGTAATCTCGTATTCCAAAAAAAAATACAAAAAATGTTTGCTTTATTTCATTCATTATAATAATTACGTGACTAGACAGGCATGTTCGATTGCCAGTTATCTCACTTTATTATATGAACGAATTCTGATATCAATAGAAAATTAATTTTTTTATGCGATTTTATCTTGAAATTTCAAAAAAAAATCTGGTGGGACAACACACGACTATCACATAGTCTATCACCTCCGTTTTTAAAATCGATCACAGAATTTTCAAATACAGTTTGAGATAAAAATGAGTGAAACTATTAATGAATTAATTAAATTGAATTTCTATAGAAACATGTGTTTTATTAAAAAATCTATTATATTATTATCTAAAATAATCAGTTAGTTTTATCGGCTTTTCATAACTCTTTATTAACTTTTACAAGCTTGTGTATAAGATAATATTTTTTTCCAAAATCTTCAGCTTTCCAACGGTATATTATACATGTAAATTACTGTTCTTATGTTCAAGAACATAAAATTGCATTAAACAAATATTTTTTCAGTTTTATCCTTTAGTTAAAAAGCGAATTAGTCCAACTTATATATTTACCTGTATTTTATCAATGGTAACAAGTTGATATGGTTATTTTTATAGAATATAGACAATTAAGGTACTTAAGAGGAAGACAATTTAAAATATCGGGAACTAAGCCCTGTCAGGCTATTTCAATTAGGGTGAAACCTACATCATATTATATTCCATTCAATTTTACATCGATATAGTCTGTTTAATCAAAATAGTTTTTGAGAAAATCGCGAAAGGTGCAAAATGAATGGTATAAAGTGGCTCTTCTGGTTAGCTGATTTTGATGAAAAAGTTTCTGTAATATATCGGGCTTATGGTTGTCTTCAATATGAAATTTCGATTTTATAGGATTTTACGCACTGGAGCTACCACACACGGACACCTTTTTGCGGGACTTGATCATTTGGACTCAGTGGATCCTAAAATGTGTATTTCCGTTGAATACTCAAATTTAAAAATTTTCACGATCGCAATACTTTCCCTTACTATATTCAGGTAAGTGAAAGTAAAAACTAATAGACATAGAAACGTTTTTCGAATAACAGTCGTTTCTTTCTTTGTAGAAGTGAGTCTATACTGACTTGGGATACAACCGTCCCTGTTTTAGCTGAATTAAAATTTTGGAATCTTGCTCTTCATAAATTATTTTTCTTGCTCTTCCTGATATCAACTAATATCAAACTGTAGCTTATTCAGCCACTGAAGGAGGCTCACTGAGTGGTAATGACATTTCAGTAGCTTATGCATAAAAAACTTGTACCACTACAACCCATCAAGGATGTTGGGTTTAGTATCAATATCACAATTCCGTATACTGTTTCTAGATCAACGACTGAGCTTAGTGATTTATTGATTTAACGATCAATTGGCGGGATTTTATAATATAATATAATTTATATATCATAATTATGTATTATATCCATTATTAATAGTAATGATATATTAGATATATCCTTATATCAGGTCGAATCTGATGTTATTCTTTGGTGACCTAGTCCTAGAATATAGTTTTTGAAGTGTAAACTTCTTTTGGCGCATCACACACAGATTTTAGTAGGCTGCGAGTGAGGTTCCTCCGTCATGTTCGATCGAGTGAACTCGGAACCGCCGAAGATCACAGTCATCTGCTTTTCACTATTTTGTCGCTGTGTTTATGTTTATATTTGAACTATTATGAATTAATATTATCAATAAGTTTTTTCAATAATTTTTAATATTTATTATTGATAATAAAAATCGTCATAATAATTATTATTTTAACAATTATTTGTTTTACCTTGTGAGGTTAGTGTATGTAGTTAGTGGTGCATTATATGGTTGAAAAACATTAAACATTAAAAAAAAAAGCATGATACGTATACGGGTTGCCATAATGTTGATCAAAAAAATTTCGTGATAAAAAAGTTGCATAAAATGTCGAAAATGGATACCAGGAGGATTCCGTCATGAAATAATATTTGTGTTAGGCAAATATTATATGTTAACGACTAATGTCGACTATTCCGACGGATTAGCAAACGGCGCTAAAGCAAAATTGTGCCATATAGATTATGATAATAGTTGCAAAGTTAGCAGAGTTTGGATTATATTTCCAAATTACAAAGTTGAAAGAAAAATTCGAAGCCAAATTTCGGGATTCATGGTGGATCACAAAATTTGTAAGAATGATGTCTATACCCATGATCTTGAGTGGAGAGTTTAATATCGACTTTTCACAAGAAACATCAAAGCCTTTTGATTGATTTATTTTTTAAAGACAAAATTGGATTTAACTATTTTAAATAATAAAAAAGTAGGAACAACAAAATACGGAACTACAATTGATGGCGATTTTAACTATTTATTTTTTATTTTAGTTATCACAAACCCATTGTATCCTTCGTATAATAGGAAAATGAAAATAAATAATTTTATTTGTCTAGAATTTAAAAATATACTAACTTTTATTTATGATTTGTTTCCCATTTATGCTACTAATCCGGTCCATGATAATACTACATAAAATTATTTACTAAATATATATATACATTACGATTGCAAATGAAGTTTTCACATCTGCCGTGCGATCTTAATTACACACATTTTTTTTTCTTTCTATCATACATTTTGGAATGAATTATTTTATTTTTTATAGCAAAATATGTTAATAGCGAATAAAATATAACACATCCGTTCTTTAAATCTATATTTATAAAATACAGTCACTTTTGTGGTCATCCCAGTATCTCAAAAATGATAGAGGCTGTGAAGCATAAATCTTACGGTCTATATGTGCAATAAGGATGGATTTGAGAAAATTTGTCCCCTAAAAAAATCTAAAATCATTAAAACAAAGTTGTTTTTCGAATTACTGAAAACTATGCATATCCTAAAAAAAATCGATATTAATCATTAGAAAGATAATCATAATTTTAACCATGTGAATTCAAAATCATCTTAATCTGAACAGTATTATATTATAAAAGATACTAAATTTATAAAAAATATATTAAAAATCATATTGAGCTTAATATCTATGATTTGTGCGCAGATTCGCATGGGAACACAATATGTTGTTATTGGATTTAATTTTACTTACATATTTATGGAATATATAGTAAGGGAAAGTATTGCGATAGTAAACATTTTCTAATTCTATTTTTAACGGAAATACACGTTTAAGGCCCTCTGAGTCTAAATAAACATGTCGATCGAAAAGGTCTGTGTGTGTGGTAAGTCCAGCACGAAAACGAAAATTTTACGAAAATTAAATTTTACATTTGAGACAACTATACGCCCGAGATGTTACAGCAACTTTTACACTAAAATCGGCTGAACGGAAGTGATACTTTAACCATAGAATTTACACGATTTTGATTAAACTCGCTATATACAATAGATGTATTGTAGAATTTAATGAGCTCTAATATCATTTAGGTTTCATTCTGATTGAAATAGTCAGAAAGTACTTAAATACCGAATTTTTGTATTTTATTCTTCTAAAGTACCTTTAATTTTGTACAGTCCAAAAAAACATATTAGCATTGATAAACCAAGTCTAAAGACATGACTAAAATTGGAGGCTAATATATAACTTCATCACTCTTTTATTAAAAATTGATGCACGATGTTTCGGCTAAAATACCATCTCCAGGTACAAAGGAATAATTTTATCATCTAGTGTGAGTGGATGCTTACAACCAGAAGCCTCATGTCTGAACGAAATTGACCGTTAGCGAGGTTATATGTTTTTAGTTCATCTTACCATAAACACATATTAAGCGAATCAGCACAAAATGAAAAATATTCGCTAGCAAAGCAGCGAGTTACAGCTAGTAATTTTATAAATGTAAATACAAATATAGCCATGACTCTGGCGCCTGATTAAAAAGCTGGTAGGGCTTCTGTGGTTGTTTATATATCGTGAAAGAAATTTCTCTGCTTATCTTATCGCTCGATTTCTGCTTAGTCAGGGTATCTAGAATCATATATCTTCAGATTTCAACACATTAAAATTCCCGACAGTAGATATCCAGAAGGAACCAACTATTAGTCATCAATCAATCATAAAAACAAAACAATCCATTTTTTTATTGTAAGCAGCGTCATTTAAGTTTATCTGCAATTCCTGATTTATTTTGTACAAGATTATTTAATTTCTTCCTGTCAACTTCGCCATAGAGCAATAAATGTATCTGTAAATGCGTTTAACTGTAAGCGATTTATAAATTTATATTACACAATAACAATATCATAATATATTACGATAACAAGGTACCCTGATATTTTCCTATAAATTACATGAATGTCTTGTTATACTTTCAGTTTTTGGTTATATCAATCTAATCTTTTTTTTTTTAATGTACACGCTCTCAGTGCATGTAATGCAAACAACATGACTACCGATGAATCATTATGAGTTTATATTCATTATATTTGATAAAAATTACATTTATATGTTAATGTTACTTTATATAGTGTATATTTTACACTTACATAATACATGATTTTAACAATTTAATAGCCAGATTAGAATGCATTTTCTACACACACACACACACACAATAACACAAACACAAACATAAGGATAATGTTTCTTTCAGAAAATATAAAGTTACAGTAGTTACAATTGTGATTAAAATGCAATTGATTAATTGGAAATATTATTTTGATACACCATCAAATGAAATTAAAATTAATTTCTACAAAATCTGTAACTCTAAAATCCATAAAGGGTCTTGGGCTCAGTGAATAATGAGATGCGTACTGTTTGTTGGCCAACGGCCCTGTAAGAGATCACTTCTATCGAGTTCACTCTCGCTCAGCCGCTTTTTTTTTTCTCAATTTGACTACCCACTCCATAGGTGCTGGGTGTGCCCCAAAAGGGTCGCCTCATGGCTGAAATGACAGGATGAATAATTATTGTGACATAGCCGGGATTCGAATCTGGAACCCGAAAAACAGTAGTCAAGTTCTAAGATGTATCCACTAGACCACGCCACAATAATTATATGTTTCGAAGGGGTTCATTTTTGACAAAATTGACGCTAAAATTCTTAATATAAAATGGTCAATGCAAACTTTATCTTATCTTATAGTGTGTGTGTGTGTGTGTGGTAACTCCCGGGAGAAAACGGTAAGTCCTAAGAAACTGAAATTTCATATTTAAGACAAATATGCGCTCGAGACGTTACAAAAACTTTTTCATTAATATGAGCTTACCAGAAGATCCACTTTATACCATGCATTTTGCACCTTTTTTCGATTTTCTCAAAAACGGTTCCGACGATTTTGATTAAAATCGCTATATCGATATAGAATTTAATGGGCTTTAATATCATGTAGTTTTCATTCTGATTAAAATGGTCTGACAGGGCTTAAATGTCGATATTTTACATTTTTTCCCTGTAAAGTACCTTTAATTTTGTAGATTTTGTAAAAATAAATATATTATCTTGTTACCACCGATGAAAAACACATAAATATATAAGTTGAATGAATTCAATATCTAACTAAAGGAGAAAACTAAAAAATATTTTTAAGGCAATTTTTTTATTTTGACCATAGCATCAGTAATATACACGTATAATATACAGTTGGAAAGCTAAAGCTTTTAGAATAAATATTATCTAATGAACAGACTTGTAAAAGTTAATAAAGAGTGATGAAAAGCCGATAAATCTGATAATTTTAGATAATTATATAATAGATTTTTTAATAAAACACATGTTTCTATAGAAATTCAATTTAATTATTTCTTTAATGGTTTCACGTATTTTAATCTCTAACTGTATTAGAAAATCCTTTCATTGATTTTAAAAATGGAGGTAATTGAAAGTCGTGTGTTGCCCGCACCAGATTTTTTATTTTCACTTGAAAAATATTAAATTACGGGCTACAAAAAATAATCAGTTTATGTGAGTGAGTGATTTCGATTCAAGCTTTCCAAAACCTTCGGTGACTTTATATAATCAGAACCAGGCGCATAAAAAAACGTATGCGATTCAATGTTTTACGACTATATGATATTCTTCCTAGAATATGTTTTTAATAAACATCTGATATCAAGAGAGTTTTCCAAATGAGTAATATGAAAACACAGTAAACAAGAATTGTTTTGTGCAACTAGAGCACTTCTGTGTATGCATATCATCGTCAACACATTTATTCCGTTACGCAATAAATTATTTTAACAGCATTACGACACTAACAGTTATTCTTCTAGCTTCATTAACTTTATTTACAATAATATTCTTACCATATTCGTGACTTCTATATCAAAAAATCATTGTTCATATAAGTTGACCTATAATGAAGTTTGAATCAGAAGGAGAACAGAAATCTTTGAATCTGTTCTCAGTGCTAAAAATAAAAACCTGCAGATTATTACACTATGGTTTATTATTTCAAAATAATTGAAATCAGAGTATTACAATTTATAAAGCTCTTAAGACAATTAATTTAATGTACAGCGATAAATTAATCAAAAGCAGCGACACTATTAATTTATATTAAAGGAAAATGGCCAATCACCACTGATATGTTCACCTATGCTATATCTATAAAATATTAAGCTATACAAATTTTTTGTTACTTATTAATTCGGAGGGGAGCCCGTGGCTGAGTGGCGCATCTCCCACGCCAAAGGTTGTGAGTTCGAATCACAGTCTCGGAGGAGACTTTTTCAAGTATTTTATTAAATGAGGATTCACTCACAGCCTTTCCCTCTGGTAAGTGAGACCTGTCAGCCAACTGTGGCCACTCACAAAAATAGGCGTAGGGAGTGATGATTCTACCCTCGAAATGTCTCCCAGCAGATTACAACTCCTGGCCATGGGCCTACACAGTCTATCGCGCCATTGAAAAAAAAAAAAAAAAAAAAAAAATCGAACGGCGGATAAACGTATTTTTTTTTCCTTTCGGTATTCGGGTTCTACGTATTTCGAAACTTAAGACCTCAAATTTTGAGGGGGAGAGGAATAATTTTATTTTATTTTTTTTTTTTTTTGGTCGTATACAAAAGTTCATTATTGAGAATAATAAACCAAAAACATTTATTCTGGGCTGCTTTATGTTAATACTAATTCAAATAAAAATTTCCGATTCCAAAACACTTTTCGTTTTTCTGTATCTTTTGAAATAACCGATTATTTGAGGAATTACATCTCTTATAAGTTGTGACTTGACCATATAGATTGTTTTCTTTGTGTCCAACTTTTCAATTTTTTTTTTTCTATTGTCAATAATAACCGAGTTAGAGAGGTATATATTCTACTATGAAAAATAATAAACCAATATTACATCGAAAGATAAATATTTTTATATAACATTTTAATTAGAAGCTTATCGTTTTCCGAAAGACTAGTTCAAGGGTAGAAGAAGATTGTTCTGTTTGGTGAGAAACAATCGCTATATCAATGGTTTGGAGAGAACCCAAAACCCACGATGAATGCTATTTTTATTTTTGAAATCAGGCAAAGTTTCAATTCGAACAATAAAAAGAAGATTTTATGCCCTAACATAAGGTAAACCACACGCCTCTGCTCCCACAGAAATATATCCATTCCCCTGCCACAGTAACTTTTATCCACCCAAAATCAATTCGGTCAGACATTTTAAAATTATGTCGTGTGCTATAGTTGTCATTTTTATACATATTATTTTAGTTTTATAAATTAAATGTTTTATGCATGAACTTAAATAATAACTATTGTGCATCATTCTATTCCATAAATGTACGTAAATGATTTACGAATATTTAATTTTATATTTTAAAAACAATCAAGGGTACAGACTTCCAATTATTTTCGGATAAAAAAAAATTGTTTTCTTCAAATGTTTTGCACTCATGCATTCCGGTATAATATATAAATGCAATCCAGAACATCGGAAATTCGGGGAAAAAACAGTTTGATTGCGGGAAAGAAACTAATAATATTATTTTTAGCTAAATAAAATTAATGAATCATTGATGGGGGATAGTTTGTGTTTGTATGGTGAGCACAGGTTCTATTTAAATTATCTGTTTAAAATATTACTTTCGCGTTACAATGAAAGTATTTTTAATTTGTAATGAAATTAGAGTCTGGAATCAAAAGAAAAGTCTAATAAATTAGAAAATGCGTTTTTCTTATTGCTATCGATTTTTCAAAGCATGGATAATATGTGTTATACTTTTTTAAATATTTATTGAGATATATGACAATTTGTTTCTAAATGAACATTAGTAATAGAGATAAGAGACCACATTCACACAATATGTACAGAAAATGATGAAAAAGTCAAATAAAACAATATTATATTTTATGTGATTTGACTTAGTATAGCACATCTTCTAAAAATTCTCATTTATCCATTCAAAAGGCATAAAGATATTGGTTTGTAATTTTTAATAAGTCTTTTACCATTAAAATGTTTGTCATAATTTTCTACGTTTGAAGTTTTACATTACAAGTTACATTTTCTCAAGTTCATGAACTTAAATCAAATTAAGTTATGAATTCTCAAATAAGGCTATTCACGTGTCAAAAGGAGATCATTGGTCTTATATATTTCAGATAAATGAAAATAGTTTTATATTTAAATTTTTAACTGAAGTCAGTTGAGATAAATCGGGAAGCGCATTGTGGTGATTTCGCGGTCTATGTGGTAAATGGGGCGACATTAGAAATGAATAGATATGATGTCAAGATAATATTGTTCCCTTATAAAACTCACTGCTATTGAGGAATATTTATTCTGAATTAATGTTTTAAAAACTCGGAAAAAACATATTTTTTATTCATTCTATCTATCTAATTTTAATAATTAATGTATATTTATATAAATTAATATATGATGGCTTGATTATAGTCTATAAAGAATTTCATAGAAATAACTATAGAGATGTTGTTTAAGTATAAAAATCCATTTAAAAAAAATTTTAAAAATAACGAAATATATATGTGAGATCTATTTCGAAATTATTTTATTATTTGTTACAAGTTCTTAAAGTTGTTTAATAAAGATTTAAGACAACCTGAAGTGGTTTGATCTTATCATTTACAAATTTTTCACCCTATGATAAATTATGTGTGTCTTAAAGTGATAATGGAAGATCTAGAATCAAAACATATTTTTTTAAATTCGAGAAAATTAGAAAAAATAATGCTCTTAAAATATTTGAGGAATAAATGAAAACATTATTTTTTATACATTTTGGTGCTCTGTACCTCAACCTTAGGTTAGAAGCTACGTTTTTAGTATAGATTACAAACATTTAAATAATTTAATGTCTTTTAGGAATTGAATAACGTGTCTGTAGAATATAGTAGTCTTCTGTCACCTGTGACTATTCAGAGCCATCGATTGCATTTCTTCTTTTTGTTCGTTCGTATTGGCTGCAATACACTAGTTTGTGTTTCCTGGTGAGTATTTCTTCACAGTGTTCATATTCTAGTGGAGTTGTGGCGTCCATCAAGTAATAGCGCGTGAGTCTCGTGTGTCCGATCCTCAAACTTGTTCTTTGAACCCGTAAATATTACTTATTTGATAATATTTTACAACATAAGTTTCAGTTATAGATATATTACATATATTTTTACAATATGAACGTAAATACCTGTTTTAGGGCCCCCTAAGTCTAAATAACATACCCCGCAAAAAGGTCTATGTGGTCCGTGTGTGCTACGTTTTTGCACGAAAACGAAACTAAAATTCCATTTACGAAAACTCTAAACCCGAGGAATTACAGCAATTTTTTCACCAAAATCGGTTGACTGGAAGTGCTACTTGATACCATGCATTCTAATCCTTTTTATGATTTTCTCGAAAAAGGTTCCATCATTTTAATTCAACTACCTATAAAACATTTAGTGAGCTCCAATAACTTGTAAATGCCGATTTTTTGTTTCTTCCTCCGAAGTACCTTTGATTTTGTAGATTCCAAAATATAAACCATATCATCTCATTAGCATTGATAAAAAACCGCTAAATATACATGTTTAACGAATTCGATAACCAACTAGTGGAAAAAGAACAAAAATATTTGTTTGGATAAATTTTGTTTCTTGAACATGAGAACTGTGAAATATGTGTATAATATACCGTTGGAAAGCTAAAGATTTTAGAAAAAATGTCATCCTATATACAAAGTTGTGGAAGGCAAATAAAAATGACGAATAGAGCATAAACGTAAGTGACTATTTTACATAGGAATTTTATTTTGTTATATTATTTAACAGTAATTGTTTCCAACAAAACTCAATTTAAATTTTTTTAAACTCTTAGCTTTATTTAATATTTCTTAAATTAATTTTAACAATCGAGGTAAGTGAAAGTCGTGTGATGCCTGCACAAGATCTATCTAGTTTATATCTTTTCATTTTGCAGCTTTTAACCGTTTTCTCGAAAACGATTTTGATTGAAGTTTCTATATTGATGTATGATTAAATGGGCTTTAATTTCATGTCGTTTATCCTTTTTGAAACAGTCTGTCAGGACTTAAAACACTAATATACTGTTTTGTTGATTCGCAGTAATTAAGCACTTTAGCTTTTAGAACCCATAAACAATAGTTGAGTATATAATATCAAAGAAATTCACAACCAAATAAAAGAGAAAAACAGACATTTTTTAAGGTTGTATAATTAATACAAGAAAGCATAAGATTTTAGAAAAAAAAAAAATCTTACACACCAAACTTAAAGAAGGTCATGTAAAGTGACGAACAGGGCATAAGCTAAAGTGATTGTTGTACATAAAAATTTATATTATAGAAGCAACGTAATATTTATTTCAATTTTAAGTTTGCTAAATACATGATTTCAAGAAACGTGGTAAGTGAAAGTCGTGTGTTGCTCGTACTAGATTTTAAAATCATCCTGAACTACAATATTTCGATCATCAGCTCGAACTTTTATTAATCCAAATGAAATTTATCAAAAAACGCATTTTCTTGTGATTTCATTAGTATTACGATCGTTTTTTGTTTTTTTCTTAATCTTGATTATTACTGATAATTTTTAATGAAATGTTTCCATTAATAAACAGAGGTTATTTGAGGGCAATCCCCATTCCCTGATTATAAGAAACTGATTTCAGTTTTTTACATTTCCTAAAAATCAGATCTGCCCGGGGTGAACTCTGAATGAACTTGACTTATTCATACAGAAAAATACCGTATAAATATTATAAACTACGGGAAGTTATTGCACAAAATCTTCTCAAGGTCTTCAGCCGTCTGAATAACATTGAATAATTTACATTTGTTTGTGGACGAAAATAGCAAATCTAAAAAAAATCCAGTCATAACATTGGGTTTTATATATATTTTTCTTGTTATACAATAGCCTAATATTTTTTCCCGCTTCATATTTCGGACATATATATTGCCCCTGTGAGAGCTTTGAATTGGAATTGGATGTTGATCTCCCCGCGTTACGAGGTGTAGAAATAATGGAGGTCGTCTATTTTAGAGTACTTCCCGTTACCCCACTTTTCTAAAAATATTCGTTTCCTTAGGTAACAACATGCGACGAAATGAGATTCGAGAAAAACATATCAGGCATTATTATTATTTCGTAGAATATTTCCATGGTAGTACATGATAATGATGCCTATTATAAATTTTACCTGAACAGACAAAATTTAAGACAACCACTGTAGTGTTGTATGATAAGCCGCAGTAGCATTACGTCGTTAAATGAATACACAGAGAAAATACATTAAAGAACAAAGTAATTAGCGCAATAGTTAAGGTCTCGGAGTTCATAAGTTTACAAGTTATTAAGGTCTTTTAGAGAAATGTTGATCTTTTTTTAACATTTTTAAGTTTGCTATGTATTAGATGAAATCTTTGTAATTTTCTGGATAATTGTTTATTTATTTAAAGTCTCAGGTGACTCCTTCGGGATAATTTATTTGGCACTTCAACATTTAAAAACAAGACGATTTCTGCTCTCAATGTTATTTAATTTAAAGCATTTGTCATTCTTATTTATTGTAATCACTGTGAAGCTATGATTATTCATCAATCAGTAAATATTGAGATATATTTTCGTTTGAACATTACATTGTACCAAAAAAGAAGTTGGTTTATGCTACTATTTAATTTTTAAATACGGAGATAAGCTTTAGGACTCTACTAAACCATCTAGTTGTTCCCGTATCCAATCGCTACAATCCAAAATCCTTCGTAAAATCCTCAATGCTCCTTACTTTGTAACGAATAAACTGATCCATAAAGACCTTAATGTTCCCTATGTTGCTGATTTGGGCCGAACCATATATCATTCAACATGACAAACTCCATTCCCACTCTGATCCTCTAGTTTCAATCCTTTCTTCCAATTCAATTCCTCATAATCCTACGAGGCGTCTGAAAGGACGATGGCCTCGAGACCTTTTAGATTGAATATCTTTAGAGTGCTGCCGATGGGTAGCTTTCCTACATGTCTTGTACATGTATGTAATTTTTGGTTTTTGATAATAAGAACAGTAATACAGACGTATATACCGTTGGAAAGAGAAAGATTTTAGAAAAGATATTATCTGATACACAAAGTTGTAAAAGCTAATATAATATGAAAATTAGGGAATAAACTTATCACTAAATAACAATTTAATGTAGTTATATTATTTAATATATATCATATGTTTCCAAAGAAAATAATTTCACGTTTTATTTAAATCAACTTGTGACGTTAAATGAATAAACACACAAACAAAACATATTCTTAATAGAAGGATTTCTCCCATTTCTTCTGATCTTTGATGTTGATCTGCCTCTGACTAATAGTTTTTCACTCAGCTCGACAAAGCTGCAGGAAACAACTTTATAGACTCAATATTCTAGAGTTTCCTGACCCCTAAGCAGTCCCGCTGATAGAACAGTATATAATATTCTACTATTGCTGACCTCGATGACTTTAATATATGCAAATCATTTGTAATCGATTACGTATTCCGTCTACAACAAATCTTATTCGAATGAATTACAAACGATTTCACGACGAACTACATGGACATATCAAAAATCTTGTTAAAAATATGGCTAAAACGTGTATACAACAAAATTAGAAACCTTGATATAACTTGGCATAGAATTAAGGGCTGGATGAGGGACCTAGTCTAAGAATATAGTTCTTCTGAAAGTAAGGATGCATTGTTGGGTGCTATCTTCTTTAACCCTGTCCCGGTCATCTTGTTTATATTTATTGACGGGCAGCTACACCCATTTCACAAGAATATGAATAGAAATATAGAATAATATGGTAAATATATAATACCTAATAAAATTTTAACAAGAATAATACAAATTTAACAAATTAATCTACACTATAATTCATTATATTAACCCGGCTAACTATATTAAACTATTTAAACCCGGCGGACTTAATTAGATTATTTTATCTTATTTTAAAGGTGAAATTAAAATTATTGAGTTAAAAATTGTTATTTTAGTATTTAACAACTAGTTTGATTTATCCTAAAATATAATAGGCAGCATGTCCATGTGCATATTATTAATTTGTCCTTCATTTTGGCGAGATATAATTTTTAAAAAGAATTTTTAAAAATCTGGTGCGCGCAACATTAATCTTTGTTGTTAAAATCAATTTAAGAATTTTTAAATACATTTAAAGATAAAAATAGGGGTCACTTGTAGCTGGGTGGTTAGCATAACAGCCTCCTATGCCAAAGGTCATGGGTTCAAACCCGCAGGTGGTCCTAGGATTTTTTAATGGGAGTAAAAAATCCTTAGTTATGCCCTCCTTCGGAGGGGACGTTAGAAGGTGGTCTCGAGCCTGTCCGATGTCAGGTACTCGTTTAAGATCCCTATCCTAATAAAAGCTGGATAGGTAAAATTTAGGACTCCCACTGTAGCATCGTCCGATTAGGCATATTAGCATAAATTGACGTTAAATAAATAAACAAACAAAGATAAAAAATAAACCGTTAAAGAATTAATTAATTGAATTTCAATTGAAACATTTTATTAATTAAATCTATTATATTTTTATTTATTTTTTATTTATCTATAACAATCAGTAAAGTTTTATCGGCTTTTCAACACTTTCCATTAACCTTTAAAATTCCGTGTGTTAGATAATATTTTTTCTAAAATGTTTGGCTATCGAACTGTATATTATACATCTATATTACTATTCTTGTGTTAAAAAACGCAAAAATCACATAAAAAATATGTTTCCACTTTTCTTCTTTAGTTGTTCATCAAAATCGCTCAACTTGCATATTTAGCCGTTATTTATCAATGATAATAAGATGGTGCCTCTAATTTTTTTTAAATCTTCAAAATTAAAGGTAATTCAGAGGAAGAGAATTTCAAATATCGGCATTTAAACCCTGTCATACTATCACAATCAAAATAAAACCTGAATCATATTAAAGTCCATTAAATTTTACATCCATATGGCGGGTTTAATCAAAATCGTTCAAGCCGTTTTTGAGAAAATCGTAAAAGGTGTAAAATGCATGATATAAAGGCTCTTCTGGTTAACTGATGTTAATGAAATAATTTTTGTAACATCTTGGGCGTATAGTTTTCCTAAATATGAAATTTCAGTTTTATACGGGTTTTAGTTTTTGCGCTAGTCCAACCACGCACGGAACAGACAGACAGACACACACACAACACACACAGACCTTTTGACGGGACTTTTTCATTTGGACTCAGAGTACTCTAACACGTGTATTTCAGGTGAAAACTGGAATTCAAAAATTTTCATGAACGCATTACTTTCCCTTACTATATATTTCATATATAGGTAAGTGAAAGTAAAAAATTAAATATATGAATCAACTATTGCAGTTGGAATTATTGCAGGACTTGAATTATGTCAAATGCTTTACGCACTTTACCGTCATATTCAATTACTCCATTTAAAATAAAAAAGATATTCTTTAACAGATTTCAAGTATGATACCACAAACACACACAAAAAAATAGGTAAGTCTGATAGAAGAATATTAAAACATACTTACCATATGTACATACTTAAGATAGAACATCCATTGTTTATTCATTGGCGTCAAATGGATTATATTACTTTCAATTTTCTGTAAATGAAATATATAGTAAGGAAAAGTATTAAGATCGTGAAAATTTTCGAAATCCAGTTTTCACCGGTAATACGCGTTTTATTTCCTACTATTGCAACGTGGGATTGAATTCTATGCCGAAATTCTAAAAAAAAAACTGTATTTCGAGAAAAGTAGATATATGAACTTTCCTAATCATGTTATGGATTTTTTCCTGATTATTTAGTAATTTATTTTTTAAATAGATACATCTGTGGTAGTCCACAGCTGCTACTCTTGTTAAAATGTGAACCTAAATTAATGAAACTTTTTTTGTAAAACTGTCCATCTTTTGCAAAATAGATTATAAAAGTTATGCCTCATCACGTGATATTACATATAGCAAGTTGTTTAATAGTACCATACCACGTGATATTACAGTGACCCTCATATCCCTCATTATATACGACTGAGCCAGGAATAGATTCTTATTCTTCTGCAATAAACTCACTTGCCTTTCAGCCTCTCTACTCTCATTTCGAATAATTGTTGCTTTTTTCTCCGCTTCTTGAATACAAAATAGGAACTATATGGAACTGGTTCTTGTCATAATTGCCTGATTTATTCATTCATAGACATTTTATTTAGAAACTATTACTATTTTTAATATAGTGTATCTCCCTCTAGCGAATAAAATAACATAAAAATCACCTAATCGGAATACACACATTAGTTTAAATGAACAAGAAGCGGTGACGTATCATAAATAAATTGGTCAACTACAGTCGTTTAATGTTCTATTTCCTTATTTCATCATCCAAAAACGCTGCAAACTATTGAACAATGGTTTATTATCTCCGAATAATTATATTACGGTATTACTATTTACATGGCTGTATGCGATTGATTGATATTTTTATAGTCTATTAATCAAAGATTGTAAATATTGTATACAGGAGGGTTTTCATTTCTTGTTTATTTATTTGTCATCATTGTATTTATTTTATTTTTATATACATATTTTACTTTCACTTACCTTTATATGAAATATATAGCGCGAAAACGAAAATATGTACAAAACTGAAATTACATATTTAAAGAAACTGCACGACCGAGATGTTACTGCAACTTTTTCACTAAAATTGGCTGGCAGAAAGTGCTAATTTATACCTCGCATTTTGCACCTTATTACGATTTCTCCCAAAACGGCTCTTTTTTTTTATTTTGATTAAACTCGCTATATCGATGTAAAATTGAATGGGCTTTAATATCATGTATGTTTCATTCTGATTAAAATAGTGTGTCAGGGCTTACATGCCGATAGTTTAAATTTTCGTCCTCTAACCTTACCTTAGTAAATTCGAAAGTACCTCCAATTTAGTAGATTCGAAAAAATTAACTAATTGTTGTTGTTAACATTTATAAAAAACGTCTAAATATATTAATTGAGCGTATTCGATGTACAACCAAAGGAGAAAATAGCAATAATATTTTGTTGCTTTGAACATAAAAACAGTAAAATAGATGAATAATATAATGTTGGAAAGCTAATGATTTTAGGAAAAAATTATCTTAGACGCAAAGTTGTAAAAGTTAATGGATAGTGATGGAATGCACATAAAACTTACTGATTTCTTTTTTAGATAATAATACAACTTGTTTATAGGCCAGCGGCCGTGCAATGAGGTGATGAGGCCGATATCACTCTCATCCCCCCTGTTTTTGGATAGCTACAGACTGTGTGTAAACCACCGGAGGATCTCCATACCTCTCATAAATAAATAATAAGAAACACATTAAATAAACCGTATTCAATATGGATTGAACATTAACAGTTGACCGTGAAATGAATGTAAAGGATAAGATGGTTTGGATGGCGGTCAAAAATATTGCAAAACAGTGAATAACTACTGGGTCGGAATTTTGGATAAAGAATAGTTTTCACTATTTTATAATAATTTTTACAATCCACAATGTACCACACGAACCATCTCATCCTTCACATTTAATATAGTACACATTAATTCGAAATCGCTCTTTTATAATTGACTTTTATTTTCTTCATGTTGCAATTTTTGTGATTTACTGTTGCTAGGCACTTGGCAATGCAAGGATAATGAGACAATAGCAGGTTACGCGTAATGACCTCGATGCATAGAATATTTCTGTATATTATTGACACTGTATTTTCAAAAGTCTTTATTGATAGTTTTCAATGACTCTTCGAGCATTTAAATAAATAAAGTGGCATAACCCAACAATTGAGAAATTGATTTCCAAAAGGTACCATATCCACTTTACACAATCTTATTGGATTGCAAAAATCTGCCTTTGATATTGGGCCAATTTGTTTGATTCTTTTTTTATTAAAATCTAAAATTGATTTTTTACTGTATTAATATGAAATATTAATAATAGAAATACTAAGAAAACACTTAATTTAATTGAGAACATAAGCGAAACAAAACTATGCTGTTTAAAACAACCTAAAAAACTAATGATTAAGTTAAAACTATCGATCAAAATAATTGCTGTGTGATTCAAGACGTGCTAAGTGAACCAATAAATTAATGGTTAAATATTACGGAAGTTAGTTGTTTCTGCGGTATAGTAGAAAATATACTACATTTTGGAAGGAAATGAAAAGAAAGGTTATATCTGTTTACAAACGATATAGTACGTTTTGGAAGAAAAGGTTTTTGGTACATTTTGGAATGAACTGATATTTTCAAATACGTTTTTAAAGTATTTTTTTAATGTTTTTTTAGATAAAATCTGATGGTGGATTTAGATAAAACTAAATGATGAGTACACAAATATCTCAAAATAATAATTTCGTAAGAATTGTATTTTAGTACCTTTTCGAAATCAACGTCTCAATTTATAAACATTATTTCTTAGTTTTGAATTTCCTTACACTAACATCTTCGTTTAAGGATTTTTTTTTTTATTATGGTATATAAAATCATTATTAAAGTCTACAAAATAATAAATCGTTTAAAATCTAAAACAACAGATCTTTTAAAACACGAATAAGATGGGTCTTCTTGGTTTCACGATATTACTACACTGCGCATTTCTCAAATTAGGTTTCTTGGAACAGACAAATTTGGTTGTTTCATGCCCAGAATTTTCATGCTTTTAACAAATACACCAATATTTCAGTTGCATTACTCTACACAGAGTTAATATTCTTAACTTAACTTAATTTGGACTGTGCCGTTTCGTAGAAGTTGACAAAGAAATCACCGTGCACTTGTTAATTGATGTTAAATCAAGGTATTGCATTTGAATGATTTGATACTTGGTATTGTAATATTCTATCAACTTAAAATTAAGTTACGAACATAATATTTCATCTTATTAATCACTTATTTAAAATTATTAACCTTTGTTAATGCTCAGCAGTAATTTCAAAAACGATACTCATCATTCCACAATGGTTTACTATTTTCGAAAATGTACAATAGATGTACATAAAAAGATATAAAGTATTTTCAGACACTCCACTGATCTTAAGGATTTGGGTGCAAGTACATTTGCAATATTAGTCTGATTATTTTTTTTTTTTTATACATAGCTCTGTACATAATTCAGCTATATTTTAACTGACGATCTTGACTGTTCAAGGAGATGTTACTGAGTTACTAGAACAACTAAATTCTAACTAGTTTACATAGAATAATGATTTTTTTTTTTTTTATAAGATTTAATTACCTACCGATTGATTAAAAAAAATGTATTTGATATTTAGATTCTATGTATCTAGTATTTTTTCAAAATGGATTAATTATTTATAGAACAAATTTTTTGAAGTGAAAACTTCTTTAGGCGCGCTATGCGATTTTTGGCAGGAGTAAAATCTTTAATTTCGTTACCATGGTGACGCATTCGCAGCGGTCTGAGTATACTTGTTCACCTTTTCATAATTTCCGTGAACGTTATCGATACCGTTGTAATATCGGCACTAAAATATCGTTATTTATAATATCGTTATTTCAGTATTTAATTAAATTAAAATCAGTTACAAATGAAGTGAGTAAAGACATTGTAGGTAAACTATGTCTTAGAACTTCCCTTTTAGTTAATATAACGAATATCTTGATTCTCTTGGCACTAAAATACCGATATTTGTAAATATTATTAAATCATCAGTTCGCATGAAAATATGTAAGCATACGAAGCAAAATCATGATTTAAATATTTAATATTTGTAAATATTTAAATCGTACAGAGAATAATTCCAATTACAATGCCGAAATTCAAGATGAAGAGAAAATTAAGGGTCTTGAATATTTACAAAAGCAAAAAAGTCAACGACAAAGACAAAAAAAGAGCGACTAATTTAATTATTTCACAGATAGATCAATCTTTTTAGTTTTAAAACATATTCCAAAATGTCCGATACAAATGGTAGGACACCAACTCATACAGTCTACAGTCACATTCAGGTTACTATGGAACAATTCAAGATTTGTATATATATATATATATATATATATAAAAATATATATATATATATAATATATATATTATCAAGGTGATGATTATTTACAATTAAATGAAACAATAATAACAAAACATTCATTCTCAACATAATCTACTTTTACTACTCTTCTTTCCAACGAATTTCAGCGCAAATCGATAATTAAAAAAAAAAGTTTTCACTTCTACCGGCAGTCCCTATGACTGCCTGAATTTTAATTCTTTTTTTTTTTTTTTAAAGTATTACAACAATAATGCAATCTTAAGATCAATAACATATATTACAAACTATTTACATCAATCGAATTGCTGGATGAGTTGTTAATAAAAATTGTGAAATATTTGGTCCTCCGAAAATCACATTATTGAGTCTAAAAAGAATTACCTTTTTCCTGTCTATATGAGGAATTTTTTCACAAGAATGAGATGGAGTATCATTGACGCATGTTCGAGATTGTACTTATTCTTTGCAGACGTAAGCGAAACCATATGCTAAGTGGTTTATATAAATATGCAACCATCAGAATTTCGAAGCCGCACTGTTTATTAGTGTTAAAAATTTAAAATCAAATACAGAACGGAATCGTTTGGGTAATGAAGATAAAAATTAATCGTTCCACTTAAGGAAATCCTTCTTCTTGAAACAGAATACTCGGAACATTTATAATCTCAAGAATCTCTATAGAACTAGCCTAGTGATAGCTGCATTTGTATATTTCCTCCTATATAGTTTATTCGAGACTGATTCTGAACAATAAATAAAAACAATTTTTTTTTGTAGGAAGAAATAATCAGGAGTCAGTCATTTTTTTTTTAATATTTAAAAAAATATTATAAAATCAAATTCAGTTTATGCTTGGCATGGCTCTAATGCCCTGAAGACGGCTCACAAGTTTGAGCCGAAACGTCGGGAGAATTAAAAAAAAATGACTGACTCCTGATTATTTCTACTTAGGATAATTTCAACAGCCAACTGTACATCCTCATTTTTTTTAACTTTTGGTTTCTACGTATATTTCTTTTTGTTTTTATTTGAATATTTGTTTTTATTTAATAATATGAAAGTACATGCTATTAATAATAACAAAAAGTTCATTATCTCTTTCGCCAACCCTGCTACTTATTTGTTATATATTTGTATAGCTATGTAATACAATAGTTTCACTTAAGATGTTGAGCCTTCCATCAATATTACATCTTCTTATATTACATCATTATATCCGGAAATTACAAGGTAGAAAACATTCTTTCCTTTAATTAATTATAAAATTATTTTAAAGTTTATATTTTTAAATTTTTTTTTACTACTAACAATTGAGAAGTTTATTTCCAAAAAAATACTATATCCCTTCCAGGAAATTTTGCAGGAAGCGTAAAACTCTCTCATTACTATATTATTAAACCAACTTATTTCATTCTTTCCGCATTAAAATCTAGAATTGTTTTTTTACTTTATCAGTTACACTATATTAAAGTTATGGAATGAAATGTTTTAGTATGATTTGAAACGAAACTAAATATGTAATTATTACCTTTAGAAAATAACTGCATTTCTAAATCGCGTGTTTAGAGGACTTGAGAGTTCATTAGATAAAATCAAACAGAAGATTTAGATAAAACTGAACGATGAGAATACAAGTATGTCAAAATATCAATTTCGTAGAAAATGTCTTTTAGTACCTTTTGGAAATCAACGTCTCAATTAGGGACTTCAAATTATTTGAAATTAACAAAATTGAAGGTACTTAAGAACGTGTTATTTTAAAAATTTGACATTTGCTTATTTCTATGTGAAAAAAACCTAATTAAAATTTAATGCTATTTCATTTATTGTTTGTTTATTCATTAATGTCACTTTATGATACTGTCGCCAATCAGACGGAGCTACAGTGGGAGCCCTATATTTTGCCAATTCAGGTTTAATTAGGATAGGGATCTTTAAGAAGTACCTGGCATCGCACAGGCTCTGAATCTGCCGAGTTAGTAACAGCGACCTTCGATATAGAAGGCTATTATGCTAGCCATTACACCATAGGTTACCCCAAAGGCCTTTATTAATTATTTATTTTTACATTAATATAAGAACTTTTTAAGAAAACAGTAAACATGTGTAAATCGATTATATAAATAGCATTTCTAGTGAGTGATTACTGTCACCGATTGCGGTGATCAAATTTCTGTAACTTGTCAGATATGATCTTTTTCAAGTATGTAATTTTGTTTTTGTGTGACTTGTACTTTTTGAGAGACTCACTGATCATTTATATTTACTCTTTGTTGATATTTGGGTTCTTGGACCTTGAAACGCGCATTTCAATATGAAAACTTGGGTTTGCAAATATTCAATACGGCCAAGTATTTCGGAACAGTAAAAGTTGCACAAAAACAAAACAAACTTATAATAACTATTAAATAATACCCTTTTTTAATATCTTACATCTGTATATATACTATCTTGATTTTTTAAATAAAATTAAACCCATTCCTTATTAATGTTAAAAAAAAAAATCATGAGTTTTGAAGTGTTTATGAAAGATTCTTTCTTGGACAACATATTCCAAAACAGGCTGAAAAATATTTGACAGTACGCCATCCTAACCATTTAAAAAAGATTTGATGATAATCTTTTGAAATCAGACGAGTATTCGATAAGTGACCTTGCTATTGTAATTTCATGATGTAATTAAGGTTGTTAATTATTTTTAATGTTTATTTCAATGGATAGTAAATCGCAGTTTTTTTTTATAGTACTACGCTTATCCGTCGCAGGTTTTACTCAGATAAAAACATCCTGAGCACCAGCATTTTTGACATCATGATGATTATATATTGTTCATGATTCCTCACTGTGTGATATTTTGCCAGTTTGATTTCAAGGTATGTACAAAGTCTATGTTAATTTTAAACACATTGAAGTGCTTATGCTGGGTAGCTTCTTCACAAGAATTTTTTACACCTTTTGTTATAATTTAAAACTTTTACTCGTTGTATTTATTGCTTATACAGTTGTAAAAACCAATAAATATATATATTTTTTTAATTTAAATACAACGAAATTCGTAAGGATAGTTTCAAAAGTGGTTCTGGTTTTGGAATAGAAATTTTATAAAAGTAACATAATAGCTGAATACTGCCCATATCTTCACAGAAGTAAAAAATTGGTCTAAAGAATATAATAATTATTTCGATATCTCAGATAACTAACGATTTTTCTAACGATTTTGATAAAAATGAATTGTGCAAAAATCAAATAAGATACAATATTAAAAACCTGCTCAAGAAAAAGACATAACATACCATAAAAAGTTATCAATATACATCACAAGATTCTTCATTTGATAAACGATTAAAGCATTGTTTAATCAAATTTAGTGAACAAACTCTATTAGTTTACTTAAAGGTGGGTCAAATTTCACGAGTCCCGGGTTTCTAATAATAAACCGTGAACAACTATTAATAATACATTAAAAATAAAACTAATAAATATCGTATATAAATGTCGTTAACCTCTATTTATCTTGAATTGAGAATAAAATTATTATCAATTGTTAACGTTTACTTCTATTAAGTTCAATGTTTAAATTAAGAAATTTTGTTAGTATTAAAATAATTATTATGCTAATACTAAGGGAGGAATATAATTTATATATTTATGAAATTCATTCCAAATTACTGGAAAATTTTAATTTTTCAAGGTCGTTATATAAAAAGAAAGAAGTGAAATGCCGTATTTGTATTGACTTCTGTAAATACCTGTACAGATACTTGTGTGAATGCAACAGTATTTGTACTTACACTTGTAAATATAATTATTTATTATTTATATGATTATTTTCGCATTATATACATTTTTTAAAATATATTTGCACTAGCGGAACCGGAAGAAAATTTGATTGTTAGGTATGTATTGACAAAGTACAGAAATAACAATTATTTATATTTCAAATGAACTGTTTAAATTACATTTTATAAGTTAAATTAATTTCCATAGGAATCCCATTTAGTTTACAGAAATTTAAAATAATTAATAACAATGTTAGCTTATAGATTTATAACAATTTACCATTTATGTTAACAACTTAGTTGCAATTCTATTCGTAATATTGTTTCAAAAATCTTGGATACTAAATCGAAGAATATAACTTGCACGATCCTGTACATTTAACTATTATAACCTCCCGCTTTACCAATAACAGATTTTCATAAGTTTATGGGCTTACAACCACTTTATATTAACTCCTACGATTCATTTTATTGCATATTAACTTTTCTACATTCTTGAGCTTTCCAACGGTGTATTATACGTCTACAGTGATGGGAACAATTATTTGCACAACACGTTTTTATGAATAAATTAGTTCAAGGAAACAAAATACTTCGCTTTTCTTTGCAAAAATGAAAAGTACATCTATTAAAAACTGAGAAAAACCTTTTGTAAAAAAATGACAACACTTTATAATGGAATAAAAAAATTAAAACAATAAAAGTGCATGGAAAAAAGTATTTGCACACTTCCACATTTACAAGTAAAAACGTAATTTTAATAAGTTTTAATATTTTGTAAATAGGCCATTTGCGTCAATAATTGCTTGTAGACGTCTGGGCATTGAATGTACCAGGTTTTTAATTAAATCTAGGTTTATTTGTTCCAATCCTTGAACAAGAAGCGGTTTAAGGTGATGTACACTAGTGATGTGGTGTTTTCTTACATTTTGGTTAAGAGTATGCCATAAATTTTCAATTATATTTATATCTGGTGACTGAGGAGGAGTGTGGGTCTGTCTTGGAACATTAAATATTAACCACTCCTTTGTTCTCCTCGCAGTATGTTTTGGATCGTTGCCCTGCTGGAAATAATACTGATCCTGGATTCCTAATTTTTCGACACTAACACGCAAATTACGGCGCAAAATGTTCACATACCCTTCCGCTTTTGAAATGCCTCCAATGCTCACAAAATTTCCGACGCCATGGTAGGAAACACATCCCTAAACCATAACATCCCCTCCATCATGCTTTACAATCGTTAAAACATTTTACTTCTTTAGGACTTCATTACGATGTCGCCATATCGTCCTTCGACCTTCTGAATCAAACAAATTAAACTTTCTTTCATCAGAAAAGACGACGTTTTCCCAAAAGCTTAAGGGTTTCTGTACGTACTCCCGAGCAAAAGCAAGGCGCTTTTTGCGATTCGTTTCACTGATTTATGGCTTCTTTCTCGGAATTCTGCCATGGAGCCCTTCCGAATTCAGGGCATATCTAATTTTTCTGCAGATAACTTGGACTACAGACTTTGATTGGACCATGACAGCCAGCTCCCGAGAACTTATCAAGGTATTTTTAAAAGCTTCTTTTCTTATTTTCCTCTTTAGCACGGGAATTAATTTTTTTGGACGCCCTTCGATTAAACCACGTTACTCATACCTTTTTATAACGTATCATACTGTAGAAATATTCAACCCTGAGAAATCGGCAATTTGGGGATATGTTTTTTACTTATTCTTCAGTAAAACAATTTTTTTGCGTGTCGCGGCACACAGTTCACTTATTTTTGGCATGATAATTGTCTATTGACTGAAGGAAACTGATTGAAAGACTAGAGAATACTGGTAATAAACGATAAGGGATCAATTAGTAAACAAACCGATGGACGCAGGAGGATTAATGCAAAAGTAAACAGAGTTCGTGATTCATAGTAGACCAAGTGTGCAAATACTTTTTCAAAGCACTTTTATTGTTTTATTTTTTTTTTATTTCACTACGAAGTGTTGTCATTTTTTAACAAAAGGTTTTTAATGAATGCACTTTTCATTTTTGATAAGGAAAGCGAAGTTTTCTGTTTCTTTCAACTCATTTATTCATAAAAACATGATGTGCAAATACTTTTTTCGATCAGTGTATATTAATACTTATATTTCAGGAATAGTGTTTTGATGACTTTGATACAGAAAATTTATTTTTCCCGTTTAAAGAAAAGCCCAATTTCAATATATTTTACTTATAAACCTTCAGGAAAAAATGCCCTAGATGATGGTGAAAACCGTATCAAAACCCGTCTTGTGTTTAGAACGAGTTAGCGGAAACCAAAATCGCTTTATCATTTTATATATCATATTAGCTGTACCTATAGTGTTCGTATTTATGAATATATCGATTCGCCGAACATAAATCAATTTCGCTTCCATAGTAGACTCCTGGAAAACGACAATAGCTGTCAAGTAGTGTAGTTACTTTCCTCTTTCCGCAAAACATAGTTGATATGAGATAAAAACGGATCTCAAGGTAAGGAAGGATATTCCCTTACTAGACTGTTAAATGGCTCTGTAACTAAATACAGCAAGAAACTTACGTCGTTGTGACATTTATACTGGCTAGGCGAATCGTCACTGAAGATAATTTAGTGTTTTAGTTCTAAAAAACAAAAAAATAAATAGAATGAGGGTCAGGAATAGTGTTATACACAGTAAAAGGAACGAATGTTAGATTTATTGCAGAAATATCCTCCGTTCGTTCTTGTAACACCCGCTCGCGGTCTTCTGATCTGTATATAACGCCCCATCGATCCACAGCTTTCGATAGATCATTCTTAACCCGATCCGCATCCCTATGGAACTCCATTCCTTCTAACATCCGGGATTCCCAAACTCTTTCAATATTCAAATTCCGTCTATTCAGCCATTTAGTGTCAATTCGATACCAAAAAAATTCCAATTAGATGATAATTTCAGGGTAAATAAACAAATAAAGCAGACAGATACGTTTATTTATTCAATTTTTTATTTTCATGGGTACATTCAGCAACAAATATTATTTGAAAATATCATCTTTCCAAAGATGTAAAATTAAATCATGTAATATTTTACAAACATTCAAAAGAATTGTAATTTCCATTTTAAAAAAAATGTATATTTTAAATTTTTCTTTTTTTTTTATAATGTTATTATATTTTTTATTATATATTATTATTCTCTGTTCTCATTTTAACATAGTTTTGTTTTTTCTTGTTTGTACATTTTTATTAGAAGTTATCTTTTGAGTTATTTTATTTGTTTAATTCTGTTGTTTTCAATTATTTTACTCTAAACTCCAGTCTTAAGACCATTGTTTATTTCCTCTAATATTATTTTGAAGAGACTCGTCCCAGAATAAATAAAGAATTATTATTATCATCATATTTAATTAGCAACACTTTTTATTAAGGAATGATCCTGGGGCGGGGGAGATTAACTCCAACCAGAATTGTTTGTTTATTCATTTAACGTCACTTTATGCTACTATGGCTAATCGGACGATGCTACGGTGGGAGTCCTGAAATTTACCTATCCAGATTTTATTAGGATAGGGATCTTTAATCCTTTTATTAAGAATATTTTTGTTTGTTTGTTTATTCATTTAACGTCACTTTATGCTACTAAGGCTAATCGGACGATGCTATAGAGGGAGTCCTAAATTTTGCCTATCCAGGTTTAATTAGGATAGGGATCTTTAACGAGTACCTGACATCGCACAGAGTAGGGACCAATTTTTAACGTCCCCTCTGAAGGACGGTATTTTTTATTTCTATTTTTATAGTATCTAAGGATTTTTTATTCCCATTAATAAAATCATAGGACCACTAACCAGAATTATTATTATTATTATTATTATTGAATATATTATATCGAAATTCTTTTAAAAAGGATTTCTTGGATTTCTACATGGAAATATGAATATATGTCTTTATAATAATAAATACCGATTTCCTAATTAACTCATAATTCATAAAAATTTCTGTTGAATACTTCTGAAATAAATTATTTTTAATCCCTTCACATTTTAGCCTTTCTGCGCAGCGACCATCGCTTTTTCTTCAGGTTAATTCCTTTTAGAGGTTGGTACTGCGCCAGGCGGTTGTTCTTGCCAACAAGAATTGTGCGAACCATGAACCCTGTTATTTACAAACAGAACCGTCTGTAGCTAATCTAAAGCACCCAATCAAAATGTATTTATATAACCAATTACTGCTATTGAAGTTTCTTTTTTGGTTTTTAAATAGCCGTAAAGATCTGAGTATAGCAGGGGTAATTATTGGGTGCGGTGTGTAATGCTAGTTGTCTAATGCAGTGTTTCCCTACTAATGGTCCGCGGACCACTGGGGGTCTGTAGACAATATATTGGGGATCCAAGAGATGTAATTGAAAATTATTTAAATTATCTTCATGAAAATATTCGCGAAGTAATGGCTTGTAATAAGGATCACTCACATATTGCATAGATACATTAAATTTCGCACTGTAACTGGTATTTAACAGGTACCTTATTGTATTTCTAATTTTAGTAATTCAATGAGAAAAATTATTTACGGAATGTAGTCGGTTCTTAGTGCCTGAGTTTAGTTATCTGTAACAATTTTAATCGTAGTCACTAAATTGTTTCCCCATGGTATGAAAAACAAAAGTTTACTGTTAGTGGTTGCAACTTTAAATTAATACGATGTTTTACAGTAGATATTATATCTATTTTATAAAATATTCAGTAATTTTGGTTTATTATTTTCAATAATAAACCTTTGTAATCGAACAAAAAAAAAAATACCCCTCCCCCCTCAAAATTTGAGTGCATTAAGTTTCAAGGTGCGTGGAACCCGAATAACGTATGAAAAAAAAATCCGTTTTTTCCGCCGTCCGCGGTATTTCTCTGAAACTACTGGACCAATTTTTTTGAAATTCGTCACAAAGATACTAGGGCATGCAACGATGATCCTAACACCTAGAAGTTGATGTCAGCTGGTTATTTTTAAAATCGCGGCCGATTAAAAGTGATTTAATTCAATAACTCATTTATTTTTGAAGATAGAGAAAAGATTTATCAGTGTTTATTAACTGGAAAACTGCGAATAATTATAAAAAAGATAGTAAGAAAAGAAAAAAATTGAAATTTTATCCATAAATGCGCCCATAACTGAGTTAATTTTGAAGATAGAGAAAAATGTGTATAGAGTTTTAGAATCGGTAAAGCGCGATAAACAAGAAAAACGTAAACAAATAAAAAAGTTGATCTATATATTAATGAACAAATGATGATAACCAAAACTCGATTATTATTGAAGATGGAGTTAAATCGAAAATATTAGCAGCTATAAACAGTTATACCCAAATATAGTTATTAGGAAATAATAAACCATTGTGTAATACTTTACAGCTTTTTTTTTTTTTTTTTGTAGAACCAATTTACTGATTAAAATCTAGATTGATAGAACCCGAGGGTCATCAACGCCTGGAAAGAGAGGTTCAAGTATGGTAATGATATTAAATAAGAACTGGTTAACTTTTGGAAAGAACTACAATTTCCAAAAGCGCTCTTCAAGGACATGTGTGTTCTGTAGATGAACTCGAATATATCTATGTACGATTTTTTTAATTTAGAGGTTCTTTGCCATTGTATTGATGGTATGAAGGAATCCGCTAAAAATTTTTGTTGGGAGCCATTGGTCTAATGGATTCTTGACAAAATGATGACTTTTGCCGCTCGGTGCATCTGCATTGGATCTACTGTTCAGTGCTATAGTGGCTTTAGGTTTAGGTGTGGCTTGGTCGAAGTGTGAACTCCTTGAAGAGAGGCATGCATCTCGCGGACCATGTTAGAGACTTTTGGAGAATATATGTTGTCTTGATGTCTCACAAATTGGATGTTTTTCATCTGCACTTGATTCGATAATTCTTTTCTTTGCGTGCTATTTTCTTCTTAATGGTAATGGCATCTCACCTGTTCAACCATCAGGGCATTCACTGATGTAATCTTAAAAGCGCCTAAGCAGATTCTTACTTTTTATTTTATTAATTTTGAACGGTAGTAAGATTATCTACCAAGGGCGAATTTCATTGTATATAATGGAGCTATATTCACATTCGTTATATACCTATGGAGCTTACATAATGTAATGTATAAGTGTTAAACATTAATAACAGGATAAGAGAGGTTAAGAGGATAAGATCTCCAATATATTATATTTTGTTTATATTATATATAATCTCTTCTCTTTTCTATTTATATAAAATGATAACGGGATTTTGGTTTCCGCTAACTCCTTCTAAAACACTGGACGGATTTTTATTCGGTTTTCACCATCGTTTAAGCAATTGTTTCCTGAAGGTTTATAAGTAATAACATAGATATATAACATACCGTTGGAAAGCGCAAGATTTTAGAAAAGTTATTATGCAATAAAATGAGTCGGGTAATTTGATAGAAGGATTTTATAAGCGCATAACGTTATTCCTAATGTTGTGAATTAGGGAGGTTATGGTGATTCATGGTGATCTTAGAGATTATATACTTCCTTACAGTAGTCAAGATTTTAGAAAAAAATAGTATGTAACAAATCGTACGAAAGTTGCTAAAATAAAGGAAAAATTGTAATAAACTAATAATGTTAATAATTATTTCTACTTTAAGATCATTTCACAAAAAATAGTAGTTTTATTGTAAAATAAATAGGACTATCGTGGAAAGTAAATTAGCTTTAATATATTAAAATGCATTGAGAAAGTTTTTCTGAAATTAAAATTGTAATAAACCGAATAAAATAAGAACCGTTAAACATAACGAATAAACTAGCCAATTTTTGATTTGTTGACCAATTTATGTTACTAATTTCTGCCGATGATTAAATATAAGAATTAATTACGTTATATAATTACCATAATATTTTATTGCTGAGTTCTCTTTTCGTTACGATGAACTCATAATTCCAAAGCAATAAACTTTTGATTGGTCAAACTGAAGTTTTTAAACTTAAATGACACCACATTTAAATTGCACCGGTGCGAAGCAAGGACGAGTCGCTGATATAATATGAATATTATTATTTTTGATTTATAATAATAGTATATAATAATTTAGAAATAATCATTTTTTTTTTTTTTTTATCAATAGAATTTTTAAGAATCCTGAATATTTTTACAGATTTTCTTCACCTTTTTTAAATATTCGTTTCGCAAATCTCTTCTCAAGGCATTCAGTTCTAACCTAAAATAGTTGAACGGCATTTTAATAGTCTTGCAACTCATTTGGGACGACCTTCAACTTCTAATGAGGGAATACTAACCGGTTATCCTGTTCTCTCTCAGGCATTCTCAAATCATTATGTTAGTGTCTGATGACAGTCCTACACACAGTTATCCAATACCATATCAATTAATAACGTAAACAAAGATGGATACTGGTAATGAACTTTGAAAAACCCTGCAATGGTTTATTATTTCCAAATAACTATATTAAAGTATAACTGTTTATAAAGTTGTTTATAGCCGCTAATATCTTCGATTTTTCTCTATTTTCAATAATAACCGGGTTTTGGTGGAATTACATTTATTACAATTTGTGACTTGGAATATATTTATCGCGCTTTACTAATTATAAAACTCCATCTTCGAAAATAACTGAGTTATAGGCGTATTTATATGTAAAATTTCAATTTTTTTCTATTATTTCTAATTATTCGCGGTTTTTAGATTAAAAAACACTGAATAAATGTAAACGCTATCTCTGAAAATAACGGAGTTGCAAGCATATATATATATATATATATGAGAGAGAGAGAGAGGGAAGATTTAATTTTTTTTTTCATTTTTACTATTGTCTTTTTTTTTTTTTCTTTTTTTTATCACGCTTTACTGATTCTAAAATTCTACACATGTTTTCTCTATCCTCAAAAATAACTGAGTTATTGGCGTATTTATATGTAAAATTTCAATTTTTTTCTATTATTTCTAATTATTCGCGGTTTTTAGATTAAAAAAATGTAAACGCTATCTCTGAAAATAACGAAGTTGCAAGCATATATATACAGGGAAGATTTAATTTTTATTTTCATTTTTACTATTGTCTTCTTTTTTTTTTTTTATCACACTTTACTGATTTTTTCCTTTTATCATTAATGTTTTTGTATATAGCACTTTACTGATCCTAAAATTCTACACATGTTTTCTCTATCTTCAAAAAAAACTCAGTTATGGACGTATTTATGAGTAAAATTTCAATATTTTTCTTTTCTCTATTTTATAATTATTTCCTTTTTTTGCGTGTTTTTTTTTTTTTTTTTTTTTTATAAACACCATTAAATGTTTTCTCTATCCAAAATAACTGAGTTATTGAATTAAATCACTTTTATTTAATTTAAAAATAACCAGCTGATATCAAAGTCTAGGTGTTAGGATCATCGTTGCATACCCTAGTATTTTTGTGGCGAATTTCGAAAAATTGGACCAGTAGTTTTTTTTAATGTTATTCGGATTCTACGTTTCTTAATATGACATATATCTATCGTAAGGTATATAACACTTGTATGATAGAAAACTAATATTTTTCAACTCTGGCTACTTTTTTTTTTTTTTTTTTTTTTTTTTTTTTTTTTTTTTTTTTTTTTTATCAAACAAATAATATTGTCATAATTACAACCAAATAAATATTATTTTAAATATTTGAATGTATTATAATCTTATAGCATCTATTTAGGGTAAACGTCTGATAAAGGCAGTATAAAAAAAAAAAGAAAAGATAAGGCTCTACACCTATGTGCTAAAGATAGAGTGGAAACTGTTTACAGATAATAGTTCAGTCTGAGTTCTTCTTATCTGCTGTATGATTAAACGTATTATTTTGTTATCTCGCGACGTTAAAGTATATCCCTATATAGCGTTTTTAAACATTTCCTTTTCTTTCATACAAACCTGCATTGGTATGCATAAATTATAAATCCAATAATAAGCGAGGGAGACAAGATAAGATCACAGGAGGAATAAAAACGTGATATCTCTGGAATCCAATTAATAACTAAATAATATGTATTAAATAAGAAAAAAACTATAAACAATAACATCATATCAGCAAAATATCATAAAAATAAAAAAAAGGAACATATTAACTTCATGTAACACATATACGGAAGAACATCACATTTCTAAACTATTTATATATATATATATAATATATATATATATATATATATATATATATATAATATATATATATATTTTTTTTTTTTTTTTTTAAATTTACAATTGTATTTAAATATAGAGAAACTATTCATTGGTAGCACTCCAATATAAATTTTCTTAAGAGGAATTATTAATAGCAATAAAGTCGTCCAAATGACACGTTTTCAGTTCATTAACTGTTGTTTTTTTCTTTGAAGAACATCTTTGACTTTTTTTTTATAAAATAAATTTTAACAAAGGTCATAGTTTAGTAACCCTAAATAATATATAAAATAAACTATAATTTTACTCTCAATGGGCGAACCTTTTACGCCGCAATCAGGATAATTTGGATTAATATTTTTCAACTGATGTGTTCTTTTTAAATTCAGTTAGGACAGGAGATAACATACGTATACTTCCAGTTAGTCAGGATCTTCCTATCTAGAAATGAATAACAATAATTATCAAAGATAATTAATTATATAACCGACATTTATTATCAGAACTAAAGACGGGGTCCCAGTATGGAACGTTGAATAAACTCAGGCTGCGTTCTTAACCTACTCGCCGGGTCGTTATTCTACTATAATACAGTATTTTTTCTTCGTTATTTTCCCGACCGATATATTGTTATAGTATTCTTAAAGAAATAATTATGTATTTTTATAGCTCGCAAGTTATAAAACTGCAATGCTTCATTTGTTTATACATTAACGTCATCTTATACTATTGTGGCTAACCGGACGATCTGGGCTAAGGGATTTTTAGAGGGTGTCTGACATCGCAACGGCTCGGAACTTCCATTTTATGTCCTCTCCGAAGAACGGTATAATCGAGGATTTTTCAAACCCTAAAAAAAAATAGTGTCATCTTATCTTGGGTTTATGGTATAAGGCTGCAATACTTAAATATAGATAAGGATTGTGCATCATAAAACTTTCACTGATAAATTTTACCTTTAGCAATAAAATTAGTGGTTAATGTTTTTGTATAATATAAATTAATTATTAAATTTTATGGGAACCCATAGCTGAGTGGCGCACTAGCCACTCAGCTATAGATTGTGAGTTCGAATCCCAGTCCCAGCGGGACTTTTATAAGGATGTAATTAAATGGGACCTCTCCCCCGGGTATGTGAGATCCGTCAGCTAACTGGTGACCACTCACAAAATTAGGCGTAGGGAGAGAAGACCCTACACTACAAAATGCATCGAGAATCGTGAGTGTAATCTCCCAGATTACACCGCGAGGCCCAGGGCCTACGCGGCCTGTCGCGCCACTGGAAGAAGATTAATTAATTTTATGTTTTTTTTTCGATTCTCTCTCAATAAACTTCCGATACTTTGTTAATAATTATTTCTGTTAATAAACTATTTTTCTTCCCCGTTACATATGATACATATATATTACAAATTTTATATTTATATATGTTTTTTCTGCTTCGAAAAATATTTCTCTATTTTTTCCTCCTTTAGTTGATCCTCAAATACTTCCATAGGGTAATTATAGATTTTTCCTGCTGTTAACAATAAGATACGATATATTTGTTTAAAAGAACAAAATTAAAGGAACTTGGTGAAAGAAAAGACATTTAAGACTTATCAGTCTTATAGGCTTTCAATGAGGAAAAAAGCAAATGATATTAAAAAGTACCCAATTATACATTAATACAAAAACTTGGATCTAAAACGTTATATGAGCCGTTTTCGAAAACATTTTATAATCCTTTGTAAAAGATACAGTTTCGGATTGTCGATTTCGGTAAAAAAAAAAACTTTAAAAATGAAATCTCTATTTTTTCAGCTTGACTTACACACTCATTCCATCTCACGAGACTGTTATTTTGACTCAGATGACCATAAAAAGCGCATTTCCGTTAAATCTCAGATATGTTCACGATATATTAATACTTCCTCTTAAATTCGCAATACGTGAACGTAGATATATTATTAAGCAAATATTTATTTCAATTAATATTTGTTTTCTCACAGACTTTGATAGAAACATGAACATTCATTATCCCTATGTTAATAGCAACTGTCCTAAAGTTTTTTACCAATTCACTATTATTATATATAATAATAGTTATACTTATATATAATAAGTATTATATATAATAAAAATGTTTTCATATTATGAAAACAAATAATTCTTGTAGAATTCATATGAATCGCTTAACAATTCCACTATTATTCAGAACAACAACAATTAAATTATTACTTAATCATCGAAAAAACCCAGAAGATAAGTTTTTTTTTAATTTAAGCAATTCATTATAACCTAATATTTTTTGTAGCTTGTAATTAATTTATGTGGTTCTCCGAAAAAAAAATAACTAAATAAAAAAATCTGGTGCGGGCAACACACGACTTTCACTTACCACCATTTTTAAACTCAATGAAAGAATTTTCAAATACACTAAAAGATAAAAATACGTGAAACTAATAAAGAATTAATTAAATTGAATTTATATAGAAACATGTGTTTTATTAAAAAATCTATTGCATTATTATCTAAAATAATTAGTTCTATCTGCTTTTCATCACTCTTTATTAACTTTTACAAGCTCTTGTGTATTAGATACTATTTTTTTTTCTAAAATCAAAGATTTCCAACGGTATATTATAAGAGTATATTACTGTTGCTATGTTCAAAATAAAAAAATTCCATTAAAAAAATATTTTTTCTGTTTTCTCCTTTAGTTGGGTATCGAGTTTATTCAATTTATACATTTACCAGTTTTTCATCAGCGTTAACAAGACAATCTAGTTATTATTATTGAATCTACAAAATTAAAGGTACTTTAGGGGAAGAAAATTTAAAATATCGGCATTTAAGCCCTGTCAGACCATTTTTATCTAAATAAAACCTACATGATATTAAAGCCCATTAAATTTTACATTGATATAGCGAGTTTAATCAAAATCGTCGGAACCGTTTTTGAGAAAATCGAAAAAAGGTGCAAAATGCATGGTATAAAGTGCCTCTTCTGGTAGGCTCATTTTGATGAAAAAAGTTTTGTCACGTCTCGGGCGTATAGTTGTCTTAAATATGAAATTTCAGTTTCATAGGACTTACCGTTTCCGCCCGGGAGCTACCACAGACACACACACACAGACACACACACACACAGACCTTTTTGCGGGACTTGGTTATTTGGACTCAGGGGACCCTAAAACGACTATTTCCGTTGAAAACTGGAATTCGAAAATTTTCACGATCGCAATACTTCCCCTTACTATATATAGTAAGTGAAAGTAAAAATATTCGAAAATTACTATTTTTACAATAGTTAAAATTTAAACCTCCTGATCAATACCTAGAATATTTGGTGGAAAGCTAAATCTTTTTGAAAAAATATTATATAATGCTCAAGCTGGTAAAAGTTAATGGAGAGTGATGAAAAGCCGATAAAACTAACTGATTGTTTTAGATAATAATATAATAGATTATTTAATAGAACCCGTTTCTATAGAAATTCAATTTAATTAATTCTTTATTAGTATCATTTATTTTTATCTCTGACTGTATTTGAAAATTCTTCAATTGATTTTACCAACGGAGGAAAGTGAAAGTCGTGTATGCCAGCAACAGATTTTTCTCTTTTAAGAAGTAATGTTATAATATGATAATGTTGTATGACATTCTTTCCGGTAGTTATTATCAATTCAGGAAATGATGGTCTATAATCTAATCTGATTGGTTTTGTTACACATATATAAATTTATGAAACATACGCTATTTACAATGTTTGCTCGGTAATTAGATTAATTATTTTTTAAAAAACTAATTTTACTTGTTTGTGTACCTTTATCTATATCTTGACTCTGTATATATTTTTCTTAGGTGCTAAACCATTTTGCTTGACAATGATGAATGACTTTAAATGATATAAAATATATCAGAGACGATAATATCCGCAAACACACTTGAAGCGTTGAACTGATTTCAGAGATTGCGTTTAATCATGGCCTTCATGACAGTTCAATTAACAAAACTCTAAGGTATCCAGTTAACTTAACGTCCTCCTGCTACATAGCCATTGTAGTTATGTTGCTATTGGTGATAATATCAATCTATCAAAGTTATTCTAAAAAACGCTGCAAATAATTACACAGCAGTTTATTATTTTCAAATAACTATATTAGGGTATAACTGTTTATAAGCTGCTGATCCAGTCGATTTTTTTATATCTTCAATCTATTATAATTTGTGACTTAAATATATCGATAAACTTTTTTTAATTTTTTCTGTTTATTGAATCTAAAACTCTTTACATATTTTTCTTTATCTTCAAAATTAACTGAGTTATGAGTAAAATGGCCATTTTTTTAATAATTATTCGCGTTTTTTTTTTTGGTTAAAAAAAACGCTAATCAATTTTTCCTCTATCTTCAAAAATAACGGTGTTACAAGTGTATATATAGACAAGATTTCAATTTTTTCCTTTTATCATTAATGTTTTTGTATATCGCACTTTACTGATCCTAAAACTCTACACATGTTTTTCTCAATCTTCAAAAATTAACTGAGTTATGGGCGTCTTTTTATATGAAATTTCAATTATTTATTTTATTTTTTTCAATTTTTTTATGCTTGGACATGGCTCAGTAATTCCCTGATAATGACTCACAAACTTGAGCCGAAACGTCGGCAAAATTGAAATATTTGGAAAAAGACTGACTCCTGATTATTCTACAGTCGACTATACATTTCTTTTTTTTTTTTGGTTTAAAAGCACCAATACATTTTTTCTCTATCTTTAAAAATAATTTAGTTATTGAATTAAATTACTTTTAATCCACCGCCATTTTAAAAATAACCAGCTGATATCAAAGTCTAGGTGTTAGGATCAACGTTGAATTCCTAGTATTTTATTGGTGAATTTCAGCACTTTCGGAGAAAATCCGTGGACGACGGACAAATGAATGTTTTTTATTAGTTATTCGGGTTCTTCGTCTCTTGAAACGTAAGCTCTCAAATTTTGATTGGGGGTAATTTTATTTTGTTTTTGGTCGATTACAAAGATTCATTATTGAAAATAATAAACCCAAAAAGAACAAATCGTTCAGCCATTTTGAAGCTTCAGTCCATAGAATAGCAGGTTTCTTCAGCTATTGTACATGAAATGCCTGGTTTCTTATGTAAACATGAGAAACAAAAATCTACCACTAAAAAAACACAATCATATTCTGATAATGAGTGTACTTTTTTATTTTATTTTTTTAATCTTCAGAGGATTCTGAAAAGTATAGATTAGTTAATAATTACCACCAGATTACAATACAATACCAGTTTGTTAAGAAATATTATAAATATTCAGTATTAAATCACAGAGAACCACCTCTCTCCGTTTCAATTTCCATTATATGAAGAAAGAAATTGCATGTTCTTATATAACATTGTTATCGTATCCAAGTTGCCCATGACACAATAAAGTAAACACTGAATCTATCACATGTCATGGGAAAACAAACAAATATGAACAAAAGTGCTTATAAATTTAAAAAACTGGAATTCGAAAATTTTCACGATCGCAATACTTCCCCTTACTATATATAGTAAGTGAAAGTAAAAATGAAATGGATGCTACCATTCAATTAATATAAAAAATAAAGAAGATTAAAAATCAGTCTACTGTTATGGCCGATTATTTAAGAGCAACAATTTAGGACTTTACTCACAAAATAGGTTTGGTCTGTGGATTAATTCTTTTTGACTCTGTTGTTGTATAATTGAGATTGTTAATGAATTAATAATGAACAACATATCTCAGAAATGTTCTTGAAGATCTTTTATTTATTTTTTATATCTAATGTATTTATGCTGTTTCAGTCCAAGCGAAAAGGCGTCCAAGCGTCCTGGTTCGCATAAACGAATTTAACGGAGAATAGTTGGTTGTATAACATTTGTCACAAGGGCCTACCTAGATTTGAATGAAAAAAGTTACCAATGTCTATATGTACATAGATGATTAAAAATAAATTTAGTTAGTAGGTTATTTCCTTCTTTCTTTACTTTCTATACACCATCTTGATCTAGTCGATATTACTACATCGTCTGCGTAGGCCAGATGCTGCGTCAATCTGTTATCTATCGTGCCTTTAGGGCTTGTCAGAATATCACGCACTGCCTCACATTTTTTATTTTAGGGCTAAGTTGAAAAGAGTTGGAGACAGGGGTCTCCCTGCCTTAGGCCGTCTTCGAATCCAAACTTTTCCGATAATGCTCCTTGTATCTTGATTTTACAGCAACTATCTGTCAGTATCATTCTGGTTAATCTGACTAGCTTTTTTGGTACACCTAAAGTGACCATTACTTTCAGCAATTCGCTTCTATTGATACTGTCGTAAGCCTTTTTAAAATCGATGAAAAGATGATGAAGATCTACATTATGTTCATTACATTTTTCCAGAATCTGTTTGAAGGAAAATATAAGGTCGATTGTAGATCTGTTTGGCCTGAAACCTCACTGATATTTACTATAATACTTGTAACTTTTTATTTAGGAGTATGGAAAATGCCTTATATAGTTCTCCCAAGAGAGATATACTTCTATAGTTTTCTTATCTAGTTCTGTCTCTCTATTTGAAAACCCGGCAGATAACGGCTACTGTCCACTCATTCAGCATTTTTTCTTCGACCCAAACCTCCAACAATTCGTATACTTTCTTTAATAGTTCCTCTCCACCATATTTTAATATTTCTGCATCAATGACATCATAGCGTGAGCTTTTTTTTTTTTTTTTTTTTTTTTTTTTTTTTTGTAATGCCTCCACCACTTCCAAGAGTTCTTCATAATCAGGAGGTTCTACGTCATCCTCGCCACTCACTTCACAGATACGTCCAGGCAACACATTTCTCTCTGCATTTTCGTCTCCATTCAAAAGTTCTTGGAAATATTGTCGCCATGTACCTTATAACTGCAGTTTCTCCCACTATATTACCTTGTCTGTCTCTGATAACTCTTATCCTCAATTGTAAACCATCCTTCACTTCCCTGACACCTTTTTAGAACTTTCTGGACTGCTTTGCTTCCCATTGAGCTTGTAGCATTTTCACTCTGCTTCTTTCCAGTATCCTTTTCTTTTTTCTACAAATGTTCTTGGCAGCCCTTCTTTTTGTGTTATAGACATCCTTATCTTGCCTCGTATTTCTCTATATCATGCTTCATTCCTCTCCTTCAAAGCCATCCGACACTCCTCATCTAACCATTTATTTCTTGCTACTCTCTGTCTCACTTCGAGGACTTCTGCAGTATTCTTCAAAGGTCTTTCAATCCTCCTCCAGTTGTCGTCTATTTCCCCAATTTCACTTGTACTTGTACGTCCACCAAAGCTCCATTCAATTTCTTCCTAAATGGGTCTGAATAATTTTTCAGTTTGAGAAGCTTATTCTCAGATGTGGGCTTCTCTTCATGTCCTATGGCTTGTCTCCATATTAGCAAAGCTTTTGCCCATAGTGTACATTAATCAGAAAGTGATCGACATCTGCGCCTCAATAACTTCTCACATTCGAGTTGTGACTGCCATCTATGAGGATGTGTTCAATTTGGTTTCTTATGTTTCCATATGGGGATATCTAAATTTCTTTATCAATCTCTTTGTGTGAAGAAATGTGTGCTGCTAATTGTCATGCCATTTTCCTTAGCGAAATCGATGATTCTCAGGCCGTTGTCGTTTGACACATCATGTTTACTTTGTGGTCCGATTTTGGGCCAAAATGCCATTTATTTACCGACTTAAGCATTCATATCTTCCATAATAATTTTTACATCATGCCTAGGCAGTAGATCATAAGAGAGGTTATCATAAAAAATTATCTTTGTCCTCATCTTCGCTATTCTCTATTGGCACATGTACACTTATTATAGATGTATTAAAGAACCTACCTTTTTAACGGATCACACCTAGTCTTTCATTAACAATTTTAAAGTTCAAAAGTATATACTTCAGACTTTTCTTTATCATGAAACCTGCTCCCAGATTGTTTCGTTGGTGTCCACTATATGGTCGTGTACTTATTAAGGTTCATTATTTCGGTTTTCATATGTCTACATTGTACTTCTCCAGCACTTCCTCCAGTTTCTTACTTGTTCCAGCATATGCCAATCCTCTAACATTCCACGTTTCAGCATTAAAAATGTTGATATTCCTTTGACTCACCTAGGTCACACCATTAAATTCGTCCGACTTTTCTTTGTTTCAAAACAGTTTTTATTTCCCGGGATAGGGGCGTCAACCGTATGCCCAACCTCCAGCCTGAAGGGCGGGGGATTTTTTTTATCACGGTTTACTTCCTTAACCTCTGAACTTTCGTTCTCACCCATAAGGCAGTGGGGAAGGTGATCCAGGAATAAAAGGATTAGGATTAGAGGGACCATTAGGAAAGGGAACAATAGGATAAGGTGAGATGTCAACGGTCAGTTGTTCCTTTAGTTGACTTTTACGACTTGTATTAGTTGCCTTTTTTAGAGGAGCGGCGTGGTCTAGTGGGTAGAGCGCTAGTCTGCTGAGCTACGGGTCCTGGGTTCAAATCCCGGCTATGGCAGAATATTATTTATTCTGTTAATTCAGTCGGGGGAGCGACCCTAGGATATGGAGACCCTCCTGGGGCAGACCCAGCCTCTTTAAATTGGGTACTCAAAATAATTGGGGAAAAATCTGGCGGCTGAGCGCGATTAAGGCCTAATCACCTCATTGCACTGCCGTTGGCCTAGAAACAGTACGAATCTCTATATGTACTGAGCCCAAGACCCTTCAAGGGTTGTAGTGGTACAGGTTTTTTTTTTTTTTTTTTTTTTACGACGAGCGGTGAATACTGTGGGTCTACTCTACCCCTGAACCCAAAGAGGTACTAGTAAGTAATTTCACTGCTGAATAATAACTCCCATAAACCGCCTTAAACGGCAACTTTATTTCCTCCTGGATTTCGTTTTTCTTGTTATCATTAAATCTAAATACTTAAATTTCTCCAACATATGTCCTGATATATAAATATCACCAAGATCGTCACCGTTTCTGCTACTAATCATATATTTCGTCTAATTCGTATTTTTTTTTCAACTCCTTTCTCTTAACCAGTATTTAATAACGAACTTCTATTTGGTTGTATAGTTTTTGTATCTTCGCCTAGTACCAAATCATTGGCGTATCCAAGAAACTGAATTTTATCACCCAGTTTAAACCTTTCTCGGTACACGTTACCTTTTCTATGACATATTCTAATGCTAAATTAGGTGAAAATTTTATTTACTGATAACCTGACAAGCTATTCTCAAAACTGCTGCTGCACACAAATTAATTCATAATAATTGAATAAACCAAACGTTGAAAGAACAATTATGATGTATTGTTGAATATAGAGTATATACAATGGATGAATAAAAGAGTTATTTAATTAAAAACAACTAAAAATGTTTTCATTGCTATTCAAAATCTTTCCCTCTTGGACTCAGCGGGACTGCTTGCAGTGGAATCTTTTCTTCAAGGTTTTTCCTGATAAAAAAAAAAAAAAAAAAAAAAAAAAAAAAAAAAAAAAAAAAAAAAAATTGTATGTGTGTGCATTCATAAATTTATTATTTGTAAAAAAATAAATTGTTCGACGTTCACATCAATATTAATGAATTAATTAATCTTTACAACTTATTACCACTTTATTGAAACTTGTAGGTTTATTTCTTTTTAGTAATCTTTATTCGATTTTTTTATATTTTACTAATCTCTAATCAATATTAGATATTCATTTGAAATTTTTTAGAAAATAAAAGAATTTTACGGTAGTAATGCTTTCCTTCGCAATGCTGTGTCAGCTTTCGCAACTGTGAATGAGCAATAAATGTTTGTGATATTTTAACAAAAAAAAAGAAAAACCATGAGTATATATTGCTTCCATCGCTTATAAATCCCATTAAGACAATAATGAAATGTTTGTATTTTAAGTGGCTTAGGTTGCGTTTTATAATGACTTCGCTGAATTACAATAAAAAAAATTTAAGTAAGACTCTTCCCACCACAACTCAATCTGTAAGTTTCAACGATAGAGTGCGCTAGGAGCTTTGAGACAATTTCAATTAATTTCAGAGTAAAAAGTTAACATATCTTATCAAATTACTTTCAAAAAATTATTTTAAATTTTATTGTAACTATATTAATCATATTATCGCCTAGGAGTAAGACTCAATCACATATAAACTCGGGAATGTAAAAAATGTCGATCATACAGGCTCTGTCTCTCATCGCACAAGGTTGAATTATTAACCCTATCTCCCATTGTTAAGGGTTTCTCTCGTTTGTTCAAGTCATTACCTGAATCAATTTAGCAGTTGTTAGTATAGAAATGAGTGTTAACTGGGTGTGGAAATTTATGAGGTCCGAACATTGTTGACAAACTCGTAAGTTGACATTGTCAATTTGCTGAACAATTTTGAGCTTGGTAACTATTTTTAATGTCAAACTACCATATATTTAATTTTTGTTGTGTATTTATGGTATTATTTTCCTCATTTTAATCCATTAATTACTTTCTACTGTGTTTATCACTGTTAATATTTAATAATTGTGTAATAGTGATCATTATTTACTAATTACAGATTTCATCATATCTTATTAGGAATATATTTTGTGTAAGCCATGTCTCTTCGAAAGCTGGTTGAAGGGGAGTGTGGAGGTACTAATTCTCTAGTCAGCCTCTCTTCTCATTTTGTACAAGACAGAGGCTTGAAAGATGAAGGGTTTCAGCGCTTTCCTCATCAGGACAGTTTGCCAAATACCAATGTGGATCAGGTTCGTACTCTCATTTAGGATTTTTATGGCTCATTAATTTTAATGTAAATATTAATATTGGGGCTTGTGTGTAGTTGGTGCACGAGTTTTTTGAAGAAACAAGTCATTCTGCTCAACCATTTAGGATGGATTCCTTGTTGGCTGAGATGAGGGATCTAGAAAGTCGTGGAGCTGGACCTGTGAGATCTCCACCAATATCTCAACTTGCGATAGAGGGAGATGTGCAGGAATGGGCTCAACAGTACCTTGAGTCTGGAAAAAGTTTTCAAGTAATTTTATCAGAGCTATTCGAATTGTTGACATTGATACATGTCATTGTGCTCAGTTTCTTTAAAACATAAATACCAGTAAAGTTAAAGCTTGGGTGTTGTTGCTCTCTAAAAGGGCAAATCAGAGAATTTTTGAAGGACATTTGTGGTCCTTGAACTGGATGTTTGTCATCAATATGAATTTTTCTGGAAATCAAGTTTTTGGGATATTTATTCTGCTGTTGATATTTTATAGTTATTTATTTACGGTCTAATCAGTGACAAATTTTGCTCATTGCCTTCTATTTGGTTTTTCATTTGTGGATATCAACTCTATATGTTTATCATCTTTAAATAAAATATTGAAGTTAATTTTTATATCACAATACACGTATCTTTGTGAATATTTTTATTGAGTCTCCGTCACGTTTCAGATTACAGTCAGATAGACTGTCTGAGCTACTAAGTTATAGGAAGATAAATTTGTTGAAATACAATAGCCAGCCGAAATAATTTTATTAACATAAATGGGTTGTTAACATTGTATTACTGTTATATTACCTATTTTTTTATTTTCTAAATTGTAATCAGTGTCCCTTTTTTTTTTTTTTTTTTTTTTTTTTTCAAGATAATTGTTTCTATAGTAATATATAGTGCCAACCTGCTAGTTTTAGTGTCGAAAACATAAAAGTGTGTCTTTTTAAAAACTATATACCATCTTCATTTAGTCTATTAACTATGTCTATTTACATTTATATTTTTCTATTATTAAGTTTATTCGTTGTTTTTACCATGATACAAGGTGAAGGAATTTTTGAATTCAGGAATTTCATGAGCGCATAGATATATTGATTGATTTTATAGACAAATTTAATTGAATTTGTCTTATGGATGGTATATTGGGAGGGTACATTTTTGTAACCATGAGGTCTTCACTTTGCTTACATGACCTTGAAGTAACATGTAATATGCTGTAATACAAGATGGGACAACTCAGCACTGGTTATATAATTAGATGTAGATTGAATTATTAAATTTTACTATTTTATCATATATTATTGCCAATCAAAGATCACTTAAATTGTTGCGATTTAATAATTAATGAATTCAGTTTTGATTTAATTTTCTCTGTTGGTAGATAGCCTAACTAGCAGTTATTTTAATGAAATATTTTATAGTAAATATTTCGAATCATGTTTTGGAACTCGGTCTGTAGTTATTATTTTGTTGTTTTCAGAGTTTAACAATTGTTTAATTTCATCAGTTTGATTTCTTTTGGTCTCAAATTTTAATTTTAGCTTTAATCTGGCCTTTACAACCATTTTTTTTTTCTTTTTTTGTGAAATAATATTTTTATAGGAAATTACTGGCGATGGGATATGGAGTCATGAAGATAGGCCAGACCCGTTTGATTCTGCATCTCTGGACTATGATTTAGGTTTTGGACCCCGGTGGGCAGATGATTATCTACAGAGAACTCGAACTCAGTCTTTGTTAGTATTTAAAGTTCTTATATTACTACATTTATTATTTATTACTATATATTTTTTTATTAGCAGTGGTGTTTGTATTAAATGATTTGACAGAGGTGCATTATTCAAATTAGGTGTGCTCACTTATGATGCTGCAGTATGTAGGGCTTCATATTCTTAAAGAAAATATGAATACTCGGCCAGTTATCCATCATTTTGATATATTTCCCTGACTTCAACAAATTTTGTGTAAGATAATAAGTCCTTTCAGTTTTTCTGTTTATTTCTATTTACTATACTGCACTTCTTATCTGATAAATTAATCCCTATGGTGGATTGTTTATCCTGTTTGTAAATTGTCAACAACTATATCTGTTAACCCTTGTCGAAACTAGCTTAGTATTGCTTAGTATGTGGTATTACACTATGAATATGGAAGAAAATATCATTCATTATCGGCATATTTTGTAGTATTATTTAAAAAAAGATCAGCTTAGGCTTATAGAAAAACTTTCACTGTTTGTGGTGATGGATAATCTCTTAATCGAATGCACCTGTTTAAATTAGTTTGCCAAATTTTATTCAGGAAATTTTGACATCAAGCAATGCTAAGGCCATTGTTGATTAAAATCCCTCCCAATCAGTGCAAAGGATTGCTATGGCTCTAAATGTGTTGCACACAAGCTTAGAAAACCATTTGCACAAGCTTGGATATGTTTCCAGGCTTAATGTTTGGATCCCTCACTCGCTAACCAATTTCAGCTTGGCAACTCAGATTTATGTTTGTGGTTTACTACGAAAACTGCAACAAAACTTCCAATTTTTGAAAAGGTTAGTAACAGGAGATGAAAAATGGATATTTTATGATAGGATTGTCCATAGAAAATCTTAAGGACCTAGTAATGAGGCTCCTAGAAGAATGTCAAGACCTCGGGTTGCTTTCAAAGAAGATAATGCTTTCCATATGGTGGGATTACTAGGGTTTTATTTTCTATGAACTATTCCCATCAGGAAAAAACAACTGATTTAACTATCAACAAAATTGGATTAATCAGTTAAAAATATACACCCAGAACTGGCAAATCGGAAGAGTGTTGTGTTCCACCAAGACACCTCATTGGTCCCTCACATTAAGTTATTGAGCACCAATCGGGAACTTTGGCCCCACCCTCCCTATTCACCAGGCCTAGCTCCAAGTGACTACTACTTATTCCGGTCTATGCAGAGCTCCATGAATGGAAAGAAATTCCAAAAACCACTTGGGTCAGTTTTTTTACAATAAATTCCAGGGATTCTATGAACATCACATTATGAAGTTAATGGAAAGATGGGGAAATGTTATATTAAACAATGGTCAATGTATTGTAGATTAAAATAAATTTTATATGTATAATATATTGAGGTTGATTTCACCCTGAAAAACCGACCAAACAAGGTAGATGAGCCTATTTTGTCAATTATTTTCTTTGATAAATTATTCTTATTCTTCAACATATGTGAAGAAAACAAGAAAGTTTAATTGTTCCATTCCAAGTTATAAGCCCCAGTCTGTTTCATTTTTAGTCTATAGTTGGAGTTGATGGCTTTTTAAACGTCGTCGGTTTTTAAATGAAAGTATATGTAGCAAAAAACTGAATAAACCAAAGTGATTTGGCCTTCAAGTCTTGGAGTTCAACTTAATCTTGAATAATATTTATTTATCAATCTATTAAGACATGACTGCATGTAAAAAATAAAATAAAGTAAGTAATAATATTTACTTTCAGAGATGAAGCAGTTCCTTTACCTGACTTGTCTAATTCTGAAGAGTACAAAGTCGAAGAAGATATTGCTGCCACTGCGGGTGAAATTCTGACTAACACTGCACTGGATCCAAGGTTTTCATATTCCAAGGTAATTTATATCATATAAGAAATGTTTTTGATTGCTAATTTGTAGATTTTATTTTATCATCTTAAAATGATTTTGATTATAATAAAAATAAAAAATTTTAAACATGTACCTCTAGAACCCGTGAATGATTTTTGGATCTTTATGTCCACTCGGTACTCAGTATACTTGTAGTTATTTCTTGTTCTACGGCTCGGCAAAGAGATGATCAGGTTTATCCTTCAATATTGTATTTTTAATTTGATTTAAGATGACAATTAAATTATTTATATTCTTGTTCTGTCTTAAATATTGCATTCTAAAAACTCTAATAGCTTTATTTAGGTAAAAACAGTGTATCTTCCACTATCCGGGGTTCAACTAACTGGGGATTACTCTGGTTTTCATAGAATTAAAATGAGGATTACAACAAGGATAAATATTCAAATTATTTTAAGATTGCCTTTTTTTTAAAAGGCTGTCCAGATCATTGAAAAAAAAAAGAAAATCTTGATTTTTACAGTTGTTTTCACAGCTAAATTGCTAGACACCATGGTAGTAATTTTTAATTTAATTTAGGCGCTAATAACAAATCAACTATTTAATGTTTAATGCATTAGATCAGCAGTTAACTGTTTCATTATATATATGTTTTTAGTTTATGAAATTCATGAAACAAATAGAAGATCGTGAAGTGACTGTAGGAAAAGATGGAAAATTAAATCCTAATGAAGTAAAAACAGCAGCTGGTCATTGGAGCCTTGAATTTCAAAATGATCCAGCAAATGAGAAAGCTACAAAATGGTCAGAGCAGTTCGAAAAGGAACAGGAAACCTCATCAAAATGGACGGAGCAGTTCTTGAAATCAGAAGGTTAGTTAAATTTTTAAACAGAATATGAATATGTATAGATAAATACACAGTGATAATGGAAGTATTTTCAAATTAAGTAAGTCTAAGGAGGTTAACAAAGTTGGAAATTCAGTTTTAGGAATGAATGAAAGTTCAGAAGAACCATTTAATAAACAACTTTGGGACAAACTGACGGAGCAATGGAAAAATATCAGTCCTACTTTAGCCGAAACCCAGTCTTGGGATTCTGAATTCAATGATTTTTCAAATGATTTCAAAGTAAGCATTTTATTCACAGCTTGATACTTATTAAAGTGACAAATGGTATCTAATAAATAAAGTATTGTGTATTATACATTTGATTTATTAATACATCATTTATTGATTTTCAGGAATACAACTTTGCAAAAGAGAACCCCTTAACAAACGTAGATAATCCTTTGGAAGAGGGCCAGAAAAGATTAGCAGCCGGAGACCTCCCTAGTGCCGTTCTATGTTTTGAAGTTGCGGCTCAGCAGGAGCCCGAAAACCCTCTAGCGTGGCAGTTGTTAGGGACCACCCAGGCAGAAAATGAACAGGTTTCTAATTAATCATATTTATCACAAGCATAAAATTATTTTAGTTAAAATCTGATTTAGTTTTTGGTAGTACATTTCGAATTTGCAAGTATTGTATTTGAAATACTACTCTTCACATAACAGGAAACTATTGGATCCCTTGCCCATCTTTTATTATTTTTTAGAAGTATTGGAGTTAACCTAGAAACCAAATGTAGCCACGATAGTACTGGCCTTCATATACCCTACCACAGAACTGTTTAATGTTCAATGTTTAAGCCTCTTTAGTTAGGCTGAAACATTGAGAAATCATAATAGGAAGAAAAGCCTTATTTAATCATTAGGAGTTCAGTAAGAGATATATCATTTTTTGAGGGAATCATAATTTTTTTATTATTTTTATGAAAACAAAATCCCTTGTTTGTTTTACTGAATGTGTTTCTTTAACTCAAAATTTATTTTTATTTATTCATCTTATTCTTGAAGTTTATTTCATGGTGGCCTTTTGATTTTATAGGACCCTCAAGCGATTGCAGCCTTGAAAAAATGCCTTCACCTTCAGCCAAATAACCTCTTGGCTTTGATGGCGCTGAGTGTCTGTTACACTAACGAAAATTATCAAAATCAAGCTTGTAGGGCATTGAAGGTAAATTACTTAATAGTCCCACAGAATTAACTAATGTTTTATTTTTATTCTTCATCTTAATATTTATTTTTTCTCGACACAGGAATGGCTACGTATGAATCCAAAATATTCAGATATAGTTCCAAGCGATGAACAACAATCTCAGAAATTTCCTGGCGTTTCATCCTTTCTTTCGAGGTAGTATAGTTCAAAGCATTAGATGATATATTCAAAATATGTTTAGAATCTTGTAATATTTTTATTTTTTAATCCTTGTTGTAAGATTTTGTTTTGCTGCTTACAATATATAATTTAACACACCCAATTCTTTTAATTTCAATTTTATTTAGTAAAACTTCTTTTTTTTTTTTTTTTTTTTTTTTTTTTTTTTTTTTTTTTTTTTTTCTGGATTTTACGTCCTTTCCTATCCAATAATGGTGTATAGGACGGGTTATCCTCTAGGTAAACAATCTATTCCTTCTAGAGTGGGTTGTTCAAGATTTATACCCTGGGACCGTCACAAAAAAAAATTCAAGCAGCCAAGGCCAGATTCAAACCGACGCCATGTCACGTTGAGGTTTACTAGCTCATTTGCCCATCATAGCCTTTATGTAGTAAAACTTTAACTTTTTGCATTTTTAATTTGGACATTCTGCCTCTCCTGTCATTACATATCCTTTTGTAGTTTTTTTTTTTTTCTTTGGACTATTTGTATAAATAACCAGTAGTTTTTCTTAACACTTTCAAAAATGATTTCTAGGAATTGATCTTTCCTGAATTCATATTTAGGGAGTTAGTTTTGTTCCAGCATGTGTATGTCTATTATCTCTTACAAATAAGTTTCATTATTCTATTAGACTACTAATTTTCTTTGTGTTAACGTGATATTAATTGTATCATAATTTCTTAAATAAATAAATACAATTTTTCCATTTAGAGAGATGTACAATATGACAAAGGAAATGTTCTTGGAAGCAGCTAGAAGAAATCCATCAGATTTAGATCCTGATGTTCAGTGCGGCCTAGGAGTATTATTCAATATATCCTCAGAAATCGATCTGGCTGTAGATTGTTTCAAAGCAGCCCTCCAAGCTAGGCCGAATGTAAGAAACTGTATCATAGAATTATGGTGAAAGAAACCAATTTATAGCAGATGACTTAAATATATTATTTCATCAGGATGCTTCCCTTTGGAATCGACTTGGGGCTACCCTCGCAAACGGAGATAGGTCAGAGGAAGCTGTTGATGCATACCGAAGTGCACTACAACTTCAGCCTGGTTTTATTAGGGCTAGGTATAACCTTGGTATTACTTGTGTACACCTAGGAGCTTACAGGTATACTATTGTTTAATGAGATGATACATATTCATTATTAGAAGGCAAGGGAAAGGTGACAATTCTCAAATAAATGTTTTAGGGAAGCTGCAGAACATCTGTTAACTGCATTGAAGCAGCAGTCAATAGGTCGTGGACCTCAGGGAGGAGAAACCAAGGCATCAATGTCTGACACTATATGGAACACCCTAAAACTTGTTTGCGCTTTGTTGGAAAGGTCAGATTTAATGGATGACATCAATGAGAGGTCAGTTGAGCTTTATAACTTTCTGTCATGATCCTTCTTTAGTAAACTTTTTACATATTTATTTATATTTTATAATTATCTTGTACAAGGCAATAATAAAATGAAATGAAAAGTAATTTTATTCTGGGATGAGTAATCCTCTAAGAATAATAAGAAAAACACAATATAAATAATAATTCTCTGGTCATTTAACACTTCAGTTTTACAATAAAAAAAGACGGATTTTGTGACAAGGAATAGTTATCATCTACAGCTTGATATATTGCATATGTTGGGAAGATTGATAGTTTAGGAGATGAAGAAATGGTTGATGTTTAAAAGTAGATAATAATAAGGCTTTACTAATTGATATAGGCAAGGAATTCCAAAATAGGATATTACGAATAACAAATTATTTTTTCTAGGAGGCGGATCTGTGGGTAGGTATGTATAAGTTTATGGTTTGGGATCTAGTGTTTACTGAATGAACAGAGGAACAAATGTTAAGCATATCAAGAATATAAGGAGGGTTTTTTTTGTTCTGAAAAATCGGAAGAGAGACAAAAATGAAGTATTGATTGGTTGGTTTTGCAGTCCAAGACACAGATCTTATCACATAGATATCTGAGCATATCAAGAGGCAAATGCTAATTTATTCATTATCCTATTGTTGGTTTTGAAGACCTTGATGGTCGTGAAACTGTTAACTTTGACATCAAACTAAAACTAAGTCTAGCACAAAAACTAAAAGTTATACGAAACTGAAATTTCATATTTAATACAATTATAGGCCTGAGGTGTTGCAGCAACTTTTTCATCAAAATCAGCTAACCAGGAGAACCATTTTATACCTTGCATTTTGGACCTTTATACAATTTTTATTAAACTCGCTATATGGATGTAAAATTTAATGGGCTTTATATGATGTATGTTTCATTCTGATTGAAATAGTCTGACAGGGCTAAAATGCTGATATTTTAAATTTTCTTCCTCTTAACTACCTTTAATTTTGTAGATTTCAAACAATTATGCACATCATTTTATTAACATTGATAAACAACAACTAAATATGCAAGTTGAGCGAATTTGATAAACAACTAAAGGAGAAAAGTCCAAACATATTTTTTTATGCAATTTTCGTGTTTCTGAACCTAAGAACAGTAATATAGATGTATAATTTACCGTTGGATAGCTAAAGATTTTAGAAAAAATATTATCTAATACACGGAATTGTAAAAGTTAATGGAGAGTGATAAAACTAACTGATTTTTGTAGGTAAAAATATAATAGATTATTTAGTAAAGCATATGTTTCTGTTGAAATTCAATTTTAATTAATTCTTAAACAATATATTTGCATTTGTAAATGTATTTAACAATGTTTTAATTGATTTTAACAACAGAGGTAGGTGAAAGTCGCGTGTTATACGTACCAGATTTTTTCATTTAATAATTAAATAAATATTAGTTTGTTTGGAGACTCTGAAAAGTGTATTCTCGAGCTTTGTTATTATAATTATTGTTTATTTTATCTCTTTTTTTTTTTTTTTTCAGGAATCTAACAAAACTCAATGAAATATTTGGAATCGAGTAAAATCAAGAGAGAGCAATACCTCAATCCAAGTGTTAAATAGTAAATCCAGTTAAAAGCTGTTGTAATTGACCATGCTGAATATTATTGTAAAGGTGTGAGATCAGGTGTATTAGCTGATTACTACAAGTCTATACCATTTGACATTGTATAAAGTTAAAAAAGCTCTCTTAATTTTTTTTTTTTTGGTTCGATACCATTATTAAGTACGAAGCCAGTCCTCCATTTTCAGCAAGAGTTGGAAGCTTTTGGATAAAAGAAAGTATAAGAAGGAATATAAACGTAACACAATGAAATCCTTCTTTCTTTATAATGGAGGTCTCATCTCGAAGGCTTCGCCACTGTGGATATGTCCATTCGGCATGGTGTTACCCCTTTGCTCATATTTTATTCGCCTTGACCAAATAATGCCTAATTATAGTATTTGGCTAGGGCATCGTGGTTTGGCAGAAGGCCTTAAAGAGTTCAAGTGGCAGTGATGTGGAGTGACTGACCTGGCTCAAGATTTAATAATTTGTATTCTGTTGTTGCTTACAGGTGTAATTTAGTCATTTGTTTTCAAATAATTAATTAACTTATCCTTAATATAACAATAGTTAATTATTATTTTATGATCATTAACAACTGTTAAAATTTATAAGTAGTATTAATTAGTATAAAGATGTAATAAGAAATAGTTTTATTAATTAATTTGTCATTTTTCCTTGTTGAGCTAAATTAGAAGTGGTATACTTAAACAATTATTTGTGGACTATTCCATCCAATCATGTATTGGGTATCTGTTACCCATTTAAAAAAAAAATTAAGAACCAACACTTATGAGCTTATTGAAACCAATTAAATTTTAATTTAAACAACTAATTATTGAATAATTCAATTTACTGAAATATTCTATTGATCCTCCTTACTTTTTGTTATAGTAAAATCTGTAGGTTTTTGTTATTCCCATTATTACTTTATTTGAAATACAGCTGCAGAACTCATTAATTTAGCTTACCGTAAACAAAGTAAATTTTGATTCTTAGGAAATTCCTGGTCCTAATTAAACTTGAATACACAAAATTTATGACTACCGCCCAAGCATGGTCCAATTAGCCTCAGTTGCATAAAGTGACGTTAAATGAATGGGAAATTCTTAAGAATTGAGAGACTAAACTAACTTCTTATTGCATTTTTTTTTTTTTTATTTATATCAATTGCAATGCAGCAACACTAATTAAATAATGCTTGTAAGCAACACTGAATGCCAGGAAAGGTCTTTCGAATAAAATATTCTGGTATGTTTTATTTGTAAATGTTGTTATATTTGCCTTTTTGAAGTAAATCAATTAAAGATTGATTACCCTGATCATATTAATTATATCCCTTCATTGTTATTAGATTTAGTTCATGTTTTTGTTTCATAACAACATCCTATAAAATGTAATTACATTTAATATCTTTATTTTATCTTTTATAGATTTGTATTTATATTGTAATGTATTTTTTATATTTAAAAAAAAAAAAAAGATAAAATTACCGTGCATCCAGTGACATGAAAGAGACACAACTCAAAAATATCAGAAGAAAATTAAACACGGTTTCAAAAGTTGATTATACAAGATCCAAGGGTGTTTCCTAGAACATGTCTAGATACTAGATCAACTATTCCTTTTATCTGTTTGGCCTTTATAATTGGTATGAAAATTTCTGATGTTTGAAATTTAAAGTTATATTTCTTTCATTCTGGATGTGCGAAATTTTAGATACTGGAATTTTAGAATTCTTATATATGTTTTAGAATTCTCAAAAAATGTATATTTCTGGTTATCTATTATTGACATAATTATTCTAAGTTTGAGATAAAACAAACTTAGTGTATTTTTATATTTTATTTATTATTTTATAAAATTTTGTAAATGAAATTAATTTATAATGAAGAACTGTAATTTTATCAGAGCAATTGATCATAAAGATCATATTTAAATTATATGAACTGTTGATTTTTTTTAGTTTTTTTTTTTTATAATTTCTTTATATTTACGAATCACATTGTTGGCTTAATATTGTACTGTCGTTGTATAAACAAGTAAAAGATGTTAAATTAAAAATAAAAAAAGAATCAGTAATCTTTATTATGTACACAAAGGAAATTATCATCAATAAAAATAAAACATCAACATTTTGACTTATTTATAAACCATCTTGAATCCTTATATGAGTGTGTCTTCAGACCGAATATATTCTCCTATGTCCGCTTGATGCAAGCAAACGATAGCTAAGGGATCAGCATGTTTACATTCTGCGGTGCTTCTTCCTGCCAAGCCAAAACCCTAAAACAATGTTAAATATTTTATAGCACACTAATCATTGATTTTTCTTTACTTAATACTCTTCTAAATGGCAATAGTCTTTTCATCAGACACATATATTATCTGCCAGAACTTTTTTAACTAAAATTTTTCCATATATTCGAATGAAAAATGGAATAGAGGTTCTGATAGATTATTCCCAATAATTGTCTATTGATGTCCAAATTGTTCAAAATCAACTATCTTATAAAATATTAAAAATAAATACAGCAATACTCAGAATGATAACAATCAATTAAAAATGTTATCTCCCTTTAATTACCACTGTAGTTATCAACAATATTTGGCTGATATGATGCATTTTCTGAACTAATTTCTTCTGAAAAGATAAGTCTATAATATACCTGAACAACTGACAATTTTTTTTAACCACCTGTGCTCATAAAAAGAATCATTTATAGAAGAGGGTTAATGGTTTATTTATTTAAAGTCACTTTTTTTCTACTGGAGCAAATAAGAGGATGCGGTGTTGGAGTCCTAAAATTAGCCTATCTAGGTTTAATTAGTAAAGGGATTATTTAACATTAAACCAGACATCGCACAGGCTTGAAACAACCATTTAATGTCCCCTCCAAAAGATACCATAGCCAAGGATTTTTTACTACTAATAATAATACTGTAATTGAAAAATCCTAGGGCCATTTACTGGATTTGAGCCCATGACCGAGGGTATAGAAGGCTATTAGGCTAGCCACTACACCTCAGAGGACCCCTTATACATAGAAGGGGTTCATAAAACCAAGAAGGATATAAATTTTATTTAAGGGACTTTTTTTTTGTGACTGCCAGCTCATTTAAGACAAAAATATGGCGCTGTTTTAACAACTTACATTTCTAAAAAATTGAAATGTTAATTCTCCATAGAATAATAAATAATTAAAGTAAATAGGTAGCTTGCTGAAATGATTTCAATTTCATAATATTCCAATTTAATTGAAGTTACTTTCATAACAAGAAGTATGATTTGTATTGATTATCAGTAAGTCAAGGCTTCCCCAGAAGTCTTCATCTCTCCCAATTCAGGACAGCTGGAACATAATTCTACACACCAATTGAATCACTTGCAACTATGTCATTCTACCACAGTTACAATCTTCCGATGTCTCTTGATCAATTCTGGCAATTTATACAAACCGTCTATGTCTCCCAATGCGCATAACAGTCATAGTAAGTATCTGGCTGCGCATAAAGAGTGTACAGCTACAGGTTATTCCTCTGCAACCCATTCTTACCTTTAGGTGAGAGGAATGTATCTCCGGTCATCCAACTTTGAGATGGTCCAAGTCTCTGTGCCAAAAAGCAAGACACGATGAACCAAAGTTTTATATAATCTTAGTTTTATTACCCAGGTGAGGTCATGGCTTCAGAAGAGGTGTCACATTACCAAGAAGTTTCTGTTTTATTCTTCTTATCTTAGCTGTCATATCATTAATCTGACAGCCTTGATAGACGAATTCCTTGACCTCTTCAAATAGGTTGGCCCACTATTTTGATCGATTCCTTTTGATCAAACCTTTGGTCTAATATCATGAATTTGATTTTCTTTATAGATTTGTAGGCTCAGTCTCATTGTTAAGGCCTCAAGGTCATAAGTGCAAGAATAGATAAAATTAGTGGTTACAAAACTATAATTTTTATTTTTTGAAACTTTGCTTATATTTGACAAATAGAATGTAGGACCAATAATAAATAAAGTTCTCTTATGAGAAATCTAAATATTGTTACATTTAAGTGATGTGAAGAAGCTGCAGGACCCTCAGAAAGGAGAATACAGGGAAGAATTACGGAAAAGGCTTCAAGAATTAAACGTGGATGCTACATAAATAACGCTAGATAACTTGTGGAGTTACATAAATAATAGTATATTGCAGTCAGCATCTCTAGTGTGTGGAGTAAAGCGAATATCCACAAAGGGCAAGCGAACTTCTTGGTGGACTGAAGAACTTAGGGCACAGGTCAAAGAAAAGAAGATTGCATGGAAGAACTACTGCAAAAACAAAACTCCGGAAAAATGGCAAGTATATGTAGAGGTGCGTAACAGAACGAAGGAAGAAGTAAGAAGAGCTAAGCAGAGGTCTTGGGAGGAATTCGGGGAAAAGCTAAACCAAGACCATGGAGATAACATTAAGCAGTTCTGGAAAAATATTAAAGCTTTAAGAGGCCAAAAAAGTAAAGAAATAAGAAATATAAAGAATGAGCAAGGGAGGGTGGTCACGGAGGAGAAGGCTATTCTGAATGTCTGGTGCAAACATTACAAGAAGCAATTTTGCGTAGATGATACCTATCCAGTGAACCAGCAAGGACCATAGAATGAGATTGATTTTAATGAGGTGATAGAGGAGGATGAAATTGAAATGGCTATATCGAGAATAAAGACAGGAAAAGCACCGGATCGAGACAACATAGTGGCAGATTACATCAATGCGGGAGGCCCAGAGTTAGTCAGAGCCCTACAAGTCCTTTTCCAAAAAGCTTGGGATGAGAAGAAGATCCCAACAGACTGGGAATACAACGTTATCATTCCGATACACAAGAAAGGGTCCCAGGCAGAATGCTCGAATTATCGCCCTATATGCCTCTCACCAATAATCTACAAACTTTATACATCTATTCTGGAGGGAAGGGTAAGGCCTCTTGTGGAGCACCAAATTGGAGAAGAACAAGCCGGGTTCAGACCAGGACGACAAACCCAGGACCACATTTTCTCTTTGCGAAATGTTCTCCAGAAATCTTGGGACAGAGACAAAAGTATGTATCTCCCCTTCCTTGACCTCAAAGCAGGTTTGACTCCGTTCCAAGACAAGAAATATGGGAGGCTCTCAGAGTAAAGAATGTCCCAAGAAACTTGGTGGAAGCCCTTAAGTCCATTTATCAAAAACCAAAAGGAGTAGTAAGGCTGAACGGACAGGAGTCTGTTGTCTTCAGCATAGCAAGGGGGGTCAAACAAGGGGACAGTTTAAGCCCTTTACTATTCTTGATCTGCATGGATGGAGTAGCCACCATATGCAAACAAAGAACGGAGAGGACCTTCCTGGGCCGTAGAAACCTTCGCCTAGTGGTGATTCAACTTCTCTTCTATGCGGATGACATTGTTCTTGTGGCGGACACGGTTGATAAATTGCAGTAAGCGGTGACTGAATGGCAAGAAGAGCTCAGCCGAAAAGGAATGAAAATAAATACTAGCAAAAGCAAGATACTTCAAGTGGGAAGGCAAGAGGAAGATTTCCATATATATACTGTAACGGAGAGGAAATGGAAGTGGTTTCGGAATACACCTACCTCGGCACAGTAATAGAAAGATCTGGGAAGTAGACTCAGAGATATCAAACAGAATTAGGAAGGCAAATGCAGTCTACTATCAGATCTGCAACATTGTAATAGGGAAGCGAGAGGTGAGTAGAGGTGTTAAGTTGAAGTGGTTCGGCCACATCATTAGAATGGAGGAACACAGAGACCCCCTAAAAACCATGGATTATGTTCCAGATGGGAGAAGGCCTCGGGGTCGACCAAGGATGTCCTACCTGGAGTATGTCGACAAACTTTGCAGAGCAAGAGGAAAGGATCTTCGCCAGGCCAGGAACCTGGCTGGGGATAGAGAGGATTGGATCCAGTGGTTAAACACTCCCCTACGCTGACACGGCACTATAGGGAGAAGCCAAAGAAGAAGAAGAAGTTACATTTAAAGTCTAAGAAGGCTTTGGTGTGAGAGTGCAAGATACTAAAATTTCTAAAAAGCATTACTAAAATGCTTTCATGAAAAAAAAAAAAATAGTTAGTCAGCTTACATTTTGTTCAGAGATTGGTGTGACAAGCAAGACATCAAACTGCGTTACACTATAGAATTGTGACAGCTGACAGTAGCTAATTGAGGAGGCCCTAACTCAGCAATGGATTGTCATCCAATGTAAGTACTATATTATAACCTTCATTTATGGTCAAATCGTCAGCAGTCAAAATAAATCAAACAAAGCTATTAGTTTTGTTTTCATGTTAAGCATTCCATTTAATGATACCTGACCATACAGAATCATTAGAAACAACTAAATTCTAATCATCTACCTATTATTTATAATTTCTTTAATAATTCTATTTCTCATAAATCATAATTTTTATAAAGCCCTTGCTTAGGGAGCATAGACTTTTGATTGATGATGATCACAGTTTTTCACAATGGAACAATTTGAAAAAATTTTTTCCTTCAATGGGATGAAAAAAATCCTAAATCCACTAAAGAAAAAAATCTGGTGTGGGCAACACACGACTTTCACTTACCTCAGTTTTTAAATTCAATTAAATAATTTTCAAATACAGTTAGAGATAAAAATGAGTGAAACCATTAAAAAATTAATTAAATGAAATTTCTATAGAAACATGTGTTTTATTAAAAAATTGAATATATTATTATCTAAAATAATCAGTCAGTTTTATTGGCTCTTCATCACTCTTTATTAACTTTTAGAAGCTTATGCATAAGATAATATTTTTTCTAAAATGTTTAGCTTTCCAACGGTATATCGTACATGAATATTACTGTAATAATGTTCAAAAACGAAAAATTGCATTAAAAAAAATAGTTTTCCAGTTTTCTCCTTTAGTTGTTTTTCAAATCTGCACAACTTACAGATTTAGCAGTTATTTATCAATGCTAACAAGATAATATGGTTAATGTTATAGAATCTACAAAATTAAAGGTACTTTAGAGGAAGAAAATTTAAAATATCAGCATTTAAGTCCTGTCTGACTATTTTAATCAGAATGAAACCTGCATTCGGGAGTTACCACACACACACAGACCTTTTTGCGGGACTTGGTTATTTGGACTCAGGGTACCCTAAAGCGTGTATTTCCGTTGAAAACTGGAATTGAAAATTTTCACGATCGCAATATTTTCCCTTACTATATACAGTAAGTAAAAGTAAAAAAAATCATGTTGGGATTCAATGAATGATATAATGAAAATTTACATACCAATGGCAGATCGCTCATAGAAAACACTACAACTCCTTGATGTTTTTCAGTATTTTCAGTTATCCTACCAAGGCCAGATTTTAAAACATTGTGTCCATAGAGATACTGTTGTTCAGCAGCAGGCTTAACCCAAATTTTATGCTGAAAAATTAAAATAACTTAGTGCAAATTATATGCCTTTAAACATTTTATTCATGTTTGATTGATTCAAATTAGTTGATATACCTGGGCATAAGGAGCAAGATAACTCAGTGCTGTTATGTGTAGATGGAATTTACCACTTTTAGTGAATTTGCCAATGCATGTACCAACACTGACTAGATTTTCCGCAGATATATTTCCAGCTAATTTCAGAACATTTTCAGACACATAATAAACTCTATCTTTTTGTTCTCTAAAACAATATTTTCCATCTGGCCTATCTAAAAGGAGCTTCAGGTTTTCACCTATGCTAAAATAAAATTTATGAACATTAGAAAAGTTAATAAACATTTAAAATTATAGCATCGCTTAATAAGTATAAATAAATAACCAGACTGTCTCATCATTATTTCTGCCTATTATAATTTAAACAGCCCACCACCCTCAATATAGCAAGTATTTTTAATGCAATAAAATATATTCATTACATGTGGCATTAAGGAAAAACTAAATTTGATATTTAATTTGCAGTTATATATAGTATCCACCAAGCTCAGAATAAAAAAAAACTAAGACAAGAAATAATAAAACTATTGAAGTAAAATGCATCTGATGTTGAATAGTTAAAATGATATTGCTCAATGAAAGTTTCTTTATTTAATCATTACTCAATTTGTGAAATCAAAAACAAGAGCACATGCTTCTTCTTAGATGTAAACTACCAACCATTTGGATAAATTAGTTTATTATTTCACAGTAAATGCCAAATACCAAATTTTAGCATGCACTTATCAAATGTTGACAGTGGGAATTTATGGGAAACTCCTACAGGTAACTTATAAATACTTTAGTTTAACTAAGTGTGCCATATACAGATGGCTTTATATAGGAAAGAAATTCAAGAAAATATTTTCGTTTAGTACTCCTGTCATAATTTCAATCAGATTGTTAATCGGAAAGATCACAATTTTCATCGATAAACATATGAATTAAAGATATTTAAAAAAATAATTAAAAACCTAATTTTTACAACTTACTATTTACACAGCTTTTCGAATACAAGCTTCATCTTTTCTTCTGACAGCGTTTTCATGATGAATATTAAAGTTTTTAACTTAAATAAATTAAATAAATAAAAAGTGTTTAACTATACACGTGAACTAGTCAACATGACACTGAATCGTTCTCAAACGAAGATCAATATCGAAACATGCATTTCACACCATAGAGCTAAGTGCCTAAATGTCTTCAGTTAAGTATCTTCATAGTAATTGTAGTGTATATACCTTTTGGTAATAGATATTTGGTGGAGAGGAACATATGAGAGGAGGATATAGAGTGTGGTATGTTTTTAGAGATCATGGTTAAATTGTAACATGTTTAATAAAGTGTTGTTAAGGAAGTTGAAATCTTACATTGGCGACGAGGATAACTATGGAAAACTTACCACTACCAACTTTTAATATTTCACAAGATGGAAATGATTGGAAACGTTGGAAAAGGGGTTTTGAATTATATCTGCAAGCCAAAAATATAACCTGTGATAGGCGTAAGAAAGCTTTATTGTTAGCAACGGGGGGTTTTGAGCTACAGGATATTTATTTTTCCCTACCTGATTCGCAAGAGCAAGAGGGAGATGAGAAAAATAACCTTCTTTACTCAAAGGCTGTTTCTGCTTTGGATAAATATTTTATCCCAAAGGTTAATTACACTTATGAGCGTTATATGTTTCGACAAATTACTCAGGAATCAGACGAAAATATTGAACACTATCTGTCCAGGCTAAGAACTCAAGCTAAAAACTGTAATTTTGGAGACTTTTTAAATCATCAACTTTGTGATCAAATCGTAGAACATTGCAGATCTTCTGAACTAAGGAAGGAACTATTAAGAAAATCTTCGTTGGATGTTGATGAAGTTTTGGAGATAGCCAAAAGTTTGGAGGCGTTACAAGTGCAGCAGGCAGCTTACGGAAAGGATAAGTCTAAAGTGGAAGAAGAATCGATTCAGGCAATAAATAAAAATACAGGTAACTTTTCCAGTTCTAATACCTTTAAGCGATCATGTTATAGGTGCGGATCACAAAAACATTTGAGCACATGTGACTCATGTCCAGCATTAGACAAAAATTGCACGAAATGTAACTTAAAAGGGCACTTTGCTAAATATTGTCGGACTAAATTGGGCAAGTCACACACCAAAGGGAATGTAAATAGAGTCAATTGTGAGGTATCTGATTCGGATGATGGTGAGGGCATATTTGTCGTTTCAGACCTGAAGAGAAATAATAACGCTATTCTCACGTGCCAAGTTGGAGGTGTTCCTCTCGAGATGTTAATTGACTCAGGGGCCGATTGTTCTGTGATAGATAAAGTAACCTGGGAAACTTTGCTAAGCAAGGGATTTGTTCCAATATCCGTAAATTATGATGTAAATAATAAAGTTTTACATGCATATGGTGCGAATTCAAGTTTAAATGTAAGGTTAAAATTTAAAGCTCACATACAAGCTGGAAATAAAGTTGTAGAAGAAAATATTTATGTAATTTCAGAAAAGGCAATGCCGGTGATCGGGAAAAACACGGCGGAGAGGCTAGGTGTCTTGCGGATAGGGTTATCCCAACAACACATTCGACAATTGACATTAAAACCGATGAGTAAGCTTAGGAATTTCCAGATGGAGATTCGAATGGATCCTAATATTGAACCAGTTTATCAGCCTTACAGACGATTCCCTTTATCTATCAGAAAAAAAATCGAGCAGCGGCTCTTAGAGTTGGAACAAAGAGATATTATAGAACAGGTTGATGGTCCAATCTCATGGTCGTCTCCATTGGTGCCAGTTTTGAAAAAAAACGGCGAGGTAAGATTATGCTTAGATTTAAGGAGAGTTAATGAAGCCGTATTACCTGAAAAGTATCCGATACCGACCATTGAAGATTTTTTACCCAAACTGGAGGGTAGTAAAATATTTTCGGAACTTGATCTAAAAGATGCATTCCACCATATAGAATTGTCCGAAGATAGTCGTTATATAACTACATTTCATACCCCAAACGGGTCTTACCGATTCAAGAGGTTAGTTTTCGGGTTAAAAACTGCTCCCGAAAAATTTCAACAGGTAATGGAGAAAATATTAAAAGACTGTGAGGGTGTTTGTATTTTTATTGACAATATTTTTGTCCATGGTCCAAATAAAGAAATCCATGACGAACGTTTAAAGAAAGTTATGGAGTTGCTTGTTAACGTGGGATTAGAGTTAAACAGAGTGAAATGTAAATTCGGAAAAACTGAAACGGAATTTCTCGGTCACAAAATTAATGAAAATGGGATACTGCCATCTACAGAAAAAACGGAAGCAATTAAAAAATTTCGTGAGCCAAAGACGAAAGAAGAACTTAGGAGTTTTCTTGGACTTATTACGTTTGTGGGAAGGTTTATTCCAAATTTAGCCACTCTGACCCATCCATTGAGAGATTTATTAAAAAAAAATGTTCATTTCAATTGGGGGCCAACTCAACATTCTGCCTTTACAACTTTAAAGCAAGAATTGGAAAACCCTAGAATATTAGGATTCTACTCACCTGATGATCCAACGGAGGTGTTTGCCGATGCCAGTCCCGTTGGTTTAGGAGCGGTATTAATACAGAAAGGTAAAAACGGAACGAGAGTAATATGTTTTGCTAGTAAAGGCTTGACTGACATCGAAAAAAGATATAGCCAGACAGAAAAGGAAGCGTTGAGTTTAGTTTGGTCTGTGGAAAGGTTCCGTACGTACCTTTACGGTAAACATTTTGATCTTATAACTGATCATCGTCCTCTGGAATTTATATTTAATCCTAAATCTAAACCATGTGCTCGTATTGAAAGGTGGGTTTTACGACTTCAGTCTTTTTCGTTTCGTGTTAAATACATTCCAGGTACTAGAAATATCGCTGATGTATTGTCAAGGTTAAGTGTCGATGGTGCTAAAACATTTTGGAAGACAACCGAACATCATTTATGCCAAATAACACTGAATTCTTTGCCATTGGCACTGAAGTTTGAAGATTTAGAGCAGGCAGTGGAAAATGATGACGAGATGCAAGAAGTGAAGAATTGCTTATTGATAGGAAAATGGCCAAAGGGAATGAGTACATATCAAAATGTTAGTCAAGAACTTTCAGTAGCTGGCACGGTTATTTTAAGAGGAACCCGCATAGTTATACCTAAAAACCTAAGGGAAACGGTCTTGAAATTGGCACATAAGGGCCATCCAGGAATAGTTGGAATGAAAAACAAGTTGAGAGAAAAGGTTTGGTGGCCTGGTATTGATAAAGATGCAGAAAAAACTGTCAAATGTTGCATGAGCTGTCAAATTGTTGGTCAAGCCCCCTTGCCTGAGCCTATGAAGAGACGGGAACTACCCAGCGAACCATGGGTCGACATTGCATTAGATTTTAAAGGCCCTTTGCGTACAGGAGAGCATCTATTAGTTATTACTGACTATTTTAGTAGGTACATGGAAGTTATAGTTTTGAAGAAAATAACTTCTGAAAAAACTGTTAAAAATCTTATAAAGGTGTTTTCAAGATACGGATTACCTCAAACAATTACAGTTGACAATGGGAAACAATTTAATTGCGAACTTTTCCGTGGGTTTTGTGAGCGACAGGGTATCAAAACATTTTTTTCGCCGCCATTTTGGCCTCAGGCAAATGGTGCAGTTGAGCGTCAAAATAAAACTTTAGTCAAAGCTCTGAAAATTGCTGACTTAGAAGGAAAAAGTTGGAAGGACGAACTTACCTCTTTCCTTGCGGAATACCGTGTGACACCGCATACAGTTACCGGAGTCTCACCATCAGAGTTATTCTATGGGCGGAAAATCCGAAGTGCAATTCCAACCTTGTCCCTGGTTATGCCAAACATTGAAGAAATTCGAGAAAGGGACTCTCTTTTGAAGTTAAAAGGCAAGCAATATGCAGATTTTACTCGAAGAGCAGAAACCAAAGAATTTCACCCTGGCGATATAGTGTTAAAGAAGGTGGACAAACCACTACACCAACTGACGCCAACTTTCAACCCCAACCCTTTTAAGGTGATTGAGAAAAATGGTTCAATCATTTCGGCGGAAGCATCGGACGGTAGAAGGGTCATCAGGAATAGCAGTGCTTTCAAAATGCTATTACCTGCTGTGGATGAAGAGGAGATGAAACTGACGTCGGAGGAAGGGGACCAAAAGGAAGAGGTTGAAGAAGTGGAAAAGGAAGACGAGGTGGAGCCTATCCAGGAGCCACAAACTGCTGTTGAAAACCAACCCAGGGTCAGCGGCAGAAAGCGGGCACTTCCGGCTTATTTAAAAGACTTTGATTTGAGTTTAGAATAATTAATAACTTTTCATTGGTATGAGAGGGGTGTAGTGTATATACCTTTTGGTAATAGATATTTGGTGGAGAGGAACATATGAGAGGAGGATATAGAGTGTGGTATGTTTTTAGAGATCATGGTTAAATTGTAACATGTTTAATAAAGTTGAAATATTGCATTTAAGTAAAGTGTTGTTAAGGAAGTTGAAATCTTACAGTAATATAAATACAATAGCTCATTTCATCCTAGACTGTACAACTAAATTTTACAATTCTATGTTATGAAAGAACACGTTTCTGTCAAACGTCTACTTAATTTTAAATAAATGAAATAATGTAACAGTCATTTCATTTTCGGCATAAAACGTAAAAGTATTGTTGTTTAGTGTTGTTTTAACGTGTTAGTATTGATTCTCTAAGCAAATTTTCCATCGCATTTGAAGATGCTCTTAAATACTGAAATTCCTGAATGTTTGTATTTTCAAGCTATCGAGGATTCACAAACATTTAGGACCTTTGCACAACTATCAGGTTGCCGGCGATTCTGCGGGCTAGTTGGAAATCTGGCTCTTCACTATGCCTGACTGTCGGGTACCGAGTCGTTACAATTGATGTTAATCTTCAGCCACTACTATCTGGCTTCTATGTATAATTAAAAGTGAGCGAATTCATGACACTGAATCCAGATTCATTAAATGTTATTTACATTATTATTATTACAATTTTATTTAATTTTTTCACGTACCCATTTTTCGTGTCTGTTAGTCAAAAAATAATATAATTAAACTAAACTCTAATATTGTATATTATAAGATTGAATATTATAATACTAAAATAGAAAGACAACTTGTAACTAGTTTGTTAGATCGCTGTACCCAACTTATTGGCCTTGGTCGGCCGCATCTTTCTTGTGCCAGGCCTCTTTCTCGATATTTTACTCATATCCATCATTGCCTTGGGAAAAAATATTCTATGATTGCCTTTATTTCAACTAACAGCCTGATTTGTAATTTTCTATGACATGAGAATGCTTTCAAAACCCTTATAAACATAGAATGGTAAAAAAATTGCATATAAGCTTCCTCCTAAAATTCCTTTTTGTAGGTTGGTCGGATACCTCTAATCGTTATCTAGAATTTACTTACTCTCTTTAGGAAATTTCTCTTACTAAATTTCAGATCGTAACTAAGATCATTAGATATCTCTGTTAATATGAATAATAATTAATATATAATATATAATTTTCTTCAACAATTTCTAGTTTTTAATATATGTATGTAGGTGATTTATCCAGTTAAATTGCTAATAAATTTCATCCATCACCATGGATCACACTCCTATGTCATATGAATAAATGTGTTACAATGTCACGTATCAATACAAAATATGTAATGAATGCTTTATTTTAAATTAATTTTCAGTCGAAATTTTTTTTATTGTAACAATTATATTATATATTTAATGCTGAAATGTAATAATAACGCACATGATGGTCTGGGTTGTTTCAAAACAACAAAAGTAGTAAAACCAATTTTATAAAAAAATCATTTATTAATTGACAGACTTTTTAAAATATCATTTGTATATTACGAACTTTAGTTCAAATAGATATCGAATTATTACCAGCATATAAATATGTCCAAACATTTTATAAGTTCAAATGAGAACGTACTTAGATCTGGGTTTTAATCTACAAGTTAAAATAACGATAAGTAGTATTAAAAAATGGGGATTCAACAAAAAATTACATTCCTATCTGCTTTGACTTTCATTAGAAATAGAAACAAAGTACGTTTAATAATCATTTCATTGAATATATACACATTCATATTTTTTAAGAAATAAAATTGAGGGCCTGTTTCTATTCAAAATTTAGTATGGGTAATTAGCTACACAACCCTAGAAAGTTAAGGTGTAGTTTTGATAACAATTTAAAGATGGCAGCACCTCCCTATAAATCAAATTGCCTGTTTCTAGGGAGTTAGTTTTCCTAACTACTCTAAGAGAGCAGCACATGACGGAAAATACAAAATCTGTAGTTCTGGTACTTGATAACAGAGGTCAGTACCATTGAGCTTAGAAGGAGGCTGTACTTGTGAGCTCCTGTGAACTCCTATTATCCTAATACAAAATGAAAAAATCAGTTTTGCATTGCATATCTCTCGGGATTGTATTTGTTCTGCCATCTATTGGCAATATTTAAAACTAAGAAAGTTTGCTTCCTGGAAGGTGCTGCTCTCTATTATCAGTTATTGGAGTTATTTTTTTTAGTATCAATGAATGTTTCTATACAATTTTTTTTCTCTTTATTTTTTAAATTCACAACTGTTAATTATAAACAACCAGCGAATGAGATCTGGAAAAATGTGGTACAATAATAAAAAGGCGTGTCAGGCATGAGGAAGAGAATTACATAAATTATATAATAAATATATAATACTTTATTTGTAAAGAATACATCTGCAATATTTATAATATTCATGAAAGCTTCTTTATAGTGCACTACACATTATCTAGAATTTATTTTTACACCACTATTTCTATCGGTTGTAAAAATTCTGTTTGATGTCATTTAACTATACATTAGTTTTAATTGGTATAACCTCTTTTACTTACAAAATCGCACACTTTTTGAAATGGAGGTGTGGCTTACCTTATGAATAATTAATACTTTTGAGCCAAAGGCTCAACATTTTATATATAATTAAATCCTTCACTGTATTCATCATTAATTTCTTCACTCCTATTCACCATTTGAACAGGGTTTTAATGTTTTCCCTTTTAAGAGGCATGATTAGGTTCTACTGTTGATCACATTAAATAGAGGAAGTATTTAACATAAATAATTTCATAAATTTATAGTCATGCCCTCAAGTAAATCACACTAGCAGACTATTCTTATCTTTATTACTCTATCTAAATTCCTCTGCTTCATTACTCACTGTCCCTTTTACATAACCAATAAATCATAACATGAAGACCTCAAAATACCAATTGTAACAGATGTCATTATGAAATACTACAAGAAATTTCAAGACTCTCGCTGGACATCCAATAATAAACATAATCAATGGTGTGTTGCCATTTGTGTTATTTACCTGAAATTTCAAGATGTAAAAAGAATTTTCACTTAAGGAGTAGGTGGTGTTTATTTTTGTATATCACTTTGATTGATGCATACTTCTTTGGTTTTGATGAACAAATATAATGATTATCAATAGATATTACCTTTTAACAATACTTTACAGGAAAAACAAAACATTAATTGGATATTCAACCAATTCATTTTGCATTAAAACATTGAATGGTTTCTTTACTATAATAACTATATTTTTAATGATGGAGTTATTTGACCATTGAGAATATTAGATGAGGAAGATGGTTGGGGGTGTGGTCATAAAAAAAAAACACATACACAAGTAATACTAATTGTAATTGCTTGCCATTTTGGCCTGTACCAGGGCGACTTGACTTAGAGAAGGTATCCCTGACACTTTTTGAGATACCCTGATGAAGGCCCACTTATTACTTGTGTTGTTTTTTTATGACCCCATTCTTAAACATCTCCCTAATCTAATTATATTTTTAAGTTTTGGAAGGTTTAGTATGAAATTAAATGTATACTTAGTCTCCTTTGGAAACAAGTGAAATTTTCAAACACGTTGTTAAAGGACTTATGCATGTTCAATTGAAATTAGGTGATAGATTCATATAAAAATAACCGATCAGAATACAAATTTGTCAAGATTTAAATTCCTTAAAAATGCCCCCAAGTACCCTTTAGGATCTAACACCTCAATCAATAGGAAGGACAAAAGATATATACAACATTATAAAAAAGATTTTCAAATCAAAACAAAACTTAATTGAAATTTACTTAAATAGAATTCAACTCATACATTAGTTTGCATTGACGATTTCTTTGGTCGAGGTGACATTTATCTTCTTTATGATTAGAGATCTTATTATTTTTAAGTGGAAATAAAAGGGACTATAAAAATAAATTAAAAAAGTTAGATTAAATTCATTAATGTTATCATGGGAAATCAAGTTTCATTTAATATAAATCGATGAAATATTAATAAAATTTTGAAATAATTAGGGCAAAGGTAAACAATAAATAAAAAAATGATATTGTCCACTTTATTTAATGGAAAAAAAGAGACAATAAATATATCTTTATACAAAATTAAAACTTAAACCATCCTCCTGAGAAGAGCATTGATTTTGTCTTCCCGACAGCCAAAATCTCCTCCCTCAACATAATGGTTAGTCTTCTTACGCCAGCCTCCAGTTGGTGTGTTAAGCTAAAAAAATAAACAAACATGTAAGCAATAAAAGACACAAATGCTCGTTTCTGATTCTTATAGTACTGATTTAATAAATAAATCAGAACCTTACGAAACTAGGTCCTATAACAACTTGTAGAAATAAAAAAAGCTTGACTAACATTTAATAAATAGTCAATTAATTAGTACCAATATTCGATGACTTGCAATATATTGATTTCTTGATTATGTAATCAAAATCCCATAGGATTCTAATAAAAATGAAAATCCTGGAATTATAATTTTTACTTATTAAAATTATTTTATTAATATTCAAGTAGGTACACGGACTGAATTCAAATGTCGAAGATATATATACTAATTAATGTGTACAATATTATTAGAAACAATACTCTATGAATCCCTAATATTTACTTCAATTTGAATAGATAATGAAGCGAATAAAGTAAGAAACATAAACATTTTTCAATAAAGTGTATAACTTGTTAGAATGGCAAATTTAATTTTTACACTGCTGGTAAAAATTAATAATTATCAACCAATCAGTTACTTTACAACAGCTGGAAGGTCAAAGATGATATCACATCAATGACCATGGATCTGTTGTGACTTTAATTACTACTTTAATTAACATAATTTGATGAAATGAAGCAAAATAGATTATTGATTTGGCTCAAGCTATATATGTGGTCTATAGGTTAAAATGTTTGAAGACCTATATACATATATATCATATATATATATATATATATATATAATTACACACACACACACACTTTTTTTTTTTTTTTTTTTGGGCTTCCTACTAATTTCCTCTTATACATGAGGTCTTAGAATAGTATTTCAAATATTAATGGCAACATAACAGTGAATTTAGCTGCCATTGGTGGAGTCAGGGCATGCAGACGTCATGACAATTTACTTTAATACAGCAAAATGCAGTAACAGTGATAGAAAAATCTCAACTCACCTTAAATGGCCAGAGGAAGTTGGAAGCGTATTTGAAGTTAGGTCCAACAGTGAAAATCTCGTGGATTAGATCTTCAATACAGATGATATTGCTTTTACCTAAAAATATTAAATTTCATTATGAAGCTTTAAAGAAAAATTAAACTTTAAAAGACATAATTTATTTATTTTTTTTTTTTTGTTCACCCCATCATCATTCTGTGGTAGCCAGGCAATGTGCGCAACCCACTCAGCCATCTCCCTGGTATACATATTATCACAATACATTAAACAAATAAGTATTGATGACTGATTCTTTAATAAAATCTATTGTGCTATAATTCAAGATAGGATTCGGGAAGCGCCAGCCAAACCATCTTTCTCCTCTCTTATAATTTCTTAATTACAATGAAAATTTAAAACATTAAGACATCACCCAAACTAGATTTGTTAAAAAACAGTAGAGCACTAATCACTGGGTTAAGCTAATTTCCTTGTAAACACTTACATATTATAATTTTGGATAACGATTGTAATTTTCAACTAATGAATTAAAAAAACAAAGCTAGTAAAAAATCAAATATAGTTTTTGGCTATCAACCTTAAATTACCTAATTTCTTTTCAATCATTTCGTTGGAAGTGATTGGAATACGTTGACCCTTAATCTTGGCGAATCCTCGCTTATAGATCAGTTCCCTAACACTTTTCAGATTTGGATAACCCCATGTGATATAGGGTTCACAAATCCTCATCATGTTGATGGTGGCCTGAAATCAGAAAAAACATGTTTAGTATTATAGAGAAAAAACACAATAAACCTTAAAATAAGCAAATTACAAATTACTTTGTTAAGCTTCATGAAGACTCCATTGTTGATCTGCCTTAACCTGAATAACTGTAAGACTTTTCGAACCTTTGGAGCAACTTGGTTGATACTGAAAACAAATAATATTGTAACCAAAGGAAAATTTAAGATAATAATAATTAAATTGATAGATCAAAATTTATGATTATTTTTACCCTCTGATCCTAATGATGAAAGCCAATTTGGGTTCTGCGGGAACATAGTAATTTCCTTTGGATCTGGCTTTCCTTGCCAATCGAATCTCATCCCTTTCCTTATTCCTGTATTCTCTGATATATTGTTCTGCGCGTTTGAAGATTAACTTCCTCTTCTTGTACTTCTCAAGTTTTTTCTGAAATAATAATTACGCACAAGCATTAATACAAACAATACTATAAGTACAAATACTGGCAGATACAAGCCACCTTTAATTCAAATAATTTAAGGCTTGCCTTAAGTCTTAGCTGAATTAAAACACTACAGATGGTTCCGATTATAATCGCTTATTGTTTAATAAATTAAAATATATTAAGTAATTGTAACAAGGAGGCTTAAAAAGAGATTCTCATGAAATAAAATCTTGGAATTGTATCAAGATAGGGAAATTAGCAAACAGCACCCAGAAAATGGTATGAACCAATATGCCTCAAGTTATGAAAACAATCATAAATAGATTGAATTGGACAATACTGCAAGAATAAGTACAATAGGAAATAAGAGAACAGAGAAAAAAAAAAAAAAAAAAAAAAAAGGCAAAACCACTGAATAAAATATCCAGACATACAATGCAGCAAAATAGCAATAAAATGCTGAAAAATGTACCCAAGTAAAGCAACAAAAATAATATGGAACAATATTTACTTTATAATTCTTTTAAGTAAGAATATTGTCTAGATTTGAATTAGATATAATAGGATATTGAGAAGTTAATTCATGATTAAGTACAGACTTCATTAATTGTAACAAAGTTTGCACCTAAATTTTAGGCCATCTTCTAAGCTAAATAAAACGTGGTCTCGAGCTTGAGTGATGACAGGTACTTATTTAATTTCCCTCTTCTTATCAAACCTGGTTATGCAATATTTAGAGCGCCTACTGTAGCATCATCCGATTAGCAACAGTAAAGTGACATTATATTAATAAACAAAAACAAACAAACAGAAGAGAGATCACAACAATTGATAGGTTCATAACTCTGAATTCCTATTGTTGTGATCTCAATCCTTCAATCATCCTGAAGATGGCCTAAATTTTTGGCAGAAACGTTTTACTTCACTCTAAGTGTCTACTTAATTATATGTTTCGATGACTTAGGAATTAACATCTCCACAACAGCTTGGGTATTTGAAATTTAAAGAAAATTGTTTATTATACAAAAACAACAACTTCATTGTTGCCAGAAAGGCTAACCTGTGGTTATTTACAGGATGACAAAAAGCTAAATAGACCTCCTAGCAACGGTTATCCAGAAACTAAGAAACCAAAAATGAATAACCACAGAATGATTTCGTAAACATTAATTTTAAATAAGACCGGCCATTCCGGCACAATGATAACTTTCAAATAATAGAACCCATCACAAAACCATTCAGTCATGGGACAGAGGACAACAGAACGTAATAACAAAATATAACCTAAAGCTCCAGTTTTGAACATTATTTAGATTTGAGGTCTATGTGGGAAAAATTATGCGTTTCGTTAACTTCCACTGATAATTAGAGATGTGAAGGCAGAAAAATGACGGTCCTTCATAGCTTAAAATATTAACAGGTAAGATATTTATTCAGATGATCTGAATATAAGCAAGGAGGGAGCACCTCCTGAAAAACATGGACTGTTTAATACAATTTCAATAATGAAATTATAGCAACATAAAATTCAGTAACTAATAAAGATCTGAATTGACAATTAAGGGATTGAAAACTAATCCAAAACACAATAATGAAACATATCAACAAAGGTAAACAAGTCATGTGCAAGGGTATTAGCATACATCAAAACAAACTTTGAATGATATATATCGAAACTAAGGGCTTAGAAATTAAAATACAATAAAATTAATAGTTTACCTTGAGTTGTGCCTTCAATTTTGAAGCTTTGGATGCATCTCTCCTTCTTCTGCTTTTTAATACAGATTCAGGTACTGCAGGAAGCTTCTTGGAAGTTACTTTTCCCTTACTTGCTTCTTTCTTCTCTGTTTTTGGGGGAGCTGGGGCAGGCTTTTTGACCTCTTTCTTCGCGCTGCAAAAACAAAAATCAATTTTGAGACAACAATATTACACATCTAAAAAACATCAGAACAACGAACTAAGCATGATAAAATTAGTTCATGAGCTTGATGGATTAATGACATCAGTTGCACAAAAGCATTATAGTTATTATAATAAGAATTGAAAAACAAACTATCAGCATGTTAGGGCATGAGACTGAAACAGGTTAGATGAGAGAATATTAGAAATTTCTTACATCTACTCATGTTGAATATGATAGAAAATAACTTTTAAGACAACTAATGGTATTGGACCACAAATTGGAATTGGATTAATTAGTAAAACTTCGATAAAGTTCGATAAAAACGTGTGTACTTACGTGTCAGCCATTGTTGAAGAGGCTTAATTCCGAATGATCTAGTGCTGCTGTGAGTGTCATGTTCGAAAACTATCCCACGAGGTTGGAGCAGTGTTACCAAGCTTATTTATATAAATTCCATTCCTACACATGTACTTAAAACTATTAGGTATTAATTAAGTTCATTTATTTCACAATTTTTACGAGTCTAAAAAAACATATTTTAAACTTTCATACCATCATGACTATCTTCAACATGTGATATACCCCCCCCCGTTCTCCTATGAACAATAGAAAAGATTTGATTTAATGATACTTTCATGTTGTAGAATAACACCTCCTTAAGCCATAAATAAATAACTTGATGAAAAGGTGATTTCACCTACGAGAAGATATATCATTAACTTACCAGCCATTGAGAATAGGTAAATTGATGTAAGACCACCTCTACTATACAAAAAGACAAGTTTCGTACTAATTTTTTTTTTCTTTTCAATGAGAAATATGAGTACTGAGCTTCATATTTATATTATACATCCTTAAAAGATGTACAAAATCAAAACATTACAAACAAAGAAAATTTTTTTTTTTCAATTCACAACTGTCAAGTTATACATATAAGCTGCAAATGTGTTTAAAAAATAAGTACTATAACAAAATACTAAGACAGGAATGAGGTATAAAATTACTATTCTTCAGTTAATTTTAAAATTATACTAAGAGATCAGTAATTCAATTCCTTCTCATGTAATGTCTGGAATGATTTAATGAGGATTATCTTTAATATTGCAGTAAATTTTTTTTGGTGGGTCAGCATTCTTTGCCAGTTGTAATGTCTTTGAAGAATTATGTTATTAATAAACCAAAGAGCTAATATAATATATATATATATATATATATATATATATATATATTTTTTTTTTTTTTTTTTTTTTTTTTATTTTTTATAATTCATACAATTGTTGAAGCAGACATTCAAATTGGTTTTAGTAAATAGATGTAAATTGTTTTTGCCTAAAGTATTATTTACAGTGATGGCAAAGTAGGGGATAATCTTTCGTTTTGCAATGATATATACCATATGTCATCCACATGTCAAATATTAATCCATGGTAAGTAAAACTCTGTGAGTTTTCAAGTCCAACTAGTTAACTAAAAGAATAATTAAAACTTAAAATTAATAGTATATATTTAACTTGCACCTAAGGAGTGGTGGCGGATGAACTTAATGTATAGTCAACGGCAGCCTCCTGAAGCATAGTTAGATTGCCTACTGCGGAGGGTAGGGTGAGCTCCTTAGACATGGTGAAGACAACATCCTAGGGAAGGACACCCCAAAATCAAAGTCACCGGCCCTCCTGGATCAGGGGTTAAGCGTGGGGCCAACCACTCCTCCCCCACCTTGTAAAAAGGTACTCGTTCCGAAACTCACAATAAATGAAAAGCCGGACAGAAAAAAAGGTATTGATCATGGCGCAAAAAGGACAAAACACAAGGAAAAGCCAGGAAAGATGCAGGAGATTGCAAATGTGATTCTGAAATATCCTATCGATGTAACTGCAAGAAATAAGATGGTCCGGGAAAGGACCAATTGATAAAAAAGATAATACGCTCATATACAGTGGTGAGAAAACAGATGAGGACTTTATGGTACCGGATTTTTAATTAATAAAAAAGCCAGAAATTTATTGCTAGACTTTGAAAGCGTTAATGAGAGAATCTGCAGAATTAGAATCAAAGGAAAATTTAGAAATGTATCCTTAATCTCGGTTCACGCACCTACAGAAGATAAAAGTGATGAAGAAAAGGAAGTCTTTTATGATAAGTTAAGCGAAGTTTATGACTGCCTCCCGAGGTATGATGCGGTCGTCTTACTCGATGACTTCAATGCACAAATCGGTGAGGAAGATTACTTGAGTAATGTTGCTGGTAAGTACACTCTACACAACAAATCCAACAACAACGGTCAGCGTTTGGCTCAGTTTGCCTCTGCAAATAATCTAAAAATTAAAAGTATGTATTTTCAACATAAACGTACTCACTTGGGAACTTGGAAAATGCCAGGGGGTGGAACTAATCAAATTGACCATGCGTTAATAACTTCCAGACATGCCTCGGGTATTATTGATGTTTGAGCCTGCAGGGGACCGTATTGTGATTCTGATCATTATCTATTAAAAGCCGTTTTCAGACACAGGTTGGCTAATAGTCAAAAAGGTAATAGAGTACAGAGGAAGCGATGGAACACCGAGAAGCTGATGGTCGAAGAGCAACGGGTCCTATATGAAGACACTCTTAAGAATAAGCTGCAGTAACTGCGAAGAGAAGAGTGACACTGAAGAAGAGTAAACAAATTTAAAGAAAGTAATAGAGGAGACTGCTGATTTGGTTCTAGGGGAAAATAGGTAGCAAAGAAATAGTGAATGGTTTGATGAAGAGCCATTGAACAAAAGAACACTGACAGGCACGTAATGTTACAGAGGGACACAAGAGGAAACAGAAAAGTATCGCAATAGCAGAAAGAGGGCCACTAATCTATGTAGAAATAAAAAGAGAGCGTGGTATAGAAGGAAGATAGAGCTTATGGAAAGACTGAACGAGAGAAATTAAAGCAGACGATTTTATCACGCCATCAAGAAACTGAGAACTGGGTTCCAGCCTAAAGTAAACATCTGTCACAGTAAGGAGGGTCTTCTTGGAGAAGAGAGACAGATTTTGGATAGATGGGCGGAACATTTTGAGGATGTACTCGGAACTGGCCATGACGTGACTGAGAGGGAAGTCACTGCAGTTGATGATTTGGACACCAGGGTCTCCCCAGAGATTTTATGGATGCCGTGGATCATCTAAAGTCTAATAGAGCTCCTGGAGAGGACAACTTACCTGCGTAACTATTTAAATATGGAGGCGAGTACTTATGTTGAAGAATTTACCATCTTATTCTTGAAATATGGAACAATGAGTCTATGCCAGAAGAATGGTGTTCGGATTGATTCTGCAGCTCTTTAATAAAGGAGACAAGACAATATGTCAAAACTATAGAGGCATAACCCTCTTAAACGTCATTTATAAAACCCTAGCAAATATCTTAACTACAAGACTTAAAATTTACTCGGAACAGATTCTCGAGGATTACCAATGCGGTTTCAGGCCTAACAGGGGTACTACTGATCAAATATTTGTTTTACGACAAGTGCTTGAAAAATGTTATGAACTTAATATGGATGTTCATATGTTAATTCATAGATTTTAAGCAGGCTTTTGATCATGTGGATAGATATCAGCTCTTTGATGCCCTAAAAGAATTTAAAGTCCCTTTTAAACTAATAAATTTAATAAAAATGACAATGTTCCGGACACAGGCTAGCGTAATCATTGGCAATAGGATTAGTAGAAAAATAAACTTTGACTCTGGGGTAAGGCAAGGAGACTCCCTCTCTGCAGTTCTGTTTTATCTTGCATAAAGCACTACAAAATAATATCTCTGATGGAAATCTAGCAACTCGCTTATATCAAATACTTGGATATGCAGATGACATTGTCGTTCTGGCAAGAAGTGAGAAGGCATTGAAGGAAATTCTGGCAAAGATTGTTCAAGAAAGTAAAAAGCGTGGGTCTTGAGATAAATGAAAATAAAACCAGATACATGGTAGCATCAAGCTCAGAGGCAAGAAGAAGGAAGCAAGATTTCAGATGTGATGGCTATACATTCGGAGCTGTTGATCGTTTCACGTACTTTGGCACTGGGTGAGTGACGAGATAATGAGAAGAATAATGTATGGCAACAAAGCGTATTATAGTCTCTCAAGGCTAATAAAATCGGCACTACTATTGAAACGCACAAAGCTCAAATTATATAAGACCCTTATTAGGCCCGTCGTGTGTTATGGCGCAGAGATGTGGACACTTAAAGTAGTTGACCAGCGAGCCCTTAGAATATTTGAAAGGAAAATTATGAGGCGAATTTTTGGTCCTATTAACGAACATGGAATATGGCGTAACCAAGGATTAGATGAAAGTTCACTTTGGACTCTAGAGCTGAAGAAGAAGAAGAAGATATATTTTTAATTTCAGGGCTGGATAGGCCAATATAAATTTAGGCAAACCTCTAATGTAATTAAAAAGATTTAAGAATTATTATCAGAATGAGAAAATTACTCCTGTACTAATAATTTAAGATGTATTTCAATACTTATTAACAATTTATCCTAATGTTTTTTATTTTATTTTTTTACTTACATCCTCATATTCAATTTTTTAACAATTATTAAACCACTAGAAACAATATCGGAAAACAGGTTGAAGAAGTTCATTGAGTTTTTGTTCAATTATTTAATTTGATTCTAACATGGTTCATATATAAATAACTATATTTACAATCAATGGTAGATTAAAAATCAACATTGGTACATCAATCATCATAAAATTTCTTTTTTTACAATTATTTAAAAATAAGAGATCTCTTCCTTAAAACTAGATCACTTTAAAATTACAAAAACCTTGGCAACATTCATTGCCTGTTGAAAACCTTTAATACTTGTCAAATGCTAATGCAAAATCTACATTATTCGCTGTCATTACATAACTTTTCTACACAAATTAATACATTTTTTACCAATTTAATACTTTCTCATGACCGATGCCAACAGTCAATCGAACATTCATGTTTTTATGATCCTGAAAATTCAAATAGTGATAATAAAGCTTAGCAAATTTTCATTTTCACAATATTTATTTCAGTCAATTAATTTATCTCACTCAATGACAGTATTAAAATTATATGACAAGCTGCTTTTAAGCTCATCAGTATTAAATTGCATTAAGTGAGTTAATTGTTTGAAGGAAAAGTATTAAATTGGTTAAAAAAAGTACTACCTACATAGACTCAAAAATACTAATTAAATAAAAAAACGTATAAAAATTTAAAAGAAACATTTCATAATCATCATTTCATCTAAGTAATTTTAGTAAGAATTAAAATATATTAATATCCCAAAACTAGTAACATTGAAAAATATATATATCCTTTTTAATCAATAATTCTTTTCTTTGTAATAATGAATATTTAATCACCAATGATTAGTTTAACACTGGATATACAAAATGAATAATTTATAAAACAATTCTAAATCTTACTAATGACTATATCAAAGAATAATAGATGAAGAACAAAAATTCGTGTCAGTTTTAAAAAATGTTCTGAACCACTTTAGTTTAATAGGAAGCTTAAGCAAAGACTATAATCAAAAAAGCTATTAAGAAGCAATTACTGAATAATATAAGCGAAACAAGAGCACATAATTATCAATCAAGACAAATGGCTAATAGTTAATAATAAAATCGCACAATTAATTAAAGTCATTGAGTTTACAAAATATATTCCTATAAAATAAAATAAATGTTTAACTGTCTTTACAAAATACAAACATTTTTTTCTAAGATTAAGAAATATTACTATATCATACAATACAATTAGATATTCATAAACATCTAATAAATAAATAAAATACTTATGAACGCTATTTTGAAGGATTAAGTACTTAAATGGGAATATCATTATAAATATTTAAAATTTAATATCCATAGATTGCACTCAAATAGGAATGTTTTTTGGCTTAATCAATATTTTCTAAAACTGAGTATCAGGACTAGATAAAGCCTTAGAAAAGTCTAAAATTTGTACATTTCCTTAAGCACCATAGACAAATATATCATAACTGACATTAACAATAATAATCAAGCTGATCAAAAATTCACAAAGTTGACAGAGAGATGATTTATGTAAAAAATGGAAAATTCCAACAATTAGTAAAATTACTTTATGAAATATGAGTATAAAAAACAACCATCTAACGAATTCTTAATGGTACTAAGATGATAATATTATAATGCTAACATTTCTTCTATCATGATTTAAACAATGAAAATTCATGCTCTAAAAAACTTTTAAAATATGAGTATTTATATTTGCTAAATTAAGGAACCCTTCAAGTTGGTAAATCCACTTTTGTAAGTCATTGGTTTACGAAATACCAACTCTTAATCTAATAAGAACAAGTATTGGGCATTACTTGAACCTCAATTTAATTATTAATGAGTACATTTTAATTTTCAATAAATTATTTTTTTTTAATTTATATTAATTAAATAATGTTAAGGAATAATAATTGGAATGTTTAGAGCAGAATAGATCATTCATCAATATACTATTCATGTATAAAACGTAAATCCCAAATACTTCAATGGATAAATAATTCAAAGACAAAATTATTTATTATATGATGATTTCCATTGAAATAATAAATATTAATCCTCTAATAAATACAAATTCAAATGACTTTTTCTTGAAAATAGAGTGAAAATAGATTTTTAATAACTAATGTATACAATACATATTAAAATTTAGCTATATTCAATAATTATATGAACGTTTTAATTTTCTGAGTATTAAATATATTTTGATTCATTCTCAAGAAGTAATTTCAAGTTAATTTAGACATTAAAGAAGGTGAAAGTCAACATATAAAAATAACATTACTTAATTGATACCACAGGAGATATCTTTTCATAATAATGCAAAATTATCATATCATCATTACATGGAATAACCAATAAATTTAGTATTTACAATTTACAAATTATGAATGAAGTAATCACAATCACATCATAGTCAGTTGAAATATATAGCCATTCAACATTTAATGAGAATGACACAACACTGTCAAAATAAAGACCTTAAGCAAACTTTTTAATTTACTTAAACAATAAAACTAAACCAATACTGCATGAATAATATTTTATTGTTAAACAGTAGCTACAGTATTTTGTATCATTTTAAAAAATACTGTCTTACCTAGGTTATGTTTATCATAGAAGTCATACAAAATATTTACATTGCATCATTCAAATATACACCTGAATGGTACATCAAAAGGTTCTTTGTAAAAAAAAAAAAAAAACTACAGGATTCGTTAAAGGGGAATTAACATGACATTTATAGGATCTGTCAATTCGATGGTGTGCAGATTTTAACATTTCATAATCCTAAATAAGTTAGAATTAGGATTCTACATAAATATTTAAATAATACCAGGAAAATTTATCTTTCATAATCAATTCCACCAAGATAAAGAAACCTAATATATCCTTCTAATAAATAGTGAGTTTCCACAAAAATCATTTGTAAATTTTGTACGTAAATCTATTGATAATTAATCTTTCTGTAAACATGAAATGAAAGATATAAAAATACTCTAAATAAATTGAAAAATGACTAAAACAAAATGAAAAACCGTATATACGTTAGACCTTAAAAAAGAATTACAACAATCAGAGAATAAACACGGATGTTAAAATATCATCTCTCAAAGGTCTACCATAGTTGATAAAACAATGAATTAATTTAATTTGATCTTGATACCTAGCAGTAAAATTAAAATGAATGTGTATATAAATTAAAAATATGACTACATGAAAAATTATGTTGAAGTAATTATATTGTCTTTGGTATCAGTCCAAACATGAAATTGAGAAAGAGAAAACAGGATAACCACTAAGTGATATACCCACACACTACAGTGATATAACCACTACATCACAGCACAAGAAACTTTATGTTATAATCCATATTACCAGTTCAATTAACTTCTGCCCAAAACTGTAATACACTACACCATGAACTGTAACTTTCTGAACAAGTTATTGAACATACAATTTCAGATACTTATAGTTATCATTTCATTTTTTCTCTGAGAAGTTTTTTGTTCTGGTAGGGAAAAATTGGAGCAGAAAAAATGTTCTTTGTGTGCCCTGCCTGATAAGGGATAAGCGTTAAGGGAACAAAACTATAATAATTCAATATATTAATTGTTTTTTTCAAACAACTAACTAAAATAAATTTTTCTCTATATAAACAATATAATATAAGGAATCTATCATCCTAAATATGTTTGAACTTTCATTAAACATATTAATAGAAAAATTAATATAATTTTTAAAACTAATAACAACAAACTGCAAGTCTATATGCCATATAAAACATCAGAAAAAAAAAAAAAATAATATTCAATTCATATGAAAGTTGTCCTGTATCACTAAAAATGAGAAACAAAACACGTTTCAATAATAATGAGTAGCTTTGAGTTGAACAGATAGTCCAACTGAGGGCAGCTACAGCCTCGTTATCAGGTCCTGTTATAAGGCCGCTTGCTGCTGTTTTGCAGGAACCCTCACTGTGATGAACTGTTTGGTCGTGTCGTTCCACAGGTCGCGTGACCGACTTCGGCTACCTCTCGCTTCCTCTTCTTCTCGAAGCCTTTTTCTATCGATATAATTGATGAGGCAGCTCGCGGGGATCCAGATCAAAGATGTCACTATTATAACTGCTCCAACAACATTATCCCTCAATATGACTAGAACTTTGTTAATGTTTATATCTTCAATAATGTCCCAGAAACGTTCAACGACATCCTGTATGGTCTTTTCACAGACACCCTAAAAGTTCAACAAAAATTATTTAAGAAAACAAAGAAAAAAACAACAATACTTGTCTATATATATGATATATTTATCACCAAAAATAAATTTTAAAAACTTCAATTTTAAAATATTTAAATAATTAATACTAACAAGCGAAGAAACTAAAACTTAATATCTGAAAAAGCTTTATCAACAGTCAACTTTATGACCTATACTATTTAATATCAATCTATAATTATCTTTGCAATATAAAAATAATTTAAACTTAAAACAGTAAATTAGCAATTTAGCAGTACTATATTAAATTATACATTTTCTATTAATATTATATGAAATAAGAAAACATCTCACATGGTTACAGAATCCATGAATGCATGGGGTACCATCAGGAAGAATATCTGCTGGCTGCACAGGAAAACAAGTGCATTCAAGTTCATTCTGCAGCAACGTTTGCATGCATTTTCAGGTGCTGAAAATGAAACATTATGGAATAATTTTAAAAAATGAAGTAAATTTAATTTAATATTTCAAAGAGAAAAAAAAAAAAAAAAAAAAAATGAGCAGAAGAGCATGTTTTAGGCATATTTTGGAAAAACTAATAAAATTGTGCTCTAGGTGTAAAGTAATCCACTCTCAAAAATTTTTCATTAATACAGTGAAAATATGCTTTATTTTTGCAATAATAAAACTTGTAAAGAATTGAAACAATTAATTGGAAGAATAAATAGATTTTGTTAGTTTCGTTTTTCTTAATGTTACAAGGCGCAGGTAGCGGTCAGGCTTTTGTTTTATTCAGTGACCACTGGCCAGTGGAGATATGTACAAGAGTCACTCGCAAGTGTGAACTGATTTCAGTTAGTTGTCACATATTTTTAATTTATTCGAAATCTATATAATAGAAGATTATTATAGAATTGTAGCAGGAATTGAAATAGTATTCTCAAGGAAAGGAATAAATTATCGCTTCTGCATGCCTTAAACAGTAGATTATGTTCTAATTAATATAAAGTTTATTTATGTTTTTACAATTATAATTTATTTTATTAAACCCTTAACAGAATTATACAAATCGGCAGAAAATTAAGCGACTCATACTTATGACCGAGTAGAGGCTGCGAGCTAACACGCTTTCACTCCTCTGCCCAAAACACCTATTTAGTAGGAAATTGTTCCAATGAAAATCTATTTATAGGTGGAATAATCAGGAGCTAATCTTTTTTATTTTTAATTTTGCCAACGTTTCAGCTCAAGCTTGTGAGCCATCATTAGGGCTACAAACATCAGAACAAAAGATATACATTTGAAATAAAACAGAAAATATACCAACATACTTAAATATTATAGATACAAATAATGATAATATGATAAACAATATGATGTGTATCTCATAAAAAATTTAGACTTTAATATACAAGTAAAAAAATTATAAATAAACGTACCATTACTGGGTCATGTTCAAGCATAAACTGAGGAAAACCATAAACATAGGTAGAATGGGAGGGAGGGGCTCATGTAAAAACCCTAAAGGTTTTCCCTTCTAAATATAAATACTACAGCTTATCTTTGTTTTTAAAAAGTTTTACAAAATTATACAATGGAAAAACAAAACAATATTTGTACAATAAGCCTTATTTATAATTTTTTACTTGTATATCAAAGTCTAAAGTTTTGTTTTTATGCTTATCATCATCATATTATCATTATTTGTATCTCTAATATTTAAGTATGTTGGTATATTTTCTGTTTTATTTCAAATGTTATCATTGTCACTACATTCAAAAAATTGTTATTATCACATTAATATGTATCTCTTTAGTTTTGATGTTTGTAGCCCTGATGATGGCCCAGAAGCTTGAGCCGAAACGTTGGCAAAATTAAAAATTAAAAAAAAAAAAGACTGACTCCTGATTATTCCACCTATAATAGTTTCTACAGTCGACTATACATCCTCAATGAAAATCTATTTACTTTTCCACTAGTCAAGTGGATTCCCTGAGAATATGGGAATATAATATTCAATAATTAAATATAAACTTGACTAAAAAGGCTAATATCACTGGTTCAATTAAGAAAATTTTGTCTTGTAGTTAATTTAATTATAAAAGCTGGGATGTTATGCTTAAGGAGAGGAAATCTTTATCTCTATAACAAAAAATTAAAAAAACTACTGGTGTATCTATAACCACCGCCTTGAGACTTTTATTTCTATTTGTTACTAGTGAGTCACCCTTCCTTCGCTCGGGTACAATTTGAATGTGGTGCTATTTATGTTCAAAAATGCACTATTTAACCGATTCATAGTTTATAGAGACAGAGAAGAAAAAAAAAATACTTAAAGACAGGAATATTCAATACTTTCATGGTTACATTTAAAAGAATCAAATGGGTAAAATAATAAAACAAAATATTATACAACACTGAACCCGATATCGTCCCTCACTATAAAAATTACAAATAACAATGCCAGTTAATGGACTTATATACAACTTATTTACGATTTGGTATATAACATTTTTCTCTTGTTTACTGTATGAAAGAATATGACTTTTACAATACTGCACTGTGGCAAAACTAAATCAAATAACCTCCCTCATTATGAACATGACAAATAACATATATTTATAATACGTTTATGAGCTTAAAACTATATTTTGTTAACTTGCACAACTTATTTTATTGCACATTAACTTTTTCTAAAATCTTGCGCTTTCCAACAGTATATTATACATCTTTATCAATACTCATATTTCAGGAAAGATTTTTTTATGCCTTGATTACAGAAAATTTGATTTACCAATCTAAAGAAAAACTTAATTGTAATATATTTTACTTACAAATCTTCAGTAAAGAATGATAGTGAAAACTGTATCAAAATCTGTAGTGCGGTTTAGAAGGAGTTCAAGGACATCAAGATTTAGATTATCATTTTATATAAATAGAGATTCATTCTTTCAATTGTATGCGTTAACACAAGTTCCTTAAGATATTTTTCTAAACATAATTTTATGAAAGAGTTATCCTGGAAACCCCATATTGCACAAATTTCTTGCAGAACAATATGTACCCTCACATATTTTCATCGTTCCCGTCATCTTCTTCCACCATCTATCCGTAGCCTCCCTATTTCCTCACTTATTTTCCACCACTCACACTATTGCTGCTTAGTATATGGTGGCCTCCCAATAGTGCTTGAGCACAGGCTAAAGCGAATTATGAACATACTTTTAAGATTTGTCCTCAAGACTCTGAAGCGGTCTCGTGTGACCCATTTATACGGCGAGTTAAAGTGGCTCCTCCCCCCAATTCGTAGACAATATTTCCTAGGATCATTCCTCTACCAAACCATTAACACCCAAACCAGCTCCCTCCTTATAACCACAGTCTTCTACAATTTAAATCGTCAATCTACTACCTCAAAACAAGGTCTCACCGTTCTGACCTTTACATTCCTACCCACAGAACAACAACTTTAGATCATTCCTTTTTTGTCCACTCTGCTAATCTCTGGAATTCCCTACCTACTCATATCCGCCAGGCTTCTTCTCTATCATCCTGTATTCACAAACAGACACTCAACAACAATGACGTTTTATATCAAATATCAGATTTTGAAAGTAAAAAGGAAATATTATTTATTGCTCATACCTAACTTAATTTATTAATTAATTTTAAATTTATTTTTGTTCAGCAAATGGATGTATCTGAAGAAGTTTATTTATTTTATTCTTTTGTTTTATTGTATAGATATATTTCTTTATTTTTTATTTTAATAATTCTTACACCACTGTAAATAAGAATTATTCATGGTCATTTGGTCTTTTGGCCAGATACATTGTATACCTTAATTGTACATATTTGTTGTTCTTAAGGGACTATGTCCCAGAATAAAGATTATTTTCTATTCTATATTTTGATAAAATATACATACGTGTGTCGCACATACAGCTTTGAAGACCTTTAGTTTCACAGTAGGGAACACACTTGCCATTTGTACACTTCCCTTTTTCGAGACATTCAGTACCATCCTTCATGGATGCAGATTTAGGGCAGTCTGAGGCAGTGCCAGAGCAGAGAGCTTCCTGCTCACACGTTGAATACTGGGCTTCTCTACATTTTATGCCATGTGCCATAAATCTGCAGTTCTGGCAGCAAGGTGAATTCTTATCACTGTAAGCAGAATAAATAAGATTTTTTAAAGAGAATTAAATAGAAATAACATTTAACAAAAAACACATAGGTTTTTTCCTTATCTGTTTTATTTTCACAATTAAGAGTAGACTTTTCAGGCACAAATATCACATACAAAATGTTAATATTCAGGGTATTTTAAATTTAAACAATTTTGATCAAGATCCAAAAAAATTTGTCCTTCGCCTATTTCTGAAAGCTATCTCTCCAATTGGTAACTGAATCCCCCCTACATTATAGCTAAAATGAGATACTCACTAAAATGAGAGTCTGAAGATATTGAAGGATTTAAATAATACTTTAACAGCATTTGTGTATTTTTACTACTTTTGCACAGTATGGTTAGTTTTTAAAGTCCGAAAACTGGCAAAATAATGGTGTGGGAAAAGACCTTTTACGCAGTCTTAATACACAACAGTTTAAGAATTTACATTCAGTATTAGGCTATTTAAAATTTCAACTTTCTTGTTAAGAATTTTTTAATTTTCACAACTATTGCAGCCCATTAACAATTAAAAGATATGAATTAATTTTTTTTTCTTCTTTTCCATATTCTTTCCGTCATAGGTTCCTAATAAATTAATAGTCTACATCTGTTATCACATTGTTCATTTCAAAATATTTTTTGAAATTTTATTTTTAAAAAGATATGAAATACCTGCATACAGCTCCTTGGTTTCGACGTAATTTACATACTTTGTCACAACATGCATCATTATCTTCTGTTCCAAGCAAACCAGCATCACATTCCTCATCACCCTAAAAATATAATTATAATACATAATTTTGAATTAACCAATATATTATAAGGATGACAATATTTCATACAGCTATGATTGATTAAAACATTTGTCGATTGTGAGTGTATTCTCAACTATTTAGATTGTGTTATTAGTCTACCAATTTTAATATGTATTTTAATCTTTCTTTCTTAATATTGTAACTACAATTTAACTAAATTCTTTAAACAAAACCAATGAACCATTAAAAAAATTGTTTAGTATATTGGGCAATATTTGACTAATGTTGGCTTAATTTACTTCATTCATGGAGGATGGTATTCCAAAAAAAACAAACAGAACATTTCAACATATAAACAAAAATAACATACCTCAACACGCAAATTGCCACAAAAAGATTCTTCAGGCTCGGAAAAGCATCTTCCAGATTTTGCTTGAAGGACTTTCCTGATAGATCTTAAACTACAAGGAGAAAATCTCTGGAAAAAAATGACATTTGATAATAATTGAGAATGATCAGAAATATAAAGAAAAATATTCTAAATTCAGAGTGGACTGAAATGAATTTTCGTCTAAAACCAATAGGTACAATTACATAATCTATATTAATAATTTTTAAATCATCCATCTAGTTAGAACTACTGGGTTGTAAAATAAGTCCGTAGCGTTTTTCAATATTTCAATTTAATCCCACTGTGTTTATAAAATCACGTTTACTTGCTAAATAATGGTTAAATATTCTAAAAAAGGATTAGCTGAGGTGCTTTTATGCATCAGTTTCAATCGATATTCCTCAACTTTAAGTGGTATTTGGCAAGCTCAAAATGGAAGAGAAAAAGACTTAATTTCATCATTAATTAATTTTTTTATTTCCAAAAAGGAAAATCTGCAGCACAGATGGTTAAAAATATCTGCTTTGTGTAAGGCGATGATGCCTTGGGAGAAAGCACCATCCGTAAGTGGATTGCTTGGACTTGAAAGAGGCAAAACGCTCAGGTAAGGGCCATCATAAAATCATAGATAATTATAAAATTAAACTCCATCAAGGGGACATTTTTTCCCCCTTTACTTCGCTCAAAAGCGATGATTTCTAAATTTATGAAAGATTATTAACCAAGGAAGAAACACTATCTTGGTTAAAAATTGTACAGATACAAATTTTTTATGTCGTGGTCTAATATCTGACAAGCTTCCTCCCAAAGTCCTCTAAACTGCTAAAGCCTCCTGTGGTAAACTACCTATCTCTTCAACAGTAGACCTCCTTTCATCTAAACATCCTTTACTCCATTAAGATAAGGAAGCTGAGTTGGTATACATGTGTTATGAGGATGGCAGATGAACAAATAACTTTATTACATATTGAAAAAAAATCTGGTGCAACACAGGACTTTCACTTACCCTAGTTGTTAAAAACTATTAATTATAGTTAGGGTTGAAAAAAGTTTAAAGAGTGATATTTAATTTTGTTTGAAACATAGTTTAGATTAACAATACCAAATTGTTGTGAATTATACTAACTATAATCCCATAACTTTATGCTCTATTTGTCACTTAACTTTACATCCTACAAAAGATAAAATTTATTCCAAAATCTTAAGCATTTCAATGCTATGTTATACATCTATATTACTAATCTTATATTCGGAAAATTTTTTTTACCTAAATATATGTTCGCTCTTTTTTCCTTTAGTCGGTGATCTGATTCGTTCAACTTGTATATTTACCTATTTTTTATCAATGCTAATAAGATGGTATGATTAACTTTTTGGAATCTACAAAATCAAAGGTTCTTCGGAGGAAGAAAAGTTGTAAATTCTGCATTTAAGTCCTGTCAGACTATTTCAATCAAAATAAAACTTTGATATTTAAGATGGTATTAAAATTATATTAAAGCCCTTTAAATTTTACATCAATATATCAAGATTAATCAATCGTTATAGCCATTACAGAAAAATGGTAAAAAATGTGTAAAAAACATGGTATTAGTGGCTCTAACATTGTGAAAAAGTTGCTGTAACATTTCAGGCAAATATTTAATTTTATACAACTTATCGTTTTTGAGCTAGACTTAACACACACACACACACACACACACACACACACACACACACACACACACACACACGCACACGCACAGACTTGGTCATTTTGACTTCAGGGACCCTACAATCTGCATTTCCAGTGAAAACTCGAATTAGAAAATTTTTACGATCACAATACTTTCTCTTGCTATACATTTCATATATAGGTAAGTGAAAGTAAAAGGATCTTTCAAAATAAAGTAATAGAAAAGACTATACCTTGTTGTTGACATCATAACCACTGACACTGTAAGTGTACATGAGATATGATCCCCCTTGGCTGGCTGGCGGAGAGCACTCAGGCATATCTGGATCGTGTTCGGAGCCCCAGTTGTGTCCAAACTCGTGAGCGGTCACCAAGTCGGCCTCTCTTGTAATAACTCTCTGACCGTAATGGTTTCGAGAAGAGCTCAAACCGGAATTAAGGTAAAGTGTGTAACCATTCTTGAAGTACTCTGTAACAGTTTTATAAAAATTATTTTAAACAAAAAATGATTAATGGTAAAACTAAAAATATAAAGTAATATTAACTATTGCATTGCTGAGAAAAGCTGTTGGCAACAATAGAAAGAAAAAGAGTAAGTTACATAAAATAATTATAAGAAAAACATTAAATACTTCCACCAAAGCAACAAGGCAAACAAGAAGTGGTTAGTTTCAACAGCTATTAATTTAGAAGTTGAGCATTAGAATATTTCAATTGTACTAATATATATTTAAGCATAGAACCTTCAGAAGCATCAATTATCTGTAATAATTGTTTCATTTATTCAACTAGCCCATGATATCGACACATTGTTAAATTATACATCACGAAAATAAAAACTAATTTCTTGACAATCCTCAATGAGTCAAGATGTAGGTAATGAACAGTAGCTATTGCAATAGATAAAGTAGAAAGATGAAAATCTGATGATTTCAAAACTCTTCGAGGGTGGAGGGACATATTGAATCACTGATGCTTGCGTTTTAATCAAGATTGATTGGTATCAATTTGAAACAATAAGGACATAGTCAATTTGATTGGCCTAACAATAACTTTATAATGTAAATAATCTCTTGGTTCCTTCCACTAACTCTTTCAGGAAAGTAGGGTGATTCCAAATACCACCATATCCTTGGAAGCAACATAGTGGATAAGAATACTCATTGTAGAGGCAATGTTTGTCAATTGTTGGTTTGAAGAAACTGGAATTTCTTTCCTTCCTAATTTTAGCATTAGAATCCTTCTGGATTATTTAAAAGTTATTCATAGGGATCTCATCAGAAAAACTTGTAGATAAAGAGCTGTAAAAATTTATTTTAATCCTTAGGAAAAAAAATTCAGATTTTATCATTATTCTTTTCATCGCGACGAACCAGTCCCAAACATGTATAAGTTAGGATGAAAACTATAACAGACTATGTAAATACGTTTACTTCAAGATCTCACAGCCAATCCATCAAGAATTTCCTAGATAACAGTGATATTGGTATTGAAGGTACCAAATTGAACAATGAACTTGGGAGTGTCCTAATCTATAAAGAATTCAAGCATTCAAGTCAAGTGTGTTACCCTTTTGGAGAATCCTGAGAAGTTTCCTTCACTTCATTTAGATCTTTCTTGATTTAAGATGTTTGTTTGTTTATTCATTTAACATAACTTTTATGCTACTATGGCTAATCGGACGATGCTACAGTGGGAGTCCTAAATTTTGCCTATCCAGGTTTCAAGATTTAAGATGTTATGCAGCATTAAGTACTGAATCAGGAAGAAGCTTCTATCCTCAGAGCCTCATAAGAGCTATAGGTCATGTTACCTGGCTTTTACAAACTCTAATGAAGTCTATCAACACTACTCAAAAAGCGTTGGCGAATATCAGATTACACAAGTCATCACATCATAACAAGGGGCAGGCTGTTAAGTGGTTTTGTTGCTGTGTAGCAGAGTCTCTTTAAAGTGCAAATTACCATCAGAGATAATTAATATTTAGTTCAGGATGACAATCTCTGGGTAGATGATCTATCTAAACTTCTCAGAGAATATTATACCATACCAGGGCAGTGTAGATTTATAAACAAAGGAGTCAGGTAAATCCATTCTAATAAAAATGAGAATGTTGGAAAAACTGTTTAAAATCAGAAATACAACTAAAACATTAAAAAAACTTTCATAAATCCTATGAAAACTCAGGCCCTTCTAATAGGATCCAATTCCCTGCTTAGATCCAATACCACATTTCTGAGTCTCACCCTAAATGATCAAAATTTAGGACTCCCACTGTAGCATCGCCCGATTAGCCACAGTAGCATAAAGTGACAAACAAACAAACTAACTAAATGATCAGCCAATCACCTTCACTTCCTCTATCGAAAACCTAGGTATTGCAATTGACCAAACCCTTTCCTGGAAACCCCATATTGCCCAAATTTCCTGAAGTACCCTCAAATTTGTTCACCGCTTCCGCCATCTTCTTCCACTATCCACCCGTAACCTCCTTGTATCTGCACTTATTTTTTTCCCACTTTGACTATTGCTGCATATATGGTGTATGGTATAGTATACGGTGGCCTCTCGACAATGCTTGAGGACAGGCTAAAACGAATCATGAACATATTTTTAAGATTTGCCCTCAGTATTCCGAAGGTCTCACGAAACCCATTTTTAGGGTGAATCAAAGTGGCCCCATTATCCCAATCCGCAGACAATATTTCCTAGGTCCATACCTTTACCATACCATTAACTCCCAGCATCCTACCTACATCCACAGTCTTCAACAATTTGAATCTTCAGTCCACTCACTTGAAACAAGATCGCGCCATTCCGACTTTACTTTCCTACCCATAGGATTAAAACTTTTTATTGCTCCTTCCTTGTCCGCTCCTCTACTTTCTAGAATTCTCTACCTACTCATATCCCCCATGCGACATCTCTCTCTTCATTTAAATCCCAACTTTTCCAATACCTTCTATTATCAGAAAAAGACGCTTAAAAATTGTGATATTTATATTCTTGACATCATACTTTAAGAGAGGAGAAATATTTGTTCATTGCCTATATTTAAATTCTGTTATCCATTAATTTATTTTTAATTTTGTTCACAATATTTTCTAAGAATGGTTTTTATTCTATTGTTATATGTATATATATAATTTTTTTAGTATGTATAAGTGTATGTAATACACATGAATTCACCCATAATTGTAAATAGTAATTAATTGTGTTCCTTCTGTCTGTTGGCCAGACATGTTGTATATTACAGCTGTACAAGCCTGTTATTCTTAAGGGACCCACCTAGTCCCATAATAAAAATTATTTTCTATTCTATTCTATTAAAAAAAACAATAAATTTAATAATATCATTAATAATTAATTAATGATTAACAGATCAACGATGATCATTAAGAACTCGTATAATTATTTTAAAAACCTGGGGTGCAGATTCCTCCTACAGAGTTTCTTCTTGGCGAACCAACATATGCAAGTCCAAGTATTCCTCCTTCGAACTTCAGATCAGTGAAGAGGTGCGCCAGACAAAAGTCTTTGTGGGAGTACTCTCTGGAGAAAACCTGTTTCGAATTTGAAAACATCACTAATAATAAAAAATAAGTCGATATGAATAAAAAATTCACTGGTTCAAAATTTGCAGCTTTATTTGTTGGGTATGAATAAATAAATACCATTTAGTTAGTGATAGTTACCAGTTAGTGCTATCCGGTAGAGAATTAAATTTTCCACAAACGAAAAATTAATCATTAAAATTGCTTCAGAAATAGCTGAGATATATCGTTTCGAAATTAGCAGTGGTGTTTGACCATTTTTCTTTGAATTATTTATTGTTTTCCATATTAGTTAATTGCCTATATAAAATACAGCTATATAAACAGTTATACCCTAATATAATCATTAGGAAATAATAATTTGCAGCGCTTTTTTAATTCTAAGCAATAATATGATAATTTGTCTTACGAGATGGTAGGAATACCTACAAAAATACCTTTTCCGTGTAATAAAATTTAAAAAAGAAGTAACGCTCAATGATATATAAAAAATATTTGGGTATAATATGTAATACAGTACAAAGCAAAGATATTATAACCAAGAAATAAGTAGGAGGATATGACAAGGATGACAAAACAGATCTAAGAAATCTGTTACACCGATTTCATACTAAAGATGCCTTTGATGTAAAATAATTATTTAACATTGTAATCATATTAAAAAAATATATAAAACATATGACATAAAATCTGTCATAGAGACACTCCCTAACCCTCAAACTTGGAGACCATTAATAAAAACAATTAAGTAAAACAATAAACTGCTATTGTTATTGATATAATCTTCTTTACTGACTAACTTATAAATCAAAATCAATTAAAAATTACAAACCACAATGAAATATATATTAAATCACAAAAAATAATATGTTTCAAAACACACAGGAGAGTAAAAGAACATTTGAACTATTTTCTTTTCCTGTTAATACAAATAAGCAATTTACAAAGAAAATTATTAACAAATGACATAGCTTCATCCCTAGTTAGTAATATGTTTTAATTTGGAAATAATAAAGTTAATAAGCAGAAGAGTTAGCAAAGTTATAGTCAAGCAAGTTCTTAGCAAGTTAGCTTTAAAGCATTTAACATAAATCATTTAACAAATATTATAATTACAGAAATTTACCTACATTGATACAAGAATAATGATTTTTATTTATTTATTTTTGGGAATAGAGGACTTTAAAATACTTTAGCAAAAGCAATACATGGTGTAATGTAACTGAGCATATTTCATTTCAATTTATACTTTTTAAATTTTTAAATATACAATGAAATATTAATAAACATCATTATTAAAATATTTACCTTATCTCGGTTGTTTAATCACTTGACTCACTCAACAGACCACATATCTAATCATAATTTGTTAAATAACACAAAATGTCAAAAATAAAAACTATAAAGAAAACTATTTTAAGAAAAGATAAAAAATACAGGAAGCATGAGCATAAAAAAAAAAACACAACAAAATTAGATAGTGTGATAAGAAAAGCATACCATGCAATAAAATAATTAGTGTAATTTAAATTAATAGAAAAGAAAATGTTGAATAACCATCTGAGCAGATTCCACCAGGAGATCTTGATCTTGGAGAGGCAATATACGCTAGCCCAAGAACTGTTGAAAATCCTGTGTCAGCCGAGCGAAAGGTTTGGTGAGTGAACAGGTGCGAGAGACAGAACTCCTTACCTGACTTATCCCGCGAAAACACCTACAACAGCACTTCATCAACTAAAGGCATGCCACTTACAGCACATTTCAAAAATTAATAAATAAATAAAATTAAATTATAACACTTTCCTTAAAGAAACAAAAGAAAAAAAATTAAGCTCATAATTTTACAAAAAAGATGGAAACTAATTACAGGGCAAAAAAATATGCTTTGATCATAAAAAAATTTAAAACGGTGTTATCTACACAAAGAGCCACTCCATGGTAATCTACAGTGTTCTTACTATTGGTAACTATTGAGAAGAAGAAAGGGATATTTTAAGTGAAGAACTATGTTGATGACAAATAATTCAATAGAACACACAACTTAAAGTAAAAATTCATTTAAAAATATGTTCTTTATTTTAATTATAATATTAAAGTTTTATCAATAAAAGCAAATTTAAAAATAGTAGATCCATGTGTAGACAATGTAATCCAGGCTTAAAATAATATCATGAACAAAAATAATTCAAAAAGCATGATGAAATTTATGATACAAGATAACTAACTAATTATAAATGCATGCTCAGGTGACGTACCAGGAAATTTAAGATATTCAAGCAAGCAGAGGATAATAATTATAACTAAAACTATAAAAAGTGATTAAAAAAACAGAAAATGATCAAAGAGAAAAAAATAATCTTTTCTACATGTGACTTTCAGTTAAAACAAAATGATTTACCAATCCAATTCATAAAACTTATTTAGTTTACATCATATAAATTATACAGAGCTCCTACTTTTTTTTTTTCATGTGCTTGGTGGTGATAGGATTCTGAGGTTATTGTAAAGTTGAATTATTTTACTAATTATAAGAAACATTCCATTGAAAAAGGAAACAATAAAAAAAAAAAAATACAAAAATGTTTAAAAACTATTATTATAATAAAAGCAGAAGCATTACAATACCTGTATTTCACCAAGCTCCAAGGATTATACCTTAAATTATTACCATAGTAAAGTTCATTCACTATACTAAGCAATAGAGAAAAAATGAATCTATAAAAATAATTACAAATGAAGTTACCTCAAGAAGATTTCTAACATCCCATTTATCTCTGATCATATTGTAATGCGCTTCCCCTCCACGAACCCTGGTTGGTTCAGAATGTACAACTATCTTCTTAATTACGAATCCCATTCCTTTAAATCCTTCACTTTCGGCCCTATCCTGCCATGTTGTGTCATTATATATTTTATGTACCCGATCTATCAAGCTGATCTATAACATTTAGAAATAGCATGATTGTATAAATGCATAGAAAAAAAAAAATTAGAAAAATAAAATTCAAAAACAAGTAATAGAACAATACTCCAACTATTACCAGATAGATTTAGCATTATAATATTATAAAATTCCTTGAAAAATATACTTTAAAAACTGTTGCTGGAAGGAATTAGTCCGGGTGGCGGTCATTAAATGAACTGATTAGTTTCAACTATTTTATTGTTTGCCAACGTTTCGACCCCCATTGTGGGTCTTCATCAGGGCTAAAAAGATACAAAAAGGATACATTTAAAATAAGATTAAAAATACTATTTTAAAAAATAATAACTATTGCGCTAGAGAATGTCAATATTATAACATAAAAGGAACTAGATGTGTAAAGAAATCAATTAATTAAATTACAATGATAAAGGTATACTAATGAGAGCTATACAGACCAGATAATGACTAAAGATAATGTACAAATATATAAGAAAAAAAAATTACATGAAATAAAAAACATTAAAAAATGGAGTACAGTGGAGAAAATACCGTCTGGTAGGCGAGTGGGAAAACTAGGTACAATTTGGTAATATGGAATATAGGCAGGTAGATAGGAAAGTATGTACAAAAGGTTGGGTAAAATGGAAAATACGTACATTTCTAGACGGGATCTGACAACAATGAGTAAAATTGTAATATTAACATAAAAGGAAGTATTCAGATTAAACCTACAATAGTAATAACATCATAACGATTTTAGAAGACGTTTTAACAAGATTGTTGAAGTAAAAACAATATAATACAATAGTAAGAATAATAATGTATAAACTATATGTAGTAAAACTGACTACCTCCCAACCAACGTTTTAATAATTATTGTAAATATATTAAGATTGTAAAATTAACCAAGTGAAAATATTATGAGAAAATAATAAGTAACAATCATTGACAGATCCTATAGTTGATACAAAATAGTAAAATAATTACAAATAGGAATAAATTGAATTGTAAAACCATTAAGAATTTTTTAAGTGCATAAACAAATGACATAGATACATATATAAAATAAATGTATACATAAATAAGTAAAAAATAAACCAATAAATAAACAAAATGTATTCAGTGAGATGGACATGGGAAGCTGTATTACTTAAGAGAATTTAATATATGGCTGTAGGTGGAGGAGATGCATTGTTTATCAGTTTTATGAATGACAGGATTAGATTGGAGATGGATGTGGACGGATTCAGCGATGAGTCTTTTTTTATGGTTTCAATCAGTGGAAATAGAATCGTCCGTATTTCTTATTATCAGTAAGTCTAGAAAGGGAATTGTTGAGTTGTTTTCTATTTCTACTGTAAAACGGAGGCGTGGATCGTAGGAATTAAAGGATTTAAGGATATCTGGGATTTTTTCAGGGTTTATTATTAGGAGGAGGTCGTGAACATATTTCTTAATGAAAAAGATATTGTTTTTATAAATTTTGGTTATGGAATCTGGATTGGTTTAATCTGAATACTTCCTTTTATGTTAATATTACAATTTTACTCATTGTTGTCAGATCCCGTCTAGAAATGTACGTATTTTCCATTTTACCCAACCTTTTGTACATACTTTCCTATCTACCTGCCTATATTCCATATTACTAAATTGTACCTAGTTTCCACTCGCCTACCAGACGGTATGTATCTACACTGTACTCCATTTTTTAATGTTTTTTATTTCATGTAATTTTTTTTTTCTTATATATTTGTACATTATCTTTAGTCATTATCTGGTCTGTATAGCTCTCATTAGTATACCTTTATCATTGTAATTTAATTAATTGATTTCTTTACACATCTAGTTCCTTTTATGTTATAATATTGACATTCTCTAGCGCAATAGTTATTATTTTTTAAAATAGTATTTTTAATCTTATTTTAAATGTATCCTTTTTGTATCTTTTTAGCCCTGATGATGACCCACAATGGGGGTCGAAACGTTGGCAAACAATAAAATAGTTGAAACTATTCAGTTGTTTCATTTAATGACCGCCACCCGGACTAATTCCTTCCCGTAATTCTCAACGGTCAACTAATTATATCCACTATACTTTAAAAAGTTTGAATTTGATGAAATTAAGAATATTTTGGTGTAATGTGACATTACCTTGAGGCCAAAATTAGATTCAATATATAAAATTATACTTGGGACCTAAAATAAATGATTAAGAAACATTACTTAATTCATTCTTGATAACATTACAAAAATATTTGAATTTTGAGGAAGTATCTTTAATCATGAGTGCTAAGTCACTTAATTTAAAATGGTAACTGTTCCGAAGTGTCACTTCTCTTATCAGTAGCCCTTGTTATGGTTATCCAGTGTGATATTGTTGAGCTTAGTTGTCTTCCACCCGGCTTTGGGCGCTAAATTCTATCACCCCCACCATACTACCCACGTCTTTAGAAATAAAGGTTAGTATATTTATCCTAGGTGTCTTCCACCCGACTTATGGCGCCAAATTCAAAATACTTATTAAAACCCAAGGAGTTTGTTATAGTATGGAGGGAGCATGAGGGCAATTTAAGTAACTTATACTTGCACAGCCGCCATTGTTTGCGTATTGCTATTGCTGTCAGTTGTCTCTTGGTTGTCACTTACTTTATTCGTCTTCTATCTATATACATAATTTCCAACTATGTAATAATTCTGGCAAGGATAATCTTATAAAGAAACTGAGCTTTTTTAGGTAAGTGTTTCATCTTTAATTAGATATACGTATGTTTATACAATTTTTTGAGCATAACTTTTTGATTGATCCTGAAACCTATAATTTTTGCTGGCAAATCCTGAAATACAAGTTTATATGTACTGACAAAGTGAAATAAATTAATAATTGGTTTCGAATGTAAAGAATAATATGTAAACAGGTCTAATACTGTTGAAAGGTATCAAATTATCTAATTTTTTTCCCAGGTGTCTGTTAACTGTTTTGCATTTACCTTGAATACTTTTGATGTTTTTTATTCTAGATTAGGTAGAGTATGTAATTTTATATAACATGATAGGTTAAATATAAACTATCTAAAATAAAGAATGTTGATTTGTTCTGGTACTTGACTTATACATTTAAGTAATGTTGTTGTATTTTAATGATATATTTTGTAGGTTTCCTGGTCTAAAGGAACCAGAAAGAAGATAAGCCTGGATAAATGCTGTAAAAAGAGTCAATTGGGTTCCTGCAAAATATGATAGTAATAGTGAACATTTCACTGCTGATCAAGTTGAGACAACTTACATTAGTAGACCACGGCTTAAACCCGGATCAATACCAAATGTGTTTGAGGCCTATCCTGACCATTTGAAACCAATGATTGTAGTGGTGAGTTGGCAATTATGAAATAAATATTCATATGAAAGATTGAAAACTCAAATTTTTAGTAACTCAAGTGTTAAAAATTAATTTTAGAAAAGAAAGTCTCCTGCAAAACGGACAACTAGGAAGAAGCTTGATTGTAATAATAATGAAAAGGACGCAATACCTGCTGATACAGCTGTGCATGAGGTAGCTCCATCTTCTTTACTCCAGCAGGTGTATATAATAAAATTTTAACTTAATAAAAGCAACAACAAACATCTCCATGCCATTGATGAAAAAAGGAGAATTGGTTTTACAGGCTTTATAGTTGTCATTGAAAATGCTCAATATTTATGTGACAAATTAGTCATTAAATAGAAACTTGTAAAGTACATTCCATTTTATAAGTCAAGCCAAGACCACCTCGAGATTTTTTTCGGACATATAAGTTCAAAGTTTGGATATAACAATAACCCAGCAGCCTTTCAATTTACTAAATTAATGAACAAAAAAACTAGTGCAAAAGGAGATGCATCCACCAGTAGGTGGCAGTTGTCAGCCCATTGAGAACATGACTATCTTGACATGTTCCAGTTCAAGTATGTTGAGGGTAGAAAACCTCGAGAACCAATTACCATCTGATCATGATTACATATCATTTGACCTCAGCCACTATAGTTAGCAAGTTATAAAATATATATATGGCTTTGTAGTTAAAAAAATTGAGAAAAGCATTCATTGTACGGTGTGTTTATCCACCTTTATGGAGCAATGTGCCCCTTTCATCTGGTTTGATACATATTAAAGATAAGGGTGGTTTACTTTATACAAACCAGGAAGTGTTCATAGTTTGTAGAAACACAGAGTAAGCTCTGTGTGGATTTACAAAAGTAAGAGGCTTGCATCATTGGAGCACCTATTCAGAGAAGGCTTTAACGATATCAATTTTCCAAAAAAGCCTTGACCAGCAAGCTTTCAGCTGTCGTTCACAGCACATATTAAATCAGAGCGTTGATGATAGTCGTATGTACCACCTTATTAAAGTAATTATTAAATATTATATGAATGTACTACTCTTACAAAAGTATATCTGAAGTGGCCCAAGGGGTGAGTGTAAGGCAGTTCAACAACAAAATTACCTTGTTTAGAGGCAATTAAGAAGTTTCCATTTCTTTAATAATAGTTAATATATTTTTCATGAAACATGCTTTTTATTATAACTAATTAGCCGTTTCATTATTTTATATTATGTATATATCCATTTTATTGTTTTATTTTTTTTGTATTTTATATCCCATATATTTTTGCATGAACTATAAACCTATTATTATGATTATGTGTATAGTTTATATTATGTATATTAATTTATTTTATTTCTCAGAACAACCCACTGGAATGATTGCTGGATGTGGAGGCTGCCAGGAGGCTCCAAGAAGAAGACTTGAATGTATTATTTGTGAAATAAAAGATTGTCTATTCCAAACATTTTTATTGATTAGCATTTTTAATTCCATCCATAAATAACATTTCTTCCTAACATGACATGTAAATTGAGGAGCTACCTATGCAAGGAATAATGCCTCATCGTCCATGAGATATTACTTGTAGGCAGGGTTTGATTTTTTGTTTAAATGGACTGATTTATCAAAATTTTAAAATAAAAGTTTTATAAAGACTTTTCTAATTATTTTCATGAGAAAAGATTCTAGTTATGAAAAAATTGATTAGCATTTTTCAATGGTATCCTTGATCCTTAAAGTAACACAAGTATTGAGAATCTTACCAATGGTTTATTAATTTAGATTCTTCCCTTAAAATAAAAATTTAGGAGCATCCTATTAAATATATAGAATATTTTATTGAATAAACAATAGAAATAAGTAGTTAAAGGGGGGTTGAATTTTCATTGGAGTCGGTACACAACGGTAAGAGAAAGAGAACTCATTATACCCCAAGCATTCTTCGTTGATAGTGAAAGACTGGGACACCTGCGGTCATCCCTATTTAAATATCATTGAACATTTGTGGGCAAAATTGGAGACAAATTTGAAAACATAATATTACAAACAAAGAAAATCTAAAAAAGGCACTCTTGGAAGAATGGGAGAAAATTACCCCGGATTTTACCCAAAAACTTGTGGAATCCATGCCAAACCGCTTAAGAGAAGTAATCAACAACAAAGGACTTCCAACAAGATATTAAAGTTATATAAAATTACTTTGAAATTGAATTTTATTAAAGTGTATCATTTTCACTGTGAGGTCTGGAATTTCATTTTCATGGAGCTTGACGTCTCTCTCTTTCCTGCTATTGCTTAGCTGGTGGAATAGTATATATTATTCGCTTTTCCTATCCTGTGGGGTATTTCAGGTTGTACTTTTCCATTTCCGCTGATCACAGTTCCAAGGTAGGAGAACTCATTTACCACTTCAAGCTCCTCCTATTTGCACATAATGTGGATTTGTTTGGGCTGTCGCCCCACATGTAGAATTTCGCTTTTTCTGGCATTAATATAACGTTCCAATACTGCTTCCCATTCTATCAGGGCTTATTGGAGGTTAACGCTAGAGTCAATGAGAAGAAGATTTTGTGATAATATAAAGGTTGTGATTGTATGATAGCAGGCACATGTCAATAAAAACAAGCAATTATATCTCTTAGAATGTTAAATTTGTCAGCGCAGAGCGTGATATCCATATTAAAAGCCGGGGCTTCACAAATATTTTATGTTGAAGTAATTTAAAATTATTAACGAATGACCCCTTAGAGCCCGCTGACCACTAGTTGGAAACCACTGGTCTAGTACATTGCAGCGTCTACAAAGAACCATGAGAAAGGTCTACCAAGGATGCAAGTTATATGATTTGAAGAAAAAAAGACCAAATTCATGATTGATCATTGATAAATCTGACCATTTTTAAAACAAAAACTGCCAATCAATAATACTACTGTAGAACGAGTCCATAAGTATAAATACCTAGGAATGTAGATTAATAGGAATGGAGTATACTTTAAAAGAAATCCAATTTAGAATCGCAAGGTCGGACTATTTCAAAATGAAGATACATTTCTGCAACAGAAATCTATCATTGAAACTTCAAACCAGAATGTTAATTTTAACGTATTTTCTAATTTGTTGTATAACATGGAAGCCTGGATGATGAGGGAAGCTCATATCATCAACATCAGTGCATTTGAGATGTGGTTAACCGCAGGGCACTAAACATATCCTTTGATGGTAAAGTGTCCAAGATTGAAGTATTAAGAAGAATGGGAAAAGATTATTTGATCATCAAAACCACCAAATCAAGGAAGTTGCAGTATTTTGAACAACTTTTAAGAGGAGAGAAACATGGAATGGTATAGCGCATCTTACAAGGAAGGAAAGACAGAGGAAGGTCATGGCTGAACCGGATTCGAAATCAATAAATGATTGGTTGGACTACAGTAGCAAGGAGCTATTGAGAGCAGCTAGGAACATACATCCTATTGACATGCTCATTTCCAACCCTCCATAGAAGAGGAACACCAAGGAGAAGAGCAGTAGTATAATGTATAATATACTGTTGCAAAGTTAAACATTTTAAGAATTAAATAAAATTTAATTTACAAAGATGTACATAATATAACAGAGAGTGATGAAAAGCGAATAAAACTTCGAGACTATTGAATATGATTATAGCTGAGTTAGCTGGTTAGATACAATTAAAATAAAATTTAATTTACAAAGATGTACATAATATAACAGAGAGTGATGAAAAGCGAATAAAACTTCGAGACTATTGAATATGATTATAGCTGAGTTAGCTGGTTAGATACAATTAAAATAAAATTTAATTTACAAAGATGTACATAATATAACAGAGAGTGATGAAAAGCGAATAAAACTTCGAGACTATTGAATATGATTATAGCTGGTTAGAGACAATTAACTCATTTTCGTTATTGATTAATTTGGATAACTTAATTATAATTTTTTTGTTATTCGGTTTCTACGTATCTTGAAACGTAAGCCCTCAATTTTTCGTCTATTGCAGAGATTCATTTTTGAAAATAATTGAACAAAACATTGTTTATTGTTTATTTATTTAACGTCACTTTATGCTGATATGGCTAATCGGACGATGCTACAGTGGGAGTCCTAAATTTTGCCTATCCAGGTTTTATTAGGATAGGGATCTTTAACGAGTACCTGACATTGCAGAGGCTCGGGACCACCTTTTAACGTTAAACAAAACATTTCTTATTGTTTATTGCAATAAACAGCTAAATTATTCGTCAGTTCTAATTAATTACGCCCCAAACTGGTTGATGGATGTTTTTGTTTTCACCTGTTTCACGTTGTTCTGTTTATCCTTCTTTCAGATTCACTTTGATTGCCTCTCATCTTGCACCCCTACTTGGGTTGGGCCCAAGTTAATCCAGTCTTCTTTCCCTTAGGATGGCCACTATATTTGGCTCACCAAACAGATATTTCAACTTGCAGTTATATGGCATTTTCCATATTCCATTTCATAGGTTTTATACATTTTTTCATAGGCTTAGGAAATTACTCTTACCGAAATTTAACATTTATTACCTTTATATTATGTCAACACACACATTCTTTAATCCCTGGCGAGTACCTTTTAAAATGTAATAGTCTAATTGTCATTCCGACCCTCTATGGACTTTCACATATTTTATTGCGCATGGAAATTTTCTGGTTACAGCTTAGCCAATTATAAATAATGCTTTTTGGTGAAAATATTAGGTAATAAATATTAAGTTTATATGGAGTAATTACATGTATGAAGTATAAGATGGTTGAAATGGCGGTCGTAGAACATAAGAAAATATTTTGTTTAAAACTATTCACATCTATCCAGAATAATAAATTTTTTTTTTCTCTATTTCTAGTATTTTATGACTGCCACCGACCATCTGATTCTTCATATTTATTTACCAACCATTTAATGAATAATTAAATCTTTATATGGTCAATTAATTAATTGATTGTTAAATATGCATTGATTTATTACTTATATAGATCAATTTATGTAAAAAGCCACTAACGTCAGTAATGTAGCACCAGTATTTTTAATTAAAATTATAGCAATATTTTATTTTATTAATATTTATAGCAAGGGATATTAAGAGTTTACAGAAGTTAAATTAGGGAAGGAAGATGAAAGGAAGTATTAGTTGAATAGTGGGTAGACGCGGGTTATTTAAAAAATTGTGCAGTGGGAGATGATCTATTAGCGGGAAATTCAAAAAATAGGATGTTCGGTGTGAACGTATAATCGCGGGAAATTCAAAAAGTAAATTGCACAAGTAAGTGGAGTAAGTTGAGAGGTGGGGAGACGCGGGTAATTCAAACAATAGGAGGCTGGGGGTGAACGTATAATTGCGGGAAATTCAAAAAGTAGGGGAAATGGGTAGTGTGGTGGGGGTAACGATACCCCTCCGTAAAAAGGCGGGCAGTGTAAGGTAACCATAGCTGTGCACAAGGGATAAGTAGGGCCACGCCCACTCGTCAACAGAAGTGACACTTCGGAATAATTACCTTTAAAATATAAAAAATAAATCTTGCAAAACTATCAAATAAAGGTTCCAGAACCTAGAAGAAATCTGAAATACAATATGAATAACTCATTATGAAATAAGTTATAATTTTTTTACTCGTTAAAAATTATAAATAACAGTGTGTCTAGCAAATCAGCTCAAAGAGATTCTCTGACTTTTCCATATTGTAAGAAGTCTGTTACCTGGCCAAATCTTGGTGAAAATCGACAAAACAAAGAATAATTACAATTAATATGGTATACTAGATTAAATATTTATATATTGACTAATTACTTTACGATAAGATTCAACTATATCTATCCGACACTAGCTGAAACTGTAGTTTTTTAACCTGACTTACTAATGAATTATGATGAACTTGAATACTGTTGTTAGTAATAATCAATATTTACAAATCTGACAACAAATTATTTACAATCAATATATCTGTATAAACATTAAGAGCTTTTCTTTAATGTTTGAATCTCTGCAGCCAAATCTTCAGCTTTCTGAAGAGCTTCTTGGAGCAATTTCGCTTTTTTGCCTCCAATTCATTCACCTGAAGGTTGACTTTTCTCTTCTCCACAGCCCTCCTTCCTGTCCTTTTATGATATTAAATATTTAACTAGCTTTATGATATTTGCGATATCACAAAAAGTAGGCATATTGGAACTTTTGTCCGAGTGAAGAAGAAACAATGTTATTTAGAGACCATTTTCCAAGACCAAAGAACAAATTTCCTGACTTTTCCATATGTTTTTAAAATCCCTGAATTCCCGATTTTCCCTGTTGCTAGACACCCTGAATAAAAATTTTTTGATCAGGCCTTGAAGACCTCCAACTATTTAAATAAACACAGTAATACAATAGAAAAAAAAAAATAATGAAGTACAAACAATAATAGTTATTCCTATAAAAACAAAAACAATCTATTAATAAACAAAAATGACAAACATAATAAAATGAAGACAGTGTCTATTTTCTAATATTACCAAGTAATTTATGGTAGTTTTAGTATTGCTACCACCCATCTCTTGGTAAAATCTATAATCTGCAACAAGAAGCAGGGGACAGCGAGTTTTTGTAGGTGTATATTCATACTCTGCTTGTCTTTTGACTCGCCTTTCTTGGCTGGACGCTACTTTAAAATCGTCTTCATATTCTATGTCATCATCCTCAGTGTCATTCCAATCTGGGGGAGAAAAAATTATGTATACACATATATTATACTTATCTAGTTGCATCATAAAAGATTTATATACTTTTTTTTTCAAGACAATACTACATTGTTTATATTGGGTTGATGCAAAATTAATGCAGGTTTCCTCTATTGCAATATCTTAATTCCAATTGTGTAAACAAAGCTAATCCTAACATTGATCATTATTATACCAAAACAAACCTTATCTAATACCCTCTCTTTCACCATGAATTTGTTTAGTAAAATCGTTTTGTTCAGTGTGTTCAAAGGTCTTGAATCGGAAATGTCAAAGTGCGATTTTCGTCAAATTTATTTTTACGAATTTAAATTAGGGCGCAGCGCTCCCTTAAACGGCTCGTAATATTAATGAAGTGTGGGGTCAGGGGGCTATTAATGAGTGCACGGTGCAGCGTTGGTTCCAGAAGTTTCGCAGAGGAGATTTCGACCTCGAAGACAAGGAAGGTCGGGGCCGTCATCTTGCTCTGGACAACGACCAGCTGAGGTCAAAAGTGGAAGAAGACCCAACCAAAACCACACGAGAAATGGCGGCGGAACTCGGAACTCAAAAATTGCAACGTCTTTGCCCAGCATTGATGAATCGGAAGGGGCCGATCCTGCTCCACGATAACGCCAGACCACACGTTGCACAACCAACGCTTCGACGACTGCACGAGTTGGGCTACGAAGTTCTCCAACATCCGCCTTATTCACCTGACCTCTCTCCTACAGACTTCCACTTTTTCAGGCATCTGGACAACTTTTTGAGGGAGAAAAATTTTCAAAACCAGGACGACATTGAAAATTCTTTTCGTGATTTCATTGAGTCCAGGGATTCGGATTTTTTTTCTGGTGGAATAAGAAAGCTTGTTGAACGTTGGCAAAAGTGCATTGATTCAGATGGAAATTATTTTGATTAAATATATATGGTTAAAGTAAAGATATGGCGTATTTACAATACCTACTAAAAACCTGCATTAATTTTGCATCAACCCAATATAATACTTTAATTATTTTTACTCTACAACACTCAAACACTTATAGCATTAAAAAAAATTAGGATATAACTGTTAATATAGCTGTTGATAGGCAATTAAGTAATATGAAAAGCAATAAATAATTCAAAGGAAAATGGCATATCACCACTGCTAATTTCAAAATACTATATCTTTGGTATTTATTAATCAGGAGAAACTTTTTTTTTATTCATTTTTTGGGTTCTACACATCTTGAAACGTAAGCCCTGAAATTTTGAGGGGGAGTGATTTTCATAAATAACTAGTAATGACCGTGTTTATAGATAAAATTTCAATATTTTTATTTTATTTTTTCTGTTATTTATAATTATTCACAAATTTTTGGTTAAACAACACTCATAAATTTTTACTCTAATTTCAAAAATAACTGAGTTATTGAATTAAATCACTTTAATCGGCTGCCATATTAAAAATAAGTAGTTTATATCAACGTCTAGGTATTAGGATCATCTTTGCATGCCCTAATATTTTTGAGATGAATTAAAAAAAAAAAATTGGTCCAGTAGTTTCAGTAGAAATACCGCAGGCGGTGAACTGCAGACAAACGGATTTTTATTTTTTTATTCATTATTTGGGTTCTACGCATCTTGAAACATAAGGCCTCAAATTTTGAGGGAGGAGGGTAATTACAAAGGTTCATTATTGAAAATAATAACTTAAAGGTTAAACTTTAAAAGATAAAGGACATCGAAGATCTATAAAACATGAAAAATTGTAATTTCAATAAAAATGAAAAATTAAACTTAACCCATTATCGCTTATTTAAATTGAGATATATATTTACTTACGAGGTCCTTCTTTGGCATATGCACAGGGACTACTATTAGAACCATGCCAGCTTAGCCTTACATCAGATTCCCTATAGGCTACCATTGATTCATTACCTAATTCAGGTAAATGTCTCCACGAAGGCTATAAATAAAAAATTATATTAAATATAAATATTTCCATACAACTTAAAAATTGTTTTAAACAATGAATCAATGTTTTAAATCAACTCTGTTACAAAGCAGGATGGAAAATAATTTATTAAGTCTAAAATATTAGTCGGCAATGGTATTGGGCACTGTTCTATTAGGAGTGATCATTATGAACTGATTTAGGATCAATTAATTTTTCAGTTATTGTTTTTCTAAATTGAATCTAAATCATCACTCCCATGCTCAAAAGTAAACAAGAGTATATATTTCCAAAATAAAAAATTGGTCAATCCCTGTTCTTTAAAATACTAAATAGGGACTATCTTATTTATTATACATACTTATATAAATGTATTGGTTCACTTAATGGATTTGCATTGTAAATTCCAGTAATTTTCAGACTTTATAACAAGAATACTTTCAAAAGATATGCATGATTTATAAACCAAAAAATTAAAATGTTCTTACAATCATGAAATAAATTTTAAACCTATATCTCCACTGATATAAATGTCATTATTAACATTTCTATTCTTAACATAAACCAAAATAATCAAACAGTCAATATTTTTTCCTGAATAGTTTATCTTAGAACACATATTCATTATTTATTTCCGGATCTATCTTTTGGACCAATATCTCATCAATTTATCAGATAATCTGTTTTCTTTATTATATCATATAATTAAAGCTTTTAAATGAGATTTTAATTAAAATTAGTTTAATTTTATTAACTTGATTGTATAAGGTATGAAATTTCTATTTACTATTATATCACAATGGTTTAAAATGATAAAATGTTTAGATTATACTGATTAATACCTCTATATGGTATGTTTCATCAGGTAAACTAATGGTGGCTGTCATAACACCATCATCAAGGTGAACACTTGCATGAGACCATTTTTCTCCAAACATTCGACCTTCATAAAAATTCTCATGATCTATAAAATGATTAAAAATGTTTTAATTTATAATATAATATACAAAGAGCTCAATGCAATCTTAATAAATAAAGTACCTATCGCTACTGGTTTTTCTTTTCCATCACCATCAACACTATAAGCTTGAAAATTAGAATGAAGGACACCTTTTCTAGGAGTTAAGATAAGACGAAAATCCCTGAGTAAACATGAATCATCAGTGAATCAGCACAAAATTAAAAGAATTAAATATAATTTTAAAGCATATGAATATTACCTTCCAAGTGTTTTGAAGTGCACTTCTTTTATTTTATTAAAAGGGTGTGAACTTTCTTTTAAACCTCGTTTGACAATATGATGCTTTAATTCTGATGCATGAAGAGTGTCAAAATATTTCAAATTTTTATAAATTGAACCTAAAGAAGTAGCATCAAGTCATTATAAATAATAGAACATATCCTGATGATAACAAAAAGTGTATGATAACAAAAACAAATTAACTTACAAGATCCTAAATATACACCAAAAAATAATATAATACTCAATACGTTCCCACAAGTCATTTTTTCAGGTATTTACAAGTATACTATAAAAAAAAACAGTCCAGCCACAGTTAACGAGCCAGTATTTACACCCTGACAAGTTCAAGAGCGATTTCTAAGGACAGTTGCAATGAGGTTAGCTAACCACTTTCAAAACAAATACAAAGAGCAACGGAAGTTTTAGATATTATAAAGTATCAGTATGAGATAACATTATTTCTTAGAATATAAATTAATGTAAAATTGATGTGAATTATTTTAACAAACGATGTACATAATAAAAGGGAGAATATAATGGATCGTGCATTATCCCTGATTAAATCATTAGGCGTGCTCCCTTATTGTGAATAGAGAATAGGCAGGACATGCTCAGTGCAATTTTTTTCGTTCTGATCAGAGCCTGTTGCAACGGAAAACTTGTACAGAGCATGTTCTGTCAAATCACTAAGGGAGGTGGTAACAGTTCTTTTATTCTGTGCTCAGATGGCAAAGTGGTTGAAGTCCATGAAAGTGTCATTCGTTTCTGTTTACAAACTAAATCTCAAACAGAAATCCGCACCCAAACCCTGATCTTTTACAGTGAATGATCCACGGAGGGGAAATGTGACGAATAGCCGCCTACACGGTCCTTCCTAAATAATACCAACTATTAATCTGTTTTGGAGATATTTTAGAAGCAATAATGTCCGAGTGAGCTAAGAAGTCGTAAACTTACCTACCGTAAAGTCACAGGGCACCAGTTCTATTCCAGCTTGTGCTGGTTAACATTTATTGCGGGGTGGACACACGAAATAAATCTAGACCTACTCACTCTGGTTATAATGGCTGGATACCTTTACGATAATCTGTCCTTTATGTGATTATTAAAGAGGAAAACACGAAAAAAAATCGCGGACAGTGTGCATAGGGCGAATTACCAACCAGCCAGAAGAATCAGTGGCAGTCAGATCTGGGATTCTTGTGCAATATTATATTATGTAAGTTCGGGTGGAACAGGCCTATATATAATTTTATTAAAGCTGATATATTTTTAAAGAATAGAATTTTCAGTAAGAGATTCACAGACCAACGGTAAAAAAAGATTAATGTATTAAATTTATAATTATTAAAATTTCTTTCAGAATATGAATTATGAAACGTTGTGTTGTTTTATTTGGATCAATAAAACAAATAAATATAAATGATTTAATTACGTGGTAGCCTATCAAATTTTATTTAAGTTAATAGCTCAAGCAATGTATAATTGAAATTATAATAAAATAGAACATAATACTGGTAATGACATGTTATTGATTAATTTAATATTACAAATTGTTGCTAAGTAACATAAATTCAGGAAGTTTACGTTTGAACTATTCCGTTTGTAGGAAACCGTACACAACGAAAGTTGCTATTCGTTTGGGAAAATAAACATCATTCGATTTACAAGCACATGTCAATATTAAGCAACCATTGCCAATAACAACTATGTTTTAATATTTTCGGTTAGGTATATCATGGATTTCAAGCCTTTCCGTCTAAGGTAAGAGTTAACTTTATCGTGAAACCTTAAATTTCATGAACCTCGGATTGCCACGTATGGTATCACGGAGGTTATGATTTGTTTTTTTGAAAAATGAAAACTAGTATATTTATTTATTTATTGTGTACTGGGTGCGTTTAAGGTATGCTAAAGGATACACTATCTAAACTTCATGACGCCATTACTAAGACCTAAATCCTCTCACGAGGTGGCCGCAACAAAGGAGGCCCAAGTTAGGAACAAGTTGCGGTAACATGCTAGGCATGTAACTATCTAAAATATTTAACTTCGCTTTCTAACAACTTTTAGTTGTTAAGATAAACTTATCACATATATAATGTATATGCAGGCACACATAAATTATTTTACAATATTTAATTTTTAATAGGAGGAACTCAAACCTCTATTGTAACTGAAAGATCGAATTTTTCATGATCGCAGTACCTTTAATTTTCCTATTTTCAATTAATGTTTTTCAGTTTTTCTCTTTATATTTATTTCTAAGTTATGTAAGTGAAAGTACAATCATAATTAATCTCAATCAAGAAGTTAACTGTCATGATTTAAGAATAGTATCTCTTTGGTCAAACAGCTGTAGTCAGCAAAACTTAGTTGACTGAATGAGTTTGGGTTTATGGAGTAATCTGTGAGATCGTATTATTACATTCAGTTTACTATGCGAACATTCGACTTTGTATTCGTTTTATTGTAAATTTCTGTTTTTATTAAATCGTACTCTTTTTATTTCACTTATTACATTTAGTCAAAAAGTCATAATGTTTGGATTTAGTATGTTTCCATTCCCTCCTAGACCTTTTAAGGTCCAGTATTATTGTTTTTCTGTTGCAATGATACCTGGGAATGAAAGGGAAGATGTTGAACGTGGAGGCAAAATTATTATGCCTCCTTCAGCACTTGATCACTTGACAAGATTAAATATTAATTATCCCATGCTTTTTAAACTGCACAACTCAAAAACAAATAGGACTTCTCACAGTGGTGTGTTAGAATTTGTTGCAGATGAGGGAAAAGTTTATTTACCACATTGGATGATGAGGAATTTGATGCTTGAAGAAGGTGATGTTATTGAAATTGAAAGTGTTTCCTTACCTGTTGCAACTTTTTCAAGGTTCCAGCCTCAGTCTCCAGATTTTTTGGATATATCGAATCCAAAGGCCGTTCTAGAAAACTGCCTCAGAAACTTTGCTTGTTTGACTACTGGTGACATAATCAATATTAAATATAATCAAAAAGACTATGAGCTTTCGGTTTTAGAAACGCAACCAGGCACAGCAGTGACAATCATAGAATGTGATATGAATGTAGAATTTGCTGCACCTTTAGGATATAAAGAGCCGAATTCTGAACAGGAATCATTGGATGAATCTTCTGAAAGATCAGAAAACTTGACAAATGAAGGAAGTGGATTCATCCCATTTTTTGGTGAAGGTTACAGGCTAGATGGAAAACAGAAGAAAAATATTGAAGATGAAAATGTTGGATTTAGAATACCAGCTGTGAGAGGAATCCCTGATTATGACTGGAAAGTTGGGGTGATTACTTTTATGAGAAATGTGCGCCAACCTGTGAAGGAATCTCAGAAAGATGATGAAGACAAATTTCAACCTTTTTATGGGGAGGGACATGTGTTAAGTACAAATCGTCACCGGAAGTAATTTATTGAACATTAAAACAGACTTCTGAAATTCTTATTGAATATTTTGTTTATATTATGATAGCTCAGAGCTATTTGTAAGAAAAGTGTTACAATAGTATTAATTTGTTTGTAATATTTTACTGTATCTGTTAATAAAGGTATCATCTTTTATGTGCCTAACAACTTATTCTTATATTTGTGATATAAATTTGTCTTCAATAGATCTCAAAGTTATAAAAGTTTGTACCTTTTTTCCAATTTATTTTATTAATATTATATTTCCCTAAATGATAGCATGCATTTTTTACTTATCGAGTATTAATAAGTTGGTTTTTTTTTTCATATACGGAAGAATTCTCATTTTAGTGCGTTCTTGTAATTTTAAAAAGTATTTATCAAACTCAATTTTTTAAAATGGTTTCTCTGTATAACATTGCTGCTATTTTTTAAAAATGTTTTAAGTAATTCTTTCTTACATTTCGAATGTTCTTAATTTTGTTAACAATAAAATTACTAAATAAGTAATATGTTTATATTGATAACAAATTGAAACCTATTACCTAATTTGGTTAAGACTGTTATTACATTTTGTTTATATTTAATTCAATGTATTTTTTACAGCCTATAGTGTATTTTTTGTTATTAGAGTGTTATATGTTTTATGGGGAGCGGCGTGGTCTAGCGGATAGAGCACTAGTCTACAGTTCTCTGGGTTCTTGGTTCGTATCCCGGCTGTGGCAGAATATTATTTATTGTTAATTCAGTCGGGGAGCGACACTAGGGTATGGACACCCTCCTGAGGCAGACCCAGCCTCTATAAAGTGGGTGCCAAAAAAAAAAAAAAATTGGGGAGAAACCTTGCGGCTGATTGCACTTCCGTTGGCCAAGAAACAGTACGAATCTCTATATGTACTGAGCCTAAGACCCTTTATGGGTTGTCATGGTATAGGTTTTTTTTTTGTTTTTTTTTATAATATGTTTTATAGTTGAGTAGTTAGTTTCATGTTGAAACTACTTATTATTTCTATCATCTCAGTATGAAGTTAAACATCTGAGAAACACTGTTGTACAAAATAGCTGTGATAATGTGCTTACTGATGTATTCCTTAACAGTGATGCAGTTGGTGTTCACCATAAGATTTGTTATGTATTCCTTGAATAACATGTCTGCACAGTACAGTTTTCTGAACTGAAACCTCAAAGTACAGAACAGAACTATCTTAATTAAAATTATAGTACCTATTTATGACTACAATAACACATTCTATCTTGAACAAAATTCATAATAAAAATGAATTCCTATTATTCTCCTTTGGTTATCTTTTATCATTAGATTATGCTATCAACTCAATGTGTTCTATGTATTGTCATATTTCACGCTTCAAATAATGGTTTTGTTGAGTTTTATTATTATTATTTTTTAAAGGGGATTCTATGTCTATGCATTATTTATGAAGAGGATGGGGTCATTTTCAAGGTAAATAGGTAAATTAAAGTGTTAAAGAGCATAGACAATGAGACAGATGTGACAGAAAATTTTGTATTTGTACTTGTAGCCAGGAAAGGTCTTGGTGCAATTTATTTATAAAAGATTTATTCTTCTTCACATGCGCTATCAGTCACAAATGTTGGTGATCATCATAGCTATTGAAACTTTATTAGCTGGCAGCACATATGAAAAGCTCAGTGGAAGTCATATTTGCGAAGATTGGCCAACAAGGAAAATTTTCTAACTGGGTGTTTGTTTCCTTCCACCTTGCCTTGTATAATGTTCTGTAGGCGGCAATATTTACTTTCATTTCTCATGATGTTTCCGACGTAACCCAAGATTTATTATTGATCGATGGAAATTTATTTCGCCACAACACCTTTCAATAAAACTACTCTATTTGAAAATTCCTTTGCCATTCCAGCTACCTTTTTTGAAATTTCTTACCGATCTCTGTTCATATGTTTTTCAATTTTTATGTTTTTACTTTATATAATTACTAATTATTTTTTGTTTGGTCAGCAATATTATTGATCTACCATAATAAAGCAAGACAACTTAGCATAATGTAAGTTGTACATTTTTGTTATTCTTACATGTCTGAATGTACAAAGAAATATTATTTTTCTGTTGGAAAGGAACAAAGAATAAATGAATCATAAAAAAATGTAAGAGTGTTCTAAAAATATTATTGTTATTTCTTTTCATAGTTGGAATCCATCTCAGTGAATAATAAGAAACAGTGCCTTAATGTGATCAGAAAACAGTTGCTATAATGCATCTTGTCACTCAGATAGATTTTCACTAGGCTTATGCAGCAATTTATAGGAGAATGGGGGATTATATTTTCAGTGAAAAAAAAACATAAATGTTTTAGAACAATTCAATGGAAGGCACATACCTATAAAAAATATCTGCATACAGTTTTTTACCTATAAAAAAATTCTACACACAATTTTTAACTAAAAAACAATTATTGTTTTTGATGATAAAGGTTGCATCACCTGCCATGTCTACTAGGGATGGGATATCGGAAGGAAAATATCGATATCGATATCGATATCAATATCGGTCAGCAATATCGATACCGATATTATATCGGTGCTAAAATATCGATATTCGTAAATATCGATATTGATATATCGGTAAATTACTATCTCTTTTATAGATATAGGGGCGAAAACATATTAGGTACATTTGGCGTGTATTGTAATATAGATATTTAGTTGCATTTAAATGTTATCGTGGAAATATTTTCGAATATGTATATCAGAAATGAATACCTTGTAATATCCTTTTAACGATGTTTTGAAACATTTACGTTATACAATATCGTTATTATATATATATTTATATAATATATTAATGAAAAAATGCCGTAATATCGGTATATTCAAAACACTTGGATAATATATATACTATTAATAATAGCTAATATGGCATCAGCATATTACTGAGATTACATACATAATATAACGGAAACATAGGGATATTAATATTTAGTAGCAATATCGGTGTGAGTTACATTTATGCAAGGTAATATCGATATTAGTTACATTTATATTAGACAACATCGGTATTAGTTACATTAATGTTAGTTTATATCGATATATCTCATATTAAAGGTAGATAATATCCATATTTAGTTTAATATCGATTATTTAATATCGATAGTTTAATATCGTTATTTAATATCGATATTAGTTACATTTATGTAAGATAATATCGATATTAGTTACATTTATGTAAAATAATATCGATATTAGTTACATTTATGTAAGATAATATCGATATTGTTACATTTATGTTAGATAATATCGGTATTAGATAAATTAATGTTAGTTAATATTGATATTTCTCACATTAAAAGTAGATAATATCGATATTAGTTACATTTATGTAAGATAATATCGATATTAGTTACATTTATGTAAGATAATATCGATATTAGTACATTTATGTAGATAATATCGGTAATTAGTAGATAAATATGTATAGATAATTATGAGTTATATGATATTTAGTACATATATGTTAATTAATATCGATATTAGTTACATTTATGTGAGATAATATCGATATTAGTTACATTTTATGTAAGATAATATCCATATTAGTTACATTTATGTCAGATAATATCGGTATTAGTTACATTTATGTACGATAATATCGATATTAGTTACATTTATGTAAGATAATATCGATATTAGTTACATTTATGTCCGATAATATCGTATTAGTTACATTTATGTACGATAATATCGATATTAGTTACATTTATGTAGATAATATCGGTATTAATTTAATTTATGTAAGATAATATCGATATTAGTTACATTTATGTAGATAATATCGGTATTAGATAATTATTTAGTTAATATTGATATTTACATTAAATAATAATATCGATATTAGTTACATTATATGTAAGATAATATCGATATTTGGTACATTTATGTAGATAATATCGTATTAGATAATTATTGTTAGTTAATATTGATATTTAGTACATATATGTAATTAATATCGATATTAGTTACATTTATGTAGATAATATCGATATTAGTTTACATTTATGTAAGATAATATCATATTAGTTACATTTATGTCAGATAATATCGGTATTAGTTACATTTATGTACGATAAATATCGATATTAGTTACATTTATGTAAGATAATATCGATATTAGTTACATTTATGTCCGATAATATCGGTATTAGTTACATTTATGTACGATAATATCGATATTAGTTACATTTATGTCAGATAATATCGTATATTATTACATTTTATGTAAGATAATATCGATATTAGTTACATTTATGTCAGATAATATCGGTATTAGTTACATTTATGTCGATAATATCGATATTAGTTTACATTTATGTACGATAAAATCGATATTAGTTACATTTATGTCAGATAATATCGTATTAGTTACATTTATGTACGATAATATCGATATTAGTTACATTTATGTACGATAAATATCGATATTAGTTACATTTATGTAGATAATATCGATAATTATTGTTAATTTATGTTAGATAAATCGATAATATGTATTATATTAGATAAATTAATGTTAGTTAATATGATATTTCTCACATTAAAAGTAGATATATCGATATTAGTTACATTTATGTAGATAATATCGATATTAGTTACATTTATGTAAGATTAATATCGATATTTGGTACATTTATGTTAGATAATATCGGTATTAGATAAATTATTGTTAGTTAATATTGATATATTTAGTACATATATGTTAATTAATATCGATATTAGTTACATTTATGTGAGATAATATCGATATTAGTTACATTTATGTAAGATAATATCCATATTAGTTACATTTATGTCAGATAATATCGGTATTAGTTACATTTATGTACGATAATATCGATATTAGTTACATTTATGTAAGATAATATCGATATTAGTTACATTTATGTCCGATAATATCGGTATTAGTTACATTTATGTACGATAATATCGATATTAGTTACATTTATGTCAGATAATATCGGTATTATTTATATTTATGTAAGATAATATCGATATTAGTTACATTTATGTCAGATAATATCGGTATTAGTTACATTTATGTACGATAATATCGATATTAGTTACATTTATGTACGTAAAATCGATATTAGTTACATTTATGTTAGATAATATCGGTATTCGATAAATTATTGTTAGTTAATATTGATATTTCTCACATTAAAAGTAGATAATATTGATATTTAATACATATATGTTAGATAATATCTTCTCTTCTAATTATGTTTATATGCATTTATTTATCAAAACATTCAAAATGTAAATCATAGGTACTCTATGCCTCATCTTCAGATTTTCAATATTATATTTATTTTTAAGATTTATTTTTGACATGTTTTGATAAATAAATACATATAAACATAATTTGAAGAGAATGTTCCAATTGATATAATCATATCCTAAATTACTCTTCTATAATAGAAATTGATATAAAGTTAATTAATATCGATATTAGGTACATTTATGTAGGATAATATCGATATTAGTTATATTTATGTAAAATAATATCGATATTAGTTTTATTATGTAAGGTAATATTGATATTAGTTAGATTTATGTTAGATAATATCGTATTAGTTTCATTTATGTTAGATAATATGATATTTGTTATATTTATATTAGGTTAATCGATATTTGTTATATTTATATTAGGTCATATCGATATTTTGCTACATTTATATTGGATTATAGAGATATTTCTTAAATTTATGCTAGATAATATTGATATTTTTTCTTTTATGTTAGATATTATCAACATTTGATACATTTATGTTAGATAATTTCAACATTCGTTACATTTATTTAAACAATATCGATGTTCGGCCATATTATGAATGATGATATTGTATTTGTTAACGTTATGTTTGATAATATCGATATTTGTCATATTAACGTGAGATAATATCGATATTTTTTATTTTTATGTTAGATAAAATCGATATTAGTTACATTTATGTAGATAATATCGTATTAGTTACATTTATGTCGATAATTCGATATTGTACATTTATTAAATAAATCGATATATTACATTTATTAGATAATATCGTATTGAATTATTTTATTAATAATGATATTTCTAATTAAAATAGATAATTGATATTTATACATTTGTTAGATATATTTCTCTTTTAATTATGTTTTATATTTTATTATCAAAATGTCAAATAAATCAAGGTACTCTAGCCTCATCTCAATTTCAATATTATATTTATTTTTAAGATTTATTTTTGACATGTTTTGATAAATAAATACATATAAACATAATTTGAAGAGAATGTTCCAATTGATATAATCATACCTAAATTACTCTTCTATAATAGAAATTGATATAAAGTTAATTAATATCGATATTAGGTACATTTATGTAGGATAATATCGATATTAGTTATATTTATGTAAAATAATATCGATATTAGTTTTATTATGTAAGGTAATATTGATATTAGTTAGATTTATGTTAGATAATATCGGTATTAGTTTCATTTATGTTAGATAATATTGATATTTGTTATATTTATATTAGGTTATATCGATATTTGTTATATTTATATTAGGTCATATCGATATTTTGCTACATTTATATTGGATTATAGAGATATTTCTTAAATTTATGCTAGATAATATTGATATTTTTTCTTTTATGTTAGATATTATCAACATTTGATACATTTATGTTAGATAATTTCAACATTCGTTACATTTATTTTAAACAATATCGATGTTCTGCCATACTTATGAATGATGATATTGGTATTTGTTAACGTTATGTTTGATAATATCGATATTTGTCATATTAACGTCAGATAATATCGATATTTTTTATTTTTATGTTAGATAATATCGATATTTATTACATTTATGTTACGTTATATTGTTTCCTGTTACATCCATTTTCGATTATATTGATATTTTGTCAGATATATATATATTCTTATTTATTTGCATTTTTCTTGGATAATAATAATTTTTCTATTTGTCATAGATAGTGTCGATATTAGCTACATTTCTGTTTGATGATATCGTTATTTGATACATCTATGTTAAATAATATCAATATTTGTTTTAGGTATATTTAGGTATGATAATATTGATAATTTTTACATTTATGTTTAATAATATCGATATTTGTTTAATTTTTTGAATATTCCAACACGACTAATAATATTGTTTGGTTGAGAATTGTAATATTAATGTCAATCTATATGTGGTTTAATATCGGGCCGTGGATAATCGGATTTTAATAACACTTTCTTAAACGGATTTTGATTAATAAAAACGATTTGATAATATCGGCGAAGCAATATCAATATGTATGTTAACTTTAAAAATAAAGAAAAAGCAAACGACCTGATCTCTATCTTTGAATGATGCTTGAAGTGATAATTATAATAAAAATAATTCTCAATAAGTTCTCATTGAGTGTAAAAAGAAACTAAATGTAAACAAATTTTCCCTACATTTAAGAGCTAACATATTTCTTAGTGACTAAAACCTCGATTTACGAAACAAATTTTATAAAAACTGTTTATAAAGCCTAACAAATATGGTTATATCAAAATATTGATGAATTCATTATTTTAAAACATCTAAATGTATTGTATAATGAGGAGATAATCGTTTCTTAAACAATTAAATCCTAATTTAATGAACACAACAATAACGACATACTAAAGCTAAGTTGATATTGTAACTAAAAAATTATGTATTGGTTATAGGTAAGAGATGATGGTAACTAATATTGGAGTTAACCATCGCTAAACTTTGTTAAGTCAAAAAATAATTATGAAGAAATCTCTGAAGGAAGTTCAATTATAAATGGACTAATGAACAAATCAATGTAATTCACTAGACAAAAATATATAAAGAACATGAAAGTTTATTTATACATTGCTATATTAAAAAAAAACAATCAGAAGTAATATATTCATAGATTACAAATAATATTTTTAAATTGCTGGAAACAAAAATTGTATATAATTATTTTGGTCGAGGAAAGCACCTGTTTTTCCTTCTTATTCTAAATTTTCTCCCCCTCCCTTCCCTCCCAAGTTTGGTATATGAATAAAGCATATTTTGCTCTTTTTGTGTAATTTGCACGTTTTTACTTTCACTTACTATATATAGTAAGGGGAAGTATTGCGATCGTGAAAATTTTCGAATTCCAGTTTTCAACGGAAATACACGTTTTAGGGTCCCCTGAGTCCAAATAACCAAGTCCCGCAAAAAGGTCTGTGTGTGTGTGTGTGTGTGTGTGTCTGTGTGTGTGGTAGCTCCCGGGCGGAAACGGTAAGTCCTATGAAACTGAAATTTCATATTTAAGACAACTATACGCCCGAGACGTGACAAAACTTTTTTCATTAAAATGAGCCTACCAGAAGAGGCACTTTATACCATGCATTTTGCACCTTTTTTCGATTTTCTCAAAAACGGTTCCGACGATTTTGATTAAACTCGCTATATCGATGTAAAATTTAATGGGCTTTAATTTCATGTAGGTTTTTTTAAGATAAAAATGGTCTGACAGGGCTTAAAGGCCGATATTTTAAATTTTCTTTCCCTAAAGTACCTTTAATTTTGTAGATTCAATAATAATAACTAGATTATCTTGTTAACGCTGATGAAAAACTGGTAAATATATAAATTGAATAAACTCGATACCCAACTAAAGGAGAAAACAGAAAAAATATTTTTTTAATGCAATTTTTCGTTTTTGAACATAAGAGCAGTAATATACATGTATGATATACCGTTCGAAAGCTAAAGATTTTAGAAAAATTATCATATCATACACAAGCTTTTAAAAGTTAATAGAGAGTGATGAAATGAACATAAAACTAACTGATTATTTTAGATAATAATATAATAGATTTTTTAATCAAACACATGTTTCTATAGAAATTCAATTTAATTAATTCTTTAATAGTTTCACGTATTTTTATCTTTTAGTGTATTTGAAAATTCTTTTATTGAGTTTAAAAATGGTGGTAAGTGAAAGTCGTGTGTTGCCCGCACCAGATTTTTTATTTTGGCAGCAGTAACTTGAATTTGGTAATTGATATTCTATATTCATCGAATTGGATCCGTTAGCTCATTTTACATATATAATGAAATACCGATCAATATTTTCCTTTTTCTACTCTACAAGAAATGTGTAAGTTTATTATTTCAGATACAATAATGTAATGTAATATCATAAAGGAAATAAAGATGATTTAACATCAATTCAAAGAATTGTATTTTCATAAGTGAGAGATTTTGAACAAAGATTATTCCTAGAACAAGTCATTTCATTGTCATTCTCGTAAGGTATTTTTGTTTTCGGTTTGTAGTTATTTACAAACAAATCTAAAAGATAACAAAATATGTAGAATGGTTAAATTGCTCCATAAATCACTGGATAATAATATAAGCCTATAAAAAGTAATTCAATTTTCTTAATCCACGTATGTTTACTTCCTTGATACTTTTCGTTCTTTCTCAGAAATAGGAAGTTGTTTAGGTAACTATAAGCTCTTTATTTTCGGCTTTTTGTAAAGTGGGGGTTTCCGGAGATGGTCTAAAGCCAAAATATTGAAATTTGTAGGGACTTTAATTCTCTATCGAATTGTCATTTATTGAATTTATCGACACGTAGAGTAATTTTTTTTGTTGATTACAAGGGTTCATTATTGAAAATACTAAATCAAAAGCATTTATACTTTCAATCAAACGAAATTCCTCGATACCACAACACATTACATTTTTCTCTAAATTTTTCATCAATAATGGAGTTATCTGGAAATCACATCTCATAAGATCAATTTTTTTTTCTCTCTCTTTTTTTCGCTGTGAAAATCTTTTCAATTTTTCTCTATTTTCAATAATTACCGAGTTTTGGAGGAATTACATCTATGATAATTTGTGACATAATTATATAGATTTTTTTTTCTTTTTATCGCGTTTTACTTATTCTGAAACTCTCTCTGTACATATTTTTCTCTATTCTCAAAAATAACTGAGTTATGGGCGTGTTTATTCGAAAAATGTATATTATTTTTCTTTTCTTTTTTCCGGTCTTATAATTACCAGCGGTGTACTGATTCTAAAACTCTATAGATTTTTTTTGTTTATCATCGAAAATAACTGAGTCACTAGCGTATATATAGGAAAGTTTTCAATTTTTTTCATTTTTCCTTCTTCTTTTTTTTTTTTTGTTTATCGCTCTTGTTCTGATTCTAAAACCCTATACACATTTTTATAAAGTATATTATTTTCATAAACTATCCGATTAATAAAGTTAAAGTACAAGATTTTCCAGTGTCATTCGGAAATGGTGATATCTTGTTATTTACTCGTTTCAAATGTTGATATTCCCACAAATCCTTATCAAAATAGTATGTTCTAAACAATTATTCTCATGCATGGAAGTGACACCCAACCTAAGAGAAAAAGTTGTTTTTAATAAAAAGTGAAATGAAAACTTATCGATCAAACTAGGGCCTCTTAAATACTTTAACATTCTTCGTTTTAATAAAAAAAAAAAAAAAAAAACTTCTCACCATAAGCATAATTAAAAACCACCATATCTTATATAATTGCATTGGTATGCATTAGACATATTATGTATATTGACGATACATTATACTCAAAACTTCACCTCCTACTTACTAAATATATGTGATTTGATTAATGCTTACAGCATATATTTTAATTTTAGCATAAGATAAAACGAGCAAAATATCGTTATTACAACATTAAATTATGCCGAAAATATCAAAATATAATGAAATATTTATTTCATTTCAACTAACAAAATTGAAGCAAAATATAGAAATTATATAATATTGATCTAGCAGAATATCGATATAATATAACATCAATGTAACAAGAATCGATATTAACTAACATAAATGTAACAGTATAAAAGAATATCGATATTATATAAAATAAATGTACAAAATATTATATTATATAATATAAATGTAACAAATGTTGATAATAACATATGTTGATGACGTAAAAGATAAAAAACATGTATATTATCTAACATAAATTTAATAAATATCTCTATAATCCAACACAAATGTAGCAAAATATCGATATGACCTAGTATAAATGGAACAAATATCGACACCATATAACATAAATGTAACAAATATCGATATCATATAACAAAAATGTAACAAATATCTACAAATATATAAACTCTCACATGAATATAAAAAAAATATCGATATAATCTAATATAAGGATTACAAATATCGATATTATCTAACATAAATGGAAGAAACATCAATATAATATAACATAAATGTAACAAATATTGATAAAATAAAACATAAATATAACACATATCAATATAATCTCACATAAATATAACAAAGATAGACAATACCAACCAAAAATATAACAAATATCGATCTTATCTAACATAAATATAACAAATATCGATATTATCTAACATAAATATAACAATATCGATATTATGTAACATAAACGATGCCAGAAGGATTTATTATCTATGTTAAATAAAAAAAATATCGATATCATATAACATAAATGTAACAAATATCGATATTATCTAACATAAATGGAACAAATATCGATATTGCATAACATAAATGTATCAAATATCGATATTATATCACATAAATATAACAAATATCGATATTATCTAACATAAATATAACAAATATCGATATCATATAACATAAATGTAACAAATATCGATATAATCTAACATAAATGGAACAAATATCGATATTGTACAACATAAATGTATCAAATATCGATATTATATTACATAAATATAACAAATATCGATATTATCTAACATAAATGGAACAAATATCGATATCATATAAGATAAATGTAACAAATATTGATATTATCTAACATAAACGATGCCAGAAGGATTTATTTTCTATGTTAAATAAAAAAAATATCGATATCATATAACATAAATGTAACAAATATCGATCTTATCTAACATAAATATAACAAATATCGATATTATCTAACATAAAAATAAGAAATATCGATATTATGTAACATAAACGATGCCAGAAGGATTTATTATCTATGTTAAATAAAAAAAAATATCGATATCATATAACATAAATGTAACAAATATCGATATTATCTAACATAAATGGAACAAATATCGATATTGCATAACATAAATGTATCAAATATCGATATTATATCACATAAATATAACAAATATCGATATTATCTAACATAAATATAACAAATATCGATATCATATAACATAAATGTAACAAATATCGATATTATCTAACATAAATGGAACAAATATCGATATTGTACAACATAAATGTATCAAATATCGATATTATATTACATAAATATAACAAATATTGATATTATCTAACATAAATGGAACAAATATCGATATCATATAAGAAAAATGTAACAAATATTGATATTATCTAACATAAACGATGCCAGAAGGATTTCTTTTCTATGTTAAATAAAAAAAATATCGATATCATATAACATAAATGTAACAAATATCGATATTATCTAACATAAATGGAACAAATATCGATATTGTATAACATAAATGTATCAAATATCGATATTATATCACATAAATACAACAAATATCGATATTATCTAACATAAATGGAACAAATATCGATATTGTACAACATAAATGTATCAAATATCGATATTATATCACATAAATAGAACAAATATCGATATTGTATAACATAAATGTATCAAATATCGATATAATCTAATATAAGGATTACAAATATCGATATTATCCAACATAAATGGAAGAAAATCAATATAATATATAACAAAATTGTAACACAATATTGATAAAATAAAACAAAATAAATATAACACTTGATCAATATTATACTCACATAAAATATATACAAAAGTATAACAATTACCAACAAAATATAACAAACATCGATTTATCTAAATAAAATATAAATAAATATCGATATTATCAACATAAATATAAAAATATCGATTTATGACATAAACATGCCAGAAGATTATTATCTATTTAATAAAATAAAAATATCGATATTATTAACATAAAGTACAAAGATTTCGATTATTATTAAATTAAATGAACAAATACGATATTGCATAACATAAATGATCAAATATCGATAATATATTATCAATATAATATAACAAATATACATATTATCTAACATAAATATAACAAATTTCGATATCATATAACATAAATGTAACAAATATCGATATTATCTAACATAAATGGAACAAATATCGATATCATATAAGATAAATGTAACAAATATTGATATTATCTAACATAAACGATGCCAGAAGGATTTATTTTCTATGTTAAATAAAAAAAATATCGATATCATATAACATAAATGTAACAAATATCGATCTTATCTAACATAAATATAACAAATATCGATATTATCTAACATAAAAATAAGAAATATCGATATTATGTAACATAAACGATGCCAGAAGGATTTATTATCTATGTTAAATAAAAAAAATATCGATATCATATAACATAAATGTAACAAATATCGATATTATCTAACATAAATGGAACAATATCGATATTGCATAACATAAATGTATCAAATATCGATATTATATCACATAAATATAACAAATATCGATATTATCTAACATAAATATAACAAATATCGATATCATATAACATAAATGTAACAAATATCGATATTATCTAACATAAATGGAACAAATATCGATATTGTACAACATAAATGTATCAAATATCGATATTATATTACATAAATATAACAAATATCGATATTATCTAACATAAATGGAACAAATATCGATATCATATAAGATAAATGTAACAAATATTGATATTATCTAACATAAACGATGCCAGAAGGATTTATTTTCTATGTTAAATAAAAAAAATATCGATATCATATAACATAAATGTAACAAATATCGATCTTATCTAACATAAATATAACAAATATCGATATTATCTAACATAAAATAAGAAATATCGATATTATGTAACATAAACGATGCCAGAAGGATTTATTATCTATGTTAAATAAAAAAAAATATCGATATCATATAACATAAATGTAACAAATATCGATATTATCTAACATAAATGGAACAAATATCGATATTGTATAACATAAATGTATCAAATATCGATATTATATCACATAAATATAACAAATATCGATATTATCTAACATAAATGGAACAAATATCGATATTGTACAACATAAATGTATCAAATATCGATATTATATCACATAAATATAACAAATATCGATATTATCTAACATAAATGGAACAAATATCGATATTGTATAACATAAATGTATCAAATATCGATATTATATCACATAAATATAAAAAATATCGATATAATTCAATATAAGAATAACAAATATCAATATTATCTAACATAAAAATAAGAAATATCGATATTATCTAACATAAACGATGCCAGAAGGATTTATTATGTATGTTAAATATAACAAATATCGAAATTATCTAACATAAATGGAACAAATATCGACACCATATGGCATAAATGTAACAAATATCGATATCATATAACATAAATATAACAAATATCGATATTCTATCATAAATATAACCAATATCGATAATATCTAACATAAATTATAACAAATATCGATATTATCCCACATAAATGAAACAAATACCATATAACCTAAATTTATCAATTACCGATATTATCTCACATAGATATTACAGATATCGATATTATGTAACATAAGGATAACAAATATCAATATTATCTAACATAAATGTAACAAATATCGATATTATCTAACATAAATGAGGCATAAATATATATAATCTGTGTTAAATGCAACTAATATCAATACTAAGTAACTTCTATGTTTCAAATATCGATATTATGGAACATAAGTGCAACATATCTCGATATTATCTAATATTAGAATAATAAATATCGATATTGTCTAACATAAATCGAACAAATAACGATATTATATGAAATAAATGTAACAAATATCGATATAATCTAACATAAATATAACCAATATCGATAATATCTAACATAATATAAAACAAATAACGATATCATATAACATAAATATAACAAATATCGATATTATCTCACATAAATATGACCGAAAATATATATTATCTAAATAAAATGTAACTAATATCGATTATTAGCAACTAGAATTGTAACAAACAATGGTATAATTTAACATAAATGTAACAAATATCGATATTACCAAACATAAAATTAACAAATATCGTTATTATCGACCGAAAATGTATAACGCATATCGATATTATCTAACATAATTATGACAATTACCGATATTATCTAACACAAGTGAGGCCAAAAATATTATATTATCTAAGCTATATGTAACTAATATCGATATTAACTAACTTCTATGTTTTAAATATCGATATTATTGACCATAAGTGTAACAAATGTCGATATTATCGACCGTATGTATAACAAATATCGATAATATATAAGATAAATGTAAAAAATATCGATATCATCTAACATAAATATAACAAATATCGTTATTATCTAACATAAATGTTGCAAAAATCGATATTATATAACATAAATGTAAAAATATCGATATTATCTAACATTAATATAATAAATATCGATATTCTAGCATAAATATAACCAATATCGAAAATACCTAACATAAATATAACAAATAACGATATTATATGTCATAATTATAACAAATATCGATATAATCTAACATAAATATAACCAATATCGATAATATCTAACATAAATATAACATATAACGATATTATATTACAAATATCGATATTATATCACATAAATATGGCCGAAAATATATATCATCTAAATAAAATGTAACTAATATCGATATTAGCAACTAAAATTGTAACAAAAAATGGTATTATTTAACATAAATGTAACAAATATCGATACTACCAAGCATAAAAGTAACAAATATCGATATTATCCACCGAAAATGTATAACGAATATCGATATTATCTAACATAATTATGACAAATACCGATGTTATCTAACACACAAGTGAGGCCAAAAATATATATTACCTAAGCTATATGTAACTAATAACGATTTTAACTAACTCATATATTTCAAATATCGATAATATTTAACATAAATGGAAAAAATATCGATATCATCTAACATAAATGTAACAAATCTTGATATTATTTAACATAATAGTCACTAATATCGATATTATTGACCGTAAGTATAACAAATATCGATATTATCGAACATAAATGATGTCGAATATATATATTATCTTAGTTAAATGTAACAATATCCATATTAACTAACTTTTATGTTTCAAATATCGATATTATATAACATAAATGTAACAAATATCGATATCATCTAACACAAATGTAACAAATATCGTTATTATTTAACATAAATGTAACAAATCTTGATATTATATGACATAATAGTCACTAATATCGATATTAACTAACATAAAGGTAACAAATATAAAATTTTGAGATTATATACCCATAAATGTTGCAAAATATCGGATATTAGATATTATGTCTATGCGCATTTATGATATATGTACTGCAGATATCAAAATATATCGAAATTATATGAAAAAAGAGTAGAAAAATATGTTTGTTGTTATACTTCTAGTGAAATTTACTATTAACATTATTTTTTTCTCGATAATATCGGTGAAATTTATCGATATTCCGATATTATCGGACATAAAATATCGATATAAAAATATCGAATATCGAGGCGAAAATATCGATATTCCGATAATATCGATATCGATATCCCATCCCTAATGTCTACATAGCAGCAGAACTAATCCTCCCATGTGGATTGATTATAGAGCTATAATGATTAAATACTAATAAAATTTTACAACTGTACTTAAAATAACATGTACCTAAAATTAATAATTTGTAGTTAAATGAGAAAGTAATGAAACAAGGAAGTCATTTTTAAAAACTTTGAAAAATATGGACCTGTGGTAAGAAGAAGTGAAATATAAACAAACTAGACAATTATTAAATTGTGCAGGAGATTATAACTTATATATGCTAGACTAGAGAACAATGATGGCAATTAAGTTCCAGTTCATCCCAGGGGATGTTTAATAGTATATTTTTAATTTTAGCTTTCTGATTTATTATAAAGTATTCCTCTCAATATGGCTTCTTTTCACCATTTAATGTAATGATAATTTTAAACTTCAGATGAAATTTTATTTTAACAGAGCCAAAAATTGAATAATAAAAAGGGATGCCACCGAAAACCAAACCATCGAAAGAAAAGAAGTCAGAACATGTAGATAAGAAACCCAGATCAACTACTACATCAGTTAAGAAAGATCTTTCGGTAATCGAGAGATACTCAGATAGTGAAGATGATGCTATTTACAGAACTGAACTTTATTGCACTGATCCATATGATTATGTTATACTTTTGAAATCTAATGAAGTAACAGCCATAGTCCAAGTAATTTTATTTTAAAATGCAAATATGTTTAGCTCATTTATATTAAACAATGATAAGTATCTAGACCTATTATTATTTGTCTATTATTGACCTCACAAGAAACAAATACATTTATTCACTCAACTTAATTAAAATTAGTATAATACAATACCAAGTGTATCATTTGGTCACTTTGAAATAGGTAATGCTTACTGAGAGTTTTTGGCTTCTTACAAAATTCATTGGTTAACATCATTACTTCTCTGAACCATTCTTCTTTAGGGTTGGAATACATACTATAATTTTGAAGCAAACTTGGAACATATTATTCCAGCAAGTTTTTCACTAAACAAATTAACTATTTTAATTTCTGTATTGTGATGGATGGAATTTAAACAAGAATGTTGTCATCATTCTTTTTATATTGTATTTTATTATTTTTATAAGTATTTATAAATTAAACAAAATAAGTAGACATTTCTACTCATGAAAAAAATATTGTTTAATTTTTCTTCCAAGGCATGTGACATTCTATATGAGTACATCATAAAGAATCCTGAATTTGGTGAGAAAATTATAAATGAAGGAGCAATTGAGGATGTTATCGACAGCCCGGAATATAGTCACCCTTACTACAATGGGGCCAGATACCGTTTTTTGAGCAAGATGTATGAGATGTTTCCTGAAGTTAGACCAAATTTAACTGAAAGACTTCAATTTTTGAGGATGGCTATGAAAGATGCGGCTGAGGTAAAATGAGAATGTATACTTTGCCAAAGCTATTAGGAATAATAATGTGCTAATGCAATAATTTTCAGAGCGAAGATGTGCCATTGGTGTCCTATGCATTGTTATATTGCTCAACGATAACTGAAAATTTTCCAACCATGCTATATGAATTCACAGATGTTCATGGTGTTGAATTGTTTTTTAATGAGTTTCTGCCTCAGCCTGATATCGATGTAAAATACAATGCACTTGGGGTGAGTTTCTTCGGGTTTACTTATTATACATTCAATAACTTATCAAATGTACTTAACATTTATTTTAGGGGTTACCTGTAGCATGGTGGTTAGCATAACAGCCTCTTATGCCAAAGGTCCCAGGTTCGAACCCGCTGGTGGCCCAAGGATTTTTTAATGGGAGTAAAAAATTCTTAGTTATGCCGTCCTTCGGGGGGAGGGAGAGGAGAGGGGAGGAGACGTTAATAGGTGGTCCCGAGCCTGTGCTATGTCAGGTACTCGTTAAAGATCCCTTTCCTAATAATATCTGGATAGACAAAATTTAGGACTCCCTCTCTAGCATTGTCCGATTAGTCACAGCTGCATAAAGGGACATTAAATAAATAAACAAACAAACATCTATTGTATAGGAGACATTATTTGATAAGTATGTACCAAGTAAAAGTAGATAAAAACATCAAAGATGTCCTCAAGGTAATTAGTAAAATAAAATACCTTTCACAGATGATGAAGAATCTGTTGGAATATGAAAAAACTACTCTTGCTCTGATTAAGACAGATTCCTTTAGCTTTCTGGAACTAGTGGACCAATGTGGCTGTCCATATCCTGCGATCCAAAACAGAGCTCTAGATGTCATCATTAAATTATTAAATTTTGAAGAGAAGAAAATTTATGTCCATAGAATGTTTATACGTGCTGGAGGAATAGAAATTCTTTTTCAATTGCTAAATGTAAGTACCCTAGAGTAGGATGAATGATTGTATTAGAAATAATAATGTAACATGTTATAAAGAAAAATATAAAACTTATTGTAATGCTCTAAACAAGACTTACATATAACTCTATTAAAGCTCAAAGTTTAGTAAATTTGAGTGTGGTTTATGTATACAGGGTGTCTCCTCATATTGTGAGAGCAGATACTAGACCTTAAGTGGAACAAAAAAGTTCTAGAGAGGAAAATAAAATTTGGATTTTTTTGCTCTTAACAAGGTTAATAACACTGTTATCTATGGTTTTCATTTAACAGCATAAATCCGATTTCCGTCCCTAACAGTTGAGAATCGGACTATGGGTCATATGAACTTGAGGTCTAGTATTGACTCCCTCAATATGACTAGGCATTTATGAGACACTTATTAATACACTCATTTTCCTTTTGGTCATTTTTTAAAAATGTTAATTCTTGCCTTCTAGCATACTTGATTGGCCAATAAAGACAGGTTTGATTTGCACAATTTATAGGTAATTAAATTAAGAATTTTTTCTGAGATCTGGAAAATCTAAAACCTAACGATAGAATAGGTCCTTGAAATGTTCGAATATTCTTAGAAATATTAACATTTAATTTTTGGCATGACACAGTGCGACACTTAGTTATCTTATTTTGAGACTTTGACTTTTTAACGATTTCCATATATACTGTAACGGAGAGGAAATGGAAGTGGTTTCGGAATACACCTACCTCGGCACAGTAATAGAAAGATCTGAGAAAGTAGACTCAGAGATATCAAACAGAATTAGGAAGGCAAATACAGTCTACTATCAGATCTGCAACACTGTAATAGGGAAGAGAGAGGTGAGTAGAAGTGTTAAGCTCCATATCTTTAAATCAGTATATTTGCCCATACTCTTGTATGGAGCTGAAAGCTGGATATTGACGGACCGGCAGGAGAGCAGAGTCACAGCTGCTGAAATGAAGTTTCTGCGAAGAACAGCTGGAAAGACAAGAAGAGATCGTGTCAGGAATGAACGGATACGCTGGGAACTGGAGGTTGCGCCATTAAAGGAAACTCTGCAAACCCGTCAGTTGAAGTGGTTCGGCCACGTCATTAGAATGGAGGAACACAGAGACCCCCTAAAAACCATGGATTACGTTCCAGATGGGAGAAGGCCTAGGGGTCGACCAAGGATGTCCTACCTGGAGTACGTCGACAAACTTTGCAGAGGAAGAGGAAACGATCTTCGCCAGGCCAGGAACCTAGCTGGGGATAGAGAGGATTGGATCCGGTGGTTAAACGCTCCCCTACGCTGACACGGCACTATAGGGAGAAGCCAAAGAAGAAGAAGAAGACTTTTTAACCTTCTGGGAAATTTTCTCTTCTTTTATTTGAAATGAAATGAAATGAAAAAACTTCTTTATTATCCTGGGACTAAAGTCCCTTAAGAATAAAATAAAATACATAATTGATGACAGGAACAGTGTGGTCATGGCTTAGAATGACAAATTACTAAACTAGAAAAATAATAGAGGTCATAATATATATACATCTTTACAAGTCAGACTTACAGAATGAAATAAAAAATAAAAATAAAAGAACAAAAAAAACAAAAAACAGAAATAGCTAATTCATCAGTGATAATTTAAATAATATAAAGCACACAAAAAAATACAATAATGATAATTGGAATTTATAGCATCTGCAATTGGAAGTTATTGTCTGTTTGGCTGGGTAAGGAGAAGATGGTTGAAAAAGAGCGATTTGAAGGAGGAAGTCGTTCTTACGTGACAGATCTCAGGAGGGATAGAATTCCAAAGAGAGGTTGCTTTGGCTAGAAAGGACTTGACAAAGGCAGCAGTGCTGTGAGGAGGAGGGTAGAATTCAGAAAGCCGGGATCTGGTAGAACGGGACTGAATTGATGATTTAAATTGAAGGGATTGGAAGATATAGCTGGGACGATGATATTTGGTACCTCTTGTTTTTGTGTGCATGCACATCAAGTAGATATGTTTGAGTTTTTCTGATGAAAACCATGGATAACATCAAAGAAACTCAAAATTTGATTTGCCTTGAGGATCGGACTATGGGTCATATGAACTTTTTTAATCCAATGAAGGGCTAGGGCTATCTACAATATGACGAGACATTTATGAGACAACCTGCATATTATATAAATTGTACCATTTTACGTATATAACAAATATTAAAGTAAACTTACAATTATAATTATTACTTGACAGGTATTTCAATGGAGGGATATCCATGCCAAAGTGCAGGAGGCATTAAGAATCCTTGTCCAGAATCCTGACCACTACCAAATATTTGAGGACTTTGGCGGTATTGAGAGGTTGTCTAATTATGTAAATTTTATTATGGATGATGACTTAATAGCAGAAGATTTAAAAACTCTTTTGAGTATTGCATATAAATGTGAAGGAAGAATGGTATTTCAAAAGATTTATAAATTTCTGATAATGGAACAATAGTTGACTACATATATAGAATATAAGAAGTTGGTTAGAAGGTGCAGACATTGAAACACTTCAATTAAGTAATTTTGATTGATGATTCGGCCCCAATCTTGTGATTTTTATAACATCCTTCTTTCAATAGCCCTGAAGATGGCCTAAAACTTTGGGTCAAAACGTTGGCACAATAAATTAAGATCACTTAATTGAACTTTTTCAATGGCTGCACCTCCCAACCAACTTCTACTTATATTTATGAATTATGTACTTGTAAAGAACATTTAAAGAAATTGTCTGAACAGAAAAAAAAAAAAAAGAATATTCTGAGAATAGGTCCTTTAAAAAGAACATTAAACAAAAAATCTGAAATCCTGCCAGTTCTCCTCTTTATATATAACTTTTCTCTCCAAAATTCAGTGTTCCCTAGCTCTTGGAAAAAAGCTTTAGTCCATCCCATAAACAAAATCACTAAACCTACTCTTCCTAAAGACTGTTGACCTATCTCCATCCTCTCAAAGGTTTCAAAACCTCTCAAAAGAATAATCCAGACTCAAATATCCAGATTCCTTTAAAATTCCAAACTACTTGATCCTATCCAATGTAGTTTTCATTCAGATTTCTCCACACAATCAGCCCTCGACAAAATCACTAGTGGCATACATACTGCCATGGACCAAAAGAAACTAACTGTTTTAATACTCCTGGACTTCTCATCCATTGCTCCCACCATCTATATTTCGATGATTTCCAAATTTACATATCCTTCCCTCCTTCTGAGTTATCAACCGTGTTTGCTGCTTCTCAGGAAGACCTAGAGAAGATCAGTGCCTGTGCAAACCTGAATAAGCTAAGCTATGAAACCTGAGGCTATTGTGATTGGTTCCAGTCCACCCCTCAGATCCAACACTACCTTTCCAACCTTATTCTTAAATGATCACCCTATTGCATTCAACTCCTCTGTCAAAAACCTAAGAATTACTATAGACCAAACCCTATTCTGGAAACCTCATGCTGCCCAAATTTCCCATAGATCTTTAGGAACCCAGAAGTTTTTCCATCACTACAGTTACCTTTTTTTCCACAATCCACGCTAAAGCTCCTTGTTTACTCACTCATTTCCCCCTGCTTCGACTATGGCTTTTTGGTATACAGGGCCTCTCTATGGTACTTGAGAACAGAGTGAAGCATATCATTGTTTTTGGTACCTCGAGGCTGTCTCCAGTAACCCACCTCTACAATGAGTTGAAGTGGCTCCTTTCCTCCATACGCAGACAGTACATCCTAGGTTCATTCCTCTACCTAACAATAAAATCCTAGCATCCTCCCTAGATCCACTATCTCCTTAAACTTAAATCCTCAGTCCACTTGCTTGGGACTAAAGCATGCAATTCTGAACTTTATGTCCCATCCCACAGAACTAAATCCTTTGATAGATCCTTTCTTGCCCGGTCCACTACATTCTGGAATTCCATTCCTTCCAATATACGTTGTGCTTCTTCTTTCAAATATCTTCTTTTCCAACACATATTATCCCAAACTGATGCTTATTGATTTTAAATTAGATTTTTTAATAAAATTACTCAATCATTATAATGGCTGAATATCCTTTTTTTTTTCTTTCAAAATTAGCTGTTTTCAATTTCTCATTTATTGTATTTATTTAATATTTTTTCTTTTCTGTTGTATAAATAATGTATATAATAATAATAATAATTCTTTATTTATTCTGGGACAAGTCCCTTCAGAATAATACAGCAGGAAATAAAAGGTGGACTTAAGACTGGAGTCTTAGAGTAAAATAATTGAAAACAATAGAATTAAACTAATAACATGAAAAATAAAATCACTCAAAAGATAAAGTCTAATAAAAATGCACAAAAATGAAAATAAATGCATGTTAACAAGAGAACAAAAACTAAATAAATAATAATAATAAGATATAATATGATATAAACAATTTGAAATGTATTTACAGTTTAAAAAAAAGAACATAAATAAAAAAATAAAAAAAGGGGGAAAAGAAAGGAAATTGTAATTCTTCTGAGTGTTTTTAAAATAATATATAATTTAATCTTACATATTATATGTATATAATACTTTCTCTATTTATTTTACATATGTAAATAATTAAGTTTGTAAGTAATTCAATCTATTTAATGTACTCTGATGTGCTATCTTTATTTGTAACATTTATGTTATTCTTAATGGGCTGAGTTCCATACTAATAATCTAATTCTATTCTATTCTAAACAATGGCCTTATCTAGTCATAACACAAATCAATAAAAATTTATGTAGAAAACAATAATTTTGTTAAATTTTTGGAATCTACAGAATTAAAAGTACTTTAGAGGAAGAATATAAACAAAAATTGTATAATGCCAGAGGTCTAAGGTTTAGAATTTTGCCAAAGGTCACGGGTTCAAATCCGCAGGTGGTCCGAGGATTTTTTAATGGGAGTAAAAAATCCTTAGTTATGCCGTCCTTCGGAGGGGACGTTAAAAGGTGGTCCCGAGCCTGTGCGATGTCAGGTACTCGTTAAAGATCCCTATCCTAATAAAACCTGGATAGGCAAAATTTAGGACTCCCACTGTAGCATCGTCCGATTAGCCATAGTAGCATAAAGTGACGTTAAATAAATAAACAAATAAACAAAAATTGAAATTTAAGTCCTCTCAGGCTGTATCAATCAGAATGAAATCTACATGATATTAAAGCTCATTGAATTATACATTGATATAGAGAGTTAAATCAAAATCGTTTAGGCCATTTTTAAGAAAATTGTAAAAAAGTGCAAAATGCTTGGTATAAAGTGGCTCTTCTCGTTGGCTAATGTTGATGAAAAAGTTGCTGTAATATCTCAGGCATATGGGCTCGTTAATTATGAAATTTGAGTTTTAAACAACTGATCGTTTTTGAGCTCGACTTACACCCTCCCCTCTCCCGGCCACCTCCTCCTCCATACATACACAGCCTTGGTCATTTGGACTCAGGAGTCCCTAAAATGTATATTAATAGAATATATTTTTTTTAAATGTAGGTATTATATATAATTACTGTTCTACTATTTTATATCTGAAATCTGCATATATTTAGACTGAGAAAGAAGTTTGACATCAAGACACAGTTTTAACGAATATATTTTTAAATGACCTTACACCTAATATTTTGATAGTTATGAATAATAATGAGTTTATAAAGTTAAATATTAATTTACTTGTAATATTTATCTAAAATTGCCACAGATCCTATTAAGGAACAATACAATAGATGTGTTTATTGATGTTTTAAATGATGGTTCCCAAGAGTCGAAAATGTATTCCTGTGAAGCAATTCGTTTACTGGCAAATGAGACACTAGGGGTCTTTCAATTGGGTCAAAGGGATCCTTCCAAGACAATAACTGTGAGTAATAAAATAAATTAACTATTAATTTACAAACACCCTTAATATATATATATATATATATATATATATAATATATATATATATATATATATATATATATATATATAATATATATATATATTATAAAAGGCTGAAGTGGTGTAAAGTGGGATTTTGTTATATATCTTGGGATTTCTGAATAATTTTGTAAAAAATACTTTTTGTTTGGATAGAATTTGGTAAGGATGTTTCTAGGCCAATGAGAGTACAAGATAATTTGGCCAAGAACGCACTTACCACCTAGATCCTGATAAAATTACCCACATCATGCCTGGGAAAGCCCCAGGAGGTCTAATCATGGCTAATATAATGTAATAAATAATTATTTGCCACAACTCAGATCTAGGAGGTAGGCAAAGAATAACTAGATACTGATGGTTTGCCTAGATACATTGTTTATATAGGAGGAGAAAGGCTATGTAAAGGAAAATATTTAATAACCTTATAGAGGGAACATGGAAAAATATAATACAATTTATAACTCAATATTTCTAATAAATTTATGAAAGATTCTAATATGAGTTCCTGCTACTACATAAAATTAGGCAATAAACAGCTAGAAGGTGACTATTTTCCCAAACAAAACAAAAATGTTTCTGTCCTGCCAATGTTTTAATAATACACTTAGCTCATAACATAAACAATATTTTTGACTCACAGGCTTGGAAAAGTTAGAAATTAATATATTATATGGGGAAATTTATTTTAAAATATACTTATGTATTTTATCTGGTTGTTTCATTTAAGTAATTACATCATTGTTTTCCATTAGATGTTAATGTTAGATGATGATAATTCACCAGAACTGAGATGCAGTTGTGCTTGTACTTTGAAGTTGCTCGCCAGATCTTCCCCAGTGGCTAAGTTGCAGCTAAGTAGAAAAGCCAATTTCGTAAGTAATTTAAATTTAGTGCAATACAAATTATTATAATTAATAATAATCTTACCAAGAATCGGAATATGAAAACATTTTAAAATATATTAATCATGTTTCAATATTAATGTTCCGATACTGCATTCTTGTTTTTTGTTGGAGTATTGCTGCTGCGACTATCCTGATCTTAACCTAAAACTTAAGACTGATATGTCTGCACATAATAAAATAAGATTTCTTAATTACAAGCAATTAATTCAATTGCCGTATTTCTAATAAACTTATATTGTTAATTTTATGAGGGGAGTAATAATCCGCTCTTGGAATCACAATGTTTCTTGGTAAAAACTCCATAATTGCCATTTTTCATGATTGAATTACAAATATATGTGAATACATCCTACCCTAAAGCGTGTATTACCGTTGAAAACTGGAATTAGAAAATTTTCACGATCGCAATACTTCCTTTTACTATATATAGTAAGTGAAAGTAAAAAAATACATGTAAGCATGTGTGAAGTCATTCGTTATAATAAGAAACTTTGCACACTTTTTGTTTTTGTGGCTGTGAAAAAGTTCTTCTGCGCTTTTGATCTATAAATGTATACATTTAAAAATTTGCTATGTATTTTGCAGTTTGGACTGGTGAGGATACTTGAAAAACCATTAAAGTTGCCAGAAGAATGTATCTGTTCAGTTATGGAGACCATATCGACATTGATATCTATTCCTGCACGCCTTCGAAAGATCTTGATTTTAGATCTTACTCAAAATATACTGAATCTTATTGATGTAAGTTTTTTTATTTTTCATGTAGAATTAAATATTTTTGTATTTGATAACTGAATCAGTGAAAATAGATCCCATTCTTTTCTCTACTATATTAGTGCTAATTAATTTTGTGCATTGGTGTTTGAATTTGTATACATGCATGGTACTCGGCCATTTCAGATTAAATTTACATTAAAAAAATGCTGCAAATTATTACACAATGGTTTATTATTTCCAAATAACCCTGTTAGGGTATAACTTTAAAAAACCAAGGTATAAGGTATAAACAAATATTTATTCGTTTATTAATTTAAAAAAAACGGAATTTTTTATTTGTTATTTGTGTTCTAGATATCTTGGAACATAAGCCCTCAAATTTTGTGGAGAGGGGGGAGTGGATAATATATATATTTTTTTTGGTTGATTACAAATGTTTATTATTGAAAATAATAAACTAAAATGAATTATTAAATAATAATTTAAAAATCTGGTGGGCGCAACACATGACTTTTACTTACCTCTGTTGTTAAAATCAATTTAAGAATTTTTAAGTACATTTAAAGATACAAATAAATTGTTAAAGAATTAATTAAAATAAATTTCAATAGAAACATGTGTTTTATTAAATAATCAATTATATTTTTATCTACGACAGTTAGTTTTATCGGCTTTTCATCACTCTCCACTAACCTTAAAAATTCCGTGTATCAGGTAAAATTTTTTCTAAAATCTTTAGCTATCCTACAGTATATTATACATCTATTTTAGTATTCTTGTGTTCAAAAACACAAAAATTGTGTAAAAAACTATATCTGCACTTTTCTCTTTTAGTTGTTTATGAAATTCGCTCAACTTGCATATTTACTTGCTATTTATCAATGCTAATAAGATTATGTTCCAAATTTTTTTAAATCTACAAAATTAAAGGTACTTTAGGGTGATGACAGCGCCATCCAGTGTCCGAGCGATGAAACAATTGCTTTAAAAAAATGTTTTCAGTTTTCTCATTTAGTTGGATATCGAATTCGTTCAACTTATATATTTACCTGTTTTTTATCAATGGTAATAAGAAGATATGGTTATTTTTATAGAATATAGAAAATTAAAGGTACTTTAGAGGAAGAAAATTTAAAATATCCGCATTTAAGCCCTGTCAGACTATTTCAATCAAAATGAAACCTACATCATATTAAAGCCCATCAAATTTTACATTGATGTACAGAGTTTAATCAAAATGGTTAGAGCTGTTTTTGAGAAAATCGTGAAAAGGTGCAAAATGCATGGTATAAAGTAGATCTTCTGGTCAGCTGATTTTGATGTAAAAGTTTCTGTAACTTCTCGGGTGTATAGTTGTATTAAATATGAAATTTCTGTTTCATAGGACTTTTTGTTTTTGCCCAGGAGTTACCACACACAGACATTTTTGCGGGACTTGGTTATTTGGACTCAGGGGGCCCTAAAACACATATTTCCATTGAAAACTGGAAAAAAATTTCACAATCGCAATACTTTCCCTTACTATATATTTCATATATAGGAGGTAAGTGAAAGTTTTATATATATATATATATATATATATATATATATATATATATATATATATATATACTGAAAAAAAAATTGAATTGAATATAAAAATAGAATAAAAAAAAAACTCAATAAAAATTATCTAAGCTGCCCATCTTTGATCATAGACATAGTTCTCTGACCTGATATATTAACTGAATGAAGTTTAATAAATTAAATCAATCCCAGAATCCCTATAGCAGTTTACCATGTCCTTTTAGCAGTTTTCTAATTTTTTTTACTCTGTGTAGATCTAATATTTATTCATATCTCCCAACAATATATATAAAGTTAATGTACTCGTTAAAGATAAATAAAATACATATTCGTTATTTTACACTTTCATATAAATATAAAAATCAATTAACGGGTCTAATACATATTTACTTTATAGGGAGCAAAATTGAGTAGTATTAATTTTGCTATTTCCACTGATGTACTGGTATGTTTCAATCTATTGATAAAGGCCTATATTTCTTTCACAGAAACGGTGGAATTAATTTAACATGTAGAATTATGGCCATTGAGCTTGGTTTACATAGACTTTTTGTTCAATATCACTCGTAACAAAAAAAAATCCACTGCTATCAGGTCTGGAGAGTGTGCTGACTAAGTCACTGGCTTAGCTAATTTATTAATTAGGATAATCTCCGGCAGCATTAGTAGTGTTATTTAAAAAATACAAACAGAAACTATTGGCATATATAACACAAGTAAAAACCATATTGGCATATTTACCTTAAGTATTATATAAATGGAAGGCATAATGCAAAAATGTCAAATAAACTGAAAATGTTATTGAAAGTTTCAAGTACTAATTCCAAATTATATGAATCCTAACATTGTCAATATTTTATGTAAAGTCTAGGAAAGAATGCCATGTTAGTATTCTATCTCATGTTTACTATGTCCTGAACAAAGGGTTATTGACATACCTTCATACAAAATTTTTTTCTGTATTGGGATTTTTAGAGACTTAATTAATATTTTGAGTTTTAAAAATGTCACAAGCTTTAAACACTCTGTAAGCCTTTTAAAGCCTTTAAGCAATGAAGAAAATGTATGATTTAAATGCTTTAGTTAAGTTATTTGAAAATAAGGAAATTATAATTTCAACTTAAACAATTTTCTATACATCTGATGTCTTTCAAATCCATAATGAACTCTAATATCGGCTTCTTAAGAGCTTCATATAGTTTGTAATTTTACCTGCATTCATATTATTCCTAAATTTTGAAGGATGATGACTCAACAAGTAACAAAGTGCAAATGCTGGCCCTGGAAGTGTTGGCTTGGACCCTATCCCGCCAGATCGGGAGGGAATGGTTCATCGGCCTTCAGGGGGTCTCTAGGGTCATGAAGATGCTCTACAGGACCACGGATCCCCAGGTCCTCGACAGCGCAGGCCTACTCCTGAGGATGGCCGTCGAGCAGGATTCAACGCTTGCTGAGCTCTTCTTCAATGATGGCCTCGTCAAGTGGTATTGTACTCCCACCTGGATTGGCTTTTTTATTATTGTTTTTCTGGTAGTAAAGAAAATGGCGGTTATGAATAGGTTTGTTCCAACAAAAATGCACAACACCTGCATCTAGAGATTGGAACCGATAAAACTGTAACTGCAAACTACCACAGGTTTCTTGTAAAAACTGTTGAAAAAAACCTTATGTAATTCTTTAAACTCCATTTTTTCCTATTTGTTTTCAGTTATTTAATAAATATTTTTTATTCTTCATTTTACCGAACCCCTGATAACTTTTCAAGTTTATCGTTTTAAAAATTAGATTATAAAAATCGACGAAAATCTTGCCACTCCATCTTAATTTGGGCTTTGGCGTTTCAAGAAAGATTGAATTGAAAATCACCATCCTCGGCTAATCTCTGAACCTACTGCACCGTTTTATACGATTGAGTCCCAAAGTCGCAGTTAAGCCTAAAATATAATTCTTTAAAGCATTTTTAACTTTGGTTGTGATCCTTACAGTAGAGGTGAATCTTTTTCGAGAGGTGGAAATGTATTTCCAATGTGATGTAAATAAGATATGTATGGTAATCAATAATTGAGACGTTGATTTCCAAAAGGTACTAAAGGACATTTTTTTCAAAGTTGATATTTTCACATATTTGTATTCTAATGGTTTGGTTTTATCTAAATCCGTCATCAAATTTTATCCAAGAAACATAAAAATCCTTTAAAAAAGTCTTTAAAAATTTCATTTCATTCCAAAAGGTACTAAACCACATTTTATTTCATTCCAAAAGGTACTATATCCATGTTTCGTTCCAAAAGGTACTATATCCTATGTAAACAGATATAACCTTTCCTTTCATTTCCTTCCAAAAGGTACTATATTTCCTACTAAACGGCAGAAGCACCTAACCGCGTAATATATCACCATTAATTTATTGTTTTAATCATTTTATGCATTTTTATTGGTTCATTGAGCACGTCTTGAATCACCGCTATTATTTTGATCACTGGTTTTAACCTAATAATCAGTTTTTAGGCTATTTGAAAAAACTTAGTTGCGTCGCTTTGGTTCTTTTAGGTTGTCAATTAAATTAAGTTTTTTCATAGTATTTCTTCTTGCAGCAACATAAATTTGGTTTAAAATTTTTCAGAAAGTCACATTTTAATAGAATAATGGTATTTTATGCAGCAAAAGTTGGAATTAGCATTCCACGAACTTGCTAAATATGTGAAGAAAATCCGTGCATGATCTAACTTAGTAGTCGATTTTTTTATGTAAAATAAAAGCTCAAAAGTTATTATTTATCAGTATCTATGGTTAAATATTGTATACACGTCGTTAATAATATAATTAAATTTGCTAAATTCACACAAATAGTAAATACAAGTTCAAAACAAACTTCATAATTACATACTTTCTTATTATAGTGCCATAAATAGATAAATTGTCCTTTGAATATTCACTTTCTTTATGAATAATAGATAATCAATGTAATTAACCAACAAAGAAAGATGTTTCTCAGAGGAAGAATAAGGAAATATACATAACTTAGTGATTAACGATATAAAGACGTTAGTTATCGGTAATGTTGGATCAGGAAGGTTATAGTGACTGTTACCAACTTACCTCGCGTTATATTCTTCCAAAAAGTACTATATCCCTTTTAATTCGTTCCAAAAAGTACTATATCCATGTTTCGTTCCAAAAAGTACTAAATCCATATTATATTGTTTAAAAGTCATCGGAAAAGTGCAATAATTTGGAAAAATGAGTTGGTAACACCTTTATAAATCAACTTTTGATTTTAATAAAAAAAGAATCTCGTAAATTAGGCCAATAATAAATAAATGACAGATTTTTGCGTTTCCTGTAAAATTCTCTAAAGTGGATATAGTACCTTTTGGAAATCAACGTCTCAATTCACATGCCAACTTTATGTGCGACTTGTATCAGATAAGAAACGACCCATTCAGATCATAGAAAATTAGGCTGAAAGTCAATGGGGAAATGTATTGATATGGTGAAATGAATGAGGGTTGTTGAATAAGGTTTAAAAAATTTGTTATTTGGATGGAGCTCTGATCCGTTAATAGCACTCACTCTTTCAGTAAAATCTTTCAGTAACTAGAATATCGGTAAGTAATAGACTTTTGATTAATTATCTGTTTCGAAAACGTTAAAGGCTGGTAGACAACAAGCATCTTTGGAAGAAGAGCCCCCGATTGGAGACCGCCACGCAGACGATTTTCCATTACGACCTCTCACTCAAGTTGGAGTACTGGGGTCGTTTGGATGTCACTGACATAACCATGGATGGTTTCTTCTGCCGCCGGTTGGATAGGAAAGAAGTGAATATGAACTCCGCAGACATTTGGAGAGAAGACACCTGCCCGATCCGCCCGGTGTATACTGTCAACATTGGTGTCGACGCTAAGCCCAAGAGAGAGGATTCCATTTCGTTGTTTTCCTTCGGTAAGTTACAGCAATCAAAATATTACCAATTATTAAAGTAAACAATGCATAACAGTTTTTCCGACTATACGATTTATCAAGAAATATATTTCGGTTCATTTTAGAAAAGAAAGACATTATTGACAAATTTAAAACAAATAAGGATTCAATCGGGCCAAACGACTCCAATTTGAGTTTCTACGCCAAAAATCTGATTTCCGTATCTTATCGGAAGAAATCGGAAGAGCAAGTGACTGACACTAGATTAAATAAAATGTATACCGCACTAAAACAGCAGTTCAAAGACCAATTTCCCGAGTCGAGGTGAGTTGAAGATTTTTGTTTAAAAATTTACAGTATATTATAAGGATATTGTTTGATTTTTATATATTAGTGGTATGGTGTTGGGCAACATGCGTTTAGAGGAATCATATGTTATAGATATAGAAAGGGATCACCTATAGCATGGTGGCTAGCATAACAGCCTTACATGCCAAAGGTCACAGGTTCAAACTATAGGATTTTTAATGGGAGTAAAAAATCCTTAGTTATGCTGTGCTTCGGAAGAGACGTAAAAAGGTGGTCCCGAGCCTGTGCGATGTCAGGTACTCGTTAAAGACCCCTATCCTAATTACACCCGAACAGGCAAAATTTAGAACTCCCACTTCAGCATCGTCCGATTAGCCACAATAGCATAAAGTGACATTAAATAAATAAGAAAACAGATAAATAAACTAATATAGATGCTTATTGAAGAGTAAAGGTCTTCAGGTTTTTAAGTATAAATGTGTAGTAACTTTGTATCTTTATTGTATTTTTCTAAAAGAGGAAACATGACCAATTAAAAAAAAAACAAAAAAAACAATACATAAAAAAATGATAATAAATGAAAATTTGTATTTAATATTGTTCATGGATCATACAACCAACAACTTTGAAACATAACGTAAATTAAGTTATGTGATTTCTACTAAATTTGATGTAAAATCTTGTTAAATAATATAAACAAATGAGAAATTATATTCTTTATTCCTGATAAAACTCCAAATGTTAGTATTTTAAAAAAAAAAGTGTGTACACATCTCAATTAAGAAATATGTTTTTAGCAATATTTAGAATATCTGAATGAAGAAGCGGCTTTGTTCAGTGGATAGTGCACTAACTGTTTTCCGAGATTCGTTAATTAAGTATTCTGTTAATTTATTCATGGGAAGACCCTGAGATAGGGCGACCCTCCTTATGTTCACGGAAACTCTGTAAAGTGGGTACCCTAAAAATGAGGAAAATAAACCTAGCGGCTGAGAGTAATTTGCACTCATCACCTTTTTCTCGGCCGTTGACCAAGAACTGGTATGAATCCCCAAAATGTACTGATCCCAAGAGACTTAATGGATTGTGGAGGTACAAGTTATTCTGTAATTTTTTTTTAGTTTTCCTACTTTTTAAAAACTACATACAGAAAGAAGTACCAATCACTATATAATAAAAAACTTGGGAGTTGGGAGTAATTTATTTGCATATTCTAGGCAATTCACGAGAATTCTTTTCCTCTTCCTATTTATTGATATCAAAGATATCTTACGCTTCCTCGTCTTATTTTAAAATTAATATTTAAACTTTTTTTCATTAAATCATTCTAAATTGATGTTTTCAACCACACTGTGTAAGAAAATATAAAAAGTATAATATTATAGAGAAAGAAGAAACAAATTTTCAAAAATGTGGATTCAGGAGAGGGTGAAAGCTATCGCTTTGGTAGTTCATAAAGCTTTTTCGGGCCAGTACAATATAAACGAATGCACTTACCACACTTTCGAGCTGCATATTCAGGAACTGAAGGTATTTATTGATTAATGTTAAATTTATAGTAGTTTAAAAGATAAAATAAATTTTAGTTATTAATGAAGTATCATTAGATCCAGTAGTAGTCTGCTTTTCGCGGTTATCCTGTTTTCCTCTAGCGGTATGAGCTCTTCCTGAAGAAAAGTCCAGATAATAGGTGCAAAATGTCAGGAAATGATACTCTGCGGGAAAACCTTAGGATAAACTAAATAAATCTCTAAATTTATTTTTATATATAATATCATACTTTAATCTCTCCAGTACATATTTGACAGATATAAGCATTATCTTCGTATTCCACTTAGTAATTTCGGTCAAATTTATGAGTCGATTATTTTTCAACGTGTTTGACTTTGTTGGTGACTGAAGATCAAAATCTAATAGTGATTTCTTGATCAAGAATCTCATAAGAGTTGTTCCTTGTTTAAAACCAATAGTTGGTGGAATGAAGCTTCATACTCAAAGGGTGTAGTATTTTGACTATTCAGTTAGTGTAGTCGTTATAGTGCAATGTAGGACAGCTTTTGAAGTCCATGTGATACTAAGCCACAAAACATTAACTGATTTTTAAGCTTGAATGTATTTTATAAATTCCTCTTTCGTTGGATGATAAATTCAATAAAATACATTCTTGCGAAGAATGTTGTGAACAAAATATTAATAGTCAATAACACCAATCTTAGCCAATCCAATGACTGTCTATATCTCCGAGATCAGCCTTAACATAATCCTTCCACCTACAGCCCAGTCTACCACTTGGACGCCTACCAGTCAGTTCAGCGCATATTAACTTTTTTTGGGATCCGTTCTTCACTAAGCTCAACAACTTTACATTTGGGCCGTCGCACATTGGCAAAATCACCAATTTAGGTGGACAAAAGTCAAGTCAAAAGTTTGAAATTTTCCAGTGCTTCACTTTTTTATTATTAGTTGGAAAAAGACCCTTAACACTAATATTTCCCGCCTTACCGTGTTAACAAATAAATACTAACCGAGTGAATCATTCCTGTTCGCACAATAACCGGCAGTGGGTTTATTGTTATTCGATGGTCATTTATTGTGTTCAAGGTGTATTTAGAGCAAAGTCCTTTTGCTTTATTATAATATTTGAAATCTCACCTAAAGAGTTAATTTAGCAATTTGTAAATGTATGCCCCTATTTGATAACGAAAAACTATATAATCCCCAGGTTACCCCAAGGAATCGTTTGTAGGATTTGTTTCATCGAATCCTTTAGATATTAAAGTCTTTAATATACAAAGAATTTTTGCGATTTTTTGCGTTTTGGGTGATACATAATTTTTTTCAGACACAATACAAAGAATCAAAAGTTTTACAATCTATAATTTCAAGAATTTCCTAAATGATAAAATATACATCTATTAGCAGGTTTTAGCAACTCCGAGCCATAATTAGATTTTTTGTATTATTTTTCCCCGTATTCTGGGACTTCAAACGTAAAATGTAGGGAAGTTTTAGATTTTAGCAAAACAATTTGATGTTTGACCACTGTGCTCTCGCCAATCGTGTCAAAAAAATAATTAACTTTTATAAATTTTTCTTATAGTTTTTTAACATTTTTTGTCCGTAATCTGGGACCCCTATGTTTAATATAGACAAGTTTCAGAATTTTGTCCAATTAAATCGGTCATATTTTCCACTGCGCCGCGGTACTGCTTCATTTATACTGAATGTATAAATGAAGTAGTACTATTGTCTCATCATCTGATTTCTCCTGTGGCCTCATCTTCTTGGGACTAAAAGTGTTACAAAGAAAACCTTAAGGGGCTGTTCATCGATCAAAGTTAGGAATCTTATTGTCTCATGAAGTTGAACGTAGTATTAACGTACCACAAACTTAATGCTTCATAAGAATCCAATATTTTATTTAATATCGATTACAGGATCAACTACAAAATTGCCGGATCCCTTTGGGTAAGCTGGAGGTTGGGATGAAGCTGGAGCGGGCACTGCTGTTCAAGGTGCTGGCGGACCGCCTGGGCGTGCCGTGCGCCATGGTGCGTGGCCTCTACGCGGTGGCCTGGATCGAGGTGGATGTTCCTCCGCGCCCGGGCGACCCCTACCCGGACCTCCCCTGCCGGAAGGTAGTCACCAACCATCTCGTCGACCTGGTCAACAGACCTGGGAGGCTGGTGCCGCTCAGCAGCAAGGAGGCCAGCCTCTACTGCGGCCAGCCCATGCCTGGAGTAATCGATCGCTTGCCGCGTCACCTCGCCGAAAAGATGCCGGCTTGGATGGAAGAACCCAAGGAAGTCGAGGAAATACCGCGCCATATTGAAATATACTGATCATTGAAAGTAATATTTTAAAATAAATACTTACAAAAACTTATATCTATCGTTGTTGCAGTACTTAGCCTCCTCTACTTTTTTGCTTTTAATCGAAAGGTCGTGCTCCACATTCATCAGCCAAAAACCTGTTAATGAAGTCTTGGTCTGTCTATCTTTATTCTAGCATCTGGATTTCACATGCATACTTATCTCGTTCCAATCAGGGTATGTGTCCCACCTTCTTTTTCTGATCCTCTTTATCCTAGTGACAATATCGGTTCTTCGAATATTTTTCCTTTATTTGCCAAATAATTAACAACGGAATATTAGGAAAATGAAGAAAACATATTTGAATAACAGATATTGTCACCACACCAAATACGAAGGTTGGGACGCGTACCAAGATTGGAAGTAGATAGATATGCATGCGACATACAGATGATAGTAGCAAGATGCAGGCCTAATGTTTGCAGGATCGCATATTTAGTTGGACTTTTATTTTTCGGAGGGTTTTCTTTCAAACGTATTCAAAAGTCTTTTATCGTGGTGTGTCAAATCTGGACTCCCATTTGTATAATTAATAACTGGCTAGGGATAAAGGACTGTACGGTAAGTTTTTAATTTGAAGGTTCTGGATAAATTGCAACTTCTAAATATCTTCATATTGGCAATTACATTTGCCCTGATTTCTTCTCCATCCTCCTGATTTAATAGTATCCTCGTATCGGTAATAATAGCTCATGGGTACTTCACTGGGATAGTCTCTTGAATCAGTACCCAGCATCATTGGAATAACTCTTTCCAATTTCTTCTTTTGGTTCTTATCATGTATTTATGTAGGTGTGAAGTGTGATGTGATCATAGGAATAAGTTTTAGTTTTTTTGAACGTGGCTACAGTAACATAGAGTATAACTTTGAAAAGGTATAGATTTTTAGAAAAAATGTTTTTAAAATGATAATGTATAATATTGCTATATTATTTAGTCTAAAATAATATAATTCTTTAAACCTTTTTGAACTCTAACTTTATTTATTACTTCTTAAATTGATTTTACCAAGAGAGGTAAGTGAAAGTTGTGTGTTGCCCGCATCAGTTTTTTTTTGTTTGTTTTATCTTGACTAATGTGAAGGAAAAATATCTTAATGTTTATTTTGGATTTAAATATAGTTTAATTAGTATGCAGTTCAGTAAAAAAAAAAAATCTTGTACCTCACAATCCATGAAGGAACTTGTGTTCAGTACTTACAGAGATCCGTACTGTTTTACGGCCAATAGGTCTTGATCACGCTCAGCCGACAGGTTTTCCACTCAAGTTTTATGATACCCACTTTATAGAGGCTTGGTTTGCTTCAGGAGGATCTCCATACCACAGAGTCGCTCCACCTCTCCAATACCTGGATATGACTCCCAATTTAGCATCGTCAGATTAGCCACAGCAGCATAAAGTGACGTTAAAGAAATAAACAAACAAACAGACATACATTATTTTAAAATAAACAATGCATGTTTTACTACACATAAACTGTAAAAGAATAATTTGTTTGATAAAGAATTGATTTTATTATAAATTGTATTATAAATGTAAATGAAGAGAAATCAGTAAATGAACGAAAAATTACATGAATATTTTACTTATTTTATTTACATTAGATCGAAACATTTGTCATTGCAACTGCCGTGCATCGATTATCAATCAACGTTGCACTAACTTTTCGAAACTTGGCACTTGAATCAGGGCCTTCAACTCTCTTTACACAAGAAAAGACGAACGAGTAGTGAATCTTTATCATGTTTCTCATCTAAAACCTAAAATAAAGAGGATTGTTAGCTATAAATATACTTTAATATTTATTCTTTAGTAACACTGCATTGTATGAGTTAAGACGAATTAGTGTCATATTTGTAGTAAAGAAAGTGCTTTTAAAAATTCTAATGATAGTATAACATCCCGAAACTTCACGTGAATCAAGGATTATAAAAAATAAATAAGAAGTATAAAATAATCACATTTATTGATAGCTTATTACCACGTATCGGCCTTCAAACGCTCTCAGGTGTATCTCGTTTTTCAATGCAATAGTTACATTATTAAGGATTCGAACAAACTAAACAAAATGGAACTGTGGGTGGCATCAAGGACGAAACGTGGTAATTAATATTCAATAAATGTAGTAAAAAAGTAATTAGCTTAATTATTTTCACATAACGATTCAATCTCCATCTTGTTTTTAAAATATCATTAAGAAGATCGGTAGGTACCTTTGTTTCTGGATATCATGGGCTTATATTTTGTTATGTTCTTCTGTAAATTAAAAAAAAAAAAATTTTTGGCATTGGCTGTATTAACCCTTAGAGATTCCATAAACACCAAGATCGCCTACAGCTGAAAGATCGACAAGGTCCTCGGAAGTTTGCGAGATGGCAATTATAATAAGGAAACATAACAGAGCTAGGCGAGGTCTCGATAGCTGTATTTGAAGGTCTACCAGAGAGTGGAATTTATCGATTCGGGTATATAAGCAATAAACTATTTATTTACTTTGCTTAATAATCAATTCTTGTATACTAACAGAATTCGGTTCGAGAATAAGAACCCAATAAATTAAAAAAATGATTGAGGCAACACACGACTTTCACTTACCTCGGTTGTTAAAATCAATTTAAGAACTATTAAATGAAGCTTGAGTTCAAGAAGTTTAAAAGAATTATATTCAGTTTCGTTGGAAACACATGTTTTAGATTAAATAATACAACAATATAATTTTTTTAAATAATCACTTAATTTTATGTCCAATTCGTCACTTAAATCACCTTCCACAACTTTTTGTATAAGACAATATTTTTCAAAAACCTTTTGCTTTGCTACGGTATACTATGCTTATATATTACTATTATTATGTTTGAAAAAATAAAACCTACATGATATTAAAGCCCATTAAATTTTCCATAGATAAAGCAAAACCTCGCGCGGATCTCATTACCGCGTATGGGGAGCGTCGTATGGTGGCGGATGTGGGGATGGTCGGTGGAATTTCCTCGGAAGCTCCTCCCGTCTAAGTCCGATGGACTCGCTGACCAACAATGAGAGCGGACCCCCAGGCTTGCTGGAGGGTGTGACGTAGGTTCGAACGCCCTACTCACATATTTTAGTTCACAAAATATCACCAAAAGTCATGGATTCCTCGGAGGTAAAACGCTCAATATCCGGAGGTAAACTAAACTAGAAAAAATGAAATCCAGGAAGAAATAATGTCCCGGTTAAAGGTGGGAAATGCGTGTTATTATTCAGTTGCTAAGTTACTTAGTTCGCGGCTTCTATCTAAAAACTTAAAGGTTAGAATTTATAAAACTATTATTCTTCCAACGGTTCTTTACGGATGTGAAACGTGGCCGCTTACTTTGAAGGATGAACAACGGCTTAAGGTTTTAGAAAATAAGGTATTGCGTAAAATATTTGGTCCGAAGAGAGATGAAGCCACTGGAGAGTTTAGAAGGTTGCACAACACGGAATTGCGGAACTTGCATCCGGGGAATATAATTGAGCTGATTGCATCGCGGAGACTCAAATGGGCGAGTAAAGTTGTTGGGCTCGATGACGAGCGGATTCCGAGAAAGTTGGTATTTGCTGATCCGACTGGTAGGCGTCCGAAAGGTAGGCCGAAGCGGAGATGGGAGGATTGCGTTAAGGCTGATCTCGGGAGCTTGGGTTTGAATGGTGAACATTGGACGAGTCTGTGTAGGCGGAATTTGGTGGTATCGGCATCGAACCTTCGGGTTCGCTAAGCCTATTATTATTATTATAAAGCAAATCAAAATCGTTAGCGCTGGCCGATTTTATTAAATAAGTTGCTGTAATATCCCAGGCACTGAAATATGAAAATTCAATTTTATATTACATCATTTTAGAGCTGGACCTTCAACATGAACACAAACCTTTTTGCAGGTCTTGGTCATTTGGACTCTATAAAGTGAATTTCCGGTGATAACTCGAATTCTTAAATTTTGATACCCAATACATATTTCACACATATGTAAGTGAAAGTAAAAAAAAAAAAATAAAAAAAATACATTACATATTTGTGGAAATCAATATAATTTTGCTTTGTTGAAATGCTTTTCTCACTTATAAATATAAAATGGTTGCTGATAAGCAATCCGTTATTTTTTCTAAATTATTCAATATCAACCATCTCATTAGAGAAATAACAGCTACATAAATATTATCAAAAAGAGGGAATTAAAAATCTCAGAATTCAAAAGTACGAATATATTAGAAATAATTAAAAATTACTGCTGCCTTAGCAACATTGTCTTCGAAAGTGTACACTCAGCTTTTTCAATGAATTTTTGCGGACGTTGCTCAAACCGGACCTCTTTTCAAGTTCAAGACTATTGCCTCAAGCTTTATTCGTTTTACTTCCCTGTTTCCGGTTCTGTTTATTTAAAATTTTATCCTGTTGTGGCAGGTGCTCCTCAAGGCAGCATCCTAGGTCATGTCCTCAACTGTTATTGTAGATATTCACACCACTACAAAACTTTACGAGCCATATTATTCATCATTATAATCAAATCCTGATTATGTAAAATTCTCAACGAAACAACTTAATGAATAGAAATGCATTCAAGACTTTTATTCTTCACCATAATTGAGAAGTTGATTTCTAAAAAGTACCAAAAGGACATTTTTTACGAAATCGATTTCTTTTTATATTTGTATTCTCATCATTTAGTTTTATCTAAATCTTCCATTTGGTTTTATCTAATGAATACTCAAGTTCTTTAAAAATGCGATTTAGAAATGCAATTATTTTCTAAAGGTATTAAATTATACATTTAATTTCATTCCATAACATGCTAAAACATTTCATTTTATAACTTTAATATGTTGTTATTAGAATTTTGTTATAAGAATCAAACCAGCTAGTTCATTAATAGAGTAATGAGTGATTTTCCCGCTTCCTGAAAATTTTTCTAGAATGGTAATGGGATCTTTTGGAAATCAACTTCTCAATTCCTCCCCATCAGATTCAAAAGACAAGATTTTAACCAGAATATTCAGCAAACTGTACAGAATAATAAGTATTGTAAAACCTTTAGCAAAGATAATATCGTCACGCTAACGGAGACATTATCTAATTAAAAATTATAAATAAACTCTGATAAATTCGATATAAACTCTAATAGATTCGATATAAACTCTAATATATTAGATTAGATATAAACTCTAAACCAATTGTCAATCTATTTATATTAACGTAATGATGTGTATTAAAATTTAAAAGACGAGTGGAGATTAACATTCATCCACGAAATTAACATCTAGGAACGATCTACCGTAACTACCTGTGTAAAGACAGAAGATTGAATGAAAAAAAAAAATCTTGTGGAGAAGTTAATTCGAGGATGCAGTCATCAAAACAGAAACAGGAATAAATTTAATTTATAGTGCCAACGCTTCAGCCTAAATTTTAGGCCATCTTCAGGGCGATTAAAGGAGGGAGATCACAATAAAGATTTTCAATATATTTCAATTATATCTGTATGCCTTAGTTCTCTTCTATTTTCTATCAGAACTATTGATTATACAAGAACCATTTGATGATTATTGTAATTTCTCTCCTTCAATCGCCCAAAAGATGGCCTAAAATTTAGGCCGTAACATTAGCACAATTAATTAAGTTTCTACTTAATAGTGTTGATGACTGCAGCCGAATTAACTTCTCCTCAATATCTACATAAATAAATACTATATTATTCTGGGACATGTCTCTTTAGAATAAAATATACAGAATTTACAAAGAGTGCTTTGGAGTCTTAGAGTAAATACATATAAACAAGTTAATAATTAGTGATATAAAATAGACATCTTTAAATGAGAAGAAAACAATAACAGAAAAATAAAATAAAAAAGCTTATTTGCAATTATATTCAGCCTGGATATTCATTAAGTGATTAAATATACAGGATTTGCAGGTAGAAAGAGAGTTGGGGTGACGGATGGAATAAGAGATAGAATTCCATTGATGATAGAATGGATTGAGGATCGAATTTGAAAGGATCTGTCGAAATATGCAGTTCGGTGGGCCGTACTGTCTATATTTGAAGGCCTGAAGCGTGCACAACTGGGATAGACAGAGGATTTAAATCGTAGAAGGTCAAAAATGTATGATGGGCGGCGGGATTGGATAAGTTAGTCAAGGAATGACGCAAGGAAATACTTGCGACGATTCGAAGGGTAAAGCCATTTCAACCCACCATAAAATACATACATACGCCCTGCATACAGTCAACCATTCCTATCTCATTATGAAAATAAAATATGCATTCGATGAAGAGCCGACAATTTAATGCCAGCTACAGTGCTCTCGAACAGCAGCTGAAACGTTTAGAAAAGAAGCACTGTGAAGTGCCTGGCCGCCGAGATGCAGCAATGACCCGAACCATTCCTCACAAACAGCCATTGTAGGCAGCTAACTCTATTATAGGAGCAGGCAACTTCTCATCCCTGACAAAGCAGTTAAATGTGACTCCCGAGAGACGGTCACGGATATCAGAAGAGTCTGTAATTGATTCCAGCCATTTTATTTTCTTTTTCTTATCATCTTCTGGGGTACAATAGTGGCTGCCTGGCTCATAGCAATTTCTATTTCTATGCTTGAACATTTCAGTTTATTGTCCTGTGGGTGGGTGCGTACCTACCTCAATCGTAGGCGCTGAATCTCTTCTTCTTCTATCTAACTATTTATCATACAAGAATCAGTTTATAACATTAAAAATTTAAAAAAAATTCTTAATTTTTTATGTGCATTATATCACCATTAAATCATTTATTGCTTCCACATCAATGATTAGATTATGACAAAAATAGGTGTTAGTATAAGTCAAACAAATTTTCAAATACCCCGTAAGTACAGACACCTCTATTACTTAATTAATTAATTAAGTTGTCCAAACAATCCGAAAATAGAAACTAATGATGTAGAATTGCAATAAAATTAAATCTGTTTCTGGGACAAAATATTTGATATGCAATCTGGAGATTTGGAGAAACAATATGAAGGAATATTGATTCCTCGAAACACCCATGATCGATATGAAAGGAGAAATGGTATAATGACTGGTGCGTGTACCGAGAAGTTTTCCAACAGGTATTTTTTAAATAAGAACGCCTCATTAACAGGTACATGAATAAGTAGAAACCGAAAATCAGAGAGGCGGACCGATCCCAGATGAACTTCGCTTAATAAACCGGAAGGTGATTGCCCAAGACAGTCTGGAGCGGAGGTAGCTGATAGAGGTGACTAACAACGGCAACAAAACAGGAAACAGGGAAAAGCGACTGTTTTTAATTGAAGATCAAATACAAAACAATAAAGAATGATGAGAGTTTTCTAATTGGCCGTTTTATATTGGCCTTTACAACAAATTTTATTTAACATATTAATTTAGAACTTTTACGTATATACAGGGTGTTGTAATTGCACGGCACTATTTTAGGTATGTGTTCACTAACACAAAATGAACAAAAAAGTTCATATTGCTATATATCTCAAATTCATTTATTAAACAGATATCAAAGGTTAAAGATTTATTACTTATTTACTACATTATGACTGACTTTAAAAAGTTTAACGTCTATAATACTAAATAACAGGATTTAATCACCTGATAAACAAATGAACGATAAGCAATGACAGTAGATGCTCATATGTTTGTCTAGTTCTCTGTGTTTTAGTGTATCATCGCTATACTTATCATCATTTGTCTAAATCTGTGTGTTTTAGTGTGAGTCAATACTATGAAACAGTTCAATTTATGAGAATAATGGAAGACACCATAAAGGATGGTGCTTGATAGTTACTGCGGCTTCCACGATCCGATTTCTTAGCTCTATGCACCTAACCATAAGTTAAAACAATGTCTGTTGGTTCGGCCAAAGTGATTACATTTATGGTGTCTTCCATTATCATCATAAATTGAACTGTGTCACAGAGTTCTCTCACACTAAAACACACAGATTTAGACAAATGGTGATAAATACAGCGATGATACACTAAAACACACAGAATTATACAAACAGATGAGCAACTACCGTCATTGCTTATCGTTCATTTGCTTATCAGGTGATTAATTCCTGTTATTTAGTATTAAAGACGTTAAAATTTGTACAGTCAGCCTTAATGTAGTAAATAAATATAAATCTTTACCTTTGATATCTGTTTAATAAATGAATTTGAGATATATGTTAATATGAACATTTTTGTTTATTTTGTGTTAGTGAACACATACCACATAGTGCTGTGCAATTACGAAACACCCTGTATATTTATGAATGTAATAATCGGAATTATCTCTTCTCTTTCATTATATTTATAATTATTATAACATAAATAAAACTGAATTATTGTATATAAAGTTTTAAAAATCAATAAAATAAATATATTTAATAGAAAAAACAAAAATATATTAAATATACTCGTATTTGTTTGGAATGACCCATAACGGAGAACGAAGAATGTTATTGTAAAACCCATAGAAAAACCTATTGTACATGATCTAAACAGAAATTATGTAAAACGATGTTTTCGATTAAATATTACTATTCGATAATAGTTATTAGAAAGGGAACGACAATCCTGGTCTAAGTGCCTAGAGGGTAGATTTTCGCTGAAGAACAAAGAAGAGGAGCACAAATGATTATTAAGATATGTAAAAATAAATATATTTGGAATGTAATATGAAAATATATGTACTCATAATTGACGGTGTAAATTGTGTAAACAGTTAATTGACATCATCAAAAGTAACCTCCCAAGTTGGTTATCAGTTATAGGACTCTTGATTAACAAGCTCTGATTGGACGTGCCTAATGACCCTGAGCACATATTACGTTTCACTGCTGGGAAAGCTGCTTTCACCACCAGGAAAACAGATGCTTTTACAATATCGATCGAAAAGAAAACTGTTTGTATTACTGTTTCATGTATTCATATATTCACTTAAAGGTGTTTGTAAAGTGCACAGCCATTTTTGACACTCCCAAATCAGGTTTCTGCAGGTTATATGCAGAGAATTATTGTCAGCCACTCTTAGAACGATCTGACTCTCTGCTGTCAATAATTCAAATGGGTATCTCTCTCAAGTCGTGAGTTTACGCTTTTGGTTTATGTACCTTATGAGGTAGTGTAAGTTCTGCAAGGCTTGAACTATTACATTATTCGTGTTGGTAATTGTTAAATTTGTTTCTTGTCTGTTGCGCAATGAAGGAGATTAAAAAATAAAATAAAAAAATGAACCATAGTAATTGACCAAAAGAAAAAAGTAATTACATCTCTCCCTCTAAATTTGCAGTCTTATGGTTGATGACTTTTATTATGGGTTATTATGACTTTTTCATTCGTACGAATAACGAATGAAAAAGTCATAATAACCTGACAATAAAATAATAAGAACCTGAATAACGAATAAAAAAAATTTTGGCTGTCCGTTGTACGCATTTATGGATGCCGAAATGCTCTCGTTAGTGCTGTTCGATAGAGAATTGAATTCTTTACAAAAGAAAAAAAGAAGTATCGTTTTGAAATTATAAGTGGTGATTGGCCATTTTTCTTCGATTAATTTATTCCTATACATATAAGCCCAACAGCTAGATAAATTCTTATAGCCTTATATAATTATTTGGAAATAATAAACAATTGTATGATAATTTTTACAGCATTTTTGGTTTTGTTATTAAAATTTAAGACTTAAAAATAAGAACGTTTTATAAAATACAATGTAAAAATAAAATTATAGAAATATTTAATATGATTTTCTGATGATTCTATATTGTAAGATCTGATATAATTTAAGCAATGTCTCTATTATTTGTTTTTTTTTTCATCTAATTCTAACAGATTTAGAAGTTACTAGGAATTACTATTACTATAGGGGTTGGTATTACTACAGATATATTATTTTATATGCTAAATAAGTGTAATAAATGGTTACATGAAGTACTATAGTGTTTTGAAGTTTTTGTTTTTTTATATTTTAATGACTGGCACCTTTTTACTCCAAAAACACATATATTATTAAATTCAAAGATGTGTGATCCTGAAATTCAATAAGAAGAGATTGGACCCTACAGAAGGCCTAGTAAATATTTATTATTCGGAATTTAATAATTATATAACGCTGGATTCGAGGTCCAAATGCACGGGAAAATATCCTAAAATCATTATACATTAGAAATACCAGTATTCTTTCCTGAAAATCATCATGGTTTTACTCTTAAAAAATTGAAAGCATTAAAAATATATTATATCTGGGACCTTGTGCATATTGCCATTTTTTTGGATGATTCCAAATGGGACGACTAGACTGTTGAACAAATGCTATCCGAATGGAATGTCTAATGTGGCAGGAAGAGGCCCAATAAGCAATGTAAGCCCGGTCACGCGGGGGAGGCTTCGACAGTCGCATGACAATCAGCCAAAGGACGGAAACGCAATTGCTCAATGAATCGGAGAAAGTCAACCGACTGTTGTCGGTGCCTTCTATCAGGGGGTTGGTGTTGCTATTGCTGAAGTATTATTGGCAAAAAAATCGTCATAAATGGGGAACCAACGGAGATAAACCTAGATCTTCACTTTCTGTCTAGAATAGGTAATTAATCTACCGAAGTGAAGTGGGTGTAAAAAACGGACAAAAAGAGAGATTTAGAAAATTATCAGATTATTTTAATAAAAATTAGCATTCCTTTACGAATTTCATTCCAAATTCTTTTATTTAAAATAGGAAGGAAAGGTTATTAATATTTTTCATGATCAAATTTAATTCGTTATACATTTTTTCACAATCTTGAATAATTAATATTACTATATTAATTCTGTATTCCCTCCCCTTACAGGGAAAGCATCCCACATTCGACATTCTGACTATTTGAAAATATTAGCAAACTTATTCGGGTTTTTTTTCCATATACAATTTACATCATGTTTTAACAATATAAGAAAATAACTTCAATTTAAAATTCTGTTAGTAAAATAATTAATTGAAAACAGTAAATGCTTAAGATTCATTTTTATTCATTAGTTATTTTTGAAGTTCAAAGGGACAAAAAATGTGCCTTTATTAATTTTAAATGAATGATAAAATTTTATTTATTTATAAAGAGAGCCCCCAACAGTCTAATTACTCAATGACAGTTGGTCATTGTTACAAAAGATGTATTTAACTCATCATATCACGAACATACAAAACAAAAAAAAATCAATAAAGTAACAATAAGGAAAAATAAAACATTTACTTTATACATAAAAATACAAAGTAACAACTTACAAAGAGAATAACAATAAATAAAAAAAAGAAAAAAGAGAAAACCTATAGCGAATATATAAATGAAATATAAAGAAAATAAAAATCAGTAAGCAAGCTTAGAAGTGAGTAAGCTTATGTAATCCAATCTTCAATTAACTTTCTCAATTTGCTCAAATTCACCCTAAAATCCAATTCAATTCATTATTTATGGATTATTATTTATTCAATGTAAGGTATTATTAAGTCTACTTTGATCACCTATTTTCGAAGAACCTACAAAGGTTTTATTCTCTTTTAAATTCATTATTCAAAAAAAAAAAAGTAGATTTAGGTTGGATTCTTATATGTCAGTTACATCATGCCTTATGTTCATATACCATGTTAATTTAAAATGTTATGAATTTTGATTTTATGTCCCTAACCAACACCCAACTATTACTCAGAATGTAAAAAAAGTTTCATGGAAAGGTTTTATGGGGTCGAACTCATGTCTGAGTATTCAGTGACGTAACCTTAAGTGTTGTAAGATTAACTTGATGCTATAAACTAATTATTACAGTAAGCATGAAGTTTAGTTGCTATAATAAAATTCCTGGTAATTAGTATTAGAGGATAGTGAAATGAATGGCAACTTCCTTCTTCGTTTGTCCCCGCATTTATGATAATCCACAAAGCACTGACGATCTAATTTTCAACAACCTTTGCTTTTATGGATGTTATTCTTCATTTTGCAAGTTGCAAAATATAAAGCAATGAACGAATATTTTGAGTAGACTTGACTCGAAGTTCGGTCGAACAAAACAAAAAGTAGATTTTATTCTGGACCTTCTGTCCCCTAAGAATAACAGTGCATTACAAAAACTATTCTTGTGTCTAGCATAATTATAAAAACATTACAAAACAAGCTTAAGGTTATACTTATATAAGTATTAAATACGATTATTTTAACGACATACAACAACAACTTACATTATTTATGAAGTAGTAAATACAACGAAAGTATAGATGTTTATATTATATTAAACAAATGTGTATATACAGTTATTATAATTTTACTTCTCACTAATATCATAAAATCGGTAGAAAGAAAAAAAATAAAAATTTTTGTTTACATATTTGTAGTGTTCCTGTTTTAGAGTGAAATATGACCATTATTCTTACTTATTATTCGGAAGATTGATTGGTGAGGAGATGAAGGAATAATTAGTTTTTAAATGGGTTAAAAAAGAAGCTTTGCGTATAGAAGTAGGAATGGAATTCCAAAGTGAAGGTAGCACGCAAACTAAAGGATTTTTTAAAGGATGATGTTCGATGAGAAGGAAAATAGAGCTTAGTGGGCTTGGATTTGTGTTAAACGAATGTACCGATGAACAAGGGATGAGTAGGTCAAGAATGTACATATGACTTTGGGAATATTTTGAAAAGTGCGGATTAGGAATACTCTCAGGAATACTGTCGGCGAGAAACTGGATTGAGCCACTTCAACTCGACATACCTATTGGCGACGTTGGAGCGTCTGGGGGACCCCGAAGGTGAATCTTATAAAACACGAAGAACAGCTTTTTATAAAATACCGGTATACTTTCAAGAGAAGAAGATACGCTTTTTAGATAATCTGATGCTCTAACATTAATTGGTTGTTGGGAAGAGTTTATAATAACAAAGATTTCAAAACTGTGTGGGGCAAGTTAGGCCCTTAGCAACGCATATATATTCATGCGTAAGCATGTATAGCTTTTTTCAGTCAAATTCATAATTTTTTCAGTCAAATTCATAATTTTTTCAATCGAATCCATAATTTTTTCAGTGAAATTCATAATTTTTTCAATCAAATTCATAATTTTTTCAGTCAATTTCATAATTTCTTGTACCCATTTTATACAGTCAATTTAATGAGGTTTTGCTACCAAGAACATGACATTTTTATTAAATCTTGTTGTTGTTTATCCATTTAACGTCACTTTATGTTACTGTGCTTAATCCGACGGTGCAGCGGGAGTCTTTACGTTTTGCCTATCCAGGTTTACTTAAGATAGGAATCTTTTACCAGTTCCACTTTTTAAATCTTTTAATAGACACCTGTGGTGCACAAATATAGGGCCATCTGCTGGTTTTGGACTTGCGACCTTAAGCATAGAAGGCTGTTATGCTAGTCACTACTCCAAAAGGTGACCCTCGATACATTCAACAAGGTGTTAAAGATTAATATGTCCAAGGTCACGGGTCCAAAGTCAAACCCGTCAAATTCAAACACCTTGTTGAATGTATCGAGGGTCACCTTTTGGAGTATAAAGTGACGTTAAATGGATAAACAACAACAAGATTTAATAAAAATGTTATGTTCTTGGTAGCAAAATCTCATTAAATTGACTGTATAAAATGGGTACAAGAAATTATGAAATTGACTGAAAAAAATATGAATTTGATTGAAAAAATTATGAATTTGACTGAAAAAATTATGAATTTGACTGAAAAAATTATGAATTCGATTGAAAACATTATGAATTTGACTGAAAAAATTATGAATTTGACTGAAAAAAGCTATAACTAGGTACTGTGCGTATCATCTCCTTTTAAACAGCTATTAATGATGTAATTAACCTGAATTATTCCTGTTGCCATAACCTTCAAGAGGAAAGTGATCTCGAAAAATTATTTAGAAACGATACCAGCTCCACCACCAATGCCTCCGTAATCAGACTAGGTATACGATTAGGATCAAGCAATCAGGAATGCCGACGTGAAGTGAATCAGAGGATTATGCAAGAGAACGGTCAGTGCCTCCTATATTAGATTATGTGGCTCATAATGATATCATAATAACATTCAGCTCAAAAACCAGGGCATGTCCCATTTTATTTTAATTATAAACAGATTTAGAAGTCATCGTAAAATATGGACATTGGATAATATAGGTTTTTTCCGTGAAATTCATAATTTTTCAGCCAAATTGACCATTTTTTTAAACAAATCCATGATTTTTTCAACCAAAGTCATAATTGTTTTTAACCGATTTCCTAATTTATTTAAAATTGTGACAATTTATATTTACTTTAAGTATTTGTTAGGTTATTAGCAAATCATATAATCTACTTTTGGATATATATTTTTAAGTGAATCAAACAAAAGAATACCAATAAAATCTAAACTAATTTTTTTAAAAATAATAATTATGATTGTTTGTATGATGTTTATTTATTTGCCAACTTTGTATTTATCTCAATTATAGATTGTTGTTTTGATTTTTATTTATTATTATTTTATTGTATATATATATATGAATTTAATTATTATTATTTTATTTAATTTTACTTTATTATTATTTTCTGTATATATTGTATGAATGTGGTCTCATATCACTACCACTACTGTTCATTTTGAAACAAATTGTAACATATCTCAATAAATAAATATTTAAAAACTTTTTTTATTATAAAAATAAATAAACTATCTTTATACATAAATAGTGAAGTATTAGAGTAAAATATACAAGTAGCACAAATAAATTTTAAATCCTTATATTCATAGATAGGAATTCGGTCAACAGACCAAACAAAAATAAGAGATAAAAACCTAAAATCAGGTTACTTGATTTTTTAAAGTAATATGCGTATAGATAATGTTTCTAAAAATTACTAATTAACTAATTTACAGAAATTATGGCAAATAATATTTTTTTTTTATCTTCAAATTTGTATTCACAACCGTCAATCAATGTTTACAGTTCGCGAATTCTAAGAAGGTTATGACACTCATGCGTGATAGGCATGATGGAGAGATGTCCAACGGCACCTCTTCCTGGGGCAAATAATATTAAATTAAGAATTTACAAGTAAGAAAATTAAAGTTAATTATATATTTGATAATTCTGTTGGAGTTTTTTAAGGACTATTTGTGCTTCAATGAAAAAGCATTGTGAAAACCTAAGAATGATCATGAGAACGACCACAATACCATGGTTCAGAAGTTCTCTTGGGTTTTGTTTCAGACAATCCTATGAGTCAGGGGTGGACTAACATGGCCATCACTGAGTCACTATACCACAAGCAGCGAGTTCCGAATAATGTTACATATGCATTATGTTCCTTCCTGGAATATAATGATCGATATAATTTTGAATTTCGACGTAACATTTAGTTTACGTCTGGTATCTGTCACATTTAATATGTTTAGTGTGATAGAAGGATTGTCTGTAACATAATTTGATAAAATATTCAAGAGAAGCATATAAATATTTGTTGGTAATGATTTGACATGAAATGTGATTGGAAGCATTGCTTATTATAAAAAATAACTTAACTAAAATGAAATTTACCTAACTATAATTTCTAAATAAAAACATATTTTCAAGTCTGTAATTGAATTCTGCTGAATAGAATTTTTCATATAAATGAATAATAGTTGAATTATGAATCATGATAAATAAAAACTCAGAAAAATGTAAAAAGAAGTAATATTCTTGGACAAAAATAAAAATAAAATCTATAATTTAAAAAATATACTTTACATAATACAGTAAACCTTTAAATTTCTTTTTTTTTTTTTTATTATTTTTTTTTTTTTTGCATTTGTTATAATATTCTATTATAATAAATTTAATTTCATACTTTTTCTCTTTTACCTCATTTTTGAGGGGAGAGAAGGAAACTTTTATAGGGATCCGTTAATAAAAAAAAAATAACTAAAGGTCATTTCTCGCAAAATTTATATTTTGACATATTAATATTCGAATCGCGTTGCTTTTATCGGAGCACCATTTATATATTATGCCAGAGGTCTAAGTATGTAAATAAAGTTGGAGGATGAGAAAAAATATCGGAGCACCTCACTTGATTCTATCTAAAAGATACTAAATTCCTATAAAATACCGTTCCTAAAATGTTTATCCAAAAAGTACTAACAATACGTACACATTTAATTTAAAATATATCCTTTATACACATATATACAAAAAGAATATAATTATAATTATATTATTATATCTATCATCTGATTTGATTAAGTATATCAATTTTTTTTAATTAAAACAAAAAATCAAACCTTTAGCCTTTAATAATGATTTATTTACATTTTTAAATTCAAAGCTTACCTAAAATTAGTGCTACTTTATTTCAATATTGCTTGTTCTTTTTCATTACTTTTTCTTTAACGGGATTCCTAAATTTTACTTATCCAGTTTAATAACGACGGGGATATTTTACAAGTACTACATACATCACAAAGGCTAGGGACAACCATTTTACGTCCCCTCCGAAGGACGATATAACTAAGAATTTTTACACTCTTAAAAAATGGTCCTAAGGACTTCTGCCGGTGTTATTTCAATATACAAAGGTTATCTAATTTAAACAAAATTATGATTATACTGAATATAGGCTGATACTAAGACATATTGGAAGATTCTCTCCATATTTTTGTTCACAAAATTAGTGATTTTATAGTATAAAATTAATTTTTTTCAAGAATTGCTGTTCGGAGCACAAAATCTATTCCGAAATGAAGGCGGGGATACAAATTACAGTGCGTCAGCAAGGCCCTTCCTGGTCAGCGGTAAATACATCGAGTGGATCTCATACCGGTGACCGCGCTCTTTCCTTCCTCATACTTCTCAACCTGTTACCTCTACATATTCATTATTTCATGAATGATACGTTCGTACATTTAATTTATCAAATTTAGGAAAAGAGAAGAAAGATAACCTGGTGATAGCATATTGAAATATCTAAGTATCTGTCAAAGATGGATAAATCATGTTAAAAAAAAATAATAATAAAATAAAATCAGTAATGAACAAACTGAAATTCTATTCCTCTTTCCTCCATAACTTTCTCTTTTCCTTCATATTTAATCATTAATTGATATCCAGTCACAATAGATTTGTAAATAAGTTTCTATTTAATTTATTTTTCTTCTAATTTAAATATGCCTATTTTATATCAGTAATTATTAATTTCTTTTTATCTGTTTATTTACTCTAAGATCTTTAAGCCAATTTTCTACATTCTGTGTATGTTATTTTAAAGGGACTTGTCCGAGGATAATAAAGAATTAATTTATTTAAAAAGCCGATTTATTTTTGTACAATTTATTTTTGGTATACAATTGATTAGTATTTTTTAACCAAAAGACCACCAATAACTATAAAAAAGAGAATAAAAAAAAAAAAAAAAATGAAATTTTACCCATAAACACGGCCATAATCCAGTTATCCAGAGAAAAATTTGTATAACTATAAATCTTATTATATATTTTTTTGTTCTTACGTTAATATACATTGAAGAATTGTAATTTTCTTTTCTTCGTATAATTTATTTTAAAATATAAAAATAAATCAGTTCTTTTTTTTTTTTTTATTGTTCTCCTGTTAACATACATTTATTTCTCTTGTTTGTGCATTTTTATTAGAATTTATCTTTTATTTTATCTTCTTTGTTCAGGTTATTAGTTCAATCCTATTGTTTTCAATTCTTGTATTATACTCTAAAGGGACTTGTCCCAGAATAAATAAAGAATTATTATTATTATAACGTTATTCATTAAAACGTCATAAACCAAAAAGAAATAAAAAAAAAAATAATAAGTTGATCCATATATTTTGGTTTATTATTTTCAATAATCAACGTTTGTAATCGATCAAAAAAAAAAAAAAATATATATATATTCAAAATTTGAATGCTTACGTTTCAAGATGCGTAGAATCCGAATGACAAATAAAAAAAGAGGTCACCCATAGCGTAGTTGCTAGCATAACAGCTTTCTATGCCAAAGGTCGCGGGTTCAAACCTGCGGGGGGCCCTAGGATTTTTTAATGGGAGTAAAAAATCCTTAGTTATGCCGTCCTTCGGAGGGGACGTTAAAAGGTGGTCCCGAGCCTGTGCGATGTCAGGTACTCGTTGAAGATCCCTATCCTAATAAAACCTGGATAGGCAAAATTTAGGACTCCCACTGTAGCATCGTCCGATTAGCCTTAGTAGCATAAAGTGACGTTAAACGAATAAACAAACAACAACAAATTAAAAAAAATCTGTTTGTCCGCTGTCCGCCGACCGCTGATTTCTCTGAAAATACTGGACCCATTTTTTTTAATTCGCCAAAAAATACTAGTCCATTCAACGATGATCCTAACATCTAGACGTTGATATCAGCTGGTTAGTTTTAAAATGGCGGCCGATTAAAAGGATTTTACTCAATAACTCAGTTATTTTTGAAGATAGAAAAAAGAGTGTGTAGAGTTATAGAATCAGTAAAGCGCGAAAAAAAAAAATATAAATAAAATTCATATTTATAATTAAGTGACAGATTATAATAGATGTAATTATCGGTCATTACACCAAAAATCGTTTATTATTGTTTGTTATTGTTTGAGGATAGAGAAAAGTCGAGAAAAAAATTTCGTGATCAGGACTATGCGATGAACTAAGTGCTAAAAAAAAATAAAAAATAAAAATAAAAAAAATCATCTTATATGGTCAAGCCACAACTTATTCGAGATGTGATTCTCTGATAACTCAGTTATTATTGATGATAAAGATAAAATGTAAGGTTTTCTGGAATCAGGAAATTTTATTTGAATGAAAATCGAAAGAAAAGAAAAGGAAATAGTAACGCAGTCCTGTATAAATGCTTTTGGTTTATTATTTTCAATAATCAACCTTTGCAATCGACTAAACAAAAAAAAAAAAAAAAAAAAAAAATTACCCCTGCTCAAAATTTGAGAGCTTACGTTTCAAGATGCGTAGAATCCGAATAACGAATAAAAAAAAAAAATCCGTTTCTCCTAATAAATAAATGGATAAATACCTAGTTGTTTTTAGTGCTTTTTTATAGAGAGTTAAATTTTGGACCAAATGAAAAAAGAATCATTGAATTTGGTTAATACTAGCTTAGATATTGCGTTTTGAAATCAGTGGTGCTTTGAATGAATACGATGCTTTGAATTAGTGCTTTTCATATTACTTAATTGCCTTTCAACAGCCATATAAACAGTTATACCCTAATCTTGTTATTTGGAAATAATAAACCATTGTGTAATAATTTGCAGCGTTTTTTAGTTTTGCCTTCATATAATTATTGTTTATATGCATGGAGCTAGAAAAAAAAAATATATATATCTCTATCTTTTTGGTGATACAATAAAGAGCCCACCATATTGAGATGTTCCTTTGTAAACAAAGGAAACTCATAGCTGATTTATTCATTCATATATAGATAACATTTTATGATTATTTTTCTGGTAGAGCTGTTTTAAATAATTCATTTACAGAGGTCTTAATAATTCAGGTGGAGTAATAATGCTGGAGGTCTCTCTTTGTATAGGTCTGTTTGAAAAATGCATTTCATACAATTTTTGGGAAGCAAATTAAACCTCCAATATTCTTGTAACTGTGCTTTTAGTTGAGTTTCTTAAATCATCCGTTTTTTTTTTTTAAATATTACGAACTGGATTTTCTTGTAATTTATTCCCACTCTGGATTTTGTTTTATGTTTTAATACTATGTCTGCAATATCTTACACCTAGCAGTGAAATGTGATATATTTTTCATTTAAACAATTTATTGGTCATTTATTCATCATTTTTCTTCTGTATTCATGTATTATTATTGTTAAATAGTTTATAATAAAGGTATTCGATTTTTGATATTGTCAATATTCTACTCATCAATATCCTACTTCAGTCACTCAATTTATTCATTTACGAAAGTCAAATACTCATGTTCGGACTCAGTTTAACAAAAAAAAAAAAAAAAAAAAAAATTCACTAATTCAAGATATTGTCGCGGCTTTGAGTGATATGATAGATCACATTATGTTTAATAAACACTCATACCGTTTATGATACTCCTTTCTTTCTTTGTAAAATTATTATTGAAGATAAAATAATCTTCTATTTATTACATAACTAAGCAAAAAATAAACTTTAGTTAATTTAATGTCATTATAAATCGTTTAAGTGATTTTTTAAACTTTTTTTTCTAATATTAATTTGACGACTGATGTGATTATATTAAACTATAATATTACATTTAATTATATATCATATAATGAAATAATCATATAAATATAATATACCACATTTTATATTCCATAAAAATATTACATTATAAAATGATCATTTTTTTAATTTTATTTTTTTATTACACGATTGTGGACTTGAAATATTATTTTTAAGGGAACAAATATAATTATCTTAAATCTAGATAAATAATAATCTAGAGTATTCACCGTATAATGTGAGAAAAGCCCCAAATGAACAATAAATAAATTTGAACTAGGCGCATGTTCATCCGAATCAAAATAGTATTTTCAAAGTCATAGCTTTAATTAAATTAAAACAATTCTAAAGTTGATAAATATAATAAAAATAATATTATACAAATATTTTGTTAATATTTTTTTGTACTATACAGCTATGATTTTGTTTTTATGGTTTTTGTTATAGAGTCAGTAGAGTTATTTTAACACATTATAAATGTTTTTATACTATACTGTATGATTTCATGATTCAAATGGACCATAAAACAATAATTGTACAATACTGGTACATTGAGTGAGCAACTTCATTACAAATAATGTTATTTATATAGTGAAAAAAAAACTCCAGTTTTAATGCAAATTATAACACAATGGTTTATTATTTCAAAATAACTATATTAGGACATAACTGTTTATATAGCTGTTAACAGGCAATTAACTAATAAGGAAAGCAATAAATAATTCAAAGGAAAATGGTATATCACCACAGCTAATTTCAAAACGCCATATCTCTGCTAGTTCTGAACCAATGATTCTTTTTTCATTTTGTTGGAAATTTAATTCTCAATGAAATATAACTAAGAGAAAAAGATTTATTTATTTTTTAATTAATTAGGAAAAACGGATTTTCTTTTTATTTGTTATTCGTGTTCTACGTATCTTGAAACGGAAGCCCTCAAATTTTCGAGAGAGGGAAAGATAATTTTTTATTTTTTTCGGTCGATTTTGAACATAATAAACCAAAAGCATTTATAATGAACTTCGTTACTATTTACTATCGATTTTCATTAAAATAATGCAAATAAAATTTTTTGACTCCAGAGCACCTTACATTTTTTCTCTATTATTAATAATAACCGAGTTTTAGGGAATCACATCACTTATAAGTTGCGACTTGACCATATAAAATTAATTTTGAAAAAATTCTCTTTGCATTCATTGCGGTGTCTTGATCTCGAAAATCTTTTCAATTTTTCTCTATTTTCAATAATAACTATTACAATTTGTGACTTGATGTATAGATCAATATTTTATTATTACATGTTTTATAATATTAACTACTATTATCTGTAATTGTATTTATTTTTTCACTGTTTTAATTATTTTCACTGCTGAAAAAAAAAAAAACTTGAACTAGAATTTTTTTTACATAATATACACATATATATGACGCTGTGCTTGAAGACTATATAAGTATTTTTTATATTAACGGGTCCAGTAGTTTTAGGTATTTTCTGCTTTACTCCTCATCAAAATATTTTAAATAATTCACACCTCATATCATCTGCCGTAAATTCAACATAAACATTTTTTTATATAGCTAATGGTGTATTTATAAAAGTAGTTAGTTATTTTATTTACGGCTTATTTTAATTTGTTAAAAATTGAAAAGATAGTTTTTCCCTAAACAGATCCAACGTTAAAGGATTGAAAAAAAAAATCATAATTAAACATTTTGTTTATTAATAATACTTTATCCTATCATTTAGAACGTTTTAAAAGATGAGGAAACATTCATTCATAAGGGATCATGAATGAAATAAAAACGTTCCCGCAAGAATTATTAATAGTAATTGTTAAATTATTGTATATTAGGTAAGATAAGTTGACGTAACATCCTTTCGTTCATAGATCACTTACGTCATCCCGTATGAATACAGTGTTTTAATAGCTTGCGGTAGTTTACATTACGAAACGTCATAGAATAAATAACATTAAAAATGAGAGAAGAGGGGTAAGTGAAGTTTTAATATTGTTTAAAAAAAACTTCTGGAACAGTAAAAAATTCTCAAACTTGATATTGATGTTGATTGTATCAACTAATTCTGTGGATAAGTCACTGGCTCCTAGGCTGGGGTTTAATCACGCCTAACACTGAAAGTCCATTTTGTTGTTTATTCAACGGCTATAGTATTTGAAAGTTCAGGGGAAAAGATAACATCTGACGGTTGGGTGTGATGTCGGACCAAATGGCTGCAACCATCATGGGGCCTTATTTTTAAAATTTTATTGTTAATCAAGTTGCTATTGTTAAGAGAGACAATGTTTTAGTTTCCTAATATAATTTTTTAAAATATATTTATTATTATTTTTATTCATCAGCCTCATTATGTTCATTGATTCTCTCTTGTATTCATGATGATTTTTAGATGTTTATATTATACTTAAGATAGATTTGCATGCATGATTAGTTTTTTTATTTTAGTATTTTTATCTCTAACACGAAACATTTTATTTTTGTAAGACCTCTCCTAAACTTTTGTGAAACAAATTCAAATAAATTTATCTATAATGTTATTTAGGCTTTTTCAGGTGGTATTATAAATAAGTATTAAAATTAAATAAATATTCTCATTTTCAGTTAACTACTTTACACTTATGTACTTTTTACTATTTTACGCACAACTATTGACACAGATACTACCCAACAACTATGCTAAAGCAGAAGGCCTCGGGACCATCTTCTTTTCAGACATCTCGGCGGATTATCAGGGATTGTAGAGGTAGCAAGGTTTGAAACTAGTGGGTTAGAGTGGGAATGGAGTTTGTCATAAAAGGAGTGATACCTAGTTCGGGCCAAGTCAGCAACATAGGGAACATTTAGGTCTATATGGATGAGTTGATTCGTGACAGAATAAGGAGCATTGATGATTTTTCGAAGGATTTTTTATTGTAAGGATTGGAGAAGGGAAGAATTTGATGGTTTAGTAGAGCATCAAAGCTTTACTCCGTAAGTCCGTATCGGCCTTGTGATGGTCATGTAGATGAGTCTTTTGAGCGTTTGTCCAGTGAAGTAGTTGAAACGTATGGCAGTCTCTTGTTGTTTCAGTCTTGTGTGAGGATGAAATTATAAAATAATAAAAGAGTATATTCAATACGGAATCAATAAAATGTATACAAAGTCTAGAAATCTATTTTTTTTTTTTTTTAATGATCCCATTGAATCATAAAATCAACAATTTATTACGAAAACATTCATAATGTGTAAAAATAGATATGCTGAAAATGTGAATAAAAATAATCACTACAAATATTTACAAAATAAAATGTATTTTTACTTCAGAATTGTTTTTATTTAATTATAGCTAAGGCCTTGAAAAATAATATTATGAATTATATGAAGATACGCTTAGCTCAAATTTAATTATTTTTCATTTAGGCTTTTCAGTCACTTGAGTAAAATTTATTCTTCTTCTAGAATTACGATCATTATAATTTATCAAAAAAAAAAAAAAATATATATATATATATTTTCAGTCCACAATCAATGTAAGGGCTAGCATAATTCCCAAGATCACAGATTCGAACCCGGCTGATGGCCCTGTACTAGTTAAGGATCCCTATCCGAATTTAACCTACATAGGTAAAATTTAGGACTTCCTCTGTAGGATCGTTTGATTCGCCGAAGTAGCATAAAATTGACGTTAAATTAATAATAAAAAAAAATTATTTAATAAAAAAAATGATCAGTCTATTATGTAATATTTTATTATATCTGTATTGTATTTTAGAGCTCTTCGTTGTTTCTATCACGGATTCTATAAAAGCTTTTAGAGATATTATGAAGTAAAATAACAACACTAAGGTTGATGCCCTAACCCTTACATAACAAAAACTGCTTGCTTTGGAGCATTTTAGCTTTTAATATTACAAGGTTATTGAATTTCAGGTTATCAAGTTCAGGTGTTAGGCAGTGCCTAGTTTTTCTGCATAATCAAGAACGTTTTAGTCGTCACCTAGAGAGTTATCTAATGTTTCCTATCAGTACTGTCTAGAACAAAAGAAGAACCTGTCATATCGATGATGAAACTTGAATAACATTACGTATTAGCGGTTTATTTTTAGAAAATTAAAATTTAAGACAATTTTTTAAATAAATAAATAATATACTGATTTACTTTTATGTTTATTATATCATATATTTACTCTTTCATTGTTCATTCATTTAACGCCACTTTATGCTGCAGTGGCTAATCGGGCGGTGCTACAGTGTACTTCCTAAAATTTTGCCTATATATTTAATACATGTTTTACGCTTTAGTAATTAACAATTAGAAAAAATAATGCAATTAAAAATGTTTAGACTTAAAACTAACTGTATGGTTTTGTAACTAACTTCGTATTTCACTACTCAAATAATTTTAGTTTCATGGATTTCCAAACTATCCAGTTAATAAATTACTGGGATCACTTGTAGCTGGGTGGTTAGCGTAACAGCCTCCTATGCTAATGGTCACGGGTTCAAACCCGCAGGTGGTCCTAGGATTTTTAATGGGAGTAAAAAATCCTTAGTTACGCCGTCCTTCGGATGGGACGTTAAAAGGTGGTCTCGAGCCTGTGCGATGTCAGGTACTCGTTAAAGATCCCTATCCTAATAAAACCTGGATAGGCAAAATTTAGGATTCCCACTGTAGCATCGTCCGATTAGCCATAGTAGCATAAAGTGACGTTAAATAAATAAACAAACAAACTAAATTACTTCTATTGAATGTGTTCTAGATAATTGTATTTATTCGTGAATAGAGTAATATTTTATGTTAAATATTATATACGATATAAGTTATACATTTATTTGCAATACAAATAAAAGTATTGTTATTGAGAACATAAATTTCAAAATTGCTACTGTTGTCAAATTATTATAATGGTTGTAATCCCATTAGAGTCCCAGCAACCGACTAATTAAAATAAAAAACATAGCTTTGAACTATTTATGTGATATTCTTGGCATTGACTGATATACCTTTTAATCTGATTGGACATAATTGTTATATTTTGTTAAATTACTTAATTAGGCACTACTGATTGGTATTACACGAATATTTGTTTTTTAAAATTGTAAGGAGCAATTTATTGGCTCTATAGGTGAAAAGTTGTTTATACTTCATCTATTGACATAAAACAAAAATGTTAGATGATATAAGTTAGGTATAAATATTAATGTTTGTACTTGAATGTTAATCTTGACTATCATTTATCTTGTATTATCATTTTGTTTTTAATTATGCTTGTATAATGCTTAGATCGAAAAAGATCGTGAATTTAAAAAAAAATAAAAATTAAAAGAAGTTCTTAATAAACAGTGAGATAAAAAGAAAGAAAGATTACTATTGTAACACAACTTTGTAAAATATAGAACATATCATATTTATTTGTAATTTAAAATGTTCTAAATATGTAGTAATTATATTTAATTATAAATAGAGAAAGTTGTTATTATACTTCTAATTATAGTTCAAATAAATAATGATGTTTTAGATTTAATTAGAAATAAGAGGGATTAACCTTAACCTGGTGGTTTATTTTATCTTACCTTTCTAATTAATATAATTAAGTATTTGATGAACATGATTTTCCGAGTCATGGGCTATACATATAGCTTCTTTACCAAGATTACTTTCAGAATTTATAAAAACGCAATGAGGATTTAAAGAATTTTCTTAAACCCTTAATAGGTATATTGAATGTGAAGAAACAAGAATATATACATACATATATATAATATATATATATATATATATATATTATATATATATATATATATATTATATATTCATCCATAAACTGTCAGATTATGTCATCATCGTCATCATCTGGCGCTACAACTCGTCACCGATTCTGGGCCGCCTCCAGTAGGGTAAGGTCCTAGCATCTTCTGTGACAGCATCCATCCACATCAGGTTAGGTCTTCTTCTTCCATGAATTTCTTCGGATAGGATCTTCTTGGGGATCAACATATCCTCCATTCTTGCTACATGGCCTGACCATCTGAGTCTTCCAACTTTGGCAACCTTGACAACATCTGGGTTGTTGTCATACACAGGCTTAATTCCATAAAGTAATCGTAATGTATTCCATAAAATAATTAAAAAAATCCTTTATCATTAAAATTATTAATTGTAAGGAGATTCGTAGATGCTTGAGAGGCATTTATTAAAGTATATATATCTTCTGTTCTTGGAGAAATACATTTTATTTCAACAATTATTATTCTTTTAATCTATTCAGGTTATAACTTTACTTTTATCACTTCCATTGTCCATATTAGCAGAAGCTATTACCGTCCTTACTGATCTCAGTTAGCTCAGATAAGTTCAAGAAATATCTTTTTTATTTTATTTTTATTCATATTTTATTAAATTTGACAACTGTATTAAATACAATAAGTAAAACCGTTGAACAAGAAATATCTATTAATTAAAAAAAAAACTAATTAAACAATTTAAAAACATTTCAACGAATCATTACGAAATAATGACAGTGAAGGTATGAACACAATAATCAGAAGAGGTAATAGGGCTAAACATACACTGATTATTATTATTATAAACATTAAATTCATTAATGAATATTTAATTAGTTAAATCAATCATTTTTTACATTTTTTTTTCCTTCTAGAGATGTTGCTGACCTTAAATAATCGACCAAACATAAAGAACAGTTCCTCTCTAAATATTAATTATAGCCCTCATTCAGAGAGGTTTTCACAATCAAGAAATTTTATTAATACGGAGACACGACATACCCGTCATAAAGTAAAATGTATTTTCATTTTTATTATAATTATAGACTGATTATTATTAATATTGTAAGAATAATTTTATAATAATGACATTGTTAGGTCTATTACTGAGCTCATCATATATTTTTTTCTCCAAGTTCTACAACGTAAGTGATCTTAAGGTGGTCGGTGGCAGTGTTAATTTAGGAAATTCATTACTCATTATTAATCTGCATGAATATAAATTTACCAATAATTCAAGAACAACACTAAATTTAAGTAGTTAAGAGAAGAAATAAAAACCAATACCTGATTGGTTGGATAGTCAGTCTTGCATATTTACAAATATAAAAATAAGATATATTTTTGTTCAGGGAGAAATTTTATTTTTTTCAACCCTCTTAGCCCTTTCTTTTTCAATCTATTTTCCATCTTCTTTCTTGCCGAAAATCCTGTATACATACCGTATACATTATAAATATACACATCTTTTGTAGACAGGTTTTATGAACTTATTCTTATAAATATAATGACGTATAATGTATTTAATGTATAAGCTTTAAAAATATAACAGCTAATAAGTTGGATATAAAGCCTACCAAAATGCCTATAATAATAACAAAGAAATATAAGAGGCTAAACAATAAATATATAAGTTTGATTTCAAATTTTTAAGATGACAATATTAGTAATTCTGTTATAGTGATAAATATATTTGAATCTCCTCTTCTCTCTTTATATAAAATGATAACGCGATTTTGATTTCCGCAAACTCCTAATCTCAGGACGGATTTTGATACGGTTTTCACTATAAATTTTGGGCATTCTTTCCTGAAGGTTTATAAGTAAAATACATTGCAATTTAGCTTTTCTTTAAATGGAAAAAGATAAATTTTCTGTAAGCAAGTCATCAAAAAATTAATCTCTGAAATATGAGTAGTAACATAGACGTATAATATACCGTTGGTAAGCTCAAGATTTTAGAAAAGTTAATGTGCAATGAAATAAATCGTACAAGTTAATATAAAGTAGATCCAAGCTCATAAACTTATGATCATATTTTATTGTTAAAGAGGAAGGTTATAGTTAAATGTACAGGATCGTGCAAGTTATATTTTTCCATACTTCTTTAATTATTTCAAATATAATTATGAAAACAGACGTTTCTCAGTAAACTAAAAAGAATTCCTATGGTAACGTAATTTAACTTTTAAAATTTAATTTAAATATATCATTTGCAATATAAAATAGTACTAAACCGAATAAAATAGAAACCGCCCTTATTTCCGTATTTTTTTAAATACACACATACATAATCAAGATTTCATTATATAGGAAAATTAAATTTTCCTTTATTAGTTCACTTTTAAAAAGCAAACTTGAATAATTTTGAATTATGTTTTTCATATCTGCCGAACATTAAATATAATATTGAATAGACATTATAAAATAAACATATTTTATTGCTGATTGCACTTTTCGTTATGATAAACTAAAACTTCCAAATCAATAAACTCGAAATCGGTCAGAGAGAGATATATGCACCTTATTCAAATTGCACCAAAAAAAAAAAAAAAAAAAAAAAAAAAAAAAAAGATGGAACGTGTCTATTATTGAATACTAAATAGTTAAAATACTAATCGGGGGCTATTAGATGTAGTAAAGAAGAAAACGTTTAGGAATAGACGAATTACAATTTATCTTTTTGTCTTCGCAAAACCAAATCAGTTATATTTACTGTTTAGAAGAAGAACAAAGACTATTTGGCAATAATTAAGGGATGATACGAACGACAAACAGTTGCACAACCTGAGAACCCCACCCCAGTGCTGCCACCTTCGAGGCTATATATACCACTGAGTTCCTGGCTACGGGCGTCACATCTCTTCACAATGCTCAGGTCGACACAGGTGAGTTAGCAAAGTGAACTAATTTCTATCTTTTTTACAGGTGTGATGATAATCCTTATCAAGGTAAGTAGATAGGTCCCTCAAGCCGTAGTGCTTTATGTGAGAGTAATTTGTGAAATGTTTTACATGTGATAAACAAGAAGTTATTAACTATAGAATGCCACACAGTGAAAAAAAGTGAAAATCCTTCAGCCAAGAATAAATTTAATGAAATTTGTTTACCTCATGTTCGTGCATAAAGGTTTTAGCCAAAAACAAATGAGCCCTTGACTATGAAAACTATGAAATCTGATATTAGTTTAAACAAATTAAAATAATATTTTTTATAAAGGAAGTTACAATAATTTAAATTTTTTAATAAATTGACTAGAGATTTATATATATATAGTTTGTGAGCAATGCTAAATCTATAGGATGAATATTAAAATACTGTAATTACAATTTTCGTAATTATAATTATGTAAACATATTTTTTTTTACGCTTCAAATAAAAATACTTTATTAATAATTTAAAATTTATTTGTGTTTCCAATAACAATAATCATTGGGAAAAAAAAATAATAATACTAATCATTGCGAAATCAAAATCGTTTTTTTTTTTTTTTTTTTTTATGTGTGTATTAAAAATTTGTATCTGTTTTTTTTTATTTATTCAGAAGACCAAATATAGATAAAAAAAAAAAAAGAAAGAAGAAGGTTACTAATGACCTTGAACTTGAAAATAATTATTAATGGCTCTATTCAACGAAATAAATAAATAATAAAGTTTTTTACTTTTTTTAATTTATATATATATATATATATATATATATATATATATTTTTTTTTTTTTTTTTGTGGATTAAAATAAGCTTGAAGATATTATTAGCAATGGATCGAACCGTTAACAAATCTTTAAGATAATGAAAATAGTTAATTTGCAACCGATGCCAGTCTTTCATCGGAATAGAAATCTTTTAAATTTATGTGCTTTTATAAAATGATTAATGATTTATTTAAAAAAAATAGTAATAAATCCCATTATAAATAATTTTAATTTAACTTCTATTTCGTCATATCTATAATGAAACAGAATGATCCATATTTAGCAATATGCTTAAATTAAGAAATTTCACGAATTGCAAAAGCCCAGCCGTTATGACATTAGGTTTAACATTCCAACTGCCTTGAACGGCATAAACTATTTAAAGAGATATGAGGCAATAAAAGTCATAATTTTATTACTGACTTTCGGATTGGAATATTTTCATTGTTATTTATACAATCTTATTTACCTATCATTACTTTAATTTTATTATTTAACTTCATATTTTTTACATTGTATATATATGTAAAGGATTAATAACTCCCAGATAACTATCGCTCTTGAGTGTGGATACTTTTATTATTTTAAAAATAAGTTTAATAGAAACAAACTGACTATAAGTTCTTTTGGTCAATGTAGTTTTTCAAGTAATTGTTTGTATTGTTTATTTTTCATCGTTTTGAAATCAATTCAACCTTGATGGGTCTGATGAGTGTGAGAATCAAAAAGATTAAAGTGAGTTTATTTTTTTTCTTTTCAAAACGACTTTGGCCTTTATTTTAATATGTGTGGATGCTTTATAATAAAAATTATTACCGTTTTTTTAATTGTTGAATTAAAATGCATTAATATAAGCATATTAAGTATTGATATAATTTCTTTCAACATATTCACTATCCACGATTGCAATTAGAATAGTTAGATAACTTAAATAATGTTTACCCCACTAATTAACTCTCACTGATCATACGAACCATACTCTAGCTTCCTCATTCTTGAACTCACCTATCCGTGATAAAAATTGGAAGAGAAAAAAAAAACTTAATCAAATATCAACAACAGTAAAAATTTCGTCACAAGATTCGGTTATTTTTTTTTAATCCCAATTGCATCAAAGAGCATAAATTCCTAATTTCTGGTTATTTTCTAGGCATGAAACAAAAGTGGGGTTAAATTTCAGTCAAAATTTCGGCCATTATTACTATAATAAAGATTTCAAGTAACTTTTTCAAATAAAGAAAAACAATTATTTATATGTATGTTATTTACGTGTGTTGAAAGCTTTTAGTGGTTATTAATTTTGTGTTGTTTATTTTATTTCTCTTTTTTTTTAATTCTTTAACATGTACCCTTGGTGAAACAAATAGTAAAATATTTTCTTATTAACATTTTTTTTTATAGTAGGTCGAAATAATCGGGAGTCGATATTTTTTTAATATTTTAATTTTGCCGACGTTTCGGCTCAAGCTTGTGAGCCATCATCAGTTCAATAAATAAAATTTGTTCTTAAAGTTGAAATATCTTTGAAAACATAGAGAAGCGTAAGGAAAAAATTCATAGATATTTTTTTTTGGTATACTATTATCAGCTGAAGCCATAAAGGAAGCCATAATGAAAGGAAAAAAAAATCATTCAGAAATTATGGTGTAAATTTATTTAGCTTATATTGAATCTGAATCTGAAGTACTTTTTTATGAATCAACAAAACTATTTTGAGGATGTATAGTCGTCTGTACGAAACATGTTTCGAAAGCTTGAGCCGAAACGTCGGCAAAATTAAAATATTAAAAAAATATCGACTCCCGATTATTTCGACCTACTATAAAAAAAAATTACTAATAAGAAAATATTTTACTATTTGTTTCACCAAGGGTACATGTTAAAGAATTAAAAAAATAAAATAAAATAAACAAAATAAACAACACAAAATTAATAACCACTAAAAGGTTTCAACACACGTAAATAACATACATATAAATAATTGTTTTTCTTTATTTGAAAAAGAAACATTTCATAAAGTTAGAATCGGTCATAATTACTCCGAGAGATTTGAGGTGCGATCGGGTTTGAAACAGAGTGACTCTCTGTCACCTGTTTTGTTTAATATAGCCTTAGAATATGTTATAGAAAAGGTGATGTGTACCGAGAAAGGCTTACTTTGAAGGATGAACAACGGCTTAAGGTTTTCGAGAATAAGGTACTGCGTAAAATATTAGGTCCGAAGAGAGATGAGGGCACTGGGAGTTTAGAAGGTTGCACAACGCGGAATTGCGGAGTTTGTACCCTGTGAATATAATTGAGTTGATAGCATCGCGGAGACTCAAATGGGCGCGTAAAGTTGTTGGGCTCGGTGAGGAACGGATTCCGAGAAAGTTGGTATTCGCTGAATTGACTGGTAGGCGTCCGAAAGGTAGGCCGAAGCGTCGATGGGAGGATTGGATTAAGGCTGATCTCGGGGGCTTGGGCTTGACCGGTGAACATTGGACGAGTCTGTGCAGGCGAAGTTTGGTGGTATCGGCATCGAACCTTCGGGTTCGGTAAGCCTATTATTATTATTATTATTATAGTCGTCTGTAGAAATTATTGCGGGTAGAAATAATATGAAGCCAATCTTTTTTTGATATTTTAATTTTGCCGATGTTTCGGCACACAAGTTTGTATGCCATCATCAGGGCTACAAACATCAGAACAAAAGAGATAAAAATTAATGTGATAATGAAAATTTTTTTCAAAGATACAAATAATGATGATATGATAAACATTGTGATGATGATAAGCATAAAAACAAAACTTTAGACTTTAATATAGAAGTAAAAAATTATATATAAACGTACCATGCTTGGACATGGCTCAGTAATGGTACGTTTATATATATTTTTTTCTAATAGTATAAAAAAAAATATATGAATTTTTTTTTCTTACGCTTCCCTATGTTTTCAAAGATATGTCAACTTTAAAAACAAATTTTATTTATTGAACTACAATATAGTTTATATATTTTAATAAATATTCTCAATGTTGCAATAACTAACTTCTAATACATTAACAATTAGTCTTAGATTTCTAAAGGATAATTTTAAAAAGCAAATGTCATAAAATTATTTCCAAAACTCTAACTGTAATATTATGGAGGTTCATTTTGTTATCAATAATGGTTTAACGGTAGCTTATCCTTGATCGTGTGAAAAGTTCATGAAAGTGAAGCGCTGACCTTTCATGATTTATAGATTTATTTATCTTTGACAGTTAACTGTAGAAGGAAGAGCATAAATCGATGAGTGAGGAATGTTATGATATGTCATTTACATGACTCAAATACTACATTCTTCATATATGATGATGGTGTATGGTTAATAGAAATTTGGTCCTTGGGATAGTACGATTACGGTTATTAGAAATTTTGATCAGTGACAGAAAGAGGACGGATGGTCTTATTTTTCTGTAGAGCTTTACATTATAAGATTTTGATATCTTCTTTTCTTTTGTTGTGTCATAGCAGATTGTTTTTAGATGCTTGGGCACATCGTATTTACCCTTAAGGTTGTTTTGCTAGAAAGGGAAGTGAAAAGGTATATCAATCAAGTATTTTTGTAGTTTATGACAATTAATTGGAATTTGAAAGTAAAGAAAAGAATATTTTGCCAATTAAATTTTTTAATTACTATACTTACTTTATTCGACAGCGATAATTAAGCCAATAATAAATAAACTTTTGATGCCCTGTTTTTCTACACTGGAATGGGTTTGGGTGTTAAATTCTAATAAAAATGTAAAATAAAATCAGTTAGCATTCTATTAAAAAGTTATTAGTTTATTGAAGGCAAAAAAAAAAAAAATTAAAAAAAAGTAATTGCATAGAATATTGAAAAATAATCTTAATGCTTTAAATTTTTTTACAAAGATTCATAGTTTTTAACAAAAAGATGAATGCTAACTGTAACGTTTATACAAATTAATTCCTGAATATTGGTTTATTCTTTTCAATAATGAATCCTTTTAAACGACAAAAAAAATTACCACCCCTCAAAATTCGAGGGCTTACGTTTCAAGATTCGTAGAATCTGAATAACCAATAAAAACAACCGTTTGTACGCTGTCTTCCATCCGCGGCATTTCTCCGAAACTACTGGACCATTTTTTTCAAATTTCGCCACAAAAAAACTAGGGCATACGATGATCCTAACTCCTAGACGTTGATATCAGCTGGTTATTTTTAAAACGACGGCCGATTACAAGTGATTTAATTCATTAACTCAGTTATTTTTGAAGAAAGAGAAAAACTTTATTAGTGTTTTTTAACCAATAATTATAAAAAATTGAAATTTTAAAAATAAATACGCCCATAGCTCTGTTATTTTTTGAGATAAAGATAAATATGTTTTAGAGTTTTAGCATTAATAAAGAGATGTAATTCCAACAAACTCGGTTATTATTGAAGATTGAGAAAAATCGAAAAGATTTTCGAGATCAAGACACCGGGACGAACATAGAAAAACAAAAGTTTACAAATAATCTTATGTTGTCAAGAAACAACTTCTAAGATGTGATTCCCTGATAATACGGTTATTATTGATTATTGAATAAAAAATGAAAGGTTTTTTGGAATCAGGAATTTTTAAAATTAAATTGAAAGAAAAGAAAGGGAAATAGTAACGAAGTCTAGTATAAATGTTTTTGATTTATTATTTTCAATAATGAAAGTTTGTAAGGAGAAAAAAATAAATGAAAAATCATTACCTCCTTAGAATTTTAGGGTATTTCCGAATTCATAAAGAAATAAATATTGAATGTAAAAATAATCATTGAAATTCAGAACTAGCGTTTTGAAATTAGCAGTGGTGATATGCCATTTTCCTTTTTATATTTATTTATTGCTTTTCATATTAGTTAATTGCCTAAGAACAGCAATATAAACAGTTAAACCCTAATATAGTTATTAGGAAATTATAAACCATTGTGTAATAATTTGCAGCCTTTTTCCAACTCGATTCAAACGGTAGAAACTTGACTGATAATTTAAAGTAATTTATAACTATTTGATAGCATTAAAACGAATAAAAATAAAAAAATTTATAATAAAAATCGTTGTTATATTTTCTAAATGTGAGCTTATTATTTATATATTAAACGGAGCTATTTACTGTTAATATGTTCAATCAGAATTAAAAACAGAGTTTTTATCATAATTGATCCATTTTTTTAATAGATGTTCATTTAGGTAATGCACGTGATTAAAATGAAGCTGGAAATCTAAGGTAATAGAATTTATGATAAATATTTATTAATTGGCGGTAAATAAATAGAAAAAAGTATGATACATAGAATCATTACGAAATAGGAAATATTTGGAACCAACACCGGAAAACCATATTCAATGGATTCCTGATATCCAAGACCATGGTTTCCTTGGATTATTAATGAGACCACATGGTTGAAGTGACCTTTACCAATAGTCTGGTAAAAGGTTTAAGTGAGTTTCATGATAATGTATTAAAACTAATAGTCCGATTGGTTCCTTTATTGTTGGTTGAGACTAGTAGTAATTATTTGATTGGCTGTAGCCTTCGAATATTAAAAAAAAATTATACGCCTTCCAGCATATAGAAAGGTGGGAAATATTTCTCACTAGGAACATTAACACGTATCGACCACACGCTAGCCAAGGTCGGGGCTAGAAAGTATATTATTGTTATTCCTAGCGGTATGTCGCGTTATACCCGCCTTCGATAATTTAATACCCGTAATGTAGATAATAACATGAAATTGGAATACGTATGTTCATCCTAGATTGAATTAGGCTATATAATTATTAAAATGGACGATTTAACTTGGAAAAAGGATAATTAGAAGATGAAGATAAAAGAATGTCTAAAAATTTTGTAACGGAGAAACTTTTAGTAGATTAAAGCAACTAAAGTAATGTTTTAATTGCAAAAAAATCTTTATTATTTATGACGATTCATCATAAAGTAATGCTTTTCTTATTTACAAAAAAAAAAAAAAAAAATCACACAGATCATATAACAGTAACATTTTGTCAAAAAATATTTTTTGAATATATGTAAACTGAAAAAAAGAGACAGAGTAATAAAAAGAAACATTTCTTATTTGAAGAAAATGGATTTATTAAGTTGAAATTAAAATCTAAACCCCTGCCGTGTAGGACAAGGATTGTCGGTGTCTTCGAAATCGTCTTCAGTAGGAAGTATTATCTTTTTCATTATTATTACTGTTTTTTTTTATTGAAAATAATACGCTCATTATGTATTAAGGTTGTAAAAGACCATTAATTCCATGTACATAACATAAATTAAAGATATACATTGAAAAACATTAAATGTAAAAATAAGTAAACAACCAAGATTTAAAAATAAACTTAATAGCTCGGACTAAAAATAAAATAAATCACCTTGAACTATTTATTACTATATAGAAAAAAATTACATTCTGCCCTCAGAGATTCAACGAGATCCACCCATCTTACACCTTAATACTTCAGCGTTTAATCTTCCATCTTTTATGGATGGCAGACTTACAAGATTATATTTAATTTTTAATGTGGATTTGGTTAGCGTTTGAGAACCGCCGGGGTATTGGATTACTTTCAACTATACTATACAACGCCATGATAAGCTGTTTTCCAACTGTAATTATCAGCTGATTAAAAAACTTTCAGATTCTCCAACCTTTGGGTGTTGTTTTTGTGGAAGTTGATGACCGCTTTTTCAAAATTAGAGATGGTTCCGCGTGAAGATTGAACAAATTGAAAACAGAATATCTTCACGGTCGAATTTTAAGGAATATCGGAAAATTACATCTGAATATCGTGAACTTATTTATGCACAAACAAATATTTGAAATATAGACTTTATGTTTTTATGGTCATAGGTACGGGAAGACTTTCTCCTACTATAACCAACCTTCCTATATCTTCAATTATGGAAGCTATCTATAAAACAATTCCTTATGACTAATTACAATGCTTCATTTCAATAGATGATAGGAAATCCTTGAGATGCCATCTGATCCATTAATCCTTATCCTGGAAAGTAATGATCTTGTCCTTCGATCCTACAACAAAATAAGTTTTAACGCAGATCCGAAGGAAACAATGACCTTAAAGAATATCGTCCTAAAGTAATTGGATTCCGTGGGTTCTTTCTCAGAAAACATCTATCAATTCATGCATTTAGTTCTCGATTGTCTCGTTCAAAACCAATTTGTTTATGATTCAACATTTAATTTTGTTTAGTGTAGCGCCCGCAATTAGACATATGTCAGGCTGTACCATATAAACTAAATTCGTCTACATTTCTAAAAAATAGTATAATTATTGAAATTGTTTATTTATTCATTAATGTCACTCCAGGTTTAATTAGGATATGGTTCTTCAACGAATACGACATTTTACAGGCTCGGATTTCAGCTATCTCCGAGGACCAGCGTGGTCAAGGATTTTTTTACTCCCTTTAAAAATACTATTGACCTCTGCCGGGTTTGGAATTGTGACCTTGGATATAGAATTAGGCTTTTGCTGTAGAAGGAATAGCTGTTATGTTAGCCACTAAACCACAGGACATTTACAACTCTATTAATAAATACATCTAGTAAGATTGAATAGACTATAAAAAAAAAGGTACGATGCACATGCGGAAAAACAACTGAGCACTCCACTGTATTTGAATATTCTAATATTTGATTTTTCTATATTTCATGGAACTTCGAAAAAATATGAAATTTAAATTCTTATCCAGAGTATATGTAATTTTTAAATGGAAGGAACTAGTCCGGGTGGCGGTCAGTAAATGAAAAAAACTAAAACTGTCCTCCCTTATTCATCTCATTGGTCTGCAACTACTTATATTTGACCTTGGTAGACAACTCCTTGATACTGAATATTGATATTGGAATTCTTATTCATCGAGTTTGACCTCTTGGTGGGTTGTTGCCATGTGTCAGAAAGAAATGTCTGTGACAGTACCCTTGCCACGTGACCCAAATCAGATATGGGATCAATAGCGATAAGAAATCTCTTGATTTCATGGGTTTGATTTAAATAAGAATACTCAGTTACGTAATTATGAGAAGCATAAGATATCGCAATGCTGATGCATCACTGAGCATCGATTCCGAAGGGCGTGGATCCCGAACCGTTGAACGGCAACCGGCATACAAGGTCGACAACTTGGTTAAGGAGACAACTCAGCTTGAACCTTCCATGAATTGGCCGTGATAACTAACTAAGGAATAACAGACCACGGTGATGAAAAACAGTTGGAAATGGTAAGATTTAATTATGGAACATATAATTAATACTAGGGTCTCGAAGTTTCCTAGGCGGCTGCAGCAAGGAAGCACAGTGCCCTGGCCTTGACAACATTCCTCCTGAATGGGTGTGGTCTGTCCTTTGTCCCAACTTAGCTACAGTGCTCAGAGAACTTTTTACCTAGAAACTGGAAAGTTTTGTATGAATTTATCAATATAAGGATCTATCGAGAATCAGCGTTCAGAAACAAATATTCATCGGAAGAAGAAGAAGAAAAATTTAATTGCAGTTCATGTACTTTATAGACCAAAATGCCTAATAAAGATTATGTCCAAACATGTTCTTCACGAAAAATATATATTCGTCAAGGTAGAAAAAAAAAAAAAAAAATAATGAAGTTTATTGACATACTTTTTTACATCTTTATCCATTGTGATAACTAGACCATTGGCAGACAAAATAAAATTTTAACATGTAATGTCCACAATAGATTTAGGTATGAAGGAGTAAAAGAAAACAGTAGATAGATATAACCTGGAATACCAAAGCTGGTATGGGCGTATATAAAATAAGCCTATTAAAGAGGATGCACTCATGAAAATAGATGGATGAAGAAAGAAGACCAAATCGCCGGGGAAAAACCTGGAATTGTGAAATTGAAGAAGATAATAGGACACGTTCATTGAGAGGAATAGAACAATTAGATAATCCTTACCGATCTTGGACTAACGTTGTAACGACCGGATGTTTTTTAGTTTAATGTACATTTATTAAAAGGTATTTTATGAAATTGTTCTCCATTAATAAATAATAAACTTTTTCATATTTTAAGCTTGTTTATCTAGTTTTCAGAATAACTTTTTTTTATTTATTTTTTTTTTATTTATTTATTTTTTTTATAATGTTTATTCTCGAAAATGATTACTTTTACTTGTTTTCTTTTGGCTTCCAGAGTTTTCTTTTGCTTTGTAACTTTGAATTTTTCTTAATATAACGTAATAACGTAGACGTTTCGTGTATAATATCCAGTCAAATTCAAATAAAAAAGATAGGTTCATATATATATATATATATATATATATATATATATATATATATATATATATATATATATATATATTTACGTCTTGGTAACTTGAAGAACCATATCTTTATTTCCCGAAAAATATTATCTTAAAATTAAAAAAAATATTATTTTTCTGGCTGATCCATTGATCCGATTAAGATAATATAATTCGTTTATATATTTAAGTTAAAATATAATTTATGCCATTGTCCTCTTAAAAATGTCATTTTTCAATATTTAAAATAACGTGAACTGTTAACTGTTAACGTTAAATGTGCCGATTTACTTTTCTCCTACTACCCTGTAATATTGACAACTATTTTTATAACCTTGGCGACCATTCATTTTCCGGAGTTATTAAAACCTATAATATATTAATTGAATACTAATTAATTTTTCGTAAATAGAAAAATATTGATTCATTATTATTCATAACCGAAAACAAATTTTTATTCTTGGCTTCCTGATAAGCTAATAAGGAACTGTGGGCTGAATCACCGTGTAAGAGGCACCACCTTCCCGGTGACTTTGAACCCTTCCTACGAGCGAAGGTCAGGGCAGATAGGGATGTGTGGGACTCAAAGAACCGGTATTTCAATAATATTTTTAGGACATACCCAAATATGTATACAATCAATATTTAATAAAGAAAAGGGTCATAGAAAAATTCAACAAAATCATGAAATAGTATTCCTAGAGATAGTTTATGATTTTTTTTTTTAGTGAAAATGGATTTATTTTGTATTATTCGTTGCGAAAATTGTCCTCATATTAATTTATTTACGCTGTTTTTGAATTGTACCTCTCATATTACACAATTGTAATGCAACTGTTATAAAAATAAAATAAAATAACAAACACACATATTCCAATGGAGCTATTATACTGGGTTAAATTAAAATAGAAAGAAAATAAGATGGAGAATGAAATCTTAAGTTGACCTTGGAAAAGGAATGGATTTCCTTCTGAATATATTCTTTCACTGCATAGTCTTACACGATATTCAATATAAAAATTGGCTTTAAATAAGTCATTAACTACTCTATTTTTATGTAAATATTATAATATAACTTTAAAATGCACAACCATAATTAAACTACGTATTGAGTTATTTATATGTCTAAATAGTTTGAAGTTTCACAGTTATAACTTTTTTTTTATTAAATGACCTACAAAGATAGAAATATAGAAAATATATATTCTATACATGGTAAGAAAACTGTTGATTTCAGAAAAATATAAACAACAGCAAAATAATTACCATTATTTTTTGTATGAAACATTTACTAAAAAGTTAGTGTTAAAAGGAATACTTACATAAAATATTATTAATAAATCATTTCTTATAATTATAGATCCTGAATGCTCCTTATTTTGTTACAAATCAACTCATTCATAATGACCTTAACATCCCATTTGTTGCAGACATAGCCCGTGATAGATACTCCTCTTTTCATTCTAAACTCCCTGCCCATACAAATACACTTGTCCGTAATTTATCTTCCTTAGATATCCCAGATAATCCTCCAAGGCGACTGAAAAGAAGGTGGCCTCGGGACCTACTGAGTTAAAATAGTTAGCGAAGTGCTACCACTGGGTTGTTCTTTCTCAAGACATTTTCATGACATTTTTTTTTTTTCATTCCTCATATTTACTTATTGTGTTCTTTAATACAGTTGTAAATTACAATAAATAAATAAAAAAAATATAATTATAGACCTCTTCGTAAAAATATACAAGAAACGTATGAGGTGGGAGTAGCTTTTAAAACTGTCCACGTACTGGAAGGTTTCACTATGCAGACCTGAACAAAAGGTTATTTCAACTGTTGTATAAGAGTAAAGATGAGTCTGCGTTCTTTGTACTAACAACAATGGATAGTTAGTCGAAAAGATACTGTTGTCCTAATGTTATATTTTGGCCAATATATTTATTTTTTTTTAAATTGATACATTAGCACCAGATTTAAAATTGATTTAGAGGTTATTGCATTTACACTTCTGATGTAAATAAATTCTCTTATTGTGTTGCAGTTGCTGGCAGCTTGCCTCTTATGTGCTGTGGCATGGGCGCAGCAGCAATACGAATACACGACCCCTGTCCCCATCCTTAAGCAGATCAACAGGCACAACGATGATGGTTCATATTCTTACGGATACGAAGCTGCTGATGGTAGTTTCAAAATCGAAACCAAGTATCCAACTGGCGAAGTCTACGGAAAGTACGGCTACGTCGATGACACCGGAAAGGTGAGGGAAGTCGAGTATGGAGCAAGCAACAGGGGATTCGAACCAGCAGGCTCAGACATCAACGTCCCACCACCAACCCTCACCAGTAGCAAGGACAACTCCATCAACGGCCAGGATGATGGTCAATACAGGGAGGATCCCAGCGTGTACCACAAGAACCCGCAGACATTTAACGCCAGGAAGCCCGTAGCACAATACCAGCAACCACAGTACCAGGCTCAGCCACAGTACCAGCAGCCTGAACCTCAGCCCCAGTATGAGCCAGAGCCACAGTACCAGCCTCAGTACCACTCACAGCCGAGGTACCAGGCACCCCGCAAGATCGTACCAGTCCCGATACCCTCCGTCTTCCAGAACTCCCAGTCCCAGCCCGCTTACCGGCCAGCTGCACAGTACACACCCCAGCCACAGTACCAGCCCGCCCCCCAGTACACCCCACAACCCCAGTACACTCCCCAACCACAGTACAACCCACAGCCTCAGTACCAGCCCCAGTACAGGCCGCCGGTCAACAATCAGGCCTACCTCAACCCCGCCCAGTACGACACACACCCAGCAGTCAAGAACATTGACTACTTGTCTGGATCGTACTCCATAGACTACACAGGCAAAAAATAATGTAATTCCTTTAATCCTAAGTCTTTTTCTAAGTCCTGTAAATATTTTTTTGTATGAATGTGTGAGTGCTGGTACTGCGTGTGGATGATGTACTGCGTTTGTGCATTACTGTAACTTATAGCTTATATAATAAATAATGTTTTATTAAACCGTTTATCTATATTTATTGCATTTCCTACTCTTGAATTCACATTATATTTTTTATCAAGTATAAATATTTTCATAACATAATTAAATCTAAAATACTGCTACTATGTTCTGAATGCTTTTAAATTCATTCGTTCTACAATATTATCAAAAGAGATTATTCAAAACCATACCTTGCGGTATGAATCATATACATACACTCAACAGCCGAATTCACCCTTTTTAACATTCCTACAAAGTAGACCATTTTTACATTAGATTAATATAATAGTATCACAACAAAATGAATGATTGGTAAATAAAAAAAAGTAATTTACCGTAATATAAGATCAAAGGAGGTAAGCCATTCATTTTCGTAATAATCTCTAAATACTTTAGTCCGAACTATTTATTATATAAATAATAAATATTATGTTATCTAAATTAATTGAATTGAATAATATTTATTTGTTAAAGATATAAATCTTGTACAAATCTAATTTCACTTCACACACATGATTCTGGAAAACAGGATTATTTACAACTAATATAACATAACAATAATCGGTTAATAACGCATTATCCAAATTAGTATAAAGTAAGCAACTTTTTTATTTTCAAATAATTCTTTATGCAGTAATATTACAATATGTTTCAATAAAGACACAGGCAATCGTGATAGATAACGCTAGCACTGCAAAATTAAGATCTCACCAAATGAATTAGCAGGCCAACGACTTGCCAGTAAAAGATCCAACAAACATGAGTAGGAGAACAGGATAACCTCTAAACTTATAAGATGTAGTATGTACTACAAAGGTCTGTATAATGAAAATTAATAAAATGTATTAATATTAATACTCTGTAATATTTGAAATATTACACGAACTGTAATCAATATTATTTTGAAAATTGATAAAGCGTAAGATTTTTAAAAAATTAAAGGAAAGTTTTTTTTTTTTTATAGATAAATAACAATTTTTATTGAGCAATATTACAATCTGTCCTATTTAGGGAAAGTAGATTAAAGGAACAAGTATATTTTGAGGAGAATCACAGCTCAACAAGCTTATAGAAAAAGATACTTCTGCCAAAAAGAAGATTTCGTTTTACTATTTTGTCTAATAACTTAATGTCTTTCTTTCTATTTCAACAATACGTACAAAAAAAAAAAAAATAATAAAATAAAAAAAATAATAAACAAATAAAATAAAATAAATTTTTCAAACATCCAAATCGGCTTTTTTTTCTAACCATTTCAACGTTTCTTAATACAACGTAATATGAAGCAAATTGCAGTTACCACCGCCCCATTTCGAAGCTGCTTTCATTCAGCGGACTAATACAGCGACTATTCAAGGGCAGTGGGTTGTTACGTATCCAGCAATGTTGCTGATTTCTAGTCCACATCTGACATAACCATATCTCTCAGAAATTATACACAATACAAATGTATATCTATAAAATATTTCCCTCAACACTCTTTGAAGGGAAGAAGATACTAACCCTCAAGATGGAAGTGTCGTGCGTACATCTTCCTCCAGTTATTACGTGTAGTATTGTACAATATCCTGAATATAATGCACTAATGAAACTTTTAACTTAAATGAAACTTAAACTTTTTTTTTTAAATCTTCTTTATCGTACGACAAAAAAGAATAAAAAAAAAAAAATTGTAAAAACAAATAATGCAACATTACTGATCTTTTAAAACTTAGACTACCTTTTGAGGTACTTAAACGGTTAAAAAATTTAAATAAATTAAATTAAAAGATTCAAGTAATTCAATATTATCGAGCATGAAAGACAGGGTTGTTGCCAAAAATTATTGTGGTAAGAGGTAAAATCTAATTTGAAAAAAAAAAAAAATTTACTGAATTTCCCAACACTAATTTTTAATTAATCGAAACACAAGAGCATGTGATTAAAATCATATTTTATAATTTAAAAAGTTGTTATGTAAGGAATTCTTAGAATAAACGTTTCAATGTAAACTTCGCAGTTATTAGCGGGATTCTCTCCTAGCATATAAGCATCCAAAGAGACAGTCAAACGACATTCCTTTTATTACCATAATAGTCAAATAAGAATTTTTTTTAAATGGAATATAAGTTTTATTTTAATTTTATTTGTTTACAATTAATGAGAAATTATATGTTATGTATCTATAGCTATTTTGTTAATTAAGAGTCTGGTCTTCTTTTGGTATAGCATTATGTATAATATATGATTTTAATTACTACAATAGAGCAAAAAAAAACATTTCAAAGCAATGTATGTTCATAATCATTAACACATAAATCCATACGGTAACATTACAATTACATCGGCACGTAGCTTAATAACATCAAACCACATTTCAAAGTTACATAATTCTGTTTTCCAGTCACGCAATAAAAAACATTTCCTAGAGCTAATTTTGGGGTCTAGTTCTGCATGCAGACGTAGGACACGTAAGGTAGTAAATCTAATGGAGTTAATACTTTTTTTTTTTTTTTTAATGGCCTAATATTACACCATGCTGTAATTTAGCAAAGGAATTCCAATTTTGAAAAAAAAAAAATAATAATATAGAAATATTGAAAATAAATGTTTAGTGCACAAATTAAAGCAATCACTAACTCAAAACCTGCATATGTCATCTTGATTATATATTTGCTTTTAGGACACAGCGCTAGATTAACGTCTCGAATCCCGGCTGTGGCAGAATAATTATTTATTCTTTTATTTCAGCGAAAAGGGAGCGGCATGGTCTAGTGCATAGAGCTCTAGTCTACTGTTCTCCGGATCCTGGGTAAGAATCCCAGCTGTGGCAAAATATTATTTTTCTGTTAATGCAGCGGGGAAGGGAGGGGAGGAGGGGCAACCCTAGGGTATGGGGACCCTCCTGGGGCAGACCCAGCCTCTATAAAGTTGGTACCAAAACAAATGGGTGAATAACCTGGCGGCTGAGCGTGATCAATGATATTTGTTATTTCAGCCAAAGGACGACCCTGTAGCACAAACACTTTCAATTTATTATAACCTCCTTTATTTAGCCAGTATTTTTATTCATACTACACAGTAGGATTTTTTATGCTTCAATATTTTAATTGAATACAAAAAAAAAATCTTCTATCTATCTTCACTGCTTAGATTTTCCAGCAATTATAAACCGCACTTCAACATGATGTGAAAAACGTTGTACACTCAGTGGAAATCGAACTTTTGAAGACAAATCAATACTAGAATTAATTAAATGAGGAAGATGGTTGGGGATGCGATAATAAAAAACAAAACAAAATTACGAGTATTTGCTCAGTTTCCCTTAATAGTTTTCAAATATTCTCATTCCAATATTATGATCTTAATTTTATGTTTGCTTTCATATTTTATTATAGTGCTTTGTTCATATGAAATTTAAGAAACTCCTTGGATTATAATGCAAAAATATTTTAAAAAATACTACATTTTAAGAAAATCTATAAAATCCTCTTCTGGCATATCTTTTACGTCTGACATACTCGAAATGCTTGAGCTGTTCTCCAAAACACGAGATTATTTTTGCCTATGTCCAATAAAATCACTTTCACTACTATCACCGACACTCCTAATTGAAAATGCATGGAAATAGTCTCTCTGCTTTAAAAAACAAAAAAACAAAAAAAAAAACAACTCATTTTTAACAAAAACTTATTATCATCTTAATTTAACTTAATTTTATGTTTCTTTGCATATTGTATTACTGTTATCATATTATTGTACCTAACATATAATTAATTTTATAATTTTATTGGTTGTTATCTTGTTTCTCTTAGCCCTGATGAAGGCCCACAATGTAGGCTGAAACGTCGGCACACAATTACAATAAGTATTAATTGTCAATGTGTGTATGTTTTTTTTATGAACGCACCCCCAACCATCTTCCTCATCTAATATTCTCAAAGGTCAATTAAACTCCATCATTAGAATCAATCAAGTGTATATATGTCTAAACAGACTCAGTAAAGTTTCTAAAAATGTATGCAGGCCATTCTAAAATTCCCATTAAAGCCTCTTTCACATATCTCAGACTAAGCTGACTGGTATGCAATCAAATATTTTGAAAGCATTGGACTGGAATGCCAACGGCCTTGCTAGTGTTATTCAGTATCTACCAGAAGAAAGTGATTTGTACCGTATAATAACATACCACCGAGGTAGGAACGTATTCCGGAAGTGGTCATGGATAGTTGAGATATCTATAGGGAACATTTATTCGGTATAAAACCTGCACAGACGTGACTAGAATCTTCGAACATCGCTAAGGTAAAGGATAGGACCGATTGGACGAGGATTGTTGAACTTATAATGGCTGACTAAAGTGAGAGGAATGTTTGTGACCTCCACCTCCACATGGTTGTATGGCGTTGATGAAACGAAATCAGCACAAAATATATAGTTTTTTTTATTTTTATACCGATTGTTTCTTATATTTGGAAAACATTTCAAACTTAATATTGCTTATTTGTATAATTAAGTTAAATGATCTGAATAACAGGGAGTGGGATAGTTTAGTGGGTTGGGCATTAGATTTCTACCTTCCGGGTCCGGGTCGGAGACCAGCAGCGGGAGAAAATCAACTCACTCCACTAGGAGTAGTAGATCGTCATAGTAAGTGATCTTTCTGGGGCCTATATTTAGTGGATACGTGATCTTCTATGGATCGTAAGAATAATTCATTATTCAGGAAATAGTAACTCCTTAATAGGCACTCCATACGTTGTGGTGCTGGCTAAATATTTAATATTTGATTAGAAAATGACGTAGAAAGTAAATGAATAAAAAAAATGATAAAATAATAAAGTGATATTCCCTATTACTTACACAAACCTGAAATTTTTCCGTGAAAATTTTCGAATTCCAGTTTTCACCGAAAATACACATTTTAGTGCCCCCTGAGTCCAAATGACCAAGTCCCGCAAAAAAGTCTTGTGTATGTGTATGGTAAGTCGAGCACGGAAACGAAAAGTCATACAATACTGAAATTTCTTGTTTAAGACGCCCGACATAATACGCCCGAGATGTTACAGCAACTTATTTATCAAAATCAGCTAACCAGATGAACCACTTTATACCTTGCATTTAGCACCATTTTACGATTTTCTCAAAAACGGCTCTAACAATTTCGATTATACTTCTTATATCGATATAAATTTAATGGAATTTTAAAATCATGCAGGTTTCAATCTGATTCAAATAGTTTGACAGGGCTTGAATGCCGATAATTTACACTTTCTTTCTCTAAAGTACCTTTCATTTTGTAGAATCTATAAAAATAACAACATCATATATTTAGTACTGATGAAAACGGATAAATTTTGAACGCATACGATATCCAAATAAAAGAGAAAAGACCAAAAATACTTTTGTTATGCAATTTTGGTATTTTTGAACATAAAAACTCTACTATAGACGTATAACATACTGTTGGAAAGCTAAAGAATTTAGAAAAATTATTATTTTATAGAAACAATTGTGGAAGTTAATGTGGAGTGATAAAAAAGCCGATATAACTAACTGATTATCATAGATAATAATATAATATATTATTTTAAATTTATTTAAACAACGGAGTAGTGAAAGTTGGGGGTTGCGAGCACCAGATTTTTTAAAACCTAAAAAGGTATTCATAATTTTAAGCAAATTTGATCGTAATTTTACTAAATATTAAATAATTGGCCGAGAAATGAATAAATATGGCAAGGTAGCTTCTTGACTACGCTAGATGCCCCGGTGATGGCCCGTGACATGGATCGAATTGTTAAATAATAGTTTTTCTCAATTTTCTAACCATTATTGAACACCACTAAAATCATCTTATCCTTCATATTATAATTTTTAATTTGTTATATATTTGCAATACAAATATAAGCCGTAGTACATAATATTGATTACAGTTTAAAAAAAATGTCTTATCAAAATTCAAACATATTATATCTCACAAAGTTGACATTTTATCAGTGCGTTTTTGATTACACGTTTTCCTAGAAGTGCAGCTGTGTTGGTCACCACATTTATGGATGATTCAAAAAACAAAATTAAAATATATTAGTAACATAATTTATATAAATAGGTATTCTTCTGTAAAAAAACTAAGTTTTTAAAAAAAAAACGAGTTTCGCAGTCGTTGAGTTTAGTCTGAATAAGAATGATATTTTTAAATTCATATAATTTAATAAAATTACATTACTGCTAGTTTGAATACGAAAATCACAAGTTCGTATAATATATTTCAGTAAACACAACGGGAAAGATCGATTTTGAGTACTATTACTGTTTTTAAATTTCTTGATTAGGTATAAATGTAATGCATTAATGAATGAATGAAAAAATAATTTTCATTCTGAGACATTTCTTCTTCTAAGAATAATATACAATGAACAGAGGAAGTCCAATTTTCCTTGCTTTATTTGATACATAATTATTTAAGCAAATTGTAAATTTTTAAAGTTAAAAATTTTTAAATAAAAGATGCAAAATCAAAACAGTTAACAACATGGAATGAGCTTATTTATGTATTATCAAATTCAATATTTATCACATAGATACGGAAGATTGATTTTTGAGGAGGTGGAAAAATATTTGGTGTTTGAAAGTGGTTAGGGATGACACTGTAATGAGGAAGATGGGTAAAGAGTTCCTAACTATTGTAGCACGGATGATAAAGAACTTTTCAAAGGATGATGTTCTATGAGAGAGAAGGTATAATCGGTTGGTTGAGATCTTGTATTTAGGGTGTTCACGAAAGACTGCGAAGTAAGGAGGTCAAAGATATAGGAAGGTTTTCTGTTTTCACCACCGAGTCCCCCATATACTAGGCATCCATAGTAAAAGTGGAGGAGCATGAGTGAAGACACTAACAAACGAAGATATCAAATGTAACATGAAGATATTTAAATACTTGTGATAGTCTCCGTAGACTATTTCTAGGAAATCCATTTATAGCATTAAAAAATTATATATCTTCTGTTGAAACATTTTTTGTCTCTCCAGTTTTCACATAAAAATGAATAATTACAGAAATCCAAAATAAATCTTTCAAAAATGGTCGAAAATTTTAAAACGGCTTGTATCAATTGAAATAATATTAATATTTGTTTATTAATAGATTATTTCTATGGCAGTAAGAAAACCGAATAATAAAAACTTACCAAATCTAATAAAATGTCTGTTGCAACAATTAACCATAATTTTCTAATGTATTTTAAAAAAATTTTAGCATGAATTTTACAAAAGCAAAAAAAAATGAATTTTACAAAATTATACATTTTCTATAATAATAAGTTAATAAAGAAATCATCAAAAACAAGATAGTATAACATACAGTCCTTCAAATCCTAATTATATCTTTTGGTTATAGTCTATGAAATGTTTTCGATATTTTAACTCATATATATTTATTTTTAATATTACCGATAACTAAGCAAGGAATAATTATTCTATGATGAAGAATGATCCAACGAAATGTTTACACATATCAAGCTATCAATCGAATTTTTATAAAACACTGCCCTGAATTAAATGAGTATTGCAAAACTGCCTAACCTACAAGTTGGATAGATGACAGTTAATTATCAGGTTACCGAATGCTTCCGATACCTATTGAGCCAAAAAGGCTCGGGCGTTTCGACAGAACCACGCCTCGGCATCAAGGATGTTCCTCTTGTACGGAATGCGGTAGTTCTGCTAACAGGTTGCCCGTGTCCCCCTTACGTCATATATGGATTATTCGAGGACTATTTGTACATATGATAATGTAAACACAGTTACATTCGATTATTTTATAAATGGATAAGATATATAGACGGATCCAGAGGCAGTTTTTTGGGGAGGAAAAGGAAGGAGAAACACTCCAGTAGAGCCAAACACGGCCGAATACACTCAGTGTTAGTAATTAATTATAGTTACGTATTTACAGCTGCTCACTAATAGTTGTTTAGTTTATATTTTGCTGTTTTAAACTAGCCATAAAATTATTTCTTTCGACAATATTATATATTTTGTGGATCCACCACCGATAAGATAAGGAAGATACTATAACATACCAAGAATTATAATAATCATAATTTTATGGAAGGTTCCAAGTCTCTGTTGTGGTTTTTGAAAATGAGTTAAATGTTTGCGAAATTCACACAGTCCCTGTACTAATAAACAAGGTTAATTCATTTTAGGATACGTCCAATGAAATATTATCTTTTTTTCATAGGCTAAATAAATGATGTGTTTTATTGCGGCTTATATATAGGGGAAATTAGAAACGACTACGCCGCCATCTCGTGGTTGTCCGAGGAAGAAAGAACGATCGGCAGTTATATGAGATTGAGATGGAACAAGTACTGGCTGTGTGATCTATCTTATTTATATTTTCTCTGTTTTGCAGTGGATTGCAATACACCAAAATGAAAATGAATAGGTAATGGATTGAAGATGCCTCCTGGTCGAAGGGGGAGAACGAAAGAGCTGTAAAAATATAATGAATTCACAAACATAAGGACCACGGCATCCAGGTTTTTACATTCACTTCATCATCACAACAAACTACCTTTCAATAATATTACAATAGACATAAATTAGTGACTCATAAAGAGCCATTAAAATTTTTCTGGCTCTAAAACAATTTTTTTTTTGTTAGTTCATAATTCCATATGATCTACGCAAATTTCAATAACTAGTATTCTAAAAGAATAATTGCCTTACCATTAACTTGGAAGTAATTTCGAAAAGTTAACTTTTTTTTTTTACTTATCACTTAGTTAATCAGGGAAATGAAATTCCTGAAAACATTCGAATTCGAGTTTTCAGCAAAAATAAACCATTTAATATTCCATCATTAATGGAAAGTCTCACATAACGTAAATACCTGACGTAACATATAGAAGGATGATAACGAAAATTTTCACCAAAATCAAATGGGTTAGAAGTACCGCTTTAAATCACCTGGTTTATGAAAGTTTTAGAATTACTCTAAAAAGACTTGAATATTAGTATTAAAGTCAATATCATAGTGTAATAATATCAAGCAGGTTTTTCCTTATTGAATTATGGAATGGATTTTTTCATTTATTCTATGTATGTAAATTTTTATTCTATATTATATAGTTGGAAAACTAGAGATTTGATAAACAAATTATTTAACAATTAAAGTCGTAAAAGGTAGGGGAGATTGATGAAACACGTATGAACATAAGTGTATGTTGAAAATAATATTTACTATCATTTAAATCACATGTTTACATGGAAACTAAATGGAAATTCCAAGTAAGTAGAGAAGTGAGTTAAAGTTGTGTTAAAATTTAGTCGTAAAACTAACCAATCCATCGTTTTCCTCATAAATTCTTAAATAGTTATCATGAATTTGCTGGGAATATCAAATTCGTACAAAAATTCATAGCTTATCTCGAAAAGACAATTAGAAGCTTAAATTTGTTACATCGAGAGGAGACGATTTCTAACGTTTTTAAGTTTTTATTATATTAATAACAATGTTGAGATCTCTGCAGATTAATGGAAATTAAAAAAAAAATAGAGGTTTTCATTCGTTTTTGACGCTGCTTTATCATTTCTAATGATATTGAATCTTATTTTTGAGTTTTTTAAAGACTGAATCCCAAGTCACATGTTAAATTCTCTATCCCACTTATCGAATTCCTATTCAATGCCCGACAGTGATCTAGCTCAGAATGCAATAACCTTGTGAAATGCAGCCACTAACGGTTGTAAAGGTAAACTATCAGGGCCTTCATATCTTGAATATCCGTTCCGCTGAATTATGTCCGGCTAAACTATTTCTCAATTGAACGAAAATTAAATTATAATCGATTTCTTTCCAGATTTCTTTCTCAACTATAAAGATAATTTATATTTATATTCATTTGATTATCTTCTTATTTTTTTATATTTCATTAATAAGAATATAAAGTCTTTGGGAGGACCTGAAAAATTTGAGATTCTTGATGTTATCCATGGTTTTCATTAAACAGCAAAAATCTCAAAGTTTGATTTTTCTCCTTAGCCGTTGACAATGGGACTATGGGTCATATGAAGGATCCCTTGGAATCTGCTTTTCCCTCAACAAGTGGGGGTATCAGCCCCGTCCGGGGTTCCTCTAGCATATTGCAAATATTTTATATAGGTATGAGTTTAAGTTTAAAACGTTCATTTATTTGATCACTTTATATTTTTTTTTATATTTTGTTGTTTTTTATTATACATATTATTTTATACGAAGACGAATAATTTTACTGTTTTAAAGGATATGCTCTTTTTTCATATTTTAAGACCTGTTATAAATATTTTTTTATTCTAAGTTAAAGCCACCATTCCCGTTTAAGGGATTCTCAACAATATATAATATAGATTTCTACAGGAATATAGAGATCTATGCCCTCTATTGCAAGCCTGACATTGTTGCTATTATCAAAGTAAGGAAGTTAAGGTGGGCAGAACACCTCGCACGGATGCTTGATAATTCAATACCGAAGAAAATACTGACGGAGCAGCAGTTTGGCCGGCGAAACGTTTGGTGGCCCAGGATGAAGTGGTCGGACTTTGTTGCAGCTGATTTTAGGCTAAAGAGGACGACAGTTTAATTTGTTTATGAAACGACAGATCGCAGCAACGTCGTTCAATTTGTTTCATCCTTATCACATCGAAATAGTCCGATTTTTATTTCAAAATATTATTTTTTTTCGTTGTAAAGAGCAGATTCCGGGAAAGTAGTTTTTCAATTTCCTTCTTGAAAATTTGAAATCTAAAATCGTTATTATGCATTTTTTCAAAAAAAATCCTAAACAGCGCAAGTGCAAAACAAAATCTTGAATTTAATACACTTTTCAGATTCGGAATCCGTCCAACGGTGTCCTCTGAAACTGAAATTTACGATCTAAAAGAAATAACGCCACCGCGACAGTGGATGATAGTAAGTAGGGATTGCCAGGTAGCTCAGAGCCCAGCCTTTTGGCTTTCTAGAGGGTCCAGTCATTTTGTATTTCAGAAATGATGGTATGTAATGAACTACGGTTAAAAATTAAATTTGTAAAACTTTTCTTTGAAAGTTAATCACATATACTAATGTATGAGCTGAAAATTCTCAGCCCCAGATTTTGTTGCAGTATATGATGGATAATTTGTGTGTATGTGTAGGTCAATATACAGTTGATTATAATAGTTGCATCAAATCTTCTATTGCAATTTACAAGTCATGTAGTTCGAAACTATGTCCAGCAATATTTTTTACTAATGCCCAGTGTAGGTGGTATTTATTCTCTTTTCTCCTTTAGTTGGTTATCAAATTCGTTCAACTTGTATATTTAGCAGTTTTTAATCGTACAATACTCCTTTCATAATATTTCAATTAGAATGAAGCCAGCTGATATTAAATCACATTAAATGTTTTATCGATTTTGCGAGTTAAAAATCATTAGAACATTTTCGGATAAATTGTAAAAATGGTATAAGGAGGCTTTCCTGGCTCACTAATTTTTTTGAAAATATTGCTGTTACACCTCAGGCACAAAAGCATCTAAAATATAAAATTTTGTGCTGCGATCTGGTGTCTCAGAAGGAAAGTAAAGTCGTCCCCTTTAGCCTCAAGCACTGTCGGAGTATGGCAGCGGATGGCAGCAGCACAAGATAGGGTCGCTTGGCGATTGCTAGTGGAGGAAACCAAGACTCGTTTGCGTGTTGTAGAGCAGACCAAATAATAATAGTAATAATTGTATGAATATTTTTAATATCAATCACTATTATTGAAGAGTATTCTTATTCTTATTTTTACATTAATAAACCATTAATAACGTGAGAGGCCACTTTTAGCCCATTTCATACTTGGCTTGTACAAAATAATTCAAATATTTTAGTAATTCAATGTATGTGATGGTGAAAGTAAATTTAACCAAATAATGACCAAATTATTATAATTTACATAGTTGACGTATAGAAGTAAAGTTATTGTGATATAATTGACCCATATTTATTCAATATGGAAAATTATTTAATTCTGAAGATAAGGCATTAAAGACCTCGATAAGTTATTAATGTATAAATAAAAAAGAAGAGAAAGTTCCAAATATTTTATTCAGACGTGTAAAAATGTTGTCTAAAAGCATTACTATTACTGTCAATATAGAGACAAATTGTAATGTTTCTGAATTAAAATTGTCCTCAAGAGTAAAATTTGCTTAAGTAAAAAGAATTTCGATGAAAATTGCTGAGCATTCTTAATAAAACTATGTAAATTTTTATGATTTATAAAATATATACCAATTTTAATGATACCGGCCTATAGCTGAATGATTTACAAACAAAAACTACAGAATTAATAATAAACTTGACTGGTAGGAGTGGAAGTCTTAAGACGAAGAGGCGTTTCTGAATGTTGTGAAATTTCGTGTTATTCCATACATCAATGATATAATCATAACATAATATCATCGGATGTTCCTGTTTTGACCATTTGGTCGACATCTAATCCTACAGACCGAAATATAAATACGAAAATACGTTAAATTTTTATGATTAAAGAGTAGTACATTACTCTGCGGACTAATAACAGTACACTCACGGAGATGCACTGAGCTGACTGCCTAATCAGTCAGAATAGCTTTCACTGTTCGACGGAAAGCAGGGTTACGTCATTGAGCGACTGCCCTAGTGGCTGAGTCGGCTCCGAATTGGAGCTAGCAGGTGGCCAAATTGGTTAGGAGGAGGCGACTTATATTACAATTAAATGATATAAATGTTTGTGATAAAATATTAAGAACAGATTTTTGATTTGCTTTAGATTTGGAAGTTTTAGGGGGGAAATAACAACACAGTATTAGTAACACAATTATAAACTACATTGAATATTCATATAAAATAAATAAGTGAGAATCACTTGTAGCATGATATATTACAGCCTTCTATGCCAAAGGTCACGGGTTCAAACCCGCAGCTGGACTTAGGATTTTTTAATAGGAGTAAAAAATCTTTAGTTATGGCGTCCTTCGGAGGGACGTAAAAAGGTGGTTCCGAGCCTGTGTGATGTCAGGTACTCGTTAAAGATCCCTATCCTAATAAAACCTGGATAGGCAAAATTTAGGACTCCCACTGTAGCATCGTCCGATTAGCCACGGTAGCATTAAGTGACCTTTAAATAATAACAGCAACTACTACATTAGCATAAATTTTGTTCCTGATTTTACATTATCTGGAGACGAGTTAATTTAGAAACTAGCAGGTAGTTATTGAAACGCTTACACCTAAAAACAATTAGTCCAATTTAAAAAAATAAAGAAAATATAAATACGAAGAAAATTCTTTTAGTTAGAAACTTCCGGAATTATTGTTTCTTATGACCGATAATAAAATAAAATATTGTCAGTATTACCAATGTAACATTATCAGTACTCAGAAAGCAAGACCACGGTCCGTATGTCCGTCACCAATTATTATAAAACTTTTTCAGTATTTCTATTATAAACAATAAAATTCGACAGACGGTCGTCCATCTTACCTAACTGGCTTTAGAAGCTGAGAAGGAAAAAAAGAAAGAAAAAAAAGAAACGTCTTGTTACAAAACTCGTATTTGAAAAATGATGACGTGAATTTTCCAGCAAAACATTTCTTCTTCAAAAAAATTTCAAGTAATGAATAAAATTATTAATTTGGATTGAAGAAAAATTTAAATTATTTATAAATTATTAAGTTAACTTACCTTATAGATTTTTTAAGACAAAAAATAATTTATAAAAAGTAAATCAATTGAAAACTGCTGACACTCTGAAAAGATTTAGTTATTTAGAAATTTCTCTCTAATGACCAATAATAATAGACTATGCATACAAAGTCTACAAATAACATGATCATCATTCTATTGGTTAGTTTAGCGAGTATTAATAGATTATGATTATTTAAACACTACTCTCGAAATTAAATTCTGGGGATCCTTCATTTAATGGATAAGTGAATATAATTAAAAGAAAAACATTTTTCACTCATTTTATTTCATACCTAATAAATAAATGAATGCACGAAAAATTCAATTATTTCTCAGATATCAAGTTTCAGATCAATGGTCGATTTGATAAAGAATGACCTCTAGTCTATATAACGGCTGATAGATCAAAGCCTTAAAATTGACAACAAACTTGAACTTTCTGTTAAAGTTCGTAAGAAAATTTATCATATTTCTGTAAATATAATTGATGAGTAGTGAAATGAAGCATTAGATATGTACTTTTCGATTTGGCATTTATTAAAAGAGTTCTAGAAGACAATACAAAAATTAATAAGTTTTTTATTACGAGTTTAAATAATATTACGAGTTTTTTAATTTTCTAATTTTTCTTCTGATTTTTTTTTCTTTAATCGACTGTTGAATTTAATAAAAGATAAGTATATATAGATTTTTATTTTTTAAACAAGTAATATACAAATGCCTTTGGGCATATATTGCAACATTGATATCATCAGTAGTTAAAACCTCCTTCAGCATAAAAAAAAAAGAAAAATATAAACCGATATTACGTTAAAATTACCGAGGAACTGTTATAAAGAAAACCAATACTAACGAACTCTAGCGACTCTTAAATGTACCACGACCAGGAATTTAGTCTATGAAACTTATTACAGAGTGCTCTGTTGTCTGTATCACTAATTACTATAACGTTTATTTTACTTATAATTAAAAAAAAAAAAACTCCATACTTTATATTTCTTATTTTTTAGCAGATTATTTTAATTTTTTCACTATTAATATGGTGTCAGTATTTCTCTTCAGTGAATAAAATAAGGTTATATCATTGCTTATTAACGTATTAAATAGTCATCACAAAATATTTCCAAACTAACTTAAGAAATGAGTTTTCTTCTCATTTGAAATTGATTATGAAAAAAAATGTGAAAGAAAATTACATTCATGACTATTTTTAAAAATATTAATTTCTAAATTATACCAATGGAGAACAACCAAATTTATATCTCAGGCAATAAAAAACATCATCACGTCTATTCATTCTTTGATTAATTACTTTTTCTTTCAGAACTCAATTAGGAAACAATTTCTTGTAATTTTGTAGAATGAGAGCGAAATGAATCGGTAATTATTGATTAATACCAAGAATATGTGGAAACTTCAATCTGTCCAGAAGTAAGTATCTAAGAGATCGACTTGCTTCTTTACTAGTATTACTTCCAGAGCTTACTAAACCGCATTAAGGATTTTAAAGGAATTAGGTTTATTGAATGTGCAGAAACAACAGGTATAATATAATAATAGGTAAAATAAGAACAAAAGATGAAAACAGTTTTTATTATCCATTACTAAATTAACATAAAAAAAAAATATATATATGTATATATATATATTTAGTTATTCAATTGATGCTTTAATTAACCTCTATTGTTATAAATTAATAGTAAATTTCACCTTCTTATAGAATAGACAAACACCCCAGAAATGCGGAAAATTGAGAAACAAAAAATATATTCTACATTCCTAAGATATATAAAATCGATTCAAACAGAACTCTTCTCAGATAATATTTGATGCGGAGCAAAAAATTATTATTCTAAAATCATATTATAGCATAATTAAAATAAAATGAAAATTAATCACTTATATTAATCTCCTCTGTATCAATCTCTCTCTTCTTCTGTACCGATTAATATGCAAGTAGTTTACTTATTTTAAATAAATATGCCGCATTAGATTGATCGTACCCCTTGAAGTATTGAAGGCATACTCATTATTCCAAGTTTATAATGGAGAAGAACTATTTATAGCGTTAAAATTTTATGAAAATTTAAAAAATGAAAAAATCTCTTTCATTGAAATACTATCAAGGTGTACAGTATTTGCTTCGTGCTGAAAAACGGCTTAAATACTTCAGTACGACTCAAGCGTTTTGGCTGATTATCTATCGATTGTGTTAAAATAGAAAATAAGCGAGAAATATATTCCTACAGATTCATTTTCTCTCCAATAATATAGTGTTGGTAATAGTAAGAGATAACGAAGCAATTTTGAGAGTGTAGCAACCTTTAAATACCTGGGAACCGCTGCTATAGAAAATTATGAAATAGAAGAGGAAATCAACGCTATAAAAGGTTCTTCTAGCCGATAAAAAAATATTCTTCAGTCTAATAGTTTTTTAACGGCCAGAAGAACCTTTTATATAATAATATACTTAAGAACCTTTTATTATTCCCTGTATTATTTTTCTTTTCAGAAGAATAAGCGCCCAAAGACCTACGAGGTAGCAGAAATCAAAAACAAGCCGGCCAATAGGTTAGTATACATGGTATCATCCTAGACAGGCACCTCACACTGTCTAATCACTGCCTTAAAAAGATTAGATCGGTTAGGACCAAGTCCTATCAACTAAATAATTTATTAACATCGCCGAATCTATCCCTCCGCCTGAAATTATTAATCTATAAATCATTAATTAGACCGGCCCTCCTATACGGAGCACCGATGCTGACTAATATATCACCAACCATAGCAAAAGAGCTACAGCAGTTTCAAAATGGAGTACTGAGACGAATAGTGAGGCATACTTCTCTACAGAGGAGGAAGACATACCAAATACACGACACCTTCGAACTTCCAACCGTGACAGAGTTCATCTTTCGGAGACATATCAAATTCTTTGATAGTCTCCGGTACTGCACGAACCCACTGTTTAACACACTGAATTCTACAGGACGGCCACAGCGCTGGCAAGACTATGTACAGACCCTCAGACTAGACTGAGAAAACATAACTTGACTATGACTCAGAAAGACTAGTGAGCCCCATCACTATAAGTGACTCCCATTCGCTCCTATATACCGTAAAATTTCGTATCCTCAGTCCCCTCTTAGAATGCATGTAATGCAGAAAAAGATATCCCAGATTCCTTCCTCCATTTCCGATTTTCAACCCCAAATCTCACAGGGCTTTGAAAAAAAAAAATCTAAAAAGCAATCTAATAAATAGCAACCTAAGAATAAGAGTAGTAGGTGCAAATGAGTAAGAAAATTCTTAAGCCAGTTATCTTGTACGACATTGACTTTCATAATAAAAACACAAATTATTGTTAAATAAGAAGAAAAGCAATATTCTGATTAGGATATACAAGATGAGTCAATAGAATAAGACAAAAAGAATAAGATGGTTTGGTCATAAATTGAGGATGAAAAATAATTAAATTCCCCTTGTAATTTTGGAGGTGCATTCAGGTTTCAGTTCTTGCAGAACTTTATTCAGGAGTATTTAGGGAAGAAATTATACATTTCTTTAATTATTAGCTCTTCGTGTAACAAGTTTCAAATATGTACTTAAGGATGTAATTATAGATAAAAATTAGAAGCATCTTTTAAAACCGTAACACTTTAAGTTTTGTTTATATTCTGCTCTAAGAAAAGATAATTTAATTCTGCCCAATAACGATAACAATTCATATCCGTATAGAAAAGAAACATTTCCATAATTTGCAGTACTTCAGGACTTCAGTTCATTATTTTAAATATATAATTCAGCTTAATTTTTTTTACAATCCTCGTAAAAGAAATAATCATTATTCGGATTCAATAACTGAAGAATAAGCTAAAAGTATCCAAGATATATCAGGTTCTAAAAATAAAAGCCCATATCAAATTTTCCAAAATGAACAGGTCAAATTTAATTAATTTGGAAAAATGATTTAATATCACAGTGAACAGTAACTAAGTTAACGAGATTTTTTTATTTTTCATTACTATTTGATATTTATTTGCATAAGATACTTATATGATATTACAACATATAATAACATTCAATCATGTTACAATAGAAAATAGATTAGCTTATTCCAACTGAACATAATTTCCCAAGACTGGTATATATCAACTATATATTGGGTTGCAAAGAGGCGTATGAAGGCCCGTCAACGTAAGCCTGATTTCATGAAAAAAATAAAGTAAATATGCGCAATTAGCAACATATATGTATAAGAAATTAATCAATAGTTGCTAGAAAAATTTAATTAAAAAGCTTATATCATAATATAATATTGTATGCAAGCAGAAGCTTTATTTAGGAATTTGAATATAGTCTCTGTGCGTTATTAATATAAACTCTTTTTTTTGTCACCCCTATCTCGCCTTTGTAGGCTGTACGGGGGCTTCTCGCTCTCATGGGGAATTTGAGAAAGGGGGATTTGTGTTGAGTTAAAAATCCCTCGGCTGCGAGACGCGAACTCGAAATCATTTTATCTTTTATTCGTTGATCTGGTTGTTGGCAACGCGCGGACTCTTCTCACGCGTTAACCCGCTCGTCACCCCGTTCCTCCTTGATCATTCTTTTCACAATTCATTAATAATCATTTAAGAAATTTTAGCTTCACAGTCTCAACTCCTTTAAATACCTTAAACTCCATACCTCAGCAGCTTATAGTTACGTAGATGAAACCATCAAATCAAATTAGATCATTTAAGTTTCCCAGGCATCATTACTTCTATTACTTAGAATTTCTAATACTTTGGCACTTGCCATAGAAGTCATTTGAATAAAATGTTGAGAAGCTATTTGGAACTTTCCTGACGATGAGAATGGTTCTTCCACGTAAGTGTCTGGTTTAGTGTAGTCCTGTTGAGAATTATACCAATAAAGATGTTTCAGTACTTTCGTTGTGGGTGATTTATGGAAAACAAAAACTTTTGATTTGTCGAATTCAGTGTTAGACCGTTGATCCTGAAGTAGTTTAAAGAATTATGGTTTAAAGAATCGAAGGCTTTCTTCAAATCTATAAATCTTACGTGTAAATAACAGCCTTTGAATCTCATATTTATATTTATCAGAGAAGAAAGTGTGAATATATGGTCGATGCAACCCCTCCCGCCTCTGAACCCGGCCTGTTCCTCAAGAAGTATATTTCCATACTCAGCCTATAGCATCTTAATCCAAGTAAAGGTTATCCGGATTATTTCTGTCTTCCTTCAAAACAGTAAACTTTGCATTGAAGTAGCCCATTTTATAGAAAGGTTCTCTGTTTGAAGGATATTATTGAACATATACAGAAGATAGTGTTCCCATTCTGGAGTTAGAATCTTGAAGAATATCAGCTGATGCGCTCGATGATAACAGTCATACGTTACATCGTCTCTCAGATTTTTGCTTTTTTCAGTAGGAATTCGCTTGAATTCAGTCTGGAGAACATCACAAGACCTCAGGAATACTACGGCAGTGAATATTGGAGAAATTTCGGTAAGCAAAGTTATAATTTACTTTGTACAATCACGAAGAAGTGAAAGAAGGGTCACTGATCAGCTGATTGCCGCTAGCTCGGCAAGCTCGGGCTTGCTTTTCGTTAACTTATCTTTCTTTTATCTTTAATTCTTATCTCATTATTTATTTATTATTATTATTTTCTTAATCAATGAGATATTTTCATCAAGTCATGTCCTCAAAGTCTGCAAGTAAAAGATCTAGATCTGCAGGTTCTAACTCGTCCCCTACAAAACAGAGACCCCGCCGTGAACAAAATAAAAAAATAATTCCACTAGCGACCGCGTCAGCTACCTCATTAGGATCTGAACCACAGCCCAGCACATCATTACAAGGAATAACTGATGAATCCCCGTTTTTTACACCGAATCTATTTGAGATCCTTCAAAATGAAAAAGAAACAATGGAATCTTCTCCTATACCCAGGGAACCACTACCTTCACCAATATTTGTTAAAAATATTAAAAATTTTAAACTGATGTGTGCGCATTTAAACAAAGTAACTGATCCTAATAGTTATTATTGTATAAGTAGAACCAATGATACTAAAATATCTCCGACTACTGCTGAAACCTACAGAAAGATTGTAAAATATCTGACTGAGACCAAAGCTGACTTTCATACTTATCAGCTGCGCCAGGAGAGAGCATTAAGGGTCGTAATCAGAAACCTACATTCCTCAACACCCGTTGAAGCTATCAAAGAAGAACTGACAGAATTAGGATTCCAAGTGAGGCAAGTCACCAACGTTCTAAAAGATAAAAGTTCACTGCCTCTATTCTTCGTGGACTTGGAACCATCAGCAGGAGTCGAAAAAATCTATGACCTCAGTAGACTGTACTATACCCGTGTAAAAGTTGAAAAACCTTACACAAAGAGGGAAATAGTTCAGTGTCATAACTGTCAGGCATATGGTCATACCAAAAGTTGTTGCCATCACATACCACGCTGTGTGAAATGCGGTGAACAGCATAAAACAGAAGAATGTACAAGATCAAGATCTACACCCGCTGTATGTGCTATGTGCCTCAAGGACCACCCGGCTAACTACAAGGGATGTGAAATCTACAAGAAACTCAGAACCAGATACCAAAAACCTCAGGATCCGAATGAAACAGCTGTACCAACCAGAAGCAGAAGAGAACCATCTAAACTTGTAAATTCTAACGTATCATTTGCCCACTTGCTTGGAGGTGGAAACCAGAATCATGAAGTCGAGGCACTGCCGGAACAACTTTTTCCTCAACTTTCTCAATCTATTGTACAACAATCTATCCCTCAAAGTTTACCTAATCTTCAAAAAACTCCTCAACATCAAATTTCTCATATCCCTCCACCATCAAACGTCACAGATCTTACCAGTCTAATGACATCGTTCATCTCCGAAATCAAATCTCTTGTTATGCCGCTTATATCACTCCTTACAAATCTAGTATCAAATCTAATCCCTGCCTTGAAAAATCCTTAAATGAATTCACCTAACTCCTTATCCATTCTCCTTTGGAATGCGAATGGTGTTAGAAATCATACTGACGAACTGACAGCGTTGTTGCAAGACAAAACAATCGATGTTGCACTTATAACTGAAACAAGACAACCACTAAACAGTACTTCAAAATACCGCAATACATCACATACCGTACTGACCACCCAGACGGCAAAGCCCATGCCGGTTCTGCTATCATTGTCCACCAATCCCTCTCTCATCATTTACTCCCACTTCCCACCTAAGATTTCCTACAAGCCACAGCCATAGTAATCAAGACTTTTTCTTTCCGGTAACCCTCACATCTGCATACTGCCCTCCTAAACATTCCATTTCCAATTCCGAATTTGTATCCTTCCTGGATTCCTTAGGAAATCGTTTCATTCTGGGTGCAGACTTAAACGCCAAGCATCAGCAGTGGGGTTCCAGAACCACGAATTCTCGGGGACGAAATTTGCTGTCTCCACTCAACTCCCGAAATTTTAATATCCTGCCTCCTGACTCCCCTACCTACTGGCCAACCGATCCTAACCGCAATCCTGACATCCTCGACTTCTTTATCCACAGCGGATTAGGCTCCCTCAACTTTTCTGTAACTCGCCTTGATGAACTATCATCAGACCATAGTCCACTGATCCTAAAAGTATCTCTCACTCCAATTCCAAAACCCATTCCACCATCATTCATCCGAGGCCCTGTCAACTGGAACCTTTTCCGCCAAATCCTGACCGATAATATTGACCTCAGAGTAACCCTCAAAACCCCAGATGACCTAGATAATTCCGTCTATTCCTTTACCACCGCCATCCAACAAGCTGTCTGGACTGCCTCCTCTCCTAAACACCCCAATATAAATCCTCACCAAAATCATTTTCCACAACATATTATAGACCTCATCCATACCAAACGCCGAGCAAGATCATTATGGCAGCGCACCCGACACCCAACAGATCGCCGCTCCTATAACTTCTATTGTAGACAATTGAAGAGGGAGTTGGCGACCTTCCGTTCCCAGTCCTTTAATTCCTACCTCTCCTCTCTATCAGCTCGTGATAATTCCCAGTGGAATGTCACGAAAAAGATCCTAAAATACCATCAAGTTTCCCATCCTCTCCGACGTGGTGATGACTCCTGGGCTGCGTCTGATGAAGATAAAGCCGAGGAATTTGCCACACACCTCTCCAAAGTTTTCACTCCTCACCCGGAATCCCACGCCAATCACACCGCAACAGTGCAAGACTTTCTTATGTCACCAATTCCACTTTCCCTACCTCCTAAAGCTATTAATCCCTCTGAGGTCAAATATCTTCTCCAAAAACTTACCCTCCGTAAATCTCCTGGACACGATCTCCTTACTCCCCAGATCCTCCGACAACTTCCGCAGAAAGCTATTATATTCCTTACTTATATTTACAACTGCATCCTACGCACCACCTATTTTCCTCTGTTATGGAAACATTTCACTATCATTCTTTTTCTAAAACCAGGCAAACCTTCCAACAACACTTCATCCTATAGGCCTATTAGTCTACTCCCCATCCTCTCAAAAATCTTCGAAAGGCTTCTTCTTAAACGTATCCTACCCATATTAGAATTTCAAAATCTTCCTTCCCATCAGTTCGGATTCCGTCCTCAGCATTCCACAGTTCAACAGGGGCTCCGAGTTGTAGACCATATTTCCTCAGCTCTTGAATGCAAAGAGTATTGTTCTGGTGCGTTTCTGGACATTGCGCAAGCTTTTGACCGGGTATGGCACACTGGATTACTCTTCAAGCTGAAAACCCATTTACCCCAGTCTCTATACCTCATTCTCCGATCCTATCTCTCAAACCGTTCCTTCCGCGTTCGCTGTGGTGTAGAATTTTCTAACCTTTATCCCGTTGAGGCCGGTGTTCCTCAAGGCAGCGTCTTGGGACCCGTCCTCTACATCCTTTACACTGCTGATATTCCTACACATCCTGATACCTTTCTGGCAACATTTGCAGACGACATCGCCATCCTATCATCCAGTTCCAATCCTGAAACAGCATCCTTAAACCTGCAAAGACACCTTTCTCTTATCGAAGACTGGTGTAATGCTTGGCGCATTAAGGTGAACGAAGCCAAATGCAAACACGTAACCTTCACTCTTCGACGAAACTCCTGTCCGCCAGTTTACTTCAATTCCATTCCAATTCCTCCTTCAGATACAGTCCGGTATCTTGGCTTACTATTAGACAAAAGATTGACTTGGAACCCACATACAAGACTTAAAAGACAAGAACTCAACCGACGATTCGGACAGTTATACCGACTACTCAACAGAAAATCTGAACTTACAGTTGACAACAAATTATTAATCTACAGGACAATACTGAAGCCCATCTGGACCTACGGACTTGAACTGTGGGGGACAGCTAAACGTACTAACATCAAACGCATTCAATCCTTTCAATCCAAAGTCCTCCGTACAATAGTAAATGCTCCTTATTATGTTTCCGACTATACCTTGCACCACGACCTTAATGTTCCTTTTATTTCAGACCTGATTCCATCCAAATTTTCCAAATTCCACCAGAATCTCATTCATCATCCTAATCCTCTAGCTCAATCCCTATCCAGCCCCACCCATCCATACAACCCACCTAGAAGGTTGAAACGGCAGTGGCCTCGTGACCTCTTATAACATGTATATTGGAGTTCTAGGATTGGCTAGATTCTCCACTCACGTGCTGTATGCTTGTGAATTGTATATAGGTATGAGTGACTATTGTGACTATGACTAAGAATCTTGAAAACTTCGTTTTGATATTTTTTCCGATATTAGTAAAAATTATTAAAGCATTACTTTGCATGAAAATAATTAAACATACAAACTAAATCGTTATGTCAGGATTTAAATCACAGTAAAACGAAATTGAAAAGAATATCTTGATCGTATTACCAAAGAAATATGATATTTGAGAATTAAATTGATTTTAATCATTAAGATCACATAAACGGCCCACAAAACATTTAAATCATAATTAAAACATATGTTTTTTTGGTTTGCTTGGAAGAGAGGCAAGAGTTATCTCTGTGTTGAACATTTATCACTGTTAGAAACCTACAGATATTACAAAGTATGTCTCAATTATGATAACTTTTCGACTAATAGAACTTAGTTTAGCAGGTTATTTACCTAGTCCTACTCTTACAAAAGTTGAACTTGGTTTATATCCTTGGTTAAAATTTAGATAATCCTCACCTCTATCACATTATTTTCTTTACATGTCAGGGTAATAATCCCAATTAGTTTTTATTTCTTTTTCGCTTAGTTAATATGGAGTGGGGTGATAAAGAAAGCGAAGAGCTTTGGTCGCATTACACAAAGATGAAAAATGTAGGTTAGAGATTTTCATCACTCTAAAACCTTTGGGTAACAGCCGTATGTTGGTGTACAGAACTAAAAATGGATATAATGAGACCCTATCTGTATTTGACAGACCTCTACATCGTCCTCGCACTGGGAGAACGGCAAATCCAATGAGAAAAGAGGATGTTCGAATCAGAAAAAATTCCATTCTTCAACAATAGATCATGACTCGGGAAATGGGAATCTTTGTTATATCACTGTCTCGCATAATGACTGGTGCATTTCGATGAATGACAGGACAAAGGCTTACCAGTTCCCTAAAAGAAATTATAGTGTATAGATGCGTGGCCTTACACCAATGTCTTCATCTGATTAACGATGAGAATTTAAAAAAAATATAATCACCAAAATGATCGTGTATAAGCACAAAACTTTAAAAAGCCCAGGAAGTGATAAGAAGATAGGGAAAATATTATAACCCTTTCTCAGTGATGGTTTGCTTTGATGCCACCACAAAGCTTCATTTTTATGGAGAACGCTCAAAACTAGCAGGACGATATTTCGGAACCTGTCAAGCCTCTTGTTGGTACTCTGTTTGCTGGAAGTTAGTGGGTTTCCAACAGGATCCCGCTTTAGCTCTCAAGGCTAGGTCAACTCAGCAATAGCTGCAAAAGAACATTCTAGCGTTCAGCTCTGGCTCGGATCGGCCGTCAGGAGGAAACCGTCATCACAACCCACTAGATTACCGGCTTTGGTCCGAACTGGAGTGGGTGGCATGTCACAGAGCACACAATAACTTGGAAAGCCTTAGAAAATCTCTGGCCCGAGCAGTTAAGCTCAAGAAGTGCTGCGTGCTGCTACTGACGACTGGTCACGGAGATTAAATGACTTTGTCAAGTTTAAAGGCGGAGAATTTAATTAATTTATTTTTTGTTTTACTCTGCTTACATATATATTTTATTTCACAATAAAGATTTTGAAAAAAAAAAAAAAATCTTCTAAAATCTGTATATATTTTCTTGTAACAATATTTATGGCAGGACTAGGTATTTGAATGTTAACGTTTGATAAAGGTCTTAAGAAAAATATCTTTATAATATTAGCGAAGAAATAAGTATATTTTTAAATATCTTCATTTTTTTATTGAATAAAATATATCCTTATTAAGAAATAAAGGTGGAAGATATATTGTGATTTTCGATTCAAAGAAGGAAAATAAATAAATTAAAACTAGGTATAAGTGATATACGGTTAAGGAAAAAATACAGGTTAAGGATAGCCAAATAAAAAAATCTCTAAAGACTTAACAATAACGGTTGAAATGAAAGAGAAAATTAAGTGCTGTATGGAAGAAAAACAAAAAAGACAAACAAATCAGCGGGAGAGATATGAGACAAAAAACATCAATTTTTATCTTTCATAGATGGATCAATATTCTAAAACAGAGAATAATTCGAATTATAAGCCGAAATTCATGGTAAACAGAAAATTAAGGGTCGTTTAAAAGATCAACGACAAATAGACAAAAAAAAAAGGGGACTAATTTTATTCTTTCACATATAGATCAACCTATTGAAACAGTTATAAGGAATTTCCAGAACACAAATAGCAGATCCATCAACAAAAAATGTGCTACGTGTACCACCAACTCATACTGTTCACTTATCAATACAAAACGAATCTTACATTCTACAGTCACATTCAGATTACGATGATGAAATTAAAGATAATATATCTCTACAAGGTAATGACGTTTTACAATGAAATAAAACGATAATTTCAAAACATACATTTTTAACATATACGAACGCACTCTTCTTTTCAACCAGTTTCCAGTGCAAATTGAGAAAAAAAAAAAAAAAATCTTTCGGCAGTTGCTATGACTTCCTGAATTAAATTTTTACTTTCACTTACTATATATAGTAAGGGGAAGTATTGCGATCGTGAAAATTTTCGAATTCCAGTTTTCAACGGAAATACACGTTTTAGGGTCCCCTGAGTCCAAATAACCAAGTCCCGCAAAAAGGTGCGAGTGTGTGTCTGTGTGTGCGCGCGTGTGTGTGTGGTAACTCCAGGGTGGAAACGATAAGTCCTATGAAACTGAAATTTCATATTTAAGACAACTAGACGCCCGAGACGTGACAAAACTGTTTTCATCAAAATGAGCTTACCAGAAGAGACACTTTATACCATGCATTTTGCACCTTTTTTCGATTTTCTCGAAAAAGGTTCCAACGATTTTGATTAAACTCGCTATATCGATGTAAAATTTAATGGGCTTTAATATCATGTAGGTTTTATTCTGATTAAAATGGTTTGGCAGGGCTTAAATGCTGATATTTTAAATTTTCTTACCCTAAAATACCTTTAATTTTGTAGATTCAATAAAAATAATTATATTATATTGCCAACGCTGATGAAAAACAGGTAAATATATAAATTGAATAAATTCGTTACCCAACTAAAGGAGAAAACAGGAAAAATGCAATTTCTCGTTTTTGAACATAAGAGCAGTAATATACATGTATGATATACCGTTGGAAAGCTAGAGATTTTAGAAAAAATATTATCTCATACACAAGCTTTTAAAAGTTAATAGAAAGTGATGAAATGAACATAAAATTAACTGATTATTTTAGATAATAATATAATAGATTTTTTAATGAAACACGTTTCTATATAAATTCAATTTAATTAATTCCTTAATAGGTTCACGAATTTTTATCTCTAACTGTTTTTGAAAATTCTTTCATTGATTTTAAATGAAGGTACGTGAAAGTCGTGTGTTGCCCACACCAGATTTTTTTTTCTCAAGAAAATATTTATTTGTATTAATTTATTTTTCGACCAGGACATATGACAGAACAACGTTTTCCGGGACTGCTAATCATATAATAATAATAATAAAATTCATTAATTAAAAAAATGTTATAGTTACTTCTGGAGCATTTTAAGTGGAATTGTGTGATTGTAATCTTGACAATAATAACCTTTCTATTTCTGTTTAAATGGCTCATGGGTCAATGCTAGACATTATATTCATTCCATAATGCAGTTTCTTCATGATAAACCACTATTCTTTTTAGTAATAATATTTCAATTGCAATAAATATAAATGCTGTAACTAAGAATTCAGAAAATCAGGGAATTATAAAAAAAAAAAAAAAAAAAAATGTGTGAGGTGGTTTTTTATGATTATATTACATCTTTAATTAAAGCTACCTGTTTTGGCTTATAGCCGATTGGCATAAAATATAAATACCAAAATTAATTATTATATAAATAATATAATAAAAGTATATAATTACCAATCAATAAATCATAAATAACCGCAGAAATGTTTAATATATATTTGATCTCCAAATCTATATAATTTAATTTTCATCCTGAAAAGCGTTAATTTAAGTCAAAGTATGCAATTAATTATAAGCTTCAGTAATTATGTAACCTACTGTTAAACCAGATATACTAGATTGTTTGATCTTTTAATTTTCGCCAACTATTTGTTGTCATGATGACCAACAATGGGTGTAAAAATTAGACAATAAATAGTGTGTTTACCATAATGCATAGCACGAAAACGAAAAGTCGCACGAAACTGGAATTTTATATTTAAGGCAACTAGGAGAGAAGAGAAGAGCTAACACAAGTTAACCAGAAGAGTACACTTTTTTTTTTAACATATTAACTGGTATTTAAAACTGTATAATAGAATAGATTTAGTAAATGTGATACAAGATTATAATGTCATGACTCACATGTAGGAATACTACCCATTGGCAGCATCCCAAAAACTATGCTTAACAAGAAGGTCACATCTTCTATTCAGACGCCTCGGAGGATTATCAGGGATTGTAGAGGAAGTTGTAATGAAAATAGTGGGTTATAATGGGAATGGAGTTTCTCATAAAAGGAGTGGTACCTGGTTCGCGCCAAGTTAGCAACATAGGAAACATTAAGGTCTTTATGGATGAGTTTATTTGTGACAAAATAAGCAGCATTGAGGATTTTTCGAATGATTTCCTATTGTAAGGATTTGAGACGAGAAGTATGTGATGGTTTAGTGGAGCTCCAAATCTCTACTCCGAGGAGAGTCACTGAATACCATTCTCAATAACGGCTCTAACGATTTTGTTTAAAGTCTCCCTATTGGTGTAAAATTTAATGGCTTTAATATCATATGAATTTCAATCTGATCGAAATATACCAACAGAGCTTAAAGGACGATTTTTAAAAAATTTGATTTCCCTAAAGTACATTTAATTTTGTAGATTGGAAACAAATACCGACACCATCCATTAGCATTGATAAAAAAAGTTAAGTATATAATTTGAATGAAATCGATGTCCAACTAAAGGAAAAAAGAGCAAAATTATTATTATTATTTATTTTTTTATGCCATTTCTGTCTTTTTGACCATAAGAACAGTAATATAGACGTATAATATACAGTTGCAAAGCTAACGATTTTAGAAAAAATATTCTAATACAAAAAATTGTAAAAATCAATGAAGAAAGATGAAAAGGCGATAAAACTAACTGATTGTTGTTGATAATAATATTATACATTATTTAATAAATGGAAATTCAATGTAATAAATTATCTTCAAAGGTTTATCTCTAACATTATTTAAAAATTCATAAATTGATTCTAACCTAGGAGGTAAGTGAAAGTCGTGTGTTGCGCACCAGAATTTTACATTTCTAACTGTAATTGAAAATTCTTAAATTGATTTTAACAACAGAGGTAAGTAAAAGTCGTGTGTTGCGCGCACCAGATTTTTTAAAATATTAGTGTTTGCCAACATTGTATATTAAGTTATTATAACTTCATACTTTTCTTCATAGCAATTCCTTATATCGCAGATTGCGATCAATATCTCGTAACGTAGGTTACATGTGAAGTTCGAAATAAGATATAAGGTCTGTTATGTGAATCACCCAATGTAAATAATTAGTAGGAATTGTTTTAAAATTGTAATAAATCACATCTGTACAGAATAATGACGAAGTGCTCAAGAGAAACAAGTTGAATATTAACATAGCCATTTTTTTTTCAGTGGCGCGACAGGCCCTGGGCCTCGCGGTGTAATCTCCTGGGAGTTTCATGATGCAATTTATGGTGTAGGGTCATCACTCCCTACGCCTTATTTTATGAGTGGCCACCATTTGGCTGACGGGTCTCACATACCCGGGGAAGAGGCTGCGAGTGAATCCCCATTATATTACATCCTTATAAAAGCCCCGCCAGGGCTGGGATTCGAACTCGCAATCTGTAGCATGAGAGACTAGCGCGCTAGCCACTCAGCCAGGGGTTCCCCGTACATATTAACATAGCTATTTGGCTGACTTAAATTTTGATTTTGAAAAATGTATTAGTTAAAAATCCTTCCACCTCCACACTTCTCCAAACCGCCCAAATTTTTTTTTTCATTTATTTTATAGATGATAGTAAATTTTATAGCTATAATTTTGCATAACAGCAATAAAGTTCCTTAAGAGACTTGAAGTCCCCGAAATCAAGGTGGACTGGGTGTGGCAATGTCACTCGCCAGGAAGGAAGGTGGGGCTCCTCCTTATACCCTTCGTTTATTTATTATTTGAAAAATACATTAAATATTTATACATTCGCTTCATAATTATATTATAAAATAAATAACAATAAAATAGTTTGATATTGCGACAAGTCGCCAAATCGGAATCTTTTTAATTAATTTGATTTTTAATAGATTAGAAATCCTGATATTTTCCTATAGTGTTTGCAATTCATAATCAAATACAGTGAGAAATTATTATAAAAAATCCGAATTATAACAATTTTGAGATAAGAAGAAGAAAAAAAAAAACACTTTATTCTGGGACTAAGCCCCCATGAAGAATAATATAATAAAATGTTCACATCTGGCCAAGATACAAAATTAGTGAGGAAAAAACAAAAGGAAAATAGATTAAACATAAGTAAAAAAAAAATAAATAAATAATGCTATGAAATAAATACATTAGGTGGCAATATAATTAACTAATATTTAAGGCTTTTGATTAAACCAAAAAAAAATGCACAATAAAACGCAACAAAAACAAAAGTACAGTTATTTCAACTTACTTATACATTTGTAAGAAACTAAAAGTATTGACTATCATCTAACAGTATATCATCTAATTATTATTGTCAGCTTGCGTCATTATGGGAAGTGAGAAGATACTGGAACAAAAGGTATTTGAAAGTGGAGAGAGAGGCTGCTCAACGAATGTTTGATGGGAGAGAATTCCAAAAACTGGTAAGCGGGCTAGAAAGGAACATTCATATGTTTTAGCTGTGTGCGAAGGGATATGAAGACATATTAGCTATTTCATAATTTGGTTGTATTCGCTTTCTTGTCAGTTATAAATGAAACGATTACAAAAAACAAAACAAAAAAAGAGTGGGGGAAAAAAGGGAAGGAGACCAAATATATGCTGAAGGATGACATGATCGGTCAAGTGGTGTTTAAAAGAATCTAAAAAGAATGTGCTCTTTAAGGAGTAGATTTGGTTAAGGATTTTCCAAATTAAGCTGTTCTATGAGGGAGGGAATAAAAATCTTTATAGAGTTTGATATTAAAATATAAAATAAAAGTGTAAAGAAGTTCGGTTCCTAAAATTGATTAATATTTGTCTGATATATTGAGGAACTGATTTATCCTTCTTCCTCAACAAGTCCTTTGGATGATCTTCATCTGCTTTCAATGCCAGTGACGCGGTCGAGAAAGAAGCGCCGTGATATCCTGGGGTCCGATTTTTTCTTTCATAAGTGGGGGACAAGCCCTACATGTTATCGTTTGATTATCATTATCTTTCAAATCGTCAAACAATTTTGCATTAGTTTATAAAAACATTCTTGATTAAACTTATCGACATAATAATACGTACGCTGCATAAATATTAATAACGTAGAGGTAATATTTAAAAGTAAAGTAATTTCCGATTTCTTAACATCAATATAAGAAAAAGCTGTCCTTGAATTTACATGAACTGTAAGGTGGGAGTGACAGAATGCTTCCGCCCAGGAAATTATCGAAGGACTTCACCTAGCTTAATTATTACCAAAAACATTTCCGTTATTGAGAACATTCCAGTGTGAGGTGTAGTTTACTCAGGAAACAGCATACGGAATGTTTAGGGGACAAATAATTCGTTGTTCAGCTCTCAGCACAGTTATTTAATTCTGGTTTTGAACAATTAAAATGTTTTTGTATTTTCCCTAATCTCCTATAAATATATATTTTAATAGTAATAGAACCAGTGAAACAAACACAACGCTTAATATATAGGTTAATATATTGGGTTGATGCAAAATTAATGCAGGTTTTTAGCAGGTATTGTAAATACGCCATATCTTTACTTTAACCATATATATTTAATCAAAATAATTTCCATCTGAATCAATGCACTTTTGCCAACGTTCAACAAGCTTTCTTATTCCACCAGAAAAAAAATCCGAATCCCTGGACTCAATGAAATCACGAAAAGAATTTTCAATGTCGTCCTGGTTTTGAAAATTTTTCTCCCTCAAAAAGTTGTCAGATGCCTGAAAAAGTGGAAGTCTGTAGGAGAGAGGTCAGGTGAATAAGGCGGAGAACTTCGTAGCCCAACTCGTGCAGTCGTCGAAGCGTTGGTTGTGCAACGTGTGGTCTGGCGTTATCGTGGAGCAGGATCGGCCCCTTCCGATTCATCAATGCTGGGCAAAGACGTTGCAATTTTTGAGTTCCGAGTTCCGCCGCCATTTCTCGTGTGGTTTTGGTTGGGTCTTCTTCCACTTTTGACCTCAGCTGGTCGTTGTCCAGAGCAAGATGACGGCCCCGACCTTCCTTGTCTTCGAGGTCGAAATCTCCTCTGCGAAACTTCTGGAACCAACGCTGCACCGTGCACTCATTAATAGCCCCCTGACCCCACACTTCATTAATATTACGAGCCTTTTGCGCAGCGCTGCGCCCTAATTTAAATTCGTAAAAATAAATTTGACGAAAATCGCACTTTGACATTTTCGATTCAAGACCTTTGAACACACTGAACAAAACGATTTTACTAAACAAATTCATGGTGAAAGAGAGGGTATTAGATAAGGTTTGTTTTGGTATAATAATGATCAATGTTAGGATTAGCTTTGTTTACACAATTGGAATTAAGATATTGCAATAGAGGAAACCTGCATTAATTTTGCATCAACCCAATATTAGTTCACAAGCTGAAAATGAAACCATACTAAAAATAATAATAAATCAATTGATGCTAGACAATAACTATGATAACTGATAATTAGGTGGATATTTAAATTAAAATCCATTCTTCCTCACTATAGCAAAAATCTCTATGGCCGCTTCTTATTTTTTTTCTATTCATTTTATGCCACTCTATGCTACTGTGACTAATCGAACGTTGCTGCAGTGGGATTCCTAAATTTTGCTTTTCTAGGTTTAATTAGGACAGGAATCTTTAACGAGTACCTGGCACAGGCGCGGGACCACCATTTTACATACCTTCCGAAAGACGGAATAACTGCTAGGGAGTAAGAAATGCTTGAGCCATATGACACCACAGGGGACTCCTTTGTTGATATAAAAAATATACAATTAATAATGACCGCTTCGTTTCTGTCGACTAAAGTTCCAATATTTCATCAATAAAGCCATTTTCCGCAGGAATTTCTCAAGGTTCAATTCAATCTTGGCCTCATTGCGGTACTGAAAGAAAGTAACATACAGCTCGTCATATATGCACACGACAGTTGCTGTTATTTCGAGAAAAACAGAACCTATCAAGAAACATCCTAAAATTACCTTAAAACCTAACGAAACTATGCTTAGCTTTACTGCTAAAAAAACAAACACACAAAATGCAAACAAAAATGACCCTTAAGGCAGATTGACTAACTTATTCTTATTGCAAAAAAAAAAAAAAAAACCCAATCAAGTGAATTTAAAATGACTAAATTGAGAAATATTATAAAAAATATGGAAACAATCAACATTTCCCATATAACTCTGCGAGTGCTGAAAATCGGTTGGGTGAGGAACCAGTTCGACTGAGCTGTTGAATGTAGGAATGATGTCTGAGTGATGTCTCGCTCTCATCTACCCTTAGCGCTTCAAAACTTCATTGTAAGAATAAGGAGAAAGAAGAAGAAAAAAAAAATCTTTATTCTCAGACTAAGACAACTAAGAATGAATTCAAATTTGACCCAAAATTAATGAAAAACACAAACAAAAAAAGTTTGTTTTCCTTATTTTTCTATCGGCACTTATCATGGGGAAGGGGTCTAAAGGTAGGAAAGTCGAGATTTAGCTTCTTGTGAATGGATTGATGGTTTGAACTGCAGTAGTGATATAGGGTAAGTGCTGTGAGTTGATGGTTCGGTATAGGAATGCTCCGAGGAAATATTGTCTACGGGTGTGAGGGAAAAGTCATTTTGAAATGCTATTAGGATGGGACATATTTTCCGCATCGGAGTGTCAAAGACAAATATTAAATAACAGTACATTGTTACTTGCATTTTTTTTTTAAAGATAAGCTTAAGTACTTTTATTTATACCTATATATATAATATATATATATATATATATAGTCATAATATCATGTGTTACATTAACCTATTCATTAGTTTAATCATGTGTTACAATAACTTTCTTTAGTGTGTAAAGTGTTCTCGTTTATGTTAACTATAATCAAGATGAATAAAGCCTAATTTTCTAATCTATTTTATTTTTAATTTATTAATTATCTATACTATTATATTTTTCATAACAATTTATTCATCTTGATTTAATTAAAAACATGGACCGATTCTTGAAACCAGACAAATTTGATGTTGACCCTCACTCGCCAACAGCTACACAGGAGTGGAAGTATTGGTTGAAAACTTTTGAAAACTTTGCTAGTTCTTTTGATAAAATCGACGATGGTGGTAAGTTAAAACTTCTTATTAATCATGTATCCCCATCAGTTTTCCAAATCATATCAGAAATCGAAACATTTTCCGCAGCAATCGATTTATTAAAATCTATATACGTTAAACCAACCAACGAGGTTTTTGCAAGGCATAAACTAGCCTCTAGGAAGCAAGCTCCAGAAGAATCTATCGACGAATATCATCAGGCCTTACAGCTCTTAAGTAAGAATTGTGAATTTAAATCTGTCGATGCTGAAACTCACAGAAAAACATATATTCGCGATTCTTTTATTAGAGGAATTAATCCTAACCAGATTCGGCTGAGACTACTGGAATTCAATTCGTTGTCTCTTGATGAAGCTGTGGAAAAGGCCCGCGCTTTGGAGTCGGCCAAAAATCAATCAGAATCTTATTTAGTTTCTCAGGCTAACCTTAATGCAGCTACCTCTGTCTCACAAGATGGAGATTTATGTAGGGAATCATCAAACTTAGCGGCCATGCGAAGTAATAATACTAAATGTTACTTTTGTGGCCTATCAAGACACAGGTCCCGTCAACACTGCCTGCAGTAGCTTCAAAATGTAACAAATGCTCTAAAATTGGCCACTGGGCTTCAGTCTGTAAATCAAAGGGGTCAACTCAGTCAGCTGCTCTAATTGCAGCCTCATCATCAAACCTAGTAAGGGCTACTGTCCTCAATCAGGTTAACAATATACCCGCTCACGCTTTGATTGATACAGGTAGCTCCGAATCTTTTATATCCAAGTCATTTGCAGAGAAGTGTCAGTTCAACACCTACCCTACCTCTGGTTCCGTTTTTATGGCTTCTACCTCAATGAACACTAAAATTAACTGTTATTGTATCGCAAAACTAGAATTTCAAGGCCACACATATAATGATACCAAACTTAATGTACTCTCAGACTTATGCGCCGACGTAATTGTTGGGCACAATATCCTTCAATTACATTCAGAACTAAAATTTTCTTTTGGCGGTTCCAAAACCCCTCTAACCATTTGTTATCTTACACCTGCAAAGATCGAACCTCCGCCATTATTTGAATATCTTACCAGAGATGTGAAACCAATCATAACTAAACCTCGAAAACATAAAGAGGAAGACTACGGTTTTATGAAGAAAGAGGTCGAGAAGCTTCTTGCGGACCAGATCATAGAAGTGAGTAGATCTCCATGGAGAGCCCAAGCTTTTGTAGTGAAGGGCGAGAGAAATAAAAAACGAATGGTAATCGACTATTCACAAACAATTAATAGGTACACTCTTTTGGATGGGTATCCCCTACCGGATATAGAGAAAACTGTTGCCAGGATATCAAAAAATTCCTATTTCAGTACCATTGATTTTAAAAGCGCTTACCATCAAATACCCTTGAGAGAGAAAGATCGTCCTTATACTGCATTCGAAGCCTGTGGCCGACTTTATCAATTCCGACGGCTAGCATTTGTCCTAACAGATGGGATTCCTTGTTTTCAACGGGTCATGGATGACGTTATTTCCAAGGAAAAATTAAAAAATACATATGCATACCTCGATGACGTTTGAACAGTTTGCGGGATAGACAAGGAAGAACACGATGTCAACCTTAATCGATTCATGGATGCAGTTCATAAATATGGTTTTACAATAAACCATGAAAAAAGTAAATTCTGCCAGTCATCTATTACGCTTCTTGGATATAAAATTGAAAACCAAACCATTGCACCTGAACCAGAGCGTTTGGAACCTCTACGTACCCTGCCTCCTCCAAGTAATTCAAAGGAACTACAAAGAACAATTGGACTATTTGCTCATTACTCTAGATGGGTTCCAAATTATTCAGACAAGGTTCGACACCTTCTTGATACTAAAAACCTTTCCCTTATCACCCGAACGAATTTCGGAGTTTGAGCTCCTTAAAAAAGAAATATCTCAGTCAATGTTGAATACAATTAACGAGAAAGATACATTTTTCGTCGAAACTGATGCCTCCGATTTTTCCATTTCAGCAGTACTCTCCCAATCCGGCCGTCCTGTGGCATTCTTCTCTCAAAAACTAACTAACAGTGAACGACGACATTCAGCTGTAGAGAAAGAGGCTTATGCTATTGTATGCTCATTAAAGAAATGGAGACATTTTCTATTGGGCCGCTACTTCACTATTATCACTGATCAACGCTCAGTATCTTTTATGTTCGATTCAAACCATCAGAACAAAATTAAAAATGAGAAAATTCAAAGATGGCGGCTTGAATTATCATGTTACAATTATGATATTATCTATAGACCTGGAAAAGAAAATCTTGTTGCAGATGTGTTTTCAAGAGTATGTAGCTCTATTCAACCTGACAAACTGTATTCACTGCATTGTAATTTGTGTCATCCTGGTGTGACCCGGATGATTCATTGGGTACGAACTCACAATCAACCATTTTCAGTGGAACAGATCCGAAAAATGATCGCATCTTGTCCCACATGAAATTCCATCAAGCCAAGATTCTACAAGACTCCCGATTCTACACTCATCAAGGCTACAAATCCTTTTGAAAGGATTAGTATGGACTTTAAAGGCCCTCTACCCTCGAAAACTAGAAACAAGTACCTCTTGACCATCATCGATGAGTTTTCTCGGTTTCCATTCGCTTATCCTTGCCCTGACATGAATTCTTCGACAGTCATTGACTGCCTTGTGGATTTATTCTCGATTTTCGGAACCCCCTCCTATATTCATACTGACAGGGGAACATCTTTTATTTCTCGGGAACTACAGAACTTTCTAAATTCACGTGGTGTTGCAACTTCCACGTCCTCGCCATATAATCCGACTGGAAATGGTCAGATAGAACGCGAGAATGGAACGATCTGGCGAACGATTTCCCTGGCACTTAAACAAAAGAACCTGGATTCATCTTATTGGGAGTCTGTGCTTCCGGACTCTCTACATTCTATTCGTTCCTTGTTATGTACAGCAACCAATGAAACACATTACGAAAGATTTTTCAAACATAGTCGCAGGTCTACCAACGGCTGCTCTCTACCGTCTTGGCTTGTACCTTCATCAAAGGTTCTAATGAAGAAACAAGTCAGGCTTAGCAAGTATGATCCCCTGGTGGAGGAGGTACATCTGATAGATGTCAATCCCCAATATGCAAGAGTTCAAATGGAAGATGGTCGTGAGAGGATAGTATCCTTAAAGCAACTAGCACCATATGGTGATTCTGCATTGGACATACCTTCGAGAATGGAATCAGAAGAAAATTACGTACCAATTGAAATGCCAACACAAGGACAAACCATTGAAGAATTAGTAGATGCTTGCAATCACGAGGAACCAGAAAACTCTTTAGACCAACTCATGCCCCTCCAACCACCGTCTTCAGATAACATCTCCGATCAACCAAGAACTGTGCGTCGTTCAACAAGGGAACGTCAAAGGCCAACCTGGTTAAAGGACTATCTGTGTTAATTCTCTGAAGGGAGGAAGAATGTCATAATATCATGTGTTACATTAACCTGCTCATTATCTTTATTATAACCTTATATTAATATCATAACCTATTCATTAGTTTAATCATGTGTTACAATAACTTTCTTTAGTGTGTAAAGTGTTCTCGTTTATGTTAACTATAATCAAGATGAATAAAGCCTAATTTTCTAATCTAAAGGTCTTTTTTCATAACATATATATATACATGATAATGATATTATAATAAAATATATAAATATACATAGGCCAAATAATTAGATGAACACTTCAAAATAAAGGTGAATATATAAAAAAAAGTAGTTTTCAATGTTCGCTATTGTTCTCCATTTTATTCATTCATGAAGTGTTACTACCCAAAAACAAATTTCTCTGTACGTTTCGTATAGCTATTTGTGCAGTTCGGTAAGGCCGGACCTAAGGTCATTTCATGGTATGTTGCCTTGACACTGACCCAATTATAGGTGGCTAGCTGTAAGCTTCTCATGTCATGGTTATAAGCACATTTTATCCTTGTAACACAAACACACACACACACACACACAAACACGTATATATATATATAGTATTATATGTGTATTTTAGTCCATAACATTAATGTATAGGGATTTCCATAACAATGGAACAGCACTATAAACAAATGGCTATGAACTAAAAGTATAAAATTCCCGTTTGTGTCGTTATAATAATCTCATAACCAGGGAAATATCTTTCGATAAGAGTGAAATTACTCTTAAAAATTTTGAAAACTTGAATTAAAGGTAAATTTAAGAATTATCATATTAGATCAATGATCGGTATTGGATTCATATTATACAGCAAACAACCATTTTGAAACCTAAATGCTAATGTTAATGCTGAATTCTGAGGATCATTATAGAGAGACCTAAAGTGAATTGGTATCTAATATATATATATATATATATATATATATATATATATATATATATATATATATATATGTATATATATATATATATATATATATATATATATATATATATATATATATATATATATATATTTGATTCTTAACTAATTAATAAAATCATCTGAAGTTTTCTTAAATATGACATTTTAGTTTTGTACGTCTTTTCGTTTTCGTTACTGAAACTAGAATTTTCACGATCACTATTTTTTCCCTTACTGTATATTTCATATATAGTTTTAGTGTGAGAAGGGAGGAGTGGCTGAGTGGATTAGCGTATGTTGCTATAAACGCGCGTTGCCTAGGAAATCAAGAATGACCAGACCCTTAGAAGAAAATAATATTGAGTTCACGTCTCGGTATCAGGGGCTTTTAACTCGGCATTAATCCTCTGTCCTTCCCCCTGGCCCTTGAAACCCTCGTATAGACAAAAAAGGCTAGGTAGGGGTGGAAAAAAAATATAGGTAAGTGGAAGTAAAAATTTCTGAATTATTTTTTTAGTTAAAAATAATTTTATTCAGTAATATATCAATATGTGTCTAAATTAATCAACATGACCACTTTAGGTATTAGGTACATAAGGTTATTAAAAATCATTCTTTGAGAATATTTACGTAATTCAAGCTGAAGATAAGAAGGTTTTTTTTATTCTAATTGAAAATCCTTTAAAAAGGTAATTAGGCTAGACCAATGGGGAAACTTGGAGTAATAGAACAAGTTTAGTGTCGCCGTGTGGATTTGGATTTTTAAAAGGTTCATTGGAGAAAGGCAGGCAAGCTGAGTAGGTATTTGAATATGGCCTCTCTGTGAGATGTCATCACAATCACTTGATAATGATATTTAATGTTAAATTTTTATGCTTTGTAATTTAAAATAGACTAAAACCATTATTTAGGCATTACAAATTGTAGTTAATTTCTGTAATAACTAACCATAATTTCCCTAAGAAAATAGCATGTTTTTAGAAATAAACAGTAGGTTATAGGGGAAATTATGCATTTGCTTGTCCTACAAGTTTGGAGTAAATCACTCAACTACAGTGTATATGGGGATCATCAGAGGGAGTGTATGGGAATCATAACAAAATATTCACATAATTAATGCTATGTTTAAATTATTTATTAATAATTGGTATTGGTTGTGCCGATAATATAAAAAAGTTCAATGAAAGGTGCTTGAGCATCTAAAATTCCAACAATGTTAGCTAATAATAGCTGATCACAATCTAAGGGAAAACAATTAGTTAGTAATGCACTTCCTGATTTGAGATGGAAAAGTTGTCTGAAATAATATAATTTGTGTCAAATCAGCCTTGAGCAAGCTTCTGCAGCATCTTCGAGATTTACCAAAACTATTATGAGTGAAGAAGATAAAATTTCCGTAAAGGGATAAGTTTTAACTAACGTATAAGACGTAAGAGCGAAACGTTAATGATTCATGCCGTTCACTCTTATAAGGTTCCAAGAATCGTTGAGAAGTATTAAATAGTCACTGAAGTCCAAACAATTTCTTATATTTTATTTTGTTGAAAAAAAAAAAGAACTTTTGGAATCACTGACATGTAATAAAAATTGGACAAGGTTGAATAAATAAGAGATTGTTGAATAGTAAATTATCCAGAAACCATCAATTCCACTAGAAAAATAGGAATTTCTGGCAACAGTCATATCCATTGTACTTTACAATTTTTTATTAATTCTATATGGCTCAATTCATTTATTGACAGATATTAATTATAAGTTGATATTAAAGTATGTTTGAGTATTTCATTTTTAAAAATTAATTATGAAACAATATTTTGAATGACGAATAAGATTATATAATAAACTGCTGTGCAAAAATATTGCATCAGGATAAAATTAAATTAAAAAAATTGTATTTCTTTATTCACATTTTCCTAAACTTGATCTCTTGATACTTTAAGATAATACTGTCTATGCCAAAGGTCACAAGTAGAGAATTAAGGCTTTACCCTACTCTGTAAGCCAAAAGAAGATAATTACTCCTAAATCAGCCAGTATGCAACTTTCCTTTGTCCAATTCACAATAGCTTTTCAAGTTTTTTCTTCAATTTTTTTTTGTGATTTCTTCAAAGAGTCTTTTTTCTGCTAATTATGAACCGCGAGACTCACTTATCTGAAACAGACTGTGTCAGAATAGTGACGTTTTCTGAAACTGGAATGAGTCAGAGTGAAATTGCTCAGCGACTTAAAGTAAACCAATCCACAGTCTCAAGAGTTCTTCGTAGGCACAGGGAGTTCAGAAGCTACGGTAGAAGACCCGGGCAAGGCAGGCCAAGGATCACTACTGCTCAAGAAGACAGATTTCCATGGCTATCTGCCTTGAGAAATCGTACTTTCACGGGAAATCAGCTACGAGGATTCATCAGCCAATTCAGGAATGTTGAGATTTCGAGTTCTACAGTTAGAAGGCGTCTTAGGGAGAAAAACTTATCGTCTAGAAGACCTGCAACTGGGGTTCCTCTTCTTACTAGAGCACACAGAGTTTCCCGACTGGCATTCGCTCGACAACACGCCGAATGGACAGATGATTGGAGGCGAGTTCTGTTTAGTGATGAGTCCAGATTCGCTTTGCACTCACCTGATGGAAGGGAAAGAGTGTGGAGAAGGAGAGGAGAGAGGTACGCAGCTTGCAACATGTCCTACAGATTAAGTTATGGAGGGGGCTCAATAATGGTTTGGGGCGGAATCAGCATCGAGGCACGAACGGAGCTCCACAGGATAACTGGAGGGGCTTTGACTGCTCACAGGTACTTGACAGAGGTGATTGATGATCACGTGATCCCTTTTGCTCCATATGTGGGTGATAACTTTCTTTTTTTACAAGACAATGCAAGACCCCATTCGGTGAATGTTGTCCGACAATACCTATAAGAGGTTGGAATCACACTTTTGGAGATCCCACTAAGAAGCCATGATCTCAATCCCATTAACCACATTTAGGATGTGATAGAGAGGCGGCTCAGAGGTCTCAAAACCTCCCGACAACCCTGGATGATGTGGAGACAGCTGTCAGGGAGGAATGGGAGAATATTGACCAAGCCGTCATCGCGAACGTTATTTCTTCGATGCCTGAGAGACTCAGAGAGATTATCCGTGCTAGGGGAGGGCTAACAAGATATTGTTAGAAGATTATTAACCACATTTAAATGTTTTTACATTTTTTTCTTTATTTTTCTTATGTCGATATAGAGGCATTTTCATTTATTTGTTTGTTTGTTTTTATTTATCCCTTCCCAGATAATTTTCAATGCTATAAATTTGTTTTATACATACTTCACAACAGTCTTATTAAATAAAATCGCCAGAAATGAAAGCATTGAAGTAATGATTTATAAGATATTAAAAAATATCCAAGTGATGCAATATTTTTGCACAGCAGTTTATATAGAGTCCAATTTACGCTCACTTCTAAAATTATGGAAAATAATATTAATTCAAGTTATTATTTTATTCTTTTAAATGAAATGTTCTTATTTTGATGAAAATGAAAATATACTACGTTTGTAAAACTTGTGCAAAGAACTACCATAGAACTTAGACATATGAATAGTTAATGTGGGAACATCGGACAAGCACTACTCACATACACTTCCAAAATATACTTTATTATCATTAATCATGTTGGATACCCTTCTTCGTAATCCTGTGACATTCTGCCCTACAGTATCCTTTAATAATATTCCGCTTGTTGTCCCAAATGAACAGATCTGATATCCAGGACTCCTACTTGACAACATGGAATCCACACACAAGCCTGAAACGAGAAAAAACTGCGCAGAGCTTTCGGTTATTTCAATACTTGCTAGACAGACGCTCTAACCTTCAATTCAACTACAAAAAACTCATCTACATGACAATTATAAGCCCTATCTGGACTTACGGAGTTGAGCTTTAGGGCTCTAATAAACCATAAAATCCTTCCCGCATCTAATCTATACGTTAGAAAAGTCCTTAACGCTCCTTACTTTGTCAGGAATAAGCTCACCCATAAAGACCTTAATGTTCCGTACGTTGGTAATTTGCCCCGAACCAGGTACCATTCCTTCCATGATAAAATACACTCTAATCCACTAGTTTCAATCCTTGCTTCCTCTTCCATTCCCTATAATCCACCGAATCGTCTAAAAAGAAGATGACCTCCAGGCCTTCTTGTTTAGATTCACTACTAAAGAGTGCTACCAATGGGCAGTTTCTCTTCATGTTTTTTCGTTTATTTTATTAGTAATCAGCATATTTACTTGTTGTATTATAATATACAGTGGTAAATCTCAATAACAATATTTAAAAAACAACAGTATCACTAAATAAATAGAAAATTGAAAAAAAAAAATGGTGAACACAATAACAGATTTTTTTGCCTTGGATGGTCCCTAATGGAGAAATTCGTGTCCTTCGTTGTTAATAGCCGAATTACATTTTAAATATTTTTATTTTTTTAAGACTGAAGGTAGGATCCACTGCGAAATAAGCATCCCATTTTATATTAAGATAATAAAATATCTGAAATTAAATATTTTTTCCTTTAATAAACCAAACTGAAGAAATACCTGTTGGAACGAAAACCGTCTGCTGATCCATAGTTGTATTAAGGTCGAATTGCTTGTTCTCCTTGGCAGTGAAGGTGGTTTGTTGCATTTCCATTTCACCCTGAGTGAATGAACTGTGTATCCTTATCTGATATTGTAAACTATATATATATAGGTATGTATGTAGGTGTGTGAGTGTTACAGTATGTTTACGAGATGTTTAATAAATAAAAAATAAATGAGATAAATATGATTAATTTTATTGTGAATAGTCAATAACAAATTATTAGACTTAAAATTGGATATGTTTAATTTAAGTTATAAAGTAATTCAAGCTCGAAAGTATCAAATCTCACAATCAATTAAAAATTAGCCACAGTCTTATCGTCCCTAATCATGATTATCTGCTTACAACATCGCTTAAATCGCAATAATCCATATTTTCCTCTACTGAATGACGAATAAAGATTGAAAAACATTTAATTGTTTATAATTCTCATCCCAAAGAAAGTGCAGAGAGCTAAAATTCACATACAATTTCATAGAGATATTTAAAAAGAAATTGTTATCGAATAATGGGAACATAAATATTAAATATATGTATGTATGTATATATATTTATATTTTCATTTTTATATGATTTTATCTGTTGCTCTATTTCGTAAAAAAATTATATTTACATAAAAACTTCTTTTTTGCGTTTTAATAATGTCATACATTACTATTTCTTAAATATTTATTTCATTTTCTGGATTGAAATAGAACCTTAGCTCCATTCACTTGTGATAGCTTCAGCTGAATAACCCACAATAAATCTAATTATTATAAGATGTATTGTAAAAATTTACTTTCCAAAATTCTGTTTTTGCAGAATAAGATTCAAATTTATTGATTTATGAAATACTACACCGAAGGTCAGTCAGATATATTATCGAATAATTTCCTTGAAATTTGGTCTGTCAAACCTTCAGGACAGTGCCATGTTTCTTGGATACAATTAAATTCCATTCCAATGCCAAGCATATATTGTATAATTAATTATATTACATACGTGATCACAATTAATAAAAACTTCTGCTGCTTCGTTAAAAAAAAAAAATATATATATATATAATATATATATATAAATATTTGATGAATTAATATGAAGTTTTTATATTTTTATCCACGAATGTAAATATTGCTAAAATAAATGGAGATTCTAAGAATTTACGAAAAAAAAAGAAGACTCTTTTGTATGCGTAGTCAAAAGCAACATCATAAAAATAAGTTAATTTAAAAGATAATATTAACAAAATTAAGAAAAAAGTAAGTAAAACTTTGGACAATAGGAAAAGTAGGTCTAATTCTGATAAAATAAATTACTAACAGTAAGTTAAAAATATAGTTATTTTATTCAATTAGTTAATCCATCAGTTTTTTAACCATAGAACCCTTTATTAATTACTTCAGCCACTGCAATCTTAGAAAATGCAGATGGTATAACTTTGTTGTAACAGGTGGATGAAACAATATGGTCCCAATTATATCTAGGATAGTTAACCGAGTGATTTAATGCATCCATAATCTTTGAATTGAAGCAACTGGATAATATTTGTCAATTCCATAACCGTTTAAATGAATCGTCTCAAAATGGCTATACAGGGTATATTTTAGAACTTGTGGTACACAAGGAAAAAAATAAGAATTACATTACAAATGGTCGATCTTCGACATTTTTCATAATATTTTTAATTTAAAGTAATAAATAATATAACATATTTGCAAACTCTGGTTATTATTTTTATACAAGCGATAAATTTATTATACCCGGATTGAGCTATTGGGCTTTAACAACGTGAGTATTTTGTTTTGATTCTATATGAATGATTATGCATTATTTTCTCTACCTTTTTAGTTTTTATCCAAAACCCATTAAAATATATATCTTACTATGAATTATTCAAAAATTAAAACATTTATAAATGGAAATATACAGCTGTGCAGAGGAATGATAGTAAATGTAACTAGAATAAACTCAAGAAAACAAAACATAACTTACCATTGAAGTTGTTATTATTAAAATAATATTTGTTCTAGAGTGACCAAAATATATTCATTATAAATTCTATTCAGCATTAATTATAAAATATTTGGCAAACCCACAGGTGATCCTAGGATTTTTTAATCGGAGTAAAAAATCCTAAGTTATGCCGTCCTTCGGAGGGGACGTGAAAAGGTGGTCCCGAGCCTTTAAGATATCAGTTACTCGTTAAAGATCCCTTACCCTAATTAAACCTGGATAGATAAAATGTAGGAGTCCCATTGTAGCCTCGCCCTATTAGCCACCACAGTAGCATAAAGTGACGTTAAATAAAACAAACAACATATACAATATTTGCTTAAAAATTCTATTGTCCATGTTAAGATATTCCAGTAATGACTAAATTATTCAAAGAATGATGTCATAAGACGTCGCCCGACATTTTTCGGACCGTCATGCATGAACTGTCCGAGAGGATATTACTTTTGAATGTTAAGAGTTGCAAAGCATATTCTACACAAGACTGATAGTTTAATAACACTCAAAAATAAAATACAAAAATAACACTATTACACTGCCCAAGATAAAAATAACTCATACGTATTTAACGTTCATACTCATACATTAAAAATAATGATTTGATTTACGTATTTAAAATATTTTCCCTCCATTTTCAAGTAAGTGAGATAAAATTATTAGAAATCAATTACATAACTAATAATTACTCATCTTGGTTTCAGTTAATTTAGTCCAAGCATTCAGTGCAACCACAAATACCCATTCAACAAATATGTTACAAAACAAGCCGCTAAATATATTTAGGGATGCAATCCAGTAATATTAGAGATGGTAGTATCGATTTAACAATTTTTTTTTGATGATCAGGAGAAAAGAGAATGATTTTATTGGTCCCACTTAGTTTACATTGGAAAAACTATTTTTTGTGAAATGATCTAAAATTTCAAATAATTATAGACCGTATTAGTTTATAACAACTTTTCCTTTATTTTAGCAACTTACGTACGATTTTTTACTTAATATTTTTTTCTAAAATCTTGCCTACTGTATGAAGTGCAATCACCATGAATTACCATAACCTCTCTAATTTACAACCTCGATCGAAGGATTACTAGGAGTCCACGCGTCAAGCTGAAAAGAAAGACTCATCCATCGACTGAATGTACTGTACTCTCTTCCCTCTAAATCAGCAAAACTAAAAATTGAGTTACATTTTTCTTGCTATTATTTTTAATCAGAGAAAAAAAAACCATACATTAGTAATACCATCTCATAAGGTATCTTGGATAGGTATATGGGAATGTTTTAAAAAAAATCTTTCAGGTCAATCATTAGTAGTTTTTAAGATAAAATCTATTGAACGAGTTGTTTTTAAAATATTTTTGTTTTTTCATTTAACGTCACTTTGTCTTATTGTAGCTAATCAGACAATGCTACAGTGGAGTGCTTAATTTTGCCTATCCCGGTTTACAAGGATAGGGATCTTTAACGAGTACCAGACATCGCACAGGCTTGGGACCACTATTTTACGTTCCCTCCGAAGGATGTCATAACCAAGGATATTTTACTCCTTTTACAAATTCCTGGAGTCATCTGCCGGGTTCAAACCCGCGACCTTGGGTATAGAAAGCTGCTATGCTAGCGAATACATCACAGGTGATCACATTTTATATGTGTAAGTGGGTCAAGTAAATTATGTTTGCATGCGTTAGTACAATTAATGACTGCAAATTAATCAAATTGATTATAGGACTATCTGGATACCAGGCAACACCTTGAAAATATCAAAAACTGACAACTGAAGTAGTTTGATGCTAAATTCGTTCTATGATGTCTGAAAACGAGAGGAAATTTTCGATTTTGATAAAGAAAAAAAATCTCTCCATGCATAAGGTAGAAAAATTGTCTGCAGTTGATAGAGAGGAAGCAAAATATGGAGAAAAAAACCTGTACCTCTAAACCCATGAAGAGGCTCAATATATAAAGAAATTCGTATTGTTTCTAAATCAACGGCCATGCTGTGAGGTGATGGGGCCGAGATCACGCTCAGCTGCCAGTGTTTCCCCCCATATTTGGTACCAAGCTAATAGAAGCTGGGTGTGCCCAGGAGGGTTTCCATACCCCAGGATTGCCTCACAGCTGAAGTAAAAGAATAAATAACTTTTTGCCCCAATAACTAAGGTACCCAGAGAACGGTTGTCCTCCAAGGCCCATGAGTATTCAACATGTGACAAATGGTTGTGAGACTTTAGCTGGGACGGATTATTTGACGAGACATAATAATATTGCTAAAATATACCACCTAAGTTTGTGCAGAGCTCTGGGATTGTTGGGTGGTGAAGAGATGCCCTAAATCGGTATACCCCTAAGAAACTTATGGAAAATAAAGACGTAAAAGTTTACTGGGATGAACAAATTATCACCGATCACAGAGTGCTACATAATTATCCGGATAATTTGGTGTTAGATAAAACAAACAAAATGGCAAGAATCATCGATATTGCTGACCCAAGTGACTCTAATCTGTTAAGCTCTAGAACTGAAAAAATCCGAAAAAACCAAAAACTCTCAAAACTAGAAATAAATTAACTTTACCACTTGGAAAAAGTAACAACTCCAATAGTTCTCTCTTCGAACGATCGAATCCTCGAAGGGGGCACAGAAGAGTTGGCCTAGACCTAAAGAATCTAAAATAAGCGCAGAGAGTAGTTCTGCTGGATACCTGCAGAACTGTCAGAAAATTTTTAAATAAGTAAAAAATTTTACTTCCTTTGACTTTTATTCGGGAGGTAGATGAAATTCCAGTTATCTCAGAGAAAGAAGATAAAACAATAATAATATAAAAATAAATAATATTCTTCCACAGCCGGGATTCGAACCCAGAACTAGTGCTCTATCTAATAGATAACGCCGCTCCCCAAATATGTAATAGTATTTGAAACACGAATAAAGTTTGATAGGTCAGACTAATAATCGATGTAGAGCCTTCTTCCGGATAGGGAAATGCTTCTTCCGCAAGACGTGTGTGGTCAATATAACTATTTTATTATAAAGTAATTATGCATTACTAATTTATATAGCTTGAATAAATTATTCTATATAGATTTTATTATTTAATTTGGCTTAAGGAAATATATAAAAAAAACAACTTCCAAATCTGAAAGTATATTAGCATGTATGCGTGCCCCTTGGGGGACGAAAGGTAGGCTAAAGCGGGACTGAGTATATAACCAAGGGAAGGAAGGGGGAGTTTCCCAGTCTGGCACCAACCGAGATGAAAGGACCATACCTAATAGCGGTAAGCAAGAGGAATATATCATTAATCTTTAATATTAAATTATTAAGTTGTGTAAATCAACAAAATACTAGGTACTACATAGATTTTTTTTTTAATGGTGTTGTGATATAATTTAATTACTCTTCGGTAAAGTAAAGTAAAATTTGGAGTAAGGGTTCGGCTCATATGAATTTCGGTTTTTATTTTTTTAATACCGAATAAAATACAGAATGAATCACATCATTACCAATGTTTTTATTAGTAAAATAACTAAAGTTAAAACTTTTTAGAATTTAGGAATTCATTGTTTCATAGTGTAAATTAAAAAAAAAAAAAAAATCAGTATTGAATTGGCTTAATGGTAGAGACTAGAAATAATTATCAAATATATTAATGTTTTGAAATTATTAATAATTCCTGTTAAGTTCTCTAGCATATAGATTCTTTATGTTTATTTCGTTTCTGTTAACGGGAAAAGATCTTGCCCTATCTAGTCTGATGAAAATAATATTTTAGTCAGGGTCACTTTTCTAAATAAAAAAAATAATCAATAGTATTAAATTTTTGGTGTCCAATTAAGGTCAAAACTAATAGATTGCGTTTCATAAAGTTTAAATAAAATTAACGACGACAAATAATTTTACGGAAATAAAGATTGGATAGTTGACCATCTGCGTATAGGATGAATAGTTCGGGTGGTGGTCAATAAATAATTTTTCATAAATAGTAAAGACTGTCTATTGTAAAATCAATATTTCTGTTCAAAACGTTGATATTACTATAGATAGTATACATTATTTTTGAAAACCTTTTTAATGAACTTTTTTTAACTAAAAATTAAGAACTGAAACTTATCATAGGCAGCAAGTTTAAAAACTAAAGCTATTTCAGTTCACAGAAGAATCAAAATGTCGTTTAAAAAGAGAAAACCAATCGATTTCAATATGTTAATTTTGTTAAATGTTATGAATGTTCTATTTTTTTTTTTTTAATAATGATTTAACTACCCTGCTGAATTCTAAAGCATTAGCTTAACAGACATATTTAAATTAAAAATCTTAAAATAGGACATTTTTTAAGAAGAATGGTTAGATCCGAAACGTATAATAAAATATTACTCTGGAGAATATAGTATGAAATATGTGTTATTAGTAATTTTTCGTTGCTAATATTTAATTATTTTTCTTTATATTTTACAAGGATCGGGTAATATAAAAATGATTTCTCCAGAATTCTTTAAAAGCATGAATAATTTAAGATTCTGAAACTTGGCTTTAAGAGAGCACTTATAAAGAAGGCGTTACTTGAATAACTAAGTTGAAAAAAAAAGTAAAAACTACATTGTCTGAGAAGCAATTTTTGAAGTTGGGCCCTTGATTAAACTATCAATAGTTATAATTTCGTAATAATTTTCGCTAACGTTAATAATAAATAAATAGTTATAACTACAATAAATTGAAAAAAGAAAAAAATTTCTTTAATAAAAGCATTACACACATTGACCTAGTGAAAGGGAGTAAATTATGATTTTGAAAATTGTCCACTAATAACCAGAACCAATTAGTACTCAGGCTTAAGCAACACTCAAACCCTTTATTGTCTTCATCTGGAAGAAAGCTTACATCATTCAACTACATACATCTTCACGAATCGCTACTTAGTTTGTAGATGAATCATAAAAAATAAAAAATAAAATAAAAATAAATGATTTAAATATATATGAAATTAAAAATAATGAAACAATCATAAAAATTACCGGATTCTCTGAAGCGTTGATTCAAACTCGATGTTTTACGTGAAAGTTACAAGGAGCAATCAGCCTGGTTTACAAAAAAGGAAATACTAATAACTGATAGTATTGATAACTACGATTCTATAAATGAAACAAAATAAAAATAATTTTGAGCAATCCTTGTGTTCTATTAATTTAACTTATTAAATCTTAGAATTTATTTATAATAAAATAAAGTGTAGTTCTAAACTCAAGTTTGTCGATCAAAAATTTATGGTCCTGATACATTCAGTTCTTTACAATCTAAATCCATTGCTATTTATAAATTTTTACATAACTGAAAATAAACAATAATAGAGCAACATCCCCAAAAATAGTCAAGAATTCACTGAGGGCTTTCTGCCACGTAGGTATATTCTTTATACGGTATTGTGTTTATTCAAGAAACTTGATTATTTTGTGTTCTACTTCTGCATTACAGTGCCTCAAATGCCTTATAGTCAAAAAGATAATTACTTAAACTGGATCAACATAAATAATAAATAACTTTTTAAAAAAAATGGTATTATTTAAAAAGTAAGCTGTCTTAGATATACGTGCCATATTGATAAATAAGAATACATAATGGTTGAAAAATCTCTCTTTGATAAAAAAAAGAAAAGATTATCCTGAAATTTTAAGTTTTTATAAGACAATCCAAATTTGAAAATTCTAAATGACTATTACTTATGCACTGGAGATTTCGACATATATAATATGTATGAGTATGTAACCATATTTATTTATTCGTATTAGTATTAATTATTCCGTATTTTCCGTATTTGGTCTAAAACGAAATGTGCACAATGAGGGTGATATAAAACAGAACGTATATATACTAACCACATTTATAGGTCTAACTCCTTTAATGGCATAACAACTTATGCCCATTGTTCTCAATCCTCATACATTAATATTTAAGGATTCATCCATGAAAATACATAGGATTGCCTAAATTAGAAAGGAACATTAAAGGTTACTCGCCTATTAAAGGCAGTTTGTTACATATTTAACGATAATGTAACTGTTTCGGGAAGTTCAAAATCATCGTATAATTTTGTCCTAACGTGTAATTTCTATATTTACGAGGCACTAATAGCGAAATGGAAAAGGAAATTGAAGCAAACCGCTAAAGGTAAAACACCTTGAGTCCCAGGTCGGAGCATTAACGAGGTTGCAAAAACCGCAATTGCTATTAATAGCATACCTTTCCTAGACTTGCTATCCAGCCATTTCTCACTCAGTCATCACCACGAAATGATTTTCCACATGCTATCAATTATGTAACTATCCGTTAATTAAAAGAACTGATCGAAGAAAGGTGTAAACTTGTGTACTGGTAGATCTGATGAGGCCTCTTGTTGCTGATGGAACTGGAACAAGCCGCCCTTTGTGAGCGGATTGCATTCACAAGACGAGAGCAGCCATATGTCGGAAGTTTTTGGGATGATGTAATTGTGATGAAACTGAGTGCAAGATGCTTCAAGCCAAGAAAATTGAGAAGTTGGTAGAGAAAGCGGAAGAGACCTTTTAAATGTTAATTCTGGAGCATAAAGTGTTCTCATTGATAGTCAGCTCGGAGGAGCTCTAACCTCATTCAAAATAACCATTAGTTACGTTTCTTGTGAATTTGCCAATACGGAAATATTTAAGAAATGGGAACCCTTGCACTGCTAGTGCAGTGCTTTGAGCTATGGGGAAAACCATAGGAACTTCAAATATATTTGGTGTCACATATTTTAATTTTTCTGGTTTTCCATATCATAGTTACCTTGCAATGTTTGCATTTATTTGAACGCTTGCCATTTTGCGATACAACGCCTATTATTATTACATAACAAATGTTAACATATTTTCATTTAAATATTTTGAACAGAGAGTATATAATAAATTTTAAAAAGTAGAATAAATTAATAAAGACGAAAATAGGCAGTAAAAAAAAAAAAATAATAATATTTAAAAAAGTTATGTAATGAATTATTTAGAAGAGTTTTTTGTAAATCATTCATAAGTCATAAAGTTAACAGCTCACTATCTACTAGATCTATAAGTCATTCTATTTGTAATTTCCTAATTCGTTATATCTTTTAATTTTTAACCGCCTGAATAGCTTACTAGACTTGAAAAGCTAAATTCCTGCCTTGGACAATGCCATCATTGTTTATATATCAGTTTTGAAAAGGGGGCACGAGTTAAATGCAGTTAGTAGCTTAGTGTGGAATATAAAGTAAAATATGTTCCCAACTTCTTGGAAAAGCGAAAAAAATCGAACTTTTTTAAAAATTTATTTTAATTTTTTTTGTCTCCGATGTAAGTTATATCTACGTTAATTATTTTTCAGTAATATGATTCAGTTCAACTTTTTTATATATGCCAAGAACAAAGCAAACTAATAATCAAAAGAAATTGTTTAATTTATAGTCAACTAAACCATTTTTCAACTTAAGTGCAATAATACAATAGGCGCATAGACCTTGGATTGAATTCCTCGATTTAGAATGTCAAGGGCGTGTCGATAAGTTACATATCGTCTGACTTCATGATCTATTTATATAATACTGTTAAAAAAATATTTTATGAAAATGGTTAATAGATAATTGAAATTTAATCTTAAATCAATTAATAATTTTATTAAATTAATTATAATTTAATAATTCAAAATCTTAACGTAAATTTAAATTAATGAATACATAAATCTAGGTCTTCTTTATTAACATGATGTCACTTTATGCTACCGTAGCTAATTGGAAGATGTACTGTGGAAGTCCTAAATTTTGTTAATCCAGATTTAATTAGGACATGGATCTTCAGCTAGTATCTGACATCACACAAGCACGAAATCAACATTTCACAACATAATTGATTACGGATAAAAACTAATACCAAAAATTAATGCAATAGGTAATTGATATACTGCTATCTGATGTTTGCAAATAATTTAAGAAATTATCCATCAGCAAAACATTAATAAAATAAAAATTAAGCAAGGCATTATGAAAAAAGTACTAAAAAAAGAATGAACTATGTGGAGAATATTTTAATTTATCTATTTTCTACTCACCGCTTTTGTAGCTTTTATTTCAAACTGTAACAAACAAACAATAGTATAATTTTAACAATTATGATAAATATTCAATTTTTTTATGCTGTCCCAATGTTTTAGAATTTTAGGTTTTAATAAATTATTAATAAATCTAAAATTTAAAAACAACTTTCAATGTATAACCATAATCTTCAAAATATTATTTGAATTAAATTTTTAAATGTTGAATAATATTTACTAGATATTGGATTCTACAGTAAAATAAAGTAAGGACTTGGCCAAGTTTTAATATTCAAATTATTATATTCTGAAGGCTAGTATTACTTTTTCATTTATTCTCATATATTCTTAATTATGTATAAAAATTATTGATTCTAATTGGCCATCTTTTAAAGAAAATCTAAGGATATATCGATCAGTATTCTGAGAAAATCTATGGATTTTATTGTAGCATTTAATTATATAACGACAATCTTGCAAATATGTGTTTTAATTTTACGCATAAATTGGACTTGTAGAGCACATTGGGCTTTACTGAAAAATAAGAGGAGTAATTTAATGCATTCAATTATCATGAAAAAGAAAATTATTCTTAAAAATATGGTATTATTTTTTATTGTTAGTAATTAAAGGTATTACTTCTTATTAACGGTTGATTATCGATCTCATTTTACTAAAAGAAAAACTGTGTGAATATCAGAAAGCTTATTGGTAATATCTACTTTATAAATTTAACTTATTGCTATCATAACGTAAATATGTTTGAGGAATTAAGATATTTTAATGAAATCCTAGCCGGGGAAGGAGTAGATCGGTGAGTAACGATTCATTCCTGCTTTGGAAGTGTTATTTAATTTTAAAAAGATTATTTCCCTTTCAAACTTTCATTTAATAATCTCCTTAAGACATTTGAAAAGCAATAGGCTAGGAAATGAAATGGAAACTAATACAGAGACAGAGAGTGGAGAGTCCCGTTAGATATAGCTGCTAGGAAAATGGTCTTGTCCTTCCCCGGTGGTCGGCCTTGCCACGCCCGCCTCGAGTTCCTGGACACCTCGGCTGACCTCTGATCATATTCCGCTTCTGCTAGAGTCAAGGATGGTACTAATCTCATAGGCTCATTTTGGTGAATTAGGAAATGTTTTCACCTTGATAAAGTAGCCTGTGTTACGTATCGGCGTGAGGTGTAAACATTATGGAACAGCGATTCATCATAAGATGAAATTCATTCGTAAAAAAAAAAGTCTGCCAAGTAGGCCAGTACAGCAACATATCTGATTTTGATTAGGTTCAGATCAACAAGTGCAAACAAAAACCTCATTATTTCCTCACTTATTTTTCCCCGCTTTGACTATTGCTGCTTAGTATACGGTGGCCTCCCGACAGTGCTTCAGGACAGGCTAAAGCGAATTATGAACATATTTTTAAGATTTGTCCTCTGCACTCCGAAGAGGTCTCGTGTGAACCATTTATATTGGCTCCTCCCCCAATTCGCAGACAATATTTCCTAGGATCATTCATCTACCAAACCATTAACACCCAGCTCCCTCCTAGTATCCACAGTCTTCTACAATTTAAATCGGCAATCCGCTCCCTCGAAACAAGGTCTCGCCATTCTGACCTTTACAACAACACCTTTTGATCATTCCTTTCTTGTCCACTCTGCTAATCTCGGGAATTCCCTACCTAATCATATCCGCCATGCTTCTTCTCTATCATCATTCAAGTCCCAACTATTCCAATACCTCCTTTATTCCCAAACAGACGCCCAACAGCTATAACGTTTTATATCAAATATCAGATTTTAAATGTAAAAAGGAAATATAATTTATTGCTCATACCTAACTTAATTTATTAATTAATTTTAAATTTATTTTTGGTCAGCAAATGTATGTATCTGAAGAAGTTTATTTATTTTATTCTTTTGTTTTATTGTATAGATATATTTCTTTTTTTTAAATTTTATTATTTCTCACACCATTGTAAATAAGAATTAACCATGATAATTTGGTCTTTAGGCCAGATATATTGTGTACCTTAATTGTGCATATTTGTTGTTCTTAAGGGACTATGTCCCAGAATAAAGATTATTTTCTAAAAAAAAAAAAAAAGAAAGAAAAGAAAACAAAGTCACGTAAAGAGAAAAATATTTAATGTTCTAATGGCGTATTTCGCATGTTTCTGCTTTATTTACACACACCGTGACCCTCGGACTGAGGAACCAGCTAGATACTGTCTTATATGTGTCTAATCTAAAACTTTCCTTTGAGGAAAGTAGACGCGTGTCGAGGAAAGTACTTGTCCACACTCAATGTTCAACTACTTGAAGTAGCCGAATGTTAACATTTCATTGTTTAATTATTGCAATAATAATGAACTGAATAAACACAGTGTATTTTGAAAAAATTAAAGAGAAAAAATATTTTAACATTAATTCGTCTTAGCTAAAATGTAACATTTTTTCTCGCTAAAAACTTCAAATGAAGTTTTTTTTTTCTTTTCTAACAAAACATATTAATAGTCTCCCTTCAGAAATACATGGCAAGAGCTTGGGTGATTGTTAAATTTATTTTTCTATATAACTATTTTATATTTTAATTCAGAATACAAATAAACATTTATATTAGCTCTAGTCTTTATAAGACCAATATAAATCCAAATTATGAGAACGGTCAATCATCTTCCCCACAAAAACTAATTACAAGTATTATTTTTTACCAACAGCTTGTTAGGTCTGTAAATTAGGTTGATTGAAAAATAAATAAAACTTATTTATTTAACTAAGAAATAAAAAATAAACAATAAACCTCTACCTCTACATAAAGGGTGTTGGGGCTGAGTACATAAGAGATTCGTACTGTTTCTAGTCTAACGATCGTGCAATTAGTGATTAGGCCGAGCGAACACAATCAGCCGTCAGTTTTTATCACCATTTCGGATATCCACTTTTAATAGGCCCCCAGGAGGGTCTCCATACCCCAGGGTCGTCCCATAAAACAGAATAGATAATATTCTGCTACGGCCGGGATTCGTGTTGACTAGAGCACACCGCTTCCCAAGAAGAAAAACAAATTGACCCTATGGGATAAGAAAGTCACAAAATATAGAAATCATCCTTTTCATATATTTATAATTACTAAATAATATCTTACTATTTTTTTTATATTTTATATTATATTATATATATATATATATATATATATATATATATATATATATATATATATATATATATATATTTTTTTTTTTTATAGGACTTTTATGGCCATAATTAATCCTTTATTTCCTGTATATACCTTCTAAAAATTGAATTATGTTTTTAATAATCCCCTTATTTCTTCTTTCTTCGTCCGCGAGTATCCTCCAAAACAACTAGGATAGTTTTTTTATAGATAAGGCACCTAACTTATTAGTCTCTCTCAGATAATCCTAGAACCTTCCGCAATTTTATTTTTAAAAAGCGGTATTATACAATATATTGAAGGCGCACTATCAGAAAGAACAAAAAAAATGAACTTTCGGGAGTTTTTGTTAATGTTGGATTTAGGATACGTTTCGCGTATATAAAATATATTGTTTGTGGTTAGAGAATTCTAAAACTAACAAATCAAGTTTAATTTACCTATTCAGTGAATTACAGAGAATTGTCTCATTTGTGACAGTTATAATACGGTAAGTAAGGGGAAAGGGGAAGAAAGATCATATCTTGGCCCAAGGGCACAGATCACCACCACGGGGAGTGCAACCGTTGCCTTGCTGCTCTTGACATAGTTGGCATTCCACAGCTTCATCCATGTACAGCTTAATGAATAAGCAGCTGGTCATCACAATAACGTTTTATGTTATAAAAAATAAAATAGCAACTATTCATCAATTTAAAAAATCCCTCAACTTTAAGAAACGATTTCTTCTTCTTCCAGTGGCGCAGAAGCTCAGGCCGTGTAAGCTCTGGGCCTCGCGGTGTAAACTCCTGCGAATTTACACTCATGTTTCACGATGCAATTTTTTAGTGTAGGGTCAATCACTCCCTACGAATAATTTTGTGAGTGGCCATCCTTTGGCTGACGGGTCTCACATACCCGGGGAGAGGTTGTGTGTGAATCCAAATTTTTTAAAATCCTTATATAAAAGCTCCGCCGGGACTTGGATTCGAACTCAGAACCTGTAGCATGAGAGACTAGCGCGCTAACCACTCAGCCACGGGATCCCCTGAATGAAGAAACGATTTCGGTCGCCTTAATTACGAAATATTCAAGATTTGCGCAAATACAAATTACCTATTACAGACGTTCAAAATTTCGTATAAGTTTGATGAATCTTCCGAAACCGTAATAACCAAAGAGCCAAACCAAAAAAAACATTATATATATATATATATATATATATATATATATATATATATATATATATATATATATTTGTTTGTTTTTGTTTTGGTAGTTAAATGTCGTGTAATTCCAGCAAACGAACACTAATTATGCTTCGTAATTTTTCCTCTAAAGCAAAGACTTCTCTTTGCCCTTCTTTCATCTTTCGCGGTTTTCATCCAAAACTACCTTAGTTTTATAGAGATAAGGAACTGTCATTGGAAAATTTTTACTAAAAGCGGGCGACTTCTGATTTCATATACCCAGATCTCAGCTATTCATGAAGATAAAAGAAGAATAGCACCTTTAGCACATAAGATCATGCACCTTTAAGGCATTTCGCATCACAGTGATCACTGCATGGCTGCTTGCGCAGAAACAATAGGAATCTGCTATGTACTGAGCTTTTTTTTATTTTATTTCATATGTGTGTGTGTATATGTATAATATATATTTATATATTTTGTTTATATGCATATATCTGATGTGATATTGTGACATTATTATGGTCTGTTCAATGTTTTTCATTAGTAATTATAAATCTCTGGGAACACAGATAAAGATTTAGAAACTAAAAAAATTACCTCCTTCCAAAATTTTGTTCATAAAAGAATCAATAATAGATATTGTAAACTTAATTTTGATTAACTAAAAATTTATAGTATCTTTCATCACATTTCACAAATAAGAGAGTTATGTAATCTACAAATTTTAGAGCCCCTCCTGTTACCTCAAAATTTATATACATGATTGGATTAAACAATCTATGTAGTGAAATATCTAAATGCTCGTATCTACAGTTAAAATTTATAGATTTAAATATGTTTATACGCATATAAACATAAATACAAATAAAATCCTTCAAACTTAATATATGTCATTTTATTTTTGAAGTAAAATTTAGAACAATAATTCTGGATTTCAAGTTTAACTTCTAAACATATTGAGTATAATTGTTCAATAAATTGTTTTTTAAAACATAAGATGAGGTACTGAAGGGTCATGGATATTGATGGTTACCATAACAGTTATTGATAATTTATTGTTCATCTTTATGTTTGTTATTATCATTCTGAGATAAAATTCTTCAGATTTTCTGCTTTGTTATTGGAACTTTCTTGGCATTATTGGCATATTTCTCTCGGAAAATTAATGGCACATTAATAGAGAAATATGGTATTCATATTTAATATATTTCATGACTGATATATTCATGACTATGAAGATTTAAAAATATACAGTTTATTTTTTATGCCAATAATTAATATGATCAGTTGAAATTAGTAAATACGTGTAACCAAAATAATTCGAATAGGTAAAGGATTACAAAATCTCAATAACATGCATGATAAGTAATATAGTTTTTCAGAATATGATTGAATGAAAAACTAAAAGCAAATAGTGTTATAAATATTAGGGAGTATTTTTTGATTAAAATTGCAAACAAAGTTGTTAAGATAAATAGGTTTCCTGAGAAAGAATAGTAGAGAAATGACATATTAAGATTCTCTTCTTCATAAATATTGTAATTTATTTGATATAATTATATATGTTTTACGGTTAAGTTTTTTGATAAAAGAATTAGTAATTCCATATTTTTGCTAATAATATGAACACATTTATGTAATATTAATTTTAATTCAACAAGAATTGCACATCAAAATTTTGAATGATGGATTAATTTGGTAAATTTAGGTAATATCATGCTAACAAATTAATTTACCGTCTTCTAATTAAATGGAAAGATATATTCATGACATGAGATTATTCCGATAAAGTTAAAGAAAAAATAGCTTTAAGAAGCTAATATTTAGTTGAAAGTCACCAAACTTGTTATATTGATTAAATGATGAAATAATTATCATGCTGGGTACTTATATATACAGCTAATAGTAGATGACTCATTTTACTTTTTAAAGACCCTTCTTAGTTCAGTTTCAGGCTTATTGTACTCAACCTTTTAGAAATGAATATAATATACATAATCCTGATGATAAAAAGTATTAGTTATTTGTTTGTTTTTGTTCTGTAAATTTAATCACTCCAATTTTATGATATTATTGCTAAATGGATGATGCTACAGTGGTAGTCCGAAATTAAGGCATTGCTCAAGCTTGGGGCAACCATTTTACATCTCTTCTGAAGAACAGCATAAACTAAGTTTTTTTACTCCTTTAAAAATTCCTACGACCGTCAGCCAGTTTTGAAGGCATTAAAGGTTATTATGCGAGCCAATGCACCATTGGTGATCCCATATTAGTTATTTAAAATTGGTCTTAAGTTTGGGAGTATGACAGCAAATATTTTATGCTCAAAGTCAATTTTTTATGTCATACCAAATTATTGGCTTAATTATCTGTATTTAAACTGACTTTTCACTAAGTTTAATATATTGAAGAATTGCATTTTTACAGTTGTTAAAATGTGTTAGAAAACATATTTATAGTTTTACTGTTTGGATATAACTTTACATTTATTTTTATACCTTATAAATATTATTTTATATGAATTGTAAATTGATTGTGAATGGCATATCTAAAAGTGTAAAAATTATTTGTCTGTAAGAAAGGGATTCAGGTCCTAGATAATTCAATCAATCACTGATAATAATGTTTTTGATTGTAATGTTTTTCTCACATGGAAAAATGATTTTTTTATTTGTTATTCTTCAATTATGATAATATTGACATTTTTAATTCATCAAGTATTAAAATATAATGTGATAAATTAAATATCATAATGAACTATTTTTATAATTCTATTGCTATAAAAATAATAAAGAATTTAAAAAAATTAAATTAACAATATCCTGGCTTATGCATGAAATGTAGCATTAAGCGCTACCTGTTGAAAGTAACGCGAACTACATAACTTTCACTTCCTGCCCACAGATAGCGCTGGCGTGCTTGGCGGCCGCCGCTTCGGCGCAGAACAACTACGTCGAAGAGTACGACTTCGACAGCGCTCCTCCACCACCACCGAGACAAAGTAGGCCCGCACAAAGCTTCAGGCCGGCTCCAGCTCCTTCTGCACCCAGGCAGGCCCCTGTCGCTATCCTCAAGCAGATAGACAGGTATGGTGGAAGCGACAGCCACATGTGCGAATTAATAGCCTAAAGTGTCATGAAAAAAAAAAATCTTATTTTACTTCATTAAATACGTAAGACAAGGCCCCTATTTTCAGAAGATGGCGCCTTGGCAGAAAATATTTAGTCGTTCCCTTTGCTTTTTCAATAGTTACACACATACAACTACAATAAATTAAGGTGACCAGATTTTTAGATGGGTAAAGCGGGACAACTCTGAAGGAGGGGGTATGGTATCAGGTATCAACAAAAGTTTTCATACACAATAAAATTAATATCGTAATATTTTTTTATTTCTAACATAAGTAAAATTTATAAATATAAAAAAAAAAGTATAATATTTCATTCCTTGACATATTTTTTAATTGAGTGAATTCGTTTCAGTAGACTGTTGTAATTTTTTATAATATTGTAAAAATCTTCACATGAATTTGTCAAATTATATATGACACGTAAAATGGCTTTCAAAGTTTCAACACTAATTTTGATTTTTCTGATGTCCACACCTGATTTAATGTAAAATAATAATAATAATAAGCTTAGCGAACCCGAAGGTTCGATGCCGATACCACCAAATTCCGCCTACACAGACTCGTCCAATGTTCACCGTTCAAGCCCAAGCCCCCGAGATCAGCCTCAATCCTCCCATCGACGCTTCGACCTACCTTTCGGACGTCTACCAGTCGGATCAGCGAATACCAACTTTTTCGGAATCCGCTCCTGATCGAGCCCAACAACTTTACTCGCCCATTTGAGTCTCCGCGATGCTATCTATCAAATGAATTATATTCACAGGATACAAGATCCGCAATTCCGCGTTTTGCAACCTTCTAAACTCCCCAGTGGCCTCATCTCTCTTCGGACCAAATATTTTACGCAGTACCTTATTCTCGAAAACCTTAAGCCGTTGTTCAACCTTCAAAGTAAGCGGCCACGTTTCACATCCGTAAAGAACCGTCGAAAGAATAATAGTTTTATAAATTCTAACCTTTAAGTTTTTAGATAGAAGCCGGGAACTAAGTAACTAAGCAACTGAATAATAACACGCATTTCCCACCTTTAACCGGGACTTTATTTCTTCCTGGATTACATTTTTTCTTGTTATCATTGAACCTAAATACTTGAATTTCTCTCCTACGTGTTCAAAAGTATGCCCTGATACATCAATATCACCAAGATCGCCACCGTTTCTGCTAGTAATCGATTTAATGTAAAAAAATAGTATAATTGTATGTTTTGATTCTTCAAGATAAATTCAAATTTTAAATTAATTTGTGATTATCTAACTGTTCTTTAGTAAACTACAGTATTATATGTCTATAAGAATTTAAAAAAGTACTAAAATGTTATAAGCACATACAGTAAAAATATTCATTTCACATCGGCAAAATTACGACGAATTAATTTGTCCAAAACATAATTTACATGAATATATTTTATTTTTGTTTATTACGAAATTAGCTCGATTGACTTAAAATATTTGCAAAATTGTATTCGTATATAAATCTTACTAAAATTTCTTTTAAGGTTAAGGTCAGTGATATACATTTTGTCATAAATATAAAATATGAAGACTACGAGTATTTTAAGCTAAGCTTAAGAAAATTTATGTATTTATGAAATATATAAATAAATTACTAACATTAATTTTCTATGGCTAGAAGCAGATTTGCAATATTTATTTGTTTAATTAGCTTACTAGCACGCAGTACGAACACGAAGTTATCATCTGATGAGAGACTAATACAATTTAAATGGATAACAAAAGCAAAATGTTAGTCTTCGTAGCCCGTAGGATTCTGAGAACGCAAAACAAAGTGAAGGATTTTTAGATCGCAAAAACAATGATTTTCTTAAAGATAAAATTTAACTTAATTCTACAAGTCGAGACTATGGAAAAACGTCGCGGGACGCGGGACAAATGTGAAAAAGCGTGATGTCTGGTCACCTTAAACTAAATGATACTTTTTTAAAAGGCAGTTTGTTGGTCTTTTTTTTTATATTACACGTATTTATAACAGATATTAAACGTACTACACCATCCTATAACAATATTCTTTACATAGGACTTTATTAGAAATGATTTTACTACCCATAACCTACCTTTCCATTTTCTCATGTTTACAAGTATTTATAACTTTTTATTTTCACCAATAATCTTTTGTATAAATCTACATAACCAAATAACTGTTAACTCGGCGGTAAAAAAAACACAATATGGTTTGGAAGAAAATATTTAGTAATTTGAATAGAGTCTGATGAAAAGATTTCGAGAGAACTGGGATGAATGATGAGAAATTCATAGAAAAAATAAATAATGAACAGTATACATTTAAACTTCGCTAAAGCAGTGAATAATGTTGCAGATTTCACTATCTGCTGTTTTAGCAGAATCTGGACTACCAAATATGCTAACGGCTTTCAATAGACGAATTATAACTCATAGGGTAGGCCTGGATTATCAAGGAGCCTCAATAAATATCCACATCTAATGAAAAATAATCACTAAATTTTATTCATAGATAAATCACTTTTCAAGTTATACTCACACACACATATAAAGTGAAACCAACTTTTCTTATGACTCGCTCTTTCTTCCTATATGACCGTCAATTTATATCTGTTATTAACATTTCACGATCTTGTCTGTCGCCGTTGATGAACTAGACGAAATGCCACGAAGTAAATTATTTTCAAAATGAATAAAGTCAAAGGAAACACTACTTTCACGATTTCGGAGGGTCTGGTGGAAGTTCTCGAAAAGTGTAACGCAATCCTGTGATGAAATGGTGATGTCACGGCACATATTGGGGCAAATTTATTTATTTTTAGTTTTAACCATAAGGTCAGATTTTCGAAATAATATATTAGGATCGATATTCTTACAATGTTTTTAATTATCAATAGATTGAAGGGTATTCTGCGCTTTGTATTGGGCTAGTAAATTTCGCTGTTGAAATAAATATTTAATAATATGAAAATATCACTTTTTAAATTTCCATGTCATTGATTAACGATCCCACGATAAAAAAAAAAAAAAAAAAAAATCTGGGAACTTAACCTAAAAATTAAACATCCAAAAAGTCAAATAAACTGGAATAATGAAATAATTCTAATGAGTAAAACTTTGAGATGGGACCGACTCTGGTCGTTCTAGTTGCGTTCTACACATAAGCAATATTTTGAGTTTTCGAACCGGATATTTATTAAAACCAAAATCTATTTCTGAAAATCTTTTGAATACTAATGAACATACAACCTTGGATACTAAGAATGAAATAGGAAAAAGTATACAGAGCTCAGGAGCCTTCCATTAGAAAAACTGGTTTACCTCGGATCTGCCTTTGTGCACTAAGGACTCTCTAAAACGTATCAACATTCCTGTTATTCCATTTGCAACGAAAGTGAAGTCTTAACAACACGTTAAAAAATGTACATAAAATAAATTAATACGAAGCATCTTACTTAAACATCGGAATCAGGCTACGATGGAACATATTGCATTTACTATACGCATAAGAAAGACCTTTTCTAGTCCTAAGCAATTAAGGACCCTGGTTCTTTTTAAAAAAAATAAAATAAAATTATTTTACATCAGTAAACTATCACGTTTAGACGAGAACCAATAATATTTTACTGATAGTTTAGGCATGAACCAATAATCTCAAAAATACTGCACCACATAGGCACCACGTGAACCCCAGATAGTAACTATTTAACATTAAAAATATTTCAATTACTTGGTAATTAGTACAAAGTGGAGTTTGTAAAATTACATAAATTTCGGAGTAATCAACAGGTCATAGTAAGTGCATAATGCACGTACTGGAAAATGAATGCTCCTGTTTAATTAGCTACTTTTATTTCCGTTCTAATGTTATATCCTAACTACCTGGTTTCACTTGTTAACGATTGAATCCATTATGTTTCATAAATATAACATTAAATGAGATATTTTAGTTATGTATAATATATGACTTTTATTTAACCACCAAGGTGGTACTGTTTCGAATACCGAATACTTATATTATTAAAAGACCTTAACAGACACACACTTCGTATGACTACATCGTATGACAAAAGTCAAGAGACTTTTGGGCAGACTTATTATAAGTAAAATAATAGGACAAGATTTATCTGAGTATTTCTGTCCTAACAAAAACGTAGACACTTAGCTAAACTCATTATAAGTTAAGCAGTAGACAGTGATTATTTAATTATCTTTAATTATATTATTTAATGATTATTTAATTATATTCGATCTAATACAATTTTATAATTAATGAAACAGTTTACGTTAGCCAGAGATTGGATTTTCATTTGTCTCATTATCACCTTTATAGCCAAGTTAGATACTTATAAGAAAGCTTAGTCAATATTTTTACAATATATATGATATTCTAAAAACAGGATTTCATGATAATACTTGAAACATGTATTTAATTAAGTGTCCAAGTCTCCCATATACAATTAAAGAGGTATTAATTTTTATTTCACTTTTAAAATTATTCTTTGTTATGTTTCTGATACATACGTTGTCTGGGGGTTCTCCATGTCTATCATTATTTCTTTGGAGTTTTATAGTTAATTAATAGTTAGGAGATAACAAAAAGATCAGTAAATCGATGGTTAATTTGTCGCTGGAGATGGTTAGCTCACGAATAAAATTAACCCGATACAGTTCAGGTTTGAAAGGAAACCAAAAACATATATATTTGTTTTAAATCGTAGAGTAGTACTCATGTAGTCTGTTGCCTTATGTTACATACAAGATTTAAACAATTGACCGGCTGTAAAAGTATTATTCCAATTGATATAATCATTAAATTAAAGCAAAACAATTTTTTTTTTTTAACAATGCAAAATTTGTTCTCAGAATATTTTACTTTCATGTGGATATTTTTAAAGACTTTATAATTGTTATTAACATGCTTTAATCCTATATTTTAAATTTGGGTTCCTACATCCTTCAGAAAAACATCCACTTCAAAACAGAGAAAGTTATGACATAATGAGTCCAGTTTCACTACCCGTTCAGAATTTATTCTAGTTCCGCGTTGGCTGTGAAGAAATGGGCCAAGCGGGACTAGTTTCGGCTAGAATCCGAAAGAAATAAACAAACAGAAGATCCTCCGTCCGTTAATAGGGTAGCGTCACTGACCAGTCATCCTTGCCCTCGTTGGTTAATACCACGCCGATCGTTCTACATGAAGTGACATCTGATGGCGACCCGGGACTGGAGAAGAAACCCTGGTATTCAGCGCGGCTGGGCGCAGGCCGTGTGTCGCAACCCGGGCACGCCCAGGCCTTCTGTGGTCTTGATAGCTACAGCACGTGAGACACGGTTTGCGGTATCTTCTACCGTGTGTTGTAACTACCGGCAAATATGGTAATGATTCTATAAACAGAGTATTCTGAAGAGAAAGAGAATATTTAGGTTTTCTTAGCTGAGCCGTTAGTGCCAACCACCTCTGGAAATACGACTTTACAATAATTTATGTATGAGATATAGTTAATATATTATGAAATATTTTGAGGAACTAGAATTCTGAAGTTAATGAGTACTCTACACAATGCTTCTTTTTCTCTTTAAGTAGGCATATTTATTTTCCTAGTGTAACTGATAAGGTGATGGCCTATGATTAAAAGAATTTTTCTCCAAAAACATAATAAACGTAAGCTGTAAAAAAAAAAACAGCTATACAATAATTTCTTATACTGAAAACATTCCTAAGCTGCAGAAGTCTATCATTAAGATCGTATTTTAACTAAAATACTAAGTTTAAACATCTCAATTAATGTTTAAACGCTACGAACTTTACAAAAATGCTTTACAACCCAATATCTTTGTACCACTCAACTATTTTGGCGCTTCACAATATCAGCTGAAAATCATTTGCAATAATTTCAAAACGGCCTACTAAATAAAATTGTAAAAGGACGTCATTCTAAATTGGAGGTGCACTTGTGCCATATCTAGACTACAGCCATGTTCCCAACCAAACTATTAAGCGGAATGTCCAAGAAGAAAAAAATATTCTCAATGAAATAGATATAAAAAGGTTAAAGTAGTTGGGACATGTACAAAGAATGAGAGAGGAGCGATGGCCAAAGATGACCTTTCTCTATCAACCTATGGAAAGGCGAAAAAGGGTAAGACCCAGAAAGAGATGGTTACAAGATGTGGAGGAAAACATGGTTGCCAGGGGTCTCCGAGAGGGAGACTGGCTCGACCGAAAGAAGTGGCAAAGAAAATTTAAGAACGAGAAACAACTAAGTTGTAAAAAATCCGTCAATAAAAATAATAAAAAGTTGCAAGTCTTAGAACGGTGGCTTGCAGAGTAAACATAAACGTAAGCTGTAAAGCAAACAAAAACAACAAATATACAACAATTTCTTACATTAACAATAGAATTTAATGCAGAAGATATGATTGTAGATTTTTGAAACCATTCCTAAGCTGCAGAAGTCTATCTCTAAGGTATTGTACAGAGCAAACATTTCTAAAAAAAACGCCATTAACACCAACCAAAATTTACAAGTTAATTTTTGATTCTTTAGCGCTATTCGAAGAAGCTTAAGAATAAGTCATAATCACTGATATAATTCTACTAAACCAAAATACCATTAATACTGAATTTCAGCTCTTTCGACGCAAAGGAGCCGTTTGAAATGCACGAAAGCTATTTTTTTAGTTCTTGATCACACTGAATTATAAAAATTAAAAAAAAACAAAAAAAAACCTTCAACTATGTTGAAGGGGCCGTGAAACGGATATAAAATGAAACCCCATCCATCTCCGATGGCCTTCCATGTAGTGCATAGTCAATTATTTTCGGTGAAAATACGACAAAAAAGATTCAAAAGTTGAAATTAAGACGACCTTGTTTCATGAAAGTGTTCAGTTTCATTCCAACAAGCAATTATTATTGAAAAATGTTAATTAATACTCATGGTTGCAAATCGTTCCTTTCACTCATACAATTAAATCTATGACTTGAAAATGCCATGGGATTTACCGAAAAGAACTTATTTCATGAGCAATAATTAATTGTAAATGATATAGAAGTGTAAAAGGTTTGTTTAATACATTTTTAATCTGATCAATAATAGCGGAATAATCTGATATTATCTATCCCAAGAAGTACATCCCGCTAGTTATAAATGCAAAATAGAATTGTTGCACACCCGCCCACCTCGCAGTGGTTACAGTTGAGAAACCCTGACCCCGCATACTGATCTTAAAGGAGCCAAATGCTGCCATATTAACGAGGAGATGCAGTTAGGGATCATTTTCAAAACGTCATACGCAACTTAGCCATTGTTCCGAGTTGCATCAGAACACTATCAAGCCAAAAGTGGCGGAGAATGGCAAGTCTTCGGTTAATATCTTTGTAGGATAGCTTTAACAGCTAATATGAATATCAGTGATTACAAAAAGGTTCATTATTAATAAGGGTAACGGAGCTGGGTTGATACGTTCTCGCAGCACACAGTGGGCAAAATCACCAATTTAGGTGGACAAAAGACAAGTCAAAAGTTTGGAATTTTCCAGTGCTTCACCTTTTTATTATTAGTTCGTAAGATATAGTTATTATTATTATTATTATTTAGTTCGTTTCAAATAAATAGTAAATGGGTGAATCGTTCCTGTTCACACAATAACCAGCGGTGGGATTATCTTTATTCGATGGTCATTTATTGTGTTTAAGGTGCATTTAGAGCAAAGTATTTTTGCTTTTATTTAACAATTTACATTGCTGAGACAGGTTAGACATTTTATTTCCAAACCCGTTATTGAATATACATTGTAATCTCATCTGTAGAGTTAATTTAGCAATTTGTATATGTATGCCCCGATAACGAACAACTATATAACCCCCAAGTTACCCCAAGGATTTGTTTCATCAATCCTTCTAGTCTTTAGATATTACAAAGAATTTTTGCGTTTTGGTTGATACATAATTTTTTTTCAGACATAACACTCCAAATTAAAAGTTTTATAATCTAAAATTTCAAGAATTTCCTAAATGATATAAAATACATCTATTAGCAGGTTTTAGCAACTCCGAGCCATAATTAGATTGTTTGTATTATTTTTCCCGTTTTCTGGGACTTCAAACGTAAAATGTAGGGAAGTTTTAGATTTTAGCAAAAAAATGTGATGTTTGACCACTGTGCGCTCGTCAATCGTGTCAAAAAATAATTAGTTTTTAGAATTTTTCAAATAATTTTTTTTCCGTAATCTGGGACCCCTATGGTTAAATATAGATAAGTTTCAGAATTTCGTTCAACTAAATCGGTCATATTTTCCACTGTGCGGCTCAACTCGAGAAATAAATCAGTACAATTTGTTTTTATTTTGTTTAAGAAATATATACCATACCTAAGAATTACTTTGGACAGAAATTCAATTATTTGGATGTCCTTCTTTAAAAAAAATAAAAATATTGAGACAAAAATTAGGCTAGCTTATTCATTGTCATTTACTGCGTTCTTTAATTCTATTGGGCTATAATAAAAATAAGTCCGTAGCGTTTTTCAATATTTGAATTCAATCCTTTCTGTGTTTATAAAATCAGTTTACTTGGTCAATAATAATAATAATTTATAACAATCACTATTATAGAAGAGTATTTTAGAATATGATCATATCAATTGGAACAATCTCTTCTTGTTTTTGTTTATATGCATTTATTTATCCATATACGTCAATAATTAATTTTATAACGTTTCGAGGCTTCACATGCCTCATCTTCAGATGTACAATGTTATCTAAAATATAATTGTATAAATATTTCAACTAACTATATACAAATTAAGAATATATTTTCTATAAATTAGAAACACTTTATATTTAAACTATTTACATTATTTTTAACATATATATATATATATATATATATATATATATATATATATATATATATATATATATACTTACATCCATTTCCATATCTTTACTCAATATTTAACAAAACATTTCATTCACAATCTCAAATTTTAATTATATATAATTAGTTGAAATATTTATACAATTATATTTTAGATAACATTGTACATCTGAAGATGAGGCATGTGAAGCTTCGAAACGTTATAAAATTAATTATTGACGTATATGGATAAATAAATGCATATAAACAAAAACAAGAAAAGATTGTTCCAATTGATATGATCATAATATAAATAATAATAATGTTTACATATTATAAAAAAGGGTTAGTTGAGGTGCTACTATACATCAGTTTAAACCGAGATTCCGTATTTTAAGTAGTATTTTGTTTGCTCGAAATGGAAGAGAAACAATTAATTTTCGTCATTTAATGTTTTTTTAATTTCCTAATTCTCTGTACAGACGGTTAACAAAATTCCAAAAATTACCTGGGAAATGGCAACATGTAATAAATATTAAAAATGGGTCATATATTGTTGATATAAAATATTTACAATATTATTATAATATTTAAAATATTTAAAGTTTTTATTGAAATCAACAAGTAAAAAACGCTACGAAATTATTTTACAAACCAATTTCTTTATGCCACTCAACTATTGTCGGGCTTTGCAAATGCAGCCGGAAATCATTTCAAAACGGCTTACTTAATAAAATTGTAATAGGACGTCATCCAACATTGGTAGAGTAAAAGTGAAATTCGAAATTACCAAAATTGCTGAATTCCTAACTGAGAGGATTAAAACAGTTCTTTGAATTGGTCAAACTCTCAGACGATCCCATGTATGGTAAGCTAGCACCATCCAGAATATTTCATTGGTGGCAGAAACTTTTCAAAAATTGAATTTTCTTTTTAGGTTTGTGTCCAACATAAATTCAAAGCTGAGTCTCATTAGATATTAAAAAAACAACAGAGGTTGAGATTATTAAAATCCTTAAAGTGCATATCAGCAGGAAAAAGGAGAATTCTGAGACAAATTAGCTATGCGAAAGAGTTTATAGAAGGGGCTATGAAATTTAATAATAATTTTCTGTGGAATCTTTAAAAACAACATTTTTATTCTAAAATTTAATAATTTATTCTCATTATTTATTTAGAATAATGGTAAAAATGCCTTTTAACACAAATTGTATCTGCCTTCTTTTAAAAACAAATAACGATAAAAATGAAAGAGCGAAATAAATCAAATAAATAAAATAGCAGGTCAATAAAAGTACACTGTTGATTATTAAAGTTTGTGCAGACAGCTATACAATTAATTTATTTTAGAGACAAAAAAATAAAAACAAACAGAATTAAGCGAATAATAATTATTGTTATTTTATAGTAAAGTGGGACACTTAGGCTGTGATTATCCGAGCAGTATCAACAAAGAAACAAATGCTTTCGCAAAACAATCTACAATGGCAGGGTTGGGACTGGCATTTATGGCTACAAGGTCGAATACCTCCATTCCACAATGATAATATTTTAATTAATGGAAATAATAATGAACTTTATACAATTTTCATGGCACGTGTTTTTATATAATAATTTGTTTTTCTAATAGCTGATATCTCTAGCAATATCCCACTAAATTTTATATGCAACGTATTATATCAAGTCGGAAGTAAACCAACATTTCTTTATTATCTAACACATTGCAATGCTTAAGGGTTGTTTCAAATGCTTCATTCAATATTATTATTTATTATTTAAAAAACATATTCTGTGACCTAACCTTTGCCATTGTTGCAAGGCATTGTTCTATAATAGTTTTTTAAAGTCAACATTCTATGAAAGTTAAGATCCTTTGTTCACACATCCATTAACTTGAGATATCTCACGCAATCGGAGCCAGTCATTGCTTTAGTACAATAATGGATGCGGTGAGTCTTCCTTTTGTTCTCAATTTTTTTTTTTGGTTGAAAGTTATAAAGATTTTTTCTTGAAAAAATTATGTAATATACGTCAATAGCTCGTCCCATCATATCCTTTAATAATATCACCCTATAAAGAAATAAATTTTGGATTTTTGGTTTGTGTGAGTGGATTTTTACTATTGTATGACTATATGTATAGAAAAAGACGAAGGGACACAGTCGATCGTATTTAAATGTTTTAGTCATTGAAATTCTTCAGCAGATTTAATGTTTTTTTTTGTTAGAAGAATCTTCATTAAAAATTGTCCTCAAGTGGATTTCTTTTAGGGACGATCTCGTATCAAATTTTAAAAGGAAAATTTTTTTTTAGACATTCGATACATTTTGCTCACAATTTACGTTTTTATATAGAAAATATTCATTAACATTATGATTAAAACTTTCCAAATAAGTTTCCCTCAATAGGTGTAATGACATCAATGGATTGCATACTCTTTTTGAGGACTTCCACCAGACTCTCCGAATTCGTAAAAGTAGTCTTCCCAGTGACTTCGTTCATTTCGAAACAATATTATTAAATAAGTAGATCTGGTACTAAATAATCATACAAGAGTGGAACTAGAAGAAACTGCTTGTTGACAGCAATTAATAAAAAATTCTTTTAATGAAAGCTCAAACTTCTTATTTCCATTTAATCCAAATTCCATAGAATTATTGAATTTTGTGATCTATTATGCACCATAAATATCAAATTCCACCCAAAAATAAAATTATTCATTAAGAAAAAAAAAATCTCATTTATTGCAGCCCGAAATAGATATGATATCGGGATCTCTTTAATAAGACATCGAAATGCTACAAATAGGTCTGCCTCAATACTGCACCATACCCCTAACCATCCCTAACCACCCCCGTTATATATTTGTGTTAATATAGTCAAAGATTGGAAAGGTGCACGTAGCGCACCGTTCCACAAAATCTTAAAATATTGTACCTTCGGGCAATAGAAAGACATTTATTGATTATTTACAAATTCTAATGTATTTTGTTGTCCAGTGTAATGAATTTGATGGATTAGAAATAAATTAAACAAATAAAAAATGGGTAATTCATTTAATAAAATATGTCATTTCTCATAATCTTACTTTTTATACTCATTCGCCTGTCGCTATTCAGTTAATAATAAATAATGAACTAATTAATAAAATTTAATGTAATATTTTAACTTGCATTTGGTCCTAGGCCAACATAAAATTCCAATGGTAATTATTGTATAATACTTCATTTGTTCAAGAGAGAATTAAAGTATATTTATGATGGAGCTGTCGAAAATAAAAACACCTGCTTTACTGGCCTATCATCTCGCACACCCAGAATACCGTATAAACACTCAGACATCGGACCCATGAAGTAACCCGCTGTTGCAAAATAACTACAACCAACTGGAACAGGCCTGGAATTGTAAACACCGCGGCTTGGCGGTTTCGCGGATGGAACTTGGGAATGCTGACGTCCAACATTCCGAAAATGGCCGTTCTTCCGATATCGTTGCGTCAGCCCAAGGTGCTCGGCTTTCTACTGGCAGCAGCCCGTCGCGGATATCATCGGAACATTAGGGCAGTGGGCGGCCTTCGGGCCCGATGAAGCCACCCTTTGTAGCAGATGTACTATAGGATAGTAAGGATGATGATCGAGTGGTTTCTTTAACTTCGTCTTTACCTAACAAACAGTTTTCAGAATAGGAGTTCTTACAGCACAATAGTTTTGAATCCATTCCAACTGCACAAATTAAGACTACTTTGTTCTAAAAATGGACTGAATTTCAACCTAGAACGTATAATTAGCTAGATTTAGGAACACAAAACGATTTTAAAGTCATCAGATGAAATATTTGAGGTATACAACACAATTCACAAGGCAACCATTTACCTCCCGTCATTAGAAAGTTCGTCGAAATGATTTAAAAAATAAGAGCTGGATCATAAAGAAAAAAAATAGCAGAAGCATTAGGAACAATCGCGAAACAAATAACTTTTCCTTATGGCGGCAGTGTTCAAGGTGAATCGGACCAAGAACAATCAGTATAATGATAATCTTCGATAAAAAAATAGCTTTCGACGATCTAGATCAAATTTTAAAGTAATACATCTAAAGTTGTTTAAAACATAAATCTACAGGATTTCTTTGAAACGGGTAAAACATCTAAATAATCAAAATGAATCATTGTTTTCAGTATAATTTCTCTTACCTACTTAAATTTATTGGAAATATTTTTTTTCCAAGCAGTGTACTTCAATAGTCGAAATCAACTCAAAACGTTCAATTTTAGATTTTTTTTTTTTTCATACCCTCTGGTTTTATTTTCAAACAAAATACAAATACAAATGTACTTAATTGTATAGATGTCACATTTTGTTTTCCCTTTCTAAAATTATGCACTGTAATAGTAATCTTTCAAGGCTTCTTCTATGCCTTTATTTATCCATTGCAAAATGGGAGTTACCATTCTTCAGGGTTTGAACGTATTGATCAAATATCAATCAAATACGATAATCATATCTCAAAATCATATCGTTTACGAGACATTATTGAGTTTAGATAATAATTAATATTAGTCACTATATAACATTCAGGTGAATCCTAAGGATTTTTTATTGGGTAAAAAAATCCTTAATTACTAACACGATGTATTTCTGAAGGTACGGTTTTAAAAGGTGGTCCCGAGCCTGTGCGATGTCAGGTACTCGTTAAAGATCCCTATCCTAATAAAACCTGGATAGGCAAAATTTAGGACTCCCACTGTAGCATCGTCCTATTAGCCATAGTTGCATAAAGTGACGTTAAATAAATAAACAAACACTATTAGTCACTATTATAGGTTACCGGAAATTTACAGGGTAAATAACCTTAAAAATACGAGTCACTAATACTGTATTGTTGTAAAGAAATATATCATTAATTTACTAAACACGATTTTATGAATATTTCCTCAAAGGTAGTCCATTTTTTTTTGTTTTGGTTAAGTACGACTAATTTTAGTAAATTTTGTGGAAAGAAGTAAAGTAAAATTGTAAATGATTCTTGTAATGTTAAAAAAACAAAAACCAATTCATTATAAAAACTATACTTGGTTGTTTTTTTTTGGTTGCTGTGATAGCAAAAGGCTGTAGCTCAAACATAATTAAACAAAATGAAACTAATTAGTATTTATTCATCTTAAATTAACATTATAACTGATAATTAAAGTTATTAATTTTTTTTCTCCACAACCCAAATTAGACAAATAATTACCACTCATTAAAATACTGTATCATAATAATATATGTTGTAACATATATTGTTTAGGCCAAACCCAAAAGAAATTAATTTCATTTCATAATTTACAACGTATCTCCATCGAAGGCCCCACGCTTCATCAGCAGTCGTCAGTTTTCACACTCGGATCCATAGCTCATCGACCATCGTATAGGCTTCTATGCATGACTTGGAAAAGACCAAAAAATATATCTTACATAAAAATCAAAAGGAAAATTTATTATGATGAGAAAATCATAATATATGTTTTGTGATCTTGCTTCCTCGGAATTCATTTCAACGACTGCGTACACCTTCCTATGTACGTAAGTGCTTTTTATTGTAGAGATTAGAAGATGATTCCACGTTGTGCAATTATACAAAGAAGCCTACCGGTTGTGGTACGTGCTATAATAAGCCCATTCATCCAATTATGAAATGAGAGCTCGGGGAAAGCTGATAAATATACAAAGACTCCCAGCTATGGCGGAGGTGTGTCCTTACGCAACGCCAATCTCCTTCGCCATATTAATGAGTCAACACAAGATTGTCAGGATCTTACCATTCTTTAAACGAAAAATTCATTTAAACTAACCAAAGCAGAGGGGATGGTAACCATGCTTTTTCTGGTATTTATACAAATCTTTTTAAAATCCTTAACTAGAGGGAAAATATATAGGTTGTCATTGTCACTAAAGACGTTCACGTATGTCAACTTTTAAAAATCTAGTGTCATGTTGTTACAAGTACAAGTATTGAACACCGTACATTGTAATTTCTTTTTCAATTTGAATTCATTAAGATATTAATCATAATTAGTAATAACTCGAAGTATGGAGTGCCATCTGTCAAAATTATCTCGTTCATTCTTAAAAGAGAAAGTCAGTGAAACAAAGATCGAAAAGACATGTTGACATACGGACCATACAGTTCATATGACTAATGGACTCAGTGATAAATATTACATGAGGCATTAATACACACGATATTACGCAAAAGAACTAGATACTTGAACAGCCTTGCACAAACACAAAATGACTTTGTCGAATAGCGACTTTGACGTATTCCATGAAATGATAGTTGGAATATAAAAATTCAGATGTCTGCATAACATATATTATTATATCGCATAATTAATGATAACTTTATTATAATTTTCTTTTGATTTTATTATAGGCACAACGACGATGGATCATACACCTACGGATACGAAGGAGCTGACGGTAGCTTCAAAATTGAGACCAAGCACGTCACTGGCGAAGTTGTCGGCAAATACGGATATGTTGATGATACTGGAAAAGTGCGCGTTGTTGAATACGGAGCAAACAGGTAAGCCGATATATTACACTTACATATATATAATATTTAATTTTCCACAACGTTTCGAATGGAAGTTATTGACAGTTATTTGCTCTATCTCATGATTTAATCTTCAATAAAAAGATCAAGTTTAAACTATACCGTGCCATATTGTAATCAAAGTTATAATTTTGTTTATTGTTTATTCATTTCACGTCACTTTATGCTACAGCGGCGTATCGGACAATGCTGCAATGGAAATCCTAAATTTTGTATCTCCAGATTTAATTAACTTAGGGAACTACAACGGGTACCTGACATCAAACAGGCTTCGGACCAACATTTTAAGTCCTAACAAGTATTTTTGACTCAATATAAAAAAAAATTTGTGACCATCTGCCGGGTTCTAACCCGTGAACTCTGGAATAGAAGGCTAATATGCCACTACGCCACAGGTGACAGCAGTTTTAATTTATATTGCAATTATTAAACAGGTCTTCTTCATCTTCACAGTTTTTCTTATGGGATGCTAGTAAATAAATATTAACTCACTTATTTAAATTTATGTAACAGAAATGACTTTAAATCATTGATTCAATGATTGGTTTGTAAGCATTAATAATCTATTTCTTTTTGTTTTTCTTTTTAAAAAGAGCATTAAAATAAATTAGATAAGGAAATAGTTTATCTGATAGCCTCTACCAAGGATAAGAAAGAGAATGGTTTCTGCCAGAGCACGATCTACGCTGAAACGACCATTCACTTTATTTACTAAAAGATCGAATGTGATAAGGATAAATAAAAAAACTAATTTAATATAACACTGTTAAAGTTGTAGTTTTTGAATGTTATAGTTAGTTAATTATTTTTTTTTAATTATCGAAGCCATTTTTAAATCTATGCTTTATCCTTATTTATATTTTGACCACGTCAAGGTTGTTTAAACAATTATGTTGTTTAAAATTGAAATACCGTTATGAAGTGAGGATGGTTGAATGTGTGTATATAAGGGAGAAGTTAGTTAAGGGTGCAGTCAACGGAACACACACTTAAGTAGTAACTTAATTTACTGGTGCCGACGTTTCGGCCTAAATTATAGGCCTTCTTTAGGAATATAAAAACAAAAGATAATAACCAGTAGTAGAATACAATATACAAAGATGATAAGTAAAAGAAATATACTGATAAATAAAAACAAAGTAAAATGTTAGTTATGATAAATGACAAATTTAAAAATAATTAGAAAAAGTAGCAAAAGGTACATTAGAAATATAATAAAAGGTGAATAATTAGATAATAGAAAATTAAAATTTTTAAAAATATCAATATTTAAAGTATAAAAAATTGTAAAGTTATAAAAATATAATTTAAACAGAAGGAGAAAAAGAGTTACAAATCTATGACGTACAAAATGTCTATACTTCCCTAAAATATTAAACAATATAATATAAAATACGTGAATGCGTACGTATACATATCTCTCTGTAGAAAAACATATGATGTCTTTTGTTTCTCATTATTTTTATATTTGTCATTTATCATAACTAACATTTCACTTTGTTTTTTATTATCAGTATATTTCTTTTAATTATTAACTTTTTATATTTTATTTCAATACTGGTTGTTATATTTTGTTTTTATAGCCCTTAAGAAGGCCTATAATTTATGCCGAAACGTCGGCACCAGTAAATTTAGTTTCTACTTAAGTGTGTGTTCTTTTGACCGCACCCTGAACTAACTTCTCCCTTGAAATACCGTTGTTTTTTTTAATATTTTCGTTTATGTAATTAAATTATTTATATAATTTATTAACCAATTAACCCCCATAAAAAATTTAAAACTATTAATAAAATAACTTTACCAATAAAAATTCTTACAAAACTATATACTCGTGAGTCATTTATAAAATTTATTTAGGACCAGTTTTAGAAATATTTTATACTTCACATATATATAGACACAAACACACATAATATATATCATAATAAAACCGGTCCAGCAGGAGAAATAAAACTTGAACTTTTCAAAGTTCTTTTATATCAATACAGGTCAAATGTTGAGAAACTGCAAGTTGAAATATTTGACATTTAACCATTCTGGAGCTACCTAGGAAATGATTTATAGGACCAAAGGTTGACGTTTTAATGTAGCACGGGCTATTTTAAATCTTCAAATTTCATAATAAAATTGATTCTTAAACATATGAAATTATTAATTTTTCCAAAATAGTTTAATATTTCCTAGTAATTGTATTTGGTATCTTGGAACGCGACAACTCAAATATTGAGGTTGTTTTTTTTGGTCGATTACGAAGGTTCTTTATTGAAAATAATAAACCAAAAGTATTTTTACTACGCATGCATAGTTAAAATTTCATTTTTTTCAAAAATAATTAATCGCAGTGGTCTAATTCTAAAACTAACATATATTTCTCTTTATCTTCAAAAATAACTGAGTTATTGAATTAAAACACTTTTAATCTGCCACTTTTTTAAAAACTAATATGCTCATATGAATCACCTCGTCGAGGTGTTAGAAATATCTACAAATTCCTTCTTATTTTTGTTCTAAATTTCGAAAAAAATCAGTCTAGTAGTTTAGGAAAAAAAAATGTAAATTACTAAGGTTCATCATAGAAAATAATCATAGGATACCGTAAATTATGAAATTAATACAATTAACATCATCATTTTGATTGATAGAAAAAATATTATGATTATTACTAAGAGACACAATAAATTAGAATATATAACAATTAATATCAAGTATCAAAATTGCAAGCATGAAAAATAAATTTGTAAAACAAGGTTGTTTTTTTTTTGTAGTAAACAAGCAACTTTGGATAAGATCCATGTATGGAAGTTTATTACTCCCAAATAAAGATATTTAATGAAAGGCTTGAAATTTTGTTTTTTTGTCTAAATAATCAAAAGCTAAATAATCAGGAAATGGGAAATATTTTCTAAACGTTACATACAGGCATTGAAATAACACAAGGCGTGCTAATTAAGAATGTACAGAGCATTCTTATTCCTTCATTTCGTTTCCGTAAACGGCTTTGTGATCCTGAACCCCATCTTAAACTGCTTTCTCCGCTATCTCGAATCTTATCAATTGAGCTTATGAAGAAAAATTATAGGGCTCTCACAATTATAACATTCGTAATAGTAGAAAGTTCTTAATTGTTATGTATAGTTGGAATAAAAAAATCATACAATGAAAGGAAGAAATAGTAGAAATTTTTTTTCTAAATTTAATCGTTAAATGTTATTAATATTTGTTCTGATGAAATTTCTTTAATGTTTAGGTATTAGTCTGATGAAATCTTTGTTGATTATATATGCATACATACATATGTATAAAAAATCAATATTGAGAGATGAAGTAATGACTTCTTATATTTATCTATGTCGGGAGATTCCAAGCTTCCATTGAAGCAGATATGTTTATGCATACATAACTTCTACCATTGGAATGAACTTTGCAAGTATCATCAGGTTTAAATATGGCCTGAACTATTCTGTAGATGATGAAGGTTTCACATTTACAAGGACCTTCTTCTTTATAGCCTCCTAAACCGGATTTATGATCCCGACATAATATTTTTTGAAAAATGGGTTATAATGAGATCACTTGTCTTAAATTACCTTCTGGTAAAATAAATTATTTAATGATCATAATATTATTAAAATTTATTAATAGATTAATTAAGATTTCAGTTCCGGAGTGCCAATTCTATTCCTTGATTTATTAATTTTAATTGTGGTCATAAGATTTGCTGACATTCATGGAAAGTGTTATTCTACTACTTCAATTAATTCACATTCTTAAAAGCATTAGTCTCATCATATCTTTCTTATATATCATCATAGAGAATATACATATATAATGTAATACATAATTAAATCTGTGCTCAAATGACAAAATGTTATAAGACACTTTTTCTAGAAATGAGACTATTTTACATTCCAGAGTGTCATTAGTTTAAGTTTATTAGGTGGCAAAATGTCGTAAGTGTTTCTCTTTCAATTTATGAAAAATAACTCTATCTAGTGCAAATAAACGAACACCTTCAAAACATAAACAAATGACTCTCCGAAATATGAAAAACTCTCATTTTTACAAAAGTGATTTATACCGTTTTGCCACATGAGCACAAAAATAATCTTTTTCTTTTTTTAATTTGGAGGAAAAAACAGAAAAAAACTTAGGTACCTTATTCTGAGTTTCTAGATACTTGATTATTTATTTATTATAGAAATCAGTCATCATATTTCAAATTGTATTCAACTTATCTTCAGATAATCTCATTTGTTCTGTGTTAATTTCCTTCGCAGGTACGGTTTCATGCCAGCCGGAGAAGGTATCACCGTAGCCCCACCCACCCTCGTGGATGATACCACTAAAAAGGGAGACAGGAACAACCAAGACTTCTTCGACGACGGTTCTTACTACCCAGAAGAACCTCAGCCAGCTCCAAGGCCCGCCCCCAGGCCAGCAGCTAGGCCAAGACCTGCCCAAGGTAATAAAATTAATTAATCAAAATTAAATAAATCTTCTGGTAGCTATAGATCCGTAGGTAACTAATTACGTTTCACAGACCACAGCCACAGCCACAACCACAACCCCAGTACGACGAGTACGTGCCACCTCCACCACCACCTCAACCGGCACAAAGGAGGCCATCCTCTTCAGGATCTCCAGTTCCTCCCAGGCCATCAGTCCCAGGCGCAGCTCCCGTCTTCAGCCCTGCTCCAGTCTACGAAGAACGTCCAGTCCCACAGAGGGCTCCACCCAGGCAGCAACCAAGGTATATTGATATATAGTGATACCATTCCTAACGGATAGCTCTCACCAACGGACATCCAACGTCCGTACAATGCTTCCGTATAGATGTAAAGTAATCAATACACTGTTTATGCAGCGATGCAATTGCCATATTTTCAAAAACTGAGCGGTAAATTTACTCTGAAAGTACAATTATAACGTTAAAATCAAGAAAACTATGAATTTAAATTTAGATTACTATGTATTTCGATTCCCTTATCTTTTGACACTTAAATCCAAATTGATTTTTCGGAAGATAACATATTTGCCTATTGCAAATTTTTTCACAGATGGCGAATAACAATTTGGAGAAAAAAAAACAAAAACAATAGTAAATAAGTAAACCTTTTGATATATAAACGTATGCACATTAAAATGTGTGCATATCTAGAAGGTATTGTTCGTTACCAAAAATCGCTTTAGGATGTAATCAGTAACAGTTGAAACTTCACCATCAAATTAATGAATATATATATATATATATATATATATTATATATATATATATATATTTTATATATTATGTTTATTCTTTCCGGCGTAATAAAAAATGTATTGTTAGAATTAAAATTGAAATATGTAGGTAAATAAGTTAAGATAATTTTTTATGAAGTGGTTTTAATTCCGTGCTCTTCGGATTAGTAAAAACCACTTTGCTCTTATTTTTATATTTGATTACAACCTGATATAAATAATAAATAAATAAGCCTAAGTTGGTCATGGATACACGCTGTTGTCATGCATACGCAGTTTCGATACACGTTTTGATATACACTTCTTTACATATTGTAGTTACTGCACCTCTGAAAACCCTTCGCTACGAACAGTTCAGTCGGTCTCGTTGATATCCATTGTAATGAGTACATAAATACATTTTAATTGAGGTAATTTAAGCATTAATTTCACATTACTTCCCGGCTTTTGCAAAGAAAAGGTATCAGTTCTTGAATGATCGTGAATCAGAAGTATCTTTAAGGTCATATTAGTGATGTAAAGGTAGAGCTGTAAGAAATTTATCGGCTGGTTCATGGGAACTTACTCTCGGATAATACTGAATGGAATATTTTTTTTTTTAAAGAAGTTTTTTTATGTAACTTTAAAATATTATGATTCAGCCCAAAATTACATTTTGGTTGTGTTTCTCTGAGTTAAATTCCAAAATAGACACACAGAACTTAATTAACGCACATTGCAGGTTCGAATCCGTGGCAGCCCCAGCACCCCCACAGAGGAGCGCCCCACCACCACAGAGATTCTCGGCCCCACAGCCCCAGAGGTTCGCACCACCCCCACCACCACCACCACAGCCCTCACACAGGGCCCAGCACGCCAGGTCTTCCAGTGGAATCTTGGACCAGCTTGAGCAGGACTACGCTCTACCCCAGGGAGGAGGTCGTCCCACCCACGACATCTCCTTCAGCTCATACTAAGTCCCTTCTTCCAAAATATTATTTGTAATTTTGTATCATATAATAATTAGTAATGTTAATTTTTTTTAACATGCTTTCCGAAGAAAGCAGAACTGTAAATGTAAATTTTTTTTACAAATAAATTATATTTAATAAACATATTTTCATACGGTTGTATGAAAGTATCGAAACAAGAAGTGCCCATTCTTTGTGTATACTATAGAATCTGCAAGGTTAATTGATTTAGTAATATTGTCTCATTGTTTTTCTAAATCTCCTTTATTTTACAACAGACAAGAAGCAATTGAAGAAAACAAAAAATAAACAATGCACTAGTTCAGGCCTTAAAAGAACTTACACTACCTTTAGAGGTATTTTCAGTCCATTGTCTCATTATATTTAATATATATGTATGTTTTTACCATTAAAAAATATGTTCCTATAATGATGGGATTTTTCCTCACTAATTTTTTAGAAAAAGCTATAGTTAGAGGATTTTTTTTTTTTTTTTTTTTTATGGGAAGAATAATTAGGATTTAGTCATAATATATTTTTTTAATTCCGCCAACGTTTCGGCCAAATCTTGTGATAAATCTAGACCAGAGGCTCCCAACAAAATTCTTTTCACAAGGCAAGGACCCCCATCCCCTCTTCCTAAATATTATAAATATCTTTAGATTTTTAGTGGACTACACCGTATCACGTATAGTTCATGCGAAATATCACTGCTACCGAAACACAGTATGATATAAACGGCAAAGTATGACAATCGAAATTATAAAAAAAAGAACCGACTTTAGGTGTTTACTTCAGGCCGCGAATCATTTGAATTATTTAAATCGAAAACAATATAGGTATTTCTTCAAATACTCATAACAAAAGTCGAATATTGTTCATTATCTTAAGTGACCAAGTTGTGAAGTTCATGACTAATTTTAAGATATTTGTAGCAGGCACTTCTCAGTGGTCACCAGCTGTTAATTATATCATATCGTAGCTCGTGTTAATTATATCAGTTAGAATACAGAATCTGTCTGCGTAAGCTAAGGCTTCACAAATATTTTACGTCAAGGTAATTTAAATAGAATTATTTTCAGTGACATCTTATTGACACTAGTTGGGAACCACTGCTCTAGGCAACTTAAGAGTTCTATCATTTACCTTTCATATCCCACATGCCCTGAAAATGTGTCATACGATACACCTTCAATATTATTTTAATTTTATTAGCTTTAAGAGTCAGAGAATCCTGCAGTCTGATGGAAGATTTGATAAAATTAAACTCAGTTTATACACGTAATTCTTATCAAACATAACATGAACAAAGTGCTCATGAAGATAGCCAATGAACATCCTCAAAAATAGATGTCTGAATAGGACAAGTAAATAAGCCAGAGAGCCCACACATTCATGCATCATGAATTTGTAGGTTCAATTTGATGAAATGTTATAATGGATATGACTGGTAGGTAATAATCCAATGACAGTTGAAATTCGATAAATTATTCTAAATAAAAAATATTAATTACCCATAAATTAATTAACATTATTAACAATTGCAAACCAGAAATAAAAGAAAGCATGCCACAATTAATAACACTGGAATTTTATCCTACGTCTGTTACACTTGCCATGAAAAATAAATAAATAAAAACAGCGACATGTTCGCCATGGGGTGAGAGAGAGTTGTACTAAACGAAAGGACCTTTGGTACTGATCTCTGGGAAAAGTAATTATTAAAATTATAAAATCAGTAGTTTAGTAGGCTGTTAATTAATGTAATATTGATTTAGAGGAAATAGAAAGTTTATTACAAAATAATTTCTTAGTGAAATTGACCAATATGCAATAAATATACCTCATACTTTTAAATTGTCATTAAAGGAGAAAAGACAACGGTTTAACAAAAATCGACTTATCAATCTGACCTGGCCAATCCACATGCTGTATTTCATGCATAAAACATTAATTACTGAAAATCATATCGCGAAAGTAAGATAAACAAAGATTGTTAAAAAATGTAATATCGAGAAAAGGAAAACGAAATAATTCTATTTATAAATTTACCTAATAATTTAAGACTTGTTTTTAAATGAGTTTTGGTTACTTGTTTCAGAAAATATATAAAGAAAATAAAACTGTGTCAAAAATTGACTTATCTGAATTAATTTGCCTACTTGGCCGAATCAATGCAACGAAATGATCTGAATAAAATTGTAATGAAAATGTAGTATATAAACAGTAATTTGAATGCTTGCATAATTTTTTTTTCAAAATAAGCAATCGAAATTTAATTCATTATATAACGATGACATAATACACAAAAATCGAAATTATTCAACATTTCCAAATTCTTTTGTTTTTTAAATGTTTAAATGATCGGGAAATTTTATAATTTCTCCAGTTTTACTTAGAAAATCACTATATCATTCGGTAAATGATTTAATAAAAAAAAATTAAAGCTGAAAAATATGACTAATGAAAAATCTCCTTGAAATCGCTACAGCTACAGCAATGTTCAATTATAGAAAATAAAACGAGTAACTGGGAAATAGCAAGTATGAAAGCAAGGTCGGCGAAGTAGGTGTTAACCAGAAGACCTTGTTTTAAGATGTAAAGGGCGGGTGGCTAAAGTTATAGAGATTATAGATTTTATTTACGTAATAACAATTTAATGGTAGATTAGTAATTGAAATATACCGTTAAAAGTTTATTGTTAGATCATTCCTGCTTGGAATGAGAACCTGGATAGTAAAAGGAAAAGTAATACTGCAATATATTTGTGGTTTTAAGTTGGAACGAAAAATCTAAAATGTTTTCAAGACCTTAATAAATTAATTAAATCAGTAAACCTCCCACAAAGTCACGTTAAATCCGAGATGGTCCTAGGATTTTTTAATGGGAGTAAAAAATCCTTAGTTACGCCGTCCTTCGGAGGGGACGTTAAAAGGTGGTCCCGAGCCTGTGCGATGTCAGGTACTCGATTAAAGTCCCTACCTAATAAAACCTGAATAGGCAAAATTTAGGACTCCCACTGTAGCATCGTCCGATTAGCCATAGTAGCATAAAGTGACGTTAAATAAATAATAAAAAAATAAATTAAATCAGTAAATCCCCTAACACTTTTCTGATTAAAAAAATCCTCAAATTATTCCACAATGGTTTATTCTTTCGAAATAATTATATCAAGACATGAAAATTCATATAGCTGTTCAGGCAATTAAGTTATATGTATAGCGATAAATCAATCAAAACAGGGAATTATCAATTTATATCCAAGGAAAATGACCAACACCACTGTTAAGCTCAAAACGCTTTATCTCTGCTATTTCTTAACAAATTTTAATGATTAAACTAAAATTAAAAATGGCCTTAAAACTCCTAAATCTTCACCGTCACCTTCATTCATTTAACTCCAGTTTGCTCCTTAATATTCCCCCACTTCGACTACTGCTGTGCGTGGTATGGGGTGTCTCTGGGGATCTTGGAGCAAAACTAAAACGATTTTTCAACTACTTATTACGCTTTATCTTACAGGATATCCAGAGACAGGGACTTTTGAGGGTGAGGGGGAGGAAATATTTTTTTTTATCGATTACAAAGATTTATTTTAAAAAAACCCTCTAAAAGTCCAATTTATTTGTAAGAGTTTTTATTTCTATTTCCGGTATTCATAGATGTATTTTTAAACATTAGAGTATGCATTTAAAGGTTAATATAATAAAAAAACTCCTTAATAAAAGTAAAATATTTCCCTAACCCCCACCCTCAAAATTGTCTTAGTGTTAGACCTTTTTGAATAAAAGTAATATTCAACTTAAGTGAGCTCTAGATTAGTATTACTAAATATTAATATTATAAAATATAATTACTTTCTATGTCTACGACGAAGAATTACGGTGTGAACGACATGGAAACGAAAAAAACATGATAGTAAACTGTATGGTGAAAATAATTATTGTCAGCGAATGTAAATTTATATGTATATGTTACGTAGCGCTACATTTAGCGATGAAAAAGCCTATATTTTATTAAAACATGTCGATCTTGATAGCTATGAAGAAAATATGCTTTATGATGAATGACTGCAATAATTATATGATGAAAAAATTGGTTGGAAGTGGGGTCATCAAGAAAAAAACACTAAAATAAGGAAAACTTATATCGTGGGCCGACGTTTCGGCCTAATACCTATAGTTTACCAACAGCAAAGCATTAGGGGGAGGTGGCTGAGCGGGTTAACGCGTGAAAACAGTTAGCAACCTGATTAATGAATTGTAGAAAAAAATGAGTTCGATCTCGCTGCCGGGGGGTTTTAAGTCAGCACAAATCCCTGGCGAGCGAGAAACGAGCTGAGTAAAAGAAAAAAAAAAAACACTAAAAGACCAATTTATTTTCAAGAATTTTTGTTCACATATGTATTTTTAAACATTAGATTGTGCGTAAAGGCTAAAGTTTTAATATTAATATTATTAAGTTAACAGTAAAAAAACAAAAACAAAGCATTATTATACCTAAACAATACCTAAACCATTGTGGGTAATTTTTCCAACAAATAAAAACTAAAAAGAACATTAAAGTATTGTAAAATAAAACTGTTCTTTATACAAGAATGCAAAGCCTTTAGCCGGAGTCGTATGAAACAATATTCTGCTATCTTTAATTTCGCAAAAGTTTTATTAATTATTATTTTACTTATACCTTATATACTGTAACAGTAATTCTAAATGCGCATGCTTAATCAATAACTCCATTAAAAACCTTGAAAATGAAACAACCTAAAAATGGATTTCCACTAATTTAAAAAACATTTCAACAACATACGTCTTTAATTATGAAGTAACTGAGTTTCAGGACAAGTACTTTTAATCTAAAGGCTTTATAAGGCTAGTTCCCATAAAATATAACATATACTGGCTCTTTATACGTGTAATTAATTAACGATGGATGTTTAATCTTGATTAATAATTAATTTAAATAAAATAAAAAATAAAAATAGAATTTTCCAGCCAAGGAGCCATGGGACAAAAATAATCAGTTACGGATCTGAAGCATATTACAGTGCAATTAGTATTTCCAGGCGTTATGGCAGAATGAGACTACTTACGCATGGCGAACTTGGAAAGTTTATGTCTCCACCTAGTCATTAAAGTAGCAACGGCTCCATTTTACTTTTACCTGCCTCGCTCCAATCGAAACCGAGCTCAAGAAAAGTGCCTAGGAAAATATGCACATCATTTAGCATCCATCAATTGTCAAACAATCAGACGGAATAGACGAAACAGGCTGGTCTATCTGCCGTAGAAAGTCATGATCATTAAAATGTATTATTAAAGATGAAAGTAACCTGTACTTCCATTCAATCCTTGACGTGTGCTGGAACCCAACTCATGGTGCCTGGAACAATGTAGAAAGCTAATGTCCTGGAAAATTCCGAAATAGCCAATTAACCAACGTACCGCCAGATTTTTCCCAGGATCTTTTCCTTTTCCCATTTGGACATAGACATAGACCTGTCTAGTTGTACCATTTAAACTTTTGGATCGATATATTTAAGTATCGTGTATTGAACCTTTGGGTTAAATACTTAAAATTTAATAACCTCCATCAGAAACATCAATTATTAATATGTTTTTTATATTAATTACATTTATATCAATATTCACGCAAAAATTTAGCATCTGGAGAGAATAATGATATTTATGTTGACTCATAAACATAAAGCGTAATTTTAACTTAATAATTAAAAATAATCAAATGTACATAATATTAAGATCCACTATAACACTCACTCTGTAGAAGGAAGCCTTATTATCATATATTGGTGATAGAGGCATACACAAGGTAAACTTTAAAAAAGTTGACTATTGAAGCATGTGATAAGTTTAAACTTCTCTGGAAATATTGAAAACAGAGCTACTACTAGAAACATAAAGACGTATTTGTTTGTTTATTTAATTAACGTCACTTTATGCTACTATGGCTAATCGGACGATGCTGCAGTGGGAGTCCTAAATTTTGCCTATCCAGAAACAACGTATCTAAAATAATAAAAATCTAAAAAGTATGTTCAATGCTGTGAGAATGGTAATACTTCTAAAAGTTAGTTTCAATGTATATTCAACTCAACACCATAATAGAAGAATACCATAAAGAATAATAGAAGGCATAATTCACTACCGAAACCGTTCCAAGCAATGGACCATAGGTCCTTTGGGAATGGAAATCAGGGACTAAACTCAAAATAAAAAAAATAATTTTAATGAATAACGAGTACTGCTGATTAAAAAATAAAATCCCATTTCTCTGAAAACCGATGAACGGTTTTAGGCCTAGTACATAGTATAAATTTCACGCTCAGCTGCCAAGTTTTTTTGTGACCACTTTAAAGCGGCTGAGTGTGCCCTAATAAATAATAATCAGCCACAGTTAATTGAATTAACTGAAAAAAATCTGGTGCGCGCAACACACATCTTTCACATACCTCCGTTATTTATATCAATTTAATAATTTTTAAACAATTTAGAAACGAAATAAATTGTTAAAGAATTATTTATATTGGATTTTAATAAAAACATGTGTTTTATTAAATAATCTATTCTATTATTATTTACGACAATCAGTTTGTTTTATCGGCATTTCATCACTCTCCGTTAACTTTTACAATAGCATGTGTAAGATGATATTTTTTCTAAAATCTTTAGCTTTCTAACGTGTATAATACATGTATATTACTGTAAAAATATTTTTGCAGTTTTTTCTTTTAGTTGGATATCGAATTCGTTCAACTTCTATATGTACCTGTTGTTTAGCCATGCTAATCAGATAGTATGGTCAATTTCATAAAATCTACAAAATTAAAGGTACTTTAGAGGAAGAAAATTTAAAATATTGGCATTTAAGCCCTGACAGAATATTTCAATCAGAATGAAAGTTACATGATATTAAAGCTCGTCCAATTTTATATCGATTCCGGGAGCTAAATCAAAATCGTTAGCGTGCTTTTTAGAAAATAGTAACAACGTGCAAAATGTACGGTATAAAGTGGCTCTTCGGACTAGTTGATTTTAATGAAAAAGTTGTTGTCGGGCGTACAGTTGTCTTAAATATGAAATTTCAGTTTCATAGCACTTTTTTTTTTTTGCCTGGGAGTTGCCACAAACACACACGCAGACTTTTTTGCGGGACTTGGTTATTTGAACTCAGGTCACCCTAAAACGTGTATTTCCGTTGAAAACTGGAATTCGAAAATTTTCATGATTGCAATACTTTCCCTTACTATATATTTCATACATAGGTAAGTGAAAATAATAATAATTAAACTTTTATTTATTCACCCTACTTTGTGCAATATGAAAATACGGATCAAGGACATTTTGGTAAGCCGATCGTTTATAATTTATGGAGCACCTCCTATGTCTAATATCCTACTGGCTTGTCTTTTCCTAATATTAAAACGAGCTGTACTCATAGCCGTTTTCCACCGGTACACAAAATCTTTGCGTAGTGGATTTCCGTCATCAGCTGAAGAAAATCTTCTGTGAGAGGGCATACTGTCTGGTTTCCCTCAGCAGTTTGGTCCATTCAGCTTCAATAGCGTTGCACATTAACAAAATATGCTCAGCAGACTACAGGACACGATAGCTAGGGTGTAGGGAGTCGGTATCTATCCTAAATCCAGAAAGCTGGGCCCGGAAGACCCACTTTGCATTTATACGGGATGGGGAAGTACTTCCTCAATATAGAGCCTTTTTGAGTTGTCTCCCACCATCTATACTTAGAGTATCCTCCCGAAGAGTGCTTTGTTTATAAAAAATGAAGCAATTAAAAAAAATGAATTTCATGTTTATGTTAAATAGATAAAAGTTCAGTACATAATAAGAACTGTAATGTTCCTAGGCAAAGGACCATGTAAGAAGGATCGGGCTATCACAGTCAACCTCTAAGTTTTCCCAACAATTGTGCGTCTTCACTTAAAAGAGGCTGGATGAGTCCAGCAGGTTTATCGACCTCAAGGCCAACCTTCGTCTAATATAATTAACAAATTTCTTTGTCTTTTAAAGTTTTCGAAACTTTGAGATGAGTTATAAAGTGCTACTATAACAGTGGACGGCATTAAAATTAATCATTTAACTTATATTCATTTTAATATAACACCAGTTTCCACAACTTGACCGAAGGCATTCGAGAAAAACACACTAGTATATATTTTCACGGCCTATGTTTACTGTTTCGGAAATAAGGTGGACCAACGGGCGAAACCATTATAGATTACAGAAGCTGGTTCACCTTCACCTTTCTGTTGGGGGCAAAGGTTAGCCCAGCCCAACTTAGAAAGGTCTAGAAGTCATTCATACTACTTCGTGTCTCAAAATTAATTCTTTTTCGGCAAAAAAAGGTGAAATTAATTTTGCAATAAAATTAAATGATATATTGTACTTTCCCTGAACTTTTCCCAAGGTTTGTTTCTATCAAGTTCATATAAGGAGCTCGCAACGTCCAGAAAATATTCATTTAAGTATTTATAATGATGGAGTTTTGAGGTTATTTGATAGCTCGTTACTTATTGAATTGGTTTGAAAATTCTTATTAGATCCACCACCCCTGGCAACTGGCAGGCGTCACTTTTACTACTCATCATCCCTTTGTACACGCAAACAATTACATTTTTTTGATATAATTTTATTAGTACAGTAACTTGAACATTATAAAAACGCTGCAAATTATGATACAATGGTTTATTATTTACGGTACAACAGTTAATATAGCTGTTTAGCCAATTAACTCATATGTTTAACAATAGATCAATGAAAGAGATTAAGAAAGACGAACCACCAACACTTTCCATATATATTGAAGAAAAATTACCAATCATCAATATGAAGTTCAAAACGCAACATCTCTTCTATTTCCTAGCCAATTTCATGATTATTTTTTCGTTTATTTGCTAATTTGATTTTATACGCATTACATTTATATAGTATTCACCAATTCGTACTGCTCACGGTGGACAGACGAATTTTCTTGTTTTGTTTTTTGTCTGTTTTAATGTTCATTATTGAAAGTAATAAAAATAAAAGAATGCTGAATTGTTTATTATATTTCCTAGGATGTAAAAGTTTTTAATTTACGCATTGGGTTTTGTCGTAGAAGAGGAATAAGTAGAGGAAACTGATTTTTTATAGGTTTTTTATGTTTACGGAGATACTTCAGAGATAAAATTGAAGGGCTCAGAGTAAATATGCTCAAAACATCGTATTAAAGTGCTAAAGATCAGCATCGAGTAAAAAATTATATCAAATATACTTTATATTTCATTAAAAAGTAAATTCTCAATGCTGTTTTTGAACAACGGAAATTTCATGGTGTTCTGAACATATTTTAGTGTATAACATATAGATAGGGCTTGTTTCTGGAATGTTTCCGTAACCATTTATCTGAACGAAAAAAATGCACAAAAAATTATTATCGTATTCCAAAGTTCTTTAACTATCGCTCCTTCTCAGTGAAAAACCTGACGCAGGGGAATATGGGTAGGATAATGAATAATTTATATCTATTTTCAGTTGTTTTTTTTTAAACTAGGATTAATGCACGCAAATGTTACCAAAATTTAATATTTTTGCGGATAAAATGATTAGCTGTTAACACAGTAGCTGCCAGCTGCCCCACGTAGTGCATCTTTATCAACATTCAATAAGAAAAAATATAAATAAAACTAGCCATAACTGAATGAACCGTCAAAACCGTTCCCAGCTCTCGTATTATCAGGTAGATGAATCATTCATCATCAAGTACACTACAAATTTTTTTTTAATAATGAAAAAATATGCTTTTTTTTTTTAATGCTGGGAACACATAAGAAGTTCATGTAAATATTTAATAGAAATAATTGCTTAAAATATTTTGTTAACGATAACTGCCACTGTACAATTACCCCAAGTATGATAAAAGAAAACTAACCACATCTTAGAATATGATTGCAGAAGAAAGTTCTTTAAGTTGAAAGCCATGCTACAAATAGGATCTGAAGCAGGAACTGATGATGAAGAACGATGAAAAAAAAATCCTTGCCGAGTAGCACTGCATTTTCCTGCAAGGCGGACCTAAATAAGTGGTCTGGGCAGTTACATGTAACCAACAGGAATGCTAGAAGCTTGTCACCAGATCCTCAGATAGTAGCTTTCGGTACTAAAAATACTTTAAAAAGAATTTTTTTTTTCTAATGAATTTCCTTTTGCCTTTAGAAATCGTTTGATCAGGAACCCTTTAAAGAGTAACCTGTCATTCCTAAAAAATCATAATTTATTTTTCATTAAAAAAAGTGAAACTGTAGTCCTGTTAATAACATATCGAAAATGCTATAATGTCTAAATAAGAGGCACTTCAGATTTAACTATAAGAAGAACTAATAATATTTACCTGAGCTGTAACCGTCTTCTACTGCAAGAGATGAGCAAAATTATTTGATTAAAAAGATTTTTGTTAATAATGTTTCGTTGGTTTTAGCTAAAGTGGTTAATTTAAAAATGGTTGAAAACGCTACAAAGTTGAAGATCCAAATCAATCAATACTTCATTTTTTGTACTCCAAATTTCCATTTATGGAGCAGTCTTGTTCACAGACACACAGAACATTTTATAAAAAAAATTTATATAACTTCATTTAGCGCCACTTCTTGCTACTTTGTAATTGGCTGATGCTACAGTGGGAGTCATAAATTTTATCTACGCAGGTTTAATTAGGGTAGGGATCTAGTGAAAGAGTGCTTGACAGGCAAAACCATGGATGACTCCGTTTAAAAAATCATAGAGCCATATGTCGAGTTTGAAACCGCGTAGAAAGGTATAGAAAGATGTTATGCTAGCCACTAAACCACAGGTGAGTCCGATAAAAATTTATTATATGGCCGCTGAAAAGTTTAAAACTTGAAAACTTTGTTTCTAAATACTTACACTTATGATTTATAAATAGGTCAGAGAAAATATAATAGCCAAGTAAAGAGGTCTAGTGAAATATTCTGGACTATTAGTATGAAATAATATTCCAATAGAACTGCCTAACAATCAAATGGATTAGTTCCACTGTTGCTAGGCCAACCGCGATTATTTCTCTTCTTATACTTTCTCCTTCAAACGTGACCTTTGAAAAAATGTTTAAAGTTATAATTATATCCTTTCCAATCTCTTTTTTTATGCCTTAATATAGCGAGACAGCTGAAAGTATTCTACGATTCAAAGACTTTTTTTTCACTCTCATTAAAAGTATTTTAAGACTGATCCGAAGTAAAGTGTCCTAAATATACTGATTTTCAAGTACTGAACTTCACTATAGTTATTATACGTTTATTTTTGCGTCAGATTATCTATGGTGGTATGGTCTCGTTTGATAATCGATTATAAGGTATTGATTGCAACCATCAATCATAATCCTTGAACGCCAGTATTCGCAGTACAGTAGGACGGATACCATTCTAGATGGTTCACTGTATATAGCTCCATCACTCATCGTCATACCATCAGGGTATTGACGGATAATATTACAGATATTGCTGTTGGCTAGCAGTTCTCTGCTTGGAGTACCTTCCTGTGTATCTTTCATGTTGCCATATTCGCTTGCCTTATTACAGAAGAGCTAGGTGGTATAAGAATAGGTGGGAGTGTCATAAGAATGTCTGTATAGTGTTACAACAATCAGCAAAGAATTTAATTAGATGTACGTCGGGCATAATAACAATAATTTTTCCTTTGTATGACAATATCAATTATAAGTTTATTTAGGAGAAAATTTAGTCTGCAGTCGAATAAACACTTAATTAAGTGGAAACTAATTTATTTGTGCCTACTTTTTGACCAAATTTTCAGGCCTTCTCCAGGGCTATAAAACAGAAGATAACAACCAGTTGTAGAATACAATATATAAAGATGATAAGTAAAAGATATTATACTTATAATTAAAAACAAAATAAAACAATAGTTATGATAATTAACAAATATTATAATAATAAGAGCTGGGTAAAGAGAGCTGTAGAATGGATAAAAAGAGAAGCAGAGGTCGACCACGAAAGCGCTGGGCCGACGAACCATTGAAAAATGTCGTGGCTGCACTACTTGAGAAAATGGAAGATATAGAGAGAAAACTGGAAAAAAAAATCTAAGACCAAAGGTCGGCACTAGGAGGGGCAATACACGAAATAAACTTAAATTCTACACTGCCGGACAAAATTAAAGGATCACTTCCATATTTTGAAATTACTGAACTAAATAGGGTATTTTTGAAAATATTCTTTTTTCTTTGGAAGTCACACTTTATTATAAGGGTGATAAAAAATAAAAAAATTCTTTTATAGAAATTTTTAATAAGAAAACAAATCAAAAAATAAAAATGTCCAACAGTCTCAAAATGAAAAAGTAAATCTTTGAAATGAAATAACAAAACTGAATAAAAAGGAAGAATTCGAGAAAAACGATCAATAATTGGTATTACCACCTCTAGCTCTGATAATTGCTTCCATTCTCCTGCCCATTCCAGCAACCAGGACTCTTACATGTTGTTCTGGGATGTTGTTCCACTCTTCCACTAACATTTCCCTTAAATCTGCCAAATTTTGTAGGTCTCGGGCGCAGATACGTCTTCCAAGCATGTCCCATACATGCTCTATTGGGTTCATATCTGGACTTCTGGGTCAAATGGGTCAAACCATAACGTCAATTTCTTCTTGTCTGAGGAAATTTTGCACTGATCGAGCAAGTGAGGTCGGGCATTATCGTGCATAAAAATAAAGTTACCTGCGATATTTCTAAAGGGCTAAAGGTATTACATGTGGCTCAAGTACCTCCCTAATGTAACTGTCAGCAGTTATAGAGCCGCGTTCACAAGAACCAACTCTGTACGGGAGTTTAAATTTATCCCCCCTTCCCTCCCCCACCATCACTGACCCACCACCAAACGCAACCCTTGGAGAAAAAGTACATGGAGCATACCTCTCTCCCCGCCTTCTCCATACCTTTTCCATCTGGAGATCGGAGACAGAATCTTGACTCATCGCTGAATAATACGGGCTCCAATCTTCCTGAGTCCAGTTTAGGTGCTCCCGAGCAAACCTCAAGCGCTCAACCCGGTGTTCCCTGGAGAGAAAGGTCCAGTAGTGAAGGATGGAAGGTCAATCCATATTCGTTGAGTCTTCTTCTCACTGTTCGCTCTGAAATTTGCACATTCCTGAACCTCTGGAGGAGACCACGCAGACTGTTACCAGTTGATCGGCTATCCCGAAGTGCATGCAGTTGCAAAAATCTCTCGTCACGGTGGGAAGTTGACCTCGGACGGCCTTGTCCGACTCTTCTTGTATGCCCTCCAGTTTGACGGTGCCTATTAAGCACCCTGGACACTACGGATTGAGACCGCTGGAGCCGTCGCGGAATATGCCTTTGAGAAAACCCTTCTTCATCAAAGCAACAGCACGATTTGATTCCTCTTCGGTCAATGCTCTTCTGTTGGCCATCACAACGTTCTTACTAAACTCACAAGTAAAAACTAAAGTCTCTTAAATATTAGAAAATCTTCAATAAGATGAATCTTTGCTAACAACTAACCATTTACTGATAGGAAGAAAGAAAAGAAGAGGATTAACTGACCCTTTTCTCCATAAACAGGTGGGAATATAAACAGGTAGAGGATTAACTTAATAAATTCAACTCAAAGTCCAGTCTGGCACAAAGGAATTCCTATTTTTATCTATTATGTAATAATAATAATAAATATTTGTAAGTGATCCTTTAATTTTGTCCGGCAGTGTAGATTATTTTATTAAGGATCATTTGCGAGATGAGGCACTGTCATGGTATCTCATCAACCAAAATCAGATAGGGAATTTTGATAATTTTAAAGAAAAATTCTTGAATGAATTTCATGGATTTAAGTATGACCATTTGGTATTTGTTGAGCTAAACCATGGTAAATATTCAAATCAAGCTCACGTGACACCGACTGAATATTTCAGCAAGATGGTGATAAGAGCTAGGGCGTGCATGAGTAAGCTGGAAGATGCTTACATGTGTAGAACGCTGGGCAGGCACTTCGGTCAGAAGGTGGAGGAGATTATTATTTACCAAGGGATTGACAACATAAGCCGATTTATGCAAATCTTACAAGATATTGGCGAAGAAAGAATCTTAGGATATCGAAGACAAAATTATTCAAATCCTTCTCAGGTACCAACTGGAAGGAGACATTTTTCAAAAGAACAATATGACAGACAAAACGCACAAGCTACATACGGTCCAGGGAGAAGAAATCAAAATAATAAATGGAATAATGAACAAAGGAATGAAAAGGGAGGAGATAGAAGCAAAGCAACAAAGTTCGAACAGATACAAACCCCCCCCCCCCCGTAGTAAACGAAATTCAGGTAAAATAGTGATTACCCGGAGGATGATTTCGAGTATAGAAGGAAACCCCGGAACGTTTGGTGAAACAGGAGACCTAGACGTAACGCGAGGAGAGCCGCCTTTCATGATGATGAAGTAATTCCTCAAGATAATGAGTTCAGGACATGCAAAAGGACCAGACGGAACGAGAACAATGAGGTAAAAAGACTGGGAATTCGGAAATGGGTATTGGATCTCTATTTCGCGAATTCACTGAGTTATTGACACTAGATCCAACTGATTTTCAAAACCAATTCCAAAATATCGTTTGTCCTCAAGTTTTTCTTCACTTAGGAGAACGGCCTAAACAAGCTTTAATTGACACAGGGAGCCAGGTAACGTGCTTAAACGAATCGTTTTATGAAAGGAATAAAGAAAAACTTGCACACCAGATACTACCAGTTTCAAGCCTTAGGATTACAACTGCCTTAAAAAAGATGTCAACTCCAATAAAATACCAAGTCCTAATAGATGCTTCATTTCAACATTATGTATTGAAAATAAATTTTTTAATCGTACCCAATTTAAGCCAGGATTGTATACTAGGGTATGATTTTATAAAGGCTCATATAAAGGAAATGAATGTAGAAGAGAATTTTTTCGTTATGAAATCTGAAGATAGTATAGAAGATAGGAAGATACCTTTATGGAGTGACAAACGAGATTTGGAATTAAGACCTAGCGCAGAAGTTGGACTGGTTGAGGTGACCGAAAATAGTAAAAATCAGAATGGTATGAACATAAATGAAAAAATGGAGCAGATCAAAGATGAATTCCATATCCCCAGTCACATTATTAAGGGGTTAGAAAAAATCATTAATAAACATTCTAGAATATTTACGGAACGCCCAGGCAAGATAAAAGTTATGAATATTCCTTACGAGTCACGGATGAGGAACCTGTTCGATCAAGACCTTACCCTATACCGTTCCACAAGAGAGAAGCAGTAAGATATGAAATTAGTAAGATGCGCGAGGAAGACATCATTCAAGTAATAACATAGCATTGACCCTTGTGGGGATTTCTAATCCCCATTTTTTTTTTTTTTTTTTTTTGTAGTCCGTGGTAAATGCTATGTATCAAACCTTAAATAATTAAATAGTATAAAAGACGAGTAGAAGTGTTGTCAGGCTCTTAGAAGGGCGGTGCAAAAAATATACACCCCGCAACCCTGGTGCAGGGAGAGCCACCAACAGGGGAGTCAGAGAGAAGATCTTGAAGAGGACACATATCCGGAAGCCGCCGACAGCATTTAATCTTTTATAGTCAAGTAATTTATACAGTCCCTTGATCTTATTATACATAATCTGTATTTAAATAAACTATTTATTTATTCATTAATGTTTCTTAATAAATTGGATAACACACCTTACCCCTTTGGGAAGGTTTCCAATTATACTCCCTTAGTTTAACCCATGTATTAAATGAATATAATCATAGCAATATATATATATATATATATATATATATATATATATATATATATATATATATATATATATATGAAGTACAAGATGTCAATACTTTCAAAAATGTGAAACATCTTAATAAATAAATTTTTTATAATATTGTCTATTTATGTGTAATTTAAAACAGAATATAATATATGGTAAGATATAAGAATAGAATAGAATATAAGGTACGCGTTACCCTAATAAGTCCCTTCCGGTATTTTCTTTTTGCTATGTATATTTCTTTGGTAAGATATGTGGCAGAAAGCATAACAATAGCATTCAGTCAATTTTATTATAAAGAGAAAAATAACAAAGAAAAACAGCATATAGGTCTTATTTGAGATAGAACCTATGTTTTATCAATAAACCGTCTTTTAATCAAATTTATTGAAATATTGTTTTAAAGGATTACCAATAGATCGTAAGGACGGTTTTTAATTTTATTTCTTACAATTAATTTTGTAATATGCATTACAATATTATAAAAAGAGTGGTAGTGTTCAAAATCCATTGGGCGTGATCCCCATCTGTCCTTGACATGCATTACCACATACCTATAAAATGTTATTAACTTCCATTCTCTCAGTTCTCTTTAATTATTAATAATCTGGCCAAGTTCGGTATATTTAAAAAATTACTAATTCAGCCTATAAAGAACCATTGAGATGATAGAATAAGAAGGATTTTTTGTCAATGATAATAGTACAATATATTTGCACTCCCACAGGTATATATTTAACTAATGAATGATATTACCATTGATTAATATATCGTATTTTGTTGTTCAATAATTGAAGATAATAAAATATCAGTTCCAAATGAGGATCAGTACATGTAACATTTCTGTTACATAATATTACAAAATTTACGGATAGAGATGGACCGCGAATTCCAGAAGGATAAGGAGCGAACGAGAAACGATTTGTGAGAGGATGCAGTTCTATGTGATGAGTTCTAAATATTGATAGATTGGGTTTTATTATTCAAGGAATGGATACCAGAGCGGAGGGTGAGGAGGTCAGTTATCTAGGAGGATTTTCTATATTTTAAAGTTTGGAATATGTAAGAACCATGGAAATATTGCAGCCGAACACGAAGATAAAACCATTTTAAGTCGGTATAATGGAAAGAAATATGGTCACGTCTACGGGCTCCGAAAATAAATCTTATAGAGCAGTTCATAAGACGTTTTAATTTTATTTCCAGTTCATCAGTAAGTTCTCCAAACACAGAAAACTGTAGTCAAAATTGGGGAAGATAACTGAGGAAACAAGTAGCTGATGGGTTTTCAAAGGAAAATATTCACGCAATCCATAGAGCTGTTTGAGTATGGAAATGGATTTTCGGGATAATTCATATAATTTACTATATATTAATTTTAATTCATTGGCTGTACCAACCAAATGTAATTCTGCGTATTAACATTATAAATAAAACAATATGCATACTTTATTGCATGTTTAAGGTATATACATGTATTCAATTTTATATATTGGGGTTTTGGTGCAGAATTTTGAACATTTCGAAATTTTTACAGCAAGAAAACCGGTATAATTATAACTGAATTTTTCAACAAATTTTCCTTATCGCCTAAATATTCAATTTCATGATTATATCAGTGTTCCGCCATTACCTATCATGATTGAATAAAATATAATTTTCCAAACGTGTAATTTTTAAAAAGAAGGCCACGTCCTTCCGGCCAGCGATATGCTCCCTTTCGATTGTCCATTCAGGTCTACGTTCACATTCCGCGGCTATTGTTCATCCTGATTGATATTTTCTCTAACATTTGCAAATGGAATATCGAAATCACTTCCTGAATACATAATAATAATGGTCATCGGATTGACGAGTACGCTCGGTGAATAACAATGACATTGAAATTATAATGAAGTAAAAATATTTATGTATATTATTATTCAATTTTTTACTAACATTTTAGTTGTATTTTACTCGAAAATAACAGACTGTTGTAATGGTTGTTAGGTCACCGGGAGAAGCCGTGATGGCCATGCACACTCCAGTGCAAAGAGCACTGTACTGTAAGACCCATCTAGAGTTCAGTGCCCGTTGTAGAACTTTGCCTCCCTTTGGATAAAGTATGATGATATTCTTACTTTTACTTTATAGGCGTTTCATTAAGTGCTGCCTCACCCAGTCAGCGCAGAACTCCAAGCGCTTCGGTCCAACCAATCATCTCTTTGAAGGCCTCGGCTAGCCATTTCTTCTTGGACTCCTTCAATCCACGCCCTCTTATTCCTGGCGGAACCTAATCCAGGATTCTACTCGGCCTGCATTCTTGCATTCTTTTAACATGACCGTACCATCTTAGGCAACGTGCCCCGTCCCTTTCATCCACTGATGTACCCACATCCATCTTCTGGCGAACAACTTCATTTCTAACTTTGTCCAGCCTGGTGAGCCGTGTAAACCTTCTACAGAATCTACCACCTGGACCATCGAACACAAATGGGCGTTCATTGTCCATGAATCTGAAGCTTATGTCAGGATAGACTCCACTGTAGCTGAAAAAATTCGGCGCTTGTTCTCGGTAGAGATCTCCGCATTCCAAAGGACTGGATGTAACATTCGTGTAGCTTTACGAGCCTATTCCACCTTCTTTCTCACTTCATGCTCAGACGACCCTGCAGCATCCAAATAAGAACCAACATATTTGAAAACGTTTACCTTTGTACAAGCCTCCCTGTCACCAAAAGTACACCAGTGTCATTATCGCCAATGGCCATGTACTCGGTCTTCTCAACGTTAATTTTTAAGTATAAGTATATATTTTAAGTATATTTTTAAGTTAATATTTAAATATTTTTACCACATTGCTCATACCATGGCTTCATTCATGCAGGTATATCTTAAAAAGTGTAGGTGACATACTACACCCCTGCTTTAATACCTTTCCACCATGAAAAAAATATCTATCCTAGATAGATATTCTGATATTCGAAACGTCAATATGCTACAATATTATCAAAGTGGTTGTGGGTCCCAGTCAACATTCCTGTGCGTTCACCTGAAATGACTTTTAAGCCTTCTAATTAGGTTAGGAGATTCAGAATTCGTATTTATGTCGAGTTTGTGTAACGGACATATTTTTTTGAGGTCTCAACATTCTTATCTTACTTCCCCTGGTTTCTGGAGATATTTAAAATTTCACGAGGATCTAGTGAGAAAGTGGGAATTATTTCAAAGTTATCAAGCCCATAACTTCTAGAACTCGATAAGTTAACTGTTAATTGAGTTTTTATAAATATGTATATTTTTTTTTTCACCACTAAAAAGAACGTTTGATGGACCCCTTTCAATTTATGTAAGAGAAAACACTACCTTAGTGACGGAGATCTGTTGCTGATTTTTTTTTTATTTCCACTTACCTCTAATGAAACAAAACAAACAATAAACAAATGCTTAAATCCCGTAATTTTTTAATTTAAAAACCGATCATTTTCTTTCTATAATTTTGTAGATTCAAAAAAAATTAATCATATCATCTTGTTAGTATTGATAAAAAAAAAAGAGTAAATACATCAGTTTAACGAATTCAATATCCAAATATAGGAGAAAAGAAAACAAATATTTTTTATGTATTTTTTTTTAACATATGAACAGTGATACAAATGTATAATATACCGTTGGAAAGCTAAATATTTTAGGAAAATATTATTTAATACACAATGTTGTAAAAGGTAATGGAGAGTGATGAAAAGCTAGACTGAACTGATTATTGTAGATACTAATAAAAATGATTATTTAAGCCAAACACGTGATTTTATAGATGGAATTCATTCTTTAACCTTCCTTTATGTCCTAGTGCATTATAAAAAAACATTTTGACAAAGGAGGTAAGTGAAAGACGGGTGTTGTGCCCACCAGATTTTATTTGGATTTGTATAACTTTTTAGACCAGAATAAATTTAAAGGAATTTAGGAGGAATAAGATACGAGGTCGGTTGGATTGGAAAACATTCTGCCGTAGGGGAGCACGAACCATAATATTGGGAACTACCGACACGCCTCCCAGAGAAGGAAAGTCTTTTACATAACTAGGCTATCATTTCTCCTGGTGGCGCAACTGGGTCGTTCCCGAAACGTCGCTCTGACCTTGGCTCATTGGATAATTCCTCAAGTCCATTAGGTGACTTGTACTTTCGGAGCTTTCGAGCTTCACTTAATGCAGGATCGGCCCAACCCCTTCTTTGTAATCGCTGATTCATACGAATTTCCCACTGACTAGATAATTATCAGATATCCAAAAAATCAAAAATATCGTTTCATTACCACATGTTCATATAGCTTTGAAGTTTTGTTATATGAGAAATATATAGAAGGCTTTTTTGGGTAATAGCTAAGAATATCAAAGAATTTCATCACTTTTTAAACAATTATAAGTTTGATCTACAGGAGTAATTCGGATTTAAGAAAATTATTGATTTTATGTTAAAATGATTGGACTATTTCTAACAGTATTTCTTTTCTTGTTTTTTGTTTTTTATCCTTCCCTATCCACTAATGACATACAGAACATGCTATTCTACAGATTCTAACCAGAGTGAGTCATCGTTACATACCATGGCTTAGACACTATTCTACAGCAATAATACAAAATGTGACATAACGTTAAATCTCTTGAAACAATTTTAAGTTCAATCTGCAGGAGTAGGTCGGAATTTAAAAATATTGGATTTATTTAAAAAGGATCGGGCTTTTTACAACAGTGTTTTTGTTGTTTTTTTTAGTCTTTCGCTATCCACTAATATCATACAAACTATGTTATCCTACAGATTCTAACCAGAGTAGAAAGTAACAGACGGTGCCTTAGTCACTATGCTACTTTACTACTAAACTATTCCATTGGGCAAATCCCTGACACCCATATTCTAAAATAGACATTTTAGGACATAATTTACTAGCTCGAGTCTAATTTAACTGAATTTTAAAATGTTTACAAATCTTATACAAACGATGTATATACGATTATAATTATAAGGATATTATGAGATGTTTAATTTGCTTTTGATGATAGCGATAACATAGGAAAAAGCGTTCATAGGATATTTTGTAATGCAGCATAATTTAAGGTAACAAAGAATTTAAAATGTGGAATCACTGCCATATATATTCTAAAATAAACAGTTTTGGATTTAATTTAATTCATTTATTAAATTTTATTATTTTATTTATTCGAATTTCAAAATATGCTCCAATTTACATTTCTTATAGAAACAATAAACTCAGAATTTAAAGATACTCTGACAAAGATTGATCGGTAATGATCAAGCATCATACAATAACCATATCCAAAACCTTATATAAGATTACTTGGAATTTCAGAAGATAATGTTAAGATAGCATTAAATATAAAAGAAACACCAACTTCAAGATAAATAATTTCTTCCATTTTAAAAATTACATTGGATAGTATTATCACGAAAGTTAATCATAGATCCACAACATTAGTATATTATTTAACAATATCGTTTATCGTTAGACTTTAGTTTTGTCATTTAAAAACTTAATAATTAATTGTATGAATGTGGTATTGTATAATTGTATGAATCTGGTCTCATATCACTATTACTATTCTGAAAAAAATTGTAATATTTCTCAATAAATAAATATCTAATCCAATAATCAAAGATATCCCCAATTAAATAGTCCGCAGAGCATCTAGATACATCGAGCAGATGGTAGAATGGACTTTGGTGGAATGAAGTTAATAGTCGAGTAAGTAAATTGCTGGGAATGTCAAGAAATTATATGATACTTATTGGGTATAGATAAAGCTCTCAAAGAACGTGTACTCATTATAAGAGAGGAAGTGAAACGAAACCTAACACTAACTACTCAACTTTACAGTTAGTCATAGATACCCAAAATATTCATTTCCTTTGAGAAGACAGCTGGTCATTAATTGATCGAAAAATTTTTAGTCCATTATATTCAAGGAACGAAATGAAACTGTTCCTTGATCGCAAATATCGACTACGCTCATTAGTCAAGAAATCTAAAGAATCTCCAATGTATTACAATAACCTCATTAATCGATTTCGGTACTTCGACGCGTCTTCCGTGACCTACCTCTACGATGAGTTGAATTAGCTTCTCCTCTCCACACGCAGACAGTAAGTACTCTTCAGTCATTCCTTTGCCCCATAATAAAATCCCAGCATTCTTCCTATATCCACACTCTCCTTCAATTTAAATCCTCAGTCCACTTGCTGGAAGCAAGATCAGGCCATTCCGACCTATATATCCCATTCCACAGAACTAAGCCTTCGATGGACCCTTTCCTGCTAGTGCCACAACATTATGGAATTCCATTCATTCCAAAATACGCCGAGACGAGCTTCATTCTTATCCACATTCAAATATCTCATCGTCAATGCTTATAATTCCAAACAGAGGCTCATCGATAGTAAAATTTTAAATTAGATTTTTGATTAGAAATACTTAACTATTATAATGACCGAATTTCTTCCCTTTTTAGTTCAAAATTAATGTTGTTTGTAACTTCTCACTCTATTGCTATATATACATATATAATATATAATATATATATATATATATATTTTTTTTTTTTTTCCTTCTCTTCCTCTTTTACCTTTGTAAATAATTAAGTCTATCTAATGTATTTAAACTGATAGGGGAATCAGCTGATGCGCTCGATGATAACAGTCATACGTTACATCGTCTCTCAGATTTTTGCTTTTTTCAGTAGGAATTCGCTTGAATTCGGTCTGGAGAACATCACTAGACCTCAGGAATACTACGGCAGTGAATATTAGAGAAATTTCGGTAAGCAAAGTTATAATTTACTTTGTACAATCACGAAAAAGTGAAAGGAGGGTCACTGATCAGCTGATTGCCGCTAGCTCGGCAAGCTCGGGCTTGCTTTTCTTTTACTTATCTTTCTTTTATCTTTAATTCTTATCTCATTATTTATTTATTATTATTATTATTTTCTTAATCAATGAGATATTTTCATCAAGTCATGTCCTCAAAGTCTGCAAGTAAAAGATCTAGATCTGCAGGTTCAAACCCGTCTCCCACAAAACAGAGACCCCGCCGTGAACAAAATAAAAAAATGATTCCACCAGCGACCACGTCAGCTACCTCATTAGGATCTGAACCACAGCCCAGCACATCATCACAAGGAATAACTGATGAATCCCCGTTTTTTACACCGAATCCATTTCAAATCCTCCAAAATGAAAAAGAAACCATGGAATCTTCTCCTATACCCAGGGAACCACTACCTCCACCAATATTTGTTAAGAATATTAAAAATTTTAAACTTATGTGTGCGCATTTAAACAAAGTAACTGATCCTAATAGTTATTATTGTATAAGTAGAACCAATGATACTAAAATATCTCCCACTACTGCTGAAACCTACAGAAAGATTGTGAAATATCTGACTGAGATCAAAGCTGACTTTCATACTTATCAGCTGCGCCAGGAGAGAGCATTAAGGGTCGTAATCAGAAACCAACATTCCTCAACACCCGTTGAAGCTATCAAAGAAGAACTGACAGAACTAGGATTCCAAGTAAGGCAAGTCACCAACGTTCTAAAAGATAAAAGTCCACTGCCTCTATTCTTCGTGGACTTGGAACCATCAGCAGGAGTCGAAAATATCTATGACCTCAGTAGACTCTACTATACCCGTGTAAAGGTTGAAAAACCTTACACAAAGAAAGACATTGTTCAGTGCCATAACTGTCAGGCATATGGTCATACCAGAAGTTATTGCCATCACATACCACGCTGTGTGAAATGCGGTGAACAGCATAAAACAGAAGAATGTACAAGATCAAGATCTACACCCGCTGTATGTGCTCTGTGCCTCAAGGACCACCCGGCTAACTACAAGGGATGTGAAATCTACAAGAAACTCCGAACCAGATACCAAAAACCTCAGGATACGAATGAAACAGCTGCACCAACCAGAAGCAGAAGAGAACCATCTAAACTTGTAAATTCTAACGTGTCATTTGCCCACTTGCTTGGAGGTGGAAACCAGAATCATGAAGTCGAGGCACTGCCGGAACAACGTTTTCCTCAACAATCTCAATCTATTGTACAACAATCTACTTCTCAAAGTTTACCTAATCTTCAAAAAACTCCTCAACATCAAATTCCTCATATCCCTTCACCATCAAACGTCACAGATCTTACCAGTCTAATGACATCGTTCATCTCCGAAATGAAATCTCTTGTTATGCCGCTTATATCACTCCTTACAAATCTAGTATCAAATTTAATCCCTGCCTTGAAAAATCCTTAAATGAATTCACCTAACTCCTTATCCATTCTCCTTTGGAATGCGAATGGTGTTAGAAATCATACTGACGAACTGACAGCGTTGTTGCAAGACAAAACAATCGATGTTGCACTTATAACTGAAACAAGACAAACCACTAAACAGTACTTCAAAATACCGCAGTACATGACATACCGTACTGACCACCCAGACGGCAAAGCCCATGCCGGTTCTGCTATCATTGTCCACCAATCCCTCTCTCATCATTTACTCCCACTTCCCACCTATGATTTCCTACAAGCCACAGCCATAGTAATCAAGACTTTTTCCTTTCCGGTAACCCTCACATCTGCATATTGCCCTCCTAAACATTCCATTTCCAATTCCGAATTTGTATCCTTCCTGGATTCCTTAGGAAATTGCTTCATTCTGGGTGCAGACTTAAACGCCAAGCATCAGCAGTGGGGTTCCAGAACCACGAATTCTCGGGGACGAAATTTGCTGTCTGCACTTAACTCCCGAAATTTTAATATCCTGCCTCCTGACTCCCCTACCTACTGGCCAACCGATCCTAACCGCAATCCTGACATCCTCGACTTCTTTATCCACAGCGGATTAGGCTCCCTCAACTTGTCTGTAACTCGCCTTGATGAACTATCCTCAGACCATAGTCCACTGATCCTAAAAGTATCTCTCACTCCAATTCCAAAACCCATTCCACCATCATTCATCCGAGGCCCTGTAAACTGGAACCTTTTCCGCCAAATCCTAACCGATAATATTGACCTCAGAGTAACCCTCAAAACCCCAGATGACCTTGATAATTCCGTCTATTCCTTTACCACCGCCATCCAACAAGCTGTCTGGACTGCCTCCTCTCCTAAACACTCCAATATAAATCATCACCAAAATCATTTTCCACAACATATTATAGACCTCATCCATACCAAACGCCGAGCAAGATCATTATGGCAGCGCACCCGACACCCAACAGATCGCCGCTCCTATAACTTCTATTGTAGACAATTGAAGAGGGAGTTGGCGACCTTCCGTTCCCAGTCCTTTAATTCCTACCTCTCCTCTCTATCAGCTCGTGATAATTCCCTGTGGAATATCACGAAAAAGATCCTAAAATACCATCAAGTTTCCCATCCTCTTCGACGTTGTGATGACTCCTGGGCTGCGTCTGATGAAGATAAAGCCGAGGAATTCGCCACACACCTCTCCAAAGTTTTCACTCCTCACCCGGAATCCCACGCCAATCACACCGCAACAGTGCAAGACTTTCTTATGTCAACAATTCCACTTTCCCTACCTCCTAAAGCTATTAATCCCTCTGAGGTCAAATATCTTCTCCAAAAACTGACCCATCAGTTTGGATTCCGTCCTCAGCATTCCACAGTTCAACAGGGGCTCCGAGTTGTAGACCATATTTCCTCAGCTCTTGAATGCAAAGAGTATTGTTCTGGTGCGTTTCTGGACATTGCGCAAGCTTTTGACCGGGTATGGCACACTGGATTACTCTTCAAGCTGAAAACCCATTTACCCCAGTCTCTATACCTCATTCTCCGATCCTATCTCTCAAACCGTTCCTTCCGCGTTCGCTGTGGTGTAGAATTTTCTAACCTTTATCCCGTTGAGGCCGGTGTTCCTCAAGGCAGCGTCTTGGGACCCGTCCTCTACATCCTTTACACTGCTGATATTCCTACACATCCTGATACCTTTCTGGAAACTTTTGCAGACGACACCGCCATCCTATCATCCAGTTCCAATCCTGAAACAGCATCCTTAAACCTGCAAAGACACCTTTCTCTTATCGAAGACTGGTGTAATGCTTGGCGCATTAAGGTGAACGAAGCCAAATGCAAACACGTAACCTTCACTCTTCGACGAAACTCCTGTCCGCCAGTTTACTTCAATTCCATTCCAATTCCTCCTTCAGATACAGTCCGGTATCTTGGCTTACTATTAGACAAAAGATTGACTTGGAACCCACATACAAGACTTAAAAGACAAGAACTCAACCGACGATTCGGACAGTTATACCGACTACTCAACAGAAAATCTGAACTTACAGCTGACAACAAATTATTAATCTACAAGACAATACTGAAGCCCATTTGGACCTACGGACTTGAACTGTGGGGGACAGCTAAACGTTCTAACATCAAACGCATTCAATCCTTTCAATCCAAAGTCCTCCGTACAATAGTAAATGCTCCTTATTATGTCTCCAACTATACCTTGCACCACGACCTTAATGTACCATTTATTTCAGACCTAATTCCATCCAAATTTTCCAAATTCCACCAGAACATATTTCATCATCCTAATCCTCTAGCCCAATCCCTATCCAGCTCCACTCATCCATACAACCCACCTAGAAGGTTGAAACGGCAGTGGCCCCGCGACCTGTTGTAAATACATTGGAGTTCTAGCACTGGCTAGATTCTCCACTCAATGTGATGTACGTATGAGTGTGTGTATGTGTATATAGGTATAAGTGAATTCTTGACTATTGTATTGATTCATTATTGTGTATATATTTTATTGTAATTTTATTCCGTGTAAATATTGTATGAATGTAGTATGTATGATATCTTTCAGCACTACTATTAATGTCCAAATTGGGACAGATTGTAATTTTACTGAATAAAAATTGTTGTTGTTGAAAAAAAAAAAAAAAATGTATTTAAACTAGATATGTTATCTTTATTTGTAACACATGTTTTATTCTTAAGAGAGTTTGTCCCATTCCATTCTATTTAATTCTATCCCTTAGAAGATCTAGACATTTTGGGTTAACCCAGAGATTTATTAAATTCCCTCGTATGAACTTATTACAACCTAAAACCATTTTGGGTTTGTAAGTGCCATTTTATTTTAAATTAATTACAATGATCTTATTAAACTAAATGTGGCAGATAAGCCTGAATTAGTTGTTAAGTTCTAAACGTTTGTTTGTTTTTTTGTAATTTTTAAAGATACAATGTTTTGTTCATAAGTGATTATTGAGTCAAGAGACAACGATATTCTCTCTAAAAAAAATAAAGATATACAACCTGCTAAATGTTGATTTGTAAATGCGACCTCCAGCGTTCGGAAGGTTTTGATACCCGAAGGATAAATAGTTGCAAAGTGACAAACGATAATTATTTCCAACATCGATGGCCTTAGCATAATGTCACCCAGCCTAAGTGACTACCTGCCTCCTTTTGGTATTTAATGCCGGTGGCCCAATTGCTGAAACCCTGCTACAGGCTTTGAAGTTTCGTTCGACTTTGCTTCAATACTACAAGCAAGGAGGAATGGTATTTAGAGATCACTGAAACCGGCGACAATGTTCCTGGCAGGATGGTTCGGCTCAAGGATTTTCCATAGGTGGAAATTATAGAAGTTTAGATTTTCATTAACCTTAATAAAGCATATATATCTGCTATATTTGATAGTGGCAGAAGGAAATGAAATAATTCTATATAAATTTAACATAAAGGAAAAACAAGGATGTTAAAAGAATTCTAATTATCATTTAATTAGCTTTATAATGTTGCGAAATAAACCTACCTTCATCGGCTAATCAAGGATGCGAAAGGGCCAAAATTAAAAAGCGAATGTTATTTTTAGATAACTGAAAATAATTAATTCTACCAATATGTATAAGTGAATTTTTCATCCTATTTTTCTCATAAATTGTGATTTATCAACATGTGTGTAACAAATAAAGATAACATATCTAGTTCTGTGGAATGTCATATAGATCAGAATGGCGTGATCTTGTTTCCAGCAAGTGGATTGAGAATTTAATTTGAAGGCGAGTGTGAATATAGGAAGGATGCTGGGATTTCATTATGGGGTAAAGGAATGACTGAAGAGTACTGTCTGCGTGTGGAGAGGAGAAGCCAATTCAAATCATCGTGGAGGTTGGTCACGGAAGACGCCTCGAAGTACCGAAAACGATTAATGAGGTTATGGTACTAAATTTTCTCAGGTTCACCTAAACATTGAAATATGAATTCTCTAAAATTCTGGATTCAATTTGCTTATTTTACCATATATAAATGAACGGAATCAAATACAGAATACGCTAAATAAGTTGGTATAGCAAATAGCTACTAATGATGTATTAATATCTTTACTTGAATACACATATACATACGCACACACACACACACTTGCAACAAATAGATTAATACTTAACATGTATCAAGATATAATTTTAGTCAGGTGAACTAGCACGGTTTAAGACTTGAAAGAATGAGAGCCGTGACCCGTCTCAAGCGACCCCTTTCTCCTCACCATTTCACAAGTTACGGAGATGATGAATGGAACATTTCAACCGCCCCGTTATGGAACTCCACTTTTGGATATCGTTACTCCATACAAAATTTGGAGCAAACTGTATTATCAAGAGACTTATTTAAAATCATCTGCAATATGTATGATCGACCATATGTAAAAATTATCATATACAACAAAAGAAAATAGTTTGTTTATTTAACGTCACTTTATGCTACTGTGGCTATTCGCACGATGCTATAGTGGGAGTTCTAAATTTTGCCTGTACCTGACATCGCACAGGCTCGGGACCAGCTCTTTAGGTCCCTCCGAAGGACGGCATAACTAAGGATTTTATACTTCCATTAAAAACTCCTAGGATCGCCTGCGGGTTTGAACCCGTGACCTTTGGCATGGCAGGCTATTATGCTAGCCGCCCTGCTACAGGTGATCCCAATAAAAGAAAAGGGAGTGCTAAATAAAACGATCCTCAGCAGATAACTGTATCTTTATTTTATCAGTATACTTTATTTATTTAGTTGTTTAGTGCTATCCCCTGCTTTAAGGCAATACGGGTACTTGCAGCTGTGGGAAGTACCACAGATACAACCCACAGCTGCTATGAAAGTAATACATGAATGAATGTGCAGCCAGTTTGTGATATGAGCCAACACATTCTACCCGTACACAAAGACTTAACTTCGTTTGTTTATTAGGTGAGAAATGTCGCTCTCCGTCAGCACGTCTCTCAGATGCCTCGTTCTTAATGCCCCATAAGCGGTAAAGGTAAGAAGAATATGCTCGGCGGTGTCCGGAACCCCATAGCTGGGGCATAGGGGACTGGTGTTTTTCCCATGCTTGGCAAGCTTTGCTCGGAAACCCCCATCCATGCCCCATGAGGAACTCAGTACCGAGTAGACCGGGAGGATCCAAGTATTTTCCAGTCTTGACCCGACGTTGGGGAAATACTTTCTTAGGTTAGCACGTTTTGGGGTCGTCACCCACCGACGGTTCTATTCTTTATGGTGATCTCCCGGAGAATCCTCTTTCATCTGCTGGGTTCTTCATTGATCCTCGCTCTAAGGTTGTACGGTAAATCCACCAGACCTTCTCTCTTGCTTTTATGCAGATAATACTCTTCTCGTAGGAGCAGGTTTATAGGCAATTCTCCTGCAAATACCTGCATCACCTCATGAGACACTGTTCTGTACTGTACTGTTCTGGTGACCCTGAATATAGCAATTCGGTGAATCGTGGCCTATCTACTTTTCTGTCGGTGCGAGAGGTTCTGACTCTATCGATATATTACTCACAGCAATCAATAGAAGTTTATTTATCGAAAAATCCATGAATATGCTTGTCACATCTTTTAGAAGACATATCTTACGTTCCTTCTTGAAATTAAGTTTTGAATAAACCTAATGGAAACTTTTATTTTAGATTAAAAATTAAAACAATAGAAATTATAATCTACAACAACCACTTACGTTTGTACCCTTTCAGTCGCTCTTCATTACCTTATACCATTTTTGTATATCAGATATCAATTTTTTAACAAATTTATTTTTTCAATCGCATATTATACATCCATATTACTGATCTTATTTGCGAAAAAAATTAATCTAGAGAAATATTTCTGCTATTTTCTCCTGCAATAGGTTCTCAAATTCTTTTATATTTAATATCCACTCATATTCTATTAATCCCAACTATTAAAAATGGTCGATTATTTCTAAAAATATAGCTAAAATGTAATTCGAAGGAAGAAATAAAAATGATCGGACTTCAATATAGTGAGTTTGATCAAAATCGTTATAACGGTTTTTGATAAAATTGTAAAAAGGTGCAAAACGGTGTAAAGTGTTACTTTTAACCGATTTTGGTATAAAAATTGTTGTAACATCCCGGGCATATTTTGTCTTACATATAAATTTTCAGTTACGCACGACTTTTTTAAGCTAGGCTAACTACATACACTCACCATTTGCCATTTTTCGGGACATGGTTATTTAAACTCAGGGATCCTAAAACGTGTATTTCCGCTGAAAACTGGAATTCGAAATTTTTTTACGATCGCATTACTTGTTGATCAGTTGTAATTCTGGTTATTAAGCTTAATTTTATATATGGTAAAATAAGCAAATTGAATACAGATTTCTGGAAAATTCATATTTAATGTTAAGGTGAACCTGAAACAATGAAAGAATTTCTTTGTTTGGAAAATTGCCCAGTTTTAAACAGCTAACTAGTTAGTTGCTGATCTTGCTAGTGCAATTGAAAAGAAATGGGTCGACTAAATGCACAACGGAGCATAACCGCTTTATTAAGCTTTTCACATTTAAATTTGGACATATTCCACTTTACATTCGTAATAGACACAAAGCCACTTTCTACAACTGATCTTTTACTTTCACTACACCATGTATGGAAAATATATTTAGAAAATGTACTGCGATTGCCAAAATTCTTAAATCCCAGTTTTTAGCGGGTATCATCAGTCTAAATATTAGTATCTGTACACTACCACAAAAACGGAAATTTATAAAATAATAAAAACCTATTTATGTATCATTGCACTATCTATATTTATAAAAGCAAGTTAACATTTAATCAGTTATCTGGACACCGCAGTATTTCGTAAAAATGTCTACTGACCTAGTAAAATAACGCTAAAATTCAAGATTTAAGGGAATTTATTTATTTATTTTTTAATTCGTTTTATTAAGAGATCATACAATCTGCCACCTTCTTGGGCAATGAGTATTAGAGATAGAATAAATCATTCATACCATATGTACATTGTAAATAAAATTAAAGAAAAAAAATTAATAAAGACTAAACAAATAAAATAAAAAAAAAAATATATATATATATACACAAAATTAAATAAGTACTATAAAGAAAATAATAATAACAATCTTGTTCACATTCATACCTATTTACAATATTTACAAACTGCCCCTGGGATCACTGAATCAAACCTCGAGATCCACTAGTGGATGTCAAGGCACAATGCCAGAAGATCCCAGCGCCTCTCATTCAGCTGCGTCACTGGTCTTGAGAGCCAGTGGAGGCTGCGCGAGGGCGCTAGAGTAAGGGAATCAATTCGGACAAAGCTTGAAATAGTTTTATACCTCTAAATAGTCCTAAATAAAAGTAATCTGAGTTAGTATCATCGCAGGTTGTGAGCTTAACTTTTAGGAGCCGAAAAACCTCCAATTTTTAGCACTGTTTTCAGTTTTTCGCGTTTAACTCGAAAACTGTGCCTTCTACCGAAAACACATTCGAGGTTTTTCGGCTGCAAAAAGTTAAGCTCACCGCCTGAGATGATACAAACTCAGATTACTTTTATTTAGGACCATTAAGAGATATTAAAAACGATTTCCAGTTTTGTTCAAATCAATTTCCACAAATATCCTTATTATACTGGAATATATGGCTATGGAACTGAAAATTTTAAAGGTTTCCTTTACCGTTAGATGTGCATTAAGGCTGGGTTAAGGAAACTTTGTCCACTTTATACGTTTGTATATTTATATGTACTTATATATGTCACTTTATGCTGCTGTTGCTAATCGGATGACGCTACAGTGGGAATACAAAATTTTGCCGATCCAAGTTAAATTAGTATAGGGATCTTTAACAAGTATTTGATATTGCAAAGGCTCAGTACCACCTTTTTTACGTCCCCTCCGAAGCATAACTTAGCATTTTTTTCCTTCCATTAAAAAATCTTAGGGCCAGGTTTGAACACGAAACCTTGGGCATATAATGCTGTTATGATAGCCACTACACCACATGTGACCCCGTGTCCCCTAGGTTGTTAACAAAATTATTTTTTAACCCTTTAAAACGATTATTTCGAACAGCTCAAAAACTATAAATCTCCTGAAAAATTATAGGCACTAATTTGAAAGATAGTAAATTTCTAACGACACGAAATCAAATTGATCGTTATATGACCATTATTAGCAAATACTAAACTAAAAAAATATATATATTTTAAGGCATATTTTTCTTAATGTTCATGTTTTCTGTTTAGGTTCCCACGAAACAGTTCAATTATTATTGAACTACTAAAATGATTTTAAGCAACTAAAAACACATTGCTGTTAAACATACAGAACTTATATCTAAATCCTAAAAAACTCTACTTTTTTAATTGAAAAACGGTCTTCTATGAATGCGATTAATTTACATTTGCGGTGCAAAAGGATCGAGACGACGTATAGCGATTATGACTGAAAGCTACGTTTTGGACGGAAGAAAATATCAAACACGTTTCGACACTAGACTCGCCTCTGGACCATTGTCTCAAAGTTAATAACTTAGCATAGCCCTTCATTAGCATTGTCTTTCTGATTGAACAAATCTTTATTAAGTAGATTGCGAAATAACACTTTGTTTTTCCTTCTGCAGCATTTGCAACAGTAATCATGATATGTTGTTTATTCGTTTAAGGTCACTTTTATTATGCTACAATGGCTAATGGGACGATGCTACGGTGGGAGTCCCAAACTTGGCATATCCAGGTTTTATTAGGATAGGGATGATTAACGAGTACCTGACATCGCACAGGCTAGGGACCACCTTTTAACTTCCCCTCCTAAAGACGGCATAACTAATGATTTTTTACTCCCATTATAAAATCCTAGGGCCATCCGCAGGTTTGGACCCGCGACCTTTGGCATAGGAAGCCGTTATGCTAGCCACTACGCTACGTGTACCCATGACGTGTTTAAAATTGTCATAGTTGTCTGTCTTAATGGTGGAGTGCAAAGGTTATAATACTTTCAATATATAAGAATACTTTTATTGATCTGTTGTATCTGATACATATGTTGAATATAATAAGTACGTCGCAAAAAAAAGGCAAACTTAATTTTTTTTTCGATTTTCTGATTATGACGAAATATTGTAAATCTAGGAATCGACTAATGCGTGCTATACTAAATAAACAATCTAAATGACTGTTAACATAAATCAATCACTTGCCATAGGCAGGACATTCTAGTATGATAATAAACTTTCGTTGGACTAAAATAAAATTAAAGAAATAAGTTATCTAATCTCTTTCTGATTATGATGTTAAATAATAGATGAAATAGCAAAAAAACTATAAAGTTGAATGGTTGATTTTTTATCAGAAAAAGATAAGCTAGAAGAAAATGACACAGGGAATATCCTATCGGCTGCCACAAGTAACCGTCTAAATACAGGAAATGTTTTTTTTTTTAATATATATTTATTGGAATTTACAACTGTATAATGGAATACAAGTAAATTTGAATGAAATATAAAAAGGCATAAAACACATGTAGAGAAACTTCCCAATGGAAGCACTCTAAAAATATTCTAAGCTAGAAGGTCTCGGGTCCATCTCGTTTTCAGACGCCTCGGGGGATTGTCAGGAATTAAAGAGGAAGAAATGATTGAAACGAGAGGATTAGGGTGGGAATGGAGTTTGTCATGAAAGGAATGGTATCCAGATCGGGCCATATCAGCAACGTACGGAACATTAAGGTCTTTATAGGTGAGTTTATTCGTGTAAGGAAATAAATTAATATTTAAATGTCAGCAACGAATGAATTCATATTTCTATCTTCACAAACATTGCAAATTATTACACAATAGTTTATCATTTCTGAATAATTATATTATGGACAACAATTTATAAGGCTGTGTAGGCAATTCTATGGCCAACCACCACTGATAGGCATATAACACTGTATCTCCACTATTACTTTCACTTACTATATATAGTACTTCCCCTTACTATACTATACGACTACTACTATATTGCGATTGCGAAAATATTGGTATTCCAGTTTTCAACGGAAATACACGTTTTAGGGTCCCCTGAGTCCAAATAACGAAGTCCTGACAAAAGGTCTGGGTGTGTGTGTGTGTGTAACTCCCGGGCGGAAACGGTAAGTCCTATGAAACTGAAATTTCATATTTAAGACAACTATACGCCCGAGACGTGACAAAACCTTTTTCATCAAAATTAGCTTACCAGAAGAGCCACTTTATATCATGCATTTTGCATCTTTTTTCGATTTTCTTGAAAAGTGTTCCGACGATTTTGATTAAACTCGCTATATCGATGTAAAATTTAATAGGCTTTAATATCATTTAGGTTTCATTTGGATTAAAATGGTCTGACAGGGCTATAAATTTTAAATTTAAAATCTTTCTCTAAAGTACCTTTAATTTTGTTGATTCAATAAAAATAACTATATTATCTTGTTACCACTGGTAAAAAACAGGTAAATATATAAATTAAATGAATTCGATACCCAACTAAAGGAGAAAACTGAAAACATATATTTTGTATGCAATTTTTTGTTTATGAACATAAGAACAGTAATATACATGTATAATATACAGTTGGAAAGCTTGAGATTTTAGAATAAATATTATCTCAAACACAAGCTTTTAAAAGTTAGTAGAGAGTGATGAAAAGCCGATAAAACTAAGTGATTATTTTATACAATAATATAATAGATTTTTTAATAAAACACATGTTTCTATAGAAATTCCATTTCAATAATTCTTAAATGGTTTCACTCATTTTTATCTCTAACTGTATTTGAAAATCCTTTAATTGATTCTAAAAACGGAGGTATGTGAAAGTCGTGTGTTTCACGCACCAGATTTTTTTTTACAATATAATTGATCAAAACAACAAGCGAGGATCAAAACAAACATTCTCTAATTTCTTACCTACCTATTTAAATATTTTTTCGGTCTCTTCTCATTGGATTACATTCTTTCAATTAATTTCGTGAGGAATACATCTTTAAAAAATATTAAAAAAAAAAACTAACTGTATTTGAAAATTCTTTCATTTTCAAAAATGGAGGTATGTGAAAGTCGTGTGTTGCCCGCACAAGATTTTTTTTATCACTAACTGTATTTGAAAATTCTTTTATTGATTTTAAAAATGGAGGTACGTGAAAGTCGTGTGTTGCCTACACCAGATTTTTTTTTATGGATAAATTACAAAGATTTATTAATGAAAATAATTATCCAAAAAGAGATTATCACCATATATACAATAAGTGACGAAAAATAGAGCGAAAATGTTACTGATCATTTGTATTTTGACCCAGATATTTTCATAGCTTTTAACAGAGTGCAACAGCTGTAAACCGGTGCAGTTAGTGTAGCAACAATTTGCTTGCAATAAATGACTCGTGAAACCACATTGCAAGACCTCTCGTTTGGAATTCTGCCAAAAAGATCTTACATGTTGACAAACATCGAAAGTGTTGATGAGAAATGTCTAAGGAATTACAAATATTTATGGAGCATTATTTTATAAGTTAACTCATTCTCATTATCAATTGTTTGTTTGTTTATTTATTTAACGTCACTTTATACTACTATGGCTAATCGGACAATGCTACAGTGGGAGTCCTAAATTTTGCTTATGCAGGTTTTATTAGGATAGGGATCTTTAACGAGTACCTGACATCGCACTGGCTCGGGACCACCTTTTAACGTCCCCTCCGAAGGACTGCATAACTAAGGATTTTTTTACTCCTATTAAAAAATCCTAGGACTGTCTGCGGGTTTGAACCCGTGAACTTTGGCATAAGAGGCTGTTATGCTAACCACCCAGCTACAAGTGATCTCTCTTATTATTAATTATAAAAGTTTTAAAATTTTCCTAGAGATCAAAAAAAGATAATAATGTATGATTGTATGATGTTCAGGCATTGCTGATTTAAAACATTTATCTCTTGTGAAAACACAGATTAAACAAATTCAAATTTCGAAATGCGTTTATTAGTTTTCAAATAAAAATCAATGACAGATAATACATACGAATCACACAATAATAAAATCATCTATACCAAACAGTTTTCGACTTGCATGGTTTCCCAAATATGCCGAGGAAGTGTTTTAAACCATAAAATGGTGATAATGCTTTAAATTCTTCCTTCATCAGCATTTCTTGGATGAAACCTTGGGCGCCTTCCACGTTCCAGACGAAAGTCGCCCATCTATTGTGCAGTTTCCGTGTTAGCAATAGGTCCAGTTCAGCTTCGTCACGTCTATTACAACTTGGTCAGTTCATGGAGGTTTTCCTTCTGGAAGGCATTGAAACTTCATTATGACATTGAAAACAATCTCGGAATGTCATGATAGCAAACAAGACAATGAAAAAAACATTTACAAATATAGCATTGATTATATTATAATATTACTATAAATTATATATATATAATATATATATATATATATATATAATTTATAGTAGTAATTTATATATATATAATATATATATATATATATATATATATATATATATATATATATATATTAATTATTAGTATCTGTTATTTAGTTTAAGTATCAACATTCATATTAATATAATATTGCATTTATAAATATTTATTCAGGTACTTGTCTAAGATTTATATCGTCAATAATAATGAAGTTATTGATTATTTGTAATCACACAATGAAGTCTAATACCATTGTAATACTAAGTAAAAAAAAATCAAAATCTTTTTTTTTTTTTTTGTCTATAACGTTTATATATCGATCAAAAAATATTTTCAATGGATTAAAATTCTTAACTCAATTCGAAAATTAAGTAAAAGAAAATTAATAATAGTTTGTAGTTCACCCTTTAAGTATAACCTCGATCCCTATATATGTCCTCCCATCTTTACAAACCTTCTGGAAGGTTCAAACGGTAATTGCTCCGTGACCTTTAGTAAGTATTCATGTTGGAGTCCTGAAAAAGGCCAGATTCTTCACTCAAGAACAATTTGTGTATTTTTTAAATTTAATCATCTATGTACATATAACATGCATTACGTTTAGCGAGCCTTATTTAATAGGCATGGACATGTACATAATATAAATAAATAAATATTATGAAATAAACTTTCCTCCAATAGGGTTACTATAAGAGGAAACCATTTTTTTTTTGAATTATTGAAAAATCTTACATTTGAAATATAAACGTGCTTTTACCAGTTCGATATCTGCTTATGAAAATCGACTCCATTTTTTTTAAGCGCACTAAGTTAGATGTACCACGGAATAAATTTGACCTTCCCAATCTGGCTAAATAGGTCGATAACCTATAGTTTAGCCTTCTTGGGAGTACACAAGAACCTTTTACTATTAACAACTTAAGTTTACTAACCTAACTAGTTATGTAAATAAATCTATTTTTTCTTAACAAAGCTTTTAATAATAAAAAAAAAAAAATTGAACGTTTTATTTAAATTACCTTTAATCAGCTATAGTCTATGATGGTTAGTATAATATTGAAATTACATATAAATATAATAGATTGCCTGTAAAGGTTCCTTATTATTTCGTTCGTTATGAACCTGCAGGTTAATTAAGAAATATATTAATATTGTATGGAATGGATATGTGATTTAATATTCACTATTATTAGAGTGCTTTCAATGGGAAGCTTTTCTACATGTATTTCATATCACTGTATTATAAAACTATCACATTTACCTGATGTATTTTTTTAATACAGATGTAATTATCAATAAAAATGTTCTCAAAAAATATTCACTACTATCAGCTTATAATGCTCTAATTAGGTTTAATGATAATTAATCAAGAAATATACATTATAATAAATGCTATTCTTAAATAAGATTATAATTTGTATGCTATTCAAATATTTATTATGATAATCATTGATTTTTTTCAGTTATTATGTAATCCTACATTTATATTATACATGTTCAGAGATTTCGTTGTTTTGGAAGAGGCACTGACTGGAGGAAGGAATTTAAAAGGTGTGATGAGGATTTTTTATTTTTCATGCTTGCACTATATTGAAAGATAAAATTTGAACTACTAAATACATTTAATATCATATATTTATGACATTCGAGCAACGAACGGTACAATGAACAATTATTTACAGGTACAATTAAATGAACAGTTATATAATTTGTAAAATGGATTCTGGTAAGCCATTTGGCGGAGGGAGATATTCCCCCTAGTTTACAGTCGACTTTAACTCACAGTCAACTTTAAGCTTTAATAAATTTAGAAACAATTAAACATTACTGAAGCTTATGTTATGCATTAGTTAATAATATATCACTTGGTTTCTTAACCAAAATGTAACTAAATCATGGAAAAACTACTGATCAGTAAAGAGAGATTATCTTACGCCGTTCAATGATTGAAGATAATTCTGGGAAATCGGTCAATTTGTGAATAGGCCCACGCAACTGCTAAAGAAATAATTGATAGATACCGTAGAAAAAACAATTAATTTCATAAGATCATTGTGGAAATAAAGAGTACTAGATCAAAATGAGAAGGCTATATCTTGATAAGACTCACGCATTAAATACATACTTAATTTAATTATTTAATGTCCTTACTTTAATTTTTATTTGTAATTTAATTTACCTATATTCTGAATTTAATTTTACAATGTCCGTAATTTAATTGTTATTAGTAATTTATTTGACTTATGTCCTGAATTTAATTTATAATGTCCATAGTTTAATTATTATTTGTAATTTAACTTAATAATGTCCATCATTTAATTTTATATTGTCCGTACATACTGTTATGATATATTGAATGCTCCTATTAACGGACTGTTAATTATTCCAAATAAAAATATATTACTTTGTGTTTTAACAAACAATTTTACAAATCATAGGAAAACGATATTATATGATGAAGAAGTTGGTTGAGGAGTGCGGTCATCAAAAAATAACGCACTGTCATGGTCAACAATGAAAAATTATTATTGGAAGGAATTAGCCCGGGTTGCGGTCATTAAATGGAACAACTAAATAGTTTCAACTATTTTATTGTTTTGCCAACGTTTCGACCCCCTTTTTGGGTCATCATCAGGGCGCATGGTGGGAGAATGGAAACAATGAAATTACATCCACAATGAAAACTTATTATATTTGTGTGACGACGTTTTGGCTTATAATAAGTTGGGTACAATAAGGGGGGCGGGATGGCTAAGTGGGTTGCCTACCAACCACGGAGAACCAAAACTTGAAACCAAATAATTATGAGTTCGCGCCTCGGACTGGGGTGTTTTTATTTCAGCATTTATCCCCCGCGCTCAATCCTTGGCCGAGAAACCTTGAATAGCCTTTAATGGCTTAGAAGGGGTGAATAAAAAATAAATAAATTAATTAAATTAAAAAAAAGTTGTTTACAATAATACAAAGACAGTAATAAACTATTTTTGAAAAAACAGAAAATTAAAATGACATTATTAGATTGAGAGTATTTAAAGACTAATAAATATGAGAAACTAAGCAAACATATTTTTGCTCTTTTCTTCTGTACTTGGTTATAAAATTCGTTCAACTTATAAATTAACCTTTTTTTATCAATACTAATAACATGACAGTTTTAGCTCAATCGAACCTATAAAATAAAAGGTTATTTAGAGCTGAAATGTTTAAAATATCGACACAGACCTATTTCCGGACCTATCGCAATGTTTTCAATTGAGATCTAATAGTTATTAAAGACCATTTAATTGTACATCTATATATTTTTATGAGAAATACACTTTAAACACCATTTATTTCCTGAGACTTGGTATTTTGAACTCAAAAAAATAAATAAAAAAAAAAAAATATATATATATATATATATATATATATATATATATATATATTTATCTAAAACGAATTAATATTGTACATAAAGAGATTCGTACTGTCATATCATAAAGACTTTTGCCAGCCAGCGACTGTACAAGTTACAGATGATTAGGTCGAGATCACGCTCACCCACCTTTTTTCGGGTCACTACTTTCTAGAGGCTGGGTATCCCTCCCTGTAACGTATCTCTCTATGGCTGAAATGAGAGAATAAACAAATATTCTGTACATATGGGGCTCTCACGTGTTACTGGTACGAACCAAGTTATTATGTGCTCTATCCATAGTAATAAATTTATAGTTATGGACTCATAAAACCTTATCTGCCTTTAAAATAAAACCATTAAAATAAATTTGTTATATTATTCAGCACCATGTAACTACTCAGAAGATTATTTCGAATGAAATTTAAAATAGTATTATACGCCTTTCGACCATGAATACTGAGGAAGAAGGTGAGTACTTCCTTTAAAAGTTGAGCTTGACATGACGTTATGCAATGATAATACAAATGAATTCAGATTGGACTCTTAACATCTGTACTCTGGAAGCAGTTCTAATCCTTCCGGACGGTGAGCTTTTTCTTCAATGTCCATTGATAAGAGGTGAGGGTGAGTTGGTTGTGTAATTGAAGTCTCTCCTCCAACTCTTGAGAGGGTTTATCTCCAAGTCCGTAATATAGTAGACTAATTTTTTTTTTTTTTTTTAATATTTTTTAAAGATGTATTCCTCACGACATTAATTGAAAGAATGTAATCCAATGAGAAGAGACCGAAAAAAATATTTAAATAGGTAGGTAAAAAATTAGAGAATGTATGTTTTGATCCTCGCTTGTTGTTTTGATCAATTATATTGTAAAAAAAAATCTGGTGCGTGAAACACACGACTTTCACTTACCTCCGTTTATAAAATCGATTGGAGAATTTTCAGATACAGTTAGAGATAAAAATGAGTGAAACTATTAAACAATTCATTAAATTGAATTTCTGTATAAACATGTGTTTTATTAAAAAATCTATTACATTATAACCTAAATAATTAGTTAGTTTAATTGGCTTTTCATCACTCTTTATTAAATTTTATAAGCTTGTGTATAATATTTTTTTAAAAATCTTTAGCTTTCCAACAATATATTGTACACTGTTCTTATGTTCAAAATAAAAAAATTGCATTAAAAAAATATTTTTTCAGTTTTCTCCTTTAGTTAAATATCGAATTCGTTCAACTTATATATTTACCTGTTTTTTATCAATAGTAAAAAGATGATATGATTATTTTTATAGAATATACAAAATTAAAGGTATTTTAGAGCAAGGAAATTTAAAACATCGGCATTTAAGCCCCATTAGACAATTTCAATCAGAATGAAACCTACATGATTGAAAGCTTATCCAATTTTACATCGATATAGCGAGTTTAATCAAAATCGTTTTCGATAAAATCGTAAAAAGGTGCATAATGTGTGTGCATGCAAGGAGCTTTTCTGGTAAGCTGATTGTCCGAACATCTCGGGTTGTCTTAAATATGAAATTTCAGTTTCATAGGAATTTTCGCTTTCACGCGGTAGTTTCCACACACACACAAGCAGACCTTTTTTAGGGACTTGGTTATTTGGACTCAGGAGACCCTAAAACGTGTATTTCCGTTGAAAGCTGGAATACCAGTATTTTCGCAATTTCAATACTTTCCCTTACTATATATTTCATATACAGATAAGTGAAAGTAACAATTACAGTAAATTTTCCATTATTTTAAAAATGACGAATTTTAAAATACTATTCTTTGTTCTGTTTTTTTTTTTTAGTTCTTAAAGCTTCATGTCATTTTAAATAAAGTTAAGTATTTATTATAAAGTGATTGCTATTATAATTATTTATTAGTATTTATTTATTTGGGAGACCCCGTGGATGTGTGGCTAGCACGATGGTTCACAACCCCAGTCCCGGAATAACTTTTTCAATCATGTGATTTGAACCCATGATCATCCCCCCGGTATGAGAATACAAAAATAGGAGAACCCTGCTGCCTACTGGTCGACCAAGAGTCTCCAAGGCTGTCGTGACAACCAAAATGTATTATATGATCAAAATTGAACTATAAATGGATCTGAATACTTTATCTAGCTAGATCTTTCTTTAAATATTTTATTAAAAATGATACTGAATCAGATCAAATTTTCTATATACAAATTATGTAGCAAGCTCTGTATTATGTAGTTTTCTGTCAATTAAATTCTTTTATCGTAATAAATTGATATCTGATTCCATTGTATTCTTAAAAATGGATATTATACATATAAGTAAGTACGTGTGTATATAGACAGAAACGTATTTAAAAATAAAATAAAAATACATTAGCATAACAGTGTAATAAAATAGAGTTTAAATAAGTTAAGCGGTAAGCTTTACAAATGGAGATGGCTAAGAAAAGAAAAAATGGCCTGAATGTGAATTATTTAAATATATAGTTTTTAGTCTTACACAATATTCTCAAGATGAATATAATAATACAAGGAACCTGATTTCAGAGATGCAATATATATATTTTAGGCCATTTTCAGGTTGACACAATGATTGTGATTGTTGGTTTTCATTTTGTTACCGCAATTGATTAATCCTTTGTGTAAAATTTAAATGAGGATTGAATTTGTGCAGAAGTATTTCCAGTTATTCATATTTTATTGTTGTTATCCAGTTATTCATTACTGTGAGCTCGTGCTTACGATGGCCTTAAATAAAGGTTTATTGCTAATTGGGAGGTCGATAAATGGAAATCGAACATTTTCAAATATTAATCAATATGAAGTAATTAATCCATTTTTAATACTTATTACTTAATAACGAATAATAATAATAATAATTGCTTTTATATATAACATAATTAAGATAGGTACTTTCATTTTTAGTTTTGATTTAAAAGAGAGTACTGTTTGGGAGTGAAATGTAGAAGAAAGTAGAGCAAGTAATCCAGCCCTATTTGGCTGTGCGGTAAACTCAAACTGTTGCGCTCAATAACGACTAAGTTATAAGTTTTCTCTTAGTTCCCAAATCTATGGCTTACAACAATGGGATGTTTTCTCTTATTATTGTGCTATTCTCCGCCATTTAAAGGCGAGCTTGCTGGGTCTATAATGATCCATAAACAAAAACAATAAACCTATTATTATTCTTAATGAAACCTAAGGAATATGACAGATTATATTCACAAAACTCATTTTATAAATCAGATCCATCAGATTCAACACAACCTTCCCAACCTTACTCCTAAATGATCACCCCATTACATTCAGCTCCTCTGTCAAAAATTTAGGAATTAATATAGACCAAACCCCATCCTGGAAACCTTATATTGCCCAAATTTCTCGTAGATTTATAAGTACCCAGAAGTTTTTCATCGCTCCAGAAACCTGCTTCCACAATCCACACACACAAGCTCCTTCATCACTCATTTTCCCTCACTTCGACTACGGCTGTGCGGTGTACGGTGGTCTCCCTATGGTGCTTGAGAACAACTTTACCTTGTTCTACCGTCCCAAAACTGTTTTTAAGATTTGTTTTTGGTAACTCGAGGTGGTCTCCTGTGACCCACGGCTACGCCGTGTGAAGTCGCTCTTTCCCTCCATACGCAGACAGTACTTGGGTCATTTCTCTAACAAACTATAAAATACCAGCAACCTTCCTATATCCACAGTCTCCTTCAATTGAAATCCTCAGTCCACTTGCTTGACACAAGATCGCACCATCCCATTGCTTTATATGCCATTCCACAGAAGTAAACCTTTCGATTGATCCTTTCTTGATACTTCAAGCCGGCAAAATTAAACAAGCTATGCTGGAAAAAAAGGTTTTAAGACAGGAAGAAGAAATAAATAGTCTAAGAAGAGAATTAATCAAAAATAATGCGATTATATATAAAATACCAGAACCTAAGGAGAAGCCTGAAGACACTTATAAACCAGCACAACACTTATTTAATAATACAGGGGCAAATCTATCTTTAAAGGAGATCGCCTATTGCCGCAGGCTGGGGCGAGGGCAGGCCCCTAGGCCCTTCCTTATATCATTTGTCACTCACAGGGACAAAATGAATTTTTTCAAAAAGAGGGATAAGCTGAATGATTTAAAATTCTCGATTGCTCATGACCGAACATTTCTGGATAGAAAAAGAAGAAAAGAATTACATGAGCCATTGAAAAAAGTTAAAAAAATAGATGACAACTCTGAAATAGTTAAATGTCAAATTAAAGTCAGAGGAAACTTATACACCCTAGATGAACTACAACCAGTAATTAACCCTCCAGATTCTCAATTCTCCAATGAAGCACCTGATGACGAAAGTACACGTAAAATAAAAGCAAAAGAAAAATTGGAACCTTTTCGCTTTCGTCAAAGAACACTCAGCTACTAACATCTCTCGCTCGACACAGTCACCTGTTCCAATTTCTTTTTTTTTTTTTTTTTATTTGACAACATGTAATATACAAATGCCTTTAGGCATATATTGTAACACTGATGACCATCACGAAAAACCTCCTTCAGGATTCTTATGAATACGTGAGCGAAGAAACCTCCCAGTGAAGGCACTCCTTGGTGTGATAACCGGTTCAAATATCAGTTGGTAACCGGTTCAAATAACCCAGGAAATATCTGGCAAACACTCTACCTCGGAAAATGTATCCTACAATATCACATTCTGGAACACGCATGGCATCAATAAGTTTTTTTCTACAAAGCCAAAATATACATCAAAAACAATATTTTGTCTCTATGAAACCTGTCAAACTACTGATAAAACAATTATTCCATCAAGAATTCGAGACTTCAGTATAATCTCATCAACAGCTATAAAAGAGAAAAGTAAAGGACGAGGAAGCGGAGATTTAGCCCTACTAGATAATAAAAATGTTATAATGTAGTGACGATAGATAGCTGTGAATATTGGATATTTACTCATGTAAGTATAAGCACTAATTGCTCATTTATTTTAGGTTTTTTATATATTTCAAACTCTCTATTGATATGACATTTATTTGTGACATATTTAGAGACACCTTAATTTCAATTAAGGAAAAATTCTATAACGAATTAATCCTTATCGGAGGCAATGCTAATTCTCGGCTTAGCCAGCTTAATCAATATGACATTGACTTTTTATTCGGTACCCACTTAGCGGATGCTTTTTTTTTTTTTGTTTTGTTGTTTTTTAAAATTTATTTGTAGGGTCTATATTATTTTTTTATACAGATGTATTATTATTTTAAGAACATTTATATTTTTTTACTTTTTATTTTATTTCAACTATATAGGAAAAAAAAAAGGAAAGAAGGAGGAAAAAAAGAAAAACTGTTAATTTATCTATATCAATTTACTAATTTTATTTATTTATTTATTTTAAGATGTATTATTATTTTGAAAACATATGTATTTTTATTATTATTTTATCTCAACGGCATTGAAGAAAAAAACTGTTAATTTATCTTTATCAATATAACAGTTTCTTTTTAAACAGATGTATTATTATTTTAAAACCATATGTATTTTATTTTATTTTTTCTTAAACAGATGTATTATTATTTCAAAAACATATGTATCTTTTTTTTATTTTATCTCTACTATATTGGAAGAAAAAAAAAAAAGGAAAAAAAAACTGTTGATTTATGTTTATTAAAACATGTATATAACTTAAAAAATGTATTGTAAATAGTCAAGCCAGGCCCTATTTTTATGACTTTTTTATTTATTTTTATAATAAACCAAATTTGAGATAATGGATACCTATTAGTGTACATTAACTAACTTAACGAGATTTTTTTATTTTTCATTACTATTTGCTATTTATCAGCATAAGAAACTTATATTATATTAAAACACACAATAACATTTAATCATGTTATAATAGAAAATAGATTAGCTTGTTCCAGCTGAACATAATTTCCCAAGACTATATATGTCAACTATATATTGGGTTGCAAGGATTAGTAAGCATTGGTTGCTCTCAGTGAGTCCTGAAGATGGATCAAACCCCCGAAACGTAGACTCATAATAATTATGGGAGTATAAAATCTTTGCGGAAGAATTAAGAACCAATTATTTATCATTATAATTATAATTTAAAAAAAAAGTGTATATGAATAATCTACAATGTATCGTTTTTGAACTTGGTCTTGTTTCCGAGCTGTCTTATTTAAAAAAGACTTCTTTATGTTTTCTGTTTTAATATATACTTCATGATAATATATTATCATTAATAATATAGGGTTGTAAAATAAGTATGTTGCGTTTTTACTGGTAATTTCAATAAAAACTTCAGATCCTTGTAAATATGTTTAATCAATTATTCAAGACCCATTTTTATCTATGACATGTTGCCAACTTTTAGGTAATTTTTTTAAAGACATCATCGCGATACACACTACAAATTTTTTTAACCGTCTTTGTAGCAGATTTTCCTTTTCGAAAATAAAAAAAAAACATCAAATGACGAAAATAAATTTTTTCTTTTCCATTTTGAGCTGGCAAAATACCATTTAAAGATAAGGAATCTCGCTTTAAGCTAATGCATAAAAGCACCTTAACTAATCCTTTTTTATAATACGTAAGCGTTATTGACCAAGTAAACATGATTTTATAAAGAGAGAGAGGATAAAATTGAAAAACTGAAAAACATTAAGAGCTTATTTTACAACCCAATATTCATGTTAAAAAAAATTAAATATTTGTAGATTTTTTACTTTGTTTTGCTTTTTAATACAGTACCTCTGCAATCTACCAAGTAAATTAATTCAACCATCTTAACATATGAGTTGTTATATTCCAGAAAATATTAAAAAGTCGGGTGAAAGTTTTATAGGAACCGTTCATCACGATAAATGAAAAATATGAACTTATTTTGGAATTGTCATAGTTAAGGTTAAAAAAATAATTATTCGAATATATTAAAAAAAAAAAAATATATATATATATATATATATATTATATATATAATATATATATATACATACATAATACTTACATATGTACATAAATTCATTGTTGGAATGCTATGATGAGTTGGTGTCTGTACACGTTTATTTGATGTAATTTTGTTTTAAAGCATATCTATGTGATGAGCAATTAAATATAGCGGTGTATTTCAGTTATGTATATGTATAATATATGTTTTATATATTTTATTCTATATGTAATACCAGATGAGAGATACGTTTAAATGGATTAATGAATCGCATAGTTTAACCATTGAATAATTTTGTGGTGTATTATTTATACAATTAAAAGCATTGAGGTGTGTAATAGAAAATTGGCCACTAGCATGTTAAAAATGTAATCAATTAAACTGGCATGCGTTACAATACTCAATATCTGATTAACAAATAGAATTATTATGCAAGTGCCCAACAGGAAAAGGAATGCGCATGATCGTAATATAAATATAATCTAATTAATTTTAATAATGTATCTAAATTAATATAAAAAAAACGATGTTATTCATTGTTTTATTAATGATCTAAAATGATTCTTGGTTTCAGCTGGGGGTCAAGGGGTTGAAGGAGGTAGTACCTTCAACAGGGTTGACCTGCTGATTAGTCCTTCTTCAGCACCAGGGGATTAGCTGAGAGACTTATGAACCACAAAGGGGAGGTCTTAAGGAATCTTACACCCAAGACCGTCCGTGCGCGGTGAAGAACCGCATCCTGCTAGAGGTGGCCCTGCTATTGACAGAACACGGCGGATCTAGACCGGGAAGTCGATAAATATCCCTGGTGTGAGGCAGCAGTAGCACCAGTATTAGCATGGAGCCAAAGACAGTAGGAGTCGGATGGGTCCATGACTAGACATCATCAGGCGTAGCTGGAGACCAGCAGAAAGGCTGGTGAACTGCGAGGGGTAGATGGGGCTCCTCAGTCGTAGTGAAGGCAACCTATCTAGGGTCCTTGGCTCCTGATAAAAGCCAGGAACCCGATGTCCCTAGGCAAGGGTCCTCTACTCCACAGGTGACCCTCAATGCATTTAACAAGGTGTTTGAATCTGCCGGGTTTGAACCCATGACCTTGGGCATATTAATCTTTAACACCTTGCTGAATGCATCCAAGGTCACCTGTGGAGTATTGGCTAGCATAACAGCCTCTTTTAAAGGACGAAATAACCAAGGATTTTTACTCCCTAAAAGCAAATATAGGTCCTTCTGCCAGGTATGAACTCGCTATCTAGTAGATAAAAGGATGTTATGGCTAGCCACTACACCACAGGTGACCCTCGATGCATTCAACAAGGTGTTTGAATCTGCCGGGTTTGAATCTTGAATTGACCTTAGACATATTAGTCCTTAACACCTTTTAGAATTCATAAAGGTTCACCTGTGGAGTAGTGGCTAGCCATAACAGCTCTCTATCCTTAAGGCCGCAAGTTCAAAGCCAGCAGATACCCTATATTTGCTTCTCGGGAGTAAAATTCCTTGGTTATTTCGTCCTTTAAAAGTGGCTGTTATGCTAGTCAATACTCCACATGTGATCCTGGATGCATTCAGCTAGGTGTTAAAGATTAATATGCCCAAGGTCACGGGTTCAAACCAGGCAGATTCAAACACCTTGTTGAATGCATTGAGGGTCACCTGTGGAGTAGTGGCTAGCATAACATCCTTCTACGCTTAAGGTCGCAAGTCCAAAACCAGCAGATCGCCCTATATTTGTGCACCGCAGGTGACTCTTAAAAGATTTAAAAAGTGGAACTCGTAAATGATCCCTATCTTAAGAAAACCTGGATAGGTAAAACTTAAGACTCCCGCTGCACCGTCTGATTAAGCACAGTAACATAAAGTGACGTTAAATGGATAAACAACAACAAGATTTAATAAAAATGTTAAGTTCTTGGTAGAATACTTCATTAAATTGACTGTGTAAAATGGGTACAAGAAATTATGAAATTGACTGAAAAAATTATGAATTTGATTGAAAAAATTATGAATTTGACTGAAAAAAAATATGAATTTGACTGAAAAAATTATGAATTTGACTGAAAAAATTATGAATTCGATTGAAAAAATTATGAATTTGACTGAAAAAATTATGAATTTGACTGAAAAAAGCTATATAGCCTCGGATTCGGACAGTCAAATGGTTATGGACGCGGCAGGGACAAGGATTTACGTTTTGCCACTTGGAACATAAGAAAACTCACTGGGGAAGGAAAAAGAATTGGTTGAGGACATGAAATCTTATAAGATTCACTTAATGGGATTGAGTGAAGTAAAGAGAAGAGGAAGTGGGCACCAAACATTGCCTGATGGATATAATTTACTGTACTCCGGTGTTACTGTGAGAGAAAGAGCTAAGGGAGGAGTTGCCTTCGTGATGAACGATGAACTGTATAATAGAATTGAATCTTGGGAACCAATCTTACCAAGGATCATCGCAATGGATATAGAGTTGTCATTTGGCAAAGTTACCGCTATACAAGTTTATGCCCCAGTGGAGGACGCTGGAGTCTTCGACAAGGATCAATTCTATGTAGACCTCCAAAGGACAGTAGACGGTGCCAGAAACAAAAACAGATGGTACTTATCTGTGGGAACCTGAATGCTAGAACAGGAAATAACAATGGTAATGCACATGGTGCAATGGGTCCCTGGGGAGGTGAAAATGCATATAACAGTAATGGTCAAAGGCTGATAGAATTCTGTATAGAAAATAACATGCTTATAGGCAACTCATGGTTCAACCACAAAAAGATCCATAGGATTACGTTTGAGGGTAGAGGAGAGCATGGTTCAAGAGAAAGCATCATTGACTACTTCATAATAGACCGAGATCTCCGAAGGTTCTTCATTGATATAAAATTCATAAGAGGTGCAGAATTAAGTACTAACCACAAGCTTCTTGTAGTGGACACAAAAGTCATCAGACTAAGAAAGAGTTTCAGCAAAGCATACAGTCGGATAGATGAGAGCAAGCTGAGGATGGAAACGAAACAGGAGGAATACCGGTCATGGCTTGGGAGACGCCTAGAGGAGGTAAATGGAGACAGTGAGCTGGACATTATTTAGAGTGAAATAAAGAAGTGCATACTCAACACCGCAAGAGAAGTATGTGATATCCATAAAATAAAGTCTTCGACCAATAAATCAAAATGGTGGAATGATGAGGTTAAAAGAGTGGTCAAGCTCAAGAAGGAGGCCTGGAAAACATACAATAGAACAAAATCACATATTCACTGGGAAGAGTATGTTAGGAACAGAAATGTGGTCAAAAGAATAGTCAAAGCTGCGAAAATGAAGACCTGGGAGGAGTTTGACCGAGAGTTAGAGCAGAACTATAGGGAAAACATAAGAAAGTTCTGGGATATCACCAAGGCTTTGAGAGGGAAAAAGCCTAAGCCTGTGAGGAACGTCAAGGATGCACAAGGGAGGATGGTGGTCGAGGAAAAGGAAGTACTAGAAGTTTGGAGGCAGTTCTTCCAGGAAAAATTTAGCATGGAAGAACGTCGAAACAACAACTTTCGGGACTGCCGAAGAAGAGGGAGAATGGATGAAGCATACCCAGATGACATGAATGATGCTATTGAGGAAGATGAGGTGGATTTAGCTGTTATTAAAATCCAGCTAGGAAAAGCTCCAGGGCCAGATGGCATAGAACCAGAATTCATTAAATATGGGGGAAATGAAATGAAGAAGAGTTTGGGACTCAAAGCGTCTACCACAAGAATGGGAGAATAATATCATAGTCCCTATACACAAGAAGGGTAACCAGAGTGAATGTGGGAATTATAGGCTGATCTGTCTATCCTCAGTCGTATACAAAATATATCCAAGATTATTAGAACAGAGGCTGAGGCATATTGCTGGTAGACAGACCCAGGATCACATATTCTCCCTCAGAATGATAGTAGAAAAAGCATGGAATCGTGGCAAGGCAGTGTATTTGGCATTTCTGGATCTAAGGGCAGCCTTCGATTCAGTTCTGAGGCAAGAGATTTGGGACGCGCTGATTAGAAGAAGGGTGCCAACAATTCTGGCGAGCGCCATAAAATCAATATACCAGGACCCAAAAGGTATAGTCAGGCTAAATGGTCAAACATCCCAACCTTTCACTTTTACAAAGGAGCAGGGGGACAGTCTTAGTCCTTTGCTTTTCATCGTTCTCATGGATGAGGTGTGGAAGGTTTGCAAAAGGAGAACACCAAGAGCTGTGGTGGGATACTGGAATCTAACACCAGTGCTCGCCCAGACTATGATCTATGCAGACGACATAGTACTGATTGCGGACTACCAGGAAGCTCTCCAGACATCACTAAATGAATGACATGAGGAACTCCGGTTAAGAGGGTTAAATATAAATCCAGCCAAAAGTAAAATTATGTGTGTGGGAAGAGAAAATCTGGAGCCAAGGATATTATGTGATGGTGAAACACTAGAAACTACGAATGCCTACACATATCTTGGGACGGTCATAAGCAATGATGGTAAAATAGACCAGGAGGTTCTAAATCGGGTGATGAAGGCCAATGGACTGTATTACCAGATATCCAAATCTATTATAGGAAAACTTGAAGTTAGCAGAGATGCTAAAATTCGGATTTTTAAATCGGTTTTCCTCCCAGTACTCTTATATGGATCCGAAAGCTGGAAAACCCTCGATAAACATTCTAGCAGAATGACAGCAGCTGAGATGAGATTTCTCCGAAGAATACTTGGCAAGACCAGGAGGAAACGACAGGATTCGCGAGGATTTGGGAGTAAGATCAGTGCGTGACATCCTGGAAAAGCGGCAACTGAACTGGTTTGGGCATGTCTGCCGAATGAATGATACCCGAAAGGCCAGGTGGTTTTTTGAAGCCAGACCGGAAGGAAGACGTCCTCGTGGCAGACCCAGGTGTATGTATTTAGACTACATTGGGAAGTTGGGTGCAGCAAGAGGACTAACCATCCCTGAGATGAAAAGAATGGCTAGGGACAGAGACCAGTGGGCTCGATGGACCAAGGCGGCAACTCCAAGCTTAGCATCACACAGGAGTTAGAGGAAGAAGAAGAAGGAGGTTTCAGCTGACTCCTAAATCTGGAGACGGATTTTGACACTACTGTTTAGGGCATTCATTTCTCAAGGTATATAAGTACAATAAATCGCTGTTATTATTTTTTTTTTTTAATAGAAACATTTAATTTTCTATAATAAAGACGACAACAATCTTTCCTAAGATATGAGTAGTAGTAAAGATGTATAATACATCGTAGGAAAGAACAAGTTTAAAAAAATTAAACAAAATAAAACTTCTGAGAAAGTTGTATTAAACGTATGAACTTAAGAACTTATCTTCTTCTCTAATGAACTCATGATCCCAAAGCGATAAACTCAAAATCGGTCAAAAAATGTTTTCTTTAATATAAATTCAAATAGCACCCGTTCGAAGGAAAGATTCGCTTTTATGAAGTGAATCACAAACTTCGAGATATTGTCGTCTCAAGGAGTATTTTATTTTTCTCAATATTTTAATGCAATGTTGTACAAGTGAAAATTATAACGCCATAATATCAATTAAACTTGAATAGATAAATCTGGTGCGAGTAACACACAACTTTCAATTACCTAGGTTGTTATAATAAATTTAAACAGCCCTAAATAAAGTTAGAGTTCGAAAAAGCTTAAAGAATTACATTTAGTTTCGTTGGAAATATATTTTTTATATTAAATAATGTAACAGTATAAAATCGTTATGTACAATAACCTAAGTTTATGCCCTATTCCACACTTTGCATTACTTTCCACAACTTGCCACAAATGAGATAACATTCTTTCTAAAATCTTTAGCTTTCCAACGATAAACCATACATCGATATTAATGTTCTCATGTTAGGGAAAAAATGATGTACGTAAAAAAATATTTTTGCTCTTTTCTCCTTTAATTATCTATGGAATTCGTTCAACTTATATAATTAACCATTGTTTATCAATACTAAGAAGTTTATGTGGTTATTTTATTTAAATCTACAAAATAAAAGGTACTTTAGGGAACAACATCTAAAATATCAGGCAGAAAACTAAAATAAGCCCTTTCAGACTATTTTAATCAAGATAAAACCTGCAGACTATTAAAGCCCATTAAATTTTACATTGATATAGCAAATCTAAATAAAATCGTTTGAGGCGTTTTTGAGAAAATCGGAAAAGGTTGCATATTGCATGATATATATTAGCACTTACGGTCAGTCGATTATGGTTAAAGGTTGGTGTAATATCACAGCCGTATAGTTATCTTTTATATGAAATTTAAGTCTCGTACTTTTCAATTTCGTGCTAGAAATTGCACATTGTGCACACACACGGACACTCATACAGTGACACATAACACACATACGCCTTTTACAACGGCTTTATTTGGTACATTATTTGGATTTACAGGATCCTAAAACGTATATTTATATATATATATATATATATATATATTATATATATATATATATTATATATATATATATATATATATATTTTTTATCCGTTACCAGACCTTAAGGATTTCTTTCTGTTCATTGTTCGTTATTCTAAATTTTTTTTTTTTCATTTCACTTCATTTCATTATATTTTCGTTGAAAACTGAAATTCGAAAATGTTTAAGATCACAATACTTCCCATTACTATATAGTATATATATAGGTAAGTGAAAGTAAACTTCAGATCCTTACCATCTCGGAATCTGAAAATTATACGTCTATTTAAATGGTTCTTGGTTATAATTTATAGAGACTAAATATTACAGTTAATCCCAAGTATTATTTTTCTTTCCAGAATAATAAGCGCCCCCTACCAAAGACCTACGAGGTAGCGGGAATCAAAAACTAGCCGACCAACAGGATCGTTTACCTGGGCATCACCCTAGACAGACACCTCACATTGTCTAATCATTGCCTCAAAAAGATAAGCTCGGCTAGGACCAAGTCCTATCGACTAAATCATATACTAACGTCGCCAAATCTATCCCTCAGCCTGAAAATATTAATCTATAAATCATTAATTAGACCGGCCCTCCTATACGGAGTACCGATGCTAATATATCACCAACCATAGCAAAAGAGCTCCAGCAGTTTCAAAATGGAGTACTGAGACGAATAGTGAGGCATACTTCTCTACAGAGGACGAAGACAAACTAAATACACGACATCTTTGAACTTCCGACCGTGACAGAGTTCATCTCCCGGAGACATATCAAATTCTTGATAGTCTCCGGTACTGCACGAACCCACTGTTTAACACACTGACTCCGACAGGACGGCCACAGCGCTGGCAAGACTATGTACGGACCCTCGGACTAGACTGAGAAACCACAACTTGACTAACTGATTCAAAAAGACTAGTGAGCCCCATCACTAGACGTGACTTCCATTCGTTCCCATATACCGAAATTTCTCATATACCCACTTAGCAGTAAGTAATGTAATGCAGAAAAAGAGATCCCAGATTCCTTCCCCTATTTCCGGTTGCCAACCCCAACTCCCAAGGGGCTTAGAAAAAAAAAATTAGTAGTGAAATAGAATGTTTCCTCCCCCTTTAGAAATTGTAAAGGGCAAATGCCATAATTTAAAAGTCACCCCAGCATTGATAACAGACACTGCACTGTATTTGTACTTAGGTGTTTGAATTTCGCTCACTCACAACGACGGTTGTGTTTATAGTGTTTAGAACGTTTAATCGATTAAATTATCTTACTTTAAAATGTCAAGTTTTGCCGTTGCCGTTAGTAAAAACCAATCAGATAACGCTGTAAAACTGAACTTCTCATTTTACGTTTTTCAAAATTTATTTCATCATGGCGTGCAGGACATCCAATTAACGAACGAAAATAAATAACTAAAAAAAACAAAAAACCTTTCATTAAGAAATGAACTAAAGTGTGACTAACAGGTAATACGTAAATTAAAACATGATTTGATTAAATAAGAACAGCTATTTTCTAAAAGCCAACATCAACAACTTTAAAAAGTTTTTGTTTAAATAGATTTTTATTGAAATTTACAACTGTATAAAATACAGCAAGTAAATATGCTGAAATGACAAAACACATGAAATAAACATGAAGAGAAACTGCCCATTGGCAGCACTCTTTAGTAGTGAGTCTAAACAAGAAGGTCTCGAGGGCATCTTCTTTTTAGACCCCTCGGAGGATCATCAGAAATTGAAGTGGAACCAAGGGTCGTAACTAATGGAATTATAGTTTTTCGTGGAAGGAGTGATACCTGGTACGGGGCAAACAACATATGAAACATTAAGGTCATTGTGGATGATTTTATTCGTGACAAAGTAAGGAGCGTTAAGGAATTTCGAAGAGTTTGGGATTGTAAGGATTGGATAAGGGAAGAGTTTGATGGTTTCGTAGAGCCCCAAAGCTCAACTCCGTAGGTCCAGATAACCCTTATGATGGTCATGTAAATGAGTCTTTTGTCGTTAAGTAAAAGGTTAGAGCGTCTGTCTAGTATGTGTTGGAGAAGCCGAAAACGTCGAGCAGTCTTATATGCAGATTCCATGTAAGGCGTTTGTCAAGCAGGAGTCCTAAATAGCGGATCTGTTCAACCGGGACAAGCGGAGTGTCATTAAAGGGCACTGTAGGGAAGGATGTCATAGGTTTTCGACGTAGGGTGAAGGTAATTTGTTGGGATTTATTGGAATTGATTTTAATTCTCCAATTCTGACACCATACCTCAAGGTCTCTGATGTGGGATTGAAGGGTTTGAGAGGCAATTGTAGGATCGTTATTAACTGATAACACGCAAGTGTCATCGGCATAGGTAGAAAGGAATGTGTTAGGATGGGTTGGGATATCAGCTGTAAAGAATGGATCCTAGTATCCTACCTTGAGGAACCCCAGCAGACTGGGCAAAAAGAGACAAATAGGAACGATTGTGGTTTATTTTGAAGGATCTGTCAGAGAGGTAGGACTGAATGATTAGGAGGTATGTAGGAGGAAGGAATTTACGGAGTACAGCAGTCCAGTGCCAGACTCGGTCAAAGGCCTATTCTACGTCGAGAAAGGCTCCTGTGCAGTACAATCCGCGCTCCAATACAGACGAGACAACATCCGCCACACAGTGATATTGCTGGATGGTGGAGTTGGAAGTTCGGAATACAAACTGGTGGTCTGGGATTATGTGATATGATTCTAGGATGGGTAAAATCGTTTAAGAAGGAGCCTTTCTAGGATTTTACCCATAATGAGTAAAAGAGATATAGGACGGTAGGAAGAAGGGATCTCCAGTGGCTTTTTGGGTTTTGGGATCATTTTAACAATAGTTAATTTCTAGGATTAAGGAAAATATGTAGTGTGGAGTATGGAATTGTAAATATAGGTGAGGACTAGGATGGCTTTTCTAGGAAATTGCTTAAGGATTGGGGCACTGATTAGATCGTGTCCAGGAGCCTTCAGCAAAGTGGATTAATTTGTGGATTAAGTTCAACATTTCTGAAGGATGAAATGCTGTAGGAGGATGGGCCAACTGTAGTTGAATACCCAGTTCTGCTTCAATTAATTCAAGATGATGCGGATTAAGGATCTCAGGATGCGGATTGTAAGTTTTAAAAAGATGTTTGGGATTTCTCCTCATCAGATCTGGTCCAGGATTGGGATTCATTAGGGAGCGGATGTTGTGCTATCGAATATACTGATACGTATTGATTCTGTAAGTTTTTATACGGCACTGTCAACATCTATTTTAGTCTTTGATGTAATCGTTCAGTTTAATTTGGTTTCTAATTCAGTCCGAAATCCGTCCCAGTTCACTCCTCCAAAGATTAGCTTAGGAGGTGTTGGGGAAGGAATTAAGTTCGAATGCAAGAAAAGCAGAACTGGACTGTGGTCTGATGAGAGGTCATTCAAGGATTTAACTTTTGTTTGCGAGGAAGACATTTGATAGGTGATAAATATATCCAGGATATCAGATTTTTTTCTAAGGGATTTAGGCTTCTTTTTAAAGTAAAATGCTATTTCAACATATGTTAGATCTCGATCCTTTATCAAAATGAAAGAACTCCACAAGAATAAAGAACTTAAAAGAGTGATGAAGAAAGATGAAACTTCTGAAATTGCACGAAAAAAATCATATAAGATGAATAAAATAAGAATTGATGTAACGATTATCTTGTGTTTAGGATTTATAAAACGAATATGTTAGGGCATTGGCTTCAATGAATGTCAAAGTTCGAGTAGAGGGCTGGAACTCCCTGACCCTGAGCCTATTCTCATTTAGGAACAATGAGATGGGTGCCCATAGGTTACTTAATAGAATATTGAAATCCTGAGTAATGAGCTGTCTCAGCACCTATCACACTTTTGAGAGGTGGTTCTCGAGGGGGGTTCGAAGGCACTTTAGGTAAAGAAATCATTAAACTATTGAATTTTTAGAAATAAATACTAATAAAATAATATAACTTTTTCGATTACCCTATTTCATAACTTCTATAAAGAATTATTTCATTTACTAAAAAAAAATAATAATAATAATAATAATAATACTGATTTTTTTTGTTTTACGAATATAGTAAGAATGGAGTATTGCATTAATATTATAATTGTCCTTGGAACTGAATTTAGTATCACTAAATTAATATTTATTTCAAACGTACTCTTCGAAAACTAATATATGGCACTATTAACTAATTTTATATAACAAAGCATTTGAAGCAAACGATTACATTCCCTCGATTCCCGCTAACTCCACGATTATGATCGGTCATTATTACTTACAGTCCCTTCACGTCCTAGAATCCCGCTCCAGTTTCCCCTAATATCCCCTTTGACGGCCGGCACCTTTAACTAAAAGGTTAACTTTATCGAAAGGTTTCGGAACCTAGTCCAAGGCGTGTTTATGCAGAACAATGGTGGTGTCAAAAAGCAAGGACACTCTGGCGGTCTTCTAACATTTCAGAACCGTTCTTGGGTTGCACCATATCTATCTCATCTGACCCGATGGTAATTAAAATAAATCCAGGTGTGTTATTTTTTTTTTTTTAATTATTATATCGAAATCATTTATTGAATAGGACTCTTTATTAATCATGGAATATTTTACTATCATCCAATAGGTTATACACTTGTATATCACTATGAATATAAATCGTCGAAGCGTTAAATTATTAGTTCATTCTGTTAAGTACGAAAACATTTGCTTAACTGCAAATGTAAGGGTATAAGAAACCAAAGATTTAAATATTAGAAATGTATTAAATTTATTTAAATTAATTGGTTTTAACCTTTGGCCTTTCCTTTTATTGCCATCACACAGGTTCGCCTCCTTATCAAAAAAAGAAAATACGGGTTAACCCATTTGAAATCGTCCAATTTTAATTAATTCTCTATGTATGGCTCACGCAGCCGATCTGGAAATAAAGAAATTAAAAAAAAGAATAATTCTGCCGTTCACTATTTTTGATTTTTATGATTTACCAGTTATTCTCTGTATTTTCCTGAATTTGAGACCGTGAAAGAAATGCATATTATCTAAAATTTATTTTTCATAGGTGATTGGAAGTAAAATATGCTTTAAAATACAATAAAATACAAAAAATAAATAATTAGAAAAAAACAACATATGTTTTGGTTAGTTTATTCATTTAACATCACTTAATGCGTTGTGGCCAACCGTCGATGCTACACAGGGAGTCTTAAATTTTGCCTATTCAGGTTTCATTAAGATATTTACTCATGTCTTTAATTTTCTATTTCCGCGCATCCCACAGAGATTTTAGAAGTTTTGTTAGAATAAATATAGGATTTCTTGACTTGTGGTCTCAGACGTCTTGGAACGAAAAAATATACTGCGCAAGTTCAAGAAGATTATTAAGCAGTGTGGTTAAGGATCATTCATCTAGGGCTAAAACCGATGTCATCCTAATAAAATCATCGAGATTTCTTCAAGATTTCGAGTGGCAATATTTTTCAAACTATTTTTACTAGAGGTCAATCAAATACCTCAAAAACATTTTTTCTATAATTTGTATACTTATTGAATACCAATATAATTTTACAACAACCTGTTTTGTGCACATATTAACAAGAAGATGGAAGGGTTATCCAACAATAATCTGCAAACAAAACAGTAATTATAGAGCAAAATAATAGAATAAATTCAATATAGAAAATAATAGTGAGGGTAAAATATTAGATTAGCCCTATAATAACAGATTAGCCCTTCTTGCTCAACACGGTTGCTATTTATTTACCTTTCATAAGCGTTTATCAATATATGCGAAAACGAGAATTAATTCCAGGTCAAGTAAAATTATCTGTAGTCGACAGTTTATTACCAAGTCTAATTATCACAACGTTTAAATAAAAAAAAATTACATCTGTAAACATGTCACAAGCATACACAACTGCCAAGTCTATAGTGGATATAAAAGAATCGAACCTACTTTGATATAATCGTGTTTATATTCGGGATTACTGGTTGTGAATCAAATTATACAAAACTTAATATGCCACATGGTCAAAGATCGATCCTAACCTGCACTATTATCAGTGTTTAATATAAATGTCTGTATTTAATTTTTAATTTATTTTATATATTTTTCAAAGCACCGGATTATGATATTAGGCGAACGATCACAAGCTACACAAGAGATTGTGCAAGGCGCAAGAAAGCATCCTAAAGGTTCAACATCAATCTAAATGTTTATTCAATATGAAGTAAAGCATGCCTCCGAAGTGGTATAAAATGCTGGTAACTGAGTTTCGTATCCCAATGCCTTTTACGATAGATGAGTACAGGAAAGGCCAGATCTACACTACAATTCAAACATCCTTAAGGGAAACGTCAACTGATGAAGGTGTAGAGGTAGTGAAGAACGAACCATTCTCGAACAACATGGATATGCCCGAAGGATACACATCGGGAGATTACACGATGAAGATTTACAACTTTGCCAACAGATTCCCATTTTTTATTAGAGCTCTAGCACCAAAGAGCGTCATGCTAATCACCGAACAGAGCTGGAACGCTTTTCCATACTCCAAGACTATTCTCACCAATGAAAGAATGGATGAGGATTTCTTCATAAAAATAGACACGTATTACTGTGAGGGTAAGCCATACGAAGACAACGCACACCACCTAAGCCAAGAATTGCTGGAAATGCGAAAAGTGATCCTGATAGACATTGCGAACGATACGGTGTCCTCCAGCTGGAGGAGGGACAGTGCTGAGCCTTCCACGTTCATTTCGCAGACTTCCAACCGGGGCCCGCTGAGGACGGACTGGATAGAGACCGAGGAACCCATCATGACGTGCTACAAGCTGGTACAGGTCAAGTTCAAGTGGTTCGGGCTTCAGCGGGCCGTTGAGAGCTTCATAATGAAGACTGAGAAGAAGCTATTTACTAGCTTTCATCGGTGCATGTATGTCTGGGTCGATGACTGGATTACCATGACGCACAAGCAGCTGAGAACTATGGAAGAAAAGGCGGACAGGCAGTTAAGTTCCGCTCCTACCAGGAAACAGTCTCGATATCAAACGAGTACATATGCAATACATGATTAATCCATTAATTTTCGGATCTTTCGATTATAATCACTTCACTGGATTTATAGCTAAAAAGTGGACTTTTAAATAAGAAAAGATGTTAGGGGTGAACAACCCTTATCACTTAGGGGTATGAAAAATAGATAGTAGCCGATTCTGAGACCTATTGAATATACATATGAAATTTCATGAAAATCAGTCGAGCCGTTTCGGAGGAGCATGGTAACTAAAACTGTGACACGAGAATTTTATATTTTATTAGATTAACGTAGAACTAAAGAAAAAGTCGTCATGGAGAGTCTCGTTTTGTAGAGTCACGAGGTCTGTTTACGTTTTAATTTGATCTTGGTTTTTTTCATTCACAGAAATCAATCATTACTTGAAAATGGTCCGTAGCCCCTACTTCTAAGCTTACTTCATTTGCTCACTGAAATAAAAAAAATAATGTACTTTATTATTTTCAAGCTTCACTGTAAATTTTAAATAACGATATTCTGTCTATTCATAAATACTAATCAGTTTCTACTTTTACTACCTTTATTTGAAACATTTCGCGAACAATTTACAATTTGCGTTTTCAATAAATAAATATTTAAATTCGGGCAGTCATTTTAAAATTCAGGGACTACCGATAGGAGTGAAACGTTTTTGAAATTCTCGACTTTTTTGCTTGGTTAATCTTTACGACGCTTAATTTAATATTATTCTCGAATTTCAGCATAATAATTTAAATTATTCTCTTTTTTAGAAGATAGATATATCTATGAAAGATTAAAATTCATGATTTTTTTTAATATCTATAATTTTTTGTCTGTTTTTTTTTTCAATACGTTTGAGGAAATTTTACATATTAAAGCAAGAACATGCGACCTGGCAAGGGCATGTGACCTCAGCATGTTGGTAACGAGAAACCGTCAGTTGAAATCAGAAGTTTTTCACTTGCCATAAATCGCATAACGCGCATAAAGAAGTGTTCACTACAAATTGAAAGTAGTGATAGCCGTAACAAAAGTTTAGATGTGATCATCTTACCTAGTATTTTGCTTTGGGTTGTGGAATCGTACATTCAACAAAGGCAATGTTTTCCTATAAATAATTAGAGAAGAAAGGAATTCTTGAAAACAGTAACTTTTAAACATATTCCATCACAAGAACATACTCCTCTTCAACTAGTAATGAACACATTATTATAATTAAATACTAAATAATGTGATATTATCAATGATAAACTACCATTACTTTAAACAAAGAATTCAGAAGTTGTCAACCTCTTGGTACAGGTAAACATTAGAATCTGTTGTGGAATACTTCATAGTTATTTGCAGGATGGTGAATATTTTAGTTAGCTTCAAGAAAGTAAGGCAAAAATACGGTTCTATGTCAGAGCTAATAATGATTTGCTATGGGATAAAGAGATGGCGATTGGCCTAAGCAGTAAGAAATGGAAAGTGGTTGGTTATCGGTGTGATCTTACTGCGAATCATGTCACTATCATCTGGTTACAGGAGAAAATGGAGAACTGTCTCCGCTGTCTCAGGGAAAGCCTTACAAATCATTTGTAGCTAGTACTCCGATGACTCCATCTCCCGCAGGTCGCCTAGGCAATACTTCACTAATCAACTGTTTCCAAGTTCTTCAGCTTGGTTCTCGTTGGTTCTCGCTGTATGCAAAATGGAAAGTACTATGGTCAAGCATATCTACAAGAGGTTTCTGTGCTGATTTCATAATAGGAAACATAACTCCGAAATAATATCATAAATGATTTAGCAACATAATAATAAAAAATAAAAATAACTTTATTCTGGGACTATGTCACTTAAGAATAATAATTACGTACAGTAAATATACACTTCAATATTCATGTATGGCCGAGAGACCAATAAAATAAATTTTTATTCACGAATTTGTACAAAAAAAATAATTTAAAAAACCTATTTATATACAAAATATATGGAATATAAATGTATATACAAAATATATGGAATATAAACAAAATATTCCATATATATCTCTTAAAAATATCTCTTATAAAATGATAGAGCTGAACAATTTTTAAATAAATGAATTATTCCATAAATCTAGGATTTCGGTAAAATAAATAATTTTGTCTTACATTGAAAGGAGGATAGTGCATTTAAAATTTAACATTAAGTGTGCTTCTCTTCAAGACGCTAGAAGGCGATGGAAAAGAAGGGATTTGAATGAGATAAGGGAAGAAGCATGGCTAATATGATTAGGTAGGGAATTCCAGAGGGCTGCAGAGCGGATATAAAAGGAATTATCAAAAGATATAGTTCTATGGGTAGGAACGTAAAGGTTAGAATGGCTAGTTTCAAGTGAGTGAATTTGAGGATTTTAATTGTAGGATATTGTGAATGTATGGATGATGTTGGGAGTAAATAACTTGGTAGAGGTAAGTTCCGAGGAAATATTGTCTACGAATGGATGGTAAGAGCCACTTCAATTCGCTCTATTAGTTCAAAATATATAATTTGAATAAAAACAGTAAAAAGTCACTTACTACATTAAAGTGAACAACATAGATTTTTTTTCTTATCTCCTTTATTTGCAACATAACAAACAAATACAAAACGATTGCAAAAAAATAGAGTGCAAACAATCACAGAACTTCATGTTGTTGCTGTTCTTATTTTATATAAAATATAAAATTAAGTATATAATTTTCAATACCCCAATTAAATTTTGAGAGGTCCGCAGACATTAAAAGTACTAGAAACAGGAAAAGGAGAGGGGTTGAATGGTTTAAAACTGGATAAACCACTTTATTGGTTGGTTGTTATATTTTATTGGCACAAAACATCTCGGTCATCAGTGCCAGACACTCATTTTTAGAAATCAATTTTAGGTTAATTAATGAACAATAATTTTACTTAAAAAACATATAACAACAAATAGTTGAAAACAATCAACTATAAGAATAATCACTAGTAAGAATAAATGTAGCGGCATTAGTAAAAGATAAATATATATCAGGTTAAATAAACAAAAAATAAATTAATTAATTAATATATATGTATATATATATAGTTAAAGGTACAGGCTAGTGCAATGTCAGCACTGAGTCATTTCCCGTTTCAGTTCTTATAAGAAGGCGTGAGAATAATTCATGGAGCCATTCATTCTAGGAGTAAGATAGTATGTAATTAGATTAGTTATTATTTTAGCTGTCTTTTGTCAATAAAGTCCTTTTTAAAAAGTGATTTAGTGTTGGAGATTATTTAATTGGCGCCCAAATAGGGACTTGAGGGCTTATTCTTAGAAGATTTCAGACTTAGAACTTCAAACAGGAATTTCTTCATACAGAAGACTAAGGTATACAACACTTGCTTTTTAGTAACTGTTTCTGAATTTCTTCATCATAATTTCAAGTTGTCACTGAGGAACTTGTTCATCAAACTCTTGAATAAAAAAAGAATATTGCTGATCTCTTAAGATCTTACTCAAGTCAAAGAAACATTAATAATCAACTCAGCCTAAATAAAACTTAGAAAGAACCTCTTAGTTGAAGAAGACAAGCTACTAAGTTAGATTTAATTAATATAGATTTATTTTTTATCATTTTAATATAGATTTAATTATTAAAGATTTATTTTTATTTTATTATTATAGACTTACAAATTAATATAGATTTATTTTATGATTTTAAATGTCTCTTAGTGACAGGTTAAACGATTTAAGCAATATTCCTGATTTATCAAATAATTTAACAATGAATCCTAATATTAGAATTAATGCTAGTGACTTTAAGATTGTTCCGGTTTACGACGGACATCCACAAAAATTAATTAAATATATTTCAAATATAGGAGAAAAAATTAAAAAGGGATTATGGAATGTTTATAATTGATTTTGAGCTTATTGTGAAATTAAAATAAATTAACAATATTTAATAGGTTATGATTAATTGAATTGGTTTAATAAGAAGACATTTAATTATATTTATATTTTATTACAGATAGAATTTGGTAGAACCAATTCAGAAAAACCTTATTTTATTTTGATATCTTTAAACAGTCAATTTTTATATTGTTTTTATATGTCAATTTTTATAAGTCAAAAAAATTAAGAATTAGTCATAACATTTCTTTTGAAAAATAGTCACTGGATCATAAAAAAATATTGTTGACATTGCAACATATTGTTACCCCAGAATAATTTAAAAAATTTACTATTGTTAAGAGTCTGTTATTATATTTCGTGTTTAATAATTTATGTTTTGTGTTTCTTTATAATGTGTTCTATAATTAGTACTATATTAGTTAATAAAATAAAAAAATAATATAAAAATTTGATTAATTATAAGAATATTAAAAATGTTTGGCAGTACAGAAAATATTAAAAAATTTGTAGTAGTATACTGAGTAAATAAAATTTATAATAAACATATATTCACAAGTATAGATACCTTTTCTAAGCGCTTATATGTACAAATTATCAACTCTAAAAATGCTATGACAGTTTGTCAATCTTTAGAAACATATTGCATGTTATATCCTCCACCTGAACGAATAATTTGTGATCAAGGAAAAGAATTTGACAATATGCTAATTAAACAATTTTGTAAATCTCTAAAAATAGAAATTCATTATACAAGTACTAATCATTCTAATTCACTCGGAACACTTAATAAATGTCATGCCACTTTTACAGAAATCTATAGGCTTAACGCTAATTCACATAAACAATATAAATTTGATAGAATTGTACAAACAAGTGTAATTGCTTACAATAATTCACTTAATCAAAGTCTAAAACTAACACCTAATGAAATTACATTTGGCAAATTTGAAAATAATTATGAAACCGAAGATATACAAGAAAGTTATATACATGATTACTTTACTCATTTAAATAAATTACAAAAAATGGTACATGATAAAATAACTAATGAAAAAGAAAAGCGAACTGATAAACTTAACGAAAATAGAGAAGAACCACCAGAATTGCACGAAGACACTATTTATGTAAAAACTCCTAAAGTTAAAAGCAAAAATAAAAATCTATATAATAAATTAAAAATTAACAAAGAGCATGTCAATAATATAAAACGTCCTAATAAAAAGAAGAAATCTTATTTTCGTGTTTCACATGAAGAAGATCTTAATCATTCTTCAACTATTCTTCATCAAATGTAATTCGTTAAAAATACAATACTTGACACAATCCCCAGGTATTCTTCATTATACTGCGAATAACATTAAAATTATTAATACTTACTATGAAACATATCATTATTATAGAACAGACTTAATTTCCAATGAATTAATAACCTTCACACATTGCTAAAACAATTTAATGAAACCGATATTTATGACATTTTAATTAATAACATAAAAACAGTAGAAAATCATTACGAATTTTAAATTATATCCCAAGAAATACAAATAACCTTAGAACAAAAAGAGGATTAATCAATGGACTCGGTTCAGCTATATCATGGCTAACAGGTAACATGGATGCTAATGACAAAGCATACTACGACAATTTGATTCAAAAGGCTCTGAGTAACACAGTACAAAATAATATTAACGAAAAAAACATAACTGATACAAATAAACAATTAATTGATAAATATAAAAATATGTAAAAACTATCAATGATAATTATAACAAGATTCAAAATTCTATTAATGAAAGAAACAGGGAAGGACAAAGCTTATTATTTCTATTGCATACGCAATTATTAAACAAAAATTAAATGCACTTTTACTTTCAATGGAATTCTGCAAGTCAGGAATAGTTCATTCTAGTCTAACGATTGATGTTATAAACAATATACCCTCTAACATTACTTTAATATCTAGAAACATTGAAATTATATGGGAAAATACTAAAATCTATTGTTCTTATCATAATTTACATTTCATGTATTTATACGCTTGCCTACTCATGAACAAGCTTATAATGGATTTTTAATAATTCCAGTACCAATGTACGTTAATCAAACATTTAAACAATTAGAATTAGATCAACAACTAGTTATTAAGAAAGATAATACTTATTTCCATACAGATTGCATTTTTAATAGTGAATATCAGGCATATACTGACATATACTGAATATCTAGGCACCAAGTTCGCGGGTTCAAATCCGGCAGATGCCCCAAGGATTTTAAAGGGGTGTAAATAATCCATGATTATGATATTCGGAGGGAACCTTGAATGGTGTTCCATCACGATGTAATGTATACGTCAAAGGTCCCTATCCTAACTAAACTTTTTTTTTTTTTAACATATTTATTGATATCTACAACTGTATTTAAAAAAAATACATCAAGTAAATGTGATGGTTATATAGAAAATGGTCATGAAATACATGTAGAGCAACTACCCAGTGGCAGCACACTAATAACTAAACTTAGATAGCCAAAATTTAGCACTCCCACTGTACCATCGTCCGATTAGTTATAGTAGCGTAAAATGGTATTAAATGAACTGATAAACCTACGAGTACCGATTCCGCCAGTTAATGTAACGTTATGGGCCCGTTTATGTGAAAAAAACTTCCGATGCTCCCTCACCCCCTCCCAAAAAAAACTAACTTTTTTTTTTAATTTTTACCCCCTTAACACCTTAACTCCCAATTGGATATATGTTGGGATATTCTTGTTTTCCCAACATATATCCAATTGTAAAAATATAAAAAACACCAATACAGCATTATCATTTCATAGTATAACTAAACAACATGAATTTAACTTTGAAAATACAGTAATATTAGATACATCTTAAAACAATAGAAATAGAAAATTACTAGAGGCAATACACATTACCAAAAATAATAGCAGGACAATAAATTCGAAAACATATACAAAAAACCTAGGGACACATAACACACACATCATAAAAAAGGTAAAATTTTAAAATAAATATAACAATAGCCCAAAAACCACAATTAGAACATATAATTAATAGAAATACAAATAAATACAGAGCACAAGGATTACATAGGAATACTAGAAAGGTCAAAAAGTGTAAAATTGGAAATTAATAGAAACAGTCAACAGATAACTTCGATGTAGACGAATAGCAGGAAGCTATAAATGTGAAATAATGAGTGATATATTTAAAAGTGTTTTCAAAAAAGGTAATAATATTAATACGTTTTAAATTAATAATGACAAATTAATGAAGATAATTTTCAAAGGAGAGATCAGCTGATGCGCCAGATGGTAACAGTCGCACTTAACTTCGTCTCTGAGATTTTTGATTTTTCATTGATTCCAGTCTCGAAAAAGTTGCAGCTTTTTGGACATCAACAGCAGTAAAGTTTGGAGTATTATTTCGGTAAGCACAGTTATTTTTTTTTTATCGCAAACAGTGAATGCAGAGTCAATAGGCTTGACACAAAGGGTAGCCATATTTCCTCATATCAGCTGATTGTGGTATTGGGAATATATACTTATTACTTGTTTCGCATTAACATTCTTTTATTACTATCTTTTTTTTCATATGAAATGCGATATTTTCATCAAATGATGTCTTCTGAAACTTCAAGTAAAATATCAAGATCAGCAGGTTCAAATTCGTTTCCCACTAAACAAAGACCCCGTCGTGATAACAATAAGAAATTATCAACACAAGCGAACCCTTCAAGTAACACTTTGAAATCTGAACCCTAGCCTGGCCCATCATCACAGAGGATGACAGATGAATCTCCTTTTTTTCACACCGAATCCATTTAAAATCCTCCATAGTGAAAAAGAAGACATGGAATCTCCCCTACACCCAGGGAACCACCACCTTTCCCAATATTTGTCAAAAATATTAAAAATTTTCAACTTATTTGTGCACAACTTAATAAATAAACCAACCTTGGTAGCTACTCATGTTTCAATAGAACAAATGACACTAAAATATCTCCAGATAGTGCTGAAACCTACAGGAAAGTAGTAAAATATCCGACAGACACTAAAGCCGAGTTTCATACTTATCAGCTACGCCAGGAGAGCGCACTGAGGGTTGTAATAAGAAACTTTCATCCCTCAACACCAACTGAAGTTATTAAAGAAGAACTGATGGAGATGGGATATAAGGTGCGCTAAGTCACCAACGATTTGAAAGATAAAGTTCCACTGTTTTTTGTTGATCTGGAACCATCGACAGGAGTCGAAAAAATCTACGCTCTTAAACGACTGTACTACACCTGTGTAAGAATTGAGAAGCCCTATATGAAGAAGGATATAGTCCAATGCCATAATTGTCAGGCATATGGCCATACTAAATCTTATTGCCACCATATACCACGCTGTGTGAAATGCGCTGAAGAGCATAGGACAGGAGAATGCACTAAACCGAAGTCACCACCCGCAGTATGTGCTCATTGTCTCAAGGACCATCCAGCCAACTACAAGGGATGCCAAATATATAAAAATCTAAAGACCAGACTTCAAAAATCTCAAGGACCAGAAACAGCAAGAATAATAAGATCTAGTAGAGAACCATCGAAATTTGTAGATTCCAATGTCTCATTTGCCCACTTACTTGGAGGTGAGGACCAGAGTAATGAAGCCGAGGCCCTGCCGAAACAACGTTTACCTCCGCATTCTCCGTCCATTCCACAACAAACTATTCCGCAAAATTTACCTATTCTTCAAAAAACTCCTCAACATCAAAGATCTCATATCGCTTCTCCATCAAATGACACAGACCTTACCAGTCTCATGACATCCTTCATCTCCGAAATCAAATTTCTCGTAATACCGCTAATACCACTCCTTACAAATCTAGTGTCAAATCTAATCCCTACCTTAAAAAATCCTTAAATGACTTCTCCTAACTCCTTATCCATTCTCCTTTGGGATGCGAATGGTGTTAGAAATTACACTGACAAACTGACAGCGTTGTTGCAAGACAAAACAATTGACGTTGCACTTATTACTGAAACTAGACTAACCACTAAATAGTTTTTCAAAATACCGCAATACACCACATACCGTACAGACCACCAAGACGGTAAAGCTCATGCCGGTTCTGCTATCATTGTCCACCAATCCCTCTCTCATCATTTACTTCTACATCCTACCTATGATTTCCTACAAGCCACAGCAATAGTAATCAAGACTTTTTCCTATCCGGTGACCCTTACATCAGCATATTGCCCTCCCAAACACTCCATTTCGAACACCGAATTTGCATCCTTCCTGAATTCCTTAGGAAATCATATCATTCTGGGTGGAGATTTGAACGCCAGGCACCAGCAGTGGGGCTCTAGAACCTAGAATTCTCGTGGAAGAAATTTGTTGACTGCTCTGAATTCCCGACATTTTAACCTCCTGACTCCCCCTACCTACTGGCCAACAAATCCTAACCGTAATCCAGATATCCTCGACGTCTTCATCCACAGCGGATTAGGCTCCCTGAACTATTCCGTAACTCGCCTTGATGAACTATCCTCTGACCATAGTCCACTGATTCTTAAAGTATTCCTAACTCTTATTCCGAAACCCATTCCACCATCATTTATCCGAGGTCCTGTCAACTGGAACCTCTTCCGCCAAATCCTGACCAATAATTTAGACCTCAGTGTGACCCTCAAAACCCCGGATGACCTTGATGATTCCGTCTACTCCATTACTACCGCCATTCAGCAAGCTGTCTGGACTTCCTCCTCTCCAAAGCACTCCAATATAACTCTTCAGCAAAACCATTTACCTCAACACCTCGCAGACCTCATCCATGCAAAACGCCGAGCCAGATCATGATGGCAAAGAACCCGACACCCAAAAGATCGCCGCTCCTATAACTTTTATTGTAGGCAATTAAAGCGGTAGTTGGCGACCTTCCGTTCCCAGTCCTTTGGTTCCTACCTTTCCTCTCTATCAGCTCGTGATAGTTTCCTGTGGAATGTGACCAAAAAGATCCATAAAGTTTCCCATCCTCTCCGACGTGGTGATGACTCCTGGGCTGCGTCTGATGAAGATGAAGTCGAGGAATTCGCCACACACCTCTCCAAAGTATTCACTCCTCACCCGGAATCCAACAGAAATCATACCACAACAGTTCAAGAATTCCTTTTCTCACCAATACCTCTTTCCCTGCCTCTTAAAGCTATTAATCCGTATGAGATAAATATCTTCTTCAGAAACTGGCCCTCCGTAAATCTCCTGGGCACAATCTCCTTACTCCCCAGATGCTGCGACAACTTCCCCAGAAAGCCATTATTTTTCTTACATACTTCTACAACTGCATCCTTCGCACCACCTATTTCCCTCTCTAATGGAAACATTCCACAATCATTCTTTTTCTAAAACCAGGTAAACCTTCCAGTAACACTTCATCCTACAGACCTATTAGTCTACTCCCCATCCTCTCAAAAATCTTCGAAAAGCTCCTTTTAAAACGAATCCTGCCTATATTAGAATCTCAAAACCTTCCTTCCCATCAGTTTGGTTTCTGTCCACATCATTCCACTGTTCAACAAGGACTCCGAGTTGTAGACCATATTTTTTACCGAGTTTTGTTCTGGTGCGTTTCTAGACATAGCGCAAGCTTTTGACCGAGTATGTCATTACTCTTCAAGCTTAAAACGCATTTACCCCAGTCTCTCTACCTCATTCTAAGATCCTATCTCTCAAACCGCTCCTTTCAAGTTCGCTGTGATGTAGAATTTTCCAACTTTTATCCCGTTGAGGCCGGTGTTCCTCAGGGCAGCGTCCTGGGACCCGTTCTCTTTTACACCGCTGATATTCCTAATCATCCTAACACCTTTCTGGCAACATTTGCAGACGACACCGCCATCCTATCATCCAGTTCCGATCCCGAAACAGCATCCTTAATTCTGCAAAGACATCTTTGTCTTATCGAAGACTGGTGTAATGCTTGGCGCAAAAAGGTAAACGAAGCCAAATGCAAACACGTAACCTTCACCTTCGACGAAACTCCTGTCCGCCAATTTACTTCAATTCCATTCCAATTCCTCCTTCTGATACATTCTGCTATCTTGGCTTACTACTTGACAAAAGACTGACGTGGAACCCACATACAAGACTTAAAAGAAAAGAACTCTACTCGACGATTCGGACAGTTATACAGACTATTAAACAGAAAATCTGAATTGACAACAGATTATTAATTTATAAGAAAATACTGAAGCCCATCTGGACCTACGGACTTGAACTGTGGTGCACAGCTAAACGTTTTAACATCAAACGCATTCAATCCTTTCAATCCAAAGTCCTCCGAATAATAGTAAATGCTTCTTATTATGTATCCAACTATACCTTGCACCACGACCTTAATGTTCCATTTATTTCAGACCTAATTCGATCCAAATTTTCTAAATTACACCAAAACCCTATTCATTATCCTAATCCTCTAGCACGATCCCTACCCAGCTCCACTCATCCATACAACCCACCTAGAAGGTTGAAACGGCAGTGGCCCCGAGATATATTGTAAATATTTATGCTGGAGTTCTGACACTGGTCAGATTCTCCTCTCAAGTGCGGTGTGATTGTGGCTATGGCGCCCTCACTTAGCTTCCGCTGGCTCTCACCAGTGATGCGGCTGAGAGGGAGGCGCTGGGATCATTTGGACTCTGCTTGTCCTTCCACAAGTGGGGGGACAAGCCCCGTCCGGTCCCCTAGCTGATTGTAAATATTGTACATACGTATGAATGTGACATGTTTTGTTTTTTGTTTATTTATTTTATCTACAAATTTTGTTATTGTATACGTTTATTTAGTTTGGTTTCATTTTATGTAATTTGCATTTCTTTTGTTTATATTGTATGAATGGGATCCTTTAGCAATATTATTATTGTCCATTGTGAAAAACTGTAATACATACGAATAAATAAAAAAAATCGAGACAAATATTTAAATAATGTATTTTCACTAATTAAACGTTTAAAAAAATTGTTTAAGTCTCGATAAACGATGTAGAAAATTGTGAAAGAAAATGAATATGTAATAAAAGGAAGTTAAGGTGTGCATATTTAAGTATGAAAAAAAAACTAATCCAGGATTCGCCAATTAGGGAGTAAGATAATATTATATTCTTCTCTGAATCTCTAAATGGGCCATACAATAACTCCCTAATTCGAGTTCATCATCGAGCTTGAGTTGGGCACTAATGTAGAATAGAAAACTTAATTTTTGTTCTTTTAGCAGTGGTCTTAGGATTGGAATATAGAAATATTCCTGGGTACACTCAACCTCCAATAAAGACTGAACTATGACCAATAAACAAATTCGAAATTCCTAATTAGGTAACCTTTTTGTAAGACATCAAAAATGTTAACTATTTAAGGTATCACATTAAATGATCTTTTGCTTTGAGCGCTCCAACTGGCCTAGCTGACAGAGATGTATGCCTACTCAGTCATTCGACTCCTACCAAGTTTTACATTTCGGCAGTATTAGGTTTCTAGCTCTTATTTTCAAGGTTCAATGTGAGGGTTTCTCATACCTCACACTGCGGATGTTGAATTCTGAAACTCTTGGCGCAGACATTCAATATCAAAATAAACATAAAAAGCATTACGCACCTGGCAAACGTTTTTCCTTTAGTTAATTGCAAATTGTTTCTGAATTTGAATTTATCAATTTCCTAATACAGCTGACAATGAGAGACAGTGTATTTTTTCAAATTAGTGCATTAGTGGAAGAAATTTCTTAAAATTTATTTATGATGAACAGTATATTTAATTATGATTTGTCAATTATTAAATAACTTCTTCCAATGTTATTTTAATTTTTACTTTCACTTACCTATATATGGAATATGTATAAGGGAAAGTATTGCGATCGTGAAAATTTTTGAATTCCAGATTTCAACGGAAATACATGTTTTAGGTTCCTCTGAGTTCAAATAAACCAAAGTCCCGAAAAAAAGTTCTATGTGTGTGTGTGTGTGTATCCGTATGTGGTAAGTCAAAACAAAACTGAAATTTCATATTTAAGAAAACTATACGCCCAAGATCTAACAGCAACTTTTTCACTAAAACCAGCTTACCAGAAGTGCTACTTTGTTAAAATTAAATGAGCTTTATATGATGTAGGTTTTATTATGATTGAAATAGTCTAAAAAGGCTTAAGTACCGATATTTTAAGTTTTCTTCCTCTAAACTACTTTTTGTTTTGTAGATTCAGAAGAATTGGGAGCGGCGTGGTCTAGTGGGTAGAGCGCTAGTCTACGGTGCTCCGGGTCCTGGGTTCGAATCCCGGCTGTGGCGGAATATTATTAATTCTGTTATTTCGGCCGGGGGACGATCCTGGGGTATGGAGACCCTCCTGGGGCACACCCAGCCTCTATAAAGTAGGTACCCAAAAATGGGGAATAAACCTGGCGGCTGAGCGTGATCTCGGCTGAATCACCTCACTGCACGGCCGTTGGCCTAGAAATAGTACGAATCTCTACATGTACTGAGCCCAAAACTCTTCATGGGTTGTAGTGGTACAGGTTTCAGAAGAACTAGCTGTGTCACGCAGCTTTGCTCGCGAATATTGCATTTCCTATTAATTTATGTGCGTTTATGGTGAGATTGGCTATAATAAATATCAACTATCAGCTACTCTTTGTTATCATTTAAAGCCCGATCTTGACTTCTTCCTGTCAAATTTACAATAGCAAACCAGTAGAAGAGGTTATACCCATAATCACTTAATATGTAAAAATAATCGTCACCAACCATTTTTAAAAAATAAATAACTATTGAATATATTTTCATAGGAACCTACACTCGAAACAGATATGAAACGCAATATGCTTAAAAGGGTCGGTCACCTGTATGTAGTGACCAGCCAGGTGCCCTTAAGATTTTTTAATGAGAGTAAAAAACAACCTAAGTTATGCCCTCCTTCGAAGGGGACGTAAAATAGTGGTCCCAAGCCTTTGCGACTCCATGAACTCGTTAAAGATCTCTACCCTAACTAAACTTGGAGAGGAAAAAAATATTCATCATACGATTAACCATAGTAGTACAAAAGTGACGTTAAACGAACAGATAACAACAGTAATATGCTTAAATATATTTGTTATAAAATTTTTGTACCTTTGCTGATACATATCAGATTAAGACAATTTTACGTTTAGGTTGTTCAACCACTTTTTGGGCGAAGATTTTCAAATCCATCCTTATTGCACATCTAGGCGGTATTGTAGGTTCTCCTGTGAATTTGCTACTAGAACTATATCATCAGCGAAAATCATGGCTTGGGCTGATACAGGCATCAAGTTTCTATACCCAATCAGGGTTCGTGTAGTCCTTCTCTTACACATTTTTAATATTTCGTCCATGAAGGTTATAAATAGCAAAGGACTAAGGTAGGTAGGTCGAATACAAGAAATTTTATTTAATAATATTGTATATAGCAAATTATTAGTACTATTGTGAATATCTTTGTCCATGGTACTATTTTATGATAATAAATAAACCTTACGAGGTATCTTAACCTAGGGCTGAGACACCAGTCTGGTAGAGAAACTCTCGCTATTAACAATATATACATTGTGACATCAGTTCAGCAAGAGTTAGTTCAGCTCTTCAGATCACCAATCTGCTCCTACCAGGTGTTATCTCTCAAGACCAGAATATATCTGCCTTTGTATCTGAGAGTGGTCTATCCTAAATTCTCATCATTCATTTACCTGTTCGCTTTAGTCCATCCAATCCCCCGCATTGGAAGGGGTGCCTGGCTTCTACCCATGTGCACCTATGAGAATTCCTGTCATCTGCTGTGACTTTCTAGCTCATGGGGCATTCTTCCTGCAGGACTTTAGGCTATGTACGAATGCGATACTCTCTGCAGTAGATGTCTCGTGGACGGGTGATTTAGAACCTTCTCTGCCTTTCGATGAAGTTCCTCTACTTTACATTGTAGAATATAAATGTATTTGAATGAAAATAAAATTATTATTTTTGTATGAAGCCCTTCCAATGCCTGAAAATCGACTGCCACGCAAATACCTTGTTAAACTCATCAACCAAAAAAAAAAAAAAGAGAGACAAAGTTTCTCAATTTATCTCACAAATAAAAAAATTAGCACCAGATAATTATATTGACGAAGTCTTTCGAAACGCTAAAACCGAATTATTTACTTACTAATAAGCATTTAATAATCGAAAAGGTAAAGAATCATCTCTACCTCATAGACATTGGTATAGCTCTCAACTCTAAATACAATACACTTTACAGAACTATTTGTAACTTAAACAGCCCTCAGCGGCAAGAGTATTTAACTTCAGTATCATGTAAATATAAATATACTGAGACTCGTCAGTCAATTAAGAATATACTGATACTGAAAATTTGAAACTTTTCAATAAGAATACCACTTATTATATTAAAACAGGGGACAAATGTAGATGGTGGCAAGAACATATCACAGAAAACTTTGAACACCTATTATTGCAATGGCCTTTACTCAGTATTGAAAGGGATAATTCAGAGGTGAATTACATCGTTCAAAACAGTAAACAATCATCCTTAGAAAACATTTTAATATTGATGATGTGGATAAGATAAAAACAATTTATTTATTTTTTTGGTTAAAACGTATACTTAATGAGACAACAAATCCACATAATTTGTGTGACAATATTTATTAAGATGTTCCAGTAAAAAAATGGAATTTATCTATGCATTTATATTTATGATATTATCATCTATATCTATATCTATGCCATATGTATGTACATATATCTATGATATTACCATTTAATAATAACGCCAAATGGGCTAAACTCCATGGCTAAAATAGCGATTAAACTAAAAAAAAAAACCGCTGCAAATGATTACACAATGGTTGATTAGTTCCAAATAACAAAATTAGGGTATAACTTTTTATATGGCTGTTGATAGGCAATTAAGTAATATGAAATGGACTAATTCAATGTATCATATCATAACACTACCACAGATTTCAAAACGCAATATCTAAGCTAGCTGATAATCAAATTAAATGATTCTTTTTCATTTTGTATTTATTTATTTATTAGAAGAAACGGATTTTTTTGTATTCGTTTTTCGAATTCTACGCATCTTAAACGTAAGCTCTCAAATTTTGAGGAGGGATTATTTTTTTCTGGTCGATTACAAAGATTTATTATTGAAAATAATAAACCTAAAGCATTTATACAGACCTGCGTTACTATTAAGTTTTAATTTCTTTTCATTCAAATATTTCCTGATTCCAAAAAACTTTACATTTTATCTTTATCAGCAATAATAAACGAGTTATCAGGGAATCACATCTCTTATAAGCTGCTAATAGCTCTATATTTAGGACAGCTTCTCAGTGGAAATCGCGTTTAACCATTTGCTGGCGCGGTCTCTTCACTTGTTTTGTATGGCGATTAAAAAGTAGGCGCCATCCTGCCTGAAGGACCACTTGTTGACTCAAAGACCTGGGGCATTCTAAGGTGCTTTAAACGTATTTATAATTGGAATGATTGGTAGGTTAAAAATGAAAATGGGCTGCATTAAATTAATCATTCTATAATTTAATGATAATGAGGTCACTGTGTTAGGAATTTTGACTGAAGTAAATTTTAAATATTAATTTACACATCTAGGATATTTTTGGCAGTGGCTTTTCCTCCTGACTCCTCATTCTTTTTCTGAGGCCGCCTGTCCCCATTCTTCAACAGGAATTCTCTTCTAGAAATAAGGTATTTTCCACCAGGGTATGCGCACAGAACTAGATCCTTGTCTCTCTAGGAGTACCTTACGATGCCACTAGGTGGTCTTAAGTGTACTGCTGCTCCCTAGACGGCAGCACTCAAAATCTGAAAAGAGGGCTCTCTTAACAAACCGCCCACCTAAATTGATCGTAGGTGAACGACAATTTATGATTACGTATGTAAAAAAAGTTTCTTATGATTATCGGCGCAGTGGCATTAGAGAGAGTCTCGGAATCCTATACCAAAATTATTGGTAAATAAAATAAGCTATAATGATTAAAGGTTTCGATAAGGCTGGTTTTACTTACAAGCGAGTAATTAATTTTGGAATCAATATGTATGTAAAAAATAACTTACATCCTCTCAACGGTTTCAACTTTTTTACCTCCTTAACCATATGATTTAACATAATTCGATTCATATTATTACTGCTAACAGTGTTGTATTTATCACATTTTCTCTTCTGCGAGTTTTGGATAAGTGACTTGATATTAATTATCTACATGAATCTATTTCAAGCATTTATATAAATTATATTAACATATTTTATGATTTTTAAAGAATGAACTAAGGCTGATGAGCTAAACTAATATTATTTTAGTTATAGCGTTTTTAATTGATTAGGATAAGTTTACAATTATTCAAAACATCTTCATTTTGGTTGTTTATTATTTAAGACAATGTTTATTAATGCAGTGTATAATGTAGAAACTTAATTGCTTGATACTGGATAAGGTAAGTTATTTTAAATGTTATTTATATTCGAAAAATTTTCTCAAAAGTTGCAGCAACTTCCTCGATATGATTTATTGTAAGGTTGAAGGAGTGCTCTATAGTCTCGTTACATGAGTGATTCCCATCCAGCCGAGTTATATACTGTCGCCTATTACTTCTGTTTCCCAACTCACTAACGATGGCAATGTCGATATCAATCGTTGGGGAGGAAGATTGATTCCTTAATGTTCCACCAAGGCACTCACGCACCAAGCTGTCACCTTCATTTTGTGTTATATAAAAAGGACTGCAATTTTTCACGAAACAGTAACAAATTGAGCTCCCATACGGGCCGGTATAAATGTCAAACTGTATTAACGTAAAATAACTCTATACAATATTATGCTGAGGGATTGCGCCACTGCAGCTGCTATTAAATAGATTAAGGTGCTCTTGGGTGTTTGAATGGGAGTTGGTCATCAGTTGAGGCAACCCACTTTGGCAACTGCTTGGGTATTCTGGGATAAAGTGTGCCTCATGCGTGCTCTACTGATCACTTTAGTAACCGCAAAGTAACGACTAGGTTACTACTCGGTGACATTCACTGTAGCAGCTGGCCGACGGCGTGCTTTCAGTAAAGCTGTGTTTCCATGGGTCAATAGTCCTTTGTAATTGGCTGACCTTGTCTATATGCCGCTGTTCCAAATAACTATCTGCATTAAAGATTAACTATAAAGAATACGATTTCTGATACAATAAGCGTCTCAGCAAGTGTATGAAACTCTATTAATAAAGTAACAGTATCTACTCTTAGAACCCAGCTTATTCTCAACTTTTTCATCTTCTTTAACAACTTTTACAGTATGACAATGAAAATTACTGTCCACAATAAACCGAAACGAAATTATAACCTTTTATCTGATTTATCTTCTATACTTATAAAAAGTTAACTTTCACTCACTTATGTGTTCATCATAGTTTCTAGATATGTTATATTATGTAGATATAATTTTTAATATAGGTCTAGATCCTAAGTTTTTAATAGAGGATAGAGAATACAAAGTGTTTGAAAATAAAGATATAAAACCATTGAACAATTTTTTTTTTTCAAATAAGTCATAGATCTACTGATAAATCATAAATAGTTATTTGAAAGATAATCAAATTTCTAACAACATGAACGTAAAATCATCTTAATCTAGTAAGTATTTAAAAAGATAATTAATTTAAACAAATGTATGTGAGTTAATTGGACACCGTTTGTAGTACAAATTACCATGGCGGATAGAAAATCTTAAATTCAGATCGGTGGAACAGTCTTTAATCGCTCAGTACAGTTTCTGGGGTTTGCTGATGACATAGATGTAGTAGGGAGAACACTTACAACTATAGGACTCCTTTGTAGCGTTGAAGCAGCAGCAGTAAAAATTGGACTAAAAAAAAAACACGAAAATAAAACAAAATATACGCAGACCGGCCCAAGGGCGAGGGTCACAGAGAAGCATACATAATAATTGGAGGATCAATGTCCGAAAGTGTCTCTGAACTTATATACCTTGGTTCCCAAGTAAATAGCAGGAATGATGTGAACGCAGAAATTCATAGGCTGCAAATAGGGCTTATTTTAGTCTCCAGAGACACTTTTAAAGCAGAGTGATATCATATAGAACAAAGCTGCTCCTGTACTGTAACAAAACCATGATCAGACCAGTGCTGACTTATGGATCTGAGTGCTGGACGAAACAAGAGCTCAAGAGGCAACCCTCCTCCGGTTTGAGCGTCGTATCCTAAGAAGGATTTTTGGCCCAGTAATAAGTTTTTTTTTAAACTTCTTTATTTGAATCAAAACATAGACATATTACAGTGCAAGTAGAAGTCACTATCCCACTAAGGCGAGCCCGTGTGTGGGAAAGGCGTTCACCTGCGGCAATTCAATAAATAAAAATATTAACCAGGAACAACGAATGAGGACAAACAATGAGCTTTGAGAGCTATATAGATATGTTGACGTGGTGAGTTTAAAAAGAATAGGGAGAGTGAGATGGGTAGGACACACTCTTCAAATGCCGGAAGAGGATTTTCTAAGGAAGCTGCTTGATGAAAAGATCTTCACAACAAGAAGGATAGCCAGCCGAACTTCAGGTGGATCGCTGGAGTCGAAGCCGATGCCCAAGACATCCTTGGTATCTACAACTAGAAAGCAATAGCAATTCTTAGGGATGAATGGCGGTTGAGATTGCGAGAGGCCTTGATTCTACATGAATTGTAGAGCCAATCATGATCATGAACAATTTAGTTCAAATAAGTATTATTCCTTGTAATTTCAAATTATTATTTTATTTACTTTTTTATTTATTATTCATGGCACAGAACGTCAAGATCTATAAAACGACAATATCAGGCTAAATGTTTGGTAAAGAGATTAATAATAATTATGCAAAGAAAAAAAAAGTATGCAACTTGTAGTTACGAAAGAGAGATACTCTAAAAAAAGTGGCAAAATGTTGTATGAAAGAATACACAAAGCAATATCATTTGCTAACTACTTTTTTCTCTACCTCTCCTTGGAGTATATACCAGGTATTCTCAACCCCCTTGAGGGGTTAAGGCCCCTGATGTTGATGACGGATGTGAAAGCACCTCCGGCACCGAGACGTGAACTAGTAATTACTTCATCTTCTCAACTTCGGTTATTAGGTTGCAGAGCAACTCGAGGTACAATTCACGCGCGTTAACCCGCTCTGACCTTAATTACCTGGATAGGCAAAATTTTGTATTCCCATTGTGGCATCATCCGATTAGCCACGGAAGCACAAAGTGGCGTTGAATGAATAAGAATACATATAGTAGAATTTAGAAATATCAATAAGTTCCAAGAAACAAAAATTATTAGTTCAGTAAAATTATACCAAGTTTTTATGGAAACTCATGTTAATCGAAATAATCTTGAACATTTCATATGATTTCTCACATAATTTTATTACCTCACATTAAAACATTATAGTGGTCAACCGACTACATGAATGCGTTACACGTAACGTAAGTGTTTTTTCTACAATAAAATTTTTTAAATTAATATAATATTAAACTCATATGTGATGGGGCTGCATACCATGTTATATTATTTATGACCGCATCCCCAAACAACTTCTCCATCATAATCGATTGTGATCGTAGAAAATAGTTACTACTTCGAACTAATGTTTATTTTATTATTTCTTTTTTTTAACTTGATTTTTTTGTGCATTATTAACTGGAGCTATTGGGCAGTGAAAAAGATCTGTGGATATTTTGGATCGGATATTTGCAATGCAATATTCGGGTCTTCTCTATACCGGCCTCTATCTTCGAGACCTAGGCGAGGAAGATAATGTAAATTTATATTTATTTATAAAAAGTCGAAAGAGGCGAATATCCAATTCATTCATTGATGCATTTTATAAAAAAGAATTTTCGGTAAGCGCTATTACACCGCCAGAAACAGATTGCCTAACAGATTTCAGGCTGATATGTGGTTCCAGGAAGTGATCTAGTTTTTAATCCTTTTACGCAATCACTTTCCTCCAGTTACCTACAAGTCCAGTTCGGGCCCTGACTTTCTTCACTGTCGTGTCCAAGGAATTAAGTTATAATATTCGAAAATTTCTGTGTAATGTATTCATGTAGTCGGTTGACTAGCATGATCTATTAATTTGAGCTAATATAATTATGTGAAAAAAAAATTAAAGATTAATAAGCGAAAATGATATATCAGATCAAATGATCACGATTATTTCGGGTAACACGGGTTTCAAGAAAATATTGATGATATTCTTAAATTCTACTATATGTATTATCAATTCTTAATAATATTTTAATGTGAGGTAATAGAATTTTGTGGGAAATAAAATTAAATGTTTACGATTATTTCGGGTAACATGGGTTTCCAGAAAAGACTGAGTAAAATTTTACTGAACTAATCATTTTTTTTTCTTGGAAATTATTGATATATCTAAATTCTACTATATGCATTCTTATTCATTTAACGCGCACTTTGTGCTTACGCGGCTAATCGCATGATACTACAATGGGAATACAAAGTTTTGTCTATCCAGGCAATTAAGGTCTGAGCGGGTTAACGCGCTTGAATTGTACCTCGTGTTGCTCTGCAACCTGATAGCCGAAGTTGAGAAGATGAAGTAATTGCTAGTTCACGACTCGGTGCCGGAGGTGCTCTCACATCCGTTATCAACATCAAGGCCACAACCCCTCAATTTTATTCTTATTCATATTAATATATTCTTATTAATCCCCATATATTCCACCACCTATAAGCTATTATACTAGTACACCAAATTAGTTAATATGATTTTCCAATATTTCTATTCCTAAAGTCATCTTAAATTTCTGTTTGTTTCTATATGTTACTATAGATATTTTAATATTATATTATTATTATACTAGTAGCTTATTATTTGTCCTTGGTTTTTCCTGAAAATTCCCTTCATTCATTTCCCTCCTACTTTTTTTTTTTTTTTTTTTTTTTTTTACTTATTCGCACATTAACATATTCATATTAGTTTAGAGTTTCAAAGATACATAGTTCACTTTCAAAATGGTATGACACACTATATACCAGAGGTTTCCAAATAATGATCCGTGAACCCCTGGCTAACAAGAACTAGACTATAGCACTCACGAGGTGGATGCGTTGTAGATTGCCAGTAAGATGACGTCATAAGGATCAATCCGTCTTATAGAAACTGCACTGTGATTTTAGTTAGCTATTTTTATTTCGCTCACTCACCATAACGGTTGTGTTTGGAAAGTATTTATTGATTTTATCGATATACTAAGTAATTATCTCACTTTTAAATGCCATGTTGTGCCGTTGCCGGCTGTACAAACCATTCGAATATCGCTAAACACTGAACTTGTCATTTCACGTTTTTCCAAAAGAAAAAACTCTTCATAAACGATGGCAGCATTTCTGTAAACGAAAAAACAGGTTTAACACAAAGACAGGCCGAATCGTTCATTCTTACCGAGCAATTATGGAATAGATTTAAAATAAGAATTATTAGGCCTATCATCCAAACTTAAATTAAAATAATCCTCTGTACCAACACAAAAAGTACCTACAATTTCATCTTCAACCGACACTTTAGGCTCTATTGAAAAAGAAATTTGTGCAGATAAACTTAATTGTATGAAAACTGTAATTTCGTTAATAGAAAATTCGGTAGAAGAAAGAAACAGTAAAATTAAAGAAACCTCAGACAAACTCGATACTAATAAAGATTAAAATTGATTTCATCATGACGTGCAGAACATCCAATAACAAACCGAAAATAAAGAACTAAAAAAAAATCATTTCATTAACAAATGAACTAAAGTGTGCCCAACAGGTAATAAATAAATTAATTTGATTAAATATGAACAGCTATTTTCTAAAAATCAACAACAACTTTTGAAAGCAAATTACTATGAAACAACATATGTTAGAACGCGATTCTTTATAAAAATGAAACAACTGAACAAGAAGAAAGAACTTCTGACACTTTACGAAAAAATCGAAGAAGATGAACAAAAAAAGAATTAAGGTGCCAGTTTAAGTCAAACTCAAGAAACTACCAATAAAACACGCTTATTTTATGTTTTTCTTGACGCTTATTTTATGTTTTTTCAGAGCCAGTGGGTAGACGAGAGCCTAGAAGTCAGCCGAAGACGTCCAAATCCTGGGCTTTGTCGATAAATATGACCGGGTGGCCATCTTCCTTTCGGCAGCGCACTCTACCGCCAGTGAACCAAACATATTTTATTTTTTTCTCCGACCTCTTCTGCCTAGCGAGCCAATACAAACGCCTATTCATCGGAGACATCTCCTCGCTGAGATAGATCCGGTGGGAATCGTTTTCTTGCCACCCAATATCCCTTGTTGTGAAGTCTCTCTTGACTTTTCTACATCTCACAAGGTTGTCGCGCATCGATTGCCTTACAAATCGGGCTACAACAGAAGGCGGTCGCGGGTCATCCTTTTTTGGCCGGCGTCTCTCCACCAAGTCCAGGTCCTCTGCAGTGACATTAATTCCCAGGCCGGCCACCACACTGGTCACAAGGGCCGCGGGCGTTTCCCCCGGTCGCACTGGGATGCCTCTTATTTCAATTGATTTACAGAATAGACCCTGCTCGGCCTTATTAAGGCGGACCTCTAGTTCGCTCACTCGTGATTTTAATATTTTGTTCTCACTTGTGACCTCCTCAAGGTGTTTTGTCTGACCTTCGAGGTGCTTTTCTATTTTTGTGAGGCGGTCATTGAGCTCGAAACTTAGTTCGCCATATTTTTCGAAAAAAGACCAGTGTGGCGGCCGGCCTGGGAATTAATGTCACTGCAGAGGACCTGGACTTGGTGGAGAGACGCCGGCCAAAAAAGGATGACCCGCGACCGCCTTCTGTTGTAGCCCGATTTGTAAGGCAATCGATGCGCGACGACCTTGTGAGATGTAGAAAAGTCAAGAGAGACTTCACAACAAGGGATATTGGGTGGCAAGAAAACGATTCCCAACGAATCTATCTCAGCGAGGAGATGTCTCCGATGAATAGGCGTTTGTATTGGCTCGCTAGGCAGAAGAGGTCGGAGAAAAAAATAAAATATGTTTGGTTCACTGGCGGTAGAGTGCGCTGCCGAAAGGAAGATGGCCACCCGGTCATATTTATCGACAAAGCCCAGGATTTGGACGTCTTCGGCTGACTTCTAGGCTCCCGTCTACCCACTGCCTCTGAACTGGAAATGATTTCGCCATCTGTCTCACACCTTTTTTCTCGATACAGGCATATATATTTAATAATTTTCTTTTTGCCAAGTTTATTTCGCTTTTATATATTTACGGATATGAATTTTATTTCTAATGTTTTTCTCCTAATAGTAGTTATATTATTTTTATTTCAATTTTTTGTTAATAATTTGGCTTATCACTTAGTGACTCTAGCGTCTTCCCTTCAAATTCTATTTCCTTTCTCACATGTCTAATGTCCTAATAGCCTGTCATGTCAACGCCCTGTCCTTACCCGCCCATTTTGACGAATTTCTTCAATATTTTACCAACAATTTTTACCACATTATCGCAGTATCCGAAACATGGCTAAAGTCCTACATTCCTTCCTTTTCTGTTTCCCTCCCTAATTACTCTTTTATCCGCCATGACCGGAATGGCCGGACTGGCGGAGGTTTCGGACTTAATATCCATAATAGCCTGAAATCCCGAGTCCTAGATGTCTCTTTCGATTCCGATTCTCCTCACATCGAATTCCTTTTCGTAGAAATCTTCTACAATACTAACCCTCTCCTCTATGCTGTGGTGTACCGACCCCCTTTAGTACCTTTTGATTCATCCCTTGAATCTATCCTATACAACCACATCTCCCTATATGACAATATCATAATATGTGGTGATTTTAACACCAACCTCCTTTCTGACTCTATTGATAGAAATTACCTGGTTAACCTCTTCTTATCTCTTCACCTGTTTATCGTTCCATATGCTCCAACTCATCACACTCACCATTCCAACACCTGGCTTGATCTAAATAACATTGATTCCGCGCAAAACCTTTTTTCCGCTTCTCAACTGCCTGTTCCGTTCCTATCATCTCACGATCTTATCCAAATTTCATACAATTTCCAAACATTAGCGTTCCTTCCCAAAACGTCAACTTTCCGAAACCTAGATAATCTCACCCGAGAAAATATTTCACCCAACTTAGAATCCATGAATTGGAACAAAATCTATACCTGTTCGACTATTGATTCAATGGTTGACATTCTCACTTCCGATCTCCTCAGTATCCTAGTAATTCCATCCATCACTGCTCCCATCACTTATACGCTGATGATTTCCAGATCTACTTATCCTTCTCTCCCTCCGAGTCTCATGTAGCATTTGCCAATATTCAGGCAGACCTGGATAGAATCTGTGCCTGGGCAACCCTGAATAAACTAAGGCTAAATGCTATGAAAACTCAGGCGATTGTTATAGGTTCCGATTCCCTCCTCAGATCCCATACTACATTTCCGAGTCTAACCCTAAATGATCAGCCAATCACCTTCCTCTGTCAAAAACCTCGGTATTACCATTGACCAAACCCTTTCCTGGAAACCCCATATTGCCCAAATCTCTCGAAGAAGAATAAGTACCCTCAAATTTTTCCATCGCTCCCGCCTTTTTCTTCCACTATCCACCCGCAAGCTCCTTCTATCCTCACTTATTTTCCCCCACTTTGACCAGTGCTGCGGGGTATATGGTGGCCTCTCGACTGTGCTCGAGGACAGGCTAAAGCGAATTATGAATACATTTTTAAGATTTGTCTTTGGCACACCGAAGAGGTCTCATGTGACCCATTTATACAGTGAGTTAAAGTGGCTTCTTCCCTCAAACCGTAGACAATATTTCCTTGGATCATTCCTTTACCAAACTATCAAATCCCAGCTACCTCCCAATATCTACAAACTTTTGCAATTTAAATCGTCCGTCCGCTCGCTCCAAACAAGATCTCGCCATTCTGACCTTTATATTCCTGCCCACAGAACAACACGTTTTGAACATTCCTTTCCTGTCCGCTCTACTACTCTCTGGAATTCCCTACCTACTCATATCCGCCATGCTTCTCCTCCAGCTGTTCGAGTACCTATTGTCATCTCAAACAGACGCTCCACAAGCCTGATATTTCAAATCAAATATCTATTCAAAAAGAAAATTTATTATTTATTGTTCATGATTCTGTATCGATCAATTATTATGAATCAGTTTCAATGTTAAGTTTTGTTCAACATATCAGAAGTTATTCATTTATTCTACTCTTTTAGTTATTTTACTCTTTTGTTTTATTGTATCCTACTTTTCTTCTTAAAGCTTTGTAAATAAGAATTAATTATAATCCTTTAGTCTTGTGGCCAGATACATTGTATATATTAATTGTACATATGATATTGTTCTTAAGGGACCCAGTTCCAGAATAAAAATTATTTTTCTATTCTATTCTATATATATATAATATATTCCACCAAAATTGACCGACCGGAAATGCCGCTACACACGTAATGATTTTGATCGAACTCGCTATGTATATATATATATATATATATATATATATATATATATATATATATATACATATTTAAAAGTGTTTTTCCAATATAAAAATACTAAATCATTTTAAAATACAGTTTTGATATAAAATTTCACGTACCAATTGATCTTAGAATTCTTTTGTCAAGCCGTTTCGAAATAAGAATTGGTATACGCGGAAATGTAGTGTTTCAAAGTTATTCTGTGAATTTTGAAGGAAATCGGACGACGGATAACTCCGTGGTGATTGCAAAACTATTTGGTAATTGAGACGTTGATTTCCAAAAAGTACTAAAGAACATTTTTTTACAACATTGATTTTTTTACTTATTTGTATTCTCATCAATTAGTTATATCTAAATCTCCTATTTGATTTTATCTAATGAACACCCAATTTATACACCCTTTATAAACGCAATTTAGAAATATAATTATTTTATAAAGGAAATAATTACACATTTAATTTCGTTCCAAATTATACCAAAACATCTCATTTCATATCTTTAATATGATGTTATTAATATACTAAAAAAACAATTCTGGATTTAATGAGAAAATAATCAAATTAGCTAATTTAATAATATAATAATTAGTGATTTTCGCGCCTCCTGTAAAATTTCCTAGAATGGATATTGTACCTTTTGGAAATCAACGTCTCAATTTTTGGCTTCACCTGGTGTTATCTTTGGTCTGGACAGGATAAAGTGAGAGTGATAAAGCTATTATTAATAATTTAGGTGAGGTAAATATTTTATTTTATAATTTATATATAATATGATTTTTTTAATTTGTTGAAAAAATCGATATTTTTATGTTGGTGGAGACATTTTTAGTAGAAGAAAATGTGTTATTTTGTAAACAAAAATTTTTAGATTTCGAATTGAAGTTTATAGGAGCTAAAAAGGGATGGATAATGGGAAGAGCCAGTGGGGGATACCTATATGGATTTAATAAAACAAAATTTAGTAAAAATCAAGTTGAATACTGCATTATTCAAAATAAAGTTTGTATTAAGTAAAAAATTAATGAAAACATAATATATCTGGTTCCGATCTATTTAAATACAAGTAATTGGAATAGTGAATTTGATGAAGTAATGGAATTAATTGAATTGACTAGAAATTATGATGTTCCTACTTCCTTACAATTAATGATAAGAGATTTGGAAATATATTGCAAGAAATGGAATCTCAAAGTTAACCTCAATAAATCCAAAATTATGGTGTGCTGAAAAGAGGGAGAAGATTAATGAAAAATGAGAAATGGTATTTCGAAGGACAAAAAGTGAGCTGCGTTGATAATTATAAATATTTAGGTATAAACATTAATCCAACATTCAACTTAAAAATAAACTATAGAGAAAAGGTAATAATAGCAAAATTTGCAATAAATAGTGTTTGAAAAAAAATTATAGATAGTAAAAATATTACAGTAAATAAAAAAATGCAAGTTTTTAACAGCGCCCTTCGAGCGGTGGTTTGCTATGGAATTCAGGTATGGGGATATTTGAATTTACCAGAAGTAGAAAGGGTACAAAAATAGTTCATTAAAAGGCTCTTGTATCTCCCACAGAACACGCCTGATTACATATTATATTTAGAAACTACAACCTCTCCCCTCTACAATTATACTTTAAAAATACATCTAAAATATATCCGTAAAGTATTAGAAAGCCACCCTGCAAGTAGATTAACGAATTTCTTAGCACAAGTTATAATAGAAAATAAATATATCATGGAATATGCAAATTATGAAAATAGGTAACCAACTGCAAATAGAAATTAATAAAGTATGCATTAAAAAAATGAATCCGGACTACTTCATTAATAAAATGGAAACAAAAATCCGAGCAGAAATGATATCTGTAGCCAGCAATAACTTGATCCTGAAATAGCTATTTCCTACGTCCACCACAACAAACTTAGTCTCTACAATAAATCTCTGATATTTAAAGCAAGAGGAGAACTGATGGGACTGAATTGTCAGCCATGGAGAAGGGATAGGATACCTACTTGTGCTATGTTCAACTTTAATGTGCCAGAGGATACCTACCACTTTTTGGCATTATGTCCTGTCTTAAAGGAGTTCAGGATGAAATACTTAGGGAAATATAAGCTAACTCCAGAAGAGGTAATAGATAGATTAAATGGGCTAGATTGGGTTTAACTTGCAGCATATTTAAATAAATCATTCAGAAATTTTTTGGTCCATCATTTCAATTATTTAATTTTTACAATCAATAAAAATAGATCATAACGTTACTAAAAATCAAAATTATTATTATCCAAACTGAAGAAAAGGGAGGGCAACTCGACAGACGGCTTAACGCCATTGTCTTGTGGGCTTTGATTTCAAAAAATGTATATATATGTTATTACTATTTTGTATATTATGTAAATAAAGCATATATTCATTCATTCATTCATTAATATAAACTTTCACTTTAAAGGCAATTTGTGTTCTATATTACTTGTAAAATCGCTTTAAGATATTAAAATCCCGCTAGAATCGGTAGAGCGGCTTGCTGACGTAACGGCCTCACTGGCAGATGCGCGTGAGCCCTACCGTCTTGTTCTTGTTACCGTGCCGCAGACTAAGGGGGCCCACCAGATGTCATTTTGAACCACTTTAGCGTAATATATTTTTAAAGCTTCCTCTTGTTCAACACCGATAATAGACAATAGTTTATTCGTCTTACTAAGGATTACTAATTCTTTATATATACTCGTGTATATATATGTATAGGAATGTATGTGTTTATCTATATTGAAGAAATTATTAATTATTACACTCTATAAATTCAACATTCTAAGTGGTGTAATTGCTAGTGATTACTGACGAGCAGCCGCTTCTGTACAATCTTGAACAGTCTTGAAATCTTCTAACATTGCGATTCTAAATCTAAATATCTTCTTTGTTTAATCGTTATTAATTCTTCTTTGTTTAATCTTTATTAATTACTTCTATGTTTAATCTTTATTAATTAATTATTTCAATTTTATTTACAATGTACGTATGAGATGAATGATTTCTTCTATCTGTAATACTCATTGCCCCTGAAGGTAGCAGATTAAATTATCTCAATAAAATAAATTATAAAATTAAATTTAAATCTAAATATATATACATCTTATATTTAGGACTTGGATTTTTGGAATTTGCGATTGAAATGACTGGATGAAGGGGTACTTAATTTTTTTTGGGAACCACAGCGATATCAATAACATCTACAATTTACGGCTATATCCTTTCACACAATCGGAATTCTATTTCTTTATTTTTAAAGATATCTTCTATACTTAAACATTATAACAAGGTCTAAAACTATTAAAATCATTTCTTTAAAATTTTAAAATCACTTCTTTAAAATCATCATTTTAAATTATTAAAATCATTCATTGTTTTTCATTCACATATTAACCACTTATTTGATAGCTGTTGCGCAATTGGACTAAAATACTAACCTTTAATTTTTGTAAACTATTTTATATTCATATTCACCTACTGTATATTTTACTTATTTCTTATTGTATTATATATTAATTTAATTTATCAATTCTATTATTTTCTTATAAGTGTCATTTTATTATTTTTGTTTTATTTTTATAACTGCAGCTCAAGCAAATATCTCCATTATTTACACTATACGGCCAATAATGTTACCATCATTACAATAAATTTACATGACCTTAGAAAAAAAAATCCCAAAATTTCAGGAAAGTGTTGGGTTAGCGACTCACCGGCACGTCCAGTAACCATTTAGTTTTCCATTCTAGAAAAAGTTGGTAGAATTATCATTACTGAATTTTGGTACCATTGTAGAGTTTATTGTGCCCCCTGACGACTTGATTTGTAGTTAAAGATGATCTGAAAGAAATTTCAAGCCATTGTATTCTAAGTTTAGAGGACGCTATGACATGAAACAGTTTTGATAAATACACATTTTCTCAATCGACAATGGCGTTCTAATGACTCGGTGCCAAGGATGGCTGGCTCCATTCCTGTTCCAAGTTCTTAAAACAGTGTTGCTGTATTCTATTGAGGTCTAGCACCAGTATCAAACATGCTAACTTGAGGTGTCATCAGTCGTTATAAGTGCGTATCAACAAGTTCTCATTTCTAATATTTACAACACAATATATTATGAAAAAAAATCTGGTGCGGGCAACACACGACTTTCACTAACCTCCGTTTCTAAAATCTTAAGCTTTCCAACGGTATATTATACATGTAAGCGATATTGCTGTTCTTATGTTCAAAAACGCAAAATGGCATTAACAAAATATTTTTTTCAGTTTTCTCGTTTGGTTGGATATCGAATTCGGTCAACTTATTTATCTACCTGTTTTATATCAATGCTAACAAGAGGATATTGTTATTTTTATAAAATACTTTAGTGGGAGAAAATTTAAAATATCGGCATTTAAGCCTGTCAAACTATTTCAATCAGAATGAAGCCTACATGATGTTAAAGCCCTTTAAATTTTACATCGATATAGGGAGTTTATATTAAATTCGTTAGAACCGTTTTTCAGAAAATTCGTAAACAGGTGCAAAATGTCTGGTATTTTGATGGAAAAGATTTTGTAACATCTCGGGCGTATAGTTGTCTTAAATATGAATTTTCAGTTTCATAGCACTTTTACGCGCGGGAGTTACCACACACACACACACACACACACACACACACACACACACACACACACACACACACAAGACCTTTTTGCGGGATTTGGTCATTTGGAACTGAAGAGTTAATAAACATCTTATAAAATTTTGGTACTTTATATAAAAAGGTTTAACCAAAACTAAAATATTTTGTTAATTCATTTCCGGCAATTCAATCCGTAGTCTGGTTATAAACTGTTGTGTCATTTTTTCCGAAAGTCTTGGAAGGAAACGTGCCATTTTCTGCTGTGCCGTCTTCGTTCATTGTTTTTAATTCCGCTGGGGTTTTAGAGCGTGTATGTCATAGCGTTCTGAAGTAGTAATGACACCCGGGGCGGTGCACTTTATAATTGCATAACTGTCGTATGTGCGCTGCATTCCTTTGAAGTCAATATGGCAAATAATTACATTACTTCAGGAAAACTTTATTTTAAATAAGACAATTTGTTTTTTAACAGAAATTACCGAATAGGTTTTGTTAAACATACAATTTTTAGTCATAATTGGACGATTAACTTATCAGGAAAAGGTATAACTAATTAAAGTCATTAATTAGATAACGAGAATAATCGACGTCTAGTATTTTTTTTTTTTTTTTTTTTTTTTTTTTTTTTTTTTTTACATTGACGGCCGTAACAGGACAAAATTATGCATCACTATCAGATAAATGAACAAGGACTTCAGAACCATTTTGTTGTTCTTTATTTCGTAAATTATGTGTTGAATCAAGTGTTTGACCTTTATTTCCATTTGATTCAGAAGAAAATGAATGAACGAGAGCTACAGTTCCATGAGTGTTCCTCTTTCTAATCCATGAAAAAATATATATGGGTCAATTCATTTGAAGTTGTCCAATTTTCATTAATGCCGCTCAAGATTTTCGATTCTCATGATTTTTTCACAGGTTCTTCTGTATTTTTTTTCTGAATATAAAACCTTGAATAAAATATTGTTCTGGCTAAAATGTTTAGTGTTGGAGCCCTTTTGAATCAGCTTCGCGGCTGAAAACGTGTTTAAAAAATCTTTCTACGCGCAACTTGGACTCAGGTGACCCTAAAACATGTATTTTTAATAGATAAAATTGGAGGCTGATGTCACTTCACCACTATTTTATTGAAAATAATATATTCGCACTACGTTTCGGCTAACAATGCCATCTTCTGGTGCAGTGGAACAACTTAGATCTAAAAGTACAAAATATTGTCAAGTTACAAATAATCTTCCATACAATTTGTCATGAAACCATACAACTATGTTAGATTGTATGATAAAAGAATAAATAAAATATATATATACACATCATACATACATGCATTCATACATACATGCACTCTATATATATATACATATACCCATATACAACACACATACACACACACACACACACCATGTTTATATATACAGTCAAAATAAATTAATAATTTATGAGATTAACGTTAACAATCTTAAAACTTTTATCATAACAATTTAAAACTATAACTGAACATGACAAAACCTGAACCATGAAACACATTCCAATATAAAAACTATATATAAATAGACTCAGTTGATGTACCATGTTCATCATTGCACAAATCCAATAAAATGATTAAACTTTAATTAATAATTATGAAACCAATAACTGATAAATACAAAAATGTACCCTTACTTAGTGTAGCTGCTTCCTAGTCAAAACCACATGACCAAATCAGGTGTCCATGAAGGGGAGGGGGAGGAGAAGGGTACTACTATAAAAATGGCTAATCATTTAAAAATTGAATCAAATTTAAAAGAGAAAGAAAAAAAAATGAAAGGTATGTTTTATGCAACTACTATTATTATATATTTAGTTTATGGATGATGTTGGTATATGCATTACATAATGTTTGGGTGTCTTGTTGAAAATTACATACCTGTTTGATGTTTTTAGTGATGTGAATAGCCTCTAATATTCTTCTTTTTTTATTATTGTTCTCTATTTCTAAAATTTCTGGGTTGTTGAAGTCAAATTGGTGCTTATATTCTGTACTATGGGTTGATAAGCCAGTGGCTTTATTATATTTTTTGATGGTGGATTTGCAGTTACTGATATGTTGAGTGATTCTGCTGTTTAGATTTTGTTTCGTTTGTCCAATGTAGATTAAATTTTTATTGTCGATTCTGTTGCAGTCGGAACACTTTATTTTATAGATGACGTTAGTTTTTTTGAGTTTGTCTATTTTGTCTTTTTTATTTGTGTAAATACGAGCTAATTTATTGATCGGTTTTTTTGCAAATTTAATATCTGTTATGTCATATTTTTTAAAAGTTTGTATCAGTTGGTCAGTTAAATTATGTATATTTGTTATTGAATAATATTTAGAGGTCTATTGGTGTTATTACAGTCTGTGTCCCTATCTAAATTATTAGCTGGATTATTACTATTGTTGGTCTTCAAAACGGTCGGTGGAAAATAATGTGTGATGAGTTTTCTATTGTTATTTTGTAATTGAATTATAGGTTTGTTAACTATATTGTTACTGTAATTATTATGTGTATTAATACTATTATTAAGGTCAGAGAAATCTATTGCTTTATGGTTTAAACCCTTGTGCCATAATTTATGTATTAGTTTTATTGGATAAAAATTTTCTAATAGCATGTTATAAATTCTGTCTTTTGTTGTCTCTAAATAATTCAAACTTGTTAAGGTGATTGCACGGTATATTAAATTGTATGCAGTATTAACTATTTGATGTTTGCTGTGGTTACTGTAAAAATTTAAAATTCTATTACTGGTGATTTCCTTCTTAGTCCATTCTGTGGTTATTCTGTTGTTATTACTATGTACATCAATATCTAAGAATCTTAAGTGGTGATCTATTTCTGCTTCGTATGTGAATTTAAGGTTGGTTATCGAATTGAGGATATCTAAAAAAACCTTTATGTCATCATGATCAATTAACGTCAAAATGTCATCAATATATTTGACGATGATGGGTAGGGGTTTATTATATTGTGCTATTGCATTATCTAAAGTTTTATTCATGATAATTCCTGCTAGATTAACGCTCATGGAACCGCCCATAGGAATACCCTTTATCATTCTGTAATATTCTCCTTTATATGAAAAATAACAATTTTCGCAACAAATTTTAATGCCTTCAATATAAGTTTTTTTATTCTTTATAACTGTGTGAGGTTCAATGTGTTCCCAATTTAAGTCTATGATTTTAATAATATCTTGTATTTTTACATTAGAAAATAAATTTTCCACATCATAACTGACTAATGTTAAATTATCATGAACAAAATGCACTTTTTCAATGATATTCTTAGCTTCTAAGGAATTCTTAACGTCATATCTATTCAAACTATTTAAATAGTTGAGTGTTGGATTTAAATATTTAGACAATCTCTCTGTGATGGAACCTGTATTGTCAACTATGGGTCTAAGTGGATGACCAGCTTTATGAGTCTTAACTAAACCATGAATTCTAGGATTGATATAGTTCGGGTTAATAAGTTTTATTTTATTCTTTTTAATTTATTTTGACTGTATATATAAACATGGTGTGTGTGTGTGTGTGTATGTGTGTTGTATATGGGTATATGTATATATATATAGAGTGCATGTATGTATGAATGCATGTATGTATGATGTGTATATATATATTTTATTTATTCTTTTATCATACAATCTAACATAGTTGTATGGTTTCATGACAAATTGTATGGAAGATTATTTGTAACTTGACAATATTTTGTACTTTTAGATCTAAGTTGTTCCACTGCACCAGAAGATGGCATTGTTAGCCGAAACGTAGTGCGAATATATTATTTTCAATAAAATAGTGGTGAAGTGACATCAGCCTCCAATTTTATCTATAAAACATTTGACCTTCACCTAAAAGAATCTACACCTTAGATGTATTTTTAATAATAATAAATTCTTTATTTATTCTGGGACATGTCCCTTTAGAATAATATTACAAATTTTACATAAAGAAACTTTAGTGTCTTAGAGTATAATAAAACAAGCAAAATAATAAAAATAAAGACAAATATAAACTATTATAATAAATTAAAAGATACCTTCTGATAATTAATAACAAAACTATAAAAAAATAAAATAAAGAGAAAATGTTCACACACACACTATATATATATATTACATACACACACATACACATATCTGTATACATATATAAATCCGAAATACAAATTTTAATTAAAAGAACTTTACAATATTGGTGGAATATTAATGAAATAATACAGTAAATGTTCAAATACAACACAAATAAAATATTATATTCAAATTATCGTTTCTATGTTTTTTACTGCTTTTTATTGAGATTTTCGAATCTATTTAGGTCTCTTTGGGAATTGGATAGAAAGGAAGTGATTGAATAGTCGGGATTTAAAGGTAGGAAGAGTGTCAGAGTGACGAATATATGAAGGAATAGAATTCCATACGGACGAGGAACGGATGAGGAACGATCTGTCGAAAGCTGCGGTTCGATGGGGCGTCACATACAGGTCTGAAGGCCGCGAACGAGTGTTTCGGGAGTGGACGGAGGATATGAATGAAAACATTTCTGAAATGTAGGACGGGCGGGGGAATTGGAAAACTTGAAAGAGGAAGGTTGCCAGAAAGTATTTACATCGGTAGGACGGGAAAAGCCACTTCAACTCTTCATAGAAGTGGGTGACAGAAGTGTCCCTGGATGTCCCGAAGATAAAGCGTAATAAGCAGTTAAATAATCGTTTTAGTTTAGCTCCGAGATCCCCAGAGACACCCCCATACACCGCACAGCAGTAGTCGAAGTGGGGGAATATTAAGGAGCAAACCAGGAGTCTACGGGTTTCAAATGGAAGAAGGTGACGGTGATGATTTAGGAGTTTTAAGGTGGATATGGTGCGTCGAGAGATTTCAGAGACATGGTTCTTCCAAGAAAGAGTTTGATCGAGGGTGATCCCAAGGTTTTTAACGGTTTGGTGGAAGGTTATTGGATTATTATTGAGGAACAGTGTTGGGATTGGAGGAAGTTATGTCATATTTTTTAAAAGTTTGTATCAGTTGGTCAGTTAAATTATGTATATTTGTTATTGAATAATATTTAGAGGTCTATTGGTGTTATTACAGTCTGTGTCCCTATCTAAATTATTAGCTGGATTATTACTATTGTTGGTCTTCAAAACGGTCGGTGGAAAATAATGTGTGATGAGTTTTCTATTGTTATTTTGTAATTGAATTATAGGTTTGTTAACTATATTGTTACTGTAATTATTATGTGTATTAATACTATTATTAAGGTCAGAGAAATCTATTGCTTTATGGTTTAAACCCTTGTGCCATAATTTATGTATTAGTTTTATTGGATAAAAATTTTCTAATAGCATGTTATAAATTCTGTCTTTTGTTGTCTCTAAATAATTCAAACTTGTTAAGGTGATTGCACGGTATATTAAATTGTATGCAGTATTAACTATTTGATGTTTGCTGTGGTTACTGTAAAAATTTAAAATTCTATTACTGGTGATTTCCTTCTTAGTCCATTCTGTGGTTATTCTGTTGTTATTACTATGTACATCAATATCTAAGAATCTTAAGTGGTGATCTATTTCTGCTTCGTATGTGAATTTAAGGTTGGTTATCGAATTGAGGATATCTAAAAAAACCTTTATGTCATCATGATCAATTAACGTCAAAATGTCATCAATATATTTGACGATGATGGGTAGGGGTTTATTATATTGTGCTATTGCATTATCTAAAGTTTTATTCATGATAATTCCTGCTAGATTAACGCTCATGGAACCGCCCATAGGAATACCCTTTATCATTCTGTAATATTCTCCTTTATATGAAAAATAACAATTTTCGCAACAAATTTTAATGCCTTCAATATAAGTTTTTTTATTCTTTATAACTGTGTGAGGTTCAATGTGTTCCCAATTTAAGTCTATGATTTTAATAATATCTTGTATTTTTACATTAGAAAATAAATTTTCCACATCATAACTGACTAATGTTAAATTATCATGAACAAAATGCACTTTTTCAATGATATTCTTAGCTTCTAAGGAATTCTTAACGTCATATCTATTCAAACTATTTAAATAGTTGAGTGTTGGATTTAAATATTTAGACAATCTCTCTGTGATGGAACCTGTATTGTCAACTATGGGTCTAAGTGGATGACCAGCTTTATGAGTCTTAACTAAACCATGAATTCTAGGATTGATATAGTTCGGGTTAATAAGTTTTATTTTATTCTTTTTAATTTATTTTGACTGTATATATAAACATGGTGTGTGTGTGTGTGTGTATGTGTGTTGTATATGGGTATATGTATATATATATAGAGTGCATGTATGTATGAATGCATGTATGTATGATGTGTATATATATATTTTATTTATTCTTTTATCATACAATCTAACATAGTTGTATGGTTTCATGACAAATTGTATGGAAGATTATTTGTAACTTGACAATATTTTGTACTTTTAGATCTAAGTTGTTCCACTGCACCAGAAGATGGCATTGTTAGCCGAAACGTAGTGCGAATATATTATTTTCAATAAAATAGTGGTGAAGTGACATCAGCCTCCAATTTTATCTATAAAACATTTGACCTTCACCTAAAAGAATCTACACCTTAGATGTATTTTTAATAATAATAAATTCTTTATTTATTCTGGGACATGTCCCTTTAGAATAATATTACAAATTTTACATAAAGAAACTTTAGTGTCTTAGAGTATAATAAAACAAGCAAAATAATAAAAATAAAGACAAATATAAACTATTATAATAAATTAAAAGATACCTTCTGATAATTAATAACAAAACTATAAAAAAATAAAATAAAGAGAAAATGTTCACACACACACTATATATATATATTACATACACACACATACACATATCTGTATACATATATAAATCCGAAATACAAATTTTAATTAAAAGAACTTTACAATATTGGTGGAATATTAATGAAATAATACAGTAAATGTTCAAATACAACACAAATAAAATATTATATTCAAATTATCGTTTCTATGTTTTTTACTGCTTTTTATTGAGATTTTCGAATCTATTTAGGTCTCTTTGGGAATTGGATAGAAAGGAAGTGATTGAATAGTCGGGATTTAAAGGTAGGAAGAGTGTCAGAGTGACGAATATATGAAGGAATAGAATTCCATACGGACGAGGAACGGATGAGGAACGATCTGTCGAAAGCTGCGGTTCGATGGGGCGTCACATACAGGTCTGAAGGCCGCGAACGAGTGTTTCGGGAGTGGACGGAGGATATGAATGAAAACATTTCTGAAATGTAGGACGGGCGGGGGAATTGGAAAACTTGAAAGAGGAAGGTTGCCAGAAAGTATTTACATCGGTAGGACGGGAAAAGCCACTTCAACTCTTCATAGAAGTGGGTGACAGAAGTGTCCCTGGATGTCCCGAAGATAAAGCGTAATAAGCAGTTAAATAATCGTTTTAGTTTAGCTCCGAGATCCCCAGAGACACCCCCATACACCGCACAGCAGTAGTCGAAGTGGGGGAATATTAAGGAGCAAACCAGGAGTCTACGGGTTTCAAATGGAAGAAGGTGACGGTGATGATTTAGGAGTTTTAAGGTGGATATGGTGCGTCGAGAGATTTCAGAGACATGGTTCTTCCAAGAAAGAGTTTGATCGAGGGTGATCCCAAGGTTTTTAACGGTTTGGTGGAAGGTTATTGGATTATTATTGAGGAACAGTGTTGGGATTGGAGGAAGGGTTTTAAGGAGGGGATTGGAACCTATTACAATCGCCTTTGTCTTCTCTGCATTTAACTTAAGCTTGTTGGCTGATGCCCAGTAACTAATTCTGTTCAAATCTTCTTGAAGTTTTTCAGTCGCTTGTAATAGGTCCGAAGGAGGGAAGGATAGGTAAATTTGGATGTCATCTTCATACATATGGTATTGGGAGTGATATATATGATGGGGAAGATCATTGATATAAATAGCAAACAGGGTGGGGGATAGTGATGAGCCTTGAGGAACGCCACAGAATAGAGGCAAAGTCTTGGAAGGAGGTTGGCCTGGAACTACCACGTACTGTGATCGGTCGGAAAGGAAGGATTTGAACCAGCTCAAGGAACTGTTGGATAATGGGAGTTTTTTTAGCTTAGTTAGAAGGATTGTATGGTCAACGGTATCGAAGGCTTTGGAAAAATCTAGGAGAATTAGAATGGTTATTTTTTGGTGTTCAATGGCGGATTGGAGGTCTTGGATTATTTTTAGGAGAGCAGATTGTGTTGAATAACCTGGTCGGAAGCCGGATTGGAGTGGGTTGATAAGGGAACGTTCTTCTAGAAAATTTAATAACTGATTTTGAACAATGCGTTCCAGTGGTTTAGAAAGATTTGAAAGCAGAGATATAGGACGGAAGTCGGATGGTAAGGAAGGATTAGGAATTTTATTTAGTGGTCGAACTAAGGCGGTTTTCCAAGATACAGGGAAAATGGAATTTTGCAAGGAAAAGTTGTAAATATGATATAGGATCGGTATAAGAGCTGGGAGACAGGATTTAATTAATTTTACTGGAATGTTGTCCGGTCCGTAATCGTTTGTGTGGGATTTATGAATAGTAGTTATTAGTTCGTCATATGACACATGGGAAAAGAAAAAATTTCTGTTGAAAATTGAATATTTTCCGGATCCCAATACTTTCCCTTACTATACATTTCATATATGGCTAATTCAGAGTAAAAAGATAATAGCGGATTAGTTAGTTAACAGAACTTAATTGGTTAGTTGTTCCCTTAAAATTGAAAGCTACATGACGTATAAAGCAAAATTTAAAGAAAACCCTGGAAGCTACCTGTTACACAGCCATACACCGGGAAGAAGAAAGGAAGAAGACAATAGAAGAAAGTGAAGGCGGAGTTCCCTCAAACCAAGGTCGAAAACCGGAATCACCTTCCGGTATCATCTTTCACGGCGCCTATTTTCATGTAACTTATGTTAATAGCAGCGGGGATGAGCTGGGAATGGGAACTGAATTTGTCTTTTGTCTTAGGTTGCTTGGATCATAGAAATGATCCTCACAAATGTCTATACCGTACTTAATCTCTAAAGGTTAAGATAAGATAAATATTTGTCGTTTTCAAGTACATTACATAAAATATAATAAACTAAACAGAGAGAGAACTGCTTTATTCATTCGCAAAGCTGACCAAATGCATTGGCTTCCTCTTTTATGGTACACAGCATCCTTATCAATACATACTGGACATCTAAAACATATAAATTCATTTTACTTCCACTTACATATATATGAAATATATAGAAAGGAAAAGTATTCTGATCGTGACACTATTGCAATCCGAGTTAGCACCAGAAACACATCATTTAGGGTTCCCAGAGTCCAAATGACCGAATCCCACAAAATGTTCTCTCTGCGTTTAAATATAGCTCGAAAACAATGAGTTTTATAGAACTGAAAGTTCATATTGTGGATGCGTATATAACTGAGGTGTTATAACAACATTTTGAACAAAATCAGCGAACCAGAGGAGTCATTTTGTACATTGTATTTTGAGCATTTTTACGATTTTTTCAAAAACGTCTCTGAATCGCTTTATAAGTGTAATATTTGTTCTGTTTTAATATCATGTGGGCTTTTTCTAATTGAAATAGTCTGATAGCGCTTAAATGGCAATATTGAAAATTGTCTTCCTCTTCAATGAGGGGATTAGCTGTAGCACAGTGGCTATCATAACAGCCTTCTATGCCAAAGATCACGGGGTCAGACCCGTTATGCCTTCCTTCGGAGGGAGCGTAAAAAGGTGGTCCCGAGCCGGTGCGATGACAGTTACTCGTAAAAGATCCCTATTATAATTAAACCTGGATAGGCAAAATTTAGGACTTCCTGTGTAGCATCGTGCGATTAAGCACAATAACATAAAGTTACGTTAAATAAACTAACAGTAACTTTTTTTTTTAATAACTTCTTTATTTAAATCAAAATAAAAACATTTTACAGTGTAATTAGAAGTCATTGTCCCACTAAGGTGAGCCCGTGTCTGAGGAAGGAATTCACCTGCGCAGCACTGTGGAAAATATGACCGATTTAAGTGGACAAAATTCTGAAACTTGTCCATATTTAACCTTTGGGGTCCCAGATCACGGAAAAAATATGAAAAAAAAATTATAAGAAAATTTTACAAAAAATAATTAATTTTTTGACACGATTGGTATTTTAGTAACATCAAATTTATTTTCTAACCTCAATCTAAAACCTGTGCATTTTACGTCATCAGTAAGTCTTTATTATTGTTTTAAAAAAGATCAGAATAAAAAAGCCAAGAAGAAGTAACAGAAGGATGGTGGAATGCGGTAACTGGCAGGATGTGGTTTACATACATTTTTCATGGTTTAGGAAAATCAATAGGTGATCAAAAAATTACGGCATTGGTCGCAAATAATTTATGGTTAACCACTTTAGAAAGATGGGAGATATTCACCCTACCTCAGGCATCTACATTTACATTTTCTTTTTACCGTTTATTTATGCACTGATAGTGCAATAAACACCAACGAATGCCAACATCAGCCAATTAGTTTGCTGGGTATAGAAAGTAATTAAAAAATATGGGCAACACACGGCTTTCACTTTCCTTCGTTTTTAGAATCAACTAAAGAATTTTCAAATACAGTTAGAGATAAAAATGAGTGAAACCATTGAAGAATTAATTAAATGGAATTTCTATAGAAACATCTGTTTTATTAAAAAATCTATTATATTATTATCTAAAAAAATCACTTATTTTTATCGGCTTTTTATCGCTCTATATTAACTTTTAAAGCTTGTGTATGAGATAATATTTTTTTCTAAAATTTTTAGCTTTCCAACGGTATATCATACATGTATATTCTGTTCTTATGTTCAAAAACGAAAAATTGCATTAAAAAAATATTTTTTCTGTTTTCTCCTTTAGTTGGGTATAGAATCCATTCAATTTATATATTTACATGTTTTTTATCAGTGGTAACAAGATAATATAGTTATTTTTATAGAATCAACAAAATTAAAGGTACTTTAGAGGAAGAAATGTGAAATATCGGCATTTAAGCCCTGTAAGACCATTTTAATCAGAATGAAACCTACATGATATTAAAGTCCATTAAATTTTACATCGATATAGCGAGTTTAATCAAAATCGTCGGAACCGTTTTTGAGAAAATCATAAAAAGGTGCAAAATGCATGGTATAAAGTGCCTCTTCTGGTAAGCTCATTTTGATGAAAAATGTTTTGTCACGTCTCGGGCGTATAGTTGTCTTAAATACAAAATTTCAGTTTCATAGGACTTACCGTTTCCATCCTGGAGTTACCACACACACACGCGCACACACATAGACACACACACACATACAGACACACACACACAGACCTTTATGCGGGACGTGGTTATTTGGACTCAGGGGATCCTAAAACGTGTATTTCCGTTGAAAACTGGAATTCTAAAATTTTCACAATCGCAATACTTTTCCTTACTATATATAGTAAGTGAAAGTAAATAAGTGAAAGGAAAAATTAACGCTAATTAAGTTTTTCTATTAACCTAATAAAAAAAGTATATAAAGGATGTTTAGTAACGACTTATGTCAGTATAAGGAGGCTAATACCTCACTGAAACATTTAAACTTTTATTTAATATTTTCAAAAATAAAATTTTCTTCTCCAACTTTTTTTTTCAAATTTATCGTCATGATATATGATATTCCTGTTATCAGCCTATGAGCTCTATTAATACAATTACCGTTACAAGTCGAAAAATCTGGTGCGGGCAACACACGACTTTCACTTACCTCCATTTTTAAAATCAATTCAATCAAGAATTTTCAAATACAGTTAGAGATAAAAATACGTGAAATTATTAAGGAATTAATTAAATTAAATTTCTATAGAAACATGTGTTTGATTTAAAAATCTATTATATTATTATCTAAAATAATCAGTTAGTTTTATGTTCATTTCATCACTCTCTATTAACTTTTAAAAGCTTGTGTATGAGATGATAAATTTTCTAAAAACTTTAGCTTTCCAACGGTATATCATACATGTATATTACTGCTCTTATGTTCAACAACGAAAAATTGCATTAAAAAAATATTTTTTCTGTTTTCTCCTTTAGTTGGGTATCGAATTTATTCAATTTATATATTTACCAGTTTTTCATCAGCGTTAACAAGATAATCTAATTATTATTATTGAATCTACAAAATTAAAGGTACTTTAGCGGAAGAAAATTTAAAATATCGGCATTTAAGCCCTGTCAGACCATTTTTATCTAAATAAAACCTACATGATATTAAAGCCCATTAAAATTTACATCGATATAGCGAGTTTAACCAAAATCGTCGGAACCGTTTTTGAGAAAATCGAAAAAAGGTGCAAAATGCATGGTATAAAGTGCCTCTTCTGGTAGGCTCATTTTGATGAAAAAAGTTTTGTCACGTCTCGGGCGTATAGTTGTCTTAAATATGAAATTTCAGTTTCATAGGACTTACCGTTTCCGCCCGGGAGTTACCACACACACACACACACACACACACAGAGACCTTTTTGCGGGATTTGGTTATTTGGACTTGGTTAAATTTTCACGATCGCATTACTTCCCCTTACTATATACAGTAAGTGAAAGTAAAAAAGGAACAGACTTGAATATTCGAATTTGGATATATTTTTTAACTTTAAACAATTTTATGATAAATCGTTCACGCAATAAGGTATGTTTCGAATCACACGATACATAATGACACAAACATCCATACAGTAAATTCTTACGATCACGACAAATATAACAAATTTCATTCTTCGACACATCACCATCCTAATCAATTTGTTTCTTCTCTTTCTTCCTTCCTGTTACCAGGGCAGACCCAAAGAAGATTTAAATAGATGGCCGAGAGATCTTCTAAACTAAAAATTCAGGACGCTGGTCATGAACAAAATAATACCTCGCATTCGCTAGATGCGCAGCAACGAAGTTACGAATAAAAAAAAAAATAACAATAATATTTTTTTTATTAAACTATACATGAACTTTTGCTCAACTATATATGAACTTTTCTATTAACTATGTATGAAATATGTAGTGAGGGAAATTATTGCGATTGTTTAAACTTGTGAAAACTTAGTCTAAATGACCAAGTCCCGCAAGAAGGTCTGTTTCTTTGTATCCGTGTGTGTATAGTGGTGTGGGTATAGCTCTAAAACAATAATTTGTATAAAACTATTCTATACAACTAATTGTGTTTTAGTGCTGTATATGCCTGAGATGTTATATCAACATTCATCAAAATCGGCGAACCAGAAGTGCCACTTTATTCCATGCAGTTTGCACCTTTTTACGATATTCTCAAAAAACGGATCAAACGATTTAATATGATGTAGGTTTCATGGGTCACTTTCATTTTAGGAAACCTGTTACTAAGGTATGATAACGGTTATTTAAATAATAACTAAGGTTACATCATTGTTGAAAACACACATGATTTATTCACTATCTAACTTATTCGCAAGAAATATTGGAAAAAAAAGTTATTGTTCTGGAGGCCAATAGGCTTTCATTGCCTCTTAAATTTCTATGAATAAATCCTTGCCTTCGTTACGATGCCTCCATACATACTCACACAAGTAAAAGTCAAGCATGCTTCTTCGAGTTCCATTTTCTTTTTTGTTGCGGCGTTTAACATCAGGTATTTGACTTCAAAACTGAATATAATTCTAGCAGACTCATTTTTAAAATATAGAGCACAGATTAACTTTACACACCATGGTGAAATCATATGATTTTACCTGATATAGATTAATCACTCTTTAAATTCATTAAATGGGATCACTTGTAGCTGGGTGGTTAGCATAACGGCCTACTATGCCAAAGGTCACGGGTTCAAACCCGCAAGTGGTTCTAGGATTTTTTAATGGGAGTAAAAAATCCTTAGTTATGCCGTCCTTCGGAGTGGACGTTAAAAGGTGGTCCCGAGCCTGTGCGATGTGAGGTACTCGTTAAAGATCAGTCTCCTAATTAGACCTGGATACGCAAAATTTAGGACTCCCACAGTAGCATCGTCCGATTAGCCATAGTAGCATAAAGTGACGTTAAATAAATAAACAAACAAACAATTAATAAAATAACCGTTATCATAACATAGTAGTAACAGGTTGCCAAAATGAAAAAGACCCGGTTTCATTATGATTGAAATAGTCTGACAGGGTTTAAATGCCGAATAGTAATTTGTACATAGTAAATGTTATGTTTTCCGAACATAAGAATATTAATATGGGTATATAATATACAGTTGGACAGGTAAAAAATTGAAGAAAAAATGTTATCTTATAAGCAAATGTGTGGAAAGTAATGTGACGTGGCGAAAAGGTAATAAATTTAAGTGATTATTGCACTATCAAATTTATATTGTTTAATATAAAACATATGTTTCCATGATTCTTTAAACTTTTTTTCAACTGTATCTTTATTTCATAGTTGAGTTAAATTGATTTTATCAACCGAGGTTAGTAAAAGTCGTGTGTTTCGCGCATCAGATTTTATAATAAATATGCAAGAAATTACTTTGTATTATTACTCTCTTCTATTCCGGTTAAGCATCTTCTAAACCCATTTCTCTAAGGTCATCCTTCACTTTTTATATAAATTTATATTATTTTAAATGTTAATGGATACTTGGTAAACCATAGTTCTTGATACTTCCCTCCAATCCGCTGATGCTTATTACCCCAGTACCCACATACTGTGACTGACGACGCCTTTCCTTCCCCTTATAATCACGGATTAGCATCTCTAATACCCAAGATATGCAGATCCCGGACTTCCGCATCGCGCAGTGCTTGCACCTTACAGCAACACAAAATGATGATGTAAATTCTTGGATAGAGATCTAAATGCAGAAACCTTGAGTAAGGAATCTCTATGACAGAATGTTACTTTTTTTCTAAAACTAACTTATATTAACAAGCTAAAGTTTCCTAACATTTTGCTAGTTCTGTCAGACCTTATGAACGTTTTCCTTATACTCGTTTTATTATAACGGATTGAAGATTAAATACAGTAAGAACATGTCTTTCTTTTTTTAAACTTTATTTTCACCTGAAAAATAAATCCAATAAGCAAATGGGTTGTATTTTACAAATATGGAAAACATGGCATGGTTAGGCACCACCCAGTGGTGCATCCTCACAACATTAAGCTCAACAATATTTTCAGGTCAGGAGGTCCTTCATCCAACTCCTTTTCAGCCTATGCCGAGTTATGTCAGTAGGTATGTTAGTTGTAGCCTTGTTTTGAAAAAATTTGTTAATAGCCATGTAGTTTGTCGTGAAATCATTTGTAAGTCAATCGTATGTGGTTTGTTGTAGTTGGAATACGTAAGTCGGTATGAAGGGTATCGTTTGAAACATACGGTGGAGAGTTGGTTGCTAGTCTTGAAAAAACTGGATTGAAAGGTTTTTTTTTTTTTTTTTTTTTTTTTTTTTTTTTTTTTTTTTTTTTTTTTTTTTTTTTTTTTTTTTTTTTTTTTTTTTTTTTTTTTTTTTTTTTGTGTGCCTATTTAGCTGGTCCGTAAATTTGGTAAGCATAAGTCTGTAGGCGTAAATAAGTAGATACGTTAAGTTTCTGTCTAATGCGTAGTTTAGAGTGTCTATGTAGTATCAAATACAATAGTCTTAATCGAAAGTTTAGCGTTTTACATACTGCCTTGACGTGTGGGCTCCATATCAATCTTTTGTCAAAATTTAATCCCAAGTACGTTACTGTATGGTAAATGGTAATTGTTTATGTAAACTGAAGGCCAGAGGCAGTAAGAACATCATTTTAAAAAATTGCATTTATGAATAAAATATAAAGTTTGCTTTATCTTAAACAAAGGACATTGTATTAATTATAATAATAATAATAATGACACAGTAGATAATAATAATAACAGGCTAATTGAATCCGTTAAGCAGATCACAGTTCAGACATAACACAGTCCTCCCATCGACCCTTTGCGCTACCTATCGGACGCCTTCCAATGTTTTTGTAAAAAACAATAGATACAAGAAGAATATGTGTCACACCTGTACACTTCTAAATAGTTCAAAAATAATTTAAATCTCAACTGCATATAGTGATCCACCTTTATTTCTTATTTAGCCATGAAAAAACGTATTTATCTTTTAAATGTTGTAATACTGATTCAATGTTTCTTATTTAGTTTACTATTATTTTTAGTACTCCCCAAACTACATAAATGTATTAAAAATTCTCAAGAAAAATTATTCTTTTGTCTAATTCACTATTCATCTTACTTCGAAGGATTTAATTAGGAGGTTGATGGAGATACAATTACGGCAAAAAAAGACCCATTAATAAATATTTGAACAACCTTGATTCCTATACTATAGGTTAAGCTAGGTTTTAGAATACTATTTCATAGTATCTATAAATAATAAATAACTATATAAGTTGACTTTTTAAAGTTTTAATATACATTGTATATAGATGAATACATTATAAATGAAAGCTTTATTTTACAATAGCTTTTGAAAGTTTTTTTTCTAATGTAGAAATCTCGCTAATAGGAGTCAAGATTTCTAGAAAATATTAAGTTAATTTTAGTTTGATTTTACGTTTTGAAAAATTGAATTGTTGATTAATATAATTACTAAAAATTCTTACATATGTGTATGGTCTTATAAATAATAAAAAATTAATAAAACAAAATCTAAAACATTTTATGTTTTATTTATTTATTTGACGTCTCTTTATGCTGCTGTGGCTAATTGGACGATGCTACAGAGTGAGACCTAAATTTTGCCTATCCAGATCTCATTAGGATACTGATCTTTAACGAGTACCTGCCATCGCACAGGCTCGGGACTACCTTTTAACGTCCCCCCTCCCCCTCCAAAGGACGGCATAACTAAGGATTTTTTACTCCCATTAAAAAATCCTAGGACCACATGCGAGTTTGAACCCGTGACCTTTGGCATATTAGGCTGTTATGCTAGTCACCCAGCAACAGGTAACTCCTAAATCTTTTCAGCATTGTTCTATAAAAAATAAATCTATATACTACCATTATAACTACTTAACAATCAAGGTTCAAATTGCTAAAAGTATAAAGGCAACCCTAATTACCACTCGTAAATAGTTACAATAAATTATATCGTTTAGTCATCTAAATGACCTAATGGGAAACCGGAAACTGAGTCATGATAAAACAAGTAACAATAATAAATGCGATTGCAATTTAAACATGGAACTAAGAGCCTTGAAAAGATCGCGACATGAGAGAACACGAACAAGCATTCTTATTTTCCTTTCGCCATGAATTCATTAGTATTACAACAACTTGGTCCAATGAATTCAAATTAGGCAGTAAAATGATGCCGATTCACGACAATGCCTCAATGAGCCTGATCTCTTCTGCATGAGTCTTGTCGGATCAACGTTGACCTTTATAAACTGATCGTATCGGTATGAAGTGTGCTCCGCGGTGACATAATTTTTTATTTCTTTCGTATTTCAACAATCTAGTAAATTAAATTTCGTTTAATAGCATCTAACCAGATGAAATGCGATCCATAAAGAAACGTAAGGAATATATAGAATTGGATAGAATATACCTTTATTGCAATCGGGAAAGTCCCCATACAATAGGAGTGTGTACATAAATAATATTTTGTAGACGATTTTATATTGGTATAACAAAAAATATATAAAAAAATAAATTTTATTAATTTACAATCGTTTTTGTTTAAGCTTTAATGTTATTTGCTGTCTGCAAAAAAAAAATTTGCAACAAGCAAATATGATGACTTCCGAAAGTCGGTTAAAGCAAGGCATCTCTAGGCCACCGCCTCAAAAGTCGTCGGGGTGGGTTGTACGGGTTAGTGTAGGTCTGTCAGTCTGTCATGAAATCTTTTATAATATTCTGTGGCTGTGTCTGAAACTGTGAGTATGTCCAAGTCCTTGTGAAGTAATTCGTTGCTTACATAAAACGGTGCATCCACGATTTTTCGCAATATTTTCGATTGAAGGGTCTGAATTATTTGGATATCAACGCCATAAATCAAGTATGGGGCAGCCGAACAATAAACTCAAAGGATAGAACTCTTCAGAATGCAGTTATGGGTCGAAACTGTCAAGTTTTATTCCTAAGTTCACCAACTTATTGGCCAACAGATACGAACAGGATTCCAGACGTACTGGACTTATTTATTACTAAGGGACTGAACTTACAGCATTGTGATATCACAAACCTTACTGACCTATCATCTGATCATTCACCTCTTTTGATGGCGATGAACTTAAAACCAATTGCTAGGATTCCAGGCCCGACGTTATCAACTGGAAAAACGGACTGGTGCAGGTTTAGGGCATTTATCGAAAACTCGTTATCCCTCAACACAAAGATACGTACACCGGAAGATTTGGATGATGGAGTGCAGCTCCTGACACAAACTGTTCAAAATGCTGCCTGGGGCTCCTCTATTCCCTATAAGGAAACAGAGCACCATCAAAATAAGGAATTTCTTCCACCACACATTCGACACCTAATTGAACTGAAACGAAAAGCGCGAAAAACTTTGCAAAAGACTCGTTATCCCACTGACAAAAAAATAAATAACTAAAAAAATAAGGGTTGTAGTGTTTTGTTTTTGTTTTTTTTTAAACCTTTATATACAATCCGGACAGTAATTTCATATTTCCATTTTGGTTAAATCAGCCATTTTTATAAAATCTTTATGCTTTTGAACTAGGGTTTTAATAATATTTTTCCTGTCTTTTGCATTCTCAGAATCCCTAAATGTGTCTATGCATTGTACGTTATAAATGCTGTTTAGTTGCCTCAGTTGTAGCGAAAAGTTGTTTTTTATGGTATGAGAAAATTTATCAGCTAATCTACTGAGTTTGGTGAGACGTATTTTTGGATACCTGGAGTCCCTTACAAAGGAACGTAAAATAAATAAATTTAATTTATTGGCGTAAAGATCATTGACGAACTATAAAGACACCCGATGACTATCACTCTCAAAAGCATAATGACTCGAACAAGGAGTGATGATTCGGTGTTTAGAGTGATGTTTTCAAAGGCTCCGCTAATGGTTACTACACTTTATCATCTAATTTTTTCAATCCCTACCATTAGATGAATTTATACAGCCATAGAGCATTTTCTATGAATTATCCTTACGTTTAGCATTACATCTGTAGGCATTGAAGTTATTATTTGTTTGGAAGCTTTTTGAATCAAAAGGATGTAAACATGTATATCATGATAATTCATATATTCCAATAATTCACATTGCACCCATCTTGACTAACGTATAACTATGAGTTCACAAATAAGACTAAAAAATCAGAAACTGTTCGCCGTTTACGACTACTTTAAAACATACAGGACAAACCTCTAACCTTCCATTCACATGACCATGCCTATCGCGGCTAACGGAGTAGAGTGGAGCTTTGGGGCTTCACTGAACCATAGAATTCTCATATTCTATCCTTACGATCCTAATTTATTTATAAAATCATCAATGCACCTTTCTCTGTCATGAATCGAATAATCTACAATAACCTGAATTTTTCATATGTTGCCCATTTAGTCCGAACCAGATACCATTCCTTCCATGACACTCAATTTTCACTTGGTCAATCCTTGCTCCATCTTCGATAACTGGTAATCCACCGAGGAGTAAAAAAAAAAAGAGCCACGAGACCTTCTTACATGGTTCTAATTAATGTGCTACCATTTTAGTTAACGAAGAAGTAAAACCAAAATAAACAAGTGGTTTCTCTAGAGGTTTGTTTCGTCATGAAATTTACTTGTTATCATGGGATGTAATGAGCACTTCTAAAGTAGCAACAGCAAGAAGTAGTATTAGGTTTGAACGGACGACCTTGGGCATAGAATTCTGTTACACTAGCCACAACACTAGAGGTGACTCCCTCATAAATTTGTTTAAACTCTTAGAGACGTGTCCTATCTCCCTCGCTCAAGAAATACACTTTCTGTGCCTTTTCTAGATGAGGTCATGTATTTTTTTAAACTTTCATTTATTATGAATCCTGCTTTCCTAGCAGCATTTTCAATGTCTCTAAAACGCTCATTCTGATGTTTTACTGAGATGGCTAAATCGTAAGCATAAGCAAAGCATTGAGTTGTATTCTTATACATAAATCCTTCTGCCTTGGTTTTGGTTGTTCTCAACATCATTGCAAGCACCATATTAAATACGTACTTTCTACAACGGGTCTTGTTGCTTCTTTTTGAACTAATAGACTATAATCAATTTATTATTATAGGAAAAGGTTAAAATATATGGAAAATGTATTCAATAATATAGTTAGATTATTACTGGTAAAACAATGTTTTAATTTTGTGTCCATGTTGTTTTTGTTTATCGTATTGGATAAAAAGTTATCCATAAATAATAAAGTTGAGATAGACAGGAAAACCAATTGCATCTAGAGAAGAGTACTGTTGGTTGGATGCGGAACTGTAACTAATTTCATAATTCAATTGAGACAGAAAAAAAGTAAAAGTTGACCAAGTTCATTGTTCGGAGCAGTGATTGATCTAAAAATAAACTACGTTACTATCAACCTTGGCAAGAACAAACGTAACACGCTGTCTATATATGGATGAGTGAGATTTAGCCAGAAAAGTCCATTTCCTATAAATGTAGATCTTTTATATTATTAATGGGAACCGGTAGAGTATAAAAAAATAATAGCTAAGATATATAGCAAATAAAAATTTATAATAAATTATTTTCTGTTAACTTTAAATGTTTATTCACACTTTTTAATTATTTTATTTAGAACCAAATAATAAGGAAAAGTCTCCAATGCAACACACCTAATACCTCGATTCACCTTTGACCTTGACGGAAAAAGCATATTTCTTACATATAATAAACCATCTAAATAATTCTTGTAAGATGGTTTGAGTCATTACTCCAAATGCACACGTCGTTTTTAATGATCCTACCTCATTCCCTTCCACTTTATTTTTAAATGATTATAATGCAGAAGCCTATCTGATGAACAAGATATTTTGAGATGTTCGCCGTTTTAGGCTACTACACTTACTAGACAAACGGTCAAACCTTCCTCTGAACTACATGACGTTTATAAGAACAATCTGGACTTACGGAGTACAGCTTTGGGGCTCTACTAAACCATCAAATTCTTCCCGCATCCAATCCTTACAATCCAAAATCCTTCGTAAAATCCTCAACGCTCCTTACTTTTTCACGAATAAGCTTATCCATAAAGACCTTAATGTTCCTTATGTTACTGATTTGGCCCGGATCAGGTATCAATCCTTTCATGACAAACTCCATTCTCACTCTAACCATCTAGTTTTAATCCTTTCTTCCTCTTCAATTCCAGATAATCCTCCGAGGCGCCTGAAAAATAAATGGCCCCGGGACCTTCTAGTTTAGAATATTTTTAGAGTGCTTCCAATGGGAAGCTTCCCTACATGTATATCATGTCATTGTATTATATAACACATTTACATTTACATTTACTTGATGTATTTTTTTTTTGTTAATACAGTTGTAAATACCTATAAAATGTTTTGTTTTTTATATATTACGAGATAATTGAATAGCTTCGTTAGATTTAATTTAGGATTTCTAACGTAAAGGACGTATCGCTGTTATATTGAACTGGTATGGTTTTATCCAAATAAACTCCAAGCGTGATTCCCAATTTAGATGCATTTGTATTCAGTCCTTATGAGAAGAACAACTATATATGAATGGTTATTTATCGAAGAATATCTAAATGATTATTATGATTTTAGCATTTTCAATGACCCTTCAGGGTAGAGGCAACAAAAAAACTTTAACAAATACTGAGTGATGATGATACGTGATCCCTAAGTTTTGAGTCATACATTTGAATTTTACAAGACTGAGTCAAGGTAGACCCGACAAGATTATCGCTTAAATCTGCACACAGAAAAAGATGTACAAATTGCAGGACGCACAGTAGGAGGATGTTTATGAGGATAAAATGCATTTTTATGGTTACAAAAAAGTTCAGAAAAGAATTTGGCGAAAGAAATTAGTCAATAAAAATGCTTTATTTAATGATTTAGTAAATAAAATAACTATTCCTACAGAATCAAATTATTTTTTGTAAAAATGGGTGATAAAAAGAGCCTCGTGGAAACCACTATTTTAAATTGTTTAGGAATCCTGCATAAATAATGGAAAAATAATAAATAAAAGAACGTAAAATTACCAGATCATTCAGTGTCAAAAGAATTCGGAAATCGTAATATTCTGTTATTTAATGGCTTCGAATGTTCATATTCTCACTAATTTCCACATACCTGTGTACTAAACAATTCTTCTCCCTCATGTAACTGATACCTAACCTTGGAAAGATATGTTTCTAAAATAAGGCCCTAAAGTAAAAACAACGTAACGATCAAATAACGGCTTCGAATAATTTTTAAAGAGAAAAAGTTGAAATATAAAAAAATATTTATGAAAATATGGGGATAGTTGGGTACAATGTGGAGGTTATAATAATAAAATATAGAAGCAAAAAAGTCACCGTCTAAAAAATATCAAATGTTAAAAAGGAAAGTCTGATTATTGATTAAATAAGAAAAAATACCTCAAATAAGTAAACTTCAACTTATTTCGGAATTTTTCAGAACTTCTGGTTGCACAATAAGTGTTCCAACGGTTTGCCAGGGTATAAAAAAATTAAAGAAAACGAAAAAGAAAAAACGAAAAGAAAAACACCGATTAGGGATTAAAATATTACTGGTCCGTATGTAAAGGCACGTCGGTCATTCGAATTCACTTTTGGTTTCGAAACCATTCCGAGAAATCGCACAATGGACTTGAGGCATTTGAATGCCTCACCCGCCTGAGATGACGCACTCAATATGGGTCAAGTGGGTGCAACCAATTTCTTACTCTACATTGGGGTATAGTCTACTTTGGAGTAGGAGTTTTACACCTCGGTTCGTAATTCTAATATGTATGATAGTTTGTACAACTTTTAAAACACTGATAATAGTTAAATGTAATACAAAATCCATTATATTTATGATGTAATTTTACCTGAAATATGTTTTCTGTGAATATATAGGAAAAAGGACAATATGGAAATCTTTCTGGACCTACGTACTTGAACTGTTGGGGACAGCTACATTTTCTTACATGAAACGCATCACTACAATCCAAAGAGCTCCAAACAATAGTTAATGCACCTTATCTTGTCAGCAACACCTTACACCACGTCTTTAAATTTAAAGGAGTAATAATCCTGTAATTAATCGCAAAAACCTTTCTCCAACACTACCTCAATAAATTTAATTTATTGTTGTACTACTGATTTATAATTTTATTTAGTTAATATTCCATTTTATTTTACACGACCCACATTCTCTTGATTTCATCAGAACCTTATTTATCACTCTAATCATCTAGTACGATCCCAACCCTCTTCGAAGATAGAAACGGCAGTGGCACCGAGAAATTATGTTAAATTTCAATTTGGTTTGCTTGTGACTATTGCGTACTCACTCAAGCTCTAATGACGCAGCTGAAAGAGAGGAGCTTGAATCCCTTTGGTTCAGCTTTTCCTCTACACGTAATATTTAAATACGGACCAGTAATATTTATAAATATTTTTAACCCCTAATCGATGTGTTTTAATCTGTTGCGCGCAAATTAATTTTTGAATTAAGTTAGAGTTGAAAGAAGGTTAAAGAAGTACATTGAGTTTCGATGCAAACATGTCTTTCAGATTAAATAATCAATTATATTATTATCTACAACAATCACTTAGTGTTATCCGATTCTCATCACCCTCCATTACATATACAAATGTTTGTAAAATAAAATATTTTTTATTAGATCATAATCATTCCAACGGTATGTTATTCTTCTATATCACTACTTATGTCAAAAAACAAAATTTTCCTGTAAAAAATATTCTGGCTCTTTCATCCTTAATTTGGTTATCGAATTCGTTCAACTATAGTATATTATATTTGCCCGTTTTTATCATATACAAGATGAAATGGGTATTTTTTCAAACCTACAAAATCAAAGATAGCCTAGATGAAGAAAATTTAAAATATCGACAGTTCCCGTCAGTTACTTCAAACAGAATGAAAGGTACGTGGTATTACAGCCTATTAAATTTTACTTCGATAAAGAGAGCTTAATCAAAATCGTTAGAGCCGTTATTTTGAAAACCTGAATAGGTGAAAAAGGAATGGTATAAAGTAGTTCTTTTGTTTTATACTTGAAAAAGACCTCTCAGGCATATAAGCTCCTAAAATATGAAAATTCAGTTTATACTTTAGCAATAAATTTCCAAAGGGTTATTTTTCGTATATATTGCAACTTATATGTCTATAAAAGGGTTTTCAATATTGTACAATTACTTGTACAGACCGTCAAATATTTAAATTTCAAAAAAGGTACTATTTCGGTAAATATTTTGTAAATTTGGCATTTCAGCAATATCAAATTCTGAAACCTATGTGATAATAATTAACATTTAATTATCTAAAACTTATTGTATGGAATTTAATTAAAATTAAATATCCTCGATATTTGAGGAAATTCGCCCGCTGAAAGACCTATTCTACGCACCACTTCTACCATGTTTTCTTTTTCGTTTTCTTTAATTTTTTTTAAGCTGGCAAACCGTTGGAACACTTATTGTGCAACCAGAAGTTCTGAAAAATTCAGAAATAAGCTGAATTTTACTTATTTGAGGTTTTTTTTTTTTTTTTTATTTAATCAATAATCAGACTTTCCTTTTGAACATTTAATATTTTTTAGACGGTGACTTTTTTGCTTTTATATTTTATTAGTATGACCTCCACATTGTAACCAGCTATCCACATATTTTCATAATTTTTTTTATTTATCAACTATTACTCTTTAAAAAATTATTCAAAGCCGTTATTCGATCGTTACGTTGTTTTGTTTTTAGGGCCTTATTTTAAAAACATATTTTTCCAAGTTTAAGTATCAGTTACATGAGGGAGTAGAATTGTTTAGTACACAGGTATGTGGAAATTAGTGAGAATATGAACATTTGACGCCATTAAATAACAGAATATTTCGATTTCCGAATTCTTTTGACACTGAATGATCTGGTAATAATACGTTATTAATTGTGTATTTTTTAAAAAAGTAAACATTTCGGTTATCTGGTAAGCCATTTTGCTTTATGGGAGTCTCTTTTAAGGATTTGTGAGTTAAAAAGAATTATATAAATAAATATTTATGAAATATACTTATTGAAAGATAAGAAATACGAATTCCGGATACTTTTGACACTCACTGTAACTTCTCGTTTGCCTATTTAATTGAAAAAGTTATTGTAACTTATATTTTTAATACATTTTCACGATTACAATACTTTCTCTTACGCTATAGTTTACATAGATCCGTGAAAGTAAAACAGATCAATTAACCTACAAACTAAATAGATATAAACCACAAACGAAGAATAATTTTCTTAAAAGAGCATGATATCCTCACAGGTCTCATCAAGTTCTTACAAGATCCCTCTCTGCCTTGACATACTCAGCTATGCTGCTAAATCATTGAATGTCAATTAAGGTTTATTACGTTTATTTATGCTTTATTGGCAATTCATATTCTTCATAGTTTTTATTTAACAAACGAGTTTTATCTAACGAAAGATTTTAATCAATAAAAAGTGAACAAAACATTGAACACAATTTATTAATAAAATTTCATATTTTAGCAACGTATTTGCCTGAGATGTCACTACAACTTTTTCGACAGAATCAGTTCATCGGAACATATCGTTCCTATCTCCAAAAACTAGGAAAAAACACTTCTTATGAACAAGAGAGCACTTTAATAACAGTCGAAAATCAGAGTCTGTTTTCAAGTTTATTAATATAATAATTTAGGAAACGTCTTGTTGGAGAAGTTAGTTGAGGGTGCAGCCAATAAACACACAAATAAGTACAAAGTGTATTTAATTAACACAATTAAGTAATAAACTTAATTAAGAAAACTTTTAAATAAGAATATTTTTAAATTATTTCATATTTACTTTATCTTTATCTTATATTTAAATTAATTAATTTTACTTAATCTTTTTTTTTTTTGTATCCATTATTTAATTTTTATATTTTCTACATTTATACTCCCTTTTTACTATTCTCATTAATTTAAAATACTAGACCTGATACGTATAAATTTGTTTTTAAAAATGTAGACTGATAGAAATAATCAAATATAGAAAGAGTAAAAATTAACATTTTGAACATTGCTCGAAATATAGATCTATATAAATACAAATCTCGTGTCACGATGTATGTTCGCGATAAACTCTGAAATTACTGAACCGACTTTGATCAAAATTCGTAAGTATCTGTTATTTGGTCCAACTTAAAAGATAGGATAGTTTTTATCTATTATTATTGCTACTTTAAATGGTTGAAAAATATATTTTTGTGAAACGTATAACAAAACTTGTTTAACTGTGGCAATAATTATTAGTTCAAATATAAATGTGTGTTGATAGCTTCTATTCTAAATTATAAAATATACATTCACTCCATAGTGTTCAGTTATGATAACATACATATTAGTTGGCGACGAGAATCCTGGATTACTGGAACCTAAAAAAAAACACGTTTTTACTTTTTTTCTGGAGGAAAGCTTCACCTACAATTGAAGAAAATACGCATCTAAGTTGCAAAGGAGTTATGATGATATACAACGGTTATATTTAAAAGATAAAAGATGTTATTGAATAATTTGGATGTGGCTACTTGGTACTGGTATGTTATTGTAACATAGAGTAAATAAAATTGATATTTGACATGAATTAATAATCATTTACTTATCATAAACAGAGTAGCACATTGCTATTCACCTGTATTTCTTTTTGATATCCTCATTCAACATAGTCACTATCAACATATTTCGTTATTTGTACCAATTTTAATTTAAATTATTTTATTTATCTAATTGAATTCACTAAACTGGAAACAAAGATAATCAAGTGTAGTTTTTGTTCTATTTTTTCAATGGGTCTCGATATTAGAAACAGATTTTTTTATAGTTATATTAGATTCATTATAGTAATAGGTTAAGTTGTTCTAAAATCACTTTCCTCAACAACCATAATTCTAACTTTAGTCCAATAAGTTGCCATTTTACTCTGTTAATATCCAATAGCGATCCAGTAGAAGTAGGCATACCCAAAATTACTCAATATATTTTAGTTGTGACGTAATCGTGATAAATAGTCACGTTTGCAACATAAATGAGATTGATATACATTGATCCAACGAATGGTAATATTTTCACTTGAAAACAACTTTGATAAATGTAATTTTTAAAAATATAATATTTATATTTCTTATACGTCTTATAATATTGGAGTAATTGTTGACCGTTTAGACTATATGGTGGAGAAGTTGGTAAGGGTGCAGTCACCAAGAAACCACACCAGTAAAAAAAAAAAAAGTGTTTTTTGGTAGTTTCTTTGTTACTGCATCCCCAAACAGCTGCTCCATCATATGCGTTTTATAGTTACTACTTATAAACGCATTTATGCAATTTTAAATACAGAGAAAATAAAATATTCGCGAGATAAGCCGCGGGTTACAGCTAGTATACATATATAACTCACAATATAGAGAACACCCATTCTTTTGATTGCCCCTTCCATATGCAGCCATGCAAACCCACACGATGTCTGCGTAAGCGGTAAAATTGTTCGTGGTCTGGTACGTTATTATAATAATTACTAGTTATTAGAATTTTAAAAAAGAAAATCCTACAGCTTACAACAATTATGCTATAATATTTCAATACATAAAGAATAGATATATTAAGATTGATAGAAAATAAAACTTTTTATTTAACAATTTATTTCTTTTTAAGTTTATTTATTTAATCTAATTTTTTATAAATAATATTTTATTATACTTAAATACCGAACAGTAATTAAGAAAAATAAATAAATATCAGTAATAAAATATTGCATATACAAGTTAGTTGGAGATGATAGATTTTTATTCGTAAATTTTAAGTTTTAAATTTCAATGGGTAATTACTTAAAACGTAAACAAACTGAATTCAAAATCACAGAAATTAAATAAACAAAAGCAGGTCATAGTGTCCACGAGTATTATTTGTGAGATAGAGTTATTAATTGAAATTTTGATTTCTAAAAGGCCCTATATCCATTCAAGAAAATTTTTCAAGAAACGCAAAAATCACTTATTAATTTATCACTGAAACAATTTATTTTATTATTCTCGCATTAAATTCAGGGATTTTTTTTTAATACGTTAGTAAAATTATTTTTATGTTATAGTAGTAAATGTTTTAGTATCACTTGGGACGCTATTGATTCTGTAATTAGTAACTTTTAAAAATTACTGTATTTCTGAATCGTGTTTTAAAAGCTTAGAGTGCTTTTTGGTTGACGATATAAAAATACTAAAAACTAAACGATATAAAAATATCTCAACAGGTTGCAAATATTTTGACTAGTAGAATTTTAAAAATACTGAACTGGATGGAACACCAAACCATAAAACACTGATTGATAACAAGCAATTAACTGTTGTCAACCTTCCATATTATTTAAACACCTAATTAAAAGCAAACGTACCTAAATTTGTAAATTATTCAATAGAATAAAAAAATAATACAAAAATAATAAATACAGCCATAAATTATATCCATAGAGCAATTAAACTTACAGATGAACAATTCATGAAAGAAGTCAAATCAGAAATTTATAACACAACACTTCCTAAAATACTTATTAACAATTTATGGTACAATTATAAAAAAGTAGAAACAATACTACAAACAAATAATAATAGTAAAATTATTAATCAAAAAGAAAATTGTAAAAACATAGAAACAGATCTAATTAATAAAATTAAAAAAAAAAAAAAAAAAAAGTTTATAACTCAATTTTTCATGATGATAATATTACAGATAACTCAGAAATAAAAACCCATAAACAATATATCAACAACAATTACAAAAAATACCACAAATTTACATATATCGCAAAATTAACAGAAACAATAAAAAGTACTTTTAAAAAATACGCATAGACCATATAAAAATACTCGATGAACCAGCGGTGGAAACATTTACTAAATGTGTCCAAAGAGCAGCATGGTCATCATCTCAGAAGATAACATCGAGATTAGATCATTTGCCAAAATACCCTCAATATCAAGATCACAGCCGAGAGAAGAGCTCGTAAGGTATGGCTGACTAACAGACTTCCTTCAGACAGAAAACACTTTAACAGACTGAACAACGAACTTAAACGACAAATACAAAAATTCAACCGAACTAACTACGATGCCTATTTAAACAATCTATCAGCTGACGATGGAAGCTTGTGGAAGCATACCAAGAAATTGTTGAAACATTGACAGGTGTCAGTACCACTGCGAAAAGAAGATGGTTCATGGGCCGTGTCAGATTGAGAAAAATCAGAAATTTTTGCTGATCATCTTTCCTCTGTTTTTATACCACCGACTGACTACCCTAATACAGAACATGAAAACTTAGTTAAAAGTACTCTGGACATTCCACTACAGTTAACACTACCTCCTACATCATTCACTCCTTCACAAGTCGCACAACAAATCAGACACTTACCTAAAAGAAAAGCCCCAGGTTATGATTTAATAACTGCCGAGGCGCTCCAACTGATGCCCAAGAAAGCTCTGGTGTTCCTCACGACAATATACAATTGCATACTTAGGACAGCTAAATTCCCAGTACAGTGGAAATACTCAATCATAAAAATGATACACAAAAAAGATAAAGACATGTACAAACCCTCCTCTTGCAGGCCTATTAGTCTCCTTCCGATATGCTCTAAACTTTTTGAAAAATTAATTTATAAAAGATTGGTTGACATACTGACTGAGCAAAAAAAAATACCTGACCATCAATTCGGTTTTCGCATGTCTCACTCAACGACACACCAATTACACAGAGTTCCTGACTCCATTGCAGGAGCACTAGAAAAAAAGCAATTCGCAACTGAGGTATTTTTGGATGTTGCCCAAGCGTTTGATAAAGTCTGGCACGAGGGGCTTCTGTTTAAATTCAAGAACGTACTACCTTTACACATACTATCTTATTATACACTCTTTTCTCTCTGATAGGTTTTTCTCTGTTCGGCAGGGCTCAGAAACTTCTTCAATCCGACCAGTCTTGGCAGGAGTACTGCAAGGATCGATACTTGCTCCTCTCCTATACATTGTATACACACATGACATACCAACTCACCCCACCACATTGATTGCTACTTACGCGGACGATACTGCAATTCTAACATCAAACGGCGATCTCATACTGGCCTCACTGACTCTACAAAATCACTTAATGCTACTACGAAATTGGTACAATCTTTGGAAAATTCATTTAAATCACGACAAATCAAAACACGTAACGTTTACACTACGACAAAACACTTGCCCACCAATTTTTATCGACAACAACCAAATTCCTCAGACAAACTCTGTATATACCTAGGACTGACACTCGATCGAAAGATCACTTGTGGCCCACATATCAAGATGAAAAGACAGACTGTCAACCACCGACTGAAAATACTATACTCTCTTTTTTTCAAAATTAAAAATTTAGACAGAAACTGGATACATACACATACCTTCTTAAGCCAATATTGACTTACGCTTCACAGATTTTTGGTTCAGCAAAAATGACTCACATACAAAAACTGCAATCATTTCAATCGAAAATTTTAAGACTCATAACGACAGCTCCTTGGTACGTAAACAACAGAACCCTACATACGGACTAACAGCAACCAACAGTTGACCAATATATACGAACACTCTATTCTAGATCGTTAGATACGTTAGTACATCACAAAAAAATAGAAATAGAAAATTACTAGAGGCAATACACATTACAAAAAGTAATAACAGAACAATAAATTTCAAAAAAGATATTAAAAAAAACCTAGGAACACATTACAAAGACATCATAAATAAAGTAAATACAACAATAACCCAAAAATCATAATTAAAATATATAATTAATAGAAATAAAAATAAATACAGGTCACAGGGATTACATAGAAATACTAGAATCGTAACAAAATGTAAAATTAGAAATAATGGAAACAGTTAGCAAATAAACATCTAATAGGACGAATAGTAGTAGGCTAGAAATGTAAAATAATGTGCCGTGTGTTAAAAAGTGTTTTTAAAAAAAGGTAAATCATGTTAATAAGTTTTAAAATTAATAATGGCGATATAAATTAAATTAATAAATATAATTTTCAAAGACAAATATTCAAAAAATGTAATATCACTAATTAAACTATAAAAAAATAATTCCAGTCTTGATAATGGGGAAAGAACTTCGAAACGTAGATAAAATAAGTAATAAATTGTGAAGAACAATAAATGTGTGAAAAAAGGAAGTTAAGGAGTGCATTTTTGAGAGTGAAATATTGAAAAAAACTTCCTAAAAAGTTACAAGCAAAAAACTAATAACTAATATGAATCAATATAAAGTTTCCAAGTTATTTCATTTATTTATAATAATTTTTTATAAGCGTTATTAATAGTTTTGTATAAAATTTAAATGCGATTGATACTATTAAATTTAATTTGCAATGCGAAAGAAATTTTGAAATAAAACCTTTTAATTTGTTTTTATTTCATTTTATCTCAACAGATCGTCCCCGTAGTCAGAAATCCTCTTGGTGATCACCAAGTCTCCATAAAGTGATTACAAAAAAAAAGTTTTACAAATTACTGTTGAGTGTCGTCTTAAAGCATTTTTCATAAAAACTGTAAAAATAATCGCTGTTTATTGGCTTCTTCAACACTTATTAAACAAACGTTCTAACTTTAAATTTACATGTCTATCATGAGGATTAATAATTATAAATAAATATTTAAAAAAAAAAATGAATAAAACAGCCATGTTAAATCTTTCCAAAAAGCACGCGATCTGTTATGTAGCATGATCTTGCCTTAATGAACTCGTACAAGGGGACTGACTGGAGGCGATCACGGGCGCTGGACGGGATAATAGAGCAGAAGGTATCCAAACAATCCGGATAGCGTCCACCGGCCGTGACGGATTAGCGAAGGAAACCCTTCAGATTTATTCATTAGCACAACTAACAGAAGATACCGCCCCGTGGGAGGGGAGCAACTCTTGCCCAAGCAGAAGTGGGGACGGCTCTCACCCGTGAAGTTATAAAGCAGCTCTCCGGCACCACGGCTAGCTACTTGTGAAGTGTCCAGTGAGCAGGCATGAAGATATTTCTAATCGTAAGTCACATATATAATGTATAACATATATATTAACATAGTATAGCTTCGTGTCCATGTCCGATGGCCGCGTCGATGTTATGGATTGGTGGTCACCTTGTCCGACCTTCAGGGTACCCCGGCACTCCGGAATATTTCGGAAGGGTTGTGTTTATTTTGTGTCCTAGAACTTTCTAGTGTCCGTGCACATTTAAACCAAAGATACAGTAATAATTATGTGTACAAGTGTAGTTAGAAGAAAGAAGGATTATCTAAACAGAGGATTTGTTATTGAAGCACTATCATTGACTAAAACTAAAAAAAAAAAAAAAAAAAAATTAATAAAGTATACTTAAGGGCAATCTATTATAAAAGTGGTCACATGAGATAATTATTTAAATACAATTTATAAAAGCAGCCCATTTATAAGATTAGGATAAAAGAATCTAGTAATCTATAAAACAAAAAATGTTTACAAGCAGTGACACCCAATCATAATTGGTATGTAAGAATCCATTAAAAATATAACAAAAAGAAAAATAGATAAAAAAAAAATTAATATATATTTTTTTAAATATCTCCATTACAATGAGAAACAAGCAGTTTTCAAAAAAAGAAATACAAACATTAAATTAATATGAACACATTCCAAAAAATGTACATATACACACACACACACATACACACAAGCATACCTACATATGTTCTTAATATGTACAATAGATCCTTAATGGATTAATATAATATTGGTAATAATGTAATTATTTATTAAATGTTCAGATTAAAAAGGGTAAAAACGAGGTCAATCAACTTTATGCCAATCTTAAAATCATATTTCCTTCTAACAAGTTTATTGAATTTATTAGAGAATAAGTGAAATTAATACGATCATTTATATGTTAGCATTCTAAAAATACTTAAATGTATGTCAAATGAAACGGTTGAAAAAACGACAATATAAAAAAAGAATCAGTTAAAGGCAACAAAAGGATTAGGATTAATTCAATGTTATGATTATAGATTTTTAAAAGACTAGATTATTAAAAATGTAAATCAATGTAAGTAAACGAATATTTTGTTTTCAATAGTCCTATTTCTGTGTTGCGAAAAACTAATTTATGACACAAGATGAACATTTTTTGTTTACGCTAAATTTGTTTAAACAGTTTTTTTTTATTTATTAATATTAATACATTTAATTTTAGTCGTGACTCAGAATCATAACGGTTACATAAGGCGTATGATTGTAATGAAACTCTGTTTTATAGCATAACAATTTCAAATCCAGACTGATTTAATTATTTTCAAATAGGCCACCCCTACGCGCTGAGAATGGTCTTACACAACATAGGCTTCCGCCGCAGAGATCATTGAAGTACGGTCATAGTCTTATTACCGTGAAATTACTCAATTAATTTTTTTTTTTTTTATTGTTAATCTGCTTCTACCCTTCAGGGTCCTAAAAATTATTCATATTAGGTGACATCGCTCAGAATTCTTTATGAATTTTATTAGTATGGGGACAGTTATGTCTTCATTCTGTGGTATTTTTTCCCCTACTCTATAACTTTTAAAAATTAAAAACAGGTAAATTAGTACTGGTATTTTCCCATTTCATCTTTAATTATTTAGGAAATCAAAGATGCACATGGATTTTACTTGATACAAGGTTTTCGATATTGAAACATCACAAATAGTCAAAAATCGGTACATGTCAAAAAATTTTAGTGCAATACTGATTCTTCACTATAAGTTTAAATCATACGAGGTAAACATCACTCACTGTAGCCAGATTTTTCTTTTGTTTTATAAAGAAAGATCAGATCCTTCCTACAGAGGCAGGAGTACTTATTAAGGGCTTTACATTGATAGAAAACAAACTTTATTATATACAATTTGAGCCAAATGTCCCTTAACCAAAAGGTTATGTTGGTCTTTATAGTGATATTTTAACTAATTTTACCAAATAAAACAGAAGTGCAAAAAGAAAAGAAACGTCGTGAACCTAGATGTAACAACAAATTAAATAAAAAAATATATTTTATGTGTACTATGCAGCTATTATTACATCGTATATATAGTTTTTTGGTTTATTATTTTCAATAATGAACCTTTGCAATCGACAAAAAAAAAAAAAAAAAAAAATAACTCCCCTTCCCCTCAAAATTTTACTTTTGAGAGCTTACTTTTCAAGATGCTTAGAATCTGAATAACGAATAAAAACGCTTGTAAGTACGTTATTTTCGAAGATGGAGAAAATAATTGTTTTTTTTTTTTTTTTAAACGCGAATAATTATATAAAAGAGAAAAAATAATTGAAATTTTACACATAAATACGTTCATAACTCATTTATTTTGGACGATAGAGTTTTAGAATCAGTAAAGCGCGATAAACAAAAAAAAAAAAATTATATATATATTGTTATCGTTCACACTTATAAATCGAGAATTTATATTACTGGTATCAAAAAAGATTCAATACCAGCTATAGTTAAAATTGAATAGTATTTAGCCCTATGGTAATATCCAAAATTATTCATTGAACAGCCTAATTAGGAGACCCTAAGTAAAATAAAAGTCACTCGATAAACGCCCTTTCTGGTACTACACCAGGACCTTGGCACACAGCTCCAGTTACACTAACTTTCACACCACACCTGAACCGAAAACAATGTTGTTTTTTACGACTATTTTTCATTTTTTTAAATGATTGTACATAATAGATTTGTAGTATGAAATTTTCAAGGAAGTGAGTTCAACCTTTTTCTTTATTTAATACTTGTTTTATCTTCTATTCAAAATTCTCCATAATACAAAAGAATAAGCTGATCACTTATCGAAAACTTTACAATAATTATGTTTAGATTAGATAATTAAAATATGACACTAATTGTACGAAATTTCATTAACCTGTTAACCGGGGAGTACCCTTTTTAACTACGCAGCATATAACTGGAGGAAACTATTTAATTCGTAATTTCACAAACGTAATTTCATATTATTATTTTTATGCTTCAAATAAATGAAAATACAATGAATTATATTTTTCGTTTATTTATATTTGGATGTACACATACTTAAGCTGTTCACCTTTGACGTATCTATACGTCCCGCCGCCCGGTTAATAGGTTAAACAAACCCTCCCCCCCCCAAAAAAAAAAAAAAACGGGGAGGGAAGACCAGAAGTTTTGGAGCAGCATAGCTGGTCCCTTACAGCTCTCTTCTATTTTATGTAAAATAAAACAAGATATTCTGCAAATAGTCGTTCTTCTAGTTTCGGGTAGATTAGTTTTAAAATCTGCAGTATATCCCACCCTCTCCTTAAAAGTTTTTCATCAATACGAACCCTTAGTACCTGGGTACGATAAACAACAATGCCTGGTATTCCTAGCAACTCAGCGTATGGCATATATATACCTACATATAAAGTTCACTTGCAGACTCTTCTGGATTGTTTGACCACCACCGTTGGGCTATTCTCCCTTCGCTACGTTAGACTATTACTTTTTAAATTGCTACACGCAACTCTGTGGTATTTTTATTTGCTTTGTCTATTATCCTGGTTCATTTTATTTTTTGCAGTCTTACGCAGAGAAACTGACAAACTAAAACAACATTGAAGTTTTATAAAACCTGTATTATTATCGCTGATCTTAATATTAACTAGATGATGCTTTCTAGGTTACCTATCAATTGTTACATCAATATGTTAGCAAATGGTTATTCATTACACTCTGATTCTAAGCTATAAATTATGGCCTATTAACAATAGTTCAAATAGTGTTGTGAATTTTCAACTAATAAAACTATAAACATTCCTTAATGGAAATGTGGGCATAAATTCTGTTCAGTACATATTTCATTACCAAGAAAGTAACTAATACATTTCGAATATATAATTAGAATATGCCTAACACAAAGCATTGAATCTTATGTGCTTTTATAGATTAGTTGACGTTTCCCCAATACAGGCATCACCAAGATAGCGAACATAAGTTTATGCAAACATAAAAGAACACCTCGCATCAGCAGTTTAAAATAAATGCAGACCCTAGTTCACTTGACGAAACCCAAATATATATTCTACGTTAGTTTCTTCGAAAGGAAGAATATAAATTTTGCTCTTCTATTTGTGAGGTTCCGACTTAAAAAACATATCGCACTCTTTAATTCATTCTTTATTAATTAATTATGTATGTTACTTTATATATTTGATAAATTAAATAACAATAGTTTTATAATTTCAAACTGATTATTTACGTAGATATGTTTTCAAAATTTTAAATGCATACAAAAAAGGCTAAAATGCACCATATCTATGAGGATGACCATTGATATGTGGTTTGTTTTTTCTGTTCCGAGATTATTATATCAAATTATTGTACAATCGACAGAATATACAACTAGCTGAAGTGAGCGGTTACCAGGGTAAACTTTTTATGAGCAAGTCGCAGTGACAGTACGTATAGCACAGATGTAAAAAAGAATATCAGAAAACTTCCTCGCGGAAAAGGAAGATGTTATAACGGATGACTCAGCTCCTAGAGTCGCAGAATAATACATTAAAAAGAAAAAATATAACGGTCACTTCCCGATCAATGACCATTGTTTGCGCAACTTCTGCCGTTACATCTATATGTATTACTCAGCAGCAAATAGAGAAGAATAGAACTTACCATTTTAATAATCTTAAATTATATATTGAGCGTTAATTATCTAATTAAAGACGGAGTTTATAGTAAAGCCACTCTAAAGCGAGTACTGGCTAGGCTTCCATCGAAAAAATGATCATAAATTCTGTACTGGCGGGTGCAATTTAAATGTGGTGTCATTTATGTTTAAAAAACTTCAGTTTGACCATTTCAAAGTTATTACTTTGGAATGATGAGTTCATCGTAAGGAAAAGTGCACATAGCAAGAAAATATTATGTTTATTATATAGTGTCTATTCATTTTTATATTTAATGATCAGCAGAAATTAGAAACATAAATTGGTAAAAAAATAAAAATTCGTTTAGTTTACTTGTTTGTTATATTTAATGGTTCCTATTTTAATAAGTGTATTTTACAATGCAAGTGTTCAATTTTTAATTCAATAAGAATGTTTTCTAAATACATTTTAATGTATTAAAGTTAATTTAGTTTCCATGTGAGTCCCATTTAGTTTACAGTGGAAATACTATTTTTTCTTAAATTATATATATATTTTTTTTTAATAATTATTTCTACTTTCTGAAATTATCTAAAAGTAGAAATAATTATGAACAGTATTAGGTTGTAACAACGTTTCCTTTATTTTAGCAACTTACGTACAATTTGGTACATAATAATAAAATCATAAATAAAACCTGTACGATCACCATAACCTCCCTAATCCACAACATTTCAAGTAAGGTTCTTAAATTTCCCGACTTATTTTATTACATCTTAACTTTTCTAAAATCTTGTGCTTTCGAATAATTTTTGTATGACTTGGTCACAGAAAATTTATTTTTTCCGTTTAAAGAAAAGCTAATTTGCAAGAGACTTTACTAATAAACCTTAGGGAAAGAATGCCCTAAACAATGGTAAAAACCTTTATTATAAACCGTTTAGTGGTTTAGAAGGAGTTAGCGGAACCCAAAATCCCTTTCTCATTTTATACATATAGAGACTACACATTCTCAGGTAAAACTACTGAGACTATGATTCGTAGGCAGAAATAATAACTGAAAAAGTTGCCTTTTTCTTCTAGAGTTCTATCACATATTTTTCCCTTCTCCTCTGAATAGAAAAACTTTTTAGCGAGATGTTACCTCCCAAGTAATGTCTTGGTCTACTTATAACTACTTCATCATCACATTTCCACATATATGAATAACATGATAACTTTCACGCCCATAACCGTAACGATATACTGACTAAAGCTCATATCCACGTCTGGTCTTCACTGCGTGCAAGCAATAAGTTAAACTAAGTCAAACATCGTTTGTTGGTTAATTGAGAGGTACTATATCCATTCTAGGAAATTTTACAGGAAGCACGAAAATCTCTCATTACTATGATATTAAACTAGCTAATTTGGGTCTTTTTGCCTTAAAATTTAGAATTATTTTTTTACTATAATAATAACATCATATTAAAGTTATGAAATTAATTTTTTTAGAATGATTTGGAACGAAAATAAATTAGTACTTTTAGAAAATGACCGCATTTCTAAACCGCGTTTTTTAAGGACTTGAGAATTCATTATATAACATCAAATAGAATATTTAGATAAAACTAAATGATGAGAATACAAATATGTAAAAATATCAATATCGTAAAAAATGTCCTTTAGTACCTTTTGGAAATCAACGTCTCAATTGATGAATCACATCAACCGAATCAAATTTTAATGAATGAGAGGCCAATAATTCGCGACAAATGGGTCTTAGCTCATTTCAAAACAGTTATTTTTTTACTTATTAAGCCTTATTTATCACTTGACTTTCTTTATCTTCAGCTGGAGATAGCTTTTCCTACTGAATCAGTAAATATCAATAAAGAACTCTTAGTAATCATTCTCATTCGATAAATCATTCCCATTTGATCAATGGTAAAAGTGGTTTTGGATTCTAGTTATAGTCTAAGATCCGAACTTGAAACGATCTGCACCGAGCTGATAATAGAACGAAACATAGTTTATAACAAATTTAGTATATTAGAAAATATTTTAAGAATGGGTTGCCTAAAAAAATCCTGGACAGGGTATTTTTAATTCAATATATGATAATAAGAAAATGTATACCCTGACTTAAAGTATCAAACGTACAGAATGTGCAGCCTGGACAAACTATCGGTTGTCAGGTAAAAGCGGTTATGTCGATATCAGTTATCTGCACCGCCTTGATAATAGAAAAAAAATATATCAATATAAGCGTTGTTTTATTGCAAACACATTAATGTAGGGTTGCCTGCAAAAAAGTTGGTTCTAATCTGGGTTCCTCTGGAAATGCGTGACAGAGAGATCCGAGTTGAGTTTAGCGTGATATAATAAAGGACTCAACATTGCAGCCGCACGTAATCGGACATTGAATATAAGAAATTTTGATATTCCACATAAAATTACAGGACCATTTTTTTACACAAATACCAAATTACAGGGTAAAAGTTTTCATGATGTTGCAACATTTAATTAAATAAATTGTTTTAAAGAATAATTAAAAATAGTATGTTCAGGATTTTTTTAGGCAACCCATTATGACATATTTTCTTATATACTAAATTTGTTATAAAATATGTTTCATTCTATTATCAGGTCGGTGCAGATCGTTTTAAATTCGGATCTGCTACTATTAGAAGATAATTTTCCCCATCCTGGATTCAAAGTACGTTACCCTGGTATAATGCAATTCAATTAAAAAATATTGATTGATGAAAAAATCCGAAAGTAATGAATTACCTAGATTTTATGTATAACTTTTTGATTAAATGTTTTCCTCTTAATCCTAATAGAATAAAATTTACAAGTCAATACACTCCACCAGTATATTAAAACAGTTTTTGTTTGTTCATTTGTTTAACGTAACTTTTATGCTACCATGGCTAATAGGACGATGCTACGGTGGGAGTCCTAAATTTTGCCTATCCAGGTTTTATTTGGATAGGGATCTTGAAAAAAAGTTTAAATTACGACATTTTGTGCTACAGTAGCACCCACTCAGGTAGCAACTGATGTGAGGTATAGAGCCAAGTTTAATCAAACACCATACTACACAGAACGAGTTGTTACCTGGAAACAACATTTAAGCCCATAATTAGTTTATCTACTAGATTTCAACCTTCGCCTTATAAAAATCAACACTCAATTATGTCATGCATTTTTTGGCGTATAGCTTAGTAAAAGTAACAGGATAGAAAGTGGTTAATTTTTAACTCAAAATTCATACCTAATCCTCAATCAATTAGAAATCGTCAAAATTATGCCGCTCAATATTTTTTATTTTCATAATATTTTTACCAGTAATTCTCTGTTTTTCTTATTTCGTAAAAAAAAAAAAATCTGATGAATACTGAAAGAACGTTTTCTTATTTTGAATCGTATTTTCTGTTTCGAAATAAGGAAAAATATGTAGTAATAATATCATGAAAATAGAAAGCAAAATTATTTTCTAATCCTCCTAATTTATTACACAATTCATAAGAATATTTAAAGAAGCAATGTTCTTTTATTGCCTGAAGTTAAGTTAAGATTATAACATAGCTCACCTTGCAATTTCTGGCCATGAAAATCAAGAATGTTGATGTGCAAACTTAATTAAAGTTGGACGATTTCAAATGGATTAACCCTCATTCATTGAGCGAATAAAAACCAGTTTATATTAGTTAGGAAATTGAAAGATTTCCTAGTTTTTTTTTTAATCTCATTTATTTCCAAGAAAAGCAATCTTACAAGCCATCAATCGCATGGAATAATTTCTATAAAGAGGTAATAACGTTCCCTTTTGCTTCATGTTATCTAATATTATTGGATAATAACCTCTGGAAGAGTATTATATTCCATTACGACGGACATGACTATCAATGCTAAGAACAAGGATGTAACGTTAGACCGAAAGGGTTGGACCTTCAGCTATTCTTGATCTTAAGGCGTGACTGACGCCAAGGAAACCTCCTCCTCAATAACTCCAGCCAGGATCTTCAATATGAAGACCTTGGTCGAGCATTGTAGCTAAACAATCTACTAAACCATTAATCATAATTAAATAACTTAGCTACTTGCATAATTACCTACAATATTATTTTACATAAAATATTTTAATAGTGATCCATCCCTGCATTGCACGGCAACATTTTGGATGTGGTGCCATTTATTAAAACAACAACAAAATTTAAAGTAGAATAATAATCTAAAAAATAATTAAAAGTGTTAGTGTATGAATTATTGCAACTTTCTATTTAGTTTAACATCTTACGTACGATTTGGAAAGTAATATTCTTTCTATTTAAGTTGTATGGAAGAATATAACTTGAACGATGGCAACATTGAATGACAATAACCTCCTAAATAGCAGCATTGCGAATAACACATGTACACAAGTTTTGGACTTGAACTAATTTTCTGCTATCTTGACAACTTATTTTATTCCATATTAGCTTATATAAAATCTTGCGCTTTCCAATGGTATATTATGTCTATATTAATACTCATATTACTTACTGCACATTGAAACAAAAATAGTCAAAACTTCATGGAAACATTAAAAATACAGCATACCTATATTCTAAGAGTTAAAAATCTGCCAAACAATAGACTACTATATTTCATAAATGAGGAAGTAATAAAAAATTTCTGGATAAAAGATTTTTAAAAACTTGCTGAAAAACATAATATTATTATAGACACACGACTTAACAACAAAAATAAATGGGATTTAATCCAGAATCCCTAACAGGTATTTATAGATACAAAGGGCTGTAGTCTTATAAAATGTTAATATGTGATAACTTAAATTATGATAATGGGACTCAATATTTTTTTTATACCAAATTAAGTTTTAATGGAGTGAAATGGATATTTAACTTAGATGCGAATAGGTATACCTAAACCACAATAGACTTTGGTCAAATAACAATGTGATATGCTCGCTTTGTAATAGAAGAGAAGGAGAAAATACTTTTCATTTCCTCGCTACATGCCCCATTTTGCGTGAATTTGGAATAAGGTGCATCGGAAAGAACTGTCTAAATGTTGACGAAGTAATAAACTGTCTTAACGGGCAAAACTGGATGGCTGTGTATAATTATTGCAAACTAGGATGGCCTTATAGATACAATCTAATAAAGAAATTTAATTATACTTAAAACTTATCATGGTAGATTCAGTGAGTGAAATTTGTTTTTAATTATATAGTTACTGTTGTATAATTTGTAAAATTGAACAGATCTGCTCCAGACTAGACGGTCTCAAAGACCATAGTTCTATTAATGTTTGTTTTTTTTATAAATTGTAAGATTGTTATATTTTTGTTGTAATATGCTGAAAAAAAACAGTTCTCTATCGATCTATTCATATTCCAGGAACAATTTTTTGTTGGATTAATTACAAAGGAAAATTACCTTTGTAAAGAAAAACTTAATTGCAATGTATTTTGCTTAGAAACGATCAGGAAATAAATCTCTAAATGTTAGAGAAAACTATCAAAATCCGTCCCGTGGTTAAGGAGTTTGCGAAAACCGAAAATCGCGACATCTTTTATATAGATAGAGTTCAGAGTTTATAATTTGAATATTTTAAATACTATTAAGAGAGTATGATTCCAAATTACATAATTCCCTTTAACCTAAAAAAATTATATAATATGTATCGAGACACCCAGTTTGTAAAAGACATAATTAAATACCAGATTAATTTCAAAATGTTGACCCGATTCCCAAAGGTAGCGAATTTCTCTTAGCTAATTCAGACCAATTTTACATAATGTATAATAGAATATTCTAAAGGCAAAGCGCATTATATCCATTATAAGTAACGAGGTTTTAATTCGAAAATAATATTACAGGCAAGCAGAATAAATACATATTATACACAGTACACATACTTTCATAATATTATGTTGAGTAACAAACTCCCTTAAATTAACTGCCTATTATACAGGTAGTTAACATTTTTAGGATCTGTTCCTCAATACTTTTAAGTTTAAATGTTACGACATATTTCTTTATGGACCCTATAATTACAAATGGTTATTGTCAACTGTTTTGACTCCTTAATTAAAATCATAATTTTTTTGTCGATAAGGCACGATAATTACATAGCATTCATTCCAATATGCGCCAAAACGAAAAACACATCAGTTAAATTTTTAAACAAACTTACATAATTTCATTTTTTTAATTTATTAATTTTAATAATATGCTGATTAAATTTAAATCTAACTTTAACTAAGCAAACAGGCTTTTTATTTCACAGTAACACATAAGTAAGATATTCTCACCAGTAGGTATTTAGTATATGTAGTCATATCTTTTTTATGTGGTAAACTTTGGGAAGGTAAATTTCTCACTTTTCTTTCCTCATAAATCCGCAATTGACCATTGCTCGTGATTTGTCTCGCTGGGTGATAACCAGTACTTAAATATTCTTTACACTAAAATTGTATACAATATAAATAAAGGTTTTTGGGCTCACGTTGATTATAAAGAAACATGCCTTTGCTAATAAAAAAAATATCTATTATCATTATTATGGTTAAACTGAATAAAAACCATGATCCAAAAAGATTGTTTGAGAGGAAAAATATGTCTTGTATCTCTGTTAATTCTGACTCCGTCAATGGCATCTGATAGAACCAACCATATTTGGAGATTTTAAGAGAAATTCTAAAAACCACCAAAAAAATGTCCATAAAATCAAAAACCTAGAAAGCAGCAAGGCCACAACTCTTATCCAACTTATCAGCCGGCCGAGGGGAAAGGATTTTCCTATTTTATCTTTTCCGATCTTGACGTAACTTCGCCGTGAGCGTGCTCTCGGTCTATGGGAAACCGATGTTGCGTAGATAAAAAAAAAAAGAACAATAGTGTCTTATGTGCAGGTCATGGCGAAGTAGGAATATCTAACGTGTAAACTTGAAGAAACAATGTCTGAAATAGTTGTGAGAATGTCATTCTAATTTTATATAATTTTTGTTTTAATTATAAGATCCTATTCTAACCTACAGATCATTTGTGTAGAATCACCAAGTGTTGAAAGCCAATACACTGTTGAATACACTGATTCAAAAATTAAAAACAAATTTTACGGGGATTCCGAAATAAAGCTTACGCCACTGTCATCAGGATATGTAAGATCCAAGTGGCCAACAACAAAGCTAGCGACGACGGACGCCTCCTTAAATAGATGGCGATCTGTTAAATATAAAGGCACAATAGGACGATTCCTTTTGGCTATTGTCAAAGAACCATGTCCGAAGGCTGACCCACAATGGCCTAGAACCGATACGATCAGTTCTGTCCGGCCACCTGCGAAATGTATCTCCCATCCTAAGATGGGAACCGAATCCATTCAATCAGTTATTCTCAGCGATCGAATGGTGTAATTCTTTTTTAGCGCTTCAAAGACGTCATGAATAGATTTTATGACAGTTATCTTTTCCAGAGAACTAATAAATAAATGTGTTACGGCATAAAAAAATAGTTACTATAATCTGCTTAAAAATTAAAATAGTAATATCATCATTATAACCTGAAATCGCGTTGGGGAAAAAAAAAATCTAACAGGTCTTAACCAACAAATGCATCAGATGTTTATAGGATTAGCTATAAATCTATGGTTTACACTCATATTAAGATTTCAGAGAATTCAAATATTTACATTGATTTCAATGCATCATATTTTTACTTTCAATTGCCTATTTATGAAAGTATTGGGAACTTGAAAATATTTTAATTCGAGGTTTGTGTGAATGTGTATATGGTTAATCAAGCTTAAAAATGGAAAGTCGTACGAAACTGAGATAATTTAATCACAATGTCGCGGGACCAAACCTGACAGGTGGCCCCAGGACATTTCTATGGGAGTAAAAAATCCTTCGTTAAGCCGTCCTTCCGAGAGAACGTAAAAAGGAAGTTCCGAGGATAGTCAGGTACTCAATAAAGATCTCTGTCCAAATTAAACCTTGATAAGCAAAATTAAGTTACTCCACTGTAGTATCGTCCGATTATCTACAGCAACATAAAGTGACGTTAATGTATAAACAAACAACTAAAATTTGATACTCAGGTTACGTATTTGCCTGTGATGTTACAACTTTTCCATCTAAATAGGCATCCCACTTAGTACTGTTTTATATCATGCATTCTTCACCTTTTTACCATTTTCTAAAAAACAGCTTCAACGATTTTCATTAAACTAACTATATTGATAAAAAGTTAAATGGGCTTTAGTATCAGGTAGGTTTTTTTCTGATTAAAAGCAGTGTAACAACGCTTAAATATCAATTTTTAAATCAAAAATCCTTTTTCTAAAGTACCTTTAATTATGTTTATTAAAAATAATTGACTTTTTTGCTATTATTATTAAGAATTTAATATCCAACCGATGGAAAAACTGCAGAAATATTTTTCCTGCAAATATTAATAGTAATCTAGATAAATAATATATCTTTAGAAAGCTAAAGATTTTAGCATTTAATCATAGAGATGAAAAGGGTATTGAGCACTTTTTGTCAATAATAATTGCTATTGACATAATTACTATTCAATTTAAAATAAATCTTTCATGGAGGGAGATAAATGAAAGTAGTGTTTTGCGAACACCAGATTTTTATATAATTTTTAATTGAGTGAATAAAGATCTGCTTATCAAAAAATTTGCATGATATCGAACAAAAATGTTTCACAACCAATTGTTTTTAATATAACAAACAGCCTTTAAATAACTATAAATACCAAATAATGTATACGAGTGCGTACTAATCCAGCCATTTATCACCCAAAAACCCCTCAAATACCTGAATACGAGTGCAAGAGCATAATAACCAGGTCAAAACCATAACAAACGGTGACCCCAACAAACCTGTTTCTAAGCCTTCTTCAACCCAAGGGACTTGTTTTCCAGCTATTAGAAAGTAGAGAGCCACCTTTTACTCACGTCCCGTTTATTTATTTATATCCACAGATCCAATAAATAACGGGATATCCTCGGACAATCCTAATCATCTATAAATCAAGATCTTTCCGAAGAAGCGCAGGTTTCTTCTGGCTCGACGCATTTCTCATTCACTTTCAAGAACAGGCGTGATTCATGCTGGAGAAATAAAAAGGTTCCTAGATATCCAAGGAGAACCAGTCCAGATTCTGCAATTAATCCAACAGTCCGGAGGTTTTCTTATTCAGATTCCAGAACGATGACCTAAACTATTTTCGGATTTAATTGTTTAATATTCATGAGTTAGACGAAAAATAAAAAAAGGAGAAAAAAAAATATGAAATGGCCTAAAAAAAAAAAATTAAAAAAAAATTGTTTGATACTTCGCAAGGTTTTGCTCATTTTCTGACTCCAGATAATTAGTACCTACCAGTTCTTAGACTCTACTATTTATGACCTATAACACTAACTACGAGGATAAATACACATTTATCAAGTCTAATTTCTTTCAGAACGATATATTCAGATTAAGAACGACGCCTGCCTTAACAGAAAAAAAGTCTTACTTAAAAATTAACGAAGCTTCTGCTGCCCTTTTACAAAGTCCTTAAACTCTTAATTTGTATTTCTTTGATACATTTGATTATCGATTGAATTGCATACTCAGAGTAGTTTGTTACATAGTACAATTTTAGAAATCGCTATAATTATATTTACAGGTTAACATTTACTTGCATAGAAAGGAATTATAATCAAAGATCCAAATCTTCCTGGACAATGATAAGTAAATTCCAAAACTTAATAAAAAAACTAATATAGAAATGTATTATATACCGATGTGACAAATGATCCAGTATATTGTAGAGTGGTAAAGAACGCGTCGTCTAAATAAATGGTTTCGATTATGATTACTAAAGAGATTATTATTTATAATCATAATATTATTTAACGAAAACTATTTGTCATTTATTGGCTTGGACCGCTACAAATATATTTAGGATTTTTTTAAAGATACAGTACGGTACAGTTTCCGTTTTGCCTTATGGAATTCGTTTATTATTGAATGGTATGTCCTACTTGGTCATGGAATACAATCTATGTAATATATACTTGTAACGCTATGTTAGCATGTCAGTTTGACTACAAAAAATAAGAGTTATTTGTTGTTTCTATATCCTATCGATATCAATCAATCGCTATCGTATTGCGTAACCATTATCGTGTTCTTCAATTAAATACTGTTGCAGTAGATACTATCTATCAGAGCTGACAACGCTTATTTCTCGTGACATCACTTAAAAGCTACAGGTTAGAACAGTGCATCGAGAACGCAATACGCTCTCTCCGTGCCTTGACCTAGTCGCATTCTTCAGCTCTTGAAAGTCGAAGGTATAATGATTTAGCACGATCATTAACCTTCCATATTTAGATATGCAAAGCAGTGTTTGTGCTGTTCAAAAATCTGCCAAAGTTTGGAGCTAAAGGCAGTTAAAAGTGTAAGGAATATTGATATTGCTATCTTATTACATTGCGAATATAATATAATATTAAAATATTACAACAATAGCTTATGTAAGTTCTGATCATTATAACTATAAATTAGAATTATCTGGATTGTATCTTTTTTCAAAATATCTTGAAAAATACAGCAATCTTACACGAACCACAATCGAAATCAGTTGATCTTGTCAAAGCTTTCGATGGTGTTGACAGCTTTCTCTGGACAGTATTGGCACTGAACCAGAACGAGAATGAAACATCTTAAAAAAAACCTTCAATCACAATTCCAGTTTTCAGAACGTTTCTCCTTAAAAAGAAATTCGGGAGTAGTAGGTAAAAGAGAAGAAAACACAGGACACAGTACATGTTCTCGGTGACAGAGAACCACTTTAGGTAAAATAGATAGTGTCAGAGCAATAATGTAAACAACAAAAAAAGCCGCTGAATCGCTCCCGACTGAAATAACAGAATAAATAAAATTCTACCGCAGCCGAGCTTCAAACCTAGGCACTAGAGAACAGCAGACTAGTGACTACTATATAAAAAAATATTATTAAATTTTATTGACATCTCAGTAATGAACTATTTTTTTTTCAATAAAAAAAAAAATCAGCTACGCTGAATGCTACTCGAGCGGATGGAGACGAATGTATTGCACTTGGTTTTGTACATTTTGTTGCTTGTTCCTCTTTAAGTAACTCCTTTTATCCTAACAATATTCAGTGGACCTCATGCATAACACATTTTTCACAACCCCCGGGAGCTGATCCGTATAAAATGTAATATTCATTTGTATGCATAGACATATGTCGTGTATATTTGTTGGTGGACTTGAATGTATTATAACTAAAACATAAGTAAATATTTAAAAAAATATATATATATAATCATTCTTAACTACACTCTACCTTTGTATTCTATACTATACCCATTGTACCACCTAAGACACGTGCACAATTCTGGCTGAAACTACTTCAAGTGCTTGAACTTTCGGGATAAATATACAAAGCATTAAATTTAAAAAAGACAAATATGTTTTTAATGGCAATCAAATCATTACAGCTCAACTTGAGGTTTTAAAAACATGTATCTGCTAACAGGCAGACAATCTGTCCGTGCAATACCATCGTTCTCTTTACATACAATTACAATTATAACCTATCAGGAGATGTGGAATACACCTATGTAATTGAAGAGAAATTTCAACCAAAAGATTACCATAAAAACTGCAAAATAAAGTTTTTAGGAGCATTTTCAAAGTAGTGTACGTATGAAATGAAATTATTGAGCATTCCATGTAACTAAAATAAAAAAAGAGTTAGAAGAAATTATTCGGTCATATAAGATTACAATGAGCTCGATTGTAATTTGGATAAAGAAAAAATATGATTTTAATAATTGATAAACATAAATCCAGTCCATCACTTGACCACTCGACATCATCTGTCAAAATAAAATACAAAAGCTCATCCCTGCAATCAAGACCCTCATTCTTGAAGGAGATATTATTTATATGATTACAAACCATTAGTGATCGAAGGCACCTGTCTACCAATCACCTGGAATCACGTCTCAGAAAGGACCACGCCTATAGCGAGCGCCCTTCTAAAGTCACGGCCTTGCGAGCGTTGCGACATCAAGGGGATCATTCAGGCTTTTATTACTTGACGTAACAGCCACCCTGGGAGGCTGAGTGCCTCTTCTTGCATCCGTAGGAGGGATTATTTAACTTTTATTGCCTTAGAATGAGCCAGAACTTCAATAGCTAGTGCGTAAAGGGTAATGCCAGGGTACGGAGTGCAGAGCCAATCCGGGAACGAATTCTTCGCATTTCCATAAACAGAGCTGTACAACGGTAATCCTTTGAAGGCTTTAAGGGAATTGAGATCACTGTGTTAATAGTAACAACGGCGAAGGACAGAATATAAAGAAATAATTTTAGAAAATTATAATAATCATATAAAAGAAAGTTTCTATCTCTATGGAACTGCATCAATAAAGTACAAAACAATCGATAATTTATAGAGTTTGACCTTCATGGGCGAACTTGCCGGATTAGTTCTCCGATGAGATAAAAAAAAGTAATGTAAATATTTTGTTCGATTCCGGCCAGCAATAAATATTTAATTCCTTTAGACAAATGTTACAATAACAATACACTATACTTATCTAAAGTAAAATCTTTTGGTTGACGTAAATCTACGTTTTATTTGATTTTTTTTTTTAAGAACATTGGCTTATTTTTTGTGAATACAGTATGCATTTTATTTTGGTGACCAGATACACCCTTTGGGGTATACACAGTTATGCCATACTCCTTGGCATTACAAACCATTCATTTCGATGGTATATTCGAGTCCATCATTGCATTTAATAATATTTAAGAATCAATCAATAAATTACGAAAAACAGGAAGCAAGATAAAAACCCATAAGAACTGATACAAATTAATTTCTTAAAAACATAGCTTTCCAAGCTATGTATTTTATTTTTTCATAATGTATACAACTATTGACAATATCATTGGTACTAAATGAAACGTCATATAAGATGTTGTATAAAACTTAAGAGGTATTTTAATTAAATTAATTAAGTAATTGAAATCCCGATGTATGTAGGAAAAGAGTATTTATCGTAGTGATGTTTACTTAAGTAACAGAATCAGTACAGATTTCATTATTATAAAATAATAAAAAAATAATAATAAAAAAATTCCAATCTTTTGTATAGTACAACAGACAAGAAAAAAGTAAAACAAATAATTATTATCCCTGAATCAAGATTACGTCATACCTCTTAAAATATCAAAAGTGTATTGAACAAACTGTAAAAAAAAATAATAAATAGGATAAATTTATGAAGATGACAATGCATGAAACACTGTAAGGCAATCCGCTATTTCAAGACTATACAGGTTAACTAGTTAAATTATCCAAAGTTCATTCAATGGTATAGCGCATCAAAAGATCACTTTCAACGACTTAGTTTGGTTGAAATCTTTAATTTAAATAAAAATTAAAAACTTTGAAGTAGAAGAATCTTCAGTATGCTAACCTTTGCAGATTATATACAAAAAAATCAAAATAAATCCATAATTATCGTTGTCCATGTTCAGAGAAATAATGATAAATTCGACACTTATAGACTGGATCTCTAGGGGCCACTGATCTCAGTAGCAATGAGTAAATAAACTTGTGCAACGGTAGAGATAAGTCGACCTCAGGAATCTGGCAATCACGAACTGTTGGCCAAGCAGCCAACCCTAAGTACTTACCATCTTTATTGGCCTTATGGACATGCAGCTTGAGTGTGTTTTCCCACGATTGTGCTTGAAATAGTGTTGAGTATGGTTTCAGAAATTTATCAAAATATAAGGATATTAAAAAGGAATCCTAGTGGAAAGAAACTGATGGAGGGAAATAGTATTATAGTACAATAAACCGGGATTATCCTAGATACATAATAAATTTTCAAATAATTTGGCTATTTGACCAACAATTTCACTCTATGAATCTTCTAATCTTTTTCAGAAAATATAAAAAGATAAAACCTTCTTATACCATAGTAGAAATTACGTTTTATGTTGCAGTTCCCTGAGATTGGGAAATGTTAATACAATAAAACGGGACGCAATATCAGTCAAGACCATCATTGTTGATTTTCTTGACCTAAATGAGTTTACAACTCTGTCCGCACCCCTTGATGCCCCACCCAACTCAAGAGGAATCTGAAAGATTGCACAAGACGTGACTAAGAAACTAACGCAGACTGTTGTTCTGAGAGTGAATACTCTAATCTTTAACCTTGGATCAGGATTAACATTCAAATTCCCTTAGAAGAAAAAAGAAAAGAAAGAGTTAAGCAACACTTATCATCGGCCAGTTTTGACATTACATTTCTATTTCAATAGTGTATGTTAATTTTTGAAACAAAAATATAGTACATTCAAACATAAATAAGGGTTACACTTTTCTATATTGAGAAGAAAGACAAACATGACTATTGGAATGTCCTCGGAACTTATAAAAAGAAAATTTTCGGAAGACCTTGATACCAAATGAGAGCGATCTTGAGCTGCAAAACCTGAAGGTTCTGTAAGTTGCCTATTTCTATAAACCTCAATCTATTCTTGACCTCTCGGGGTAATTAGTGTAAATTACTATTGTAAACCAAGGAAAAATAGATAATACATCTAACCGCAGTGATACATTAATATGACGCATACCCAAAGCCAAACCTCATTTTCCAGAAGTCTATGGAGGACAAGTATATAAAAACATAACTCTATTCGTTTTTTGTTATTTTAATTTTTCAGTTAAATAAATAATATATATATATATATATATATATATATATATATATATAATATTTATATATACAGGAATTTATTATCGTCTTTAAATACCTAATGCATTAAAATAGCATATACTTGTAAAAAAAAAAAAACAATTTATTGATAACAATATTTTTATCTCTAATTTATGCACACGATAATTAACTATTAACAATATTATAAACTTAAAATAAAATTTATATAATGAAGAAATAAGAGAATTAAACCTTTATTGCTTATATTTTCCTCTTCATAAAAATTGTTAAATTGTTAAAATAGTTTTGTGTTTAATACTCTTAATATTAATACTCTAATAGCTGTTCGTATAAGTTTAAGTATAGCGGTGAACAAAAAGACCTAATCTGAAACTTAAAAAAAAAATAGTGGTTGATTTGAAATCTAAATTAAACTTATACACATATTATTCCCAAAAAATAAATGAATACAGCCATCTGTATGTACCAATGTTATCATCTGAGGACAGCATGTAAAACGTTTGTATGTTCCACAAATTGTATTTTATTTTTTATATTGTTTACATTATTTTATAAAGGAACTTAAATAATGACTTTTCTGATTTTAATAATCATAGATATTATTATTTATTTCTTTTATTTTATTATTATTATTTATTTCTTTTATTTTATTTTTATCTTTATATTTTATTTATTTCTATTTATTTTGTATTCATTTATTTTTATTTCTTTATTTTGTGTACATAAGGAATGAATGAATTCTAATATCACTAATACTTATTGCCCAAGATTGTGGCAGATTGTATTATTTCTAAATAAATAAAAGTTATAAAAAAATAATCATAGAAAAATAATAGAAATATGATGAGAATTTTAAATAACATGGTTTCAGTTTTATGATTAAAAATCATGCGCAGTGGTAAAAAATGAGTTCTTTAGTATTAATATAAAATTAATATGACCAATAATTGATAATTAATTATATAAATATTTAGTCCAACATCCAAGTATAATAATAATAATAATAATAATTTTTACTATAGAATATAGTATGTGTATGGTAACAATGAATTTATTTGGTCAATGTTATGTAGTTTTTTTTGTTTTTTTTTATGCAAGTGAATTGTTTTAAAGAAATACTATCCATTTAGAATTGTGGAGAGCTTAAAAAATTAAGAACTTCAATATCATGCTATGGGTATATTCGATTTCAATAGGATGTAATAGAAAATAAATTGAAAATATCCATTAGTTGGAGCCACTATCGTCATAAAAAACAAAAATAACAAAAAATGGAGTTGAGCAATGACTCGAAGTCTTGGTCAATCTTCAGTCAGTCTAGAATGAGCACGCTATCACCATTCTAAAGATAGTTCCCACAAACGTTGCAACTTTCAGTCGTAATTACAGCGTAATCTTACGTCTAACGCAACGGGACAAAATAACTATTAAAGGAATCTGAACAACTATTTAACAAAATATATTGGCTAAAGTTGTAACAATATGTCATTTGATTGATATTGCTTGTTTATTTATTTTACGTCCCTTTATGCTGCAGTGGCTAATCGGACGATGCTACAGTGGAAGTCCTAAATTTTGCCTATACAGGTTTAATTATAATAGGGATCTTTAACGAGTACCTGACATCGTACAGGCTCGGGACCACCTTTTAACGTCCCCTCCGAAGGGCAGCACAACTAAGGATGTTTTACTCCTATTAAAAAATCTTAGAACCACCTGTGGGTTCGAACCCAGAACTTTGGGCATAGGAGGCTGTTATGCCACTCTGCTACAGGTAATCAAACCCATTTGATTTATAATCATGGAAACAACCCAACAGAGTTGGGCAGCACTGCTGTGTTTTGTTGTATACTGTTAATGAAACAAAGCATTTCTCTCTTCAATGGTGAAGTGAATCTTGGTGAAGTGACATTATTGATAATGAATTATTACGTTCTTATCAATCATTCTATTAAAAGGAGTACCATTTTGTAAATAATTAGAGCAATAAAAAAGTAATTATATTGTCTGCAATACATTCATCTAATACCAATTAGTTGAAATAAAACTGATTCCACTCTGAAATGTTACAATGTAAAATAGAGCAATAGCTATATTTTAATTTCCGTTTAGTATTCATTTCATATTCAGTTGCTGCAACAGCAATTATTTTGTTCCAACGAATAGTTTCAAAACTCACCTCAAGTTCGCGGTTGGGTTGAATTCAGAAATATGTTCCCAAAGCAGGGCTTCTCAGATGACTTCATTAAAAAATAGGATTTCACAATCCTTAATGAACACAATGCTTTGATTTCAGTGTAATCGGAATTTAAAAAGTAGAATAGGAAAGTACGATTCTTTAGAACAGAGAACGCACTATTATGGATGATGTAATTCTCAGTTTGTAGTATTGTGATACAAATTTTTTTGACATTTTTTCAGATGTAGGACAGCTACTTATATGGGAGCGGTATGCAAATTTTCAACGCAATAGCTGTTTTAATTACCAAAACAAAATCTATTCGTTACCTTTGTAATTGAAATATAGAGCTTTGAGTTTTTCAACCATTACAATTCTCCGTCTTTCATTCAATCTTAAAAAAACAAATTATTGTTGTTATCTGTATTCAAGAATTAGTTTTTTTTTTTTTTTTTTTTTTTTTTTTTTTTTTTTTTTTTTTTTTTTTTTCCTTACCCTCTGGTTTTATTTTCGAACAAAATACAAATACAAATATAATATGTATAGCTGTCAGATTTGTCCTTCTGTTACCCGGAGGTATTCTAAAGAGGATTGCTATATGCGCTGGATGCACTAGTAATCTTTCAAGGGCTTCTTCTAAGCCTTTATTTATCCATTGCAAAATGGGAGGGACCATTCTTCAGGGTTTTGGCAATAAATTGAGTTCAGACATAGTCCGAACTCCTTCCCTCGGCGACAACGTCAACGAGAGGTAGTGATCCTTGCCACCTCCCAGGCTTGGGTGGTGGGGTGATATCAGAAAATAATGGATTAGCACAGGCCTTCAGCCCATCAAAAAATTTAATGTGCCTCCGGCTGATATATTCAGGCACTGTTGGCAATACTAATTCCTGATGAAGGATATGGTTTCTGGCCCTTTGTAAGTTGGTACCTCTGACAATCCGCCGAAGGATGGAGTTCTGGAACGTCTGTAATTGTTTGAGAGTGGACTTAAACAGATGCCGCATCAAGGGCGCACCATAGAGCATAGTCGGACGTATTATAGCCTCGTAGATCTGTAGTTTCAGCCTCAGTGAGAGCTGAGGTGACGTGAGTAGATGATTAAGTCTATAGCTCTTTCTCCTGGCCAGTTTGAGTCGTTCCATTCAAGAATTAGTTTGTCTTCGTAGACTTATAAAATAAATGTAGCATTCACTTGTCATGAGAAGTTAAAACATATATATAATCATATTCTAATATAGAATCTCACCTTTCATTGTCAAAAGTTAGACATAAGACATAAGATAAAAAAGGAATGAAGGAGGATTCAGTTTCTAAAATTTCTTTTTTAATACCCATTTAGAACTAATGATTTCAGTTTGCGAAAATCTAAGATACTAAAGTCTTATTCATATGTGGAAGAGGAACTGATCACTGAATCCTATCAAAAGCCAGTCCACAACAAATCATAACTACTTATGCGAGCCACCACATTATCACAATACACACTAACGAGCCAGCAACGCTTTACTTATCTGTCACTATCGACTCAATTTCAGTAACAGTTCATTATTACTTCTTAAATAAACAATTAATAAACATATTTATAAATTAGAAAAACAAATTAATTATGGGTAATAATGATATATTATTAAATTAATATTAACCATAATTTAACTGCTTAATTTCGGTTCTGGAATCGCTCATTAAAAAAACGTTCTCTAGATAGCCGATGCCCTTTCTCACCCTACTAATATTAACAGGTCATGGATAACAAAAGGTTATTCACGCAATTTCAATTGAGTACGTAAGATAAATCAAAAAGTATTCGAATCACACGCAAACCACTCGGCTTCCTAGATAATAATTGATAAGCCACGTGAAAGATGTTTATGTCTTTTATTTAGGTTTATTAAAATAATTATTAGAATAATCATAGATATTAGTATTATCATAATCATTAATACAGCAATATTTTTCAGAAATATCATCGTTCTTCTTAGTTAGCAAATAAAATATTTTCAAATTATAAATTTTCTAAAGGTACAAATGATTTTTAAATACAACAGAGTCCGGCAAAGAATATTTTCACGGTAGAGGTAGTCCCTCTAAGTTACGCAAAACGGTCTCTTTCCTCGTTCTCAGTTGCGCAAGATTTTTCACTTGCCGACGCGCATCACACACAATGCGCGGCGGAATCACAGCTCAATAGTGCTTCCTAGTTCCTATTCCACTAGGGAAACAGCATATTCTGAATAAGCTTTGGAAAATCTACACTGCTTAAATGGAACATTCTGAAATGGAATCAAAAGCAATTGTTCATATTCGTGTAATGTTAATGAATCACCAGGTAAATTCAGAACAAGTCATTGTTTCTAATTTCGAAAGCAGCTAATATTCTATAATTGTCTGTTTAATCGAATAAAATTTAAATTGTTGTTAAAAATAAGGTTGTTGTAAAAATGTTTAAAAATTCCCAAATTCACTTTTAGAGAATTATTATGATGGATTTATTATTATTTTATAAATTTATTGTTTTGTATATATTGTGTGAATGCAGCATGAATTTTGTACTTTATCACTATTAAAAATGTCCTAAATTGGACTGATTGTAATATTATTATATAAAATTATGATGTATTTAAAATCTCAATTTAATTTCATTTTTGTGGTAAATATTATAGATTTCATATATTTTTACTATTATAAAATATATAAAATACAAAAGTATTTTGGATTTTAAGTTATATGTATTTATCAGATATGTCATGAATAATCCAATATGTAACAGTACATATCCTGTATTTTTCAAAGAAATATAGAAACAGTAATTGCAATATCTATTGTTCCTTTTTGTATTTATAGTTTTGTTAATATTTGACATTGAATTGGTTTTTGAACAAGTATCTTTACACATCAAAGGATTCAAAACATGTATTATTGTATCAATTCTATTCGTGAAAAGAAAAATATCTGCGGTTCTACTTCCATGTCTGTAATAGAAATTTTTTTAACATAGGCCAATTTGAGTTTATTTATATATTAACAGTTAATTTTATAATATTAGGTTCAGATTTTTTAATTTAATATTTAAGGGAATAAATGAAGTAAATTGAAATTTATTAATGGGTATTCTTATAAAAGTTAGATGTTAAAAAAGCCATCTTCTAAACAAAAACTTTCAAGTATGATCGAAGGATGAATATCATGAAATACATAGCGGAACAGTCATCAATGTATAGGAGATTAGATTAATAATGGCTAAGTAATATTAGATTATCATTTATTATAATTATGGAGACGCATAAAGTATATTTAATAGGTACTCTAATTTAAGATCATTTCAAATAATGAGTTTTCTAAAGGGGAAAGGAAAGGAAATTATAAATACATTAGTAGACGCGATGAGGTTAGATGAAAGAAGATCCACCGTACTTGAACTTGAAGAACGGCTATAGGATGAGAGTCATCATAGGCAGTTACACAACGGTAACGGCGTTTACACAAGACCCTCCCGAACGGTACACCTTGTGCATCCTTGATGCCTATGTCGTCACAAGAACAATGCCGTGTCGTCGCTTTCCAGAAAAGAAATATGTCTTTATAAGTGTGTTACTCGGGCCCCATGTAACAGTTCGTTAGTCGGTCGGAATCCACGGGCACAGTTTAACTACACTTTCCTTCCCTAGTAAGATCGAGATTATGCGTAGGAAATGGAATTGCAGGCTAATTGCTTACATCATGAAATAACGTTCTAGACGCATTTCGCAAGACGAGGAATAGACTTTTCCTATCGATAATTAGAATATAAGTATGGTTTTTATGTATAATGATGTTTCCGAGTCGGTAGAAGATTAACCTATGATTATAAAGTGATCCGATAATTTCGCAACTTCCTGAATTATCAAATACATATATAACCAGGCACAATTTAAAAATAATAAAATAAAATTCATAGAGCTCAAAAGCATTATTTAAAAAAAAATTTATTTTGCTGACAACTCTGCTAGTACATTCACCAATAATATATGTGTTGAATAATGTAATTTTCCTTAATTCTTTACGATGACATAATAAGGGTTCTAAGGATGGTAATTTATTAATGGGTAGTAGGTCACTCTTCATTTCAAGATTTCGGGTTTGATTCAGGCTGAATCGGGATACTTTGTTATTTCGTTGATCTATTTAATAGATTCTCATGATTAGGCGGAAAATAAACTTTTGAGGGTAACCCTTGCACAGCTCTAGTACGGTCTGAACTGAATACTGAAGCAAAGATTCAAACTGGTTCAAACAATAAGCCGTCTGTGTAGAAAAAAAAATTGCATATTGTAATTTTTGTTTTTTCACGTAAAATTAAAACCACTGCACTAATATTAAGACCACTGCTACCAAATATACTTTTTAATCATAATCATCTGATATTCTTACCTCTCAACTCATTAAACTATTTATTTTCTGCACATTTTCTCAAAAGCAAAGTATTGATACAAAAAAAAAAATGTGTTACTTGTATGTTAAACGATTATTCGAACCATGGTATAGTATCCTCTTGGAAAAGCTTGAGCTATACATAATAACTTGAGTGTACGTACATACATGAATGAAGTTTACAATAATGGCATGATTTCTAAGATTACAACCGAAGTAAGCCTTCGAGATAGAGCGTGTGGTGTCATCTGACATCGTAATAAGAGTGATTAACTTTAATTACGCAACAGCTCTTAAGACCCATACTTTTATCGTACATTTTTTCTACTAACCCAGAAGCACCGACTTTATCACGGATAACCGCCTTAACAAGACAGTTATCCTATATTGCCAGTTATCTCACCCTGGTTATCCTCCGATGACGATCCATTAAACCCGATCAGAGAAATCTTGCGGTCGAGATGATAGTCCCGGATATGGCCCACAAGAGGAGAGAATATGGAAATGAAAGTGCAGACAGTTCTATTTCATTATTCGGTGCTGTTTAGGACTGTTTTGGTCCAGTGGAGTATGTTCTGCGATTTCAGTTGCGATAATGTCCTCACGTCTCTCGGGTCGTGACTCTTTTAGCTGACTTTCACTAGACCTGGAAACGAAGTTCTTACGAGCACCTGTTACTATCTATCTCTTCGTTAAAAAAAAACATATGTAACAATAAGTTAGCATTGATAAGTTGATATAGCAATAAGTTAGCTGATTGTCTAATGGTGGTGTTTAGTGCTGACATTTACGATTTAGGTGTGATTGAACCTACCTGTTGGTATTAACATTCCGTTCTAGAGGCATTAAAAAAAATCACTGATGAATTTTGAATGCTATTGAATGTAAATTCTAATTATAGGCTCTGAGAGTTCAATTCGCGAATCCAAATGGCGAAGTAATCAATGATTTCTCAACAACTGTTTGTGAGGTACTCTGATTTGAGTTTTATTGCATTCAGATTGGTGTCAGTCAATCACTAACATAAATCTATTTACTCATTTACACTATTTACTAATTGTAAAACTCTATAAAGAAATGTCTATATTTTCTAAAGTAACTGAGTTAGAAGCATATTAATGGGCAAAATTTCAGTTTTTTAATCTTTTGATTATTTTTTAAACTGTTGATTAGATGTGTTTAAAACCCTCTAAAAGCTGATTATTAGGTTCAAACCATTTATCAAGATAATAGCGGTGATTCAAGACGTACTAAATTAACCAATAAAAATACACAAAACGAAGAAAATAATAGATTAATGGTAATATATTATGAGGTTGGATGCTTCTGCTGTATAATAGGAAATATAGTACCTTTTGGAGGGAAATTAAAGGAAATGTTATCTTTTTACAGAGGATATAGTACGTTTTGGGAGAAAATGTTTTTAACACCTTTCAGATTGAAATGAAATGTGGATTTAGTCACTTTTGGAATGAACTGCAATTTTCGAATACTTTTTTAAGGATTTTTAGATAAAATTTGATGACGGATTAAGATAAAAATAAATTATTAGAATACTAATATGTCAAAATTTTGGTATCTTTTGGAAATCAACGTCTCAATTAGCAAGTGTTTTGAGTTATTATAGGGGTACTCACTACGTTTGGTATAGCATGCTATTTGTGCTATTGTGCTAAACCCATCACTTTTATACAGAAAATAAAAGTAGAAACTCGACGGGTTTAGCAAAATAACACAAATAGCATGCTATAGCAAACGTAGTGAGTACCCCTAATATAAATAATTATATTATGTTATTCTGAAGATGTTTATTAGCGATAGCATTGCCGTACTTAAACCTAAACCTGTTCTTCTGACCTTTCTCGTTGCGGGAATGTGGCCTTATTAACCACACCGATGGTGTTATCATCACAGCTACCTGTGCACCTCTGGTTATTGGCTCAACTTTCGCAAGGAGCGAAATATCAAGTGTATACAACAATTTATTGGCTATTGCCACTATGACCCAATAAGTAATCCGCCTCAAAAAAAGGTCTATTATACTTAAAACAACTTCGTATATAATCAAATATTTTTTTCTAAAACCTTTAGCTTTTCAATGGTATATTATACATCTACATTACTGTTCTAATGTTCAAAAAATCCAAAATTACTTTTTTTAAATATTTTTGCTATTTTCTCCCTTAGTGAATAATCAAATTCGTTCAACTTATACATTTATCCGTTTTTAATCAATGCTAAAACTATGATATGGTTATTATATAAAATTATTTTCTTTTCATAAACTATAAACTAGGACTTCCCTCTGAATAGTCGAAGAGTTGAGCTTAATAATTCATAAATTAAAATACCCGATTTTAATTTCTTATAAATGTACAAGTTGCAATGTATCTACACAACGAAAGAACATCACTCTAAAAATAGTAATTATCTTTTCCACGAAGTTCTTAAAACATTCCTAAAAAACATTATCACATCATGCAAATTATCACATAATACTTTATTATTTCCGGATCATTGTATTATGTAGTACCATTTATATAGCTGAGTAGGCAATTAACGTCTGTGTATAGAAATTAATTATTCGAATAGCTTTTTTTTTTTTTTTTTTTTTTTTTTTTTTTTTTTTTTTTTTTTTTTTTTTTAACATAATTTATTGAAATTTACAACTGTACTAAAAAAATACATCAAGTAAATATGATATTAGAAAAATGACATGAAAGAGACTTGTAGAAGAACTACCCAATGGTAGCACTCCTGTAACTATTCTAAACTAGAAGGTCTCGGGGCCATCTCCTTTTCAGACGCCTCGGAAGATTGTCGGGAATTGAAGAGGAAGAAAGGATTGAAACTAGAGGATTATGGTGGGAATGGAGTTTGTCATGAAAGGAATGGTATCTAGATCGGACCAAATCAACAACATACGGAATATTAAGGTCTTTGTGGATCAGTTTATTAGTTACAAAATAAGGAGCATTGAGGATTTTACGAAGGATTTTGGATTGTAGGGATTGGATACGGGAAGAATTTGATGGTTTAGTAGAGCCCCAAAGCTCTACTCCGTCAGTCCATATAGGCCGTATGATAGTCATGTAGATGAGCCTTTTGTAGTTAAGTGGAAGATTAGAACGTTTGTCTAGTAAGTGTTGAAGTAGTCGAAAACGTCGTGCAGTTTCTTGTCGTTTCAGTCTTGTATGAGGGTTCCATGTAAGGCGTTTGTCAAGGTGTAGTCCTAGATATCGGATCTGTTCAACCGGGACTAGAGGAGTATTATTGAAGGAGACAGTAGGGCAGGATGTCATTGGTTTACGACGAAGGGTAAAGGTAATTTGGCTGGATTTGTTGGCATTTATTTTAATTCTCCAGTTCTGACACCATACTTTAAGGTCTCTGATGTGGGATTGGAGAGTTTGAGAGGCAATAGTTGGATCAGCATTGACTGATAACACACATGTGTCATCAGCATAGGTAGAAAGGAAAGTGTTAGGATGGGATGGGATATCAGCTGTATAAACTGTGTAAAGAATGGGTCCTAGGATACTGCCTTGAGGAACACCAGCAAACTGACTAAAAATGGATGAATAGGAATTATTATGATTTACTTTGAAGGATCTGCCAGTGAGGTAGGACTGGATGATAAGGAAGTATGTAGGAGGGAGGAATTTGCGGAGCTTGTAAAGCAATCCTGGGTGCCAGATTCGAATAGCTTAAAGAAGACGAACCAGCTACACTGTCATTTTATATCTAGAAAAAACAGGCAATCACGAATGTTGAGTTCAAAACGCTATCTCATCTATTTCTTAACCACTTTCAATGATTCTTTTTTCGTATTGTATGAAATTTGGTTCTCATTCAATAGAAAAGAGGATTGTATTCGTTATTAGCGTTCTATATATCTTGAAACGTGATAGATCCAATTTTGAGGAGGGTTATTTACTTTTTCTTGGTTACAAAGGTTTATTATTGTTCATTAACCGAAAAAATGTACGTCTATCGCAGTGTTTTTTTAATCCTTTTTAAATTTCGAAAAAAATTTTACACTTTGAAATAAAAATGATCATATTTATTATTATGATTTACGTCTTTATTAAATGTTTTGGCTTACCTCAAAGGTGTTAACTATTAATTCAAACTTAAAACTTTTTGGCTGCATGTACTAGTAAAGATCCATGTCCGAAAATTAAACCTGGATATACAAAATTTAGGGTTCCCAATATCGTCCGGTTAGCCATACTGGCATTAAGTGGCGTTAAATGTATAAAAATAAAAACACACGACTGAACTTCAGAATTTCTTTACATTTTTAAAACATACCAACGGAAAAAATATTGTGAAATTTCGTTGTTTGGCGATTTGATAGACTTTTTTTAGGAACGTGAACTTTTTACTTTCCTGATACCAAAGACAGAGTGGCAATTTGTAACGAGGTAACAGGTGCTGCCAGTTCCTATGGGATACCGCCGCTACTAGCAGCGTGACCGAAACACACGACTTACATTGCATTAGTCATGAACCATTGACATTTTACCATGATTCACTTATGGAGAAATCAACAAAGAGACAAACTTAAATAAACCTATATAACATATTATTAATTCTAAAAATAAGTACTTTATCATTCCAGATTTTTTATTTTATTTTTTTGTTATTCGTATCTCTCTCAAAGGTAATATGATTCACACGTAAAATGGCTAAATGAGAAGGAGTAAAGTAGGAATGTATGAGCTTATCCTAATTTTTTATTAAAGGATAATTTCCTGTAATAGAGACACGAAGACAAAACCAAGGAAGTGGTATGATGTTCGGATGGATATTATCCTTGAATTAGCAGTAGATCACCTGGAAGGTGGAAGGTAGCTATTACCTGGATGAGTAAGGATCTGGGTCGGCGAGCATAATCAATTCCTCGCTTAGTTCCTTACCCCTCCCCTCTCCCACTTCAATAACCTATGGAAAATCGATATGATTGGCTTTCACAATAACCTATTGAATAATATGAGGCAGTATGGAAATGGGAAAAGTTAAATTTAAATTGGTTTGTTAGTGTTACTAATAATAATTCTATAATTTAAGCAAAGTATCACTTCCAGATCATTAATTAATGAGGTGAAACAATTAAGTAACGAAATACTTTTCTTTCCACCCTTCTAATTTTATAGAAGCATCCCATAAAATACAGTATGATATAGATCAAATCTGTCAATGTGCAAATAAAAACAAGCTGCAGCTTAATGCAGGTAGAACTAAAGCAATCTTCATCGGATCCAAACTAAGCTTGAACTTCCTCCCATACTACCCGTTGCTCTTTCCCAACAAAGCCCCTGTACCGTTCCAGAAAACTGTTAAAAACTTTAGAGTTATCTTTAAATAAAACCTATCCTGGAATAACCATGTATCTGAAATATCCCGAAAATCCATTTCATACTTAATCAGCTCGATAGATTCCGTGAATCCTTACCTTTAAAAACCAGTCAGCTACTAGTTTCCTCTATCATCTTCAACAACTACGGTTGCCTGGTTTATGCGGGACCAACCGATGAACTGGAAATAAAATTAAAACTTCTTATTAACTGCTTTATAAGATTTATTTTGAGAGCCTGTAGACGTGATCATATTTCTGGCTATTATACCGACTTACTGCATCCTTTCACAAATCGTTTCTCGTTCGTTCCTCATCCTTCTGGAATTCGCTGCCTATCTCTATCTATAAGGCCACGTCTTACTTCCTTCAAACATCAACTCTTCCACTACTTACTCGTATCTCAACTTCTGTTCTATTGTAATATAGAATAGAATAGAATAGAAAAATAATTTTTATTCTGGGACTGGGTCCCTTAAGAACAATAAGATATGTACAATTAATATATACAATGTGTCTGGCCACAAGACCAAAGGATTATAATTAATTTTTATTTACAAAGATTTAAGAAGAAAAGTAGGATACAATAAAACAAAAGAGTAAAATAACCAAAAGAGTAAAATAAATGAATAACTTCTGATATGTTGAACAAAACATAACATTGAAACTGATTCATAATAATTGATCGATACAGAATCATGAACATTAAATAGTAAATTTTCTTTTTGAATAGATATTTGATTTGAAAACTCAAGCTTGTGGAGCGTCTGTTTGAGATGACAATAGGTACTCGAACAGCTGGGACTTGAATGATGGTAGGGAAGAAGCATGGCGGATTTGAGTAGGTAGGGAATTCCAGAGAGTAGTAGAGCGAACAAGAAAGGAATGTTCAAAACTTGTTGTTCTGTGGGCAGGAATATAAAGATCAGAATGGCGCGATCTTGTTTGGAGCGAGCTGACGGACGATTTAAATTGCAGAAGTTTGTGGATATAGGGAGGTGGCTGGGAGTTGATAGTTTGGTAAAGGAATGATCCAAGGAAATATTGTCTGCGGTTTGAGGGAAGGAGCCACTTTAGCTCACTGTATAAACGGTCACATGAGACCTCTTCGGTGTGCCAAGGACAAATCTTAAAAATGTATTCATAATTCGCTTTAGCCTGTCCTCAAGCACAGTCGAGAGGCCACCATATACCCCGCAGCAGTAGTCAAAGTGGGGGAAAATAAGTGAGGATACAAGGAGCTTACGGGTGGATAGTGGAAGAAAATGGCGGGAGCGATGGAAAAATTTGAGGGTACTTATTGTTCTTCGGGAAATTTGGGCTATATGGGGTTTCCAGAAAAGGTTTTGGTCAGTGGTAATACCGAGGTTTTTGACAGAGGAAGTGAAGGTGATTGGCTGATCATTTAGGGTTAGACTCGGAAATGTAATATGGGATCTGAGGAGGGAATTGGAACCTATAAGAATCGCCTGAGTTTTCATAGCATTTAGCCTAAGTTTATTCAGGGTTGCCCAGGCACAGATAAAAAATATATATATATGAGTGTGTGTGTGTGTGAATAAATTTACAAAGATTTATAGATATATTGAATAGTTGATATTTTATTTTTTTAATGTAAACCATAAGGATTTCTTTTTGTTGATTGTCTTTGTTCTAAAGGGACGTGATGCCAGAATTTAATTTTTCATAAATAAAACTTACTAAGAGAAAATACATAAATTCTTCATATACCAGAACCTCAAACCTTTGACTATTTTTTTGTTCATGCAATTACTTAGATATTATGTATTAATATTAAGTTATGGCAAGAATAATGTTAGGAAAAAAATGTATTTTATTCATATATTACATTCGAAAAAAAATTTCTGAGGTTCATTATATGACTCAGCAACTTCCACAATTTGTTGAGTACTTTTATGAAGGCCAAATATGACCCATAAGGTTTTCCGCGGAACAGGAATCAAACCTGGGATCCAAAATGAATACCAAAGCCTTACTACTGTGCCATCCTATTCCTCTATATTTTACATTTCTCCATTTAAATGATTTAATTAAATAAACTATATATATTGGGGCGGGGAGCCTGGGCGAGTTAACGCGGGTCAACAATCCGCGCGGTGCTCAGCAACCCGATAAACGTATTTGAAAAAGAAAAATATTTTCAATTTCGTGTCTCGCTGCCCGGGGGCTTTAACTCGGCATTAATCCCCTACCCCCACTTTCTAGTCCGAAAAATATCCGCTTAGCATAGAAAGGCGAGATAGGGAGAATTATTTTTTTAACTATTTACAGTATAAGTGAATTAACTGCAAACATTACTGAGATTAATTTTCCTTATATTTAGGAGGATCGTATCGTCAAAGTTATAACTTCATTTTCATTTCTCTCTGTTTAATTTATATACATTTTTTTTTAAATTCGTTTTATAACCCTTAGTTCATAGTTCTAGAAATGTTTCAAGACTCCAACTTACAATAGGTGCTGAAATCCTCTAGCTTTATTTAACTTATTCTAATTATTAAAATTCATGTTGGTTAGGCCTGCGGTATCGCTTCGGTATATTGTTTTTTATAATGACGTATTATTCAGAAAGCCCTGAGAAATATTAGGAATGAAACACAATACAACTATTTGAGGGTCGATAATGTGAATATTCGGCCACCGTAACCAATAGAAAAATGAATCATATGTACGCAAGCTCCCACAAGAGCCTTGGCTACCATATGCGTTTTTTTTTTTTTTTCTTTTCCTCCCGATTTTTCATGCAAGGGCAGCGCAACGCAGTTTTATGAAATCAGCATCTTACCTATAGTAACAAATATTAACCATTTAACTTTAGGCATATATATATATATATATATATATATATATATATATATATATCATTTATTAACAATTTCACAAAATATCGATAGAAAGCTGCACTTGGTTAATTTATAATCGAATTATAATCACTTATTCTGCTTTCAGTGAAAGTAAAAGTGAAGGTAAAATACTTAAGCACCTAAAACTGTGTAATTTTCAGTTTTATACAAAACTCCAGAAAGATGTTTAATTTAATAATAGCTAATATCTTCTAAATTAATTTAATATTTCAGGAGATATAGTTAAAAACATACATGACATAACTAATTAATCAATCATCAATCATCGTCAAAAAAAAGACCTTTGATGTTAGATTAGGCCTGAAAAAAACAACAAATAAATTAATAGCAAAATCAAACAATGGAGTTTAATTACACGGGACCTCGGGTTGATGATATAGCAACTCTTATTATAATCAACTGTTGACTTTTAAATTAATGAAAAGATCGTATATTTTTATTTTGTTTTTCACTGATAACATAGTTTTGTAATTATGACAATGCATTGATTGTTTAATAATGCATCTATCGGATAGTACAGATGTATGCTTTATTCGGCTAATAATGCTTTACTCTACATGTAAGTCTACATATATCATATACCCGATATGGTTGTTGGTTCTACATGTTACTTAATTTATGACTTCGTTATTGTTGTATGTGTTATGAACTGGTTTTTCTTGTTCCACTTTCTTTTTCTTTTTTTTTTTTTTTTTTATAATCGAGTTCAACGGTTTAAGAAACAGACTTTCTGAAACTGTACCATTTAGTTATGTGAAGGCGAATCGATTTGATTTTCCATTGCAGTGATATCATTCTATAGCAAAATGATTTCCAATCAACTTTCTCCAGACCAGAATCGCTTCTAATATAGTAACTCAGTACATCATCAATTCCTTTTTGAATGAACTCTGTAACTGTTTTGGCCTATTGCAATATATAGACGACTAATATCGCAAAGTTATTCTGTGAAGGATGTTTTGTGTTCAGTCGTGTGACTGTTTGAGGCAAGAATTTCATGACTGAGTGGCATTTCGCACCTCCTCTATCACTTATACATAGTAAATATTAAAAGGATTTTTCTTAACATTAACTTAATATATATTAATATTTAATATATTTTTCTATTTCACAATAATTTAAATTTTTAAGCCCTCCAATTTTGGATGTTTTTTAAGTGCGCGGCGAAATTCTATCCCTTCGAAATTCATTAAGGGATGTACCTCTTGAATCTAAAAATATGCTTGTTAACATCCACCATTAAATATTCATATTTATTTTCGGATAAATTTACAATATATTTACTTTTTTAGTCAGATGAAAACATTTCTTAGCTCAGCTGAGATGTCAGTTTAACAACCGATGATTCTTATGATTGTTCTTAAACCGTATCATTATTTAAAAGAACTGAGACCTACATCCTCAAGTAAAGCTTTATTAGGGTAAACAATCCGGGGTGGTCCAAAACGCCTTATATCTCTACCGGATCAAACCCAGGTCACGTCCTGGCGCCGCGGCTGATGCAAAGGCGGCAATTTGGTATTTTCATTAAGAGAAAGGACAACTGAGTAAAAGCAAAGAATTAATGAGTAGGCACGTTTCGGGCACTTTCACTAGCAGTGCACCCTGTGGTCGCTGGGCAGCTAGAAAGTCCCAGCACCTGTACGCGGCTTTGTCCGCTTAGGCCAAACATCCTCAACTATCATTAAGGAACGTAAATTATTAGAATAACCACTTTCTAGATCAACAGATTATCTAACCTAAGCCTAGTATGGACGATACAAAACTTGATCTTCAAAATTTTCTAGACCTTGAAATTATTATTTTTATTTTATTTGTTTAAATAGGCTCAATACACTACTAAACCCTATACTTACTGCTAACAGGAACATCGTATTTAGACAACCCGTTCATTATAAATTTAAATGTAGAACTAGGTCCACTCAGCCTCCTCATTAATAAATGATTTCTTAAACTATATATAATATATAAGTTTTCTTCCATATGATTACACTTACCCCTGTTTAACAAATGTAAATATTAAAACAACCATAAACTACGACTTATGTTTCCGGCTTCTTACATCACAAGTCCGTTTATCTTCTAATTAATTATAAAAAGTTACCTAACTAATCACCATTTGGGCCAACCCGCACATAAGCTTAAATCCGTAAGACTTGGTTTTCAACTATAACATCGAATTCCTCTCGAATTAAATCGTTTCAATCTAAAATGCTCAATGCACATGACAGTCAGAAATAATATCATTCATAATGATCAAGATCTTTTGGATTTACTCTCTTGCGGACACTATTTTTCCCATGAGAAACTAATTTTAAATCTTGCATCTCTTCAATTCCCAATTATCCTTCGAGGTTTCTGAAAAGACGATTTGGACGTTTCTTTCTATTCCCTTAGCTTTAGGAAGTTTCTATACATGTTTATAAATGTACACCTTCAACTTTGAATATGTTTATTTAATTAAAACATTATCTTAAATTATCAAATGTCTAATGTTCGGGGTCTTGTCTGCATTATCAAGTCTGGTTAATAAAGCATAATATTTCATGGTAATAGAGTATAGGTGGTTCATTGATAAAAATAAAATTATTTTATGTTCTTAACTAATATTATATTATCAATAAAGTTTTTTAATGAAGGTATAAGAATTATTTTATAATTAATACCCACGAGCCCTACTGTAAGCCCTGTTGTAGTAGCAATTTAATCATAAACAGTTGTTAAAATAAAAGTTTTTTTTTTAAATTTCATATTAATGATACTAATTGAGTCTAAGCTATGTAACATAATACACATTAAGATGGCTTCAATACCGTTAAAGAGTAGTTAAAAAAACGAGAAGAACCCGCCTTGATGACCCTTAAAAGAGAAACCGGCCGAGTAACGCAAACATCCGAAGGATATCTTGTTTCTAGGTTGGAAAAATATGTCGACCTTTTATTCGTTTTGCAATAACAGATGACACAAACATTATTGAAGACCCGTAAACAAACGCGATCATTTATCATTTACGATTCATCTAAATCAGTTCCGCATTCATTCATGATTACTCCACTATAGCATCAGTATTTAATAATCTAAATTAGAACCATTATTCGCAATATTAAGCCAGAAAATAATGCATTACTTGAAGTGGTATCAAACTTATAATAATAGCATTTCTTAGAATATTTAGATTGAATATTTAAATCTATATCGGGCCAAGGAATTCAGTTTTTTTATTTTGTTTTTTTTAAATATCCCTGATCCAGTTACTCTTGACTGGAAGCTACTCATTCATGAGAAATAACAATTAACAATAATCGCAACGCAATTAAGAAGAGAAACGGTTATGCTTGAAAAACGATGTGCAAACTGCACTAAATGCTATGTTAATGAATATTTTCATATAAATAAACTTTAACAGGCTGTTTATCCATAGTAAATATATTTAAGTCAATCCCATTAAAAATTAAATAAAAATAATATTCATTAAACAACGAAAAAATGTCATAGGAATGTTCAGCTCTATATGAGCAACGTAATAGGTAAAAAACAATATTTTAAAAAAAAACACCGGAATCAGATTATTGAGATTATTATTGATAACAAATACTAAACAAAATTGTTAATATTCCACTTGATATTATCATTAAACCTACATTACCCATGGCTTTGAGAAATCGCAGTTTCAGAAAAAAGTTGTAGAAAAAAAACACCGATATATTAATAAAAAATATATCAAACGAGAATGGTTCACAGTAAATGTCTTCGGAGTAGATGACATGCATCCTCAAAGTTTTAACCTTGTTACTGAGATTTGTATTACACAAAGCAAAATTCAAAAGCCATCAGCATTAAATTGACAACTTTAAAATAATTCTTAGAAAGTTAAAAAAATATATATATGTTGGCCCTAGGATTTTTTATTAGGAGTGAAAAATCCTTAGTTATGCCGTCCTTCGGAGAGAGCATAAAAAGGTGGTCCCGTTAAATATCCCTATCCTAATTTAACACAGATATACAAAATTTAGGTCTCCCACTGTAGCATCTTCCGATTAGCCACAGCAGCATAAAACAACGATAAAAGAATAAACAAAAAATGTATTTTATTAAAGAACCATCTGTTTCATTCATTTTGGGATCACTTGTAGCTGGGTGGCTAGCATAACAGCATCCTATGCCAAAGGTCACGGGTTCAAACCTGCAGGTGGTAATAGGATTTTTTAATGGGAGTAAAAAATCCTTAGTTATGCCATCCTTCGGAGGGGACGTTAAAAGGTGGTCCCGAGCCTCTGCCTGACATCGCACTCGTTAAAGATCCCTATCCTAATAAAACCTGGATAGGCAAAATTTAGGACTCCTACTGTAGCATCGTCTGATTAGCCAAAGTAGCATAAAGTGACGTTAAATAAATAAATAAACAAATGAATAAATGGACTATCTTTATTCAAAATCTTTACAATTTGCACTCGTAAACATTTTTTAGCTTATGGTATTTTCAAATTAAGTGATGGAAGAAGGTGCGACAAGCCACCCTCATAGTGAGACTTTACTGTTTGATCATAAAATTATATTTAACGACAGCTGCTAAACGCGTTCAATGACCCAAATGGAAAGTTGTTCTTGATATGTATTACATCATTTTCCATTCCACCATGCTGCGATACTAGAAAACTCGTTTTTATATACTTGATTCGCAAATTTGGAAAAAATTCAAAATTACTTGTTGATCAAGTTCAATTTTAAATCACATGTTTAACTCTAAACAATACAAGCAAATTCTTTACAAAAAATATGATGCGCGCAACACACGACTTTCACTTACCTACGTTGTTAAAATCAATTTAAGAATTTATAAATATATTTAGAGATGAAAATAAATGGCTACAGAATAAATTACATTGTGCTTCGATAGAAACATTAGATTTTTTCTGAAATCTTTAGCTTTCCAACATTATATTATACACCTATATTACTTTTCTTATGTTCAAAAACACAAAAATTGCATAAAACAATATGTTTGCTGTTTACTCATTCAGTTGGATATCGAATAGTTCAACTTTTATATATTTATTTATTTATTAACAACTTAAAATGGTTAATTTTTTCGAATCTGCAAAACTAAAGGTACTTTAGAGAAAGGAATTTTAAAATATCGGCATTTAAGTACCGTCAAACTATTTCAATAAGAATGAAACTTATATCAAAGACCATTCAATTTTACATCCATATAGCAGGTTTAATCAAAATCATCAGAGCCGTATTTGAGAAAATCGTAAAAAGGTGCAAAATACATGGTATAAAGTAGATCTACCGGTCAGCCAATTTTAATCAAAAATTCGCCGATACATCTCAAAAATTTTCTCAAACATAAAATTTTAGTTTCATACGACTTTTCGTTTTGCGCTAGACTTAACACACTCACAGACCTTTTCGCGGGACTTATTTGTACTTAGGGGACCTTAAAACGTGTATTTCCGTTGAAAACTGAATTCGAAAATTTTCACGGTCGCAGTACTTTCCCTTACTATATATTTCATATATACGTTGGTGAAAGTAAAAACACAACAGACAATTGAAATTAAACGAAAATACGGTAAGCACTTGTGCAGTAAGAGGGAAAACATAAGTCCATTGCAAAGTATATTATGAAAGAACACTTTCAAAGAATGAAATTGAGATTTCCGCTTTACGCAACAGTTCTAAGTTTGTGCGGACATTATTTTGCAAAAATCAGATCCGAAAGAATGCTGTCCCTTTCAGCAACAGGATGTACAAAAGGTTCACAGGCACGATATGTACAGGAAACGCTCTGGCGAATACATAAGTGGAGGTTAGCATCAATAATTTGATTCCGACTGTTGATTTATAGTTGTGCGTTGACTTTTAGTTGAAGTTTGATGCATAGCATTACCCTCTTCTCAGCCTGAGGAAGATTATCACGTAACTGCGTGGCATGACCCCGATCTTCGCCACGGACCTTGACTCCTCGCTCCAATCTGTAGGTCGGGTCGGCACTTTTCAGATCTATTCTTTGTTGGTTCTAGTCTATGACTTTTGTCTATGGAAAACAAACATCAGTTCCAGAAGAAAAGATAATTCTTGAAAAAATTAATTAATTAACAACTAATAGTGTGTTAACATGCAAATAAAATAATAAATAGTATAATAAAATTATAGATTTATGTTCGTACCGGTGGTTGAACATAACGTATTGGAGATACAGGTTCGAATTTGAATAGATTAGTCGTATATAGTACCTAATTTTAGTATTGTATCTAAATTCGGTTTCGATCATAGTGGCTATAGAGAAACAAAAAGTTTCTTTCTTTATTAAAGTCGAAAAAAAAAAAAAAAAAAATCGACCCAACAATAACAATAAGTCATAAAAAGACAGTATGCAACATTAAATATGGTTAAACATAATTAATCTGAAACGTATAACCCAACCCCGTCGTCAAGATACGTTGGGGCGAAGAAACGCTAAATGTTCCGCTTTTTGAAATAGCTTTAATTGGAAAACGCAAAAAATGAAATTCATCGATGAACCAAAAGCTCAGGAGAAAAGTTCGATTGAAGTAGTACAAAATCTGCCAAGCCCATGGATGGATGTATGGATAACTAAATATGTTATTTCATAAAAACTTTATTTATCTTGCAAGAAATTTTCAAATCAAGCAAGTATTTTTTCAAGTTTGAGAAATGGTATATTAAGCGGAGTGGAAACATAACCACTATAATCAGTGATAATTCTTTTGATTTGAAATGTAATTTTTTTACTGGCTGAGAGTGAGAAAATTATTATCGGCAGAATTCCTGACAAGTCACGACTTAAATGGAGCAGTCTGCAACACTTAAATTTTAAAAATATTGGACCACGAGGTACAAAAAAAAACAAAAAAAAAAACCACTAAACGTATAACTTTTTTCGACTTTCTGAGTTTCGTCCCACTTACGAACGAGGAGCTCCTGATAAATATATGTATATGTATATATGTATAAGGATAAAGAAAATGATGATTTTAATAATGCAGTACCGTCCTTCCATTGAAAGAAATCATTTTTTAAATATTTCTTCTTGTATTTTCATTGACTTAATAATTGAAAACTGTAAAATACATCGAATTGTTTAAACTTTTCCAATTTATGCCAAGAACGATGCCTCTAACGTAACGTTAGACACGGCACCAAAATAACTAAAATTAAATAAAATAATTAATCCTATTTTTTGTCTCTATGAAATTGTAAGGTTCTTGCCCATAAATATCTGGTTTATCATAGCTGGCGAATCGTGCATTTTTCGCAGTTGATAAATTCAGATTACACCCTAATGTCTGTTGATTTCATTTAGCCTTGATAATATTGTTATTTTATATAAAGAATTGGACTCTAAATAGGAATCACATCTTTCCTCATTGCTCTTTTTCTTTCTTTTTTTTAACCGATGATCTTCTTTCGGTAAAGTTGCAAAATCTCTAATCATGTTATGATTTAAAATGAAAAGTATCAATTAAAATGAAAATTTTGATTCCTGTATTTTATTCAGTTTGTATCTAAGTTTGCACTGTAAAAGGTACTCAAGAATATGAGTCACTTTTAAAGTGATATAATTTTTTTTAGCTAGTCACTTAGCTAACTAATGGTGATAGTTGCTGTCCTCGCTGTCCAATCGATCAATTATGAAAGTTTTTATGTTTTAACACGATCACGAATCGGGAAAGTTGTTGCAGAATAGAAAAAAAAACGAAATGTTACCCAACCTCTATATATTTTGTCTTAATTAAGAAACGGAACTGCATGATCCCTTACTAATTTTAATTTGAACTCGATACGACATTAATATTCATGAATTAATATTTGGTATTTTTTTTTTTACAATTTATATCTTTACATATTATTTTAATTCGTAATTGATAACCTTACGGTCTTTACTGAATTTTTGTTATCTCCTAATTAATCATTGGAGCTGATTTTCATAGATTATCGAATGAATTATGAAACCTGAGATTAAATAAATCATTACAGAGACATTTTTTAACCAGATCTGTATACCATCATGTTAAGATATTTAGAGAGGTTATAAGAACATTTGCCGACCTTTTCCAAATCCCAAAACCAGCCAAAACAGATCGGACAGGAATGTATTTCCCAATGTCCGCTACAACTCGCGGCTGATACCCTTTTGTCAATACCTGATTAATTAGCTATTGGCAAACTACGCAGTCGACATTTTCCAAAGGAAACTTCGCCGTAGTCAACTTTCAATCTGTTGTAACGAACGGCCTTGTTCGGCCTTGGTTGACGAGTAATCCAGTTTAATGCTACAATCTTTCTCTTATAAATAAACATTCAGTGACTGGTAGAGAAAAAAACAACATAAAATTAGAAAGAATTAAACCGTTTCACACAGCAAACCTATTTCCTTATACTTTATCAATGTACTTTAATGTATAATATATAACTTTAATTTATAATTTCTGTAACCATATAAAATTATTATAAACCCGAGGTAGTAATACACTCATTTTATTTATAATGGATTTATGTATTTTATTTATAATAAAGTCATTATTTATAAAGGAACGATTGTTCAAAGATAATTAAAACATTTTACTAGAGATAGTAACATTTTTTTTTTCAACAGTTATGAGAATTTTCTTCCGTCTTTTGGTTTCTATATTTGAGACCATTACAAAAATCATTTATTAAAATGATTAAATCTAAAAAAATAAAAATCCCACTAAAAAAAAGCCTCCATAAGGAATAATCCTAAATTTACGAAAGGAATTTAAAGAGACACTGGGATCTCTTGGAAGCCCAGTCTGGGATTCCTTTAGCTGATTTTAAATATTGCATATAGTTAAGACTGTGTGTATGATGTTAATTTATTTCTCATTTTGTATTAATCATAGGTTGCTGTTTTGTTTTGTTTTTTGTATATGTATTATATTTTCTGTAATTTGACTTTATCATTACTTTCTGTGTATATTGCATGAATGGGGTCTCATACTATTACTACTACTGTTCATCTAGAAACAAATTTTTATATATCACAATAAATATTTAAAAAATAAAAATAGGCGATCCCCTTATCGGCTCTCAGTTTTTATTTGGTAGCTCTCGTAATATTTCATTCTTCTTCTTAAACCATTTACCTTCACTTTGCAAAAACTCAAGTGGATAAATTGAAAATTTAATTAACAGCCTTTCGAAAATCCTTTCTCGTTCCATCCTCATCCTTTTGGCATTCGCTACAATAACCATCTCTTTATTCGAACATCAAATCTTTCATTACATATTTGAATAGTAATCTTCAGTTCAATCGCAAAATATATGCACATGCGTGCGTGCTCCGTGTGTGTATATCTTCGCAAAAAATAATATAAAGTTGTTCGTGCATGACATAAAATAAAAGACGGACCATAAGCAACTATTTGTCTCTGTTTTTAAGAGGGCTTGATTCAGAATAAAATAAACAAAAATTCATTTCAAAGATGGCAAAAGTGACATATTCCAGAATGAGCTAAACCTTGTAACAATCGGTAATGGATGGCTACCCACATTATTATATATTTCCAGTTTTTTTATTTCAATTTTTATGATTGACTCTAGAAATGCTAAAAATCAACTATATTGATTCAGAGTCTTTTACATAAAACTTACCGAAATATTTTCCTTGTATATTTAGATTTGATAACAATATATATGCTCCTAAAATGATTCTTAATTAGTCCATTTTTTTTTGTTGTTTTCCAATATTTCTTTCTTAACAATCACTGTGATATATTATATAACTATACCACTTAGAAAAACAAAAGTCTAGCTCTATTGGTGTATCTCTATGCGAATCATCCATCAGTACTATTGAGTTATATTATCATCATCAGAATGGTAATACTTATATTAACAATGTGACCTTCAATTATTATTCAATAACAATGAAATAATCAAAATCAGGAAATCCATTACGATCCAAGGGTATCAGTAATTTACACATCGTGCGTTTATTTTATTTTTTTTTATGTTTGGAACGTGCAAGATTACGATAAGGGAACCTTTTGTATGATTTCTTTTAACATATTTTATCGACCCCGAATCTATATATTTAACAAAAATTAAACTTCTGGCTTTGTTACTACTGAAATAAGTACCTGGCATTAATTAAATTAAGCGATCGTAACACATTACTGTCCACACTAGCGCACTTCCCTATTCTTTACTAACCATCAAATTTTTATTACCTATAAAAAATATTAATTAACAGCATTTATTACTGCAATAAATCGGAGTAACAACTAAGACAACGAGGCGGATGCGAGAGTTACAACACAATTTGCTTTGCTCACGATGCACGACTGACCTCCTTCAACGGCGAACCTCATTAAGCCAGAGTAACCCCATACTTTTCAAAAAGCCTCGTCCGGACTCCTGTATTGCGCGAGAATGTAAATGTAGCACGGCATGTAAACAAATGTGGGTTTAAAAATAGGAGTATAATATGATAATTAAAATAAGGAAATTTAGGCACAGAAAAAAGAAATTGTATAAACTTGAAATCTGAAATAGATCCGAATTGAAATAATTCACTGCTAACTAGGATTACCACACTAAAAAGAACACTTTTTAATATAGAAACTCTCTTCCCGATGCAAGAATCAGTCCGAAATAACATAAATCTTTCTATATAATACGGAAGGGAGAGTGGGTTACTCACGAAAAAAACATATTTTACTGTTTCAAAGGATATTCCCGGTTTTCACGTTTTAAGGACTGTTTTAATTATGTTTTTTATTCTAAGATAAAGTCGCCATCTAATTTTCTATTATATTTTGTTTCCATTTCAAATTAATTAATTAAACTATAACGACTTTTCTTAACCATTGCTGCCTCCTCAACGATCCAATCCATATTCAAAAGCAAATATGTCTACAGGGTATTATAAATTAGTACTTTACATTTATAGTAATTTTCTTTAACAGAGTATATTATTTCATGATTTTTTTTTTTTTTAATAAACCTAAATATTAGTGAAACTTTACGGTATATTTAGAACATAGACATAAATGTTAAAAAATAAATCAGTGTTTTTGTTTGTTTAATGAACTAAAATAATTTCATATGTAAAATAAATGAGATCAACCATGCTGTATTGAAACTTTAGACTAAACTATTTTACACAATCCAAAGAAAAGAAAAAAAAATTATAGAGCAGTGCATAAATAAGGAAAGTTGAATGATTAGAGGGCATAATAATGATTACTAATTATATAATATTACCATCATTATACACGACAAATGCCTCTCCTGATTGAGGTACAAAGGGTGTTCAGCACTAAAAATATTATTATCCTCTTATAAGTATTATAATAATACACACAAAAGTAATAAAATATTAATTGAAATAAAATAAAAACAGTATTTTACAAATCATACAAAAAAGGAAGATAATATTGAACTAAAAAAAAAACATCAAGATAAACAAAAAAATATGTAATTCTGATGACATTAAAAAAAAAATTAAAGAATATTAAAAAAAAAATCTATATACTAAAGAGAGCACACAAAGACTAAAATAAAACTAAAAAATGCAAGAAATTTTTTGAACGGTAAGATATTATTTATTAAGAATTTAAAAACATTTCAATTTGAGTGGTTGCATAAATAATTTGAACTTCTTATGCAGAATAATCACAATTTCTGTTTAGCTTTTTCTAATAAAAACTGTCTAATTAAATCCATATTTCTAATATTGCTGTTAGATGGAATCGTCTTAAAACTCCCAGGTAAAATGTCAAATAAGATTATGAAATTTATGATTTTAATATACAATGGCATGTAGAGGAGTGGTACGCCTACGAAAATTCAAGTGAGTTACAGTAGCAAAATTTTGTTTTTAGTTATTCTTAAATGAGACATCCAAAAAAAAAAAAAAAAAAAAAAAAAAGAATGAGGCCTTAAAACGAATGACTTCTTTTATCTAATATCATCAAGGCATGAAAAAATAAGATATTTCTACTTGAAATTGATATTCGATATCGCAACGATTTATAGTAATGGCACAGTATTCCGAAATTACTAAAGACTGCGCACAAACATCAATCTATCCTATCAGATCAGCGACCTATCCTGACAAGAAAAGACTCCCACACAACACTTTCGAACTGTACCAAGAAGGTCGACAGTGTAGGCGGTCACCTTGGGCCTACGTAGATGTTACGTTGAAACGGAACCGTTCATCATAAGCAGCGGTAATAGAATCCTGCCTTTGTAAGGATAGATCGAATAGAGACCAACTTCGGAAAAAAAACAGGATCACATATTAATTGAAGTGAAAACTTCTTTAGGCGCGTTATGCGATTTTTGGCAGGGGTAAAAGCTTTGATTTCATTACCATGGTAACGTTACTAACTTGCTCTAGATGCGCAGCGGTCTGTGTATACCTGTCCACTTTTTGTGAACGTTATCGATACCGGTGTAATATGGGCACAAAAATATCTATATTTATAATATCGTTATTTCAGTATTTAATTTAATTAAAATTAGTAAAAAATGAAATGAGTAAAGACATGGTAGGTGAACTATGTCTTAGAACTTACCTTTTACTGAATATATAGTTAATAAATGAATACCTTGATGCTCCTGACACTAAAATACCGATATTTGTAAATATTATTAAAACATTACTTTGCATGAAAATATTTAAACATACGAAGCGAAATCATGATGATCTTATTGCCAATATTTAGATCGTACAGAGAATAATTCGAATCACAATGGAGAAATTCAAGATGAAGAGAAAATTAAGGGCCGTAAATATCAACACAGGCAAAAACGTCAACAACAAAGACAAAAAAAGAGCGACTAATTTAATTATTTCACAGATAGATCAATTTTTTCAAATAGTTTTAAAGCATATTCCAAAATGTCCGAATTTCCATGATACAAATGGTAGGTCCATCAAAAAAATGTGCAAAGAGTACCACCCGCTCATGCAGTCTACAATCACATTTAGATTACAATGGCACAATTCAAGATATATTTCTCCAAGATGATGATTTTTGTACAATTAAACGAGACAATAATAATAAAACATGCATTTTCAACATAATGTAATTTTACAAACGTATTTTCTTTCCAACAGAATAACAGAGCAAATCGAGTATTAAAAGAAAAAAATCTTTTTTTAATAGATTAAATCTATCGGCAATTGAATAAAAATGAAAAGTTTTATTCACGAGAAACGCCAATACTGAGATATGCTTCAAATCCAGAACCTAGTGTGACAAAAGATGACAAACAGAACAATCATCGGGATAAGGAGACCAATAAATCGTCACGACCATCAAGTCTTTCGTACTTTCTATTGGTCATATTGAGAAAGATCGTTTCGCGGGCTAAGACGAATTTCCATCAAATCACTATCAAGCCACTACTTGCAGTTCCTTTCTTAAGGATATGGCACGCCTCTGCTGTGTCAATTAGGGAACACCTTGCAGATATATGAAGGCGTCCAGGAGTGAATTAATCGATGAGAGTGAGAGAAATCTAGGCAACGGGAAGAGAAATGACTAGAGGACCAACTTGTTTGTTCTATTTATTACTATAAAGGTCCACGATTCCGTCTCTCTCTCTCTTGTTTGTTAAACATCTAGCAAAACATTTAAAAAAATTATAAAGTCTCTAGTAGTGAAATGGACACTATAAGTCTCACACTTTCTAAAGAAAAAAAAACATCTTGGTAAACAAACAAAATCTATAAATATTGACCAATGTTTTCTAATTTCAACGCCGGCAAATTAATAAAAATATTTTTACACAAACCATCCTAATTTACAAACACAAACAAATTTAATTCGTGGTTGAAACCCTATTTTATACTTGTCATTTTCCTGTTACTTTTAAGTCATTTTCGCCTAAAGGTTTATTCACATGAGTTATTTTCCGATAATCTCATTTAAACATTACTTGCTGAATTTTGAATTAAAAATTAATTAAATTTAGACTCAAGTACAATTAATTTATTAATCAGATGATAGTATCATATAACACTTAGACCTTATTTTGATTAGTTTGTTTGGTAAAATGAAACAAATAAATTTACTTTTTCTTTAGATAAATTTAAATTATTTATATTACAAATCTTATGAAAAATCTTGAGCTCTATCTATCTCACGATGTCTCTATCGATGAAGTCTAATTTTAACAAAATCATAAGAGAGTAGTAAAAAAAGCTGATGATCTCCTTGTACGCCCGTTGGTTAAGAAACTGTACGAATCACTGTATGTACTGAACTCAGGTATCTTTACAACTCATGAAGGGTGTTGATCTAAGTACATGTGCAGCTTTGTATTGTTCCACGGCCAACGGCCGTGCAAGGAGGTGGTTAGGCCTAGATCACGCTCAGCCGTCAGGTTTTTCCCCAATTTTGTGTTATCTACTTCATAGAGGTTGGGTATGACCAAGGTGGGTCTCTAAATGCCAGGGTCTCTCCACTAAAATTACAGAATAAATAATTCTACCTGCTGTACAAGAAATGGAATGCATTTTATCTAATTGCCAATTACTTCACGTACTGCTAGTCTTTCAGGATTACATTCACGACGCATCTCTTTTAGAATATACATTAGTTGCTTTAGCTTGGCAAAGACAAAAGATTTACAAAGCATTCCCTAGTGTTTGGCAGGAGAAAGTTGAGACTATTTTAATGAGTGTTGTCCGCTCGCCTGTCAGAAATAATTTTCGAAGGTATATGTTATTTGTATAATGGTTCGTAAAATACTTATGCTCTGTCGGTCTGTGAATTTCAGTTTCAATACAAACTGTCGAGGAGTTGTTTAATACAGATTCAATTGGATAAAATCGAATAAGATTTGAATTTAGTAAGATTAACATGAAACTCCCGCTATATATAGATTTATCTCTACCGGGAGAAATGTATCATCAAAATTTGAAAATTAATTTTATCACGTTTTATTCCCAATTTCTTCATAAGAGGTATCTGTTCACGAAGGTATCTGTAAACTTTAACTAAAATAATGATTCTAGTGATTTCATTATGTACATATAACCATGATCAACCGAAACCAATATATTAGGAACTCAACAACGGATAATGCAGAAAAAAAATAAAGTTCAAGCTAAAGACATTAGATAAAATATCCATTATCCATTAGATCCAATATCCATTACGCATTTCATTTTTTTATTTTTGTTACTTATGGTTTTTTTTTCTAAGGTATCATATCAAGTTACAAAACTAGTTTCACATACCATAAATTCCAGAACTTTCCCATTATATCTAAATAGCAATCGAACCAACGTTTGTGGCGAGCGTTAAAGATGTGAACGTAAATCAACGAGATGGAATTGGTTTCACTATTTTCTATCTTCACTGCCAAACTTTCTTCGAAGCCTGAGGCAAGCTAATCGGTGTGCCTTGGATCTATAACAAGCCAGGCTCTTCCTCGCTTCTAATCAGCAGCTCATAATGAATCGATTGTGAATGTTATGAATCAGATGTTAGAATCTGGCAAGTTAGAAATAGCTGAACTGTGGAAGATTGTGGGAGCGAGTGGGCTTTCCTATCTAAGATAAACATATATAAATTAGTATATATATATATGTGTGTGTGTTTATTTAATTTATATACATATACTAATTTATATATGTTTATCTTAGATAGGAAAGCCCACTCGCTCCCACAATCTTCCACAGTTCAGCTATTTCTAACTTGCCAGATTTTAGGCCAGCTTAATTTGTCATTATGATTTTATTATATAATCTAAATAGTTTAAATTCATAAAACTATTCTATTTTTTTTTTATAATAACGGAAACGTTGATGTTTTAACGGCTTGCATTTCATTATTTAAATGGCCTTGAAGTCTTTCATTTTTGGTTTATTTTTATAAATAATGAACCTTTGTAATCGACAAAAAAAAAATAAAATAACATTACCCCCCTTAAAATTTGATGATTTACGTTTCAACATGCGTAAAACCAGAATAACGAATAAAAAAATCCGTTTCTCCAAATTAATATACCAAACATTGACTTAGAGAATTAAATTTCTTACAAAATGAAAAAAGAATCATTGAAATTGGTTATGAAGTAGCAGAGATATAGCGTTTTGAAAATAGCAGAGGTGATATGCCATTTTCCTTTAAATTATTTATGGCTTTTCATATTACTTAATTGTCTATCAACAGCTTTATAAAAATGTATACCGTAATATTGTTATTTGGAAACCATAAACCATTGTGTAATGATTTTCAGCGTTTTTGTAACGGTTAAATTATACTTTTTTCCCAATAGATGTAAAATACAAACCTCCTTTTAATTTAATCATCAATTATTTGTTTAGCCATTTAACCCTGAAGAATGGTCCCTCCCATTTTGCAATGGATAAATAAAGGCTTAGAAGAAGCCATTGAAAGATTACTAGTGCATCCAGCGCATATAGCAATCCTCTTTAGAATACCTCCGGGTAACAGAAGGACAAATCTGACAGCTATACATATTAAATTTGTATTTGTATTTTGTTCGAAAATAAAACCAGAGGGTAAGAAAAAAAAAAAAAAAAAAAAAAAAAATTGTTTAGCCAAAAGTTCATATTGTGTGATCTTCTATGCTTTTAAGTAATAAAATGTATAATGTTCGTGTCACGCGTAGTATTTGAGTTTTTTTTTTTTTTTTAGTTAAGTTCGGAAATAAATAAAAATAAAATGAGAAACAGCCAACTTGATATGTACCATGAATTTTCTACTAAAGAGTTTTTAACTTTTAGGTTTGTTATTTATCACCTTAAAAATCTCAGGGATATCTGTCAACCATATAAGAAAGTTTGATTAAATTACCCCATGCCCACGTTATCTCAAATTGTTAAGATTACAATAAAACTTTCTTTTGTAATAAAACTGTGAAACAGAATAGTATGAGAATTGTATTAAATATTTAATTTTTTCAAACTAAACCAAATTCATCTTCTGCATTAGTTCAAGAAGTACCAATAGTTACCTAGTATCAAATTAAATAATATAACATATTTCCATACATTGCGCTTCGAGAATTCTCATACGACAGTGTGAGAGATAACACAAGAAAGATGGTGAAGTTTCGAAAGAGCGAAACCCTGGCCGAAGTCCATGTGTATGGGAACTGCTCTGGACAAGGGGGCTCTGTCGACACGAATATATTTGCACTAATTGTCAATACTCTCTGAGAAAAGCCTCATGAGAATAGGCCTTTGGGAAAAGCCGTTCTTTTGGGAGAGGTATCGTCTTTAGAAATATCAGGTGTAACAACATGAACGAAAAAAAAAGTACAAAAACAAAACAAAAGAGGTAGTAAAAAAATTATATCACAGCAAATATCACTAACAAACTAAAAAAGAAAAAAAAATGTTTTCCCGTTTCTATGCCATTAATTTCTACAAGCACCCAATATTTTTTTTTTTTTTTTTTTTTTTTTGTACAAATGTTATCTTCAAAATTTGAAACCAAATCCTGTTTGGTCAATACATGTTTGGCATAATTTAGTAAAAAGTTAGGTTACGTTACCAAAAATTATGAAAGTAAAATAATATAAATCAAGCAAATAGAGAATAAAATAAAATGATGCAAATCACAGGGGAAAGAGGTTCAATAGAGAGAGAGAAAAATAAAATAAATTCTGCGGTATTTCTTAGATTTCTTAGTGTTTTGAATAAGAATTGTTTGATCATCGACAGCTTTTGTTTATCTATTATTCTTTAAGAGATGGCTTATTCTTCTAGAGAAACTAACTCTTTTTTATTCTTCCCATATTTTCTGTATCTGAATAGAATGTGGCGCGGGTCTTCATGAATTTTTCATGTTGCACACTTGCCACCATTTTCTATTTTTATTAAGTGGAGATATTTTTTTGTGCAACCACGGTCAGTCCGCAGCCTTACTAATTGGGCGATTTCTTGCGATCAGTTCTTGGAGAACCATAGCATCAGGCTCACAGTTGGCTGGGTTTGACAATAATCTTTACCTTTAAATTGTGACTGACAGTCGTATTTCTCCTGCCATACCTGGATTGCTTCTTTCTGTAGACATTTTTAAAAAGTCTAGAAGAGGTACTTAAGCATTTTCTGTAGTAGTTAGTTTTTCCGATACAGCTCTGTCTACCACCTCATTTTCAGCCAATCATATATGACTAGGTATCCATTGGAAATTATAGATTAAATTATAAATGGAAAAAAAAAAATTTAAAAAGAGGAACAACTTAAAAAATGTAAGTTTTATGATGTACTGAATAACAAACGAAAGGGAATAGAGATATAGTAGATATTGAAGGCTGTTAAACCTGTTTATAGTTTTGAGCCGATGTTCGCGCTGTGATAAATAACCATCAATTTAACCGTAGATCCTTAAGTTAAACAAGACTAGCTTAACATACTTCAAACCTTGACATTTTAAAAAGCCTATTAAATAAGTGAAAGTGAATTTATTATATTCCAACAGGTACGTAAAAAAAAAAGCCACCACTACTACGTTGTGGTTCGTCAAGTATTGCTCATTTATATGACAGCTATCACGCAATTTAAGAGAATGGTTCACTAAAGACATTGTTTAACCAGATAATTACAAATAATAAAAAAAATATGACAGGGAGAAGTTAGTTGAGGGTGCAGTCAAATTAACACACAATTAAGAAGAAACATAATTTAATGTTGCCGACGTTTCGTCCTACATTATAGGCCTTCTTAGGGTTATATAACAAAAGATAACAACCAATGACAGAATACAATGTATAAAGATGTTAAGTAAAATAAATTATACAGATAATTAGAAACAAAATGAAACAGTAGTTATGTTAATTCACTAATATTATAATAGTTAAAAACAAAAGGGCAAATTTTTTTTAAATAAAGGTAAATAATGAAATAATGGAAAATTAAAAACAATTTTACAAAATGATAAAATTTGTAATATTATAATTTTTTTTTTCGAAGTTCCACCGCCTGATGATGAGCCACAATGGGGGTCGAAACGTTGGCAATCAATAAATAGTTGAAAATATTTAGTTGTATCATTTACAGACCGCCACGCGGACTAATTTCTTCCAGTAATTCTCAACGGTAAACTAATTATATCCACCATAAATAAATATATGATAATAAAAAAATAATAGAATCAGGTATAAATATATGACAATAAAAAATGTAATAATTAAAAAATAATATAATGACAATAAAATAATATATTGACGATAGAAGTATTAATATTTAAAAAAAAAAAAATATAATCAGACATAATTTTATGTCAATAAAAAAATATAATGCGGCATGTTAACACAAGTTTTCCCAAACATTAGTTGGTTTTGTTTTCGAAAACAAGGTAGGTGAAAATAATCAAAACGAAATGAATGTCTCAAAATAATTATTATTATTATTGTATTATTGTGAAAGTGACAACACTTTTTTTTTTTTTCGATAACCTTCACATCACAACAGATCTATTTCTTAGTAGTACCTATTATTGCTAATAACACAACAAAACTTTTTCATCGCGGAAATGGGAATCTCGACAAGGATAACTATAAGAAGACTTTTACAAGAGCAATTACCTAAAATAGAAAATAAAATTCTCTTAGGATTGTGCATGACTTGTGGAAAAAAAATCTTAGGTTTCCAGGGCTGCTCCTAAATAAGTATATATAGGAAGTCATTTGGCAGCATGAGGGAATTTCTCATAACTTGCAATCACGATCGTCAAGTACATTACAGCAATATCACTTCACGAATCCCATGTCATTACATATACCCGTTATTACCATTTATTACTTTTATCTTTAATAACAAAATACTTTTAGGCTTTTAATGATCCTCTGATTAACGACGTTCCTTGACATTTCGTTTTTTTTGGTAATAATGAGACTAAGCTCATCTTACAATGGCATCAACATTGTTAACTTTTCGATGGGTCGTAAGTAACTTTATAAGTCGGTCAAGGAGCTAATCGTGTTCACAGCTTAATTGGAGAGGAGCTATCAGATAGCGAAACAATTATAACCATAATTAGAGATTTCGTACTGAAAACGCAAAACGAATTGACTTGTCGAAGATTACTTTAAAATTGAAGGAGATTTGAGGATAAATATTACATTAAATACCACTTCAATAATATTATAATACAAACGATTCGTCTTTATCTTTAATCGATCGTTTTAATGTTTATTTTTTACAATATATTCATCGATAAAAATATTCAAACTGAAACAAATTGAATATTGCCATCAAAGTCAATTACTATTTATATTTTTTTAGTTATACAAAGTCAAAAAGCCATTTCAAATATATTTTTTTTTTTTCATCGGCTAATTTCTTTTGTTCCGTTTTCTTCTGAAAACCTCTTTTAATTCACCATTTGTTTTAATTCCAGTCTGCAAAACCCCACTAATCTTGTTCTCTCATTTGAGTTCCAATTGTAATGTGCGATATCCGTTTCGGTCTTAACATAAATACGTGGGGGAATTTTCATTTCAGATATTCATCGACGAATCGACTTAAATGTATATTTTGTTTAAAGTAGAAGATTCTTTGTAAATTGAAATGAAATGTAGTTGAAATATTTTTTCCTGGTGAAATTTTTTAAGTATTCTTCATATATACGATTATCAAAACAAACAATGCTAAGAATCAATTTAACGCCTATTTACACGGCACAATAAGATGAATGAAAGTTAATAGTTTAGCAGTTTTCCACTTTTCTTTTCTATGTATATTTCAAACTTTCACGGCTTTTGATCCTACACAATGCAGTTTCACTCACTCCCCTTGTTAGCAGTTATTATTATTTTTCCAGCACACCGAACATCCGCAATGGTGACCTCGAGAAACAAATACAGTTGGACTGCTTAATTTTAATGTTTAAATTATTCATGAGGATTTGTCCACAATCGTAATAATTATTTTTGCAATCCTCATGTAATCCATTATTGAATAAATTATAAAGACTGCCTCCATAATGCCGTATAGCATACCCTGCTGATCACTAACTAATCATGATGAGCGCGCCAGGACCCAACATTTCAGTATTTATATGCTTTACTTAAATGGCTAGAGGCGCAAACGATTTTTTTATTTAAAAGAGAAAAACTATTAGATAGTAATAAATCATTCATTCAATTCAATAATAAAATTATTTTTTATTACTTAATTGCATTAAAATATAATGTTACGAAATATGATTAATTTTGGTTTATTTTATTTTCAGTTTGGGGCCCTTGCGGTCTTCTCCATCGAGGCCAGGAGGTTGAGGGTCAGGCCAGTGGCGGCGCAGGAAGAAGCTGAAGAACAACAGCAAGTTGAATATTACGCGGAACAAGAAGAAGACAATGGTCCAATATTGATCTCCAGACAAGATGCTTACGGAAGACCAAATGGACAGCAGCGGTATCAATCCAAACCCAAACCCGTTGCTCCTAGGGCCCCACCAGTACAAACTATCAGGAACTATAACAAGTTAAACGACGATGGCTCTTTCACATTCGGGTATGAAGCAGCTGATGGTAGCTTCAAGGAAGAGACCAGAGGAACTGATTGCGTAGTAAGGGGCAAGTATGGTTACATCGACCCGGACGGTAACAAAAGAGAGTTCACTTATGTATCCGGAAACCCTTGTGACCCCAACGCAGTTCAAGATGAGGAAGAACAACCCGAAGTCGAATCTGGAGAAGAAAATATTCCCAAAGGTTTGCCAAATATACCCAAGAGACCAATCAAACCTCTGAGGCCAATTAAGCAGGGCAACCCAACCACCCTTTTCCAACAGGAGTACAATATGGATGAGGAAGAGGAAAATATTCCTAGATCTAGGCCTACGCCAACCACTCCTAGGCCCGTTGCTATCCAGCCAAGACCTACCTCACACCCCCAACTACAGCAACAGGCTTCACCAGTCTCTGGATACTCTGTTCCATCATACTCCCAGCTGGAGGAACACGCACAGCAACAGGTGTTCAGGACTCCCACTCCCAGGCCCAAACTGCTCACCCCCACCCCAGCCAGGCAGTCTGTCTCCATCACACCTCGCCCTCAGCAATTGGCTCAGGCCCATCCACCTGCCACCACCTACCGCCCGCAATATACTGCCACTCCAACGCCTAAACCAAGACCTTCACCCATACCTCAGTCCATCAATCTCGACGATGAGCTGAAGAGCTTCCAGCTTGAGCACAACGTAGTATCCACCCCAGCTCCAAGGCCAGCTAAGCCTTCCGGTACCTCTGAGCCTATCTACACTTCTGAGCTTATCTTCGACCCCAACTCTGGACAGTACAATACTGTCGTTTACCAACAACTCCCACAATCCGGAGGGGACTTCAACCTGAGAGGCAGACTGCAGCCGTACGTTGCTCCACACCAACAACCCATTTACAGACCAGCTGCTGCACCACAGCCCAGACCAAACCCTTACCCCAGCCAGCAGGCTCTCTTCCAGTCCCAGCAAGCAGCCCTGATCCAGCAATCACAGCAGCTCTTTGCCCAACAGCAGAGGAGGCAGCAGGAGCAAGGCAAACGTGTACCTTCCGGCCTCCTGCAACAGGAGCCACAAAGGTTCGCCCCCGCTCCCAAGCCCTATCAGCCCTTCTATTTCGTGACTCCCGACGGCGAGAGAACGGCACTCGCAAATGGTCAAATCGACGCCTTCCTCAGGGGACACAGTGTAGCCTTGTAGAAGCATTCAGTGACTTGAACTTTCGCACCAAATATATACCATACGGACTGCTCGTCTAAATGTGATCCCCATCACAGTCCCTCATCATAATTAATTTATTGCATTGTTAACATGGTCAACATATGCGATTTCATGATTGTAATAAAGCTTTCCCATGCCGAACAATAGAAAAATGACATGTAATAATAATTCTAATAAAGGCGTTGCCACAACTATTTATATACCAGTGCCCGAGACAGCTACAGCAAAGCGGGCTCTAGTCGACGAGAACCCGGCAGGCTCCCCCGAGCCGAACAAAAGCCATTGTAATTTATTGTACTCTTGTATTATTAAGTCCAATCTACCTGTATTTTATAGTATTAAGTACTTAGTATTAGTGTCCCGATGTAGTTGCCAAAAAGTATTGCTGACAAAAATTGTTTATATTTACATGTATGTATCTTTTTTTTACTTGTAATAAAGTTATTTCTAATTGTTCATTGATTTTCATCCAAGATGCTGTAACTAGTTTTTATTCAGTAAGACCTGATAAAAGATGTTTTTAATTTATCAAAAATGAAATAAATTAAAGAATTGATCTAATATTGAAAACAAACAATAGTAGTTAGTTTGAGTATAACTAATAACTTCCCCGTATAGTAATTAACAACAAACACTATTTCAAACAAAAAGGTCACTGCGAAAAATGTCACAGCCAGCGTTGCCCTAACCATCAATTCAGATAAACTTTAAACCTTCCTTTTCAGAAGTAAAATATATTCGTATGTATTATTTGGTATACAAAGGAATTCATTTTAATATAGACCATTAACAAAAAAAATAAATAAATAGAAAGTATCTCCAGAACATTGTGAGCATCAACTTACCATAACATTCAACTCATCCATTATTACATTTTTAACTTTCAAAAACCTTTTCAACCTAAACATACATTCTCCATAGAAATCTAATGATTCATGAGAACTAAATTAGCAGTTCGAATCTGTAATAAAATATATTACGAAATACCGTAAAATAAAATAACCAAAGAAAAGAAAGCATATCCATACTACCAATTAGTAAGATAAATTGGTTCAATACGTTTTCCTAAGTGTATCAATGTATTTCTTCGAACATGATTAACTACCGAGTAACCAATAGTTATCTGACTGCTGAATTTTGACTCATTACAATACTTTATATAGATCTTAAATTATTTTGGTCCCGAACTGATCATCGTTGTATTTAAAAGAAGATTTTTTCTTTATAAACGGGTTTTAATGCAAAACACTTAATTTTAATTTATCCGACTAGACGATGTCTTAGAACAGGAAGGAACGGAGACGACTTTTCTTTACTCGTTAGAAAGGTTGATTCCTTCTAAGTCAACCGTTTGTCGCGCCATTCCTTAACAGGACATGGGATTTTTGCCGATAATTTTTAAAACTCTCTAAAACTACATTCCACGAAAGAAAATCGACAGTACTTTGGAAAGTAACAGGCTTTCTTTCATTTCACAGCAAGTACTTGTACTACTAGGGTTATGGAATAGTTTTTTAGCTGAGCGAAGTCGATTTTTTTAAACTAATTTTATTTGTATTGTCAAAATTCATTGATCCCATTTTATTAGTTAATTCATATAATTAACAGGAATTAAATAAAGGTGGGGTCAAATCTAGAAGTCTGCAGATACGTCAAAGAAATCTCGTAAAAAAAAATAATAGAGTTATTAAAATATATATTTTTTTAAACAGGATATAAATAACATGGATATATATGTATAAAAAGTTAAATAAAATTTAAATAAATTGAATTCAAATAAAAGGAAATTCGTCTATGCAACGTAATTACACATATAACATATTTGTATTACTTACAAATTGAATAATATAATTAGATGAATTACTTTAAAAATGGTTTTATGAGTCTTTGATTTGGTTTGATGTGAATAAAGAATATTAGAGACATATATATATATATATATATATATATATATATATATTGATTTTTTTTTAAAGCAACAAAATAAAAAAAGCATTAAGATCAAATATTCTTTAATATTTAAAATAAACATATATAACCAAAATATGTATTTGGTAAGCCCCATTCATTGAGACAAAACTCCTTTCAAAGAGTAATAAAAAGGTTCTAATGAGTTAAACTTTAAACAACCAATTTATTACAAAATAACTAATTATTATAGTCCTCATTCATGGTTTCGTTCAGTCTGTTTCAAATGTCTACATTATTTAATGTGCGATATTAAAATGACACTTTTAAGATGCACTTGAAAACATAAATTACATAGTACACACTTCATAACATTCTAACATTCATAACACTTCATATGATAAATGTTAAGAAAAAAAACGTTTTTTAGCCATCTTATTGTTCATTTATTTAACATACCTTTATGCTGCTGTGGCTAATCGGACGATGCTACAGTGGGAGTCCTATATTTTTCCTATCTAGGTTTTATTAGGATAGGGATCTTTAACGAGTACCTGACATCGCACAAGCTCGGGACCACCTATTAGTGTTCCCTACGAAGGACGACATAACTAAGGATTTTTTACTCCTATTAAAAATCCTAGAATCACCTGCGGGTTTGAACCCGTGCTAGCTACCATGCTATAGGTAATCCCACGCACATTATTGAAATGGAAAACTTGAATTAGCACATCGTTTAAAACGATAATGAAAAAGAAAATATTAGCTTGGAAATGAAAAAGAGATTAAATTATAATAGAAATTAAATTTTTGTGTTAATAGACTAATATAATTAATAGACATTCAGTAAAATTCATATATAAATTTACACGATTTCCACTCAAGAGTAAATCTTTTAAAGGTAATAATATAAATAAGTACAACTCTAGAATGATACCTGGCTTTAGGAAATGATTAAGACAGGCATGGTTTCACATCAACTCATTACAGACCATACCAATGATGTTCTTAAAAAACGGAAGCAATCGGATAAGGAAAAACATTTTCACTAGATATATAACAGAGGATTCGCTTTCATGAATCTCAGTTCAATAATAAAATTCTCAAGCAGAACGTGCGAAAAGTGAAATGACCATAAAAATAAACAAAGAAACGAGCATGGAATCATAGAAGGATGTAGAGACACGCAGAAAAAACTTCATGCGACTATTAAGTAGATTCTTAGAAATCAAAAGTAGAATGTTGATGCTAAAGACATCAACGTATAATAATCTAAATTTAAAAATATAGTGCGCACAACACACGACTTTAACTTACCTCCGTTTACACAGACCTTTTTGCGTGGCTTGGTAGTAATACGTGTAATTCCGGTTAAAACTCGACCTCGAAAATTTTCACGACCGCAATACTTTCTCTTACTTATATATATATATATATATATATATATATATATATATATATATATATATATATATATATCATATTTCATATATAGGTAAGTGAAAGTAATACTGAAGAAGAATTTACTATTTTAAATAATGAATTATTATTTTAGACTGCACTGAAAAAAACATGAGAACAGAACAGTATTGCTTAAAAAGTATTTTGATAAATAATTATGAATGAGGTAATCACCTCCAACTCAATGTCAAGATGATCACAACTAGGGGCGCTCTGCTTCTTTGACATGCCGCCAGGTGTAGGCTTTTCATCACTCTCCATTACCCTTTACAATTCCGTATCAGACAATCCGTGTATCAGATAATATATTTTCTTAAATCTTTAGCCATCCAACGGTATATTATACATCTATATTACTATTCTTGTGTTCAAAAACAAAAAACAATGCATAAAAAACTATGTTTGCACTTTTCTCCTTTAGTTTTTTATCTTATTCGCTCAACTTTGATATTTAGCCGTCATTCAACAGTGTCATTAAGATGATATGCCTGATTTTTTTTAAATCTACAAAATTAAAGGTACTTCAGAGGAAGAAAGTTCAAAATTTCGGCATTTAAGCCCTGTCAAATTATTTTAATCAGATTGAAACCTGCATGATGTTAAAGTCTAAATTTTACATTTGTATATTGAGTTTAATCAAAATCGTTAGAGCCTTTTTTGAGAAAATCGTAAAAAGGTGCAAAATTCATTGTATAAAGTGGCTATTCTGGTAAGCTGATTTTGATGGAAAAGATTTTATAATATCTCGGAAGTATATTTGTCTTAAATATGAAATTTCAATTTCATAGGACTTTTCGTTTACGCGCGGGAGTTACCACACACACACACAGACCTTTTTGCGGGACTTGGTCATTAGTACTCAGGGGACCCTAAAAACGTGTATTTCCGTTGAAAACTGGAATTTGAAAATTTTCACGATCGCAATACTTTCCCTTACTATATATTTCATACATAAGTGAGTGAAAGTAATAAAACTCAGAAATGTATACAAAGATAAACATTGTGTTGACAAGACATAAAATTCTAGTACCATTAGTCATAATAGCATAAAGTGAAACAATAACATTCTACAATGACTGAAAATTAAACCTTTTTAGATTAAGACAAATTTTCAGATGTGTATTCAATCTATTTATTTAAAGTATTTAGTTTATTAATGGATCACAAACAATATAATGATTCGTATAACGCTAAAAATACCCGCAGTAAAACCCGTTCAATACAACTTTATATACTGATAGGTCAAACTTCTAAAAATACTAAACACGGTTTATTATATTGGTAGTCGTATAAATGGAAATGAGAAAACCACCTTATCGTTCTTATAAAATTGTAACAGTAAAGGAATATTTCAATAGTATTGTTGTACAGGTGTGCCCCTGAACAATAGATTTCTGTCCTGCCAGGACAATTCAGATACATCATGACTTCTGAATAAAAAAACACATGACTTTTACTTACCTCCTTTATAAAACCCATTTAAGAACTTTTAAATAAAGTTTAAAAAAAAAAGTTGAAGAATTGCTTTGAGTTTAGATAAAAACATGTGTTTCATTAAGTAGTATATTATATCATTATCTAAAACAATCAGTTAGTCAGCAGCTGCTACTAGGTTAAGCAACACTAATGTTCTTGGTTATCATGTTGAAGTAGAATATTCATGATATATTTATTTACAACATGTCAGACTATTTTTTTTTTTTCCAATCATAACTTTCCCATGTTTTCATTAAGGACACTATAAGCGAATAGGCTTATTCGTATAAATGGAAATGGGAAACTATATTATTGTACCTATAAATATAATAGCTCTGTAAGAATTTTCAGAGTTGCCACCTACTTGATAAAATTGTAATAGGAAAGGAAGATTTTTGTAGAAAATAATGTGTGAGGTATGGAAGGATAGTACCCCTTCTCAGACACGATTGACTTGTTTTTAACGAAGTAAATCTTTCATCCATCATCTTCTTTTGTCTTATCCTTGTATTCATACAATTTTCGCTGAATTCTTTTCTCATAAAAAAAGTTTATGTTACTGCTTGTTCTAATAAAATAGTTAATCAAGCTAATGAATGCTTCGACCGTAGGTTTAAATTAGCATCAAATTTCAAAAATCCAATGCAAATTTTGATCTATCAATTGGGTTTTAATGTCTTACGTCTTATTTCTTCCATGGTACTTCTATCATCTCCTGTAATGATTCCCATATATACAATGTAGAATCTCTTCCTTTTTTTATCGTCTCTCTTTCTCAAGTTATAAATTTTATTAAATATTCTAATGTTGCAATTTCTTAAAATCACATATTCAATGTGTTTAATTTTAATTCAAACAATTTTCTATCATATTTGTTCAATTAGTGATAAAAAATTATGATTTTTTTTTTAATAAATCATTTTACTTTATATACGGCGAGTACTTCAAAAACGTCTCCATACTACTATTCTTTTTTATGTTTTCATTATTTTTATTTTTTCATCTATAATTAGTTTACTCACTTTTTTATTTATTTTATCATTATTATTATTATTTTGAGTAGGTTTTTTTTTACATTTTTCCTACTTTTATTACTACCTTCTACTAAATATTCAAACAGTGTCTGACCAAAACTACATTGTTGACTTTAAGGAAAACGGAAATCATGACAAATATAATTAACAAATGCTTGTGTTTTGTAAATATGTTTTTCTACCTATCCAATCTCCATACTACTGTTTGTTTCTTCTTCCTTATTTTTAAGGTATATTACGAAAAATCAATAATATTTAAATCAGTTGGATTTTCATATTACCAAACCCTTCTAACTCAAGGAAAACACATAGCTGTAATAAATATAACGTTTCAATTTCAGAAATTGTAGGCTATAAATCGATAAAATTTCACTCGTAGCGACTGAAATACAGATATTAAGTCACTTCAAAGAGAAATTCCAAACTGACAGGTATGCAAATATCTCGGTTGAACGCCCCCTTTTAGATTTCCAATAATTAGCGGGGAGCTGTCAGAAATTATATCATTAATTAGGCCATTTATAGTTGAAGAAGGAATCCTCCAGCATCTCTCTGGAAAAAAGTTTAATTAGAGATATTTTTTACAAATATGGTAAATGAAAAGGTATAATTGGATATTTGGTTCATTATAAGAACTCTTATATCCTGATATTTAAATGTGTTTTTATTTGCAAACAAACAGGAAGATATAAGATAACTTCCGTTGGTTCTTCCGAAATTTTCCCAAACCCATTAATGGTGATTAATTAGACAACTAAAGTGGAGATTATCCATAAAATCTTTTTTTTTCATATATCTTTTATTTACTTTACAATCAAAAAGAACAATAACTCTGCGGATTCAAATACAGTCACAAGTGTCTCGGAACTACCTTTTTAAGTATTTTGAGTAGAACACTTATGTGCATTGCAATTATTTGCCTTTCGTTTCACGCCTTACTAGATAGTGAAAATACCATATTCCTGGTTTTCAAGAATATGATGGATTCAAACTGCTAAGTCCAGACCCCTTCCCATGGCGATAACGATAACAAGGGGACTGTGCCTTGCCATATTTCAGGCCTGGATAGAGGTGCTTTGTCCCTCAAGCAGTGTTTCCTTACAATTTTTTTTCTCGAACCTCTTCATCCATTCAGAATAATGATGAGGACCCACTAAATTTAAAAAACCGTGTATGTATATATACACATATCAATAATCAACCAAGTAATACTACCGGATCTCAAGAGAGAGTACCTAACATTAAGTGAAGGTAAGACTCAACAAGACCCAGAACATAGAATATGCTAGATCCAGGGGCTAAGAATCTATTCGAACATCGTGCCCAGTGAATCACTAAAATTACACAAAAGTACAATATATACCTATTTACTGTCATTTACCGTGTCAAATTTAATTTGTCTGATTCTTGTTAAAGGCAAAGGCATCGGAAATATTTTCTATTAATGCAAATTAAAATCATTTTCTAATGACATCTCGCGGACCAACAGGACATTACCCCAGGATCCGTGAACTACTTATTATGAGCCACTGCTCTAAAAAGCGGGCAGTCACAGGTCTTCAGCCAATCAAAGAACTAGATGTGCCTCCGGTCGATGAACTCAGACACTGGAGGCAGCTGGAGCTTCTTGTGAATGTGTGCATGGACTATCCGCCGGAGGACAGAGCTTGGAGGCCAACGGCCATACCACGCTGAACACACCGATTCTCTTCCATTAAAGATTGTTTTTTATAACAAATAAATTCACAGTATAAATGTAACATAAATAATGCACAAACACAATCTCAGAACTTTCACTGCCTTTAAGGTACTTTATGTCGAACATTCTTAAGTCCACCGCATGTGGTTGTTGCAACCGTAAGCTTTCGACTCACACTTGACAGGATGAAGAGAAACCATCTCTCTGCTTTTTAATATCGGTGCAGATCCTTTCCCTCAGCGAGAGCGTCGACCAAGGGGACAGTGTCTAGCCACTTTCCAGGGATAAAGTGTAAGATTCTTTTTTAAATTATTCAGAGCCTTCCCATTTTTCCGAAAGAGACAACTATCCTCAATGAAGATCTACATTAAAAATTTGGTGCGCGCAACACACGACTTTCACTTACCTCTGTTGTTAAAATATTTAAGAATTATAAATACATTAAAGATACAAGGCCTCATATGCCCAAGTTCCCGGGTTCAAACCCGCAGGAGGCCCTAGGATTTTTTAGAGGGAGTAAAAAATCCTAAGTTATGCCGTCCTTCGGAGGGGACACTAAAAGGTGGTCCCGAGCTTTGCGATGTCAGGTACTCGTTAAAGATACCTATCTTAATTAAACCTGGATAGACAAAATTTAGGACTCCCAATGTAGCATCGTCCAATCAGCCAAGCAGCATAAAGGATCGTTAAATAAAGAAACAAACAAAGATACAAATAAATAGTTAACAAATTAATTATTTTTAATTTCAATAAAAACATGTGTTTTACTAAATAATCTATTATATTAGTGTTTGTTTGTTTCTTTATTTAACGTCACTTTATGCTACTATGGCTAATCGGACGATGCTACAGTGGGAGGCCTAAATTTTGCCTATCCAGGTTTTATTAGGATAGGGATCTTTTACGAGTACCTGACATCGCACAAGCTCGGGACCTCCTTTTAACGTCCCCTCCGAAGAACGGCATAACTAAGGATTCTTTACTCCCATTAAAAAATCCTAGGACCACTTGCGGGTTTGAACCCGTGACCTTTGGCATAGGAGGCTCTTATGCTAACCACCCAGCTACTATTATATTTTTATCAACATCAATCAGTTAGTTTTATCGGCTTTTAATCACTCTCTATTAACCTTTAACCCGTCGTCACCACACTTCAGTTGACCAACCGGGGCTACCACACTAGTGCGAATCGGGATTCTCAAATTTCAACCGCTTAAAACTTTTATTGAATTATAGGATTATTAATCCTTAACACATGTTTCTTATGGGAAATTTAACGTAGAATCGCGTGGTGATATTGATTTTTTTGTAACAATTCATTTTGTTGATGAAAAATGGGGTTAATTAAAAAATTTTTTTTCAAAATTGCATTTGTTTTCATTAACATATTATACATACATTTTACGCATAGAGTCAACTTTTGACCATGCATAATTATTAATTAAGGTCCGTATTTTTAGATTTTCATGTTTATAAAGTAATAAAATACTTTTAAATATTTTTTAGTGGAGTGGGAAGTTAGGGTATATTCAGACGTCGATTTTTTACACATCATTAAATGTTTTGAGTAATATATTTGCAGTATTCCAGAATATGCTTACAAAAACTTACAAATCGACTTAAGAAAACTAATTTTATGCATTATGACTGCAGTCAACGCATACAGCTGTGCGGTGATCGTCACACATGCGTCTTTTACAATCGGGGCATCGCAATCTTGTTCGACACAAAGAAGCGTTGTCGCACAAACCACATTTCGCTCTCGATTCTTCTTTTATGACTTTTTTATTGACAGTTGGAGGAGTATCACATGACAGTATTTTGGCAATTAGTTTTTTAGTGTTTGTTCGCAAAGTTGGAATCTCAAGACGACGGCGCAAGTGCGGCTCGACAAGTCCGAGAGCAAGATTTTTCGTGAATTACCTTTAGTCGACACGTCACGCCACGCAACAATTTGACGGCGTCCGCTACCACAGTAGTGCATATACGCACCTCACCGAACTTTAGACCTGCCCTGTTCCGTTACTACAGTCGAACTGAGATGCGCAAGTATTAGGACCGAAAGAGAGCCCTATAAAGATATTTGTCGTAGTGGGGATTCCTTTCTATAAAAACTATTCTAGAAAATACCGACGGTTTTAAGTTTTGGGCAGTGCGAATTCGCACTAGTGTGGTGACGACGGGTTAAAATTCGATAATATTTTTTCTAAAATCTTTAGCTATCCAACTGTATATTATACATCTATATTACTATTCTTGGGTTCAAAAACACAAAAATTGCATTAAAAAATATGTTCAGACTTTTCTCCTTTAGTTGTTTATCAAATTCGCTCAACTTGCGATTCATTAGCTAACCAGAAGAACCACTATATACCTTGCATTTTATACGATTTTCTGAAAAATGGCTCTAACGATTTGGATTAAACTCCCTATATCAATGCAAAATTTAATGGGCTTCAACATCATGTAGGTTTCATTCTGCTTGAAATAGTCTGCCAGGACTTGAATGCCGACATTTTAAATTTTCTTCCTTTAAATTACCTTTCATTTTGTTGTTTCGATTAAAATGAATATATTATCTCGTTAGCATTGATGAAGGACGGCTGAATATACAAGTTGAGCGAATTTGATAAACAACTAAAGGAAAAAAGTACCAAAAAAATGTTTTATGCAATATTTGTGTTTTTGAGCACAAGAATAGTAACATAGATGTATAATATACCGTTGGAAAGCTGAAGATTTCAGAAAAAAATGTTATCTTATATACAAAGCTGTAAAACGAAATGCAGAAATATGAAAAGGGCATGAACTTAGAGATTATTGCAAATTATAATTTATATTGTTATATTATTTAATCAAAAACTTATGTTGCCAACGAAACTGACTCTAATTCTTTAAACTTGGTTCAACTGTATACTTCTTTAATAATTCTTTGATTTTATAAACCGTGCTAAGTGAAAGTCGTGTGTTGCCCGCATTAGATTTTTAGTTTATTAAGTGCATTGCGGTTCGTCGTACCGAACCACGCTGAATTTTAGTTATCACATAGAATTACTAATCTTCCACGGATAGCTCAGCGTATACAATTACAGATACAACTACAAAATTAAAAAAATGTTATACTTACTTACTTAAAAACATAGAAGATTAGATAGTTTTGACCTATAAATGTCTAAATTAAATTATATGTTACACATAAATTGCACTTGAGGTTTTCCCGTTAAATATCAAACCTAATAGTTCAGTAGACTGTAATTATACTACGACCACCACTAAGTTTCCTTTGCAACTAAATAGAGCAATTTCACCGGACGTAAGCTAATGGAATGTTATCAGCACATTCACTTAGACTTTTATCAGAATAGTAACGATACGATCCACTTTCCAAATTGATTTAATCAAGGCTATTTCGGTACAGTTACAGCATTAGAATTAATTATAAGGTTATGGTGATGATAGATATCAGGGGCGACCGTATGCAAAACAGAAATATTATATCATTAGTTAACTCAACCGTTGTTCAATAGGCGGTAGAGTTTAAATTACAAATTTCAATGCGATGTTCCTGACGTAAAAATAAAAAATAAATTACAATTCAAGCAGTCATAGGGACTGCCGATAGAAGTAAAAAAATTCGCGATTAGCGCTGGACTTTTGTTGGAAATAAGAACAGGTTCGTTAAAGTAGAATGTTGAGAAAGCATTTTTTTTTTTTTTATTATTGCTTCATTTAATTGTAAAACATCATCCCCCTGTAGAGATATATCATCTTGAAGTATGTCATCGTAATCTGAATGTGATTGTAGGCTGTATGAGTTGGTGGTACACATAGCTCATTTTTTTTTTTCTTTCATCGCCCTGCCGTTCGTATCAAGGACATTCAGACATTTAAGAATAAGCTTTATAGGTGTTTCACCGAGATAACCTCAGTTTCTTTCCCAAGTAAACAAAAAACATATGTTTTAATTAGTAATGAAATATACATTGTGCTTAATTGAAATATATATTATTAAAATTAATTTAATTTTCATATGACATATTTCTATGCTTATAAGATCAAGATATTCTTTTCGATTTCCCTTTACTACGATTTAAATAATGGCAGTAAGTTCATCATGATTTTTCTTCTTATGTTTAAATGTTTTCATGCAAAGTAATGTTTTAATAATATTTACAAATATCAATATTTTATAGTCAAAAGAATTAAGATATTCATTATATTAAATTTATATACATTAAGAGATAAGTTCTAAGACATAGTTTATCTACCATGTCTTTAATCATTCATTTATAACTGTTTTTAATTCAATTAAATACTGAAATAAAGAATGATAAACATCGATATTTTTGCGCCGATGTTACACCGGTATCGATAACGTTCACGGAAATTGATATCGTTATCCTATCTCTAATAGACAGGTATATACAAAGCGCACGCGCACAGTCTAAAGTATGTCGGTGACGTTACCATGGTTACAAAATCAAATCTTTTACCTCTGCCCAAAATCGCATAACGTGGCCAAAGAAGTTTTTACTTTAACTTATTTTATAAAAATTATGCTTCTTTAACAATGTTTTCCAAGCTATATAATAAGTAATTATTTACTTGTGAAGGATATATTTTTATGATAAAACTAACGACGGTAACTTCTTGAGAACTATACTTAGCTACATCTTGAAGCCCAACCTATTTATAATATAATATTGTATATTCATCAACATGCACTTGTACTCACGTATCGCAGAATGCAGGATTAATTGACCTGAAACATATAAATACAATTAAATTAGTTGAAATCCTTAAATACGAGATTCATCACATCACAATACATTGAATTCCAAAAAGTACTGTTTTAAGAATTGTTACTGAAACCACGAAATCCTCTTATTCATTTATTGTAAGAAACATTTATTTAATTCCATTCACATTAATATTGAGACTACAGATTATAATCTAGGACTATAGATACTTACTAAATTTACGAAACAAACGAAAAATCTACAACACTATACTCAGACCTATTTGGACATATGGAACAGAACCTTGGGGTACTGCAAAATACGTACTCACCCAAAAAAATATACAAACAACTCTATTGGAAATTCAACGAAAAAAAGTCAACGCAACATGATTTAGTTCAAATCAAAAGATCATGGCACAAACATTCCTAAATTTAATGCTTACATTCACAAAAACATAGTCACCACCCGAATCTAATTGTATGTTTGGTTTCTTTTTTTCCTATTACCAGACCTATCCTAATGAAGACTAAAAAAAAAAAAAAAAAAAAAAAAAAATGGCAACAAGATTTTCTAAATTAATTTCTATGCTATACTAAATTAATTTCTGCACTTTAATGACTTAATTTCTATGCTTTTCTGAATAATCTCCATGCTTATAACTTATTTTTTATGATTTTTAAAATTTATTTCCAGAATCCCCAATAGAATCAGGAAGGTCAAGACAATAATATTTATAAATCACATCAACTAGATGCTTGGCAACGCAGTTGTTAATATAAAAAAGAAGAAATAAAATATTGAATCGCTCTTTTATTATCTTAATAAAATTATTGTTATTTTGTGGAAGAAAATGTTTTAGGACGATTCAATGATTTATTATTGTTATTATTATTATACTGGATATAATTAGCTAACCGTAGAGAATTACTGGAAGGAATTAGTCCGGGTGGCGGTCAGTAAATGAAACAATTAAATAGTTTCAACTATTTATTGCTTGCCAACGTTTCGAGCCCTATTGTAGGCGGCTAGTTTCCATTCACCCACGATACGCCCTGATGATGACCCACAATGGGGGCCGAAACGTTGGCAAGCAATAAATAGTTGAAACTATTTAGTTATTTCATTAACTGACCGCAACACGAACTAATTCCTTCCATTATTATTATTATTATTCGCAACTGCGTTGCTGCGCATCCAGCTAATGTTAAGTAATATGTTTTTCATGACCAGCGGCCTAAATTATTATTAATTGTTAATTAGTTATGTCTCGGCAATCTTATTTCAAGTCTTCTTTGCGGTTGGCCTGGTAACAGAGAGAAAGAAAGTGAAACAAGTAGTAATATAGTGATGATTTGTAATCCAATAGACGTAAAATTTTCTTGTAACGTCTTGTTAGTTCTTGTCGCTTTAATTTCGTATGTATGATCCATGTTAGTCTTTTATCAGAATAATGTCCAAGGTATTGTACGTAGATTGTCGAAGGTAGTACGATTTAGAGCTAAACTAAATGCGTGTCATAAAGGATTCGGGTGTTATTTGTATGGAATCGTATGACAGTTTTACAAATATATCAAAATACCAAAATGACCTTTAGTACATTTTCGAAATCAACGTCTCAATCCTAGCCATCACGAATCGGCAAAAAGAACCACAAGACCCACTAGCCCCTCCCCCATCAGTACTAGTACCAGTACCATACCCACAAAATGTCTGTGACAGCCGGAAACCGAAATAAGAAGGATGAGGACCAGTAGGGTTGGATTACCTAACCGCTACACTTTCCGCTTTCCCTGCTTGTCCCCTGAATACAAACTCCGTTACCTTCAGCTGATTATCACTCGTCCAACGTAAGTCTTTGTTTCTGATGCAATCGATTATGTTTGCAATGGTTGCAATATCGATCATAAATAATGAGCGCCGGCTTATTTTAAATACAATGGGTACTCAATCAGAGGAAGGGGCAATGAAGGAGGAGTATAACAGCATGCATAAGTAAATTAATGTTTTAGACCAGACAGATGTCAAACACATTTTTGAATTAATTGGTAGATAAAAATTATTTCACACACACACATGTAAAGGATCGCATTGAAACAAACAAGCAAAATGTTTATTGATTACGATTCTCTTTTTATTCTAGGAAAGTAAACTCCATCTCAAACAAAATACTGAAATAATAGAGTTTTCATTATCATGGATTATCTCTATATAGGTTTCCGCTAACTCCTTCTAAACCACAAGACGGATTTTGATACGGTTTTCACCATCATTTAGGGCATTCTTTCCTGAAGGTTTATAAGTAATAAAATACATTGCAATTTAACTTATCTTTATACGGAAAAAATTAATTCTCAGTAACCAAGTCACCAAAAAATTATTCCTGAAATATAAGTAGTAACATAGGCGTATAATATACCGTTGGAAAGCGCAAGATCTTAGAAAAGTAAGTGTGTATTGGAAGAAATCGTACAAGTTGATATAAAGTAGGTGCTAGTCCATATACTTATGAACATATTTTATTTTTAAAGAGGAAGGTTATAGTTAAATGTACAAGATCGTGCAAGTTATATTCTTCAATTCTTCTTTAATTATTTCAAATTCAATACTATATCATTAAAATGGAAGTTTCTTTGTAAACTAAATGGGATTCCTATAGAAACTTAATTTAAATTGTTTATTTGCAATATAAAACAGTACTAAACCGAATAAACTATGAACCGTTCTTATTTCTGTAGTTTTTTTAATATATAACTTCCACATCAGTAAACTCTAAATAGGTCAGTGAGATTTTTTAAACATAAATGACCCCTCATTTAAATTGTACCCGTGCAAAGCAGAGGCGTGTTTACTATTAAGTCATTATTTTTTTATTTTAGAGGAACAGATCACAAATAATAACAAATAGTGAACACAGTCTCAGGAAGTATACACGACCCGCACAGCGGTTATGCTCATTGGATTGCCGAGACAGACCTATGAAGGCTGAATGGGAAACTAAAGGTACTGTTTGAACAACACATGTATTTATTGAAAAAATAATTCATTAATTACTCTCAAATTAATAGTTATACATAAAAGTGTAAAATATAATCTCAATTAAACAACTACTCATAATTACATCTTGAATTATTTGGCTACTTTAAAATTCCTTCGACTAAAAAATAATTTTACTGGATGATAAAATTTTGAAATTATTACATCAGAAATAACACCAGGAGTTAAATAATAATTAAAATTGACGTTTACTGATAATATATGATATTAATCATCCACAAAAATTAGCAGTGGACTCTACAATTATTACTTTCAATTACATTTAAATGAAATAGAAATTTAAAAGTATATATCATCAGTATATATATATATATATATATATATATATATATATATATATATATATATATATATATATATATATATATATCATAGTACATATCATAAAATAAATCTAGCCGTAGCAGCCGGAGGGAGGAGGTCGCGTTGACCCGGCTAAGGATAGGACACTCGCGGCTGACGCACTCTTATCTTTTTGCTAGGCAGCCGGTGCCCCGATGCCAGCACTGTGATGGAACCCTTACCATTCGGCATATTTTTCAAGAATGCCCTTATTATTCATCACACCTGAATAAAATTGGACTAAGCCCGAATATTTCAGCGGTGCTGGGTGATAGAGAGAAAACCATTGAATTAGTTTTTGATTTTCTTAAGGAGCAATCATTATTATCAAAATTATAAAGACCATTCCTAGCCAGTTAGCATTACTAGTATTAGCTTTTTAAACTATTGTTTACATAAAAATTTTTTTTTTCTTTCTTTATTTTATATTTTTTTTTATTTATTTATTCATTTTATTTTATTATTTTTTTCTTTCTTTCTCTCAATCACCCATTACCTAATAGTTCTTTTTTATAAAGGTTGAATATGCATATAGTGTCTAGGCGTTGATGACCTTAGGGTTTTACGCCTTAAAACCTAAACAAACAAACAAACAAAAGTATATATATATATATATATATATATATATATATATATATATATAAATATATATATATATATATATATCAATAGTTCTCAAATATGGTAAGAGAAAGAGAGCAAGAGAGTACCATTAAGTGAAGCAAAGGTTATCCTAGATCCAAACCGTAGAATATGTCAGACCCAGGCTTTAAAGACCGACCTACTACACTTGGTGAAACATTTTATTCAGTGAATTTTTTAAAATAAATTGAAATTCAGAAATATAATATAGAAACCTATTAATCTGCTTAGAAAGAAATAAACTATCGGTTACAGGGTATAATTCAACATGTCTGAGCAATACCTGAGTGATTCTTATTAAGAACCAAGACAAGCGAATATTTTTTATTATGGTAATTTAGAATAATTTCCTAATGACATCTTGTGGGCAAAGACCAGTTGAAGATTCTCAATTGCCAAGATAGACGCATTGATCTCACAAGCAGCAACAGATATGTATACCAAGTAAAAGTCTACTGAACACCATCAGTTGAGATTCAACTATTATCATTAAAATTTATTTTCTACTTCATTAAATTCTTTATTCCCTAACACAAACCAATGAAATATGGTAGCTAATAAAGTATTTGTATCCCCAAGAGGAAGTGAATGCGTGAGTTACTAGTTTAATTTTTCTTATTATCTTTAAGTATTTCACATCTAACATACATGATACAATCGATTAAGAATATTGTATATTTATTTGGGACAGGGTAGCTGAGTGGGCTAGCACGCGTTGCTTTGAACATGCGTTGCCCAAGCAACAGATGACCAAACCTTGAGAACCAAAAAATTTACGAGTTCGAGTCTCTGGTGCTGGTGAGATTTCATCTCGGCATTTCTCACCCCTCCTCCCCCAGCCCGAGAAACCCTCATAAAGCCTTCAAAGGTGAGGTATGGGTGAAACACTAATATTTTACATGCATCATATTTAGTTTTAATATCATGTTGGCTACAAGATCTGAAAATTGTGGAGTAAGAAAATTTATGTTTTTAAAATTGTCTTATTTTTAGATTAGCTTAGGAACTGGGCCATGAAGTTCTTCCGCACCCCCCATATTCTCCCGAATTGTCTCCAACAGATTACCACCTGTTCAGGAATTTAGACAACTTCGTCAAAGGAAAACTTTTTTAAAATGATGATCAAGTGAAAAGTGCGTTTTCAGATTTTGTTTCACTTCAAAGCTCAGAGTTTTTCAGTTTGGGGATAAAAAAGTTGGTGTCACGTTGGGAAAAATGTGTAGAAAAAGAAGGTAAATACTTCGAATAAAATTATCTTGTTTTCATATCGCATTTTTAATAAAAATCCTTTACCTTGAAAACGGCCATTTCATGAGACACAACCTAATACAAATCATAAATAACTGATGTAAGAAGATGACAGAACAAAAAAAATTTCTTTTTGTTTTGGATTTGACAATAACACAAATATACATAAAACTAGACTGTAATTAAAATAAACACATAAAAATAATCATGAATTTTTGGATACATTGGATATTCAAGAAAAAACAATCATTCTTAGGGCAAAGAAATTTTCAGCCCTAATCCAGAACAAAAAATGTAGTAAATTAAAAATAAAATATATATATATATATATATATATATATATATATATATTTTAATTTACCACATTCTTTGTTCTGGATTTGGACTGAAAATTTTTGTGCCATCAATATTGAAGAAATGACGAACAGAAAAATATTTGGAGAAAAAGTCATGAAGGGTTGTTTCCAAGTCGAACACATGAGGGTAAGAACGGGAACTAAGTAGACGGAAGAACGAAAACAGCGGTTTTCTGAACAGATGAAGGCTTCTTGGGAGAGGAGAAGAACAAATAAGAAGTTGAAATGTGCTTCAAGTTAGTCTACCATGATGATCTCCAAATGGTCTAATCGAATATATATATATTAACAGTTAATCTGATTGATTTTAGTTTGAAGTGCTAACAATATGTAGATTCTTCAAAAGACATTATCAACCCTCATAATCAATTTGTATTATATAATACAGTGATAAATAAATTAATTAAAAATAATAAAAAAAATAGTTATTTTAGCTGTTTACTTTTCCATTGTTAAAATTCTTCAACTAATCCATAAAATATACATTGATTTTACAAAATGTTACCCCTTTGTTTTTCTTTTTCAAAACCTGTCTAATACAATCATTAGAATTACACACCTATATCAAATTATCGTCTGAAAACCTACAGTGCTTTCTCAACTTTATATTTCACTGAGACAAATCAGCAATACTTGTGAAGGCAAAGAAATTCTCAGTGATGGTCTTGGAAGGATTATTGAGAAATATCATATTGGCAGGCAATTTTCTGAAAACAACAATTTCCTAAGCATGGTCAGATTGGGGATGAGTGGTTATCCCCTAAAAAGCTGATCATACTTTAAATCAAATCAAATCTAGCTTTAAAAACCTGCAATAATCCTGTGGGAGTGCTTTGTGAAGCAGCATTCAATGAAAAAGGAAACAATCATATTAGCCTTCAACGACTCTTAGTGTTTTACTAAAAATCAATATGTTTTATAAAATTAAAAAAAAATAGTAAAAATTAGGTGCTACATCTTGAATAATGATCTGCATTTTAGTACACATTTTGTGTCAGCAAAGAATTACAACATTTAACATTATCAAGCTTTATTGCATTTATTGATTAATAAGATATTAAAAAGTTTCACGAATTTTATTGTGTTCCATGTTTTGTATTGAATTATATTCGTTTTTTTTTTCAACCTGAGTAAATACTTGTTTGTGGTTATTAAGACGGTTAATACTAAGTTCAATAATATAATAATAATTTCAAAAAATCAATTTACCAAGATCGCTGAGTGAGAGCTTGAAGGACTCTAATGAAACAATTAGTTCACTGCTGAGGTTCATCAAAGAATGCCATCTACTCCGGGAACTATAAGAAAAAAATAAAATAAATTGATTTTTAAAGAAAAGATAAATTAAAAATTTGTGTGTGCTATTTTTTTTAAACGTGTTTAAAAAAAAAAGTAAATATAGAATAAAAAAAACTATTAATATAAATATATTGGGTGCTAATAACCAAGAGGTTGTGCACCTATTCCAATACTCTAACCCTATTAAGATTGGTAAATATATGTATTTAAGTAGACTATCAGGAAATTACATAGAAACTAAATACATGTTTGTGAATACTATAATTTATTGAGGTGCTATTATTAAATAAAATGCATGAGGATGGTCCAATGGATAGGGCCCTGGATTATTAATTTCTAGGTCCCAGAAATGGACCCGACTGTGACATGACAATTACTTATTCTGTTATATCAGCTGTTTTACCACCTAAGGTAGGGAGATTCTCCTGAGGCCCAACCAGCCTCTATAAAGTGGGTACTGCAGAAAAAATCAGGTGGCTGAGAATGATCATGGCCTAATCACTTCCTTACACAGTCTTTGGCCAAGAAACAGGTCTAATCTGTATATGTACTGAGCCCAAAACCCTTTTTGAATCCATGGTACAGTTTGTTATTAAATAAAATATTCAAACCAATCATCTGTAATATTATATCCTATTTATTAACTTTAGAACAAAAAAATTGATAATTAAGCTATCCCTAATGTTTTCATTATTTACATATTCATTATTAAAATGATTTTCCTTAAACAAGTGCTTGTGCTCATAAATAGAGCAATTCAAATCATTTTAAAAATAAGAACTAAAATGGCGAAGCATATTTCATTAGAAAGTACAGTATTAGACATACAACACACATCGATCAAACAAATCATAATGATAACAACATACTCCAAAAGTAACTTTGTCATTCAGACCACAAAAAAAGCAACTTTACTTCCCCAAATGCTAGTCAAATCAATCCAAATTCTAGTCGACCCCAATCTTTCAAAATTCCTTTTTAATTACAATTGCAATATTATTATTATTACCATGTTTTGTTCTTTCTTTTTTCCATAATAAATTCAATACCAAACTTAAATAAATAGAAGTGACTGTACCATGAGGGAATTTACATAACTTACAATATAATCTGTTCTTTGTAGTTACCTATTTTATATTGCTATTATTAGTACCTGTAGCTTTGTAAGTAAAATTAAATTCCAATCCAGATTACAGTTATCATTACAGTAAAATAAATTCCATGATTAAGTTTAAAAAAAATGTTGATAACCAAATCCTGATTAAGTTTTAAACAAATATTGATTACAAAATCCTGATTTGTCATAAATGACTTTAAATAAATTTTAACATAAGTCCATGCTTTAAAAATAAATTATATTTTTTTTTAATAAACATTAATTTTTAATAATTATGAACATGACCAACCAGTTATAGCATAGCGTTAAATAAAGAATTAGCCTCCTGACATTGAGATCAAGAGATAGTTTTAATGAAAAATAGGTGCACATATTCAGGAGTCAAAATGATGAAACTTACTCTCATATGATTATAACAAATATTGTAAAAATGTATTTAAAAATAAATAATTTTTCTAATATAAATATATATATATATACACATATATGATTTTTAAAAGAAATATTAATAATTATATTAAATGAATGTAAAGACAATCTTGATATATTAAACTATTGAATTTAAAAAATTTCAGCCTATTAAATTTTATGAAATTTGTCTATGGATAGACAAAACATTATCAATCAATAAATATGGACACAATATGAATGATTAAATATAAGTCTATAGTCTAAGGCCTATTAAGAATATATACAATAATAATGTTCTTCTTTTAATTTGGAACTTTTTATTAATTCATAACGGTAATGAATTGAAATTTGTATTCTTCTATATAACTGCTTTTACTTAAGGAAATGAAGCACTTATATGGAGGGATCTAAAAATATCTGTTCATTATCTTAATGAAAAGATTTGTAACATTATATAAGATCAGTGAATGTATAAATAATTTGTAATCTTTTTCACCTTCAAAATTCCTGGAATTATAATAACAGTTAGAAACCGAATTACACTAATTTGCCTCAGAAGTAGAAACGATATTAATTAAAACTTCACAATAGAATTAGAAAAAATCCAACTTCCAGTGATCAGGCTTACCAATATAATAATTTTAATAGAAATATATACATTTTTCAACATAGAAAATAAAATAATTTCATACTTTTATCTGTTTTAAATAATACCTTAATTTGTTTGAAACTTTAAATATAAATCATTTTACTGTTAAAACTAGTTAGGAATAAAATTGTTTTTTTGCAAAATAACAAGGAGATATATGTTTCATAAATAATATTTTATTTCATCATAAAAGCGTATATATTTATATATAATATTATTATTTAATGAAAATTAAGTACTCTCAGTAACATGCTTTAATGCAAATACTTAAGAAATTAAGTAACACTGCATTTGAATTGTTTGAAAGGCCGCCAAGTGATCTCACCAAGATTGATGATGTGTGGCTCACTCCTTATCAGGAGGTTACTGGGACCTTGGATGGTTATGAGGTGTTGAGATTTTGAAAATATAAACACAGTAACAAGACTGGAATTTGAAACAAATCTGTTGTCATTCATGAATCATTAAATGTTATGGATGCTTTGAATTTTCTAAGTAAGAAAGAAGAAATAGAAAAGGAAATAAACGAACTTAAATCTCAAATTGAAGAAAAAAAAAGAGCTCTTGAGACACTTGTTTCTAATCAAGTAAGGTTAAATAATTATGTTTTATTATTTATGTTCAACTTAAACAACCAAAAAGATTTTAGCAATAAATTTTCATTTGAATCTTCCCTAGAACAAACACAATTTGACAAATTGGGAAATATCGAGGTATAGCCGCCAAATTTTGGTACCCAACATTGGCATTAAAGGTGATTTATTACCCTTTGAAGTGGTCTAAAGCTCTTTTCACTTAATAATGTCATTTTTAAATATTTAGGACAAGAAAAATTCAAAAATGGTAAAGTTTTAATAATTGGCGCTGGTGGATTAGGATGTCCAGCTGCTCAATATTTGGCTGGTTGTGGAATTGGTAAGTTTTAAAAGTTTTATTGTTCATACATTTTATTTTTTTAATTTCTGCTCAATATATTTATCTCTATTAAGCCTATCTAATACATGATTATCTATCTATTATCTTCTTAAAAGTTTGTATTGGCATTATAAACAGTTAATCTAACTGAGTATTTAATTGGTTGTTACTGTATTTGTCCTTACATTACTTATTGCTCACAATTTTTTCATAAACTTAGTTTTATGCATTTGAAACACAATATAGTATTATCCTAAGCTGGTTGGTGTCATTAATGTATTGATGATACATAGGCTCATTTTATTATGATATATGTAAAAGAAAGTATATGTTTGTACTCTTCTAGAACACCTCTTTGACATTAAATCCTAGCAAGTTCGTCCGAAAAGTTTATATAAATTAAAATAAATTTTTTCACTAATATGATTTTCTTTATTAACTACTCTCCACCAACTTTTCCTACTGATTTATTTTGTATTATACTTTAGATTACATTTCATACTATAGATTAATTATTTTACTTAGAATATTTAAAATTTTACAATGTTTCAAAATATTTTGTACTAGTCTACTGTATTCCGGGTCCCGGGTTCAAAGTCTGGCTGCGGCAGAAGTATTTATTCTGTTATTTCAGCAGTAGAGCAACCCTGGGGTGTGGAAACCCCAATCTCTACTTTAGGGAAAAAACAGGCTTAGATATGGACCTAATCATCCTTACACATCCTTGTATGGTTGTTGGCCATTAAACTTAAGAATCTCTATAAGCACTGAACCCAAGAACCTTTATTGATTGTATAGATACAAGTTTTTTTTTTATAGGTGGAATAATCAGGAGTCAGTCTTTTTCTAAATATTTTTAATTTTGCCGACGTTTCGGCTCAAGCTTGTGAGCCATCATCAGGGTATTACTGAGCCAGGTCCAAGCATAAACTCACAATTTTTTTTTAAATCTTGTATTTTTTCAAACTTTCTTGACTTTTCCTACTGAAATATTGTTTTAAATTGCTGCAACCACTGTCTAAGTGATTTTTTATCTAAAAGCTTTTATAATTCTGTGCTTTTTAGGTCACATAGGATTAGTTGATTATGATGAGGTTGAAGAAAATAATTTACATCGTCAGTTACTGCATCAAGAAAACAGTATAGGATCTTCAAAAGTAAGATCAGCTGCTCAAGCTTTAAGGAGGTAACTCATTGCTTAATATTTTTTTTTTTTTTTTTTTTTTTTTTTTATCAAATCATTACTTTCTCTAATTATTCAAATTAATACTTTCAGTATAAACAGTCATATAAAAGTTGATGAATATCCAGTTCAGTTGAACAGTTTGAATGCCATTCAGATCATGCAGTCATATTCTGTAGTGATCGATGCAAGTGATAATCCTTCGACAAGATATTTAGTGAATGATGCATGTATAATGACTAACTTACCTCTTGTTTCGGGAAGTGCTGTTGGTATGGAGGGTCAGCTTACTGTTTATAACTATAAAGGTGGACCTTGCTACCGTTGTCTATTTCCAGAACCTCCACCGCCAAACACAGTATCAAACTGTGGGGACGCTGGTGTTCTTGGACCAGGTAAAGAGGTTAATATTACTCCCATTCAGAATTCATATAATTTTAAACAACATTCATTAGAATAAATATAAATAAAATTAAATTAGAATAAAATACTTAAAAGTATTTTCTGCATATTTTTTTCATTTATACCACATGTCTGAAAAAAAAGAAGATAATAAGAATTATATTTGTGCTTTTCTCTAAAAGTATAAAGATAATTAAATACTTTCTAAAGAAATATCTAAATTTAAAAGATATGTATATATGCTTGAGTATGTGTTAATCATATAACAAAAATTAATATTATCTTCGATTTGTGATAGTATTAATTATTTCATAGACAATTTAATTACTAAACTTGGAGGTTATAAAGTTAAAAGTATTCAGTTGGTATTGATCACTGAATAATTAATTCAAAATATTTTATGAATTTATATCTTTATAGTTCCTGGAGTAATAGGAACAATGCAGGCTTTGCAGGCTATACACATCCTCTTGGAAAGTGAAGGCGTCCTTTCAAGCAAATTGCTTCTTTTTGATGGAGCTGAAACCAAGTTTCGAACAGTGAGGTTGAGAGGCAAATCTCCTGAATGTGTTGTTTGTGGTGAAAATCCTACTATTACTAGACTTATCGACTATGAACAATTCTGTGGAGCTCCTGCGAATGATAAGGTACTATTACCTGTTTTCTATCATTTTATTTATTTATTTTTGCTCTATTTATTTAAATCCACAACATATTTTTTTTTCTGCGATGTGAATAATATATACATAGTACTAACCTAATCTTCTATTTAAACCAACCATTCACAACCCAACATGTTGGAATACTTGTGACTAGGAGGATTACCCGAGACTTTTTTTTTTTTTTTTTTTCCCTCGAGACTACTTGTGAATACTAGTAGCAAGATCTGATTAGTTCTAATCTTGTAAAATTTGCCGTAGTTTAGTATTTATTTTTTCATATATCTTTATTTGGTCTATATATCAAGTTTTATTCTTTGAATAAAATATATAAATAAATAAGATAAAAAAACTGTATAAACTGATTATTTTATACGGTTTTTGTTAAATGTTTTTTTTTTGATTTATTAATATTTTTTTATTTTTTATTTTGCAATATTTATTTCAAGCTATGACGTGACAGTTCTACTTTGCTGTTTTAGCATACAGCTGTTAATCTTCTGAAACCAGAAGAAAGGATTACTGTTAGTGAATTACGAACTGCATTGAAAGAAAAAGGGAAGCCTGTTGTGGTAGATGTAAGATCAAAGACGGAGTTCGAGATCTGTAGGCTCCCTGGATCAGTTAACATACCACTGGCCGATATCGAAAAACAATCTTCGCAGAATACTTTGAAGGCTGTCATTAACAAATCTCCAAATCCAAATGAACCAGGTTTCTTTTAAAATTTTTTTATTTTATTATATTGATAATCATATGATTTAATCTTTAAGAATTATTATAAAGTTAGCATATAAACATAAAATTGTTTCTTAGTAGTTGTTCATTTTAATCTATTAAGTATGAGAATTTCCTTTGTGACAGTAAAATGTTTATATTACTCTGATGCTGTTGTCATTGACTTATTTTTTAAAATTATTTATTGATATTTACATCTGTATTATACAACACAACTAGTAAATAGGCTAAAAGAAAATAGACATGTACAAGACTTGTAGAGAAGCTAGCTACCCATCGACAGTACTCTAAAAATATTCTAAACTAGAAGGTCTCGAGGCCATCTTCTTTTCAGACGCCTTGGGGTATTATCAGGTATTGAAGAGAAATAGAGGATTACAACTAATGGGTTATAGTGGAAATGGAGTTTGTCATGGAAGGAGAGGTATCTGGTTAGGGCCGTCATTTACTTTAAATTTAATAAAACTGAGTATAATAGCTAACTAAGTTTTCTATTAAAAGTTTATTCCATCTTTTTAAAGGCAATCATCAAAATTTTAAATTTCTTCTATGGATAGTTGAAAATTATTAGTTATTAATTTGGGCTACATTTATTCAATCTTAATTCTTTAAAAATGATTATTTTCAATATGATAACTAAGACCTGTATTTTTGAGTAATATTGTTTGCAACAAGTGCAACCTTTCTCTATTTACATTTATCTTAGTATATCTATCTTCATTGTCAATATCATTAACTTTAATTCTTGCATTAATAAATTTTAATTAATTATATCTGTTCGCCAGTGGTGAACGATCAGTTGTCACATTTATAAAATAGCACTGTAGGAGATAAAATAATTTTATATATTATTATTATATTATTAGGAGATAAAATTTTTATAATTCATTGTTATGTTGTCATATAATTCATTGTTGGTGACGCCTTCTCAGCTCACACAACCACCCTGAAGAAGGCCTATAATTTAGGCCAAAACGTCGGCACCAATAAATTAAGTTTACGCTTAATTGTGTGTTATATTGACTGCACCCTGAACCAACTTCTCTCATATAATTTTTTTTCTTTTAAAATGACTCACCACTTATTATCTAGAGAACTATACAGGTTTTATTATGGTAGGTCAAGCTTTATACCAGTTTGTAAAATTATATAAGGATCAGTATGGGTTCACTTCTAGTGTAGTGGCTAGCATAACAGCCTACTATACCCAAGGTCTAGGTTCAAACCCACGGGTGAACCTAGGATTTTTTAATGGGAGAAAAACTTCTTAGTTATGCCGTCCTTCGGACAGGATGTAAAAAGGGTGGTCCTGAGCCTATGATACTCATTAAAGATGCCAATCCTCATTAAACCTGGATAGCCAAAATTTAGGACTCCCAGTGTAGCATCGTCCAATTACCCACAGTAGCCAAAAGTGATGTTAAATGAATAAACAAACAAGGATCAGTACATATAAACTGGACTTATAAACTTACACAACTTAATATATTTATTTATTGTTTGTTTAGTTTATGTGATATGCAGACGAGGAAATGACTCACAAAAAGCTGTAAAAAAATTGAGGGAGCTGATGCTTCTAAACCAAGATTTCTTTGATGTTCGTGGAGGACTTCATGCATGGGCAAGAGATATTGACCATACATTCCCAATTTATTGATATATTAGTATAATTATTTTAATTAACATGTAAATAAAATTATATTTTAATGAGTTGTGATTTATTCATTTTAAACTCTGGGATGTTTTTGAAGTAAAAGTCTGTATTTGACAATTTAAGTAATTTTTTTTAGTTTATAGAAATTTCTCCATCTGAATCCGCATTGATCCGATTACTCAAAAAAGGCTATTAGTTGAATGTAAGACTTTTTTCATTTGTCCAATGCTATGAGACAATGTTTTTTTAGTAGTTCTTTTCAAACTGTGGAATGGTTGAAAACAAAATCATGATAAAGTAATTACATGAAAACTCATCTATTTAATTTGATTGCTTGGTTTCAGAGTTCTGGTTAAATATTTTTATTGCATTTTCTCTCCACAAAATATATGATAATCAATAAACAAGTTTCATTTATTATGGATTTAAAAGCCTCAAATTTATTTCAACTTAAATTAAATAAGTATTTTTGATGTAATGTGAAATATCTTCTTCATTACATTAAACATAAATCTTTGCTCAGATGGCTAAATGGTTTTAGTAACTTTTTCTAGAAATGATTTTTTTTTTTTTTTATATTCTAGAGTGTCATTCGTTTGTATTTAGAAGGTGGCAAAATGCCCTAAGTGTTTTACTCTCAGTTTATGGGTAAAAAAATCTACCTTGTACAAATAAATGAACCACCTTCTACACAGAAACAAATGACACTGCAGAATATGAAAAATTCTCATTTCTATAAAAAGGAACTTACGCCATTTTGCCATCTGTGCACAGAAATGTAAAATCAGGCAAGATAAAAATACATGTTTATGATAAAGTGTTGAGGTTCATATGATCTAGGAGTTTTCTATTATTGCATATATTTCGGTTATGCTCTATTTTATGTTGATGACCAAAGTATTTTCTAATATTATTCTATTTATATTATACTAAAAGTTATAAAGATCATCATTAGAAGTTTGTAAGTGGCTCTTCCAGGATTCAGAGGGTTTAAAGAAAAAGAATAAACAAACTTCAACTGAATATTTTTCTCAATTTATTAATTTTACAATAATTATCCAATTAAAAATTTAAAATTCTATTTACTTAGGTGCTTTTACAGTTTTAGAAACTGATTTTGAATCGCCCTTATCTGCCCCTTTCTGCACTTTATCTCCACTAGTGGACTTTGCTGCCTTGTCTGATGCACCTGGTCTCTTTTTTTTACCAGTGTTGACCTTTTCCTTTTGCAATTTAAGTTCTAAATAGAAATGAGATTCACTGAGATTTCGTAAAACTTCGGCAGCCTTTTCTGGAGTAATGTCTCGCTGAGATTGTGCCAACATTTCGTACCTAATAATATTTAGAAACATATTAAAATATCATAATGTAATTATAAATCCACCATTGGTTTATATAAAAATCTGTTCAGAACATTCTAGTGGCCCTCTGTCTATTGATACTGGGAGGTTGAAAGGCTTCCTCGCAAAAGTCTAGTTAATATTAACCAACGGATTATTCTGAAGTAAGAAAACATTTAAATCATTATTAAAATTAAAAATGTTGTTGCACTTCTTAAAGAAGATGTTATCAGAATGCAACATTACATTGTGAAATATTCTATAGAGAGCTTCAGATAGATACACGTAAATTTAGTAGAAATATCCCTAATAACTTGTTTAGGAATGGGAATTCCTCCACACCCCTGAAAAAACAAAACAATCTATTCATAAAAAAAAAACAATACCGAGAACTGGAAAACGTCTGACTTCATGGTCTGATCTGGCTTCTCTAGAATACTTATGTTAAAATAGCTATCTATATTTATCTATCTATATTTATCTATATTTAAAGTATTAAAACATGAAACTTTTACATTTTTTATAATGCCAATTGTTGTGTAGACTTGATTTACTGAAATTTACATTAAGTACCCAAAGTAAATGATTGAACTGTTAATATGAGTAAAATACAGTGTAATTGAAGCTAAAGGTTAATTAATACTCATAGGTCCTAAAGAAAATTTAGGATGAATAAACTTAGCAGGTTCTCCAGTTTCAGAGATATTGTAACATTTAGCTGAATTATCAATTTAAAGATATTGACAAAGCAGATATTATCCTGTAAAAATGCAACTTCATTAAAAAAAATCATAAATCCAAACAATTGCAATGGATGCAAAATGTCCCCTAGTAATAAAAAACAATGAACAGAAAGGGTCTAGTTTGTCTGCCTTCATTTAGATTCATAATTACCTAAACAGCTAATGATTATGAAATATATAAAATTTAAAGAAATAAATATTGTGCCAACTAATAGTTTTTTCTAGATAATTGTTTGCAAAATTAAAGGAGTTTCTTATAATTCATGTCCATAAAATATTTGGATCAACCTTCTAGCGTGAGAGCCAGTCTCCAAAATATCGTTTTGGCCCAATTCTATTAAATACATCTATTTTACACTTCTCATGGCTATACTTGATTTTTAACTTCAGTAAATATATTGGGTTGTCCAGAAAGTTTGTACAGAAATTAGGGCAAAATTTAAAATTGTTGAACAACTTAAAATGTATTTATTTAATCTACAAAATAGTTACTAAGGTTAGCAAGTACCCATATCCAATGGCTTGGAAGGTCCATTATCCCTTTTTTCTAAAAATCACTGTCCTTACTCCTGAAGAACAATAAAAGGTCCGCTTTGACATCATCTTCTGAAGAGTTGAATTTCCCTTGTAGAAAATTTTCGAGGGAACAGAAAAGATGGAAATCCGAAGGAGCAATGTCAGGTGAGGTAAAACCTCTCATCTAAAGCTTAATAACTTTTGCCGAGTCCTTTAAGACACATGGGGCCTAGCGTTGTATTGGTGGAATAGCACTCCTTTCCGATTTGCCAACTCTGGCGATTTCTCTTCAATTGCTGCCTTCAATCAATCTAATCGATTGTGGAAGGGGCTTCCAATTCCACCAAATACTGAGCATCACCTTTCTTGGATGAAAGCCAGCATTTGGTGTTGCGAACGGCATCGTTCCAGGCACCCCACAAGATTTTTTTCAGCTGGTGTTGATGTAGAGAATCCATTTTTCATCATCAGTAACAATCCGTATCACAAATGGATCCTCCAAATTTTTTTTCAGCAGCAAATCACAACATGAAATCCTTTCACTACGCTCATGGGGAACCCAAACTTACGCGGCCTCTTTTAGATGATCAAAAAAGGTTGATTTGCAGGCTCTTGACTCGGCAGCTATTTCATGGACAGTAATTTGTGGGATGACCGTCACAATATCCTCAATGTCAAGAGTTGAACTCTGACCAGCCCAGGGTTGGTCTTCTAAATCGAAATCTCCTGATCTAAACCACGAAAACCACTTCTGAACCGTGCTATCAGCAATTGAATCACTGCCATACACGGCACAAATCTTTCTTGCGTTTTTTATATTTTTTAAATAGAACAGCATAATTTGCCCAAAATGAACTGAATCGTCACTCATGTTGGTTTGCAATAAACTACACTAATGAGCCTTAATAAAGACGAATTCAGTGTGTAAACATAGTTAACTCCATGAAGATTTAAGGTATATAAATAAGCATTAGCTTTGTGATTCATTTTTAGTAGAAAAAATAAAAGAAGATTATTTAAAAATCTCTACGAACTTTTCGGACAACCAAATACTTAAAAATATATGTTCATATTTGGTTTATTTGAAACAAATCATAATATGTCGTTGATATATGACAAAGGATAAACCTTCATTCATCTTAATTTTGCATAAGCATGTAGTAATTATATGCAAAACTTACCCAACCATGAATTTTTTAATTGTTGCAGACCTAAGAAGAGGTGGATAATATATTCCATGGAAAACCCAATGGTCCATTGGATCCCTTGTATATTCTCCAGTTGGTGCTCCTAAAATGATAGCGTTATTTCAATTACAATTATGCTCTATAATCATTCAACCTTTTAAATTAAAAATATTTATTATAAAACTATACCATGCCATCCCATTGAGTAAGGGAAAGTAACTTTAAACATATTATCATATCTTGTTGCTAGACGCTTCATTGCATCAGCTAAGTCATTTATTTGTGTTTGATTCAGATCATACATTCTTCGCACATGGGTCAAAGGAAGAATCATTGTTTCAAATGGCCAAACAGCCCAAAAAGGAACCAGCACCACCCAGTTATCATTTTGAAACACAATGCGTTCCTGAAAAACATTAATTAATTTGTTTATCTCACGTATAAATCACAATATGTTGCAGGATTCATTGGATATTTGTAGGAATATAAATTCCCAAGCCATTGTTTGACAGTTTTAATAAGGGATTAGAAAAAGTAAGGAAAGATCAGGCAATGTGTGGTTATGAATTAATTGTGTCTCGAACATAAATTTTGTGTTATGGTAATAATTTCTGATCCTTTAAAATAATCCACAAAGACTTTTATTTTCAATATACCTCTGAACTTGCGTCTATAACCTATAATGAAAAAAAGTTTTCTTATCAGTTTAAAAAAATATTTATCTGCTTACCTTTAGATCAAGCTCCTTTCTCAAGTAGTCCATTAAAAGAGGTCTGGTAGTCTTTTGATAGTATTCTCGTTGGTATTTATCTTTTATCCTAGGTTCGTTAGGGAGAAATGAAGTAGCCCAAATCTGACAGTGTGGATGGGGGTTTGAACAACCCATCATGGCACCGCGGTTTTCAAAAATCTGAACCCAAGGATATTTTTCTCCAAGCTTTATTAATTCTTCAATCCATCTTTAAGAAAATAGAAAATACATTATACATTAGAAAATATTAAAATATTTAATTTAAAATGACACTATTTCTTATTATAAGAAATTGTATTTTTCATATTTAAAAGAAGTTAGAGAAAATTGAGTTACAATTCAAGAAAAATAGATCTAGTCATAATTTTTTATCATATAACAATCGTTTGTTTATTACACAGGTGATTCTGAGTTGATAGTAAAAGTGAAAAATATATACAACCAAGCTCCATCTCATTCTACCCATGCCAATAATCAAATGACTACTCAAAATTCGTAAGCCCTATGTAAGAATGGGTACTTGGTCATTAGTGGATATTCACTTATTATAACACTCATCTATCTAGGCAATTCTCAAATTACTAACAAATGCTGAAATGTAAAGATCTCTTGAATTTATTCTCTTTGAAATTGTTGGTATTTTTTTTTAAAGAGACGTGGTAAAAAGTATCATCCAAACTGATCCTATCAGCAAGGGTTTGAAATTTGTACTGTCTTAGTAACAGAAATGTTACACACTGTCCAGAAGAGGGGCCACATAATTTGGCAGAAATAAGTGCTTTTAATAAAAGAAAATTAATTTAATTTTTGTTTTAACGTATATTGAAAAAAAAAAATTAAACTCCTGTTGTAATGTTAATTAATCATTTCTACATTTTTCATCAAGAAGAGAAAAGTAACACTTTTTAGCATCAGTGTGTTTGGCTCTGAATATTTTTTTTCCCTTTGATTCTAAGTATTAGAAATTTGATGTACCTTTTTTGTTTTATCTCTATTAATTAAGTTTTTCAGAATTGCATTATGAAGAACTGATAAGGAAACTTATTTATTTGCTTTAATAATAAAATACATTTATTATTATAATGAAGTAGTTAAGCAATGAAATTCAGTTGCTGGACATGTATTAAAATAATGTTATTCCTGCATTATAATTTTTTCTTAATGAGCTCAAAATGTATGTTTATTTTAAAATATTGAAAGATAAGCAATAGATCACAATGCGTCTAAATACATAGGGTAATATCTAATTGTATAAATTCTTAATTTAATAAGAACATGTATTAAGAAAAAGTTGAGCTGAATATGACTAACATAACAAACCATATCCATACCTTTTCACAACCTCAACTAAGCTTGGTAATTCCATTGTACCTACAGTTACATTACTTTTTGGATTAAAACACATTACAAGGCAAGTTCCTTGTGCCTGAGCCATTTGAAAAAGAGGATCACTATTATCAGGAGGCTTTGGTGCATGTGGTAAGAGTGCTGGAAAGTCATTTGTAAAAACATATGTACTTTCGTACTGAGGAGTTACCTAGAAACACAAAAAAATTTAAAATCCAATAGTATAAGTTTTCAAAAAAATATATAATTCTGATAATCTACTTCTCCATTAAGTCTTGTCACTCCTGGGCATAAAGGATTTTTAGGATCAAATTCTGGAACTTCTGCTTGAACTTCTTCTTGTTGGCCTTGCCATGGTCTTTGGAGCCTGTGAGGAGATATTAATACCCATTCTCCTTTCAATGGATTGTACCTAGTATGAGGATGTTCTGAAATAGAAAATATAAATAATTCAATAATTATTATTTCATAAAATGGTCATGAAAATTATGAGTACTTTTCACATTAAAAGGGTCAGCCCATAAAAATGTAATGGTAAGGCCCCTTCAGAACAAAAATCATACTTAATAGGTCGATTACCTCATTTGCTTGTGTATATATTTATACAGGAACTACCCCCAGTCTTGTTTAATAACTGTGAAGATGTAATCTATGCAAATAAAGAATTTGATCTATTAAAAAAAAACTCTAGTCTTGATCACAGGTACCTGATAGCTAGTAGCACCCTCCAATTATAAAGTTGAGAATAAGATAGCCAATCCACCAATATCTAATTAGGTAAGTGGCTTACTGGAGGTTGCTGGATTGCATAGGATATGTCCTAGCTGCCTGGGGGTGATTTTACTTATCTCAGATATTCTTTTGTTTATTGTTCACATATTAGGAATAGACATGAAAATCTTTTCAACAAATTTAGTTAAAACTATCAAATCATTTGAAATGAAAAAATATATAATTTTAAGTTCCTGGATACGTTTTTCCTTACTAACTCCATGACTGTCCTATCATAGTAAATATAAAAAACAATTAAACCCTAGAGTACAGCTGAAAGTTTAATATGAGATAGGTATACAATCATAGGACCTAAAATTAATTTTCTTGAAAGAAAAATATGTAATCAAGATCAAGACCTATTCAGGGTAATGATTTAGTTGAGTGATGGACTCATTATATCATAGCGATAAATATATCGTCGAATTCATTACATAACTTATAAAAGGATTAAAAAAACGGGATCACTTGTAGCTGGGTGGCTAGCATAACAGCCTCCTATGCCCAAGGTCACAGGTTCAAACCGGCAGGTGGTCCTAGGATTTTTTTAATGGGAGTAAAAATCCTCAGTTATGCCGTACTTCAGATGGGGCGTTAAAAGGTGGCACTGAGGATGTGCGATGTCAGGTGAGTACCTGAAATGAGATAGATCCCTATCCTAATGAAATCTGGATAGGCAAAATTTAGGATTCACACTGCAGCATCGTCCGATTGGCCATAGTAGCATAAAGTGACATTAAATAAATAAACAAACAACAACAAAAAAATAAATTAAATTTTAGCTTCACTAGGCGACTTTTGTTCATGAAACAAATTTTGAGATTGAAAATAACACATTCCTTGTCAACATTTACGATAAACTTTGGAATTTTACTTCTCCTTAGAAGCTAACAGACTGGAACAATAAATTTTCAAAAAAATTACTGAAGACACCAAATACAGATAATTGTACTGTTAGAACCACAAAAGTCTGAGTTTAAAAATTAATTTATTTACCAGATTGAAAATCTTTAAGTCAATAAACTTGAGCTTAGTGGTTTAATACGATAATTTGTGAATAATTAAATTTAAAAAATTGAGGATAAATACATCCTAAAGTTCGGATTTGAAATTAATCGCCTTAGTATTTTCAAGTTCTATATTAATAAAATTAAAATATTTTTTATGACTATCATTAGCTCCTTTAGTATACTCCGTTGAACAAGTTAAAAAAACTGTGCATTTTGTAAAGCCCTGATGTGTGTTTTCAAGTAGTGTCGAATCCCCCCCCCTCAAACTAATTTGGAATGTGCCGGTTAACTCGAGGTAAATATGATTTTTAATCAGGCAATTATGTCTTAATGATTGTTTCGTAATCAATATAGTGTAGTCAAATACAACTTCTTAAGTAATAAATAATTCTTTCAGGTTGTTGAGATTCAATTTACGTAATGTGTCATATTTCAATATTGATGAAAAATATTTCAAGGTTACTAAATGGAATGCTAAGGATATACCGGCCATAATTTATAAAAATAGGATTTCGCCTGTTACAAAAAATAAAATAAAAAATGCGGAAGGTGGGATTTTTTAATATTAATAGCAAAACATTAAGAATTATAAAAATGATAAAACATATACTGTTTTTTTTATTCATTTAAATTATTTTAATTTAAAAATTAAAAAAAAGGACAATGATTCTAATGAATATACAGCTGAAGGCAATAGTACTCCTATTTACAAAGCTTAAACATATCCAAAACACTCTTTACTACCTGAAGGGTTGAATTCCATAGCTGTTTTCGATATAACACAAGAGCCCAAGAAGTTTTAAACGAAACGTATCGTTTGTTAGTAGCCTTTATTACACTTCATTAATGATTGGGATCTATCTCATGAGGGGGCAGATAAGGCCACAGTGGCAATTTAGCAACAGATAACGTATCCTAATTACCTTCTGTTAGGTTATATTCGTTTCGATAAACTGTACTGGAATCGGAATCAATTTTTAATTTAATGGCTTTTGTTCTTGCATTTTATTAAAGTATTAACAATTATGCTTAATGGAATATTAATCCCAATTTTTTCATTAAAATTTCATAAATCTTTAGTTCAAAAAGTTCCACCTCATAAATGTTTACTCAAGTAGTATTCATCATTTTCTCTTAGTTACTTATGTTTTGAAAGCAAGTGGAGTGCTGGCATTAAAACTAACATAATAAGTGTATTACATTTCGTGTAACATATAGCCTAATTTTAAAGTTATTTCAGTAAGGTCTGGTCTCTTTGATTTTTAGTACATAGATTATTAACTTCATTTAATATTATAATCTATGCTTTATATTAAAGTTTGCTCGTTTTAGTGATAAGGTAAATGGCTTATCATGAGTGATTTACACATACCAAAAACAAAAAAAATAAAACTGATAAAACTACAATGTACTATCTTGTATCTTGGTAGATAGTATAAATATCTGATCAGGAAAAAAATCAGGCTATATCTGTTATTTGATTTAAAATATATTAAAATAATATACTTATTGATTTTATTTATTAAATCAATCATGGAATTTTAAAACAATTCTAATAAAAGTATTAAAATAAAGTTCATATTTTAATCATTATTGATGAAAACTGTCAGAAAGATAAAATAAGTTATGTAGAAGTCTTTAAAAAGAAGGTTGAAATGAATGGTTCAATACTTTTATCTTAACTAATAAAGATTTTTTTTTTATATATAAGGAATTGATGTATTATTTTTTAAAATAGCAAATTAGTTTGATAATTTAGGTTCACAAATGCATGCTTCTATGCTAACCAAATTACGTTTTGAGAAATAAATCCAATAATAGGTCTAAACATTTTTAAAATCCTGGCTTCTTGTTATAATAGTTAAGGAAATTTTCATTTGTGAAGTTTTTTTATTAAGAAATGTTATCATATATCACAATTATTATAAATCGTATTCACAAAGATTTGTGTAAATCTCATTCATGACATAATAGTATAAAGAAGTAGTAGGTATCTTCTCCATTCTTATTATGACATGTAATACCTTTTATTTTATTCATGGTATCATTCTAGATTACTTTATTATATTATCTTTAAATTACAGCAATATTTATTTCAACAAATTAATCTTTCCTATTAAAAATAAAATATCTACATTTCAACGATAAATGCATTTTTATTTCAACCATCAATACATACATTTAATCACATTGAATATATAATAACATAATAATATATTGAATAAACTAACTAAACAATAAAACAACAAAGTTGTAAAAACTATTTTCCCTCTATTTTCTTACTATAACTCATGAACCATTGTAACTGAGTAATCAAGTAAAAAAACATTAAAACTATATGATTGCTATTACTTCTTCAACTATGCAAAGTAAAAATGATGGGTTGACAATTTTTTTCTTTATTTCACTTATTTATATTTTGGGATCACCAATTCCACAATATTATTAACTGTTTTTTAAGCTGTATATTTTATCTAAGGGCACTTAATTTAGTCAACTAATAATTATTGAAATATTAAAAAATATCATTCAAAATTAATGATATTAGATGTAACAAAGTCGAGAAAGCAAATACATGGTTTAGATTTTTCAATGGAAAACACTAACTCTCTTATATCTGTTACTCAAGATATAAAAAAAAAATTCACAAAATATATTTTATCTAAAATTAATAAAATAATATCGTACAATTAAACACAGCCTTGTTCATTGAAAACATGGGTTTCTTGTAAAAATAAAAAGATATTTGAACTTTTAAATTACAAACAAATATAACTACAAACAATCTTCCTCGCTTGTATCAGAATATACACACAACTGTTCATGCCACCATTCCTTCACTTCAAGAGTAACATTACAGATTTTTGTAGAATTCACTTTATTATTGATACATTCTCGTGTCTGAACCCTTGCCATTTCAGTCCCTTCAACTGAAACAAAAAATATTATTCCTCAAAAAAAATGAACATTCCTTTCAATGTTAACGTATTTAAAATATGCCAATAACAATCTTAACAATATCATTTAGATAGAGCCATCTGACAATATGGATTGTGGTTACCTGGTGTTCTATTGTTCCTTTTCTTCGAGTTAGGCCTTTCTTTCTCTCCACGAGTAGATGGATCTGAAAGAGTAGGGGCAAGAAATTTTCTTCCAGTACTTCCAACACTGTCCGATCTTGGTATAGCAGTAGCTTGTTTTGGTTTTGTCCGCTGTCTTAGATCAGATTCCTTGAAATAATAGAAATTTATCAACATCAAATAATTTTTTTATAAGTTTAATTTATATTACATATCTAAGAAGCAGTGGGTAAATTAGACTTGCTTTAGTCTTGGGAAAATTATTTTAAATCATGCATTGAAACTGTTTAATTATATAAAATTAAACAATGGAAAATAAAATTTTGCATAGATCATAACATTTATTCACATTACTTTTGAATGGAGGGCAAGAAAGGAGTATTCAAAAATACAATCTTGTTTAGTTTGTTAACATTTTTGTTTCTTTATAATTGATGATCAGTTCATGAGAATAGAACTGCAGGAATGTGTTCTAACATAGGCAAGATATAAAACAGTTAGGTGGAGATAAATTTGGCAGACCAAGTTGCTGAGGAATCGCAAGCATATCTCTCATGCTGGCTGTAAGATCCATCAGCTTATCAAAGGTAACTTGGATCTACTACACATAGCATAAGTGATGTCAATTAAGTGGGTATTAAAACTCAATCTTCCTGGATGTGAAAATCATTTTTAGAATAACTTAATAACAGAATATCAATTCAAACAAGATCATTGAAGTGAATCATGAAAAGCCATAAACTATTAATCCATACAAATGACCTGGAGTCTGCCCATGCAAGGAGTATTTCCATGCTAGTGATAAGGGCACAGCTCTCAGTTCTAAAAGGACCAGTCATTAAATTAGACAAATAGTAATGTGAAAAAGCAATCAATACCTGAGTTATTTTATTTTGACACAAATAACACATCAGATGGAACACTTGCAGGCCTAATGTCATTTTTGGCTACTGTCCAATGCTTTTTTTGGTTCCAAAACCAAATTCATTATTTTTATGTCTCCTAAACCATCTTATACAATTGATGTAGAAAGAGTCCTATTAGAAATTATAGTTATTATATATTTTAAATCTAATATATAATATAAGGAAGGATATTACTTATATTTGCCAAGCTACATTTCTCCCAAACAGACGCTTAACAATTGTGATACTTAAATTCTAGATATAACACTTTCAATGAAGAAAAATATTTGTTTATTGCCCAAATTTAAATTTAATTCAGCAATTAATTTGTTTTTCATTTGGTTCAACACAATTATGTATATGTTTGATACTTTTAGTGGTATATTTATTCACCCAGCATTTTAAATAATACTTAATTATGTTCCTTTTGTCTGTTGGCAAGACATACTGTATATTTAAATTGCACATATCTCTTATTCTTAAGGGACAGAGTTTCAGAATAATTTTTTTCTATTTCTAAATCAAAATAACTATTTTGATAAAAATATTGGCCCTGTAATAATTTTTTATGTGACTAGAATTAAATCATCGGACTCATTGTCCGAGTGTCATGAAGGTGAAAACTTTTATAAAACAAAAAATAAAAGTTTCATAAAGGAAAAAAAAAAAAAAAATCAGTGAGAAATATATGTTTTATATAAAATGATTACTTTCGTTTCGGCTTCAATTTCCCTTTCAATGTTTTCTTTCTCCTTTTTATCCTCTAGCAAATCTTGCTGTACATTCATTTCATTAGTTGCTCTCAACCCTGCAATCAGGCTGTTCTGTTGCTTCTGTAAAATAAACATTAAATAACAAGAATTAGTTCCATTTCCTTCTTAATTCTACTGTTCAACTCATTCAAAAAAGGCCAAATACGAACCCCACTAGTGGCTCTAATCTTCTTAAGACATCCCTCAAGCCAAGTCCTAATTGTTTGTTTGGCCACTTCTTCTTCAATTATATATTCGAATTCCTCTCTGGCAAGTAATTCTTCTAACTGAAGTGCTTTACGGATGTCCACAGATCGATAAGAAAGCATACTATAAAAATAAAAGATTATTTTAAATCAATATTCTTTTTTTTTTATGAAAAAACATGTGATTGTGAATAAATAAAAATTACTTTAAGACATCGTGGAAAGTAACATCTTCTCCATTGTGGAGCCTCTCAAGTTCATAACACATATGTTTAAACAAAAGCCTATCCTTTTGTGGATCTACTTCTAAACGCCCTCTCAGCAGCCTCAGTATGAATCTAACCTACAACAGGAATAAATCGGGATATTAGAGTTTAAAACCCAATTAATAAAGAATTAAAATTCTGTAACTCTAAAGTAAAGGAAATAATTTATGCACATGATGTATAAATAGGTAAATAAAAAAATATATGTAGGGAGGTTAATCCCCAAAATGAGTTGGTTCCATTAAAATGTTAATGACAAAATACACAAAGGAAGTCCATTATAGTTTCTGGCATCATTATAATGGATCATTATAATCATACTCCAAATCCACAGTTGTAGTAAAACTATTATTAAATTGTTTTAAAAATAGCATGATTGACCTGATAAGCTGAGAAATGCAATTATTCTGGACATGAATAAATGTTTGTAATTGTATAAATAATTAATTGTTTATGGGCCATTCTCAGCAAAACATACATCAGGTGCACCTTTCTTGAAAATTTCAAAAGTTGATTTTTCAGTCCATCCTTTTTTTTTTTGTGTCCCTATATATATAATCTGATCTGATGTAGCACTCAGCAGAGCTTGATTTGGTGTAATTATCAAAGTAATTAATTCCATTATTAATTAATTAATTAATTAAAACAATAATTATGCCACAAATCAGAAAGTGAGCTAATGACGATCTAGTGGTGAGCCAATGATTTTTGGAATGATCTCCCGAAGGTTTCTGAACGTCTAAAAGGGTTAAGACAGTCCTCGCCTCTTTCATCTGTTAAATATTTTAAAACATTCACTTCTATATACGATAAGCACCCGATTGAGTACGATAAAGAGTGAACCAGAATATTTCTTCATACCAGAGCAGTAGGTTCAAAGGAAAAAAAAACATCCGTTTCATCATTGGCGTACCTTCTGTGGGATGCACTAATGACGGGTGCGTCAATGACGAACCCAAGGTTTTCCAAAAAGTTTTCTCTCCAAAACAAAGTATTAAAATAAAGAAGTACATCAATCTACTCAGTAAGCTGAACCCTATCACAGCAAAATAGAAAATTAATCAATTAAAAATAACTAGCAGAGGTAGAGTGGATGCGACAATGACGGCCAATAAAAATAATCTTACTCACTAGCATACGTCTTCCCTCCCAGCCACCATGAAAGATACAAAAGGCAGTTACAAACCTCTTGGTCGGCTTGCCGAAGGTGTAACCACTTTTGGGAGCTTTTTCCTGCCTTTTTATGGCTTGAAGAGAGATCATGGCGCCAATACCCGTTGAGGTGCGCCAATGACACAAAATCCCTTGGACATTCCAGTTTCATTTATTTGAAACGGATATAACCGTTTTCACAACCTGCAGTTCAGTATTCTGAAACTATAGAGTGTATGTATGAATGCATTGGACCAAACCAGTAAAATCTTTCCAGCACCTTAACTGGGTACCATGTTGAAGTTGGCAAAGTCTGATTTGGACAGGGTGAGCCAATGATTTTTCGGACATTTATTTAAATTTTTGCATACAGGAATAATTCATTTATTTGAACTTATGAATGTGCACCAAGTAGAGCAGAAAAATGTCTACCAGAAAAAAAAAAGGTTGAAAAATAACCAGTTTCAGTACAAGGGAAATCATTTGGACAGCATTTGTACGTTTCGTTGAGAATGACCCTTATAATCAAAAGTTTAAGAGGCATAGATAAAAATACACTTACTCTCCTGACTGGGATAACACCCCTTTGATGGATGTCAACCACATTCCAAGTATTCTGAAAGTTCCGTATATCAGCATAAGAAAGTAGGGCATCTTCTTCATTTGAATAGAATAATGAAAAATTTTCCATGATTATAGCTGCAAATAAACAGTGATTCAATGTATATTATTTGAAATAAAAACTAAATAGCTATTGATCAAGAAGTGCGTTTAAGAAGCTGGTAAATGCTACCACCATTCTTCTAAATATAAAGGCCAAAGTCGAGCTTTTATCAAATTGGATAAAATTTCTTTTAAAAGCCCAGAGTGTATTCAGACCAATACATTATGTATTGACTTAGATTATAAAAAATATATACACATTTACAGTGAAATACATAAGTAAAAATTTCTGATAATTGCATTTACACCGGCATCTCTGGAGAGAAAAAAATTGCATGCAACCCTAGAAATTAAGTTGTCTTTAATAAATACTAACGTTTATTAATGATAAAATATTAAGATTTTTATGGCCATTGTTTCTGAAAATCAATTTTTTTAAATGTATCTTGTAATATTTAACAAGAGATGAGGGATTCAACAGTATGTAGTTGAAATAGCATACCCACAAGTAAGTTGAGAACTATATAAGTGATTATGACGTAAAATGAGCAGAAGTAAATCAAAGATGCAACAGTATTTCCACAGTCAGTCTCCCAGTAGTTGTCCGCTGGTGTACAATGGGGTGGTTGTATCATACAATCGTGCATTATTTTGTTCCAATCTTCACCAGTGACTATACGGAACAGCATTGCCACACCCGTGACAGGAGATTCAAAATTTGCCCTCCTAAACAATATCTTTTATTAATTATTAATACTTTTTATTTTATTTTTTGAAAGAACTTCTATAAAATTATTACCTGCCAATTCCCTCACCATACTTCACTGTACCAAATAAAATAGTACCGGCCAAGGCATAAAAAAAAACTAAAAGAAACATTCCAAATATAATGAAAAAACTTTTACACACTGAGACACCGACAGTAAGCATTAGCATTTTCAGTGTTGCGTGTTTCCCAGTGATAGTGAAAAATCTGAGAACCACAACTATGAAACCAACAGTGTATGATAAATTGTTCTGGAAATGAAACGATAAACCAGTACATTAATATTTTATAGAAAAATTCAAAACTCGTTAAAATAAATCTAAATATTAATAACCAAATTAAAATTATAATAACTGAACGGTGCTTACATGTAGAGTGGAATTAATAAATATCCAAATTACTCCAAGCACTGTAACTAGAAGATCATATCTGTTTCTTCTTGATTGCCAATAGCCTCGTGGAGTAAATGCAATGATTTTCATTACTACTTCAACAACAAATACGAGAGTCAAACAAGTACTCACAAGAGCTAAAGGTCCTGTATGTACTTCCTCTTCCCGCCACTAGAACAGTTAAATAAACCTTTAAAAGACAAAGTATAATTAGTTTTAAACAATTATGATCAAATTCAGTCTTATGACTGGTTACTCTCCACAGATACCAACAGACACTTTTAAATAATTATATTTTACTGATGTAAGAATGGTTGAATGTATGTAGATATTGAAGAGAAGTTAATCAAGGTTGCAGTCATCAAAACACTTTAATTAAGTAAAACTAATTTATTGTGACCAATAAATTAAGGCACAATGAATTAAGTTTTACTTAATTAAAGTGTTTTGATGACTGCAACTCTAATTAACTTCTCCTAAATACTATATTTTGTTAAATATCGATTGTATATGTAAAGATAGTTGTGGCACTGAACTTCCACCTAGGTGTACAGCAGCCCAACAACAAACAGTACAGTCCAGTTGGTAGCGTCCCCTGCGCCATGTTGTTTGTATATATAGCAGTAATAAACAAGCTGTCTAGTACAAGGTTCTTTTATTCCACTGCCTAATACTCTATAACTTTAATAGGTTATGGGCTCAGAGTATTGTTGTGCAGAGCATAGTATTTGTGTATAGTGTCAACGCGTAGTCGCGAAGTGATATTATTTTATTAGTGAATTTTGTTTACCGGTACTATGGCGTCAGTTACTACTTCAGGAGTTCCAGTACTCGTCGGAACAAGTTTTAACAGCTGGTTTTTCAGAATGTCATCTATTTTGGAAAGAGAACAGGTAAAAGATGTGTTGGAAGCAGACCCTCCTACCTCTAGTGCTGAGAAAAGGGAATTTCTCATTAAGGACTCCAAGGCAAAGTCCATCATTATCCAAGGCATTTCAGATAAACATCTGGAAATAATCATGGATTGCCAAACTTCCAAGGAAATGATAAATGCTTTAAAGAAGGTTTTTGTCAGATCTACCTCTTTTTCAAAATTGACTTGGTACAGAAAGTTGATGGGCCTGAAATATTCTCTTCAAGGAAATATGGAAGAACATTTTTTGGCATTTGATACCATTATCCGAAACCTTCAAGAACAAGGCACAGTTCTAGGAGAGTCAGACAAGGTATGTCACCTTTTGATGTCTTTACCAGATGAATTTAACACAGTTGTGACAGCTCTAGAAACTAATTTAGAAGTCCAAATGGATTTTGTGCGAGCCAGACTTCTAGATACAGATACAAAGTTAAAGTCAAAGTCATCAGCTAGTGCATCATCATCAGAAGTATCATTTAAAGCACAGAGTGGTTGCTTTATATGTGGGGATAAAAGACATTTCAAGGCACAATGTCCCAAAAATAAGCAGAACCGTGGAAGTAAATCCTTTAATAGAAGCTTTCGTGGGAAAAGAAGAGGAACAATCCAGGGAAATACGGCAGATGTAGAAGAAGAAGTTGTAATGGTGGCCCTAAATTGTGGTAATATTAAACTATCATCTAACAATGTGTTCTTAGTTGATTCAGGTGCGAGTAACCATCTTTTTAAGGCAGAATTGGAACCCCTTTTGTCAAATGTTTCTAATCTTAATCATGATGTTGCCATACATATAGCTAATGGTGATAAGATGTTTACTAGAAAAGAAGGTACCCTAAGAGTAACCTCTCAAGGTAGGATTGTAAACATTAAAGGTTTAATAGTCCCGGGGTTAAAACATAATTTATTATCAGTGAGTGCAGTTACCTCAAAAGGCTTAAAAGTGATTACAGATTCTAAGGAGATGAAAATCTGCGGAAGAAATTTTAAGCTGAGTTGTCCACGAGTGAATGGATTGTACATATTTACATTTGATGAACCCAGTGATAATCAAGTCAAGTGCAACATTTCAAGTGCTACGGATGGAGATCTATGGCATAAACGGCTAGGACATTTGAATCGGCATGGACTCAAAAGTTTAGGATTACCCTATAGTGACAAGAAGTGTTCGGCATGCATTGAAGGTAAGGCTACTAGACAGCCCTTTCCAAATAATAGGAAACGCACATCAAAGGTGGGTGAATTAATTCACTCTGATATATGTGGTCCTTTCAATCCTGAATCAGTTGAAGGCCATAGGTATATGCAGGTGATTTTGGATGACTTCACTCATTTTGTGCATGTCAAACTTCTCCATATGAAGAGCGAAGCTGAAACAAACCTGATGGATTATATAGCGGAACTAGAAAGGCAGCAGGGTGTCCCAGTGAAAAGGCTACGTTTAGATAATGGAGGAGAATTTACGTCTAAATTTTTTCAAAAATATTGTTCAGATAAAGGTATAAAATTAGAATATTCTTTGCCATATAGCCCTCAAATGAACGGAAAGAGTGAAAGAATGAATAGGACACTATTAGATATGATGCGTACTAAGGTATCAGATTCCGGCATCCCCAAGTTCTTGTGGGGGGAAGCAGCTCGATGTTGTGCGTATGAACTGAATAGGTCACCTACTTCAGCCTTAAATAAAGGTGAAACTCCCTCATTAATATGGAATGGCAGAAATGATCTGTCTAAACTTCGTATATTTGGTTGCCGAGCATGGCCTACCATTCTTCCTAAAGGTTCCAAATTGGATCCCAGAAGCAAGGAGGGGGTGATGGTTGGTTATTGTGGTGGTGGGTATAGGATTTGGTTGCCAGATGAGCAGAAAGTTATTAGATCTAGAGATGTGATATTCGAGGAGAGCCAAATGCCCTATAAAGAAGTTAAAAATGTACCTATTGTTTATCATAATAGTGGTGGAAGCTATGAAGAGGGAAGGAAAAATGGTGAAGAGAATAACACTAATATTTCAGAGCAGCCAGAAGATACTTCTAGACCTCAGAATGATTGTAATCCAGAGCAGTCAGAAAACCCTTCAAGACTTCAGAATGAAGAATCCAATCCAGAGCATTCAGAAGAAACTTCTAGACCTCAGAGAAACCGGTCAAAACCTCATTTCCTAAATGATTATGAGTTATATAATGCATACTGTATGGTAAGCCGATCAGATGGAGTTCCATCATCTTATGAGGATGCTAATAAAAAGGAGGAATGGCAGGAAGCCATTATTAAAGAACTAAAAGCTCATGAGAAGATGAACACTTGGTCTGAAGAGGAAGCACCGAATGGAAGTGTCCCAATCACAACTAAATGGGTTTTCACAGTGAAGGAAGATGGAATCAAAAAGGCCAGATTGGTAGCAAGAGGGTTTGAAGAACAAACTCAAGGTGATTGTCTATTTAATTACTCACCAGTTTGCCGAATGGATACTGTAAGAACTCTCTTGTCATTTGCGTGCCAAAACAATTGGAGTATTAGACAAGTTGATGTGCCAACAGCCTTTCTCAATGGCTCACTGGACTATCCTGTGTTTATAAAACCACCTAAAGGTGTAAGTTGTTCTACAAAAACTCTGAGACTTAATAGGCCACTTTATGGACTTAAGAAAGCAACGAAGTATTGGAATGAAAGATTTAATTCTTTTATGTTAAAATTGGGATTTAAAAGATCCCAATATGATTTATGCCTTTACTACAAGAGTAGGGTGTTCTTTGTTTTTTTTGTGGATGATGGCCTAATTACAGGGGATGAAAAGGCTATTGAAGAATTAGTGAACAATTTAAAAGGAGAGTTCAGCATTAAAGAAATGAAGGCTTCTCAATTTTTAGGGATGAAAATTGAAAGGCAAGAAAAGAAAATAACGGTTACACAAACCCGCTTTATTGATAAACTCCTTGAAGATTATAATATGGTAGAGTGCAGGAAGGTAATTAATTCCATTGCTTTTTGCTCTCAGGGCTTTCCAGATTTCTCTTTTGGGGAACGAATTGAAAGCATATCATCCAGGAAAGCAAGATACATGTTCCTGTCATGATCCAAAGCCTTTTCTATTATATTTCTGAGAATGAAAATGTTTTAAGTGAAAATTCAGCAATAGTTTAAGTTTTAAAATTTGCATATTTTTGAGCCTTTTTTCACATTATTTTTACTTTCACTTACTATATATAGTAAGGGGAAGTATTGCGATCGTGAAAATTTTCGAATTCCAGTTTTCAACGGAAATACACGTTTTAGGGTCCCCTGAGTCCAAATAACCAAGTCCCGCAAAAAGGTCTGTGTGTGTGTGTGTCTGTGTCTGTGGTAACTCCCGGGCGGAAACGGTAAGTCCTATGAAACTGAAATTTCATATTTAAGACAACTATACGCCCGAGACGTGACAAAACTTTTTTCATCAAAATGAGCCTACCAGAAGAGGCACTTTATACCATGCATTTTGCACCTTTTTTCGATTTTCTCAAAAACGGTTCTGACGATTTTGATTAAACTCGCTATATCGATGTAAAATTTAATGGGCTTTAATATCATGTAGGTTTTATTTAGATAAAAATGGTCTGACAGGGCTTAAATGCCGATATTTTAAATTTTCTTCCCCTAAAGTACCTTTAATTTTGTAGATTCAATAATAATAACTAGATTATCTTGTTAACGCTGATGAAAAACTGGTAAATATATAAATTGAATAAATTCGATACCCAACTAAAGGAGAAAACAGAAAAAATATTTTTTTAATGCAATTTTTTGTTTTTAAACATAAGAGCAGTAATATACATGTATGATATACCGTTGGAAAGCTAAAGATTTTAGAAAAATTATCATCTCATACACAAGCTTTTAAAAGTTAATAGAGAGTGATGAAATGAACATAAAACTAACTGATTATTTTAGATAATAATATAATAGATTTTTGAATCAAACACATGTTTCTATAGAAATTTAATTTAATTTATTACTTTCACTTACTATATATAGTAAGGGGAAGTATTGCGATCGTGAAAATTTTCGAATTCCAGTTTTCAACGGAAATACACGTTTTAGGGTCCCCTGAGTCCAAATAACCAAGTCCCGCAAAAAGGTCTGTGTGTGTGTGTGTCTGTGTCTGTGGTAACTCCCGGGCGGAAACGGTAAGTCCTATGAAACTGAAATTTCATATTTAAGACAACTATACGCCCGAGACGTGACAAAACTTTTTTCATCAAAATGAGCCTACCAGAAGAGGCACTTTATACCATGCATTTTGCACCTTTTTTCGATTTTCTCAAAAACGGTTCTGACGATTTTGATTAAACTCGCTATATCGATGTAAAATTTAATGGGCTTTAATATCATGTAGGTTTTATTTAGATAAAAATGGTCTGACAGGGCTTAAATGCCGATATTTTAAATTTTCTTCCCCTAAAGTATCTTTAATTTTGTAGATTCAATAATAATAACTAGATTATCTTGTTAACGCTGATGAAAAACTGGTAAATATATAAATTGAATAAATTCGATACCCAACTAAAGGAGAAAACAGAAAAAATATTTTTTTAATGCAATTTTTTGTTTTTGAACATAAGAGCAGTAATATACATGTATGATATACCATTGGAAAGCAAAAGATTTTAGAAAAATTATCATCTCATACACAAGCTTTTAAAAGTTATTGGAGAGTGATGAAAAGAATATAAAGCTTACTGATTATTTAAGATAATAATATAATTGATTTTTTAATAAAACACATGTTTCTATAGAAATTTAATTTGATTAATTCCTTAATAATTTCGCGTATTTTTTAACTGTATTTGAAAATTCTTTCATTGATTTTAAAAATTTAGGTAAGTGAAAGTCGTGTGTTGCCCGCACCAGATTTTTTGTAATATCGATTCACTAAGTAATTAATATATATTTTTAAAATTTAAATAAAAGTACACACTGTTTTACAGCCCAAAATTGCATTATACCCAATTGAGCATCCAAAAAATGTTTCTAGAATTATGAACCAAGTATATTTAAAAATGGTTATAAAAATATTGATGAAATACCGAAACACAGAGAAGACTACTGTTGATCAAGACCATCCCAGCAATGAATCTCTTGAAATAAATATGCTGTGTGATGTCATAAATAAAGGCACGAAACCTTTTACCATCAGGTCTGGGTGGGAGATGAAGTGGTTGAGCGATTTTCAATCTCTTTTTTAAGTCACACCTGAATAAAATATTTCATTTTACTACATTATATTCAAGAATAAAAACTATAGCAGCCAAAATATCCAATCCTATTTACCATCTTCTCTGATCAACTGTCAGAAGTGCAGTTCCCTTATTTTCTGAATAATTAGCAATTACAACACCAACAAACAGAGTAAGACCAATCATACACCCAAGGAATATATAAATGTGAATGTATATAGCATGAATCTAAACATACAGTAATAGGAATGATTGATAAATTTGAAGAAATTACTAAAAAAAATAAAAGACAAATCATAAAATTGAACTAAGACAGATCATACAGGTTACATTATGTCATACCTACTGATTTAACAGAGATTTGGCTAAACACTGAACAGGCCTGTAGCGGGGAAACATGCTTGGAACACAGTTTAGCATCTCCTCCACAAGCTCACATTAGACTAATCAGCCAAGACATGCTTTCAACATCAGAATAAAACAAATTAACTTTTTCTTTTTTAATCATTTCCAAAAAAAATTGAACCAATAGAAATAAGGATTCCTTAACATCAAACATTTCAGTAAACTCTATCAAGTTATTTATTAACTACTTGCACTGAATAAATATTCTGAATAAGTATGGAAAACATGCTTCCATTGACATAATTTTTATTCATTTAATCATGCAATCATAACATCATTAGGGTAAGTATAATAACTATGAAAAAATACTGAACAAGGTACAATTGGAAAGTAATCTAACACTAATAAAAAATGTCTGTGTCAAATGTGCTCGTATTTCAACTAAACAAATTGTATGAATGATTTGAAGAGGAAGATGGTTGGAGGCGCAGTCATTTAAAAAAATTCATCATCATCATCATGGGCTCTACAACATGGTTTGGGTCTTTGCCGAGTCAAGTCGTCGCCTCCATCCTTGGGCCAGGGTCCCCCAAGCTCTAGTGACCTTGTCCACCCATCTTAGTCATGGATAGATAGCCCCTTTTTTCTCCTTCCATCCACATACCCAAATAATAGTTTTTTATTTGCGAGTCCCCATCCATTCTCGCAATATGACCAGCCCACTGCAGTCTTAATATTCTGATGAATTGTACCACGTCCGGCTCTTGATATAGTTGGTACAGTTCCGCATTGTGCCTGAGTCTATATTGTATTCCTCCCCATCCTTAAAAAAATTACACACTAATAAGTAATAATTATTGTTTTATATCTACCACTTCTTGAGATACCTTCTCTGAAGCACCCTGATGAAGGCAATGTAGACTGAAACATCGGCACACAATTACAATAAGTATTACTTATTAGTGTGTAATTTTATTAATGACCGAATCCTCAAACACCTTCCTCATCAAATATTCTCAACGGTTAACTAAACTCCATCATTAAAAATAAATTGTACAGTATTTATCCAAGTATAACCATCCCAACCCCTTTTTGTTAATTTATTCATTTAATAATACCATATGCTACAGTGGCTAATCACCAATGTCACAGTGGGAGCCTAACTTTTGCATATCCAGATTTAATTAGGATAGGGATTTTTGATGAGTACCTGACATCGAACAGGCTCAGGACCACCATTTTACATCCCCTCCAAAGTATGGAATAATCCAGGATTTTTTATTCCTTAAAAAAATCTGAGGGCTATCTGACGGATTTGAACCTTCAGCTTTGATCATAGAGGCAGTTGTAGAAGTTCTATTCTCTTTTTTTTTAATCTAAATTTACCCTTAATTCTTTAATGTTCATATTGATATTTATCAAAATTATAGCATATCAAGTCTCACCTCTAGCTACTAAGGCAAAACTTTAGAAAGAAAAACAGTAAATAACACTGATGCACTAAAATAATTTAGACATAGAGCAACACATATTTCAATAAATGCTTCCATCATAACAACATATAATAGAAAAGATGCATTACAACAGAACTTTACACAGAACAGAGAATTTATACAACTTTAGGATTTCATACCACTCCAAGTTTCATGCTTTGGAGCTTTTCACATGCTCACTCGGCTATTAAACTTAAAATAATATATAAATGGGTATTACAAGTACTACAAGAACAGTAGAGGAAGAGTTGGCCTTAGTTAACTTACAGGCCCGAGTGCTTTGATGAGGATATCCCTCACGTCTAGCCAACCCTTGAAGGAGAGTACTTCAAACAATGCCAACATCGCATAACCAATATTGTCAAAGTTAAATCTCCTTGGGTTTGCCCTGATATCACAAAGAACAACTTTTACAGGATAAATAGACATGATTATTAATTAAAAATCATTTGAACTTTAATGTCATTTTATAGTTTGAACCAGAGCTAAAATAAACTTCTAAAGTAAAACTAATACATCATGAAAATAGTAATATAACAACAAATATTAAAAAAGAGATAATCATACCACACCCTAGGAACTAGCATTGCAGGGTGATCTTCTTCAGGCCCAAGAGCAATTTTCATTTTTGTAACAAAAACTTTTCTCTCAAATGTCCCCACACAATCTTCCCTACGAGTTATATTTGGATCATTGCATCTAGCCAATCGACCACCAAAAAGCTGAACACCGTAGCTCGCAAATACAAACATTAGCACAATTAAAAGTATCGATACCTGTAAAATAATAATATAAATAATTAATGAAGTGATAAAGAAAATATAAATGGGTCGTATTTAAAAAAAATCTACTCTCTAATTTTTTTTTTATCAACATAAACCTCAATTTCTAAAAACCTGTCAAAAATTAAGTGTTACAGTAAGATGTTAGTTCAAAATAGGAATATTGAATTTTCTTTTTTTAATTGATTCAAAAATCCAAATGATTTGGGCTAATATCAGGAAGATATTATCCCATCATGTAATAGCCCAAAAAGTGCATGAGCCCCCACCAGAACTTTCTTCAAACTAGTCATTCTTTCTGATCCTGAAGTTGACGTTCCCAAATCATAACCAGCATATTTTGTATTTGACTTACACCTAAAGTAACTTAAAATAATTATTAAGTTAAACCTACCAAAAGTATTTCTTTGAAACCTCGACACAGTTCATCAACTACCTTCCTCATATGTGGTACTAAAGTGAAAATTCGTAATGGCCTAACACACCGTAGAATCATTAAAAGCTGAGCTCCTGAATTAGGAGGCACATTTTCTGGCATCCAACACAGAAACACTAAACTAGTCTAGAAAAAAAAGAAAATATTAAATAAATATCCAGAAAATAATAAATGAGAGTCTACAAAAAATGAACACGCAATTATGTAAAATAATTAAGCTGTTTATATCTAATCAATAGCAAAGAATATTAAATCTGCCCCCAGGCCCTTTTTTTTACTCAAACTTCAGGGATCAATTTGGTGTAAAATAAAAATAATTCACCTAAATTATTAGCTTTTTAATTCAAACAGTTTTCGAAATAAAAAAAAAAACTTTTTTAAATTTTATTATTTTTTTAATAGTAAAATTTGAAATTAATTATTGATGATTTTTTCTCTGATTCTTAGGAGTCGAAGACATAAAAAAATTATATGATCAAAAAGCTGATTTTTAGCAAAAGAAAATCAAAATATATATTTTTTTAACCTTTTGGAAAGGTGTCAAACCCCAATTTTTTTCAGATCCGACTATTAAATTTCCCTATACAAAGGAATTTTTTGAATTGGTAGAACAATATGAAAAAAATTAAAACCTCATTTTTTCTTCTGAAATCTTGCATTCAACTTACATTTCTTATTATTATTGAAAAATGTGTAAAAAATTATTCCTCACAAAAAATTCCAAATTGCATTACTTATAAAACATTTACAATCATTTTACTACAAAATGGTTGGATAAAAGCTATGTTTTTCAAATCCTACTAGCACTCTATAATGTCGTCTATTTGGCCACTGTCAATCATTTCTTTTAAAGTCTCGCTTGTTCAGGTATTCTCTATGGTTTTTCGGTTTAAAAAAATAATTTTCTATAAACTATAAGTTTTTTAAAACGCAAAATTTTAGGAAAAAAATTACTCACCGAATTTTGCCAGAAATGTCTTTTATACTCCTCTGTTTTTTTGTTTGTTTTTTCGAAGTGGTGGAACAATATGAAAAACATTAAAAACTCATTTTTTTTTTCCGAAATCTTGCGTTTTAAGAAATTTTTTTTTATATTATCGAAAAATGTCTAAAACATTTTTTTATATCTATTAAATATTTGTCATGTCTTTGACACCTAAGAATTTGGGGAAAAATCATCATTAATTAATTTCAAATTTTACTATAAAAAAAGTAATAAAATAATTTTTTTTTTTTTTTTTTTTTAATATCGAAAACTCTTTGAATTAAAAAGATAAAAATTAAGGTAAATTATTTTTATTGGACCTGAAGTTTGAGTAAAAAAAGCCGCAGAGGCAGATTTACCATTCATACCCCGGTTATACTCCTTATAAAACAGTGGACTTTCTTTTATTCTATAGTTCAATGTACAATTGAATTTAATGAAACCCAAGAATTTTCGTTGTTTTGGATTACAAACCCAGGAGTGAAATTGTTTGAAAATCTAAATTATTCAAAAACACAATTAGATGGAACATCACACTTACCACAAATATAAAAACATCTAAAATAGATGCAACATCTTTCATGTATGCCTTAGGAGTGAAAAAAATTCCATCAGCCAAGATTTTCAAAGTTAGTTCAAGCGTCATAAATATAACAAAGACATATTCAGCGATTTGAAGGATAGGAGTGCTCATGACTCTATATGTTGGTGTTTCAAACATCATCGATATGCAAGATAAAGTTGTCACCCATATCATCACCCAGTCCAAGTAAGTTACTAGGCTTAGAAAATTACTGAAAATCAAAATTATGGTTTACAAGATACTAAAACAAAATATTTATACTCAAACTTCTTAATAAAATAATTTAATTAATTTAAACACATACTGTAATCTTTTGTAATTAACTTTTCTTTCCTTCCCTGTCAATGGATCACGAAGTCTAGCATCATATCTAGCATAAACTAACATTTGGCAAGCTTTACGAAATCTGCTTTCCCGTGGCACAATAAATAATGGAGTATCGAAAAGTGGATGGTTTTCACGTAAATCTTCTTCTCTTTGATTCCTGAAAGTCAGACATGATTTAATCTTTTTCTTTTGGCGTTAGTACACAATACCATGCAATATAAAAAAATAAATTAATAAGGCATATATATTCTAAGTAATTGGCTGGAGACAGGACCATACATTGCAGGAATGTAGGGAACAAATATATTAAAAACAGTGAGGTATCTAATACTAAGTAAATCAGTTATGTAAATTCACAAATTAAAAACCTTCTCATTTCAGCTTGCTGCCTTTTCGCTTGTAGCAGCTTTATATCAAGATCGTGAGGCCTGTTTCTTGAAGAGCTCATTCGGTTCATTGCTCCAATATCTCCATTTTCCATCAAATGTTCATAAGTTTGTTTTAATTTGATAGAGCCACTCCTAACACTACGCCTTATGGATCTGTTCAAACAACTGTTTCATAAAAGTTCGATTAATTTAGATAAAATTCTTTTCATACATAATCACATTTCATAAACAGCAAAATTACTTCTTTTGATCAAGCCTTAACTGTTTTGCGCTGCTGATGGTCCCCTGTGAATGGAGTGCTCCTTTCCCTGGCACTGGTATTACTGCCGAGTCTCCAAGCATTAATCGCTGATTGTTTGAATCACTAGAAAACCAATAATATCTATAGATAATAATAAATTAAATTAAATCAATAAAAATATTCAATATTATGTTACATGCAATTTATAAATAAATTCACTTTTGTCTATCTTAAGGGTTTTTCAATAAATGAGTTTTACCAAAGTAACTATTTTATCATATTGGTCAAATTTTTATTCCTTTTGAAATGCTGACAGTTAAAAAATTGTATACATATGTGTATAACCTAGAGGATGGACATAAATACTGTGATAAAAAAATCAGTAGAAATTCTAAATTTAGCATTTAAGAAGATAAAACTCTTCATTACTATTTATTAAATCTATATTTTAAAATATATTAAACAATTAGTGTAGTAATTACTTAATTATATTTCCGATGGCAGCTTTCTTAAGTTCTGAACTCCCATAACGAACTTTAGGTATATTACTGAGCAGTTTGACAGATCTTTGCTTCCTATAAACTACTTTTGATTCATACAAATCACATATTTTCTTTAAATTTTCATTTTCGTCATCCTTTGGTCTTTCAAGAACAAACTGTCTCATGAAACTTTCCCTCACCTGGAAATATAAAGAAATGTAATGTAATTAATTGTATACAAAAATTAAATGATAATTACCTTAATTGAAAAAAATTGACCTTTGGCAAAATAAAATCAGAGGAAACTTTGTGAAGAACTGTCATTTGAGGACTATCTGGAAACTTTTCAAATACTCTTAAACGGAACGGAAGAGTTTCTTTTATTTCAGCACTTTGTTCTCTAAATTTCAATTGTTTCAACTTTTTAATATCTTCATCAAGTTCAAGATTATCGAGGATAACTGCTACAAACAAGCTGAGCACGATCTGGAAATTAAAACCATAGAAATCACTAACATGATAACTGCTACTGTAATTAATAATGATGAAAAAAATACACATTCTCTCTTTTTTTATTAGTCTTTGGTGTAAAATAGTATACATCCGAAAGCAAAAATATATTAAACTATCTTATTATTGTAATTTAATAGAATAATAATACAAATAAATAAAATTATTTGGCTATGATACAAGAACAATACTTACAAATATTCTACACTAAGGAAAGAAAAATAATGAAAACATACCAAAGTAACAAACAAGTGATACAAAATGAAGTAAACTGCAACTAAAGGTGCCAACGTTTTGTTGGTACGAAGCATAGTTTCATCCATAACTTCAACCCAAGCTTCTTGGGTCAATATTTGAAACATGGACATAAAGGCCTACAAAATATTAAAACCCAATAATAATTACATAATTTAACAATGAAATACCTAAAATGCCAGCTCTAAAAATACCTCAGGAAAACTTTCAAACTTAGTAAATTCAAAAAGGAAGCAAAACAACTGCATTGATATACTAGACGAGATGATCAGTAAACACATGGTGAATATGATCAAGCTGCCGAGTTTCTTTCCAGGGCCGAAAATCTTGTACACAAAGTCTTCAAGCATTGGAGAAGCTTTTACCAGCCTTAATATTCTCAACACCTATTTTTAAAAATAACTTTTAATGATGAGTTTTCAGTACTTAATATTTTTTTTTTTTTTTTTAATCTATCATGCCAATACCTGAAAATAAGTTAAAGGAGAAAGGTACAATGATGGCATGACATGTAAAGTTGTTCCAACAGATAAAAGTAACTCAAACTTGTGGTATGACTGATTAAAATAACCACGAAAGCCTAGGCACCATATTTTAAATATTGCTTCTAAATTAAGAACAACTGTAAATGCAACCTGTAACATAATAAATATACAATTAATGCCTAACTTAAAAAACTTATAACACAAATATATACTAACAAAATAATAAAGTAAGTCAGTACCTCAACGTAGTAATAGTTTTCATAGAATACATTGCGAGGTCTACCATCGTGTTTAAAGTGCATGGTTGCTGTTATAATTCCATTTGCTAAAATTATACCCATCATAAGAAGCCTGAAAGATGCACTTCGCAAAATCGCTTGACAGACTGGAGGAGCCAAACCACTATATTTGTTTTCATCCAATGTAACTAATTTCCAGCCCATGTCATCACCAGTCAAAATCTAAATATAAGTAATATCTAATGATTGTAGAAATAGATTGAAAACAAATTTCATGAATTTACATTTTAGCAAAACTGTAGTTTTATCAGTCATTGCAAAATAGCAGAATATACAGCTTTTATAACACACATATATATATATTTTTTTTTTTTTTTTTTTTTTTTAATAATAATGCAATTTATGATAAAGATACAATATAAATAACTTAAATAAGGGATGATTAGGTCAAAAATGTATAATAGATTTTTGGTTTTGAAAATGCGAAATAGAAATACTCCCAGGAAATACTGATACTGGATTGAGCCACTTCAACTCACCATACCTGTCAAAGATACTGGAGCGCCTAGGGACTCAGAAGATGAATCTGATGAAAAACATTTCATAAGTCTTTCCAATCCCATCTCAAGTCCTCCTGACAACCCCCACCTAATGTTTAGGTAGCCATAAGAAACAAAGAAGGGACAGATGAGGGAAGAAACAAGGAGCCGACAAGCTTTAAAAGGTAGAGCATCACGCAATCTTGAAAACAGTTTTTGAGCTTACTTTCACATATTTTGCATAAATTGCTAGGGGTTTTCGAAAAAGAGTACCTTATTAATTGACAGCACTTTATCCGCATTAATAGAGAGTCAATCTAAGGATTAAGAGTAACAATGGAATTGTAAATAATATGGAATATATGGTTATTCCATGAGATTTCAGTCAAAGATAACACCAAGATTTCTAACGGTAGTATGGAAATGGATAGGTAGTCTGTTAAGTTATAGTAAGGGATGATAAGGAAGGAAATTAACGAGATGTTTGGAACCTATCATTATGGCTTTAGTTTTATCAATGTGTAATCTTAAATCATTCTTTAATGTCCATACGTTAACATTATCTAAGTCTTCTGGTATCTTAAGGATCACTTCAAATACATCGCTGGAATAAAAGGAAGGTAGATCTGAAGGTCATCAACATATAAATGATATTGTGAATAATGAAGAAAGTCAGGTAGATTATTTATACATATAGAGAAAACAGGGTTGGTGAATTCTCTTTAATAGGTTGTTATAGTAAGGTTCACTATCATGCAACATTAAATTTCTGATTCATAAAAACTACATTAGAGAGCCCTCCATATGGAAGAAATATAATAAGCCAATATAAAATATTTAAATTTTAATTACTACTCTTCTCACCTGTGAGGCAGATTTATTTGTCATGTGACCTCGCGTACCCCACATCTGCTGAAATTGTACTCTTATTTCATTAAAAGTTTCAGTGATGACAGCAATGAAAACATTTTTCACAAGCCAAGCAAGAAAGAAAATCATAGTAGAGAAATAAAAACCCGCTCTCCAACCAGGAAGTGAGTCTATTGCTCGGTACATAATGAATACCCAACCTTCTTGTGAAGCGGCTTGGTATACAGTGAAAATGCTGGTAGCTAAAATAAAACATAAAAATAAAAATTGATTGTAACCAAAGTTTCAGGTCTCAAATTATTACAAATTTAATCATATCAAATGGTATGCATTACCAAATTCATCAAAGCCATTAAAGCCCATTATGTATCGATCTAATTCAAGTTTCATACATTTCATTCCTTCTGGACACTGATAGCCTGAATCAGGATCTGTCGAACAAAAGGTATCAGGAATTGCTAAACTATTTAATGTGATTGAACTGAAAAAACAAAACAAAATTAATAAATAACATTAAAATACATCAAAATAATTTATTAAACCCAACAATCCTCTAATTACTCTGGAGTTGTAGTGTTAAGAACACAATGATTTTTTAATTCTCCAAAGAACTGAACTCCCAGGAGTCCATATAAGGACATAAAAAATAAAAAGAACAAGGTGACATTATAAATTTGTTGGCTTGAACGTCTGAAATAAAATAAAAATTAAACATCAATAAAATGTCAGAACAGAATTATAATATAAAGAATCTAATTGAAATTTCCTTACTTAAAGATTTGGTTAATTCTTGATTTTGGCATAGAAAACTTGAGGAATACTCTAATAAATCTTATCATTATCAATGGGCGAGGAGCTCTTAGGATAGATAGATAACTGAATCTAGGTACAATGCCTAAAACTTCAAACATTTGCAATATAACTGATACCCACAAAAAAAAGACCATACTTGCATCAAATTGACACCAATGATCTTTCAAGTAAGGAACCTCTCCCTAAAACATTTCATAATGTCAATCATTGGCAAGAAACCTATTATAATACCATAAAAACTATTTCAAACATAATTTAGAATATATAATTTAATTATTGTCTCATTATTCTTCATTTATATTCTCATTCTTGGAAAAGTTAGACAATACATAAGAATAATTATACAAAAATAAAAATACAAGATCAGTTATCAAGAAAACCTAATTTCAACAAGTTCATACCACATATCCAGAATAAATACACCAAACAAAATAAAATGTTTTTTATTCTGGTATTAGTTCATATAATTATATTATATGATTATAGGTATTTTATAGAATGAATATCTAGCTTTAAAATTAAATGTGATCAACAAAAAAATTGAACAGTTTAATTTAAACACATTACCCTCAAAATTCCTCGAATGTGCATCTTAGCAATCATCTCTGCAGTAAACAAAAAAGTAATAACGAAATCGCACCAGAATGTGACATATTGAAGAGGAGGAAATCTCTCAAAAGTTTTAGGTGTGTTTAAACTAACTGATACAAGGCTCACAAGAGCACAAGATCTCATTAGTCTCCGAACCCATCTCTAGTAAAAAAACAACAAATTATTGAAATAAAGTATGTATAAATACTATCATTTGTGTGGATTAAGAACATTTATTTAAGTATTATTTACCTTATTCACCCATTCAATGTCAGCACTTTCATTGAGAGATTCTTCAGGACCATAATCAGCAAGGGTCTGATCCCCTTTCAAACTTTGTTTTCTACCGAGCATCATGATTAAAAATTCTTACTAAAAACTTTTCAACAAAAAATATTTATCAAATTCCAACCATTTCCATCAGAATACATTCCCATTGCAGTTTGATAAGTTATCAGCCACAACCTAGGGGCTGATATTGATGGAAATTATAGGATACAAACTTTCATTACACATAAAAATTCGTTAGATTTTATTTTATTAATAGTATTTAGCATAAATACAAAAAGCCGGACGAAAAGTATGGAAAAAAAGGCGCGAAATGATTAAGTCAGGCACTATGTGCCATGACAGTTTGGATTCACAGCATCCACTGTGGCCCTCAATATTGATTTTTTGTGTTCAGATGATAAATGAACATTTCGTGGTAACTACTATCTATTTTCACTGAATCGTTGACTCGAAAATTAATCAAATCAATTATCCAAGGAAATGAAACAATATATTTTTGTTTTAAAGCATTAATTTTATTAAACATAAGACTTAAGAAATATTTAAATGTTTTAACTTGAAAATAACAGTCGTTAACATCGAAACATTTACTGACTTTAACAAATACTCCTTTGGAGTAGGATAAACTTTGTCTTCTACTTGTTTGTGTCCATACCAAGTTTAATTTTAAAAACCTATGCGAAAATGGGTACAAGAATAATAACCGCAGATCCATACTCTCTTTCCATTAAATGTCTTCGTTTGATAGAAGAATATATTTGACTTTTGTCCCAATATATAGTGGTCTGCTTGAATCTTTTTTGAATCTTGAAACTTTATATCCAGAATGCTCGAATAATTTACTGTCTTTGGTCACCCTCTTTTTTTTTTCTTTCTGAACGGGATGTGTTGAAACGGAAAAAATGTAATGCGCCTAACAGATTAGCCAGAGCTTATCACTAAACTGTAAGAGAACTGACCTATAGTTTTGCTCGAAAGTGAAATTTTCAAGTTTATTCTTAGTAAGAATTTCTTACTTCCTCTTTTAGCGTGGTGCTGATTACTTTTCTGCGCACGCGCGAACCTTAAAAGTTCAAGGGTCTTGAGTTTGTTTTAACATTAGCGCATATATTTAGTTTTATGTCCATGTGTAATCCTGTGGTAATTTGAAAGCAATCTTGAAAGAAATATCTAACCCTACATATTTTTTTTAATTTATTTTTTATTGTCAGGAAAACATAATGCCGCTAAATATACATACACTATTACACCATGCAGATAATATAAAATATGCGTGCGCGCAACACACGGACATTAAACACGCCGTTGTTAAAATCAATTAAAGAACCTTTAAATAAAGTTAGAGTTGAAAAAAGATCAACGAATTACATTCAGTTGCTATAGAAATATGTATTTTATTAAGTACTCTATCATATTATTATCTACAACAATCTATTAGGTTTATCCGCTTTTCATCACTCTATCATTACGTTATTCAATTTTGTTTATGATGTATAATTTTTTTTTCCAAAATCGTTAGCATGCCAACGGTATATTATACACCTATATTACTGATCTTAAGTTTTAAAAAGAAATACATAAAAACTCCTCTTTCCTTCTTTAGTTGAATATCAAATTCGTACATTTTGTATATTTACTGTTTTTTTTGAAAATGTTAACAAGATGAAATGGTTATTTTTTTCGAATCTTGAAATTTAAAGATACATTAGAAGAAAATTTAAAATAGATCCGCGTGTAAGCACTGACATATTATTTCAACCGGAATAAAACCTACATGGTTTAAAAACCAATTAAATTTTACATCGATCTAATGGGTATAATCAAAATCTTTTGAGCCGTTTTTGGAAAAAAATCGTAAAAAGATGCAAAATGCAAGGTATGAAATGGCTCCTCTGGTTGTACACATCAGCTACTAATAATTTGATTTGATTTAATAAGAGATCGTATAAGTATTTTTGACGTTTATAACAAAAAGTTAAGGATTTAAGTAACAGTTAAGTGGCAATAATGCACTTTTATTCACAAAGTGGATGTGATAATGTCCGTTACTTTTATTGCTGTAATAGATTACTTCTTCCAAACCGCAAGCCAGAGACTATTTGACTCCTTAATATTTCTAATGATAAAGATCATATTATTCCTCAATAAGAGAAGCTGAAAAATAAGTCCGAAGCTTGACACTAAGAAACGGCAATACAAATAAGAACTTGAAGAATGTTTCGTCCGATTAGCCACAGCAGCATAAAGGGACGTTAAATAAATAAACAAACAGAACTGTAAGAATAATCTAAAGATTTTTTTCATATCATTTGATGTAACAAAACTTCGTAACTTGGAATCCCATGATTAAATACATAACATTCAATGATATTTTAAAAATATTGGCATACAAGCCTTTCCAGACTTCTTGTAAAAAGGTTGAAACTCTTCTGGTTGTTCGCCAATTTTGATGAAAAGCTTACTGTAAAATCTCATGCATATATGTACATACGCTTCTAAAATATTAAATTTCAGTTTTATAAAACTTATCTTTTTCGAGCTATGTACACTGGCCACAAACAAGGTCTTTTTTACGAGACTGGTCATTTAGACCCAGGAGATCCTAACACAATTATTTTCGGTAAAAACCAGCATTCAAAAATTTTCATGATTTCAATACTTTCCAAATATAGGTAAGCGAAAGTTAAAAAAGAATTTCCTAGAATTATTTAGACGAGAGCTCCCTGCATATTTAGTCAAACCTGTTGATTATTATTTAAAGATTGTTCGTTGTTTTGCTGACTATTAATTGTAAAGTATACAATTTAAAAAAATATAGATTTGGCTAAATTGACTCTTTGCCGTCACGAAATTAATAATTAGCAATGGCCTTAGGTGTAAGGGAAATGATATAGTCTTATGTTAATGATGAGAATCAATTTCTAACAAATTATTCAGAGTCCTATCCTAGTCATTCCTTGGAGCCAGGAGTAGCCACATGTAAGTATTTAGTTGCTTTAAAAAGCTCTAGAGAACTTTATGACCATTACGTATATAATATTCACCAACTTGAAAGTTATTACGAAATCTCAGATTTCAAAATTTATATATACAAAAAAAAATTATTTTTTTCCTGAACAGCTAAACCCATTTTCACGAAAAAAATATATGTTAGGGATTTTAAAAAGGGGTTTAAAAAAATATTTTTTTAAAACTTTCTTCAACGTAAATGTTAGAAATTTTTTTTTAGGTCATGATGCTCTGGTACACCTCTAATTTTCTGCTACTTTATTTCATCGGAGGGTGCTCCGTAATATATATGTATATTTTCAATTTTATCGCAAGTGTACTTCTTAGTTAAAAAAATCTCATGAACGAATAAATCGACTTTCACGAAAAAATATATGTTAATGGTTTTCTAAAGGAGTTCCAAAAAACATTTGATTTTTGTTTTCGGAAACGTGAGTCAAATGTTTTTTTTTAATTAAGAAAAAATGTTTAGGTTGTGTTGGATTGGTACACCTTCAATTTATTCGCTACTTTATTTCATTGGAGGGTCCTACACAATATATATACTTTTTCAAGTTGATCTCAAATGTACCCAATGGTGAAAAATAAAAAAACAGCCTTTTGTCAGGTCTATCACCATGCTATAAGTGATAACTGGTCCCGCCTGAAGAGTAGAGATAGAGCCGTAAGATCGTAAAGTCGTTAGATATTACCTACTAATATATTTTATACCAATTATTATAAATATCATGTATTGGATGTATTTTTATTTATTTTTTATTTTTTTTTTTTTTGACGTGGATAACAACATAACACTATATGCTATATTTATAGTGACTAACATATTCGTTGAAAAAAAATATTTTTTTCGTGAAAATCGGTTGAGCTGTACAGGAGAAAACAATTTTTATGTTTTTTCTTTCCCCCTACATAACTTCCCTCCTATAAGGATTAAGGGGCTACAAATTTGTAAAAGGTTGTTTCTCATAGATGTGAATTAATGGTATAAATTTGGTTCTGATATACGCCTTGTACGCCACCGAAGGGGCCAATGAGTATTAACGTCAATTTTTGCGTTTGTCTCTACTATCCCATCCTCATAATTGTTTTATGTGATACAGTTAAATGAATATCAATGTATTGCTTGTTGATCTTTATTCTAGAATACTTATAAGGTTTTTGTGAAATTATAAGCAGAATTGCTTAAGTGTGAAAAGCTTACTAAACCCTTCTAAAATTAATGATTTAAGATATAATTGAATGTATGATTGATGTTGATTCCTACAGCTACTGATTAATCATCCACAATGAATCAGATTGAAGTTAAAAAGTTGGCGCTCATTTCACAAAACTTTTACTTGAATCCTTCCTTGAAATAAATTATATAAAAATTTTAAATTAATTTCAAAAGGTAAAAAAAAATTACTTTGAGTTTCAATGAAAACTTTTTTTTCAAATTAAATTATGTAATAATCTATTATCTACAATCACTTAAATTCATGCGTTTTTCGTCACTCCCCATTGCATTACACCGCTCTGTTATATAATGTTTTTTTCTAAAATCTTTAGCTTAACTTCTCTTATTCCCGGACAACGATTTTTTAAACTAGGAAAATATTTTTCCTTCATTTGATTATTAAATTCTTTTTAGTTTATATTTGTATATATATTTCTATATGTAATTAATACTAACAAGTATTAACAATGAAAGATGTTAAACTATTTACATACATAAAATTAAAAAGGCAATTAAGGTAAAGAAATGCTGAAAATCCGACATTTAAGCTATGTCAGACTATTTAAACAAAGATGAAACCTTCATGATATTCCAGATAATTATATGATACTAGTTTAATCAAAATAGTTAGATCAGTTTTATGTTTATAATACATGTAAATGATAATATGTATAAAATCTGTTATATAATTTCGCACTTCGATAAAAGAATTTCCGTACTATCGCAATATCTTAAATATACAATTTCACTTTCTAGCGATATTTCATTTTTGAACTTCATTTACCGCTCACAAACATCTATAGGTTGTTGAATTTTTGTTTTTCTCCTAAACTCTTAAGAGAATGCGTTAAAGTATTGATTTGTTAAATATACTGCACGTTTTGTTTTTCCTGAATCATTAGAAGACCCATATTCATGGGGACCATTGTTCTGGGACAATACATTCTCCTTTGGTCATGACTGCTGTTGAGGTCAAGGATAATACAATATTAAATATAATTTTTTAAAAAAAGTCTCAATTTAATTATGAAGATTCATAATTAACATATGGCATTATACTCTTACCTTTTGTATGCTTGTATTATTTAAGGTCCTTAACAGTGGCAGATCCGTTTTAGGTGTTGTGAGAGGAACTTTTTGTTTAGAGGAGATGGAACTAGAAGCTTTAAGGTATTCGCCAACTTCAAATTAAAGTCTTGAACTTAGATAAACCGACTTGTTATTTAACATTGACTCAGGAGTGATGATACTAATAGATATTTATTGTATGTTATTGAACTTTAAATAAGTAATTATCAATTTAATTTTTTGTTGCGGGTTTTTTGTGAGAGGAAATTTTGTGAAGAAAAGAAAAAAAAAGAAGAATCTATTTCACTCCAACTTTTAACTTTAAATTATGCCAGAATGAGCAAAAATCTTTGTAATAAGCCTCTATAAAACAATAGTAATTATAAAAAAGTTATGAACTAATTTGTAACTTTTTTTGTGAAAGACAGAAGTCCAAATCTTTTACTGTTTATGGCTTCTGCGTGTATATATATATTTTTTTTTAGTAGAATTAATAATTTTTGAAGCGAAAAATTATTTATGCGTATTATGCGATTTTTGGTGTGGGTAAAGGCTTTGATTTCGTTACCATGATGACGGTTTACGTTACCAACATGCTCTAGACTGGCGCACTCTGTGGTCTAGCGGTATGTGTATGCCTGTTCACTAGAGATAGGATAACGACATAAATTTCGTTATCGATACACGTGTAATATCGGCACAAAAATATCGTCATTAATAATATCATCATTTCATTGAATTAATATCAGTTGCAAATGAAATGAGAAAAGACACTGTAGATAAACTATGTCTTAGAATTTACCTCTTACTGTATACAATTTTCTCATCCTCCATTTATTTTCAAACAAAATGTGCAAAATAATATATGTACATACATACAACTTGATAGTATTTCCTTCTTTTGCCATAGGGCTTTTTAAGGCACACTCAGATTACGATGGCATAAGATGATATATCTTTACAAGATGATGATGTTTTACAATTAAATGAAACAGTAATAACAAAAACTGCATTCTCAGCATAATCTACTTTTACAAACGTACTCTTCTTTCCAACTAATTTCCAGTGCAATGCGCAAATTAAAAATAAGTTTAACTTCTATCGGCAGTCCCTAGGACTGCATGGATTTTAATTTTTTTCAATCCAATTTCCTAATTTTTCCACTGCTTTCTGGCAGTTAATTTAATGAGGTTTTGCTATCAGGAAATAAACATTTTTAACCATTTATTCAACTCGAGAAAGTTCCATGTATTTTTACATGTTTAAATAGGCATTCTGTACTTCCATTAACTTTATTTATTCAGTAAAACTTATTTATATCTTTTTACATCAACATTTCGGGGTCTTGTCCCCATTTTCAAGGCTAAAACAATTTAACAAAAGTTAAATATGTAAGTGAATATATTAGGTCAACATATATTTTTTTATACTCGTATATGGGTCAATCAATTTGAAATCGTCCAATTTTCATTAATTTTGGCGCTCAACATTTTGATTTTAATAATTTTTTAAACAGTTATTCTATATCCTTTCGTGAATAAAAAATCGAGGACAATTTTTCTTCTTCTGGCAAATACTTTTGCAGCCGTTTTAAGTCAGCTTCGCGATTGAAAACATGTATTGGAAAAAGCCCTCTAATTCTGGTAATTTTGCATATATAGACTCAAAGCAAAAACTAATAATAATATAAGGATATGCTTTATATATTTTGTCCTTGCAATTCACTATCTTAAAAGTGAAGAAAGTGCTTACAAAAAATATCGAAAATTAATAAATAATGAGACTTTTAACGTACAGATATAATCTGTATAAGTTTCATCTTTTTTATTCCGTCCCTTTTACGATATCCCGCTTTTAATATTGCTGTACTTGGCGATAGTCCTTCTTTGAAAATAAATATTAAAAAGAAGGATAATGCTTACAAGATCGAAATTTCCTCATCAAGTAGTGCTATGATAAGTCTATACAAGTAAAAAAAAAGCGTGACTCCTTTCCAAGTTCCTTTGTCCGCTATAAGCTTCAGTTAATTTAAATTTGTTTGAACAAATTTCTTTCATACTTAGTTTATATGTTTTAAGGATCAAAACTGTTTAAAATACCCTCATTGCCACTCTAGTTTTTGTTGGGTTCTGAAATATGCAGAATTACAGGAGTTAATAATTTTCAAAGATACATACACAAGATACATTCTTATATACATACACTTTAGTAGCTCAATGCTATATGTTAACTGTATGTTGACATGTAGGCTCACTGTTTCTTTTTTGCTTTTAATTTTTCAATTATTGTCCCTGGTGTGTTCAATTATTATTCTAATTTAATTCCTATGGTTAGTGTTTATTTAAATTGTGATAGTATTGTTTTCTTGATTTTTTATTTACATACTATTGTTATATTTTTATAAATTTACATTATTTATGATATCTATGTATATATTTGGAATCACTTGTAGCTGGGTGGTTAGCATAACAACTTCCTATGCCAAAGGTCACGGGTTAAATCCCGCAGGTGGTCCTAGAACTTTTTAATGGGAGTAAAATATCCTTAGTTATGCCGTCCTTTGGAGGGGACGTCAAAAGGTGGTCCCGAGCCTGTGCGATATCAGGTACTCGTTAAAGATCCCTATCCTAATAAAACCTGGATAGGCAAAATTTAGGACTCCCACTTTAGCATCGTCTGGTTAGCCATAGTAGCATAAAAGATGTTAAATAAATAAACAATAAACAAAATATGTATATATTTTGAACTTGATTCATTATCTATGTATATCATCATCTATGTAAATAAAAAATCAAGAAAAAAATACTATCACAATATAAATAAACACAAGCCATAGGAATTAAATTAGAATAATAATTGAACACACCAGGTACAATATTTGAAAAATTAAAAGAAACAATTAGCCAATAGTCATCATGCAGTTGACATGTAGCATTGAGCTACAAAAATGTATATAATAATGAAAAAAAAAATAGGTAAATTATAAATAACTGTAAAATAAATTGATAATTTTAATTTATGACACCTTAAATTAATATGTTCATACAAAAATGTATGTTGACCTAATATATTCACTTATTTAAATTTAGTTAAATTGTTTTAGTCTTGAAAATGGGGACAAGAAAAAGGACATTCCAAAATGTCAATGTCAAAAAGATGTAAATTAGTTATAATGAATAAAATAAGACTTTGGATTCAAACTCAGCTGATAGCCCAGGAATTTTTAAGGGAGCAAGCAATCCTTGGTTATTTTATGCTTCGAAAGGGATATAAAAAATTATGAATGCGGTTAAAAAAAATCGTGAATTTGGCTAAAAACATAAAAATATTTAACTGGCATCTGCTGGGTTTGAACCCACCGCCTTGTGGATAGAAGGCTGTTATGCTATACTAGCCATTGCACCACAGGTGACCTTTCATAGATTTGATAAAGGGTAAAAGATAATATGCTCAAGGTAGTAGGTTCAAACCTGACCTTCTTGTCTTCTTGTATTCTTGGCCTTCACCTTAATTTATCAATTCTCATTTATAATTATATCTTTATTAATTCAAATTTAATTTGCCTACGTTTCATAAGGCGAAAATAATGTCTTTTTCTAGTCATGGAAAAAATGGGACAACTTTTTATTTTCATCTTAACCATGTATTATAATTTATTGTTAGCATTTTTCTCATACCAATTAAATGGGCTTAAATGAGTGCCTAAATGCAGTTTCGTACTGCTCAAGCACTTTTTCAAACTACTGCAAAGCAACTTTGTTCTATTAAATATATTTTGATTTTTTCAGTCTTCAGTATATAGAAACTAGGAGTTAAAATCTTTGTTAAGAATTTAGATATTTCAGTTTGTTCAGTCCCCCTATATTTTGGACTTGATTCAACTGAGGCAGCTCTTGGTGAGGCTAGTCTGAATTATTTGGATTTGATTTATCTGAGCAGCATTGAATTAACAATGGTTTCCAGTAGAGGAAAATAAATTAAAATTATAATTTAATATATGGACAGAAATACCGTACATGAGAACCTTGACTATGTGGGTTCAAAATATTGAGAAAAACTATTTAATAGTAATGTTTTTCATTAATAATTATATTTTTCTGTTCACCTTAAGGTTAAATCTTATTAAAGAACCATAATAATTCATATTTATGATTTGTCTGTATTATATATTGACCAAAAAATAACTGTTATTGATAATGTAATCCATTTATTACCTAAATAAAATATTAATTCAAACAGATCAGCCACAATGGGGGAAGAAACTGAGCAGACTTCTATGAAATTGGAGCGTAGCTGGCCAAAAGTTTTATTTCAAATTCATTTGCATCTTATGGCAGCTTATGGTCTGTACCTTCTCATCACTCAAGTCTCTTGGTCTTGCGTTCTACTCTGTAAGTATTATGTTTAGGAAACAAAGTATCTAATTAAAAATAATTTTACTGTTATAGACATATCATAATTATTTCAAGATTCAATTTTCATCTTTATATTTTGTTTTGTATTATATAAAAATAGATATTACTGTAGCAACTTCCATTGCTTATTTGGAGTGCTATGGAATGGTTGAAGTAGTCACTAAATCTTTTTGTTTGTCCAATATCTATTTGTTAATGCTGATCTATTACAATTCCAGTGTTGCAGATGTGTTTGTTTATTTTTCATAACCTGAATTTGGCTTTGAAACTGCATTTATAGCAGTCCAATAAAGTATATCCATAGGAACCATATATTCCACTAACTGTTTTTTCTCCTCTAAATTATTGATTTATTTAATTTTATCTGTATATCCCAATACTGTCTTTATGCAGATTATCTTTAAATTTATTTTTCAGGGATTTTTTATTTATTCTTGTTTCTATTCAAATAAATTTGGGAAACTTTGTCACTCTGAAGTGACAATTTACTCATTAGGTGCCTTGCATGTTGCTTATATTTGAATTGTTTTTATTAAAAATAAATCTAAGCATATATTTTGGGAATGAGGAAGTATATATTAATTCATTTTTAATTGTTCAACACAATATTTTCTAAGAATTGTTTTTATTTTATTTTATTAGTTTATATATTTTTTGTATATATCTGTGTACAAACCTTTAATTCTTAAGGGACCCAGTCCCAGAATAAAAATTATTTTCTATTCTATTGCATTCTATTCTATATTTATGGATTATTATCCCTATCAAAAATCTTCTTCAATTGAACGATTGCACTCAAAAAATTACCTGAATGAAAATAAAAATATTATTAAAAAAACAGGTAAAAAGGAAGATTGCTAATTGATATCAATAAATTAGTTGGTTTCTATTTCCTCCCAAAAAAGTTTATTTCAGCAAACTTTAACGAGTCAACGTTTTGGGGCCTTCCCAATCACCAAAATTACCTGAATGAAAATAAAATTAAAAAGCTTTTGAGGAGAATTTACTTGTCAGATTTATTCCATATTTATTTATTTAAGTGTTGGTATTATTAATTGAAAACAAATATTAATTGATTCATTTACAGTTCTAGCTTTTGTTTTATGGGGTACTGTGGGCCTTACTCTTGGATGTCATAGGTTATGGGCACATAAAACTTACCAAGCTTCTCTGTCATTGAGGATTTTCCTGGCTGCTGGACAGCTTCTAGTTTGTAATGTAAGTTCTTTGACAGAATTTGATTAAAAAATCAATACTAAAACTTACTTAGTATGCCTTATTACAGTATTAATATAACTATGAAATTTTTTATAATAATACTTTAAATCTACTCAGTAAAATTTCTTAAATATATCTTTATATTAATGAATTTCATGAAAAACAAATTTTAGGGGTCAATTATAAGCTGGGTTAATTGGCATCGCTTGCATCACAAACACCATGGCACCGATTTAGACCCTCATGACTACAAGAGAGGAATTTTCTTTGCCCACTTTGCTTCACATTGTCTAGCTGAAAATCCAGAACAAGAGAGAGCTAAAAAGCAAATTGCTATTGATGATCTTGATGACGATAATGTAACATATTTCCAGAACTTGTAAGTACTTATTATCTTGCTAATAATCATACATATGATATATATTAGACATAGAATAATTACAAAAGTGTCAAAGCTGATGGTATAAACACATTTTCAGTCATATCATTAGCAATTAACCATGTAATTTTAAAGTTTTTTTTTTTTTTTCAGTCGGAATATTACAATACATACCTCTTTAACTTTTAGGTTACTGCCATAATGGTTTAAAATTATTTAACGCTCTACTAATAAATTCAGTATAGTATAGTAAAGGATAGAGATTGTGAGATCTTGCCTCTTTTATTTTCTCTAAAAAAAGAGGCAAGCACATATAGATGTCCGGCATGTTTTCTGCTGCCATTTCCTTCTTTCAAAACTTCCAATATAAGGAAGAATGCAAAATATAACTATTGTCTTTTTGCCTGCTTTACAGGTAAATTGTCCTTTAAGTCATAGGCAAACATTAGGAAGAGGGGGAGGATTGGCATTAATGTACTTGTATCTGCTAACATATATTTTTTTTAAATATTAATAAAACATTTGATACATGAAAATATAAAATATTTAACCTTTAAAAAAACATGTTGCTTAGAACTAAAGTTCTCAAAACTTTAACAAAAGCTCTTCTCAAAATTAAAATCTACTATTATTTTTAGCCCAACTTGATAATTTAATTTTTGAATTATGGTGTGCCATCAATAGGTAATATATTGCCTTTTTGTGAGTTTTTTTATAATCATTTATTTATTTATTTTTACATATTACAAAATTACTTTCTACAACTATTTATCTCAATTTTTATTTTTATTATTATTGTTTTAAATTAAATTATATTTATTTCAATTATATCTTTTTTTAAATTCTTCTTCTATGAATTTTGATGATCAGGAAAAGTTAATATACTAATAATTTAATTAACAATTAATTTTTTTATTTTTTGATTTACAGATTTTATTTCATTCTTATGCCAATATTTGGTCTTTTACTGCCATGTAACGCTCCTATGGAATACTTGGGAGAGTCTTTTGCTGTTGCGATTTTCGTGTTTGGCTTCCTTCGAGTTGTTGTTCTTCTTAATTTATCTTGGTTAATTCATTCAGGATACATTGTTTGGGGTCTGGATCCTTTGGACAAGTAAGCTAATGTTTTAATTCTAATTTTTAAAAATAATTAAATTATTTGATGAATGTTTTAATACATTTTAGTGTATTTGATATTATATCCATTTAAACCATTTTTTTTTTTTTTAAATAGCTTTAATATTCTGTATATTGTGGGCGACTAAACATAATTACACATGAAACATCTTTGGTAAAAATTAGTAATTGATAATTTTGGTGATGAAATTAATTGGAAACTGATCATGTGCAGAATCAACTACTTTATTCACAAATAATTTGATAACTTGGCAATAAAGTGTAGAGCATGTTTTTGTGAGCCTGGTATGCAAGGAATTTCAGGTGGTACAAAAGCAAGCAAATCATAGACATTGATCAGCAATGTTGTTAGTCTTGTGAGTAACATAAGAGAACATCATATTGATATGACGAAAAGAAGTTTTAGAATAATTTAACTTATCTTTTATCCTTTCAACAACAATTTTTTTCCTCCATTTTACCACCAAAAAAAAAGTGCTGATATGAGAGAGGATAACAAGGGAAAAATATAACATATAGACATTTAATGTGGTTAAGTTCTGTTCTCGATGATGGTCACACAAAAATTATATTGAAGGCGTTCTCATCATCTGAAAAGGTTGGCAACTCTTTCTTTCATCTCAGTGCTTTTAATTGCTTGATGATGAAAACATAAGCTATGATAATTAATTAATCATTGATTGTTTAGTAACAGTGTTTTTAAGTATCAACAATTAATTTTATGTTATGCCGAAATTCAACAAATTAAAAAAAAAATTATTCTTATATTAAATTTTACTTTCAAATCTCATTTGCAGGCGTTCAAGTGATACCTGGTTAGTATTTTTCTTCAACAAGTCACTTTGGCCTCAATACCACTACTTGCTTCCATGGGACTATAGATCTGGAGAATTCGGAACATATGATAGTGGATGTAGCACTGCCATTCTTAAGGTCTTTGCAGCACTTGGTCTTGCAACTGGTCTCACAACAATTTCCAGGAATGGCGTGAAGAAAGCTTTGGCAGATGCAGTTGACTCAGGAAGGCCTGTAGTAGATTGTCTTGCAGATCACAAAGTGGTCCTGCTTGACATTATCAATCAGGATTTAGATAACAACTAAGTGTTTTGAGTTGTTGATAAATCAAAGACTGTTGACATAATACTAAAATATTGTATAATAAATTAGTAATGTTTAATCCTTTTGCCATATTTTTCATGAATTTTGCTGTAAATATTTATGAGAAACTAAAATAAATTAAGTGAATGTTAAGTAGTGCTTGAAGAAGAAATTTCAAGTTTCATATTGTTTACTTATGTTCAGAATTATAATTATTGTGATGTATTAATATTTACTCTAATAAAATCTTTTGTTGGATAATTAATAAGTTAGGATTTGTGTATGTTATACATTGAAAACATTATAGCTGAACTAATTACCAAAAATTTTTTTTTATTTTTTAATTAAAAACAAAAAGTTCATTCTAAAGTTATAGAAATGCTTATTTACTTTACCACTAAAAATACAACCAGATCTGATTATGTACCAAAGACAGTCAATGTAATGCTATAATAAAATTACATCTATAGATATTCAACATCATTTTATTTCATGTACTTTTTTTATATTAACTGTGCATTAACATTATACACGTACCTGTACTTCTAAAGTTGTATGCATTATTATTAATATTAATATTAATAAAATATTAATAATAGTCCCGAACAGGCTTTCAACATTCTGTCCACTCTGACTATTTTGACCATAAAAAATGTTTATAGTCAGAAGTGGATCAATTAATTAGTCAACTCTGTTCAATTCTGGCGTTTAATTTGCACTAAATTAAACTGCCTAATGTAGCTTTTCCTTATTATTTATAACAAAAAATCTTTTATGTACTAGTAGAAGTACAATTTTTACAAACAAGGAATAACAATGAAAAGTTCATTTAATACTTAATAGAAGGGATCACAAAGATTTTAAAGTATGAAAATACACATGGTAATAGGAATATACCTTTTCTGGCAGGAGATAGAACTGGGGGCAGGGAAGTTGTACAAATATAAGTTTCCATTAATCCATTATCAGACTATTGTAAGTTTAAAATTTGATTGATTTGAGAGGAAATATATAAAGAGGAATATACCAAATAAGGAGGGGCAGAGAAACCATGTTCAAGTTCGAACAATTCCATGACTAAAGTATATAGTTGGGGAGCCTGTGGCTGAGTAGCTAGCAGGCTAGTCTCCCATGCCAAAGGTCGTGAGTTCGAATCCCAGTCCCTGAAGGAACTTTTTCAAGCGTTTAATTGCATGGGGATTCAATCACAGCCCCCGGGGATGTAAAACTTGTCAGCCAACTGCTAGCCGCTCACGAAAATAGGCGTAGGGAGTAATAACTTTACCCTATAAAATGCCATAGAGTGTATTCTCGACGCGAGTGTATTCTCCCAGCAAATTACACCATGCGGCCAAGGGCCTACATGGCTTGTTGTGCCACCTGAAGAAGAGTATATATTTGTGATGGATGCTGGGCGCACAGCTAAGTTATACTAAAAGGATATGCCAGATAGAATTAGAGCTAGCAGAGGACCAAAGGAAGTTGGAAGGACACAGTGGTATAAGATCCTACAATGACAAGAATTTCATCCAGACAAGACTTGATGAGTACCTAGGAAATGATAGTTGAGAAGGCCATGAGGAGATTCATGTACCAGTTTAGCAGATATATAAATTATAATATATTTGGTCACTCTACTCAAATCTTTCCATCAAAAATGGAATAGATATGTTCGAAAGTGTTAAGCAGGATATTATGAAACCCAAATGTTGGCAGTCTTTAGAGGGTTTGTAATGAATGGTTAAGGTAATTTGACTTTTTAGGATTTTTTAAATTTTTTTCTTAGTTTACTTTAAAGATGTTACGTTCTAATGCTTTTTATTTTAATTAAGATTAATATTTGTTATCTTCTATTTAGTAAATTATGAATGTTATGGGTCTGACAAATGTTTCATGTTAGGTGAAAATTAAATATATATTAGTAGATTGTGTTGTGTTTTTTTTGGGCTAGTATAGATGTCATTGCCTGGAATAAGAAAGTTCATGAGAAATTCTATGACTTTTCTCAATTCTAGTAGGAAATCCAGAGACGGCGGCTTTTCCTTACATTGTTCATACCACATTTAGTAACACTGATATTTTGAAATTGCTAAAGATGATGCTACCTGCATTCCAGGCGTGGAGAGGTAATTTATTTTATTTAGGAGAGAGGTCCCTCTTTTCTCTGTTAACACGCATTTTAGAGTGAGCTTACAGAAGTTCTGGAGAGAAATGGAAAGGGTTTAATGTCCTAAACATTAATATTAAGCAAACAGATTTGGTTTGCTCTAGGTTACAAATCTATTTTAGATAATCATTCTAAGTGTTAGCTCATTGGTAAGTTTCACCATTATAATGATAATTTATTGCAGTAACTCACGAGGTTTACTACTAGTAAATAAGTAGTTTGGATCTACTTTTATCATATTTCTTTTTTGTGGTTATTTTGAGAGGAAGAGGATCCTCTTCCCTTTGTTAACACATTGTAAGATATTAGAGTGAGTGTGAGGTTATAGACGTTGTGGCCATATGATGCACTTTAAATAAATTTTAACCTGAAAAATAGTGTTATCATCTTCTCTCAGCTAGTGTTTTCTTTTTATAGAATTAGGTTTAAAGTGTATAACTACTCCTAAGTTAAGATTTACCAAGGAGTTGCAAGGGGGAGTAGTTGAGTCAGTCAATCTGAGAGTCCTAGACAATCTCTTGGTTCAGGGGTGTGCTTATAAATGCTACTCACTCCACTTTTTTATCATGTTCTGTGGAAGAAGTTAGCCTGTATAAACGTGAATATCACGCCTTGATTCGTGCATACAATAGTTAAATATTCTGACATTAAGTTGGTATAATTTATTTGACTGAGATGATTACCAGTAATAACTTTGAGTGTTCATCGACCCTCTCAGGTACCACACCACTTGGATTGAAGCGGCAAATCAAGAGATAATGGTGATTATTTAGTTTATCCTAATTACTGCCACTTCTTGAGTCTGTCTCCTATTTCATTGTTTATAACCTGAAGGGCTACAAATATATTTTATCTCTACATGTCTTAGACATTACTTAAATATTAAAAATTAAAGTCAACTTCATTGGTGATCGGAGCATTTCTTCCAAAGTTACTTAGCCTAATAAGCATGGAATATGAAAAACTAATTAGTTCAAGTGAAGATGAACTCAGCTTTTCGTTGTTGGTAAACAAAATTACATCTATAATTAAGATTATTTAATGTTTAAACAAATGTTGTTTTTTACTCAGAAAATATGTAAAATGTTAAAATATATAAGTTAAAAGGATTGTATTGTGTCTTAAGTAATATTAAGCTAACTGTAAAAAAAATTATGAAATAAGGGAGATCCAATCCCCTCTCATGTTGCTGGTTTGGTCGAGCAAAAAAAGGTTTCGAACACAAAAGATTAATAGTAGTCTCCTAAGATGTTAGTTTTAGCTTCGCTTCATCCTTGATGGCAAAGTTTTTCTGATAGTATTTTTATAAACATGTAATCACTAATCAGAGGGCAATTAGTCTGGTGCAAATTGTGATGGCACCAATGCAAGATTTAGTACCATCATGAATATGCGAAGAACAGGAAATTGAAGGGTCTTCTTTCAGAAGTAGAATTCAACATAGATGGGCTGTCACTAATTAAGTGCTCTAAGAATCAATTAAGCTGTGCCAATTATTTCATCTCAAAATATTAATATATTGTAATGCTTTTAACTCAAAGATTAGCAAGACTAAAAACAATGTAAAGAAATAACTATAAGTATAAATTAATTATAACACATCAAATAGATAAAACTGAAATTCTAAAAAAATCAAATTAAAGACTGTCACTAGACAGGTCAGCTTTGAGCCAATAATACATTCATACATAATTATAAGACCAAAAAATAAAACAATGTTAATATAACTTAAATAGAAATCATCTCTTCAATTTTACTTCAAAATGAAAAAAACAAAACAAATAAATTAAAAAAAAAAAAAAAGATGATAGGGCAAATAATATATATTTCAGTACAAAATATATATGTATATTTTTTGCAAAAGTAACTGTATCTGTCTTACTCAGAATAATCTAATATCACAATGAGGCTTACTAACAGAAAATATTACATGAAAGATACAAAGATATAATCCAGGTTTTCAAACAATGTAATCATAAAAAAAAAAAAAAATAATAATAAATAATGATAATAATAATAAAATAAAAGAAAATGTAAGCTACCTACATCTTAGTAAACAGAATTACAGACATTTAAACAATACTTTCCGTTACATTTAATATATTAACATATACACATAAATAAAAATAATATCACACTCATTTCTGTTGTTCTTAGAACACTAACAAATAATAAATTGCTTAAAAAAGGTGCATTTTCCACCAATAATATAAAAATAAAAGAAGAAGAAAGAGATTTTAATCAATAACATACAAAGAGAAAAATAATTATTTAAAAATATATTTATGTATATCTGCATTGCACAAAAGGTGGCTGACAATATATTAAACAATACATGTATTACTTGCATTTTTGGAACAGCCCAATGTTTGAGATTTGCGTGTAATAAAAATATTGTTAATCTATCAGCAATAATGACAATATTATAGAAACAAAATATAATTAAACAAAAATTTTCAATCAAGAAAAACAAGAAAAGAAAGAAAAAATAATAAATAGAAAATATACATGGAAGGAACATATACACTGTGTCATTAACAGTTCTTAATAGTATATTTTAGGTCAAGAATATTAATTCTTTTCTATTAAAATATTTTATTTGTCAATTTTTTTTTATTGTTCTTTATATAATGATTAATGTGAATGTTTTTTTTGTTTTTTTAAATCAAATTGAATTATTGCATGCATATATGCAATTTGTTGTATGTCTACAGCTGTCTAAAATAAAATTGCAATAACAGGTTCATAGGTTTATACAGATACTATTAACATTATGGACTATGATCTATCCCATTAACTATCAGGCACTATCAGAAATGCAATCAAGTTGGTTGATTTATTCTTGTTTATACATAGTTTCGGCAACCTTGGTATCTTCTTCTGATACAGTTTCATCTCCCCAACCCCATGGGTGTACTTCTTCTTCTGGATTCTTTTTTACTGGAGCAGATGATAGCATACCAGTCCTCTGCATACGACTCCTGACAACACTATCAGGAACAGTTTTACAATCGTAAGCAAGTCCAATTTTAGCCATTAAGTCGATGAAGGCTGTAGTGATGTTCATTTTGTAATCTCCCAGTTCTGCTGCTTTGTAGTCCCATGGGAATACATGATGGTAGTTGTGCCAACCCTCTCCAGCAGCACCAATAGCAACAAGAAAGTTTTCTGCAGGGTTAATGTTCCTGAGAAAAAAAAAAAAAATGAAGTTATTGGAAATCAAATAATTTAAACTAGGGAATACATATATGAATAAGCTAGGCAAAACCACCTCAGCTTAAAATATGAAAGGGAACCATGGTAGCATCATTATGAATCATAACAAAGAACAGGAGAGATCACAGAAAGACATAGTTTAATTACTTTTGTAGGAATTGGGTGTGGACCATGGTTAATAGTCACGGAAACAAGGGCAAAAAGAGATTTTTTTAATAAATTAGGGGAAGGTAAAAAACATTAATTTGTAAATATGCTTGAGAGCTCACAGCAGTCTAGTTTTGAAAGGATTTTCTCCAACAAATATTATTTGCAAGTGTTTTCTATCTAGGATTAGGGCAAGGAGTTTATGATATAAGGAATTAGGAAAAAAATTTTGTCTTGGCCATTGCACAAGGAAGATGGAGTGTGGTATGAGATAGTCTTAAGATATTCTGTGGTAAAATATATACTAAAAAATCTTTAATACACTTAAGAATACATATATTTAATAGGAAAGAAGTAATATAATATGAAACTTACTTGTCATATGGCCGGTTGCCCCACATATGTGCTGCACTGTTTACGAGCCAAGTCATATTGAGAGAGAAGCAGTAACGGAACATTGTACCAACAAACCAAGAATTGACAAAATTCTCATTCCAGAAATACATTGGAATAGCGGTAGGTATAAGAAAGCAACAGATTGGCATCAATTTCAGGTAATGTCTAAAGTAATAATAAATGTAAATAAATAATCTTTGACAGAGATTATCAATACAATTTCAAAACAATATTAGGCATAATGATATACCTGTGCTGGAACATGACAACTGGATTTTCTTTTAAGTCAGACATATCAATCCCTTTTCCTTTCTCCAAAACATCGGGATGCTTTCTGCACAAGAGCCAACCAATGTGTGAGAAGAAAAATCCCCTTGTAGCATTATGTGGGTCGGCATTTGTTTCAGAATATTTATGGTGAAGTCTGTGATCTCTTGCCCATTCGTATATACTATTCTGTAATTGAAGAAAAAATTAAATAAGTTATAAAATTCATTTTAGAGAATGAAAAATTGCAAATACAGATCATTATTACAAACAGAATCTTATAAACAAAAAAAATAAGATGTGACAAAGTAGATAAATTTAATCAAACTCGGTGTTAAGGAAATTTCATATTTATTTGAAGATTAGAGTGCTCTACATAATCAATAAATTAACCATTGCTTAAAAGGCATATACTTAAATATATATAAACAAACAATTAACATACCTGGAATGATACAGTGTTGAAAATTGCCAACAGAACTTGGAGCGGAAATTTTGCTTTGTATGATCTATGAGACCATAGTCTATGAGCTCCCGCTGTTATTCCAAGGGCAGAAACTTGATAGGAAAGGATTGCTAGAAAAAAAAAATAGTACATTAATAATTGTTTTTAATACTTAGATTACTAACATTTTTTAAAAACGTTTCTACACACTACTTTTTAGATAGAGGTCTGATGTTAGAATTGCAAAATAAATAATAGAATGCATTGCTGACTAAATTGTCAGATCTTTTAATCTAATGAGTAAACACCATGAAATCTACTCTGGTACTGCACTATCTATATTCAATTCTTTGTCATTCTGGTTGAATATGATGCTAATAAAGATACCATAGAAATTTCTTGATTTATCCCATCATCAGAACCTTGTCATAAAAACATGAGAAGACTCCCAGTAAGAACAGTAAGAAGACTTCAAAAACAAATTACCACTCACCAAAAGCAACTGTAGCCAGTTTGGCGGAGAAGAACATGAGATATAGTCCATAAAGGGCAGCCATATGAAGGTATATGAACAGCAAGACATTTCTCCAGACGATTGCCCGTTTATATGGCTTCTTTACTGGTGGATTTGGAACGGTAGTTTCACAAGTCAATGTTGATGTTACAACATTAGGTGCCATTCTGTAAAAAAAAAAAAAATAATTAAACTTAAAATTGTATTATTATTGTATAATTCAAATTTTAAATGTCTTTAAATCAATTTCGAAAACTCCTAAAAGAAAATTCATTTAGTCCAACACCTAAAAGTCAGATTGAATTTGGATAATATACTGTGAATATAATTCTTCTATTAAAACCATTAATCATAATCAACAATTAATCTATTACAAAATATGTTAAGTTACTTAAAACATACAAATTTCTAATGAACTTGAAGCAGATCTAGGTACTGAAGTTACAGATTCATTAGCAAATTTGACTAACAAAATTACTGTAACAGCAATCAAATGACATTAAAAATGCTCATTAACCTATCCCTAAAAGAACCTAATGTAAACACTAAAATTAAATTTCTAGGAATTTGTAAAAAAAATTATTGAATACAAAAAGAAATAAGGTGTCTTGCAAAAAAAAAAAAAAAAAATGTAATGTACTACACGACCACAATTATATTATAGAGTATTTCGAACTATATTTAGAGAAACCAATAAACCTGTAAGTCGTTGAAATTATATTATTAGGAAATTCGATTAATATAATTATCCACGACGTGTTTTTGTTTTGTATAAAAATACCAAAGTAATCACCTAAGTTGACAAATAAAGAGATATAAAATTTCATTTCTTTAAGAACATTATACACAGCATTAAAATAAAAAATCGACTATCACACTATTCGGGAAAAAAAAACTTACATACTCCGGATTCATCTCCACAAAAGATCTTTTCGAAACGAAGATCAATGAAGTAAACAAAAATAAATGCATGTTATACATCGCAAATTTTAAAATCTAATTTTATAATCTAAAACTCAAAGCTATGTTAGTAGTTCAAAAATCACACAATAAAGGCTGACTAATCCAGCTGTTCATTCCTTCTTTTATTACAGGTTACAACTTAAAAAGTTTTTTCTGAAACCTGCACCAATACAGAACCGCTGTTTCAAAGAATATTACATCCTTTACATTACCAGAGTTTCAGGCTGATATAGAACAAGATAATGAGGATATATTTTTGTCTCTGAATATCTTAAAATATTTGAAAAAAAGAGATTCACGACAGAAAGGCAATGAGTAATATATGTAAGATAAGGATATGTGTACAATAGTGAATTCATAACTATTTAATAATTTAGTAACAGATTTTTACTTAATGTAAAATAATTATACTAATTTTTAAAGATATAGAAACACTAGATATAGAAACCCCCCTTTTTTTAAAAGTTATACAGTTGGCAACGATGCTTTCAAATCCACGCGAAAGTAGACATCACTTTTCAAGATTCGAGGTAATCAAGTTTTCATTTATTTAATTTGATTAACCAAACTAAACACAAAATCTCTATTAAATGTACCAATTAAGATGGAATTCTTGGAAGTATGCTAAAGTTCATGTTTGTAGTAATCAACCGATTACAATTATGGCTGTTAAGAATGTTAACGAAAGACAAAACCTAACATTTTTAGTGTATAATGGCGTGTTTGGTATATTTATTTTATAAACACAAATAGAATAAGTCAAATCTTTGAATGCTTAATTCAATGAAATGTCAAAAAACACTCGGTTATAGTGTTTTATATTTTTGATAAACAAAATATTAATTGTGAGCACTGGTCAAACCCATGTTTTATTCAGGTATTGTTCAATACTAGTTTGAATATACGTCATCGCTTGTCTGAATACTACACTACATTGTTTCTTATGTTGTTTAATCAGTGAAGCAAAACCTTATCGTATAACGAATAGGTATTAAAGAGGCCGTGACTAAGAAGTAATGAGTACAGTTCATGCCTGGAATGTAAGGACAGTGTTAGTTGTTTTCCAGTAAGATTTCATTCAATTTATCCTAAATCAACATATATGTAGATAATTTATCGAGAGAATAATCCGACCACTGTATGTAATATTTATTACTTGTATTAAATAACTATTTTCACAGAATCAATCTTTTCAGAATAATACAAAATTATACCTAATTGTCTCGAGGAGTTAGTGATAAAAGACCAATGAGGATTCGATCTAGAGTTTAAATGCCGGTTTTCTCCTTATCTTGTTATACCAAGTTCCTGTCTGTGTAAGATATTATATAATCTAAATTTCCTCTCCGATACCTGCTGTAGGAAGGGCCTTAGAAGATCAGGAATGTGCTTTCAATTATTTGATTTGAGATTACAGAGTACGATATTTGAGGAATAGAAATTTTTTAAATTTAATTTGCAGATATATAATTCAAGTTTTTAGAACAATAAAATAAATTTAGAAAAAGCTTCTTGATTATTTTCAGTTTCGGGGATAAACCGACACGGCATTTATCCAGTGACATGTTTTGGACGAAATTAAAATGTTAAAATTTACTATTTGAATTTCAGATATCGAATACAGAAGAATTGATCTAAGTTTTAATTTAAATTGTACAGCGAGGGTATGAAAGTAATTGAAAAACGTTATCTTTTTTAGATACTAATCCCTAAATATGGCAATTACTCCCCAATTCTGATCCAAAATCAACAAGTATATATAATGCAAATCATAAATTAGATTCTAATAATAAATCACGGAATAAAATCCAGAAACTTATTCACAAACCGTTTTTTTTTTTTTTCTTTTATGACCAAAATAGATAACCGTAAGTCCGTAAAAACTAAATGATATAAAGAGGAACAGTAATATAAATGGTAATACCAAAAATGAACATTACTCCAATCAAATTATTGAACAAAAATTCAATAGTTCACAACAAATTCCCATCAACCACAGGCAATCTAACTAAAAAAATAAAAATAAATAAAATAAAGATGCATTACAGGAGGTTTTATCGGGAAAAAACTTGTGATCCCTTGAAAGATAGAGAAAGCGTAGTTAAGAGGTTAGAGAAATCGGCGAAGCGGGGAAACATTACAGCAACCGTAAAAAATAAAGTTAAAAAGTGTGATTCAAGCATTCAGAATTCAAAATTATTCAAATATCAGCATTGTTTATAAAACAGTTCTGATTTCATCAACTCTGTATTGGATATTACAAACTATATATAATAATCGAAAAGACTAAACATGAACAGCTTCAGCACCAATACGTAATTTCCAATAAACGTGCAAATAGAAATCAGCTAATATTATTTTTTAAATAAACAAACAAAACAAATGAGATTATAAGTGAATGAAACAGTTAAGTTGTTCACTGGGATAACAATACCTCAGACTATCTCGGGTATAAACAATGTGGGAGCTGGTGAAAGGATCTTCTTAACACAGAAAGGCCCACGAGGGAAAAAAAGATACCAGGTCAATTGTTAGGCTTTTGTCACTGGGTCAGCCGCTATGTTACGTTATGTGGTGTATTATAACAACGGCCCATTAAGTAATATTTAGATAGATACGGACCTATTTGTCATAGAATCAAATGAATAAACTATAATAAAAAACAGAAATGTTTAACCTAATACCAACTTAACGAAAACAGTAAACTGAGTTAGAAACTCACATATCAAAATATTTAGAACTTAATCATACGTAGAAATAATTAAATTAATAAATAAATTGGGATAAAAATGGGTGTATTTACAGAGCAAGTAACAAGCGAAAGCAAAACAAACAAAAAAAAACATTGCTGTTAATAAGTATTTCTTTTCGGAAAATAGGTTTAAAATTAATGGCTCTCCACACCTCAAAAATAACAAAAACAGATTAATATCTCAAAATTAAATACTAGGAAAAAATAAATTTAATATGATCTGTTGACTAACCGATAAGGGAAATTCATATAAACAAAACATGTTGTGACAGGTAGAAGCAACTAAAAAAAAAAATACATAAAACAGACACAGAAAAATATTTTTAGTGCTTTAAAATCCTCTTGACTATTACTGTAACACTGAAAAATACTATAATTGGTTTCCAAATAACAGTATACGGATTAAAAAACAAAACAATTAAAGGCATTTTTATATATTTTTTTCTCTTCTAATTCATTAATAACCGAAACAAATAGGACGATATAAATAAATAAATGATATATAATAAACGAAATAGCGGATGACAATTCCAAGGATCATTCAAGAGAGGTGACCTATGACTTTGGAGACAATAAAAAATACGAATCGCGGTGTTTAATTAATTTTACAGTACTAACTAAAGTAATTAACAGACTATATTTAAGCAATTACACATGTTCGAATATTTAAACGGGGAGAGGAATCGGATAAAGAATGTTTAGAAGTAGAATATGACCGCGATCTGAGCCTGCAGACAGATGAGACAATAAATGTCATGTCACCTCAACCGTAACTAACCCGTAAGCTAACGCCGATGAAACAGTTATATAATTAACAACTAATCGTTGGGGATCTACTACGCAACTCCTCTTCCAAATAACGTTTCATAATTAATTTTGAGACATTACAAAATATTTACAAATATTTGTTTTCAATACTTCAATTAGAAATAAAAAAACATTTCAAATCTTATTTTGTTTACACTCCTCCAAACTGCCTAATAATATGATGATCACATGACAGGGTTTGTACTAACAAGATGCTTTTGTTGAGGAATGTCTGCTTGTGAATGGGTTTAACAACCATTGTTGCGGTATGAAAAACGTTTTAAGTCAATCTGACTACAAGGTCGAGAAATTTAAGAGTTTACGAACAAGCAAGTCAATATAGACATAATGATCCAAACCAAACCGGTATTGATCTACGTTTTCTCGAGGTTTAACATTGTAGTAAAGCGAAGAGAATGGCAAAACAGAAACCTGAAATCAATGGTCGATGAATCAACTAAATATTAACTCACTAGACTAAATCTTGACACTTAATTGTCTGCAATAATTAGATGAAGTGGCACACCGACAGCACTTAATTGAGAGCTATTGACTGAGGGCAGCCGGTAATGACGCCGCACTCTGTCCCAGGCTAATGAATACAACCAGGATATAATCCAATGAAGAGGCTTAGGAACCAGCGTCCTACGAGATCCTTTTAAGATGTGCGACGCAATTATGAGCTTCCTGTTTTCAGTAATGTTATATCATAACTGAAGAACGTCGATTCTAAACCAACATCGACAGGTAAAAAAGTCTATTTCGCGGACACTTCTGGGTTAGGAGGTACTGTTAGTACTTTCATAGGGGAAAAGGATGATACAAAATTAATATAAAAATTATGATCCATTTAATTGTTTCAAATATAATAGTATTATGTTTATAATTTTTTTTGTTTATATTGCTTTTGACGTTGACCTCCGCGCTTGACAGGAGTTTGGATTTACCACGCGAAGTGCATTCCTCTTTGCATGCAACCATGAATACAAAATTGTTTATTTATTTAACGTCTCAAAATGCAACTGTGGCTAATCGGACGGCAGTGGGAGTACTAAATTTTTCCTATCCAGGTTTAATTAGGATAGGGATCTTTAACAAATACCTGACATCGCACAGGCTCGGGACCACCTTTTAACATGCCTTTCGAAGGATGGTATAACTAAGGATTTTTTACTCCCTTTAAAAAATCCTAGGGCCACCTGCGGGTTTATACCCGGGACCTTGGGCATAGGAGGCTGTTATGCTAATCACCATGCTGCAAGAAACCCCAAATGAATACAAACTATTAGTTTGTTTATAACTTTCCCCAACAGGTCTTCCCCCTATGGTTCGCTACAGTTCAGGATCATGGTTAGAGGATTTCACAAACCTTATTCTTTCAATTAGATGAAGTTATCGAAATAACTAAACCAAGGGTACAAAAGTAGGACGACTGGAGAACCGTTTCATTCTGGGGTTGTCGACCCGCCTTGAGGTTCGATAGCGTGCACCTTCCTGCATTACCTACCGCCGTTCATTCATTGGAAAGATGGGTCAAAAAAGAAAACAAAGACAACACCAAAGTAAAACATGTTGTATTCAATCATCTTAATAATTATTCAATCATATTTCGAAGGAAAAATGTTTTAAAACTTGGAACGTTTTTTCAGGATAAAATGCCATCTTTATTAGACAAAATATATTTCATATATAGCTAAGTGAAAGTAAAATTTATTAAAATTATTTAAATTAATCAGTGAATATATCGCAAACGATAATACAACCATTGAAAGGTTTTAACAGGAAAGTGGAAAATAGAAAGTTTAAAGAATGTGGCGCTTAAGTTTAAGAATGTATAATAAACGGTATCTTATAAACATGTTTTATGATTATACCTATTATAAATATTTTATACGATTTTTATCATCAAGTGTTTCTTTTTTACTATCACAAAAAATTTTCTAACCGATATAATGTGTACAGAGCATTGATAAAAGAAAAATCATTAAAAAAATTTTAAAAAAAAATTATTACCGTATAATAATAACGTTAAGATGCAATATACAGTGCATTAAAAGTGAGATAACAAATAACCACAGATCGATCGAATAGTCGTTTTAAAAAGTCTATTTGTAGATGAACGATTGACAGGTTATTGTTTTGCAATCTTAGGCTTCTCGTAATTGTCTCTAAGAGATATATCACCCAGGTTACCACAGGATAGAACAATATAGAAAGCATCTTGGTGAAGAAAGATTTAGATAACGCTAGATACATCTAAAAAAAATCATGAGGAAGATTATCTTTTATTACAGATGTTAAAATATATACATAGCATATAAATTCTTATAACTCCTCTTTTTAACTATTACGCGAGTTCGTAAATGCAACAATACGGTCATTAAAGAACAAACGTGCGTCTTCAAGGAATTTACCTAAACTCCGTCGCGCAATAGAGTACCGAGGAAAGAACATTAAGAAATGACATTGGTTTAAGTGCCTTTAAAATAGACGCCTAACAATTAATTAACACTCATTTGACGAAGAGCAGCAACAGTGACCTTGGCGGCCTTGAACTTTGAAAAAGAAAATTGCTTGGATTGCCAACAACAGCCCTGTTATCGAGTAATTACTACAAAACGAAACTATTTATCACTAAACGGATACAGCTTTCTCCTAGTGTCAGGTAAATGAACTAGTTTCCTCGAATGTCCCTCCACTATTCACAAAACTGACAATATAATAATCAAAATACAACAGTTCTCGAAACATTTCATGCGCTATATATACATTTTTTTTTTTTTTTTTTTTTTTTTTCTGGTAGGAGATAATAAATAAATGCATAGTTAATAAATATTAACAAGACCTCTCGACCTGAGATGACAAACAAGACGTATAGAAAGTAATTAAAGAATGAATATAAAGTCATAGTCATGACAGTATATAATTTTATAATGAGCTGCAATTGTTTAAGGGCATGGGTTAAATAAAATGAAAATTTGTGATCATTTGAAAGATTTTCGAACAATGTTAAAATAATAAACCTACAAATTATTCGTTTATTATTTCCAAATAAGTATATAACTGTTTATATAGCTGATAATTAAAATTAAAATTAATAAATAATCCAAAGAAAACTGTTATAGCACCACTGTTAATTTCAAAACGCAATATCTCTGCTAGTTCTGAATCAATTTCAACGATTCTTTTTTTTATTTTGTTGGAAATTGAATTTCGGTATTTATTTATTAATTAGGAAAAACGGATTTTTTAAATTTTTTTTTGTTATTGGTTGTTCGGATTCTATGTAGCTTGAAACGTAAATCCTCAAATTTTGAGGAGAGGAGGGAGAGGGTAATTTTATTTATTTATTCGGTCAATTACAAAGGTTCATTATTGAAAATAATAAACCAAAACTACCTTTAAAAATAGTACTCAAATAAGACAAAAATTGAAATGAAGTGCACTTAAATTAATGAACGAAGGGACGTAAAAGACACCGCCGCAGGAGATAGCCAATCTCTAACAACGAATACTTCCTGCGGCCATTCTCTTGTCAATGCAGACCGACTTCGATTGGAAAAGAAAAGAGGAAGTGTCGAGAGAACTCAGGATGGGTAAGTGATCAACAAACCATATATTCGAAGAAAATATTTTGAAAAGTAATTGGCAGTCTAATTAAATAAGTTGACAGTAGAGTTTAAGATAAGTGTTCATGTGAGGTCTAAGACACAGAAATCACCTGACAATTCATCATCCCATCAAGACCCGCCGGTTTTCTATCGTCCAGAATTAGATGAGGAGTCGCTTGGGAAGAAAAAAAAATCCACAACACAAAAAAATAAGCAATGTTTTTCCTTCTGAACACGTAAATACTAAATGAAGTACTAAGCAGTACAACACCCTCGTAGTACCGTTAGGTTAAACTCTAGCTGAGAAAGAGGTATTATTTGATTCCCTAGATGTAAAGATACTAATACTGGCTACATAAAATAATGCCTATTATAGTAATCAATTACAGACTGGTTTCTTTTCACTCTAGAAGTGAAGAGTTCCAGTCGGGACACTGCACAATTCATGAGTGATCGCTACCCTACATCTACCTCAACCATTAATAGAAATCATTAAAAAAAATTTCCAAATATATAAAACCCTTCACAATTCACAGATAAAATGGAGATACGTGAAAACCAACCCAGTACTCTTTGTTTTTAGATAACAATAATCCATCTTACAGTAACACTTAATCTTATGAGGATGATCGTGTTTAAATGCTAGATCGTAAAATTATGCCATTGTTGTAGAATGAAAACAGTCCGTACATAAGCTACAACATAAATCATAAAATAATTTATAGCTTATGACGAGTGATCTTTCACTAAAAAATTTTCTTAATGGATCTTGCTTGACCTTCAAAAGATGGGTGTTATCATCCTCGGTAATGAAGTTTGCTAAATAATTAAGACCTAAGTTCGTCAATAACCAGCATCAACGACAGTTCTGACGTTGTAATGATTTAAAAAAGATTCGTACCTCTACAACAAATGAAGGTTCTGGGGTTCAGGAAATATAGGCTTCCTGATTTGTATTATTAATGAGGTAAAGACCGTACAAGCGGCAGATCAGGCAAATATCTGGTTTTCTCCTACATTCTGTGCAACCACTTCTTAGAGGCTTTACTGGCTTCAGGATGCTCTAACACGGTGTCACGCACAGCTAAAATAACAAAATAAATAATTATCCTGCCACAGTAGGATTCGAATCCGAGACTTGGAGATCAGTAGTCATTTAGTAGAGATCGCCCTATCCGCTGGACCACCCCCCTCACGGATAAGAATGTTTTAAAATACCAGTGAAAACAGGTTTGACACTACAGGTATACTTTAATCTAATATATACACAGATTGGAACAGGAATTTTAATTTAGAGTTAAGTGGAGCAACTTAATAAAAATCGGTCAACCGGAAGACCGGCGCATCCCACATAGTAGTTCCGGTTCTTTCCGTTCAGAAGAAAGTTCCCGGCCAACATATCTGGAGGCCCGAAAAACGAGTTTATAGTGAAACTTGACACATTTCCGAAAAGTGTTATATCCTCATAGTTAATTACTATGTTATTAAGTTTTTCGAAAACGATTCAACCCAAACAACTATCCTACTTCTGATAAAAAAAAAAAAAAATCGTTTTAACACAATGCGGGCTCCTTTATTTGAGAAAGCAATTCTAGGAATGAATATATTTGTTGAAGATTCTGAATATTCCATTGTCTTATACAGGTGGTTTTAGACTGTTTGTCATATATTATAATAATGTATTAAATTAAAAAATGATGAACAAATAATTGGTTAGGTATGCTATGTCAATAATAAAAACAACATGACTCGGTATTAGCATAGTTAATGATTATATAAAAGCTGCGTGGTATCAGAACGCATGTTTATCAACTAAAATGTAAGTAGACAATGATATTAGAAATTTACAAACTAAAATCAAATAAATGTCTAAAGTGATTGGATTAAGCAAAGGAATGCAAGTGATACTTTGGTGCAATAAATCATTGATCTAAGATCTATTAATACATTTGGTAAATTAAATTGATTTATAACGGTGCACTGACATTCCCATCTCAAGATTGAAGGTGAAACAAATAGTGCATGGTATAAAAAATAATGTTTTACATTATCTTCTGTGTTGAGAGTGATGTAAGGGTATAAACATTGTAAATGTCATTGTAAATAATTGAATTAACAAACAGGTATCTTATTGGCAATGCAGGTGTATCTGTTTATCAGTGAGGTATACCATAAGTTCAGCTACCGAGATTCTGATTAAATAATTTACTTGAGAATTTTGAATGAACGTACCTGAAGGTGTGAGCTTGAAATACTAATATCCGTGACTAGAGATTACGGGTGAAGAAAGGGGTGAGAGAAAACGCCGGCTTGAGAGAGAGGACAACTAACCTGGTGAGAGGCAGCCGACTTGAGAGCGAACTGAACCCGCCCCCCACCCTATGACGTGGCAGCTTCCTATTGGTCGCTCCAGTCACACCACTCCAACTCAGCTGGTATCGCCTGATGCTGCTCGAGGGCGGTTGGCGAAATGTTGGCACGTAGTCTTCTTTCAAACTGATTTCCGACGGGACTCCTTTATCAGCAAGATCAATATAACGTGATTAGCACGCGTCAAACGCGATGTTTATCTGTTTAAACAATTTTTCCTATTTGCTTGTATTTTTCGAATCTATTTTTTTTTTTTTTTTTTTTTTTTTTTTTTTGTATCCCTATTTATTATATTCCTCTTAAATATGGTATCATACATTGGAAATATAAATATGACAGAAAATTCTATACTCCTTTTTATATATATTTTTTTTATCTCAATAAGCCTGCTTAATCCTTTAGTTAATACTGTAATTGCTAGTCATGCTTTAAGAATAGAACAAATATCTTTGCAGACGACGAAAAACGATTCTAATTTCCACCCAAATATTTCCTAAAAACGTCAACGTCATATATTTCATAAATTAAATTATGATACAATTGTAGTAGACTAAATAAGTATAGATGATGCAATGGCATTACAGTATGTATACTCGCTAGCAGGTTAACCCCAGATGACTAACCGAAATATTAATATTTTTTGTAAAATCACGTGCGCATTATATGGTATTTATATATCACCATTGTTAGAAACATAGATTTGTCTATTTTTTGGATCTGGTCCACGTTTACGCTATATCTTCAAAAGCATTATTTCTGGTGCCTTTATGATCTGACCTTGAGAAACGAAAATATTTATCCGATCATTTGAGTGTCACGTGAGGATCATATCCGCTGCTTTTCATATACGTGCAAATGAGACGTCATTTTTTTTGTTTGTTCTAATCATTCGATTTGCTGAACCCTTTATAGACCGAATTGAACAGGTGCGAAACTTTAGTTTCCATATAGTTTACTGGTGTTTGTTTGTTTTAATGATGACGGTATTTTTTAGATCGTCAGTAAACATGGTTGGTGTAGACAAGTTTTGGTTTGCATGTGATAATATGGTTTGTTAACCTTAATGTGTTAGATATGGTATGTCTTGAGGACATATTAACTATCTATACAGGACCAACAAAAAAACTAGAAGGAAAATTGCCCAAGACTTATAAATAAACTTCTGACTTCACTTGATATGAATATATTTTTTAGGGTGAATTATGAAAAGTGCGATCACTATTATATCTCGAGAATTATACATTTTCTTGAAACAATTTAATCAATTTACTATTGCCAAATTTCTTTGGCTACCTACAGTCCATAAAACCATTTTTTTTTTTAAATGGTTATTTTTATAGAATGTTTTTTATTCTGTTGTATTGACGCTAAAATTAGTTATTAATCAATAGTTCCTTTTGGAGATAGAAGGGACTGAATGAGACCTAAATTTACCCTATTGACCGATAAACAGCCAGTTGACCTACCTATAGGTCCTTCCCAAAATAGAACCCTTAAGAGACCAAGTGCCCTTAATGGCAAATTTAATAATTGAAAAATACATAAAAGGGATATGAATGGCTAGCAGATTTTTATTCATGCGGTCAGTCAAACAAGGATATGGGTTATGATAAATGTGATAATTTCGTTGTATGTATACAATGTGTGATTTGTAAAAGAAATGAAACAATAGAAAATAAAGGTTTTGAAATAACTATCAATAGCTTTTAGGGACTTTAGTTAATCTCCTTGATTATATTAAGGTTTAATTTTCAAAAAATGATTATCTGATATAATAAGTTTTGTTAAATGTTTTAATTAACTTCATCAGCGGGTTGGTTCAGAATTTATTAAAATGTTTGCTTTCTTTCTTTTTCAATATAAAACTCCTTGAATATACCTTTGGAAGGGTTTCGCGCAGTTCTTTTCCTAAGGGCCAAGGGGTCTGCGTTACATAGACCCTATGTTATGTGCCTAGTCTTAATTTAGCATTATACCGCAGGCTATTTTGAGTCCATCGTTATTTCGAGGCATCTTCAGGGGGAGGCGTGTTCCTTGACAGTAATTTTGAACGATTTGTAATTCACCGATGTATGTTTAAATTGGTTGAGTCAACAACCCTTTGTATGGTGATGCTAAATAGGTCAGCTTTGTTTTCTGTTCTTTTTATTGGGTTCATTATTCAGACCGTTTTTGATCCCTTGTCACATTCTAATGCTCTCATGCAAGCTTCAGGAAACGACTGGGTTATCTATCGCACTCACAATTCATAGTAAAAATAACATTTATTGATTAGTAGTACTGATAATAGTTCTAATGCTTATACAATAATAAAAATTTATTTTAAAATAATATTTCATTCCAAAGAAATACACAAAGATTTCATACATAGTGATTTTTAATGACCATTATTTCCGTAGTGACTCAATTTTAACCATTAAAATTATTTAAAGTTATAAAATAATGAAAATGTCAATCCTAGTCACATACGTGAATGTATACGTTTTTAGATATTCCAATTAATCAGAGATATATTCTTGTTTTATTTTTTAAAATTACTATTTGAAGTTAGTTAGTGTACAAAAGGTTTCATTTGAGGATTTCAATATTTTTACCACACCTCCTTCCCTTAGTCAAAACGCGACTTAATGACAGAATCTCTCCGCTTGAGTTTAAAATATATATATATATATATATATACGAGCTCGTACAAACTGATCAGACAGACAATGTCCTGACTTAACTATGTGTTAGCGAAATCGGTCAAGTCGTTCATATAATAGTTAACATGATTTTTCTTTTTTAATTTATCTACGAGATTAACTCATTACATATTTTATTTAGACTTGGAGATGTGAACTTGGAATTTAAGCTTAAAAGCATACGAATGGAAAATAAATTAAAACAGAAAAATACTCCTTGATTTTCTAAATTATAAAATTCGCGAATTTCCAAAAATATCTTTTTGGAGTATAGTATATGTGATCCAGTTGTGAGAGGACATGCTTATTTACTTTTAATAATAATTGTTGTAATAATTAAGGATTCTCATGATAAATGCATTGATCGCATAATTAAAGTATCACGACATAGTTTGTTTACATAAAAGCTTCTACCATGTATGGAACAAGTGATTGTGTGATTGCTTTCTCGATGGAAATGTTTATATTGATAATGAAAATTAGAGTTAAAAAAAATAATTTATACATACTCGATGGATCGTGGCTTTTCTCCTTGTGACGGTTCGCTCTCAAAAAGAGATCAGCCTGTAAACAAAAAAAAAAAAAAAAATAAGTAAATAAATTAATGTAAAGTAGTGAACTGTAAAAATTAACTAAATAGGAATAAAATAAATATAAAATATGTTTAAGATCAGATTGAGTCACGTCAGCAAATAAAATGAAAACAAACTTATTAATCGATGAACTCTTAAGCTATGTTTTTCGAGTTTAACTAGTTTATACTAACTAAAAAATAATACGTATCTAGAATTAGTTAATTAATATTAAAACATAAATATCTATGTAAAAATCCATCACTATGGTGTTATCAAAAGTATTGTTTAAAAATAAGATTATTTATTTTATTTATTTATACAAAGCATCTACCCATTAAGGGTCATTAGCTATATACATAATTGTAAATAAGATTATATTTCATGTTTAATTGACTCCATATAATTTTCAAATATTTTAAATTCCAAGCCGCGTCACTACCCTTTCATTGCTACTAAATAAGTGGATAAAAAATCCTCCATTTTCAAGTTTTTTGAAAACGTCATAAAAGTTTCGATGTATACAATTCTTTTTTTTTTTTTTTTTTTTTGTTATCGAAAAGAATGACTAATTAAATTCAATATTAAAAAAATAGATAAAAATTTATCTAGCGATTCGCCTACGAACCTAATATATAGTTGTAAACGAAAGAGGTTATTATTAATTTCATTTGCTCTGTCTTACTGTTCGTTATGAATATTTATACACTCGAAGACAATAAATTATTATGAAATTCCACAAAGATTTGGATTCTTTAATTAATTGGTTTTTAAAATAGACAAACGATGTTCATTTGTATATTTTAAGTTATATGTTGAACGGATACATTGGACTGATTGTATATTAGACCCTCGCTCGTCATTCACAGCTCATGCTGTGGTTGGTTACACATGTTTCACAACTTAATACAGTGATAATGTTTTTTTTCTTTTCTTTTCTCTTACGTATTGTATTTATCGATTAACGTTATATCTTTATTTTTTATATAATTAAATTTCTCAATCGTAATCTTTCGTCTTTGAGAAGCATTTTTTTAGCATATCAGTTAAACATGCCAGTAAATAGGGTTAGATTTTTTAGAAGGTTGTGTGTGGAAAATCAGTACTCCTTATACACTAAGAAGTATTGTTTGAGAATATATTTATATTCTGTAAATAAGAACAGAATCCATTTATATTATGTAATAAAAATCTGATGTCGATTTTGTTTTATATTCATATAAGTGTCTGATTATCCCATGTAATTAAATTTTCATAAATTTCACGATGTGAAATTTTACATTTATGGTCATCTGTAAAAAAAAAAAAAAAATTAATCCATCGAATACTTTGATTTGAAAATATGTACTAAGCATAAATAGGTTTTTAGATAACTATAATCCTCTTTTGTATATTACTTTAGAGGATGAATACTACCTAATATTGTTTTTGTAAACTTTAAGAGATTACATTTGTTGTATGATACCCAAAGTTCAGTATTAATAGTGATGTAAACAGTTTTTTAATGTTCGTTAACGTGCCAAAATGATTGTAATTACAAAATTAGAAGCTATGTCATGATATTTGCTGACCGAATACTGTCAAATAAACATTGGTCGGAATGAATACTGTTATATTATGATTATTATACTAGAATTATATCTACAATACATGTATTTATGCCATTTATAATATTTTACCCTGATGACCAGAGCTCTCAAAATTTAAACTTATTGCTTTGACGTAATATTCTTGATTTTATTATTAAAGATTCTTCTTCATAAAATATTAAAAATGTCTATTTATTTTTAAAATAAATAAATTATGTTTATTTAAATAAATTTCAATTATTAAGCCGAGCGTGATTGCGGCCTAATCACCCACCTTATTGGAAAGTCGATCTGCACGCTCTAAATCCAAAACCCTTCATGATCCCTCTTCTTTTTTTTTTTTTAATATTTAAACTAATATGACATATATTATAATTTTATCAATAAAACAATAAATTAAAAATTAAATCCAAAGATTAAAAATTTTTTTTTATTGATTTCACATACCAGCAACGAAAAAATAAGGATCCCTTAAGAAACAATCTGCAAATAAACATGTTTTCATAAAAATAAGAATTTTATACACTGAATAAAAACCTTTTTCAACTACATGTTGTTTGTTTACTATTTGTATTCAACTTCATTCTAAAATCCTCATCAACATTGAGTGTTTTCGCTTAAACTACCTTGGCAATCATGATTTTTTTTTCTTCAATAATAATAAAAAAACATTGTTCTCTTAAAAAAAATAAAAAATAATGATCCGCGATATTTGTTTTCTTGTTTTTGTTGCTTAAGATGTTTATTTGTTCTCCAAATTGTGCACCTTGAAGTGACTCTCCTACCATTATTTAGGACCTCTCCCATAGATTATTGATGATTTCAAATAGTATTTAATCAATATTGTTGAAACTGAGATGATAGCATTAAAAAAAAAAAATCAGTTTCTCTGCGCCCTGTATTAATTGCAAGATACTGAGTTAAAAAACGGACACACGTTTTAGAATCGTTAATGTTATATTTTGTAACTAATAAATAATAATTTAAACTCATTAACAATTATTAAAAATCACTATTTGATGCATACCCGGCTGAGACATATAGGCGTCTTATTGGGTCGATAGAACGCTTGCAATAAAAAAAAAATGGTTTCGGTTTGATTTGAATTCCTAGAATAAATATTGCTTATCGCTAAATCGGTGTAAGCTTATCTTCTTACATCAGCTTTTGAACTGTTTCTGCTTTATGACTGATTTTTTAAGAAATTAGTCTGAAGAATAATTAAAAAAAATATTAGTGTCTCATAAGATTGTGACAAATTGAGGTTAAACTTAATTTATTGATTTTTGATCAATATTCACTATTAAACATCATTAATTATTTTAATGATTTTTTTTATGATTTGTGAAGGAATAAATTTACTTTAAAAAATAATGATGAAAATAAAACAAAAAAACAGTCGTTATCTATAGTGTGATAATGACCTCAACCGCGCCACGTAGGCTCTGGAGTTCACGTGTGTAATCCGAGCTTCAGATAGTATCACGCCATACCCCCGCATTAGTATTATGCAATATTTACAGCGATTAAATGATTTCTTATTTCATTTTATTGACTAATTAGTATATATATATATATATATATATATATATATATATATATATATATATATATATATAATCTGAATGTTAAGGTATTTTTTCTTAACACTGTTTATATACATATAGCATTTAAAATACCGTGCTTAGTTGGAGTATAACCAGTTTCTAATAACAACATTTACCCTAATACTTTATTTTATTTTCTAACAATGTTATTTGTCCCAATACTTTTTATGGGGTAGCAGACCATCCCTACCCTACCCCTTCTTCGCCAATCAATTAATATTTATTATTTTCCGTTAACTAAGCTATGTATAGAATACATAGTTGGAAATAGCATATTGAAGTTTTCAAGGTAAATACACGTTTTAGGATCCCGTGATTCAAAAAGTCGAAGAAACTATTGCTCATTTAACGTATTTAAGCACTGTAGATGTTACATAGTTTTCAACAGTATGGACTGATCAAAATTCTCACCAGAAATCATGGATTTCAGAAGTGTTCCCAATTTTATAAAAAGGCTATAATGTTTCTGATTAAACTCACTATATCAGTGTATTATTAAATAGTAAGTAAAAAAATGGATACAAATTCTTCAACTTGAAAACTATTTTTTTAAAATAAGGGTTGTTAATATATATGCTTAATATTCCGTTGGAATGCGCAATATTTTAGAAAAATAAAAGCTGTGTGTTACTCGCCTCTGATTTATATTTAAAAAAAATCCCATATCACACTTTCTACCTACAAATCGTTTTCCATAATTGTGAGTAATGAATTATTCTATTAGACACAAAAATCCTTTTATATTATTATTCAAATGATTATTTTTAGTTTTATCAGCTGCTTTATGAGGCAATTTCTGCTTTGTCATTTGAGAGCAGCAGCATTAGTGGAGATTTTTGAGATTAATGAGAAATTTTATCTAACGTAATTTCCTGTGCGACGGGCGGAAGCTATAACTTGTTTCCTATCCTACATTGTCGTTCAGTAATAGACATTAGGTTGCTGAAATAAACATAATGATGTTGACGATTTATGATAATTATCTGCTGTTTAAAAAAATCTCTGATTTTTGGATGTAATTAATTTTATTTGAATACGACAATTATTCCTATGCTGAAATAAAATGCTTAGAATTACTTAGTTTTTGAAATTATATAAGATTTCAATTATTTTGATTTATTTATAGGATTTACAGTTGTTTTTAATGTTACCTTCCACTATAAAAAATTAAAACCTTTTCACTTAATAGTTCTTTTATTCAATGTATTTGGACTACACTTAAAGTTTGGGAAGGTTGGTATTCATGCTTTCTAGTTCTGTTAAGTTTGGGCAGTTTTTTACAGATAGCGCCATCAAACGTTGATGACATTCAGGTTTAAAGGTATGATTTATTTTTGTTGATTATATTATGAAAATAATCATTGATATGTTCGTCTTATTACAGATCATACATGCCAAATTATAACTGTCTTTGTTATATTATTTTATTTCCATTTTGAACTTTGTTATTTTTAAAGATACAAAACCATGATATACCTAATTATTGTACACATTTATCTCTGAGTTACAATAATATGATTATTACTGGAATATACCACACTGTATTCTATTAAAATTTTATTTAAAGCTTTTCTTGATCATTTATTATGACAAATTTAACTTTTACTTGGATTGTGTAAGAATTGTTTTTATTAATGAACAAATATTTAGAAAAAATCAAGGTATATTTATATATCAAATAGTTAATATGATAAAGAAAATAGTAGTTTAATCAAATCCTATACTTCTTATTACATGTTGATAAAATTTAATCCTTGGAGATCAACATTTTACCAAAAGTAGCTTATAAAATCCAAGTAACATTATTATGACTAACATTCATAGTGATAAACTAGATTCAAAGATATATTGAGATTTTAATTAACTTTAATTATAATAAGCATCGCTACTTATATCTAATATAAAATTCTTATGCTTTATTGATAAAATAGTTTAGTTATAAACATATTGGAATTGTTAGATAGAACTTAATTTGATTAGAGCATTTGATATTACGAAATAGTAATAGATTAAAATTTTGATTCAACATCTCTTGACAGAGATTAGACTCACTTAATTAGTTGTGACTATGGTAATTAGAGATTACTTATGAAATAAAAAAAATATTTTAATTCATCTGTTAAGTTTTTACATAAATGAACAATCAATTAGAAACTTTTAGATATCATAATAAATAAATTATTTGACATTTTTATTTTTTATTGTTGAGATACGGAAGGCGGGCTTGAAAGTATTTAATTTTAAGTGAAATTTAATGATTTACATATTTTATTATCTGTAGCTGCTATTTATTTAGATTATTGTAGGATATTTTTATTTTAAGAAATATTTACATACCCCATTTTTATAAAATTTATTATTGTAAGTTATGATTTTTATAAAGGTACCATTTATTATAGCATGCATTTATTTTATTTATTTCTTGTTACAAACTATTATAATAAGTTAATAAATGACTAGATGAGGCTTATCGAAATTATATATTTCCTGAACACAATGATATATTTGAGGAACACAACTGAGCTGTAAAATATATTTTTAAATATTATCAAAAGATTTGGCATTTTTTATATATAGTAATGTCTACTGATTTTCATTATTATTCGCTTTAGCGGTCTGTTTATTGATTGATCTAAAATTTAGGACACTTAATTTTTTTAAAGCAATGTAGGAAACTTATTCTTCTTTTTAAATTTATTATTCTTTCTTTTCTTGTTTTTATTTATTTTAAATAGAACAATTTATGATTTAAAAAAGGTTTAAAAAATTTTTTTTTTGAAATATTTTAATGAGATAACTTTCTTATTGATAGGTAAATAGTAATGTAGATAGATATAATGTTCTGGAAAAGTCCAATGTATTTGTGATACTTTAAGCTAAATAAGAAAGTGAACTGAAAGAACTATCAATATTTCAGTATATTTTTAGGTTTTATGTTCATAGTTTGGTAGACAGTCGAATTAAATAAAATTGAATTAAATCTCGATATTTATCCTTGTGAGTGTCTTTGCTAATTAGTTAATTATAAAAGGGTAAATGATTTTATTATATAAGTTGAGGATTGAAACATGTAGCTGTTGTTAAATATTATAGTGTTATTCAGATATATATATATATATATATAATAAATAGCTTGGATATGTGAAGGAGTATACAGTCATAAAAACTGCATCTCCAACTCTAAAAAAAAAGTTATAGCTTTATTTGATGCTGTCTAAAAGTAGTGAATAAATTCAAGAGGTATTAGCTATTCTTGCACATAAATACTGATTAAATTATATTGTAATTGTGCATAGGGATGATGTTGCATCTATTGTGTTAGTATCTCATGTTTTCTGAAAAGGATTGGAATAAATAAATAAACATAAGGTTTTATCTTTTTTTTCTGTATGATTAAAACTATCCTTGGGTCTTTTCACTCCTAATTTTAATAATTGGGCTCATCTGAGGTTTATTATTTTCAATTATGAATGTTATCGTGGAGGGGGGGGGAGGAGAAACAAAAACAAATAAGCATTCTGACAATATGATTTTATGTTTCTTTCAGTACTTGGGAATGAAAGAAAACATATATTTTTTACTTTGCTCTTAACACATATTTAAAATACTCTCTTGCTCTATTGTAGTTTTGAATTTCTAGTATATTACTGAATTAAACTTTCAAACAGTTTTTTCTGCTTCAAACAATAAAATGCTTTAACTGTGGTAAAAACACCACTATAACTAAGTGTGTTTTTTTTTTCTTTATAGTTATATTATTTATTATGATTACTATAAGGAGTGTTTCTGTGCCCATCTAACTATGAAAAACATGAGTATCTAACATTTTTTATAGTATAAATTAGGTGGTTGGAGCACAGTGTTGACCTTATTCCAAAGGTCCTAAACGTCAAGAATATAGAATATTCATGGGATGTTATATTCACTATTGTAAAGCTTATTGGAGGACTGATTTATTCTCATGAAAGCAGCTTGATAATATTATATATATGTATATATATTAAACTTAAATGGAAATTCGTTAAATAAAATAAGGTTTGTTATATCAGAATTGTTTTTATTACATCATATGTTTAAGAATTCCGATATGGCGTTTTGTATCGACCAGAAAAGTAACAAAAATGTAAACAAAAAAACAACTCTTAAAAACAGAAATATTTGTCAGGGCTTAAAAAATAAGTTTGTTTGATATAGCTTCCCAGCACAATAATCACCTTAACATAATGCAGTTAACGGGGCTAGATTAAAAAAATATGAAGATTGAAGTAATATGTTTGATTTTGCTAATCAAATTTTGTGAACATCTCTTGTGTCGTTTTGTGGGATTAAAAATTATTTTACCGTTTTACTCGTTGATTTGATTATACCTCATTATACCACAAAATTATTGCTTGTGATCCGTTTAGCACTAATTACTCCCGAGTTCGAATCCGCAGGTGGCATTAGAATTTTCTAATGGAAGTAAAAAATCTTTAGTTATGCCGTCCTTCGGAGGGAAAGTTAAAAGGTGGTCCCGAGCCCTTTGCGATGTCAGGTACTCATTAAAGATCCTAATTAAACATGGATAGGCAAAATTTTGGACTCACACTGTAGCATCGTCCGATTAGCCATAGCAGCATAAAGGGACGTTAACTAAATAAACAAACAAGCACTGGTTCCCATGTGTTTTGAAATTTTTTTTTATGTTTATATTTCTAATAATTTAGTTTTTCTGAGCTCTAAGTTTACGATAAATGTTTATGTTTCCCTCTCTTTTATAAACGTATCTCATGACGCGGGAAAGAGGTGATCTTAGAAATTGTTGATAATCTTATCAATGGTCTGAAAATAATTGTTACCCCCGTCAATAAGTTTTTTTTCTTCCGAAAAATTGAATAGTCATCAAAATAAGAACATAATTCAAACGTCAACGAAATAATTTTGAAAATCTGATAAACAGTAACAAAAAAGAAATGATATTATATGATGTTATAATGTTATATAAACGATGTGTAAATTTGACTGATAACTTTTACTTGTATGAACTTTATTTAAAAAAAAAAAACTAATGTTATTGTTTAAAAAAACAATTTTATAGAATAAATATTAGCCTAAAATTATATTGAAAATGGACAATTAAGATAATTATTACTGTGCTAAATATAATTTTTTTTTTTTTAACGTAATTATTAGTCTTGCCCTTTAATAAGAAAAATTTGTATTAGCATATCCAAATGTATGATAAAAAGCAGGAAACTTTACATTAGAATTATTTATAACCATAAAGAAGTTATTTAAATATTATCGATGTCAAGAACAGCTGTAAAGGGTTTTTGTTTTTTTTTGGGAGGGAAAAATCAATATTATAATCAATACAGTTCTTCTAACATATGTCCAATAAAATTAACTGGATCTAGTTTTATCCGCCTTGTCAAAATATTTAACTAATCCAAGAACTTCTTTCAAAATTATATCTATTTACCTATTAAGTGGTTATTTTATTTATGGAATATATCAGCTCCATCATAAAAGCATAATAATTATAATTTTTGTTCTAATGAAGAGATTTATTTTATCAGAAAAAAAATTCTGTTTATTAATGACAAATAAAATCATCCATCTCCAAAAAACAATATCCAATTCCGTGTATCAAACTATACAATCTGCATATTAATATGGTCAAGTAAAAAATATTTTTCGAAATCGTTATTTAGATTTATGGTGGTCTTTAAAAATAATTTATTTACATTATTTCAATTAAACTGAATGTCGATAAGAATGCATTAATATTGAAATTTTTTATTGTTTACGAAAAATTTGAATAACTGGATGGAAACGAAATATGCATGCGTACTAATAAAATGCAATCAGAAGTGAGATATTAAAATTACAAAAGAACAGTTATAATTTTAAAATAATAACTATAAAGAACTGAACCTTTCATCGTATATGAAATTATAAAAGAAAATCTTAGACATAACTAATACTTAACATCACTAGATATTTAAAAAATAAAGGAAAACTTGTTATTGCTATTATTGTTTCTATTAAACTTGACACTTAGTGAATATTTTTCCGAATAAATAATTTTACATATAAAATAAATAAACCCGTTAATATATTTTTAAAAGTAGAAACTTATTATTCCGAAATGATTTTTTTTTTCTAAAATGTCTTATGGATACTAATGCAATGCCATCAAAAGAGTTAGATATAAGATCTAATATTTTATTTGAAAAATATTTTATGGTTTTCGAAATAAATTATTGAAGAATTTGAACTTTTAATCGTGTTAAAAATTAAAATAAAAACTATTCAATATAATGGATACTTTACTTTAATATCAATAGATGCTGCGAAAAACTATTCTCAAGTTTATTAATAATTTATTTTGTGGTTTTTTTAGAATATTTGAATTTTTTTAAATTAATCCTAGCACCCAAAAAAAAAAAATAAATAAATAAAAAAAAAGATGAAAATATTGATTTAATAATGAATGATGTTATTGGTTTAACAAATATTAAATGAATTATTAGACGAATAATTATATTTAATCACGCTATTTATCAACAAATTCATAATGTAACATATAATTATGTACTTACTTTTCAGTCCTGTACCAGAAGCACTGACCGAGGACTAGTGGAGGGAGCGTTTTATACTAACCCCGCCGTGACATCATAGTGGATGTTCCCGTGGTTGTTGGCTGGCTTTGTAGGCTGATGATTGCACGACCGAACAAGGTTCAACCGCTTAGAAGTTCAAACTGCTATCACGCCACATAATATTACTCACTCATCCAGATAAAAATATCCTTTTAATGTTACAGTTAGAAGTTTAACAAGTATAGGTAGGAGATAGGAAAAACCGCTGTAGTTTGGAATGGGAGGGATGGCTTCCTCGAGCTTGGTGTTGTATCCAATTGATTGAATGAGAGTTTTTAGGTGAAATCAACTTATGATAATATATTAATTATTTCTCGGTGTACTTATGCCAAAATACTTCATATATTTTCTCTACTTTGATAAATAACCGACGCATTACATCCCTCACATTTTGTTTGTTTGTTTATTTATTTAACGTCACTTTATGCTACAATGACTAATCGGACGATGTTACAGTGGGAGTCCTAAACTTTGCCTATCCAGGCTTTACTAGGATAGGGATCTTTAACAAGTACCTGACATCCCACAAGCTCGGGACCACCTTTTAACGCCCCCTTCGAAGGACGGCATAACTAAGGATTTTTTACTTCCATTAAAAAACCCTAGGACCACCTGCGGGTTTGAACCCGTGACCTTTGGCATAGGAGGCTGTTATGCTAAGCACCCAGCTACAAGTGATCCCTCCCTCCCATTTTAAATTACCAATGATAACGTCGAGTTCGGAATATCATTAAAAAAAAAACCCTGTACCACTACAACCCATGAAGGGTCTTGGGCTCAGTACATATAGAGATTCGTACTGTTTCTAGGCCAACGGCAGTGCAATGAGGTGATTAGGCCTTAATCACGCTCAGCCGCCAGGTTTTTCCCCAATTAATTTGGGTACCCACTTTATAGAGGCTGGGTCTGCCCCAGGAGGGTCTCCATACCCTAGGGTCGCCCCCGACTGAATTAACAGAATAAATAATATTCTGCCACAGGCGGGATTCGAACCCAGGACCCGGAGCACAGCAGATTAGTGCTCTATCCACTAGACCACGCCGCTCCCACTAGGAATATCATTAATCATCACTAATTATCGAAGGTTACCTTTGACGCTCACGCCAAATTTATTAGCAAAATTTCTTAGCGTGTCCGGAAAGGAAGAAAAAAGTGAATTAATAATGTTCTAAATCTTGGAAAAAACAGAAGTTATAACATTGGAAAGGACAGTTAGTGTCATATTTTTGATTGGACTTATTAAGAAAAAGTGATGTTTACAAGCCATCTTATTCATTTCCAGATATTATAAATCAAATAGAAACGCATTAAAATTTATAACTAACAGCAAAAAAAAAAAAAAAAAAGACACAAAATTTGATTTTCCTTCCTAACCTTTGAGAATTGGACTATAGGTAATATAAACTTTTTTTATTTAAGTTCTAATATCTCTCACAATATAACGAGATATTTATGAGACAATTTCTATATATTTTTTATTACTTTAACTTACCTATATATGAAATATATACTAAGGAAAAGTATTACGAACGTGAACATTTTCGAATTCCAGTTTTCATACACGATACACGTCTCCTAAGTCTAAATGACCAAGTCCCGCAAAAAGGTCTGTTTGTGCGTGGTAAGTCCAGCCCGAAAACTAATTGTCGTATGAAACTGAAATTTCATATTTAAGACAACTATACGCCCGAGATGTTACAGCAACTTTTTCATTAAAATCAGCTAACCAGAAGAGCCACTTTATACCATGCATTTCGTACCTTTTTACGATTTCCTCAAAACCGGCTTTAACACTTTTTATTAATCTCTATATTTCGATGTAAAATTTGATGGGATTTATTATCATGAAAGTTCCGTTGGAATATACCGTTGGAAAGCTAAAGATTTTAGAAAAAATATTATCTTATAAAAAGCTTGTAAAAATGAATAAAGAGTGATGAAAAGGCGATAAACCTAAGTGATTATTTTATATAATAATATAATAATTTTTTTAATAAAACACGTTGTTGTAATTTTTTTTATCAGCACATTTTTTTATTCACACCTGTCAATGAATGTTGAAAATAAGCGAATTTCATGAATAAATGATACTTCGGCGTGGTAGGCATGATGGAGAGAAGATGCCCTGCGGCACCTGTTCCTGGCGTGCTTCCTATTAGGGATTTAGCTTAGAAGGTCCCTCATCCAGCTTCTTTTCAGTCTTCTGCGAGTATTGTCCAGCATGTTACTAGTGGCCATGCTTCGTATTAGATTGTTAGTATGTCCGTGTAAGTTGTAGTGAAAACGTTTGTAGAGGGTCCGAATCTGTTCGTTGACTGTTGGCATGTGAAGGTCAGTATGTAAAGTAGTGTTGATAACGTACCATGGTGAGTTTGTAATAATTCTTAAAGTTTTGGATTGAAAAATTTGAATTTTACGTAGGTGTGTCTTTTTGGCAGTTCCGTATTTCTGTGAGGCGTAAGTCCAAATGGGCTTCAGTAGGTAAGTGTAAGTGTTTAGTTCATTTTTAAGTTTTGATTTCGAACGTCTTGAGAGCAGTGAGTATAAAAGTTTTAGTCTTTTGTTTAGCGTACTATAGAAATTTAATCAATTCTTTAATGGTTTCATCCATTTTTATCTCTAACTGTATTTGGAAATTCTTTAATCGATTTAAAACACTGAGGTAACTGAAAGTCTTGTGTTGCCCACACCAGTTTTTAAATTAATTTTTCAGTGTACTACTGCTAAAAAACTTCATATATTTTCTCTACTTTTGTTAATAACCGACTTATAACCGACATCTTTCCCGTTTCGAATCACCAATGATAACGTTAAGTTCCGAATATCATTAATCATCACTAATTATCGAAGGTTACCTAAGGTGAAAAAGTCCCGAATGAAGCTTATTTTCTACATTTAGATTCTGCGTGTATTGAAAATTTTAACTTAAACTTTGAGAAGGGGGATTATATATTTTCACTTCGCTAGATATAGGATTTGGATTGCTTATACCTATTTCATATTTGGATTCTTAATTCTAAAGGATTGTCTGGTGTTTTCTTTTTCACTCCTGAGTTCTTAGCTGTCGCGTATTCGCACTGTACAGTCTGCAAGTCTTCAGGAACTGACGTCTTTCCAAGGTCCTCTCTAATGTCTAATTATTTGACAATACACCAATAATATAAACAGATGAATAAACATTTTAAAATCTAAACTCATTGGTTATTAAACTGCTAATCGTTTCACTTTTAGAGGGAATATAATCATCGAAGTTACTATGTCAAGGACAATGAATAATACATAAATGCCTTCTATCCAAATTTATGAGCATGTCCGAAAGGAAAAAAAAAGTGGAGTAATAATTTTCTACGTCTTGGAAAAAACATAAGTGATAACAATGGAAAAAGGACGGTTTAGTGCCATATTCTCAACAGGACCTATTAAGAAAATATTATATTCATAAGCCATCATATTCATTTCTAAGTATTATAAATCATAAAGAATCTCATTCAAATTTATGACTATTTAAGGGCATTGAGGTTCATTATATTAATAAATATACAACTATTTTCAAGTGGGGGAGCGGCGTGGTCTAGCTTTGTCCGATTGCAAAAATAATCGGATTTTTTTGCTCGGTTCCCTTAATACATCAAATTTTTGACTTTCTTGAAAAATTGGACACCTTTTCTTTTTAAAAGCGATTTCCCATTTAAGAACGAAACATTTAAGGCATATATTATCCTTGTGTTAATATAAAATATCTAATTTAAACTGTTTTTGTAATATCAAAATTGACTCGACAACTACCATATAGTTAGGTTGGTTGAAAAATTAGATAAATAATAATTTTAAATTAAACATCAATAAAATTGTTGAATTGAATATTTTAAGGCGTCCCTATGACGGCACCATGGAGTTCCGGAGAAAATCACTTTCTCTCTATTCAATTTCGCTCTATCGGGTTCGACTGTTGTAAAACAAAATTTCATTCTTAGGGAGGGGGGGAGGGTAGTGTTGTAAAACAGCTTCGAAGACTCACCCAAGATTCGAGTCCCGACTCCATCCAGACAATTTGTTGAATGATAATCATCAAAATTTTCCTAATTTTCCCATAATTCAGGGGAAGTTTAGTACGAAAATCAGCATTCCGTTTTACGATAATTTTCATTTCCTTTTCCGGTTTTAGGTTGTCAACAGATCAATGGATTATCACTATTTCCACGATTATCTGACTATTTTGGGGTAGCCTCATACAAGAATCAACATATAGTTTCCCTTGATTTTACATTAGCTTTTCCGGCTCTGTCACATGGACTAACCAATGGATTTTGGGACTGGAATGTCGAGAAAAAAGTGTTTGCTAAATTTCGTATCAGCCTAGGATTAGTTGGAAAATAGGATAAATGGTGAAGATCCATTGACAAGATACAGCCGGCAAAGTGAATGGGACTCGTAATTTAAAGCGACTCGTATAATTATCAGATGTAACCAGTCGAATTGCAATAAAACTAAATGATTAGAATGGAAATGTTAATTTCGTTAACAACGTTCTTTAGTACTATTTAGAAATTAGCATCTCAACTGTAGATCAAAAATAATCCTCGACATCAAATACCTTTTGCTAATTGATTAAGGTGCATATCCTTAAAAAAAAAAAACATTGCAACAAAAAAAAAAAAAAATATATATATATATATATTTTTTTTTATTTTCCTATTGAAAAAAAAATCTCCATTGCAGATTAGATTTTAAGGAATATAGTTATTGTATACAGAATCCAAATAAATGATTTATATATATTTTTTATAAATAAAACAATTAAGGACTACTATTTATTTTTATAATGTATATATTTATCTTATAGTAATTTACAATTTATATGGAATGTCCATGTTCTTGCGTTCTCGTACGTTAGCTGAACAAAATTTTGTTTGTTGTGAAAGTTACACATCTTGCAGCCGAACAAGAAGTAAAAATTTGCTTCTGTTTAATGTATTTTGTTTAGAATTCGATGATGATTAAAGGATTAATAAAATGTGTAGGGACAATTTTTGCCTGAAACAATATTAATACAAACGACAAATCAATTGCATTCTTAGAATAGTAACATTGAATTGAAGTAAAACTTTTTGAAGTAGTAATTATATTCAGCAAATAATAATCAGACTGGTGAACCCGTGCGAATGATTTAAATTTCGTAATCGTGAGTAAATAGAAAATGGGTAGTGGAGAATGTCCTGATTCGTTGTAATTCGTCTGAACTTTGTTCTCTCAAGTAAAACTGGTAAATTTCTCTTAATTATTATTTTGAAAAATAACTTTCACATAAACATTCTCATATAAAACGAAAATATTAAAAAAAAAAAAAATCATGTGAAATCGATTATAACGTCAGAATATATTAGACGAAGCTTCGAAAATATCGGATTCAAGGCTTTCCTTCGTTGGCGATTAATTGATTCGGGCAGTCACCCATCCGTATGCAGACCATACTGGACGCTACTTAACTACTTAAGAATTTTTGCAAGACTTTCAATATATATATATCTGTGTAGTCATTATATTGACAATCACAGAAATCTATTGTTATCACCGGTTGGTTTATTCACCACTCAATGTTTTACTATATTAATTGTATTATCTAATCAAATGAAAAAAAAAAAACACCTACACTTCTTATTTTCTATTTTCTTCTAGCACTTTTCCTTGCTTGAACACCATGTCCTTATCATGCGGAATAAGGAAAACAGTTACATTCAATAGAATTGATTAATATTTATTTTGGAGGAACATTCCTATGACGCGTAGTGGGAAAAAAATTACAATTTAGTGGCCAAAATTCTATTACTTTTGATCCATAGATTCCAATGGAACAAAGAGAAGACAAATTATAAAATATGAGGCATATTTTAGGATTTTACCTAAATTAATGTAAAATAAATATAGCGTCAAATCTTTAAATCAATAGAAAACTAATTGATCGAATTTGATCGATTAAATTGTTTTGTGGTATTTCAGTAGCATTTACCCCCTACAACATTAAAGACAAAACAAAACCAAATGTTTCCAATTAAAAAATTAATGATTTTTTTTTTAACCTAGTATATGAACAATATTTTTGAATTAAAAAAAAAAAATTATTTTATTTATTTAGCGTCCCTTTATGGTACTATGGTAGACCATTTTTCCGATATTTGTAGACATTTTAAGTTTCTAAAATACATGAGGTGTAATGAAAGCTAAATCTCCATGGAAGTACCTCATACATAAATATATAATCAGATAAATATATATCATAATTTTCCAATATTATTTATGATCATAATCTGGAGAAATTCAGTTATACACATTCATATTGTTACGGGCTACGGGGTGTGAGAAATGAACTACTTCAGTTTACAAATTACAAATATTGTTTGTTTGTTTATTTATTTAACGTCACTTTATGCTACTATGGCTAATCGGACGATGCTACAGTGGGAGTCCTAAATTTTGCCTATCCAGGTTTTATTAGGATAGGGATCTTTAACGAGTACCTGACATCGCACAGGCTCGGGACCACCTCTTAACGTCCCCTCCGAAGGACGGCGTAACTAAGGATTTTTTACTGCGGTTTGATCCCGTGACCTTTAGCATGGGAGGCTGTTACGCTAGCCATCCAGCTACAAGTGATCCCTAATTACAAATATTTATTAAATACAGAATGCACAAATACAAAGGGATTACTAACCACTATACTTACAATAATAATTGAATTACTAGCTTAACTACTATACAGTCTACATATAAAATCAGGTATTCCTAACAAATAAACTACTTACGTAAATTTATACAATCTGTTAGACTTATTCTAAAACTTACAACTATAAATTATATACAAATAAGTCTAATTTCCCACCGACCGGTTATCACAATACTGACACACAGTTTCACTACACTGTCACGGATTGTTCACTGTCACTGTTCACTGATACTTGTTGAGCCGGATTAAGACTGACTGCGTACATGCGTAATGAGCCAGCATTTGTACCACTACCGAAGATTCTAGATAAAGAGAATCCAGGTAAACGCCGAGAGGCGGATGGGCCGTTCTAGATACTTGGAGGACCGTCCAGGTCCAGAAGTCTCTAGCCAAATCCGGACCCCTCTAGGCGTGGTTTACCTGTCATTGTCTTGACCGTAGCAATATTATTCACACTTTTAGTCCCTTAAAAGTTATTTAAAAAATTAACTAATAAACTGTAGACTGTCCTGAAGATATCAAGATTATTTTTGTATAGTTAATATAAATAATCATAATTACCAATTACCGTATTAAATATATTTAAACAATACACATATATATATTATTTTTTTGTCACATTATGTATATATTAAAGATATAGCAATGTTAATAGTACGATTTTTTTTATTACACCGTTTCATACACTTTCAGTTATGGACAATAATACTTTTGTAGACATTGAAGTAATAATACGAAGGACAAAAAATAATTCCATGCAGCTTTATTTTGGCTTTCATTACACCTCGCGTATTTTAGAAACTTATGATGTCTTTGAAAATATCGAAAAAAATCGTCCGAATAGGCACAGTAGCATAAAGTGACGCTAAGTAAATAAAATAAAAATCAAAGAAATACAAAAATATTGTTCATATGCTAGGTAAAAAAAAAAATTCATTACATTTTTTATTTGAAACATTTAGTTTTAGTTTGTCTTTAATGTTGTGAAGAGTAAATGGTACTATTGGTATTTGTTAAATTAAATTTGTCGATTTTTTGCCTTTAAACAATAAATCCTAATTAATTCCTGAGAAAGGCAATTATAAACGCATAAAACTTAAAAGAAGCGGATAATAGATAATTTCTGTCGATTCGAATGTTCCTATGTAGAATAAATGGATCAAATACAAAAATGTATGAAATCAGTAACTTTGAAAAATAATTAAAACTATTGAAAAATGTAACGAGAGTAATTTTTTCACACTCACTAATAAAGGACATTCTCTAATCGTAAACGAAAAAAGAATTTTTAATTTATCTTTAAAATTATAGACTTTTGGCCTCTAAACTGTAATTTTTCCCCACTGTGTGACGGTTATTCAGTATTTTTATTGCTTTAGAAGTGCTCGTAATTTTTTTTTCAATCTCAATAGATTGTGCGTACGTTTGCTTTCTTAACAAATCTAAAGAATGTTCTCTGAACTATTTGTAAACGAAATTTCATATGCTTGACCTTCGAAACTCTTTAGTGGAAGAAAACATTTTGTTGATGTAGTTGCTCCTGTAGTTGATTGTTTAATGCACATAATAAAAAGTTCTTTGGAGTAATAAACGACGGAATAAAGTTTGTAAATGGAGAATACGTAGAAGTGTCCTTGGTAAGAAGAACAAGGAAGCGATGAGGCGACGGAGGAGGCAGGAGCTGTTGGTCGAATGACACTAAGGAACTGGAGAATATCTGCACAGGATCGGAATTGGAGGTAAGAAGTTTTACAAGGCAAGGTCCACATTAGCATCGACCTATTTCAGTTTCTTCCATCGTGCTAGATTTGATCGATCACCTGCGCAAATTAGATTTTTGCAGAAGGAAGTACAGTCTCCTAACTATACTTGTATACATGACCAACCTATTCTAGCTTGAGTGAAATGATGAGATTCATTCTGTTGGACCGACAAAAAAATAAAACAATACCGAAGTAGTTAAACTGTTCTTAATTTATTTAAATTAATAATTAATGTAATTTTAATTCATCATTGTGTAATTATATTAGACTGTCTAGACAATCAATGTCTCATAAGGTTAATTTCCGTTTAGCATAATGAATGTTAATTTATTTCAGTAAATCTCGATTATTGGTAACAACAAGTACCTATTTAGCATATGTAGTTGTATTTTGAGTCAGCCATTCTTCGTCATTTTTTATTTTAGTATATTTGCAGGTATGTTTCTTCTTCCCGTTCTATGGTACCATTTGACGACTTAATACCCATCATAATTCACAGGTAAATTGCTGTTTCACAAAGTATCACAATGAGATTATTGTCTACCCAGAAAAGTAGTCATTGACCAATAATTTTACCCCTGCTTATAAATCTACTTTTTTCATGAGATGTGATTATATTTTATAATAAATTATACTCTTCATGGGAGAGGAATCTTAATCAAACTCTTAATTAGAGCTCTCAGGATGTGCGATAACACTTCATGAAATATCAAATCGTATGCTATTTTAAAGATAAATCTTCAGGCCTACTTGTCTTATTTGCTTTTTTAGAACTTTGGGCTGTACTTATATATTTGTTTATTTTATTCTGGGGCAGAACCCTTTACAAATAGAGACTTGTATACTAAAATTCTTGCGCGTCTAACACATGACGTTTACTTACCTCTTGTTTTTCAATTGTGCAATGAATTTAAGAAGTTCTAAATATTGTAAGAGTTGAAAAAAAGTTTAAAATAATTAAATTCAATTCCAATACAAAAATTTATATTTGATTAAATAATTTAACATTAGAAATCATTATTTACAACAATCAGTTTGTTTTATCCGTTTTTGTTCACTCTCCATTACCTTATACAAGTTTGTATGTAAGATTTTTTTTCTAAAATCTTTAACCTCCATCTTTATATTATACGTCTATATTATTATTATTATTTTCGAGAAAAAAAAAATTACATAACTATTAAAAAATTTGTTTTTATTCTCTAGTCGGTTAGAAATGTATTTCACATTGTGTATTTACCCATTTCTACTAAAGCTAACAACATGAAATGGTTGATATTTTCAAATCTGCAAAATCAATGGTACTTTAGAACAAGAAAATTTTAATTATCGGTATTAAAGCGTTGTCAGACTATTTTAATCAGAATTAAAAATGCATGCTATTAAAACCCGTTAAATTTTACAAGGAATATGTAGTTTAAGCCACTTTTGAGATAATCTTTGGAAGGTCTAAAATGCATGGTATAAAATGGCTTTTCTTGATGGCCGATTTCGTTGAAAAAGTTGCAAGTACATCTGAGGCATACATGTTCCCAAAATATAAAATTTCAGTTTTATATAAGGTACAGTTTTCGAGCTACCCTAAAACGTATATTCACGTTGAAAACTGGAATTAGAAAATTTTCACGATCGCAATACTCTTCCTTACTACATATTTCATATATAGGTAAGTGAAAGTAATACGAGCTTTGTTCTGATCATCATTTTATGTTACTTATTCTTTATTTTCGTCATATTTCAATCTCTTTGACTGTTACCTGTGATATAAGTAACCAATCTTGAAATTATAGTTGCCAATGATCAGGTTCCCATCGGGGTCATCAATGCGATGTTGGGGTAGGACTGTTAAAAGACTGGACATTACCTTTGTCCGGGTAAAACGTCATTATCTTTGTATGGTCTCGGTTTTCTGTAACCTTTCGCTATTCGGTTCTATGAAAATATTTAATCCGCTCTTTTAATACATGGACTTAGAGACTACTTATTATATCAATTCATTCGTGAGAATGGATTCTATTTGTCTCTCAAGTATAAACCATAATGAAATATTAATTGTTAGTTTAGTAACATGAATATCCAAAACTCATTATGCCGTACTTAAAGCTTATCTGATGGGAACCTACATAATGGTGTATTTTTTTTTAACTAGTTAATCTATATTAACTAATCTAATTAGGTTGATAATCTAATAAACAATAAGAGAAGTCATGGAAATTTACCGAAGTACTTGCATAGCTTTCGTGAATAGTGAAACAACTCTTTTCTAATATAGATCTATAAAAAAGTTGTAACTTGAGTATGTACCTCATCTAGTTTACATTGAACATTATTCTTTAGGTGTGCATCAGGTTCATTGGGTCTCTCACCGTTCATGGTTTCGGTGCCTATTCCAGCGATCAAGAGGAAAATCTAAATTATGTTTATTTTTACGGCGCAATATTGATTTGAATATTTAACGAAGGTTACAAGCACTGGTTTTCTCTCGTTTAATTTTATTCCCAAGCATTTAGGCCAGTCACATACCTCCGTGATTGATATATGGGATTCTTTTGATGTTCGGTTGGCTATTATCAATAATACTACAATATCATTGGCAAACCTCGCCAAATGTAGTACATTAATATTAATTATTTCTGATAAATGTAAACATGGGGTGACAGTTACATGTTGAGAAACTATACGCTGTTAGCAGGCTCTTCTTTGCTTTCATATTTTCAGACTGGAGAATTTTCGGAATCAATGTTAAGAGCTGATGAAAATTTGCGTCTGTAATATGGAGCTATCATGATGTATGTCGTTGTATATACTTGTGGCATAATTAAGAGCTGTCGACTGTAGTGTTAGGATTTGGACCTTGACTTAAGAGAATATAGGTTGATGGAAGTTTGAGGCTTAAACTTCGATTCCTTATTAAAATCAAAGATGATTTAGTTCAGTCATTTAGTTGTGGGGATATGTATTGGATAAGAGGTTAAAGCGTTGTTAAGTAGATGTTGAAGTAGATGGAATCGACAAATACCTCCTTGCCGTATCAGTGTTGTATGAGTATCACATGTTAGCCGTCTGTCAAGATGAAGTGTTTGGGCTCGGATCTGTTTAAGACTAAGTGGAACATTACAGAGTGTATTGTTTGACAAGGTTAATCAATGCTTGGAACTTATGGATTCAAGTTACTTCATGTTATTATTTAAAAGAGCAAACTTAAGATGGCTCTTCACTTAATAGGGAGGCAATAAAACTTACCTTAGGTTGTTTTTCCTTACTAAACATATCATTGATCCTAATTAGAAATAAGTTATGATAGATTCGTGGCTGACACAGCTACCATTTCTTTTTTTTTAATGGAATAAATGCAAGATAGCTTTGATCTAAATGGTTTTGAAGTAATAAACTCTTTGGCATACTTTCTCAAGATGGATAATTGTTAATGTTTCATTTAGCCTCTATTAGCCCTAGCGGTCTTATCAAATCACTTTTCATCGGATCAGAGACCAATCACGTGTGTTGCGATCTGCGTCGTGACTGTAGAACCATTAGGTTATCGAATGCTTACTCTTTTAATTATTGACTTTTAACAGTAGTATGTTGTCTGGTCCATAATTAGTTCAATTTTCCCCTATATTCCAAGCCATTGCTTCTAAGAAAGGAAATGGTCCTAGTTTATATTATGCAAGAATGCTTGCAAGTGTGAACTTTTAGCTATTTTTGGAGGTTTGAAACAATCATTGTATTGTTTTGCTAGCTTTTCCCATGACGTATTCTATCAATAATCTTATTGATTTGGAACCATCCATAACATTACTAAGACTATATAATGATTCAGAACAAGATACTTATTTCAACTGATATGAACTGATACCTAAATCTTGTAAACAGCTGTTAGTTGACATTTATATGACTTAGTCAGATCATATAAATGTCCACCTCTTCTTGCTGTTGGTTGGAGTAGATAATTTATGGTAATTGCTTATTTTTCTTGTACTTATTCCGTGATGAGAGATGATGGAATCTTTTGTAGAAATTGAGAGAAGGTTTATCGGGAGTGTGATTTCAATATAGAATCCAAATATATATTTAGTGTGTGTATCACAAACCTTCATGAAAAAGAAGGAAGACCTTAATGAGATTAAAATCATTTAGTCAACCTTGATTTTTCTTAACAACAAAATAATCAGTTCGCGAATGCTATCGATAATATAATAAATAAATTTTCCTAACAACAATTTTATAATTTTTTTCAAGTCATTTTAATAATATTTTTCTCAGGTTTGTCCACTCTTCATTGTTTTCAATTTAAAGGCCATTCCTTCCCAAAACTAAAATTCTCTAAAAATTCGTCCTTTTTGATTTTCATCTTAAAAATTATGTTACAATATACTTGTGATTTCTTGTCGTATAGCCCAGTAGATATAGAATTTTTGCTTAAGGTCAGGTAAATTGGATTTTTATTGGTTTCAAAAATTCAAGTTTTCACACTCAGATCTTTTGTTCCGCCATCTTGAAAAAAAAAAAAAAACTTTTTTCATTTTCAAAAAAAGTTCAATTGTGTTACTGTGGAGAGGGGAGACACATTTTTTAGTGTTCTTTTTTTTGTTATTATAAAAACGCACAAGGTCTGCTAATATGAAACCTTAAATTTTTAATGAGAGGATCAGTGCATATAGCATGCATGCAAATAAAAATTACCTCGCCTTTTGTGAGTCAATACCCTTTTTCGAGCTAATCCTATTTGGCTAGTAATATTGTTCACACTTTTAAATACATGTTAGGTCAATTAAAGTACATGATGCCATTCAAGAGGTTACTGATATACATCTTTGTTTAGCAGCAATGTGGTTTAATCTCTTATTCCATTCTGTAAAAGATATTTGAATATATTTGGTATAATATGGAAATCTTTCAAAACTGGAACGGAAACTGAATGATTCTGAGAAGTAGTGCTCGAGTGTGCATGACAGCTAATTCTGATTAATATTCTGAGCTTAACACTTAAAGTGGGAATTTTCTTCTACAACAAATTCTTCTGTTTGGCAGAAGGTGCAGTTAAGCACATTTAGATGTTAAGGGTAGTTTTACAGCGAGCGTCTAAAACCTGTGAAATTTTTTTTCGCTCAACGCGGTTTCTAGCGATTTTTTTCGTAACTAGGTGCTTCAAGCTTGCCCCCTTTTTAATGCTTAACTACTCTGTGAGAGAACAGGTGGGTGAAAATTAATTGAATAGTGAATTCTCATACTCTATCACATACTTTCAACGTATTAATATCCAATCACCGTATTTACTTTATTTTATCACAATAACTTCTTCATTTATGTTTAAAGCTTTTATGATAAATAATTTTTAATTAGTTTAAATGGAGCTTCTATAAAAAAACAAAAAAAACATGTTTTCGTGATGCATATGTTACACTTGCTTGTTTTGATATAACATTATCATTTTTTAAAAAAATAATATTTAATGATATCGTTTTTTTTTCTTTTCTCATCAGGAATTTCTTCAATATGGAGGTTTCCTCGACCAAACTCCTGCCCAGCAAGTCTCTCCATCTCTGCCGCTCCATCGCGTCCTCCTCCGACAGCCCCATATCAGCCATTCTCTCCACCATCCTGCCCATCTAACTGAGCGTCTTCCTCTCTTTCTTCTGCCCTCTGCTTCCAAATCCATAATTATTTTTGGTAACCGGTTGTCCCCCATTCGTTTCACATGGCTGAGCCATCTTAGCCTCCTTTCTTCCATCACCTCAAGAATATCGTGCTTTATTTCAAGCTTCTTCCTTATTGTGACTTTTTTACCCTTTCGATTCTCGATATTCTTGACGCTCTCCTACAAAAATCCATCTCTAGAAAGAATTTTTTTTCCTTGGGCTGTGCTGAGGGGCCATGTCTCCGAACCATACAGCATTGTATCATCCAACCATATGACAATTTTTCACAGGTTTTAGACACCAGTGAATTATAGGGTGTTTTAGACAAAATTGTATTTTTATGACTTAAATGGATGATATCTATTTCTGATGGAGCTGAACTCTCTTCTATCCAGAAGATAGCTTATGAGGTGTATATTTGAACATCATCAATGATACGATGAAGAAAATACTATAATAATAATTGAATTTCACATAAGTTAAAAATTAAAAAATAAATAAAAATTAAAATAAAGGCGAATATGATATCCAAAAAAGTTTAGGTCATGCACATTTCGTTCATAGAAATATAAGCCTAAATGTTGGATATATCATTCAACTTAGATACGGAGCGTTTTCAATTTCTACTAAAAAATTGACCTGGATTTATGAAATTCATTTCCAGGATCCTGATCAGGTAAATCCCTACAATTTTCGTTGTTTCGCAAATGTGAAATATTTAATTTTAATATATCACATTTGCTAGATGCGCAGCCACGCAGTTGCGAACATAAATATTAATATTCACGAAACCAGTTTTAATTATATTGGTAATAATGGTAGGAAGAAAAATCGGGGGGGGGGGCAGGCGTTTTAGAATATTTCAATTTCGACGACGTTTCGTCTCTAGCTTGTAAGCCATCATCCGGGCATCAGTGAGCCATGTTAAGCATAAACTGATTAAGAGGTTTAATCATTATTAATTATAAAGGAATTATCATTGCCTTGGCTCAATGATAAATCCTTTGGCTGAAGGTTTAGTTTCGGTTTGATTAAAAATATTACCACATTTTCCAGGAATCAATTTAATTCTATTGAACCTATTGGTCACTCCACGTTGGTAATAAAAAAATAAAAGGAATTATTATTCCATAGCTTGGTTCGAAATTCAAGATTTCGGGAAATCAGTAGTCCAGTGCACTACCACACAAATATAAAGGAAACTAATTATTATAGGGAGGGGGGGGCGTGAGTAACATGTATAACTTTAAACAAATTGTTTGTTAAATAGCCCAAAAAATATGTATCGTCTGAAAAATATAGGTAAACTATTAGGATTAGTGAAGATAATACATATATGGCAGGTTATCGGGCTTCGGGGTCGGGTTATTCATGTTTTTTGTGAAGGTTACCATTGGAACCCTTGCAATTGTAATTAGTGTTATGCAATGAATTAATGCGGCTAAAAAACATTTTGTGCATAGATAAAAATATTTCTGAAACCTACATAACTCTTGTTTTTTTCCGGTGGAAAGCTTCACTTGTGAATGATTTACATTTATGATGCAAACGAGTTGAAACATATACGATTATGTTTAAAAGCTTAGTATTTAGTAATAGTGTGTATACCTCCTTCTACTGGTATGTTATTGTAAACTTGACTGAATAAATTTAAATATGGCATTAAATAATTGACCATTATATCTGTGGCGATCGTGAAAAACAGGATAACTCGAGTTATATCAAAAATGAATTAGCTCCACGTACCGCTTCCTCATCCCCCACGTCGTGGTAAATTGGTTAAAGAAATTTCTTGATGGAAGAAATTTCAGGTGGAAGGAAAGCTGTATATTATAACTCTATTTTGGGTATTACGCTCCCCTGTAAAATGAAAGATTTCGACTTAACCACTTATTCACGACAGACACAGATATGAATTTGTCTTAATTCTGGTCGTAAACATATATAGATTAACAAAAAATGAAACAGTAATAATATAAAGGTTCATGTTATATTGTAGAATTAAAAACAGATCAACTTAATATTCTTACTTCCTTAAAATTACTCAATACTTAATTCACATTGCTGGGTTTTCGCAACGTGGCTTATCTCGGGTTCCCGCAATGCTCAATGCATTCAGCCCCGCAATGCATTCAACTCATTCTTTTTGAATATCTCATCGCAAACCAATTGTATCATGAGGTTGATTCTATCTCACCATCATTTTATTAATTAATGAATATTAGCAAGATTTTTTTAAAAAACTAAAATATTTCTTCTCATTAAATTCTTTAAAAAGAGAAGGAAAGCTGTGAAGATTCGGCTCGACTAATACTCATACATTATAAACCCACTGGTTCGGTAGATCATTTTGCGTTGATCCCATACGTAATATATCCGTGCAGTTTATCATGATTTAAATAATCTAATGTCAAATCGATAAATCTAAAATACTGATTTGTATTTAAATTACTCCCCATCATTAGTTTATGATATTGTTGATTTTTTTAATGCTTATCTATTTATCCGATATAATTAGATGTAATTATCATTTAATTTTGTAATAATCATTTAATTAAATATGAAATTTCACAATTACTTCAAAAATATCTGTGTGTGGATTTATCCTTGTTACATAGTGATCCTATTATATGATTCTCTATGAAGAAGTGAAGACTGCATTTTCAACAGTTCATATGTTTTGATGATTTTCTTTTTTTCATTTTTTTTATTCAAAGAGTAACATTCTATGGTCTGGCAATGAAGTTATACGTAAAATGTATTTAAAATGTTATGTATATTGCACTATTTTGGATTCTAATCTAATCCATAATTTATTAATCTCGTTTTTAATATAATCTTCCTTTATTTTATTTTTTCATATTTCTGAGTGTGGTTATTAATTTATTTTTCTAAACATTGCTTCATTTTCGTTTTCATAGTTTGGCTTTAGTAAGTTTTCAAATGCATTTTCGGATGTATATTTCATAATTATTGTATTAACCGTATATAATTTATAATTATATTTAAATAATTTATTGAGGTAAATTATATTTTAGTTCTGTGATCTATGATGAATTTCGAGAAATATTATTTTCTTTGTTATAGTTCATATTTTTATGTAAAATGGCATTACGATTGTATATAAAACTATGTAGTACATAAGTTTGTAATTAAATGCATTTAAAGTGAGATCTTTTTATCAATTCAAACCATTACATAAACGAAGTACTTTGTATCATTCCTTTCAATTATCCGTTCTTGAAAGTCGCGTTCAAATTCAAGTTATATTTCTTAAGAATTACAATAGAATTATTTTTGAGTAATTCAAAAACAAAAAAATAAAGATTGTCTTATAGCGACTAGTTTCTTTTCTCTAAACAAGGAAACCAACCTCAACATAACCCTTGATGTTGCCCGTGCGATAGAAATGATAAATAAATACACCATACGCTCGAATTTATAGTTCATGTTGCAATTTCAGGGTCCACAATATATACAATAGTTAAATAATAGATCATTATCATGATTATAAAATCAATGAGGAAGTGATTTTGATGACAGTCAATGAGTGATTACAAAAAATATTGGAAACTATCTATTGTGGGAACAACACTTTGATGAACATTGTTGGTCTTCATCAGGGCTAAAAAGATACAACTGTATAATCGTAATAGGTCGAAACGTTAGCTTCACAATAAATAATTTTACTATTTTTTTTATAATCACTTGTTAACCGCCACCTGAATCGTAATTATTATTGTTTATAATTAAAGCCATATTGCGTTGACATCTAAGCTTACACTTTGCTATATAGCTGACTATTATTATTTTTGTTTTTCCCAAAATTAGGAAAAGGCTATTTATTAAATAGTAGCTCATTCTTTGGTCTCATATTTTACTTTGACAATCTGCAATAGAATTTTTTATTTTTTTGTGAATATTTATTATAATTTTTGTGAAGAAGTAACTATTTACTACAATTATCCGCCTCATATATTTTATTTTCTTAAAATTATTTAAAAAAAAACAAAATACTTTGGTTATTTCTTTATTTTATCATTTTTTTACAGCATGGTGCATTATCTATGTATTAATAAGAAAGATCAAAATGTTCTTACAAACCTAACTCAAATTCTACTTTTAAAATATCTTATTCAATAGGTGTATCACAATATTTTTAGAATCTACGTTATACTTTTTCAGTCGTTCTTCTTGCTGCCATTTTTTTTTTCCGAAAACGTTATCAATTTTCAAAAATACTTTAAAATCAAACGATAATTTTTATTCGTCCTTTTCGATTTAATAAACAAGCACACAGTTATATATACGCCCACACAATTTTCTTTGTTTGCTTTGGTATATTTAACGAGTTTTATGTTGATTTTTCATAAGAGAAAATAAATTACAGCTCTTGTGGCTACACAAATGCTGAGAAGTCTGATATAAACAGAAAAAATATAGTAATAGATATTAAAAAAAAAAAAAACTTCGCGATTTTAAACAAGTCTTTGAATGCATTCTAAAGCCACGAGTCCTCTTCATTCACATTTGACTTCCTCATGTTCCGCGTGACATAACCATGTGCCGTCGCCCCTCTTCTTTGCCGTCTCCAAGACGAGGTCCTCCGAAGGGTGCTTGAGGTCGTAGGCCTGCCCCAGCTTGGCAGCTATGTCGATGACTAGGGTAGTTATGTTGGTCGAATACGGGCCGATCTCTGCTGCTTTGTAGTCCCATGGGAAGACGTGGTGGTAGTTGTGCCAGCCCTCGCCAAGGGAGCAAATCGCCACCCACAGGTTTTCTGTAGGTTTTATACTTCTGCAAAAACAAAAATTAACTTTAGCGATGTGTATAAGGTACAAATATTCTGATCTGATGAGGTGTACAAAATGAAGTATACCTAACCTAATTGTGTAAAATTGATATCGGATTTGTATGTGATTGCTCTGTTTGTCTGACAACTTAAAGACCGAATATCTATAAAATTCACGATTAGTGGAATAACATATTCAAAATTAATATTAAACCTTTCTTTTGGAATAAAAGAGAGCGGCGTGGTCTAGAGGGTAGAGCGCTAGACTACTGTGCTCCGGGTCCTGTGTTCGAATCCCGGCTGTGGCAGAATATTATTTATTCTGTTATTTCGGCCGGGGGCGATCCTGGGGTATGGAGACCCTCCTAGGGAACACCTAGCCTCTATAAAGTAGGCACCCATAAATGGGGAAAAAACCTGGCGGCTGAGCGTGATCTCGGCCGAATCACCTCACTGCACGGCCATTGGCCTAGAAACAGGTTTTTTTTTTTTTTTTTAATAAAACTGCTTGCTTATAATTTCGATAAACATTTTACAATATTTGGATTAAATTATTTTTTTTTTTTTTAAATGTTCCAATCGTATTTCTAACAGTTTTGTGTCTGCTTATCTATTTAACGTCACTTATGCTACTATGGCTTATCGGACGATACTACATTGGGAGTCCTAAATTTTGCTTATCCAGCATTAATTGGGATTGGTATCTTTTAACGAGTAACTGACATCGCACAAGCACGGAATCACCTATTTGCGTCCCCTCCGAAGGATTTTTTACTTCCATTAAAAATCCTTAGGAGAAGTTCAGGTTTGAACCTAGAACCTTGAGCATAGAAAGCAGTTATACTAGCCACTACACTACAGGTAACCCCATTCGATGTTTTAATGCATAAATATCTAGTCTCTGATCATAAGATTACTGCAAAGACGATATCTGCTTACGTACCGTTTTAATTCCTTTATTTATTGTTATTAGAAGTTGACGTTTAGTTAAAATATTGATAATTAGTAAACCGTTAAAAATAAGTATTACATAGTAGAAAAGAAGCTTATTTATGAAATATCGCTAAAAAATAGTACTACTAATAGCAAGGACTTTATTTCATAACTCCTACATTTAAAATTTAAACTCCTACATTAAGTCCAAGTATAAAGTTAAAAAAAAAAAAAAAAAATGTATTATCAGCTTAGACATCCTATTATTCATTTAATTCCTCAGATTCCTAAATAATCACTGATTTAATAACACATATCAATTACTTGTCAAAAGGTCTGTATCCCCAGATGTGTGCCGCACTGTTCACCAACCAAGTACAGTTGAGTAGAATCACGTACTTAACGACACATATGACAATAAAAGACATCTTCCAAGAGTCTCCCCACACTAAAGGTGGTATAATGGTCGGTAATACGAATGCGATGATGATTTTCAGTGGAATGAAATACCTGTTGAAATAAAAAAAATAGTTATATTAACTGTTATAATCACTCAGTTATATTAACACATAATATAACAATTTTTATTGCTGAAGAAATTAAAATATATACATTATAAATATAATTAATATTATACTGGATCGCCTGTAGTTTTTCGAATTATCGCATTCTCTGGTATTAATATAAATTGTAGAATTATAGGTATGAAAACATTATACGATAAATGATCATTATAGAAACAATAATAACAGGAGGCGTAGATAGAATGTTATTGCACCTTCAAAATAATTTTTAAAAATTTTAATATTTATTTATGTTTTAAATATAAAAAATAGCGTGATCTTTTTCTGCGTCGAAGAGTCTTAAGCAGGGATGCATCATGTCCTCAACCCTGATTAAAACCCTGATTGACCAAGCAGTGGTCTCATATAGCAGAGATGACCTGGTAGTAGTGATGGAGGCTCAGAAAAAGGGATACCGCCTTTGGGGTCAATAAATAAATTTTGATAAGACCGAACTCGTGTCAATAAACTGCAAAGATGTCGCGTACCTTGATGAAAGCATTTGTAAAAATGTAGACTCCTTCAAATACCTAGAGTCAATGATAGTTAGGAATGATGCTTCGGAAACCAAGGTTAGGAGGAGAGTTGGCCTGGCGAGAAGGGTGACTAGAATGTTGCACCCAGTCCTCTGGAATACGGTAATTTTAACGGACAACAAAAGGCACATTTTTAGGAGTATTGTCAAGCCCTCCCTAAGCTGAGCCGCAGAAACATGGACTCAACCCCAAAATACAAGCGCCGGAGGTGGAGATTAGGAGCAGGCTACGGATGACCGAAGGATTTCCGTAGAGTATTCAGAGGAACAGACTGGAATAGTATGGGCACTGTCAGCGAAAGCCTGAACGTAAGTGGCTGAAGAGGCTTCTGATGTGGGTAAAGCCAGGAAGATGGAGGAGAGGAAGAACCCGAATCCCGTGGAGGGACTGTGTGGAGGAGGATATGGCCGGCGGGGGACTTATGGAGGAAGATTGGTGGGATCGAGAGAAGTGGAGAGACGCTCTGATTTGTTCGGGCAATCCATTGAGGGATGAAGCCTGCAAAAGTAATAGTAATATTTTAAATATACGTTTATCGCACTGATAGTGCATTGTACTGCTGTTCTAAGGGTCTCAGCTGTTAATTATTATTAGCAGGATAATTATTTATTCTTTTCTTTCAGCTGTGGAGCGAACCTGGAATTAAGTAAACCTCTTTGGACTTACCCAGCATCAATAAAGTACATAAAAAAAAAAAGATGAAAAATTTGGTGGCTGAGCATGGTCTCGGCCTAATCATCCTTGCATAACCGTTATCCCCGCGACCTCCCCTCCTCCCTCCCCCTCTCCTTATATTATTTTCGAAAAATGGAACAATCTCATTTTTGTTTGTCTTTAATATAATTTAGTGCCGGGTAAATTTTTATTTTAACGGATTAGTAACTGTAAAATATGTTTTTGAGCAATAAACGAACCCTTCACGAAATAAGTAAAGTTATTTTTAAGTTTGGGACTTAGTAATGTTTAATTTTCCTCACCAAAATTAATGATATTGACACCATAGATGTAAATTATGGATGTTAGTATTTTTGATGAATGTTATATTTGAGAAACTTGGGGTGAATAATTTTAGGTACTTTAATATAAGTAAGAAAAGAAAATAACAAGCTGTCTCTTTTTTCAATGGAAAAGGATACAAAATATAATGTTGCATTCTTCCAGTGACTTGAGAGTGTGAAAAACATGTTTATTGTTTTGCTTTATAGATAAACCTTCACTGAATAATATTTCTTGTATCTCATGTTGTTGTTCTTTAAACTTCTAACGCCCTCAAATCTTCTAATCATTACTAATAAATTTATATCCCTTGAATGAATCTGTCTTGCAACAGCCATTTTCCAGTTCTGGAAAAAGAAGAAGTCTCAAGATAATCCTTGAAGTACTTGTTTATATATTCATAAGAATTTGAAGGTGCCGTCGGATTACTCGCTTCTCTCCAATCTGCAATTTAACTAGTGATTCTCCTGTTGTCTTGTTATCCTTTAAGCCAGTGATTCCAAATTAGTAGTCCGCAGATAATGCCTAAGAGGTCTGCGAGATATCATTGGAAAATTAAAATCAATTCCAATAAATCCGAACAAATTACCTTTACCCTTCGGCGAAAACCTATGACCAAGTGCCCTACAGTGTCCTCTAATGATATTCCGCTTGTCCCGGTTGAACAGATCCGCTACTTATTTATCATTTCAGCATATTTACTTATTGTATTTTATACAGTTGTCAATTTCAATGAAAATATATTTTTTTAAATATATAATATTATTATTATCGATTTTATTCGCAACTGCGCATATATAATATTATATTTTAGATTAATCAGCATTTTTTAAAAACATGATATTAAATTTTGGAAACTTTTTTTTTATTGAGCAACTTCTATGACCACGACTGTATATTGTGTTTCTAAATTTTAGTAATGCAATGAGAGCAATTTTCTCGGATTTTAGTCGGTATAGCTTATACTATCTTAAAACTATGGATTATCTTCAAAACTTTATTTCAATCGTGGTAACTACATAGTTAGTCCATTATTTTAAGGTCTTATAATTGATTGAATGATTTGTAAATGGTAAGGTAATGGATATTCAATACTTTTCTAGATTATGTTTGCATTGAAATCTAGATTTGATTTATAACATGATAAAAGGAGATATTTGAGTTATCTTTAGAATTAAATGAGCACTGAAATTTCCGGACTTAAGTGTTCTTTGGATGACATCGGAAAAACACACACATCCGCGAAAATATTTCGTTGGGAACCATTGAATTAACGATAGCCTTCTATACTTCTTCGGGACCCAGTGGTTTAAGATCTCCCCTCGGAATATCTGTCTATTACCCGTCCTTAGTGGCTTCCTTTCTATTTAAAAGGTTCATGAAGTTGTCTTTCCATCGTACTACTATCTTCTTCTGGTCTGACAATAAGTACCACCTTTATCCTTGCCGCCACGAATCCGTGCCTAATATAAACATTAATTATGATGCATTGACACTTCGAAAGTGACTCACCTTATTTCATTTCCTTTTTTTTTCTTCTTAATTTTTTTCTCGGCTTATCTTATGCACTGCAGCCTCTTATTATGCTTTTTGTGCGCCGTCCATTCTCCTATTAATAGAGGCCTGTTGCCTTGGTGAATTTGACCAAACTATAGAGGTTAATCAGTTCATACAACTTGGGATCTATAATATGGTCGCTGCATAAATGGTGAAACCGTATTCTGGACTACTGCATACCTCATGATATGCAGTTTCATTTTCCTTCTTGCAAAATCTGCAAGTCGTTGAGGCCACCAACCCCGTATTATGGAGATGCTTCTTAACAGTGTCCTGTACCATATACAGTCCTGTCACTCTCCTCAGAGTTATCCTCTCCATTGAGAGTAGTGTACAATTTCTCTCTTTGCAGGGTCCCTCCAAAAATATCTTGGAGTGATGCTGCTTTCCAGTAACCCTCAAGTAGAGTCTATTGCCAGCAGCCGCCTTGATCAAACCTTTTGCCTAGCTGAGGCTTATTCCATACACAGGTTTAGGTGTGGAGTGTAACTGAATTGAACCCCTCCTCGCGAGGCTATCTGCTCTCTCATCTTATAAAATGCCTGACTGACGAGGCACCCAATGAACTCGGACCTTATTCAGCAGGACAAAGATTTATTTTACATTTCTCTATTAATTTGGACCGAGTTATTGAATTCACTCCCCTTACTTTTATTATATTTATGTATCAAATCATTAAACTCTACACATTAAACTCATATACATTAAAACTCTACACCCATTTATCGTAAAAATATATAAATACAAGTTATTTGTTATTTACATATTATAATACTTACACTTCTTCATTTATACACATTTAGACTCAATTTCCAAATCAAATACTTACTTCCTATGAAAAGTCAGAAGTGGATCGGTATCAATATCTGACATATCGACGGTCTTTCCCTTTTCGTACACCTCCGGATGCTTCCTCACCATGAGCCAACCCACGTGGGAGAAAAAGAATCCTCTTTTGACGTTATGTGGGTCTGCGTCTGTTTCGGAGAACTTGTGGTGCACCCTGTGGTCCCTCACCCAGTCGTAAATACTGTTCTGTAAGGAAAATTTAAGTTTTAAGTAAATATTAGAAGAATTACATTACATTTTTATCTACAACAATCAGTTAGTTTCATCGGATTTTCAACAGCCACCATTAACTTTTACAATTCCGTGTATTAAATAACATTTTTTCTAAAATCTTTAACTATCCAACGGTATATTTTACATCTATACTACTATTCTTGTGTTCAAATTTGTTGCGCTTTTCTCCTTTAGTTGTTTATCGAATTCGCTCAACTTGCATACTTTGCTGTTATTTATCGATGCTAATAAGATGATGTACCTATCTTTTTTTTTTAAATCTACAAAATTAAAGAGGAAGAAAATTTAAAATATCGGCATGTAAGCAGCCCTATAAGACTATTTCAATTAGAACGAAACCTACATCAAATTAAAGCCCATTGAGTTTGACATTGATATAGCAAGTTTAATCAAAATTGTTTGAGCAGCAGAAAATCTTAAAAAGGTGCAAAATGCATTAAATAAAGTAGGACATTCGGTTAGCAGATTTGAGTGAAAGAGTTGCTGTAGCATCTCGTGCGTATAACTGTCTTAAATTATTAAATTTCAGTTTATTACGATTTTTAGTTTTTGCACTAGGCTTACCACATGCGGACATACACACAGACCTTTTTTCGGAACTTGGTCATTTGGACCCAGGAGATCCTAAAACGTGTATTTCCGTTGAAAACTGGAATTCGAAAAAATTTCGCTTACTATATGTTTCAGATATAAGTATGTGAAGGTAAAAAAGTTTTGGTGTTTTCTTAAAAATAATTTGGTTCTAAGAAACAAGAATTTGTAAGAATCATTGATTTAGCTCCCTCTGTCTTCATTGTTGTAAAAGTTGTAGAAGAAATGATTTGTTTTTAAAATATTAAAACTTTTAGCGCAGCTTTATACAATAAAATTAATATTTTAAATAGGTTGTTGATCTTTTATTTTTCATAGCATTCCGTTGCTCAGCAGCTCAGTTTATTGCTTACTGCTTATATTCTTAGAACCTTAAGAAATATTAATCGACTCATCGTTTCCGGTCCTATTTATTTCGTATTCAAAGCATTATTCCGTTTTGGCTGCAATATGCATTAGAGGAAGGTCGGCGGTGTATGGTCTCATTTGAAATTTAAATATTAATATTTAAATATTACATAATTAATTAATTTTAGCTTTTCAGATTTTATTTCAAGCAATAAAATTGGAATTAAAATGAAATATTGGAGTCTGCAAAAGTAGAAGACTAAAATTGAGTTTTTTTTTTTAACATGGGTCAATACAAGTTTTCAAATCTTGTGAGACCTTGATAAGAAAATTCGAGTCAAATTGTGGTAATTTTCTACTCCAGATAGGTAAAAATAAAATATTTTTCTAGGTCAATTAAAAAAAAATGTTGTTCTTTATATGAATATGTATACACATATTTAACAACATTTGCTAGAAAAGAAAGCTGTTAAGTATAACTGTTTTTTAAAAATATATATTTAAAGTGTTATGGTTAGGAACAGTAATACACATGTATGATATACCATTGGAAAGCCAAAGATTTTAGAAAATAATATTATCTAATACACAAGAGCTTGTAAAAGTTAATAGAGAGTGATGAAAAGCCGATAAAACTAAGTGATTATTTTAGATAATAATATAACATATTTTTTAATAAAACACATGTTTCTATAGAAATTCCATTTTACTAATTCTTTAATGACTTCACTCATTTTTATCTCTAGCTGTATTTTGAAAATTCTGTAATTGATTCTAAAAACTAAGGTAAGTGGAAGTCGTGTGCTTTTTTTTTTTTACCACCGCACCATATTTTTGTTTACACTAATTTCCTAGAAATATTTTATATGGCAAAACAACGTTTGCCGGGTCAGCTAGTACATGTATAATATACCGTTGGAAATCTAAAGATTTCAGAAAAAATATTATTCATCTACAAGCTTGTGAAAGTTAATAGTGAGTGATGAAAAGCAGATAAAACTAACTGATTGTTTTAGATAATAATATAAAATATATATTTTTTTTAACATCGGAGGGAAGGAAATTCCTGTGTTGCGCGCACCAGATTTTCATACTTTTCTTCAGTAAAATTCTTATTTGATCATTTAATGTGTGTATTGTAGGGTAAAGGATTCTCTGAGAACGCTCTGAATCCAATTCCGCTGAACAGTTTAACCCCTGCTGCATCAAAGGTGCCGCAGTTCCCAAATATGTCAGCCGTCTCTGGAACTCCTTAGCATTAATTATTTTTTGTATATAAATGTTTTTTTCTTCTGGAGGGGCAGCGCTTCTAACCACTATGTCAGGAGATAGGGGTTTCTTGTGACCTAACATCTGTTTTCCGATCCAATGAGATTTCAACTCTTTTAAACAGCTTCGTCCTCTTCTATCCCAGTCAATGATGCACGGCATACGCGTCATCAATTTGGAAAGTGTTAAAAATTGACTTGTCGAGCTCTTGGTAACAACAAACACACCTATTACATAATTGTTCATTTTTTCCTATCGGATCGATTTTTCACTATTCGAATGGTATATTCGACTGGTATTATGACCAGCGATACATACCTCACTAATACAACACATTTATTGATCTAATTTCAATTATCACCGACAGGAAAATAGACTTAAAAACATGTCAATATCTGAAATTCCTGTTAGAAGAAAGTTGAAAAGAAGGCGGGTGAGAGACCTCCTCTGCTAAATTAAAGGAAGAGGTGCAACTGGACAATTTCCTTCCCCATGCTTATCATGTCTGCTGCTTATGTTTTCTATAGCATATTTGCTCATTGTAAGATAACTTCCGACTCGTGCGAATATAAAAATATGAAGATATAGACAAAAATCAATTTAGATCCTAATCGGGAGCAAACAATTTAATAAAAATAAAATAAAACTCAAGCCTGAAAATTCCAATATATAACATTAACACTACGGCATGATCCATGCCCACCAGTTTACTTTGAAAATCACCCGTTACATCAAACCAAAAAGGTCACATTCTTTAGATTAACTTTCGAAGAATACCATTGGGTCCACAAGTTAAGAATAAAAGCCAGACTTTAAAACTACGACAAAGACTGCTATAATATTTACATAAAAGAAGAGAAAATCTAATCTGTACCGCTTTTTGCTAAAATTTATATTAAACCTTCAAAAAAGGGCACATTAATATAATTTAGACATTTCAATCAAAATATCTACGCCTGGCAATATTGTCCCTCAATGTGCCAATCCAAACAATTATTTTTCATACTATAAAATTAATAATATTATTTATTATAATATTAAATAAATACAATTATTGTTATTATCAATGATATTAAGGATACCTTTAGCTGGAAATTATGTGTGTTTATTTACTGTTTATTTTAAAAATGTATTAGTGTTTTTAACCAAAAAACGCGGGAATAATTTTTAAAAAAAGAAAAGAAAGAAATTGATATTTTACTTTATTGATTAATTGAGTTATTTTTGAAGAAAGAGAAAAATATTTATACAGTTTTAGAATCAGAAAAGCATGATAAAAAGAAAAAAAAAGAATTGGTCTATATATTCAAGTCAAATTATAATGGTTTAATTCCACCAAAACTAGGTTAATTATTGAAGGTCTAAGAGAAAATTTGAAAAGATTAGCATCTAAAAACAGCTATATAAACAGTCATATCCTAATACAGTTATTTGGAAATAATAAATAAACCATTGTGTGATTATTTGCAGCGTTTGTCAATTTCGAACCATATCCTAGTTACTTAATACGCGTATTTTGTTTTATTATATTGAAAATTCATCCAACCTATTTTTCACTGATACAAATACAACTAAATACATTTATTTACATATATAATATCATACTTTTCATAACAGAATTTAATTCAAATTAAATATATTATGTTTTATGATTAATTTTAAAATGTATTTTACTTCTTTTAATTACATTTAAGTTTCAACATAAACATCAATATACAACTATGTAAGCACCGAGGCTATTTTTAATGTTGTCGGCAATGATAATATGTTATTATTTTGAAAACATCTTCCAACTCGCGTCAGAGCCATCGATTTCCTTTTCAAGGCTGAAGACGGTTGTTTCATATTGTTATCTAGTTTTATATAAGGTATTATAAATACAGATATTAAGAAGACATGTGACTCGGCTAGCATCCGATCGAAAATCTTTATCTGTATCGCTAAAATTATTAAGATAACACGTGACTCCTCGGTGGTTCCCCGTATTGCGTTTTCTACTGACCCATCAACTTCTGTTCTAGTGCCAACGTGACCTGCTGCTACCCTCATGATTTCGGAAAACGATTATTCCTCTGTCATTTATTATTACTAAGAATGATTCGTTAATAATATTCTAACTTCGGGAGGATCACTGTGTTATAGAATCTGCCTTTAATCAACTCAGGGAATATGTAAATTTATACGATCGCTAAGTAACATGTGTTTTAGTTTTGTTCCAGAGAGTTTTCGATGGTTAGGATTTTACAACTATTCGATACGGGAGCGGGTACGTACAAAAATTTTTAAGAGATAGAAAATACATTGATGTGACTCGATCTATTCGAAAATCCCCCAACCGACTTTATTTTAAAAACAAGCAAGTCCTTTAAAAACGCTTTTAAAAATTTTAGTTTTTTCCAAACGGTACAACGAACACATTTAATTACACCCCAAAACACACTAATGCATCTTCTTCCAAGAAATAATAAAAATTGGTGCGCGCAACACGCGACTTTCACTTATCACCGTTGTTAAAAGAAATTTAGGAATTTTTAAATATTTGTTTGTTTGTTTGTTTATTCGTTTAACGTCACTTTATGCTACTATGGCTAATCGGACGGACGATGCTACGGTGGAAGTCCTAAATTTTGCCTATCCAGATTTTATTAGGATAGGGATCTTTTACGAGTGCCTGACATCGCACAGGCTCGGGACCACCTTTTAACGTCCCCTCCGAAGGACGGCATAACTAAGGATTTTTTATTCCCATTAAAAAATCCTAGAGCCACCCGCAGGTTTGAACCCGCAACCTTTGGCATAGAAAGCTGTTATGCTAGCAACTACGCTATGGGTGACCCCTTTTAAATATTTAAGAGATGAAAATAAATGATTAAAAAATTAATTTAATCGAGTTTCAATAGAAACATATGTTTTACAGAATAGTCTAATTTATTATTAACTACGACAGTCAGTTTACTTATCGGCTTTTCATCAGTCTCCGTTAACTTTTACAATTTTCTGTACAGTATAATTTTTTTTCTAAAATCTTTAATTTTCCAACGATATATTATAAATCAATATTACTGGTCTTATGTTAAAAACACGAAATTTGCGTACAAAAGTATGTTTGCTCTTTTCTCCTTTAGTTATTTATGAAATTCGTTCAACTTCTTTATTTAGCCGTTTTGTATCAATGCTAATCAGATGATATGGACAATTTTATAAAATATACAAAAATTACTCTAGAGGAAGAAAATATCGGTATTTAAGCCCTCTACAACTATTTCAATCACAATGAAACCTACATCATATTAAAGCTCATTGAATTTTACATCAATATAGCGAGTTTAATCAAAATCGTTTGGTCCTTTTTCTGGAATTCGAATATTTTCACGATCTCAATACTTTCTCTTACTATATATTTCACATATAGTTAATTAAAAGTAAAAATAGTTATTAATATAGTTAAGAAACAATTTTAGGTATTAATGTGAAAATAATAAATGAAATTGGTTTAAATATAAATTAATGAGTTATTTTTGCGTTCCTTGCTTAAAGGATTTCCTAAAATTAATAAAGTATCTTTTAGAATTAATCGTCTCAATTCTTGCTCTACCATTTGTTTGGTTTATTTAAGTACCAAGACAAAGAAAACTAAATGGAGGAATATTAGGCTAATATTTAACACTTAAATAATTTAGATTGTTTGTGAGTAAGCGCACACGCGAAAACATACATACATAAAATAGATAAATAGACAGAACATAACTAGGGTCAACATTTACTTATTTACAAATGCCTCTATTTTTCGAAATTGTACGGATGTCTAAATTGTGTTTTATAAATGTCTGTGTTAGTAATGCAGTATGTCAGGTTATTGTTAGCTTAACGCAGATAAACTATGTTGGTTTCTGAGGTTATTAAATGTTTTTTGTCTCATCCTTCCTATACAAGTATTTTATAAAGTTTTCAATTAATAAACACCAGAGGAGTAATCAAAGGTAGTTAGTTTTGGTGAAAAAATATTTTTTTTTTGGAATGAAAGCAAGGGGATTTTACTGATTCCGTTTAAAACAGACCTATCGTGCTATCCTTAAGTTTACTAATGGACCGATTGAGATTGAATCTGTTAAGCCACCTCGAAATTTTGACTCGTCCAGACCAAATTTGAACCAGGGCCGTTGCTAAGGTGGTACTTTATAAGTATAGTAATAATATATTACAATATTTTAATTGTATAATCACTTGTAAGTATTTAGTTTATGTAGTAGTATTTTAAATTAGTCATTTGTTCTCAGTGGTTATTATACACCATAATGTACTGATTTTCAATAATTTTAATATTTGTAAATACAAAGTAAAGTACTAAGTATAGTTAATTATTTAATCTGTTTAGTAATTTTATATAACTTCGAATGAACTAAATACTGCACTATGTGCACTTCAAAGTTTAAGCCTCGCATAATTGATACGCAAATCAAGACGATAACATTAAGATTTCTCAATTCTGTAACACTGATACTACGTGCGTTGAAGTATTATATGATAACTTTATTTATTTCATAATTAGCGTTTATTTTGGTATCAAACGAGATATGAACGTGGATCTTTAAATAATATTTCTTATTTTAAATAATCTTACTTTAATCGCTATACTTTTATTCAAGCCTCACCCTTGGCATATTGATAATTGTGTAAAGCGTCCCCTATTGCGAAAATGATTATACTTTTAAGGCACAAAGTTATTTGAAAAAATAAGTGATATCCTTTGAATCATAATCACTTATTAAACATCCATTTTAAGCATCAATACTATGGCCCTGTACGGATTCATTTTTGATGAAATTTTTCATATATATTATTCGGTCCATGTGACAAAATAAAATTGCAAATAATACATAAAATATTAATTACGAGATGAATAAATTCACATTAAAAAATGTTACCATTAATAAAATGCTAGACCCATATATTATATAATATATAATATACATATACAACATATATTATTTTGTATTATATAGTATTATAATATATATGCTAACAAGTCATATATTCATTTATTAGTACTACATTCTACCACATAAGAAACTGTGACCGAAATCATATGATATTTAGAATATAGAAATTCTGTAATTATAATTACATTCATTTACCTATATATGAAATATATATTAAGGGAAAGCATTGCGATCGTGCAAAGTCTGGAATTCCTGTTTTAAACGGAAAATGTTTTAGAGTTCTCTGAGGCCAAATAACCGAGTCCCATAAAAAGGTCTGTTTATGTGTCCGTGTGCTTGTGTGTCCATGTGTGTGTGCATGTGGTTAGTCCAGCCCGAAAACGAAAAGGTCTACGAAATTGAAATTTCATATTTGAGACAACTATACACTCGAATTGTTACACCGACTTTTCACTAAAATCTGACCGGATGAGATCTGGCTGACTTTATGCTATGCTTTTTGCACCTTTTTACGATTTACTAAAAAAAGGCAGTTACGATTTTGATTAAACTCACCATATCGATGTAAAATTTAATAAGATTCAATATGATATAAGTTTCAGTTTGATTGAAATAGTCTGCTTAATGATAAATTTTAAATGACACAAGGCTTAAATGGCAAATTTTTTCATCTTATACCACTAAAGTACCTTTAATTTTGTACATTTCAAAAGATTGACCATATCGTAGTCATTAATGACTTTTAATTTCTATATTAAACCATAAAATAAAATGTGGGGCTAGAAGATAAAATTATTATTTAAAAAAATATGTAAATTAATGATATAGTTAGATAATTAAGATGTTAATAGTATCAATAAGTAAAAGGATATTCATATGAAGTAAAAGATAAGAAAAATGAATAATTTAAAATAAATAAAATGTACGTATTCATCAATACTTTCCTTGTTTACGAGATTAGTTTGTTTCCTTTTTTTTACTTAAGGATCTTGAAATATCCGAAGATCGGGTATATATGTTACTGAGTAACTTTTTTATGCATAATAATTTTAAATATTTGTATTTATTTTAATTTAAAGTGGATAACCAGTAATGATTAATGTTAGTTACGCCATTTATGTTCATTAGCAGATTCCATATGTGTATGGCTTTCTATGAAAACGATAACAAAAATATTATCTGTCCATGAATAATATGCATCATGGGCAGTTGTGTAAGTCTTTTATGATAGCATTTTCTGCATTAAACCGATACATACTAAGCAATATTTAATTTTTTTTTTCAAAAGGTGATGTCTAATAAAATGATTGCTGCCTGAATGTTGCAATTGTCAAAAACTTTTAATTTTTAATTATATAGTCTATTTATAAATTATAAATCGATTCCAGGAGTTTAAAATGAGATGTTTAGAGTCAGTCTAAAAACATGATGCTTAATTAAAATACCGATCTGATATTTATCGACAGAATTTAGACATTTCTAGGAAATAACATAAAAGTCATATAATCCTCAGAATTCTCCAATAGTTTTTCAGTACAATCACTATTAATCTTTTGCGGGATTAAACGATTACAGAAAATATTGGATTATGTTTTTTAAATAAGGTTCTAAATCCAACCTGTTGGCAGTCATCTTCATAAGTGGTAATGTTATATATTTATATTAAGTATGTTATATAAAAATAACGTTTTCAAGATAATAGTCTAAGTAAAAACTAGGTAAAATCCAATATTTTGTTTATCTTTGTTATCGTGGCCATATGACACCCACGAAGTGAGTGATCCTTGTCCTGCTCAACAGCTATGTGGAACACTTTTTACCAACACTTGTCAAGTCACTTAACAATCTATCAGAGAATATTTTTTTAAAACACTAAAAATAGTTTAAAGAATCGAGACGTTGATTTCCAAAAGGTACTAAACAACATTTTTTTTTTAAATTGATATTTTGGCTTATTTGTTTACTAATGGTTTATTGTTTGTTTATTTATTTAACGTCCCTTTTTGCTATTGTGGCTAATCGGACGATGCTACAGTGGGAGTCCTGAATTTCACCTATCCAGGTTTTAATTAGGATCTTTAACGAATACCTGACATCGCACAGTCTCGAGACCACCTTTTAACGTCCGCTTCGAAGGACAGCATAACTAAGGTATTTTTTTACTCCCATTAAAAAATCCTAGGGCCACCTGCGGGTTTGAACCCGGGACCTTGGGCTTAGGAGGCTGTTATGCCATCCTGATACAGGTAACCCCCACTAATGGTTTAGTTTTATCTAAATCCGTCATCAGGTTTTATCTTAAAAACGTAGAAATCCTTTAAAAACGTATTTGAAAATTCCATTTTACTCCAAAAGGTACTAAATCCTCTGTAAACAGATAACCTTTCCTTTCATTTCCTTCCAAAATGTACTATATTTCCTACTAACCTAGCACCTAACCCTGTAATATATCACCATTAATTTATTGTTTTCTTCATTTTGTGCATTTTTATTGGTTCATTTAGTACCTCTTGAATCACTGCAATTATTTTGATCTATAGTTTTAACCTAATAATCAGTTTATAGGCTGTTTCAAACAACTTCATTGCCTCGCTTCGGTTCTAGTAGGTTAACCCAATAAAAATAAGTTTTTTCATAGTATTTCTTCTTGCAACAACAAAAATTGATAAAAAATTTTAAGAAACTCACAGTTTAATGGAATAATGGTGTTTTATCTAGCAAATGGTTGTAATTAAAATTGCCCGACCTTGCTAAATATGAGAAGAAAAACCGTGCCTGATGAAACCTAATAGAGTTTTTTTTTTAATGTAAAAGGCCGAAATAAAAGTTATTTATTTATCAGTCTTTATAGTTAAATATTTTTTATTATTAGTTAATAATATAAATGCATTTGTTAAATTCACGGACAGAATAATTAAAAATTCAAAACAAATTTCATAATTACGTAATTTCTTACTATTATAGTGTCAAAAATAAATAAAAGGTCTTTTGAATATTTGCTATCTTTATGAAGATTAGACAATAAAACCCATTTAACCAACAATGAAACATATTTCTCAGAGTGATAATAGGAAAATATACAAAGCTTAGTAATTAACATCATGAAGACGTTAGTTTGAATAATGTTGTATGATGTAGGTTATGAGGACTGTTGTCTCGCGTTATACTCCTCCAAAAAGTACTATATCCCTTTTAATTTGTCCAGAAAGTACTATATCCACGTTTCATTACAAAAAGTATTATATCCATATTATATAGTAGAATAAGTCATGGGATAAGTGGAACGCAATAAGTTAATATGCAGTTTGTTTATAAGATATTATAAAGGTTTGAGAAGGAGCTACCCATTCGTATCTCTTCAATGAATAATGCATATTAAATTATTCCTTGTCTATCTTCTGTTCTTAATTTTTTAAAGTATTTCTAAATGTTAGCTTTTTGGTTTATTATTTTCAATAAGGAGTCTTTGTAATCGACCAGAAAAAAATAACTCCCTCTAAAAATTTGTTGAGGCCTTAAGTTAAAGATACGTTAAACCTGAATAACGTTCGCCGTACGAATTTATTAATAACAATAAAAAAAAAAAAATTATCGTTCAACATTTTAAACAATATTTATTTGTTCGTTATTGTTAACCGATTGAGAATTGAGTTCCCTACAAAACAAAAAAAGAAATATTAAAATCGGTTAATAAATAGCAGATGTACAGCGTTTTGAACTTAGCAGTAGTGATTGACCAATTCCCTTGAATGTCAATTTACAGTGTTGCTCTTAAGTCTCTCTTAAGCTCTTTGATTAATTTATTGTTGTACATATAAGTTAATTTATATAAACTGTAATACCATAATATAATTATTTCAAAATGATAAATCATTGTGTAATAATTTCTTAATTTGATATTGTCTTTTGGTCAGAAATAGCTTTCCTCGAATTAACTCCAGATTTTTACGTGCCTCTGTTGTCGTATTCCATGGCCTTAGGTTGCCCCCGTCTGAGTTTTTCACTATAAATGATAATATAATATAAATGAGTCACGCATCATGCACAATGTAATGATGAAGCTTAAAAAAAAAAAAATGTGCACTAATGATTAAAATCGAAGCCGCCGCTTGCTGGATTCACGTGAAGTGGGGGTTTCTCTACGAGTGCCCTAAAGATAAGAAAAGAAATTACTATCTTATGACAAGTGTTCCGGAAATGTCCAGATTACATAAATGACACTGCAAATTTATTATCTAGAGGTCAAATTTCATACTATCGCAGGGTGACATGATTTAGTTGCTAATTAATTTATCTTAACGATCTAAAATGTACACAATTATTGATCTTTCATTAGCGAAGGTAAGGAAGCCTTGTATTTTTCCTTTTTAATTTATATGTTTTTGCAAAATGTTATATCGATAACACCTATCGGGCTCAGTAAATAATAAGGGTTCGTACTGTTTCTGTTCTAATGGTTGTGCTAGGAAATAATTTTACTGAGTTCGCTCTAGGCTGTCTGATTATTCTAAACTTTTGGGTTCCTGCTGTATGGAGGCTGGTTTAGCCGCAGGAGGGTTTTCCGACTACAGGTTAAATTTATAGCTGATTTTACAGAATAATTTTTAACACTTTTCTCTACCCACTAAGCTACCTCGTTCCTCAGCTTATTCATTAAAAGTATAGTTAACATAAGATGCGAGCATTCATTAAGTGAAAAAAAAAAGAAATTAAAACAATTATTTCAGTTTCCGTAACTGTTATAAAGAAACATGCCAAGGTCGCATCCTTTAAATTCTTTCAATTGTATCATTAACTGAGAAAATAATAAGAAAACTTCGTGACAAAAAATTGTCAAACTTTTGTTTATTATAATCATGACCTCACGGCGAACGTAAGCCCATTTTACTGATTATATAACTGTTTATCCCGCAAAATGTGTTCTGCATATGCTAAACTCAATTTTTCACCATCCATTTTTATTATTCAGTATTATATATGAAATATTACACGGTCACTAATATTTTTATATTGCCTTCTACTCGATGGCAAACTTCCCGCCTTGCAGCTGACATAGCCCGGTTTAATATAACCACAGCAATTGCAGGCGCCGCTAAATAAGATATTACGCGGTCACTAAAAATTTGTTATATAAAGGAGATTTCGGGTTTAAGATCATATGAAATTTTCTGCAAAACGCTAAAACAGAGTATTGTAATTACTGGCCAGGTACTAATTTAATCGAATTTGAATTTTCTCATGGCATCTTCTATATATGTAGGATTTCAAAGAAAAAATAAATATTCCTTCTATTTTTAAGAATTAATAAAAAATATAAATATCCAACGTTTAAAACAGTACTTTGGTTCCAGGAATTAAGTTTTAATGAGAGAAAATATTTCAAGTTTTTTTTTTTTTTTTGTGGAATAATTTAGAGTATTTTTAGGAGTATAGGAACTCTATACAAAACTCTATACACACTATACTTTATCTTCAAAACTAACTGAGTTATATGAAAAATATCAATTTTTTATTTTCTTTTTTCTCTTTTATATAATTATTAAAAAACAACAATGATTTTTTTTTCTATCTTCGGAAATAACGGAGTTTTTTTTGTTATTTATAATTAGTCCCTTTTTTTAGTCAAATAACACTAATAACTTTTTTCTCTATCCTCAAAAATAACGGAGTTATTGAATTAAATCACTTTTAATTGGCCGCCATCTTTAAAATAACCAGCTATTATCAACGTCTAGATGTTAGAACCATCATTGCATGCCCTAGTATTTTGGTAGTGACTTTTTAAAAAATTGGTCCATTAGTTTCGAAGAAATGCCGGGCAAACCGATTTTTTAAACTTCTTTATTCGGGTTCTACGTATCTTGAAACGTTGCCCTCAAATTTTGAGGGAAGGGAGAACAATTTTTTTTTCTCGATTACTTAGGTTCATTATTTAAAATAATAGACAAAAAGTAATATTTTATGTTATTATTCGAATTTATTTTTTTTTAAATATGACTTCCTCCTCTCCCGCTACTTCCGTAAACTTTCACAATACCTCGATCTCATGAATTTTCACCTACCTCTTCTTAGGTAGCACGGCCTTAATTAATAAAGTAGGCCATCTTTGAGCACCTGAGTAACTACCAAAAATACTCTAGACACCGCTCCTCAGAGTGACAAGTTTTCACAGGTTTTAGACGCTAGTTTTTGAGCGACTTTAATCCAAAGTCCACGCGATACTGTTTTGTTTAATTTTCTATTAATTTTTCTCCTTATTGTTAAGAAAAATCTGTATTCTCATTGCTAACGGTAAAAAACAAAACTGAAAAAAAAAACCAGTTACCTGTCCAGAAAGAGTGAAACAGAACAGAAGAAATATTTGGAAAGGCAGTTTTGCTTTGTAGGCCTTGTGGGACCAGAGCCTGTGTGCACCTCCTGTAACTCCTAGACCTCCCATAATGCACGTGAACCATCCTGAAAATATATGAAAAATGTTTCGATTAATATATATTCATTACGTATAAAAATATATTTAATAATATTTATATATATATATTATATATATATATACATACATTTATAAATATATAAAATAATAATATATAAATATATAAAATATAAATAAATATAAATATATAAAATATAAATAATATATAAAATATAAATATATAAAATATTAAATATATAATTAAATATAAATATATAAATATAAATAATTAATATATAAATATAATATATATATAATATACAATATATATATATATATATATATATATATATATATAATATATATATATATATATATTCATTTAGCATTTTACACTCCGTAATGTATTGATATGCATTAATCTAATTAATAGTAAAATCTTGGAAGTTTAAGTATAATATGCTTCTTAAAAGCGTTATTAATGCTTCTAGGCTTAAAGCGATTTTTTGCTATTTACTATAGATAATTTAAGCTTTCTATATGTTGAGCCAATAAATATACAATTATGTTACGTTTCGAGAATTTAATGTTCTCATATTTATACCATTATGAAGCAAGATAGTGTCCTTCATAGAACTATGTGAATTTTACAATATCTATAGGAGCACTTAAAATTTTGTAATATTGACTCTTTGATATTAATGTTGTTTGTTCTGTTGATAAATTAAGGTTTTTAAGGGTGTTGAGGACTTCTCAATAAATATGCAATTATGTTCAAGTGATGAGAATATGAAAATAATAAATTCTCGAAACGTTGAAACGTCGCATAGACCTATGTAGATATTCTATGTAAGACACTATGTACAATGTACACTATCTTGCTTAATAATGGCATGAGTATGCGGACAATAATTTCTAAAAACTTATATGCTTTTTGACTTGACCTCAAGACCGTTAGAAAATATTATATATCTATATCTATCTATATATATATATATATATATATATATATATATATATATATATATATATATATATACATATAAATATATTTTATTTTTTTATTTTTTTTTTTTTATCGCGCGACAGTCCGTGTAGGCCCTTGGCCGCGTGGTGTAATCTGCAGGGAGAATACACATACTCGATGAAACTTTGTGCGGTAGGTCATCACTCCCTATGCCTATTTTTGTGAGTGGCCACCATTTGGCTGACGGGTCTCACATATCCAGGGGAGAGGCTGTGAGTGAATTCCCATTAAGTAAATGCTTGAAAAATTCCCTCTCCGGGGATTCGAACTCGCAACCTATAGCGAGACTAGTGCGCTAGCCATAAGCTTCGGGCTCCCATATATATATATTTAGCTCTTTATAATCACAAATAAAATAAACCTTTTTTAAAAGGTATATGCGAAATACTAATCAATTGCTATAGAAATTAAAAAAAAAAAAAAAAAAACTGTATTCCCCTTATTTAAACATTCCTTAAAATATGAAAATCGGGCATATCCTTCGAAATAGTAAAATATCCTTTACGTGCCAACCTACCCTTCTCCCATATATGGACAGTTAGACTTATGCTATTTCGGACCGGGAAAGTATTTATATTAAAAAGTGTCCTTCTTAGTGTGGTAATCCTTGTTATTGAATTATTTCGACTCGCATTCTTTTAATAGGAGAATCGAGTCAAAGTTGGTGTTTCCCTTCCATTTCGAATCGTCCCCTAGGTACAATTTGTCAATTGTTGTGAATCCTTTTAACGAGAGTGGATACTTTAAGTCCTTAAAATATGAAAATCGGGCATATCCTTCAAAATAGTAAAATTAGTTCTTCGTTCGTGACAGCAATACATGTTCCGTACCTTTTTGAGTATTTCAATTTAGAGTTGTCTTGTCATAGTCATATTTTTCTGAATGAACTGATTGTCGGATACGGCAATAAGAAAAAAAAAAATGTCAGTAAATATGTGTACTTCTCGATTTTCAATCGTTGTGTTTCGGACAACTTAATTGAAATACTGGTATTTTATCTCAATTTGGAAATTGGTAAAAAATGTCCGGTACCAGTTGGATCTTCTCTTCCTGATACCGACTATTCTTAGTGACCTCAGATGTCCTGTCGACCCTGACCAGATTCAATGCATGAATGTTGACCGACTAGTGTCCTTGAGTCCGATTGTTTTTAGGTATACCGACGGGAATGACCCTTAGCCGGCTGGGACCTGTTATCGAACCAGTTGCTGTACCAGGAAAGAAATTGTGTTTCAAAAGAAACATGAATTTCATTAAATAATCTATTATATTATTATCTACGAATATCGTTAGTATTAGCATCTAGGTTAGTTTTATTAGCTTTTCATCATTCTCCGTTAACTCATTAAGTTTTGCATGGATATAGAGAGTTTAATAGTTACAGCCGTTTTTGAGAAAATTGTAAAAATGTGCAAAATAGATGGTATAAAGTGGCTCTTCTGATTAGCTGATTTTGATGAAAAAGTTGTGTTATTGTTGAATGAAAATTAAATTTGTTTATCAAACAGTAACTTCTTTTTTTTTTTTTTCTTCCAGATAGTTTGAATCAATAAATTATTTTGTCGAATTAAACATTTTGAATTTATTGAAAACATTAATAATTAAAGCTGCATTAATAAGGTGTCACCATATTTTCCCTATCTATAATAATAAAATATATTAAATTGTTGCCACAATAGATATAATTAGTTAGCCTTTGAGAATTACAGGAAGGAATTAGTCCGGCTGGCAGTCAGGAGTTCCAGCTATTTATTGTCTGCCAACGTTTCGGCACCTATTGTGGGTCTTCAGGGCTAAAAAGATACAAAAGGAATACAATGTTTTAAAAACATTAATTTTTTCCTATTTTTTGTGGACATTGATATTTTTGCACATTATCTTAAGTCATAATTTGTTCTGTAAAGCCCTTTTATTAGTATAATATGTTATGTATTTGATTACTCCATATCTTTACCCTTCTATTTCTTGTTTTAAGTATTGATATCCTCTAACTCAATAGAATGTGAGATTTTTTTTTTTTATGATATAATTTTTAGTAATTTATATACCTTTTTCTTTCTGTATTCTCTTTAATTGTTCTTTCACATATACACGTTTCCATACACTCATTGTAGTTCTTTTGTATCTTTTTTAGCCCTGTTGATGACCCACAAACGTCAGGATTTAAACGCTGGCAGACAATAAATAGTTAAAACTATTTAATCGTTTTTCTTTCACAGACCGCTACCTGGACTAACTTCTTCCTGTATTTCTCAACGGACAACTATTAATATTCATAATTATACTATATTTATCAGTAGTAGTAGTTGTAATAGTCTTTATAGAACATTTAAAAAAAAACTCCTAAAATTAGTAAAGGGGGTTCTGCGCTTGCGCTAGTTCATTAACATACGTCGTTATATCGTCTCTTCTTTATGAACAGTTTTTAGTGTGTAATAATTGTTTTTATTACATATAAACAATTAGTGATTGTGCAACAACATTCGTTGTCAACAATGGACTAATCCTACTGACTGCAAGTAGTAATATTTACGATTACTTAGTTGTCGTATGAAGTAGAGCTGAGAAGCCTTATCTTTTTCGCCATATTGCGATCCCCACTCAGCTTCCTCAGCTTGCCAGTCTTCCACTGACCCCTGGAGGGGCCACGTCGCGCTCCGGACAACAAGGTCAAGGTCGCGCGGACGTATTTTTTTTGTTTTATTTTTTATTTATTTTTTTTTATTTTTATGTATCAATGAGATACTACCACCAAGTCATGGCGGGAAAGGCAAGCATTAAACGCTCCAGGTCAGCTGGCTCTTCTGCTTCCCCGGTCAAGCAAAGGCAAAGACGTAATAACAAACGCCCTACGCCCCCCTCATCAGCTGCTTCTAACGAACAGGAACCACAACCCGGGACTTCATCGCAAGGGATGACTGAGGAATCTCCCTTTTTTACTCCTAACCCCTACCAAGTACTCCATATCGAGAAAGAGGTCATGGAATCAGAATCTACACCGAGAGATCCCCGCCCTCCTCCCATATTTGTTAAAAATATAAGAAATTTTCAACTACTATGCACCCAATTAAATAAAATCATTGATAACAAAAGCTACACATGTCTAACGCGTATCAATGACACAAAAATATCACCCGATTCAGCTGATGTGTACCGCAAAATAGTAAAATATCTTAGTGAAACAAAAGCTGATTTTCACACGTATCAGCTAAGAGAGGAGAGGGCATTAAGGGTGGTAATAAGAAATTTACACCCCTCTACACCAGCTGAGGAAATAAAGCAAGAACTGACGTCTCTTGGGTTCAAAGTGCGTCAGATAACTAATGTCATGAAAGATATTATAGAAGAATCAGGTGACAGGAGTAAAATTCCTTTACCTCTATTTTTTGTGGACTTAGAACCGTCTCCAGGAGTAGAAAAAATTTATGAAGTGGAAAAACTCTATTACACGAGAGTAAAGATTGAAAAGCCCTATGTAAAAAGAGACATTATACAATGCCACAATTGTCAAGCATACGGCCACACGAAAACGTATTGCCACCACATACCGCGCTGTGTTAAATGTGGTGAGCAGCACAAGTCTGAGCAGTGCAATAAATCTCGGATAATCCCAGCAGTTTGCGCTCTGTGCCACAAGGGACATCCGGCGAATTACAAAGGCTGCGAGATTTACAAAAATCTCAAGTCAAGATTTCTGAAGCCCCAGCGCCAAGAGGAGACTAGACCGAGGAGAAACCCATCAAAATTCGTCGACCCGACAGTTTCGTTCGCCCAACAACTTGGTGGTGGTGACCAGTCTACTCAGTGTGAGGCCACGCCGGTTCAACATACACTCAAGCATCCCGAACCTGAATCTCAAACACCTCAAAATTTTAATTCTCAAAAACTTCCCCAGCATCAAATTTCTCCTATCCCTCCTCCATCAAATGTCACAGACCTCACCACTTTAATGACATCATTCATCTCAGAAATAAAATCAATAGTTATGCCTCTGATATCAGTCCTAACAAACCTAGTATCAAATTTAATTCCTGCCTTGAAAAAGCCCTAAATGATTCCATCCAACTCCATTTCCATTCTCCTCTGGAATGCGAATGGTGTTCGAAATCATATTAATGAACTAACTTTATTACTACACGACAAACGTATTGACGTAGCTCTTATCACTGAAACACGACTAACTAACAAACGATCATTCAACATCCCAGACTACCAAATATACCGAACTGACCATCCCGATGGAACAGCTCATGCCGGCACTGCTGTCATCATCCATCGCTCCCTCTCCCATAATTTATTACCCTTACCAGTCCATAACTTCCTCCAAACCACTGCTGTAATTATACAAACCCGTCATTTTCCTATAACAGTAGTTGCAGCATACTCTCCTCCAAAAATACCTATTTCCGAAATACAATTTAATTTATTCCTTAATTCCTTAGGGCATCATTTCCTCATAGGTGCGGACTTAAATGCCAAACACCAGCAATGGGGAGCCAGAACTACAAATTCTCGCGGGCGAACATAGCTGTCTGCACTCTATTCCACTCACTGTAATATCCTCTCCCCCGATTCCCCTACCTATTGGCCTACTGATCCTCACCGTAACCCCGACCTCCTTGATTATTTTATCCACAAAGGGCTAGGACCTTTAAATCATTCCGTTTCCCGGCTCGATGACCTTTCCTCCGATCATAGCCCTCTTACCCTGACTCTCTCATTATCTCCTATTCCGAAACTCCCTCCACCATCATTCCTAAGAGGCCCAGTGAATTGGAACCTCTTCCGCGAAATAATAACGGATGGAATAGACCTCAGAGTATCCCTCAAATCTCCACAAGATCTTGACGATGCAGTTGATTCCTTTACTACCCTTATCCAACAAGCAGCCTGGAATGCATCTTCACCTTCTCCTTCCCCAAAATACTACCAGAAGAATCCTATACCCCAAAACCTCCTAGATCTAATCCATACCAAACGACGCTCTAGAACCCTCTGGCAAAGAACCAGGCACCCAGACGATCGTAAATCCTACAATTATTACACCAAATTAGCTAAAAAGAAATTAGATACCTTCCGATCCCAATCCTACAATTCCTATCTTTCTTCACTATCTATCTGCGACAATTCCCTCTGGAAAGTAACCAAAAAAGTTCTTAAATACCAATTCATCTCCCATCCCATCCGACGTGAAGATGGATCCTGGGCTTCGTCGGATGAGACTAAAGCGGAAGAATTTGCCAAATACCTTTCTAAAGTTTTTATCCCACACCCCGAGCTCAATCCTGCCCATACAGCTAACGTAAAGGAATTCCTCTCCTCTCCAATTCCTCTCTCTCCACCCCCTAAAGCTATTAACCCCTCTGAGGTCAAATTCCTTATAAAGAAACTAAAACCTCGAAAAGCTCCTGGCTATGACCTCCTCAATTCTAAGATCCTTCGTCAACTGCCCCAAAAAGCAATTATATTCCTTACCTACCTCTATAATAGTATCCTCCGTACAACCCACTTTCCTTTGGTGTGGAAACACTCCATCATTCTCCTTTTTCCCAAACCTGGTAAACCTCCCAACAACACCTCATCCTATAGGCCTATTAGTCTCCTTCCGATCCTTTCAAAAATCTTTGAAAAAATCCTTCTCAAGCGTATCCTACAGTTAATTGAAATTCCTTTCCACCAGTTCGGATTCCGCTCACAGCACTCCACTGTACAACAAGGCCTACGAGTGGTTGACCATATATCCTTTGCACTTGAAAACAAGCAATATTGCACTGGTGCCTTTCTGGACGTTGCTCAGGCATTCGACCGGGTCTGGCACGATGGCTTGCTTTTCAAACTAAAAACCCATTTACCCCAATCCTTATATCTAATCCTACAATCCTACCTTTCAAACCGTTCCTTCAGAGTCCGCTCTGGTTCAGAATTTTCCAATAGTTACCTGATCGAGGCTGGTGTACCTCAAGGCAGTGTCCTAGGTCCTGTCCTCTATCTCCTATTTACAGCTGACATACCTACGGATCCTGATACCTTCTTAGCAACCTTTGCCGACGATACTGCCATTTTATCAACCCAATCAGATCCCGAAATTGCATCTTCCTATCTACAAAGACATCTATCCTTGATTGAATTTTGGTGCGCTAATTGGCGTATCAAAATTAATGAATCCAAATGTAAGCACATCACCTTTACCCTTCGCCGCAGATCCTGTCCACAAGTCAATTTTAACTCCATACCGCTTCCCTGCTCTGACACAGTCCGGTATCTGGGATTCTTACTAGACAAAAGACTAACGTGGAACCCACACACTCGACTTAAACGACAAGAACTCAACAGACGATACGGCCAACTATATAGACTACTAAATAGAACATCAAAACTTTCTGTTGCTAATAAACTATTAATTTACAAGACGATTCTAAAACCGATATGGACCTACGGACTCGAACTGTGGGGGACAACTAAATTTTCGAACATCAGGCGTATCCAATCCTTTCAGTCCAAAGTCCTTAGAACAATAGTCAATGCTCCCTATTATGTTACAAACAAGACCTTACACAATGATCTGAATATCCCATTTGTCCTCGATTTAATCCCATCTAAATTCCTAAACTTCCACCAGAGGCTAACTCACCTTCCTAATCCTTTATCCCAATCCCTATCTAGCTCCAGCCATCCCTATAACCCTCCTCGTAGGTTGAAACGGCAGTGGCCTAGAGATCTCTTATAACTAAGCAATGCTGAGTGTTGGCAATGGCCAGCTTCTCCACTCACGCCTGAGAGTCTGTGGCTCTAGCGCCCTCTCTCAGTCTCCACTGGCTTATTAGACCGGTGACGCGACTGACTGAGAGGCGCTGGGATCTCCTAGCCTTGGGCCCCAACACCCACTTGTGGGCGTCGGGGTTTAATTCGGAGTTCCCAGGGGCAGTATGTAAATATTGTATATATAAGTATGAATGTGACCAAGATTATTATTATTTATTTCTTTTATTTTCTTTTTATCTTTATTTACGGTTATTTATTCTTCTTTATATTTTATTTATTTTGTATTCATTTATTTTTATTTCTTTATTTTGTGTACATAAGGAATGAATGACTTCTTTCATCTCTAATACTTATTGCCCAAGATTGTGGCAGATTGTATTATTTCTAAAAAAAAAAAAAAAAAAAAAAAAAAAAAATTAGTAAAGAGTTTAATGATGATAGCTTATAATCTCTTGATTCCACTTACCCCAGAAGAAGAGAGACCACGTAAGTTCCGGGTAGTTTGTAAGCGTAGCATAAACAGCATAAGCGTGGATTAAGAAAATGGATGCTATATTGACCCATATCAGTTCCTGCTTTTGCTCGTTTTTGTATTCGTCCCCATCTGCAACAAAGAAAATTGTCTTAAGAGTTTTATTAGAAGGAAGTGTAATTATACTTACATAAGTATCCACATGTGAAGTTTTTCTTGTGCGATTATTCCTGAAGTATTCTTGTTGGCTTTCTAATGCTTCTAACGACGGTTATTAATTTTAAGAAAGAAAGAAAAGTAAATTTGCTTCTGTTTATAATTATATAATCATATGTGTGTATGTGAAGAGATATTATAATTGCGCTTCTTATGGTATAATACGATCATAGAGAAATATTAAAAGAAAGAAAGGGAACAAAAAGAAAGATGTTTACATATATTTTACTACGTAGTGGTCCTCATTTTATTGGGTTGTTTCACATTAAATGTCCGTTTTTATAGTTTCTGAAATATATAAAGGATTTTGCAGGTCTCTTTTGTTTTCTTTCGAATGTTTACATATTTAAAGTAAACAGTTACTAATCCTCTACCTTTGTATTATAAACATTAGCTTCCCAATCAATTACCCACTTTTTAGAATACCTCCAAATATGAACATGGAAACACGCGATTTTCGAGTAATATTTTTGTACGAGTTTAAACTCGGCCATTCAGCAGCTGAGGATGCTAGAAATATTTGCAAGGCGTTTTGGGAAGGGAGTGTTTATGAACGGACTATTCGCCGTTGGTTTGCTAAGTTTTCAGCTGGGGATACCGACTTGGAAAACTTGCCTTGAGGAAGACCTCTATCCGTAATAGATAACGATGTCCTCAAACATACAGTAGAAGGAAACCCCTACCAAACAGTTAAAGGACTCTCAGCACAACTAAATGCAAGTGTATCTACCGTTTCCAGACATTTAAAGTGTATTGGGAAAGTAAAAAAAGCTCGATACATGGGTACCTCATGATCTCACTGAGCGGCAGCAAGACCCCATGTTCAAAACATACCGTGCAAAAATTGAAAGAACTGGGCTACGAAGTTCTTCCGCATCCACCATATTCTCCCGACTTGTCTCCAACAGATTACCACCTGTTCAGGAATTTAGACAACTTCGTCAAAGGAAAACTTTTTGAAAATGATGATCTAGTGAAAAGTGCGTTTTCAGATTTTGTTTCACTTCAAAGCTCAGAGTTTTTCAGTTTGGGGATAAAAAAGTTGATGTCACGTAGTTAAAAACGTGTAGAAAAAAAAGGTAAAAGAAAAAGAATGGAATATGACCATTATTCTAACATTTTTTTTACCCTTAATCGAAAGATGGATGGCTGAGAAGATAAAGGAACAGTTTGCTTTTAAATGAGGTTAAAGAAGGTTCTTTGAGTATAGAGGTAGGTATGAAATTCCAGAACGATGCGGGGCACAAGGTAAATGATTTTTTAAGGATGCTGTTCGATGAAAAATCAAATAGATGTTAGTGGACTAGGATCTTGTATTAAAAGAATGTACCGATGAAAAAGGGATGAGTATGGAATGTAGGGTCAAAAATGTAGGATCAAAAAGTACAAAACTAGGAATACTCCCAGGAAATACTGTCGCCGAGAAACTATCCAGTCAGCCACTTCAACTCGGCATACCTGTCAGAGACGCTGGAGCGCCTAGGGACTCCAAAGATCAATCTAATAAAACATTGCATAAGTATTTCCAGTCTCATCTTGAGTCCTCCAGACAATCCACCAAACACCAGGCAGCCCTAGTCAAAGTAGGGGAAGACGAGAGAAGAAACAAGGAGCCGACGAACATTGAAATGCAGTGCACCCTGCTATCTTGAGAACAGTGTAAGAGTAGCGATGCAATCGCGAATATTGATGTAGGGAACATGATTATTCCGAGAAAGTTTTTAGTCAAATATGACACCAAGATTTCTAACTGTAGTATGGAAATGGGTAGGTTGTCCGTTAAGGTATAGTAGGAGATAATAAGGAAGGGAATTAACGAGATGTTTGGAACCTATGATTATGGCCTTAGTTATTGATTTATTTTCATAAATTAAAATTACAAAAAAGTACAAACAAATTACAATAAAGTATATGCAACAACTCTTAAATAAAATGTAAACCAGTTTTTTGTAGATAGTTTCAGCTAGAAATACGTATTTATTTAAAGAAATTAATGGCCATGGTTATGGGGGAGCCAGAAACAGATTAAATAAATGTTAAAATAAAATTGATTAATTTGTTTGTTAGATTATTCATTTAAGGTCACTTTATTATACCATGGCTAGTCGGAAAATGTTACAATGGGAGTCCTAAGTTTTGCCTATCCAAGTTTGATTAGGATATGGATCTTTACCGAGCACCTCACATCGCATAGGCCCGGGACCGCCATTTTCGTCACTTCAGAAGAACAGCACAACCAAGGATTTTTTATTCCCTTTAAAAATCCTAGAACCATCTGCCAGGTTTAAACCCTCGATTAAATTAAAACTAAGTACTTTTAAAATAAATTTATATTGCTTGATTTTCCTTTATCTATTCTAAGGTTGAACTATCGTCAAAAATTATTCTAACATTATAAACACCATTTTTGCGTTTTTTTTTAAAGCACTTCATATTGTCCTGAAAGAGGTAAAAATGATTGCATCAGAGGCAAATTAATGATTCTAAGTTACACTGTTTGCCGGTTTTTATAATAATATTTAAAAAACGAAAACGAAACTGTATATATACGAGTGTATATATTTAATGTTTTCATTTTTCACTGTGATTCATTAGATTATGTTCATGGAGAAAAAAAAATACCAGATTATAATTAAAGCTAAAATGAATTTAAAGTAAACTAATTTTTTAATTGAATTAATTACGTTTGATGCCGAATGAGCCTTAGCATTCGCTTTCATTAATTGTTAGGAATTAATTATGATAATAAATCTCTACCTCATTACTTTCCCAACATTAATGTGATTGTCATAAAAAGAAGACAATTCTGTTTACATTATCATGTGCGCATTGTTTGAAGTACAACGTTATTGGAATGTATTGTAACAAGATGCAAAAACATAGTTAACATACAATTTTAATTAAGATAAGAAATATGACTGAGATGTCATATGAAACAAAAGAAAAGTTAACTGTGTGTAATATTGGAAGATATATTATTCATATTGTGCATTCATTTTATCCTTGTTAATTGTAGTAAAAAGTGTGAATATGTGACCCTTCCTTCAATTCAACTATGTAGCTACCACTTTATGAAAAATTAAGTGGACATGGGCCCATTTAATTTTACAAATATTGTATATTATAATAACATTTTGTAACTTTCCGTTGATCTATGTTGAATATGAAACGATAGCTGGATTATAAGCGACAAGCTGTTGCCCGCAACTTCGTCAGCGTGAATTTCTGTTATTATGATCTCTATTAAAAAGTTTTTAAAAGAACATATTTTAAAGTACTTCTGCGTAAATGATATTTTTAGTTTTATTTTCTTGTGGTAGAAGAACATACTGATTTTCTCCGCAACCCGATCTTGACAAAATGACATATAGTTGGCTGTGTGTAAAGCGTAAAGTGCGTAGATCGATTCCTACGTAGTTCAAATGTTTGTCCATGTGATTTATTAATTGTTACGTCAAAAGATAACTTGATGGAATATTAAATTATTTTAAAATTAAAAATTAAATATTTCATATCATTGGGATGTGAGGTTAATTTTCCCCGTTTTTCCCACATTTTCCATTGATTCTTAACCCCTATTGGTCGCAGCGTGATGTTATATAGCCTAAAGCCTTCATCGATAAATGGACTATCAAACACAAAAAGAATTATGCAACCAGTAGTTTCTGAGATTAGCGCGTTCAAACAAACAAACTCTTAAGCTTTATAATATTAGTATAGTATACGGACGTGGGTCTGTTTAATTTTACAGTATATAAATAATAAAAAAAAATTGTATATTATAATTACATCTAGTAACTTTCCGTTCATCTATGTTGAATATGCAACGATAGCTGGATTATAGGCTATATCTCAATATGATATATCAATTTAAAAAATCTTATTGATTTATTTGATGACTGTTCATCTTATTCCATTAAAATGGCACCGATTGACTTCGATCGCGAATGTGTCAAATAGAGCTTTAGTTGAGAGGATTAAGGTAGGAGTAAAACTTATGTATTTGTGTTGCCTGACATGCTTCTTTTACTTAATATGTGAAATTTCAGTTCGATCGCCGCACTTTTAATGTAATGGTTTATATCACCCTAATTCTAGCTTTTGTGGGTTAATTAATTTATTTTTAAATAATCTTTAACACTAGTAACTTTTATGAGATTTTTTCCTTTTTTTTTTATAATATATTTTCCGTATTTCTTAATACTTTTTTACACATTTGTGAATAATAATTATTTTTTAAGTTTTTAAAGCACCCCACTCATCACTGTAGAACAAATAAGATACCTTGGACTTCATCTTGACAAACGTCTTACATGGAATCCTCATACAATACTTAAACGACAAGAAACTGCTCGTAGATATCGACTATTAAAACACTTACTTGACAAACGATCAAAACTCCCTCTATACTTCAAAAAACTCATTTACCTAACCATTATTAGACCTATCTGGACTTATGGCATAGAGCTATGGGGCTCCACTAAACCATCGAATTCCTCCCGCATCCAATCCTTGCAATCCAAAATCCTTCGACAAATCCTAGACGCCCCGTACTTTGTTACCAACAAACTCATCCATAGAGACCTGTATCCCACTCGTTGCAGAAATTGCCCAAAAAAGATACTCCTCCTTTCATTCCAAATTACCCGCCCATACAAACCCGCTTGTCCGTATCCTCTCATCGGCATCTATTCCCAATAATCCTCCGAGGCGTCTGAAAAGACGGTGGCCTCGGGACCTGCTTACCAAATAAACTCTGAAGTGCTACCACTGGGTAGATTCTTCTCAAGACTTTTCCAAGCCAATATTCTGTAAATAGCTCATTTACTTGTACTGTATACAGTTGTAAATATCAATAAAAGAATAAAAATTAAAAAAAAGTTTTTAAAGGTAACATGAATCGAATCAGTTCCAGAAGATAGCAGAGACTATGTCCTGGACTGACTAGGTATCTTACACCACCATATACCTATGTAGTACTGCCATTAATACTGTTATGAAAGTTGAACTTTGTTTAAATCCTTAGGTATTATTCAGATAATCCTCACCTCTTTCAAATTATTTTCTTTACGTGTCACAGTAATAATCCCAATTAGTTTTATTTTTCTTTCGCTTAGTTAATATGGAGTGGGGTGATAAAGAAAACGAAGAGCTTTGGTCGCATTACACAAAGTTGAAAAATGTCGGTTAGATATTTTCAACACTTTAAAACCTTTGGGTATCTACCGTATGGGTGGATAGATGCGAATTGCAATTTGGACGTTACATCAAAAGTCTTCATCTAAATATCTTGTTTAGCGATCAGAAAATTTTTATAATCCAAGAAAAATTTAATCACCGAAATGATCGTTTACACACACACACACAAACAGTTCTAAAGAAGCCTATGAAGTCATTAGAAGAGTAGAAATATATCACCACCCTTTCTCAGTGATGGTTTGCTTTAATGGCACCACAAAGCTCTATTTTTCTGAAAATACGCTCAAAAATATCAGGACGATATTTTGGAACCGGTTGTCAAGCCTCTAAATGATACTTTCTTTAATGGAAGTCATGGGGTTTTCCAGTAGGATTCCTCTTTAGCTCGCTAGGCCAAGTCAACTCAGCAGAGGCTACAAAAGAACAGCTCTGATTGGCCAGGGAAATTAAATGCCTGTTTCATAGCAGCAGGGGGGCATTTTTAGTAATTTCTTTTTTGTTTTAATGTTTATAGATATACATTTTATTTTCTAATATCGTTAATGAAAAAGTTAATTTGTCTGTTGAAATCTGTAATCCTTGTAACAATATTTATGGCAGGACGAGGTATATTATTGCTAGCCTGAATTTTTAAAGTCCTAGACCAGTTTCGATATAGCTATATATCGATATATATAAGCGAGATATACTGTCAAATATATATATATGTATTTGACAGTATATCTCGCTTATTTATTTCTTTAAGAATGTCTTCATGATTGATTCAGTATGCTGCGTAGCAAAAATGTAAAGTGTTCTGTAATCAGGAATTTTTATTTTAATTATTTCAATGAAAATGACAGAAAATAGTAAAGCACTCTAGTATTAATGTCTTTGGTTTATTATTTTCAATAAGTAACCTTCATAATCGACCAAAAAAGAAAAAAAAAATACCCCTCTCACGATTTGAGGTCTTATGTTTCTAGATACGTAGAACACAGATAACGAATAAAAAATCCGCCTCTCCGTCGTACGAATTTATAAATATTCCGTTGTTAGGGCTATTGAATAGAGAATAAAATTTCCTACAAAATAAAAAAAATAAGCTGTATATAAATAGTTAGTAGCTGTATATAGTTGTTCCTATGTTTTCATAGGAACTCAGCCCATCCAAATATGGATTTCTCTCTGGTCTCTCAGCCAAACATATATTTAATTACTTATTTATTTTACAAGTTTGTCATCCTGAAGGTAATTAGTTCTAGACTAAAGTTACTTTCTAAGTAGAGGAATATTTTAGAAATAGCTAGCTAGTCGATTCTATTAAAACTTGTTCGTTTGAGTAGAGGGAAGGAAAAAGTAATTGGAAAATCAGCAGAGAGGGGAAAGTAGGAACATTAAAAATATAAGATATTTTTTCTAAACATCCTTTCCGAACGTATAAATTTTAAAAATAAATGCATAGTTATTGTATATCTATCATCTGTTATATATACCGTTCAATATTTTTAAACTGTTATATGTATGCAATAAAAATTTTAATTTAAACAATATATTTATGGTTAGGATTACGTGAAATAAATATGCTGTGAAGCAATTGTTTTACTAGAACTTGAAATTATTTCCGATACAACTTGATATTTCTGAGTCACGCATTTCTGTGGAGACGAGAATGAGGTTTGATGAAAGGTAATTGTGTTGAGAAATATCCAACATTTATATTTTCTGTATCCTCAACCTCAGGAAATCGTTTTAAACCTCTAACATAAATCGTTCATGATGAGCTTAATTCAAATCAATATTCTATTTTGGAAGTTCACTACGTTTTTATCACCAAATGTTTTCAACTGAAACATTTTGTTTTAAAAACAGTTTTGTTTGCTTGTTTATTTATTAAACGTAACTTTAATGCTACTGTGGCTAACAGGAGCAATGAGAATCTTAAATTTAGCCTTTCCAGCATTATTTAAGACAAGGATCTTTAACGAGTACTTGACATCAAGCAGGTTTCGGACAACCATTTTACGTCCTTACCGAAGGACGGCATAACCAAGGCTTTTTTACTACATTTAAAATATCCTAGAGCCATCTGCGGGTTTTGACTCACCACCTATTGACACGATGGGTCTCCTGTGGTGAAGTGAAGAATTCGATACTTACTAACTTCAATAGTTGAATTGAAGTTGGTTAGAACGTTAACCCTTCCCTCACTCTGTTCCTAAGCAGTACTTTTCTTCTTACAAGAACTGTCTCAGCATTCGCTAATGTCAAAAAATTCTCAAAATTTCGTTAAAAAATTAAAACAAACAAAAAACACACATTTTACTACAGAATAGAAAAGTTAATACAATTAAACAAAAAAAAAGACATAAAATACTTTTCATTTGCACTAGCTTTAATGTTCCTTAATGTTTATACAAATTATAATTCTATAAATTAATGTAATTTTTTTTTTTTATTTCAGAAAAGATACCGGTGAAGACGTATTTGTGTACATCAGGTAATATATTATTGAAATTAACCATGATTAAAAATGATTTCTTTCTGTCCCCCAGGGCGAAATCAAATTACATACATTGTACTTTTAAATATACTACATAGAAGTAGGCGTTAACTCAGTTAATCTTTTCTTTATATACTGTTTACAAATTTTGTCACTCTACTTACCACTAATCACTGTGATTTTCATTTACTATAAAATATTCCTTGATGTCCATAATACTACATGTATTCGTATTATGATACAATATATCATTGTCGATGATCCATTATCTTCAAGAATCATATTTTTTTTTTTTTTTTTTTTTATTTAAAAGAAATTTACAACTGTATTATACAACAAAACACAATTATACAATAAAATACAGAATCATAATATCAAAATAGAATTTCCAGATAACAACTAGTTTTTTAATGAATAGTTTTTTAATCAGTTATCTATTATAACTGAGGAAATGACTATTTCCCGTTTCCAGGTCACTGCTTTTTAAATCTAATAATATATCGATACGAAAAAATCTCTATCAGTTTTATTTTTGACTCAATTGCAAACCGATGTTAAAGTTTTGATTTCAAAAGAGGTTTATGTACTTTTGACGGCATTGAAACGCCATTCGTGTGGGGAATAAAATTCTATTACCTTTACGGCCGTTTTAGTGCTGCTCCAGTTAAATTCAAGGGTGCCTGATAATAAAAATTGCATTGTGTAATATATATATATTCTTTTTTATTTTATTTTCCTTATCATAGCGTTCAGTGTGTCAGTAGCCCGTGGTATTATTTAATGCCAAGTCTCGTAAACGTACGTCAGATGTGTCTTTGACCTATCGTAACTGGGACAGAATAGGTATAATAAACCGAAATTCATTTCCTTTTATCCTCACACCCATGTGGCATTGTCCTACCTTAAAATATTGTAATCAACTTAGCTATAACGTAGTAGTAAGCTTCTTGGGGGCTTAGATTGGACATTTATTCTCACACATGTTTTGCTCAATCGTTTCTCATTTAGACAATTCTTAATATAATTCGAACTTATGGTTAATGTTTTAGTGTATTATAAACATAAAAAAAAAAAATCTTGAAATATTCCTCAGACTATTTTTATCTCTAAAATATACATTCTTGTGAAAATTAAACGAAACACTTTTATTGACAAAGCAGCAGCAGAGGCTCATTCGTTAGTAAAAATAACGCCCTCTTATGTCCCCCCATCAGAGTTATTTAAACCACTAAAGGCAAAAATCTTAAATGAATGGCAGCAGACCTGGGATATATTGGGTAATAACAAGCTTAAAGGTATCAAACCCTCTGTCAGCTCATCGGCCACATCTTCCAGAAATGCCGGCGTGAGGAGGTAGTTTTCACCCGCCTGAGGACAGGGCACTGCCGCCTCACTTACATCACAAGAAAATCCTCCTCAATGCAATCACTGTAAAGTGACTCTCACAATGAGTTAAATTTTTGAGGGCTGTCGACGGTACAGGAGATAAATTGAAAAATGTGGTGTACAACGCCAGGTCTCTGAGGCTTTGAGCGACATTGAAGAAACTATTAACAATACCATCAAAAGTTTTTCTAATCTCAACCAGGGAGATGAAGCTTTGTTTATTTTATTTTTTTTATTCTTTTATGTTATCTTCATTTTAGTAAATCGTATTTACTTTTCTTAAGATGTGAGGGCAATAACAACCATAAGCAGTTTGTTTATAGTTTATTTATTTAACGTCACTTAATGCTACTATGGCTAATCGGAAGATGCTACAGTGGGAGTTCTAAATTTTGCCTATCCAGGTTTTATTGGAATAGGGATCTTTAACGAGTACCTGACATCGAATAGGCTCGAGACCACCTATTAACGTTCCCTCCGAAGGACGGCATAACTAAGGATTTTTTACTCCCATTAAAAAATCCTAGGACCACCTGTGGGCTTGAACCCGTGACGTTTGGCATAGGAGGCTTTTATGCTAGCCAGCCAGCTAAAAGTGATCCCACCATAAGCAGTTTTTTTGCCCCTAAAATTAAAACAAATACAACAATAACACTTTTATTGTAGAGCTATTGATGAAATTACTTGATTATCATTTAGTCACTGATGACTATAATATGTTTGGATCAGTCCATGGTTTGTTATGGAGATCAGAGTGGGAAACGTGTAACAGTTTTTATTCAAAGTAAAACCATCAAAACCCAAAATATTATTAAAACATTCTCTTTTATGTAAATTCTACCTTTCATAGTTCGTTTCTTAAATTAAATATTCGATGTTTAAATAAAAATCGTAATTTGGTCTAAAGGTGTAAATTTATACAACTTTTTCTTTTAAAGTTGTACTGCTTACTTTTTACAATTTTAAAATGAAAGCTATCTTAATACGTAGGACTGGAAAAAAAATTTTCTAAAAAGAATATTTGGGCTGTTATATTCTGGAAAGATCACTGGTTTATTGTGCGACAGTTTAAATAGAAAGTTAATTAATGTTAGTCTGGGCTTAAAGATCTATTAATTATTTCATAAGATATTAATCCGCAATGAACCGCCTATAAAACCTCAGTGCCATGGATTATACATTATTCATTTATGGATTATTTTGATTGAACGGACTACTGTAGTTGTCGATTTTATGAAAAAAATTTAAACAATTACATTGTCTATCGTTGAAACCATAATTTTCAGATTAAATAATTTAACAATAGAAATTATCATACATAACTATGTCTAGCTTTTAGCCGCTTTTCGTCTCTTTGTATTACATTCTACAATTTTGTATATAAGATGAATAAGGAAAATAATTACTTAAAAAATAGTTTCGCTCTTTTCTGTACCCGCCCGTCTCATGAACCATCCCATTTGTAGATCCTACCATCCTACCATCCTATCCGCCTTTTTATTAATAAAATAGTAAAACAGATTATAAATAAGATCATTTTTCTATTAAAATATTTTTATTTTCACTTAGTTCATAAAATGGGTTATTTTACTTCCAAGGGTTATTGCGTAATAGAAGCCCATTTAGTAGATCACTGCTGTTCTAGCATTTTGCACACAACGTTTCTTCGAATCACCATTTATATTAAATTCACTTTTCACTATTTATTTCAACCCTCAGTAAGAATGTTTAATTTTACTAGTATCAAAGAGACTTTAAATTAATTTTAATAATCTGTCTGTATTCAAACACTGGACGCACAAGCTATCAAAGTATCATAAAATCACCTAGTTCGAGTGAATTTGATTTATTAAAAAAAAAAAAAAATTGGCGCTACACAGTGCTTTCAATTACCTCCGTTGTTAAAATAAATCAAAGGTCTGAATAAATTTAGAGTAAAAAAAAAGATAAAACAATTGCATTGTTTATTGTTGGAAACACGTGTTTCTGATTAACAATAGAAATTATCATATACAACAATATCTTGTTTTTATCCGCTTTCTCTGCATTACATTCTACAATTTTTTATTTAAGATACCATTTTTTTTAAACCTTTAGTTTACAAACGAAATATTATACATCTATATTAATTATCATGTTGAAAAATGAAAACAATTATATAAAAAATATGTCCCCTCTTTTCTATTTTGGTATCGAATTCGTACAACTTTTTCCACCCCTACCTCGCCTTTGAAGGCTATACGGGGGTTTCTCGGACCAGGGGGTGAGGGCGGGAGGATTAATGCCGAGATGAAAGTCCCTTTCGGTTTCCGAGAGTTGAACTCGTAATTTTTGGTTTCAAGGTATTAGTCATCTGGTAGCTAGGCAACGCATGTTTAAAGCAACCATCTCGGCCGCCCCGCCCTGAACTCGTACAACTTGTACATTTACCTGGTTTCATCAATTCTAAGATGGAAAAAAAAGAAACCTGTACCTCTACAATTTACAAGGATCTTAGGTCTCTTTCCCCTTCCCCTCACATACATACCCACATTAGAGAGCCTGGATATGCCACAGAAGGATCTACATACCCCAGAATCGCTCCAATGCTGAAATACAGAATAAATAATTCTGCCTCAGCCGAGAATCGAACCCAGAACCTGGAGAACAGTTGACTAGGACTCTACCAACTAGGCCACGCTGCCACTTAATAATAACTTGATGAAATGGTTAAATTTTTTTGATCTACAAATTTAAAGTTACTTTATCCCAGTTAAACATATTTGCTACCTATGACTCCTACTTGACAAACGTCTAACTTGGAATCCGCACACAAGACTGAAACGACAAGAAACTGCCCGCCGTTATAGCTGTTTTTGAGAAACTCGCAAAAATCGGGAAAAAATGGCCCTTCTGGTAATCCGATTTTGTTGGTGAAGTTACTGTAACATTTCAGGCATATACGCTCATTTTGAATCAACTTTACATTTTACTACTGTGTACTGACTACGTACACACAGAGACTGTGACAGACTTTGCAGACTTCGTCATTTGGACTCAGGTGACCCTAAAACGTGTATTTCCGATGAAAACACGATTTTCACAATCGCAATACTTCCCTTTACTATATATTCAATATACAGATCAGTGAAAGTCCAATATAGTCGCTTTGCTCATTTGAAAGGGTCGTATCAAAATGTCTTGTTCAATTGATTTTTTATTGTGATTAACATGCAAAAATATCTTCTTTACTTCAATCCATCTAGACAAATTTATTCCATCCACTGGAATGGTCTAAAACTAATTTAATCCACCTGCTCCTTTAACCGTTTAGTGTATTGCGAAAGGCTCGGCACTTTCTTCACAAACGAAAAAAAACCACTTTCATTGTTTTTTTTCTTTCAGTATTGCGTTCGTGTGCCCGCGTAAGAGTTCATTTATCGGATTGGCTGACGTCTTGTTCCTTTGTTATTTTTGATATTACAAATTATAGATATCCTTGATATATTTATGTTCGTAACTTCATCCAAACGGATGACGTTGATGGAAGATCATCTAGTGAATATATTCTAAAAATGTTGACATCACACAATCAACAAATTGACAATTTGATAAAATAAGAATACATTTGAATTTGTTTTTCTTTGAATATATCGTCAGTGTTCGTTATATTGTCATTACGAATTGTTTTATTTTTGTTAAAAGTATTTGAATTACTTTGAAATTTGTACTATATAGATATATATACGTATATATAAATTAATTTATTGTTCTTTTTAAAATCCTCAACGCTCTTTACTTTGCCACGAATAAACCGATTCATAAAGACCTTATTGTTCCCTATGTTACTGATTTTGCCCGAACCAGGGATCTATCCTTTCATGACGAACTCCATTCTCACTCTAACCCTCTAGTTTCAATAATTTATTCCTCCTCAATTCCTGATAATCTTCCGAGGCGCCTGAAAAGGAGATGGCCCCGGGACCTTCTAGTTTAGAATATTTTTAGAGTGCTTCCAATGGGAAGCTTCTCTACATGTATTTCATGTCTTTGTATTATATAACTATCACATTTACTTGATGTATTTTTATTTTGTTAATACATTTGTAGACATCAATAAAAATGTTAGAAAAAAAAGAAAAGTGTATATGATACTGATAGGTAGTATTCTAACTATTTCATTTGTCCTTAGTCAACTATTTAATAATGTAGTTATTATTTATTTTAATTATCAATTCCATTATGAATATTTAATATTATTACTATAAAATAGACAACAGAAAATATCGTATTTTTTCTGAATTTAAGCGATACAAATGGAAGTTACGAAATTATCATAAAATCATCTTTTTCCATTAAAACCTTACCAAACAATGTTTTAAAAATTATTATTGTTAAAATCACTTATTTTGAATAATTTTAATCCCATTTTTTATTATTATTGTTGAACATTTGTCACAAAATGACAGATGAAGGAAACAAAACCTTATATAGAGTTTTAGATTTGATATTGAAGAATTTTTTAAAAGCATTTATATATGAACATATAATAGTAATAAAATTTAAATATAACACAATAAGTTAATAAAATTTGGTTTCTTATTCAAAATAATGAGTCAATAACCGGTTTATGTAATAAAAGAGAGTGTGAGTGAGAGTGAAATACATACACCAAACTAATGAAATTATGTTAAAATATTTTACTCTAATAATTACATTAATTTAAATATCGATAGCAATAATTTAAATACTGGAATGGGGTTACAATAGGGGTACTCACTACGTTTGCTATAGCATATCTTTTGTTCTATTTTGCTAACTGAAATAACTGTAGAAACTCGACGGGTTTAGCAAAATAGCACAAAAAATATGCTATAGCAAACGTAGTGAGTACTCCTAATGTTTTGTTTTAATAACAAGTGCAACGAAGAACAGCAGCCGAAAGCTGAAGTTACATCAGTCAAAAACATTTTTTTATATTAAAATCCTTGCTAATTTTAGTATATTACATTTCATGTGTATTGCCATGTATGTAGAAAATTTATTTTAAATAATAAAATTTGTATTTTATTTATTTATTGATACATAATATTGCCATGCTGATTTCCGGTCTTTGATAGAAGAGGAATACTAAAAAGAAGAATAAATATATTGATATTTTTTAATTTATAAAACACAATATAGAACAGTATCAAATTTCGCTATTCCATGTTAAAATTGATTATAATATAATATAAAGATTAATATAATAATTTATTATTGGTTATAGTTGCACAGGTTTAATTCAATCAAGAATGACAGATTGCAATTTTAAAAGGAGTAAGTAAGCAATAGTTTTGCTGATCGTCCGAATCGTCTTGGACAATCGAAATCTCTAATAGAACTAATATTTCAAAAGTTAATGCTCTTCGCTAAAATATTTACTTTTACTTACTTAAATATATATATATATATATATATATATATATATATATATATATATATATATATATATTATATATTACGGCTGGTCACCGATCAAGACTATTCCTCCTTCAGGAGAGGCCTACACATTAGTAGAAAATCATTTTATTTTTATTTATCTAAACATAACAATTTTTATTTAATCAAGTTTTTTTTCCAATTTTATTAAAAAAGATATTAGTAAATTTTATTTAAAAAGTTGTATACAATATTTGGTCACATTGTTTCTTTTTACTTATATCAATTATTAAAAGTGTTTTGAAAATATTTTTTCTGTTTTCTCCTTTAGTTGGGTATCGAATTGATTCAATTTATATATTTACCTGTTTTTCATCAGCGTTAACAAGATAATCTAGTTATTATTATTGAATCTACAAAATTAAAGGTACTTTAGGGGAAGAAAATTTAAAATATCGTATTTAAGCCCTGTCAGACCATTTTTATCCAAATAAAACCTACATATTATTAAAGCCCATTAAATTTTACATCGATATAGCGAGTTTAATCAAAATCGTGGGAACCGTTTTCGAGAAAATCGAAAAAAGGTGCAAAATGCATGGTATAAAGTGCCTCTTCTGGTAAGCTCATTCTATGAAAAAAGTTTTGTCACGTCTCGGGCGTATAGTTGTCTTAAATATGAAATTTCAGTTTCATAGGACTTACCGTTTCCGCCTGGGAGTTACCACACACACACACACACACACACACACACACACACACACACACACACACACACACACACACAGACACACACACACACACACACACCTTTTTTCGGGACTTGGTTATTTGGACTCAGGGGACCCTAAAACGTGTTTTTCCGTTGAAAACTGGAATCCGAAAATTTTCACGATCGCAATACTTCTTCTTACTATATATAGTAAGTGAAAGTAATAAATATATATAAACTTTATGTATGAACAAAAATTGTAAATATGTGTAAATAAAGGCTTATCTTATCTTATATATATATATATATATTATATATATATATATATATATATATATATATATATAAAATATAAATATATATAATAAGGGAAAGTATTGCGATCATGAAAATTTTCAAATTCGAGAATACGTTTAATGATTTTAAATGACCAAGTCCCTCAAAAAGGTCAGTGTGTGTGTGTGTGTGTGTGTGGTAAGGCTGTCCTTAAAACAATAAGTTGTATACAAATTAAATTTCATATTTTAGTAGGTTATATGCTTGAAATGTTACTGCAACTTTTATATCCAAATCGGCGCATCAGAAGAGCCTCTTTATACCATGCATTTTTCACCTTCTTACGATTTTCTCTAAAACGGCTCTAACGATTGAAATTAAACTCGCTATATCGATGTAAAATTCAATGGGTTTAAATATTATGTAGTTCTCATTCTGATTGAAATAGTCTATCAGGGTTTCATTTCCGATTTTTTAAATTGTCTACCTCTAAAGTATCTTTAATTTAGATACCAAATAATTTACTATACCATTATATTTGCATAGATAAAAAACGGATAAATGTGTAAGTTGAACGAAATTTATAACCAACTAAAGGAGAAAAGAGCAAACATTTTTTTAAGGAAATATTCGAACATGAGAAAAGTAATGTGGATGTATAATGTACCGTTGGAGAGCTGAAGATTTCAAAAAACAAGTTGTATTAAATGAATTTATTTTTATTTATATAATTGATTTATTTCAATTTCTATCATCATTGAGAACATATATTAAAATAATTATTTAATTAAATTCATATAATTACTGTTACCGAATTCGCCCTCTCCCTCTCCTCTCTCCATCCAAAAAAACCCACCAATTATGTACTATATCTTCTTTCAATTTATTTTATATTCTTATAATTTAACTAAATTTTATATTCGTACTTGAAATTATCAATTTAATTTATACAGATAGACTGCGTTCCTTTCACACTTAACCTTTTCTTTAATCAGACGCCCACAGATAAATCTGTAATTTCGGTTCTGGAAAAAACGTCTTACTATGGCATTTGATTAATTAATGGGCTGTAGGAGAGTTATAGCATGTCAATGGAAGTATTCATAAAAAGAGATATCTCATTCAGTTTCTTGTTTTTAAGAAATGCATTTTTAACGCACTTAATTAGATATTATGTTCAGAGTTTTGGAATATTTATTTTTTATTTATTAGCTGCTAATTACAAAATTTAATAAACAGGAATTTAAAGAAAAAAATAATTTTTGTTGTAAGAAATACAGACTAGTTATGAAAAAACAAAAGAATATAAGACGAATGGATTTTCTTAGTTATTACTAATTCTGAAAATAATGACCAAGTTTTTGAAGCCCAGAAGGAGATCAAATAAAATAACAATATAGAAATGAAAATATGGAGACAGATATCTATTGTATTTAAACTTGGTATGACAAGTTAGTTGAACTACAATAGTGTGGTAACGTAATACGTAGAAATATTACGAACTAGGATAGAGAAAGCAGAAAGAAAATGCCAGATCCTAATAAATCGCATGGCGCAACATCGGTAACTTGTGACCTCAAATAAATACGGTATGGTTCACAACCCATTTTCCGTTAACCTCTAAAAGAAGCCGATTGCCCAAATAGGAAATGCCAACTGTCAAATGAATTATATTGTCACTTGGTGACATACAGATTAAATAAAAATATTAATACAATTTTCCTCGCTTTTACCTAAATCAAGATAATTGCAAGTGGTTTGATCCTTTTTGCCTGTTTTAAGTTCTCTCAAATCACTCGCTGAGATTCCACGTGGGTTTTGGACAATTGGAGCCCAAAATTCTGAAAAAACTTGAGTGAGAAAGGATAATAAAACTGTTTAAAGGGAGGAATTAATTTTTGTAGAGATGTATGTTCAAACATATGTTCTGGTTATTGTAAAACTGGGATATGGATTTATGGAATTAATATATTTTTGTTTATCTACCCATTGGAGACATCCTAATTTATATTACTGAAATAATCAGCTTTTGATGATTGTGTCTCGCCATTTACTTGTTTATTTTCACTGAATTGCTAAATCTATTTTATTTATTAAATATAAAACAAATTTAATTTATAGTAAAGCTACTTAAACAATTTTTTTCTTTTAATTTTATTTATCAAATTATTAATTTTATTCGTCGATGATTTTATTCTTAAGTCGTAATCCCTGTATACTCAGGCAATCTGTGTTTTTCGAAATTAATTAAATATGTATACTGTTCAATAAGTCGTTGAATATTGGTTATACTATTTTTCTTAATTTTTTTTTTTACATGGATTTTAATTTTACAGAATCATATTATTAATGTATTGTTTCATTAATCATATATTGTTAATCAGCCGGCTCGATTAGACTCGTGTCTGTGACCCTAATACTTCTTCGTATTACATTACATTGAAGAAAATTCATTCGAATAAAAATTGAACGATTCTATATAAATCCAATATGATTATTAATTTTTACTTCGACTTACCTATGTATGAAATATAAAGTAAGGGAAAGTATTGCGATCGTGGAAAGTTTGGAATTCCAGTTTCGAGCCTTACGCGAAAACGATTAGTTGTGTAAAACTGAAACTTCGTATTTCAAAATTGTCTATGCCTGAGATTTAACAGCAACTTTTCCATCAAAATCGGCCAATCCGAAGAGCCACACAATGCCATTCATTTTGCACCTTTTTACAATTTTCTCCATAACGTTAAACTCGTTATATCGATATAAAATTTAAATGGCTTTCATAAGATGTAAGTTGGAATTGAAATAGTCTGACAGGGCTTAAATGCTGATAGTTTGAATTTTCTTCCTATAAATTATCTTCAATTTTGTAGATTAGAAAAAAAAGAGAAAAGAGCAAAAGTGTTTTTTCAAGGTTTATTTTTTTTTTTTTTTTAGGATAAAAACTGCAATATGTGTGTAATATACCGTTGGAAAGCTAAAGATTTTAGAAACAAATATTGTTTTATACTATACACAAAGTTGTAAAATGTAATCTACAGATATATTAAGCGGATAAAATTAACTGATTGTTTTAGATAACAATTTCATATTATTAAATTATTTAGTCTAAAACATATGTATTCAACGAAGCTAAATATCATTCGTTAAAACTTGTTTAACTCTATTTATTTATTGTTAAACGGATTTTAACAAACAAGGTAACTGAATTGTCTAAGTCGTGTGTTGCCCGAACCAGATATTTTACTGTTGAAACAATTTAAGATATACATCATGCAATATGAATCGACTTAAGTGTTTAATTTTGTTACATTATTATATTTTTTTTTTTTTTAGTAATCATTTAGTTACAAAGAATATTTTAGTTTATCTGTTTAGTTTTTTTCGCTTCTGTTTTTTATTTTTTATTGAATGTATTATTGTCCATCTTATTTATTTCTTATTTAAATTACTATTATCATGTATTTAAATTGAAATTACTTTATGTTATATTCCTTTTAATAAATAAATAAAAAAAAATTAATTAAAAATTATACATCACATTTCAGTTTCAATTCCCTTTAAAGTGGAATGTGTAAAATAAATTCGATATATAAGATCTTCCAAGTTGTATCGTATCTATAAATCACACTTCAAGCTAATATTTTATGAAAACCGATATAATTTGTTTTTTTTTAATTGGTCACATTTTCGACTGTATTGCAATATAGAGTAAGTTTAGGGAAGTGTTTGTTGAAAACATTAACGAGAAAATCAAGTTGTATTATTGTACAGAAAAAAAAGAAAAAAAAAAAAGATTTTTTCATGATAATAATTTTTTGTAATTTATATCGAGACTTACCTTTCTTGATGGTGTAGGATTCGACGAGATAATCATCCCTTGTTCCAAGATGAAGCCCGAAATTTTGGAATATCCGACCGAAGAGTGTTTTCTCGAACATGGCTACAGAGAGAGATCTGGGACAGAGCAGTATCAGCACCTTTGCAGCCCAATAACAAATCTGGAGGGGAGCAGCTCATACAGCTTATATAGCAGTTTACCTCGTGTACTTGACGAAATTATTTAGTAGTTATATAAAAAAAAATATACACCTAAAAAAAACTCTACAGGTTTAAAAATCAGCACAAAGCCATTTCCAACAATGTTCCCTTATAAATACAATTGCATATAATTCTAACTTTTTTTTTCATTGTTTCTCGGGATTCCCTTGGTTAATGAAAAAAAAATCCGTTGCAGCATTTTTTTATTTTTTCATTTTTCCTTGTTTGTCCATGAGTAAAAAAAGAGGATTTGGTCCCCGAGGGAGTTATATTTTTATTTCCGTCCTCTTAGCAACCTCTAAGGGTACAGCGGAATTAGCATGGGAAATCTGCCCCCGCCTGTATTAGAAAGAAATTTATACCATTGATTCACAGCTATGAGAAACGAACTTAAGCAAATTTTTAGCCCCATAATTCTTATAAGAGAGAAACTATGGAGGGGGAAATAAAAAAAAAAAAAAAAAAATTGTTTTCTCCTGAACATCTCAACCGATTTTCACGAAAAAAATATCTGTTATGGACTTTACAAAACTTTTTTAAAAAATATTTTATTTTTTTTCATGAAAATTTTAGTAAACAATTTTTTTTTGAATTTTTCAAAAAAATATTTTCTTGTTATGATGGTTTGGTACACCTCCAATTTTTCGCTACTTTATTCCATTGGAGGGTCCTCTGTATATATATATATTTCAATTTTATCGCAAGTGTACCCCATGGTGAAAAATTAAAAAAAAACAATTCAAAGGGGTAAAGAAAAACAAAAACAAAGTTTTCGCCTGAACAGCTCGACCGATTTTCACGAAACAATATTTAATAAATATTTTAATTTATTTACTTAATTTATTTATTTTAATATTTAAAATATAAGGTTTCATTTTGATTTAAATAGTCTGACTAGGCTTAAATGCAGAACTTTTATGTTTTTTCTTTCTAAAGTGCCTTAAATTTTGTAGATTCTAAGAAAATAACCACGTCTCCTTGTTATCATTGATAAAGAACGGATAAATATATAAGTTCAATTAAAGTAATATTCAAATGAAGGAGAAAAAGGCAAACATATTTTTTTAATGCAATTTTTGTGTTTTTTAACATAAAATTAGTAATATACCGTTACTTAAGAAAAATATTATCCTATAATAAAAATTGTAGAAGTTAATGGATAGTGATGAAAAGCCGATAAAACTGAACTGATTGTCGTAGATAATAATATAATAGATTATTTAATAAAACATATGTTTATTATTGTTTAATTGTTTATTAAACATATATAAAACATGTGTTATTGAAACTCGATGTAATCGATTCTTTAAAAATTTATTTTTATCTCTCAAACTGTATTTAAAAATTCTTAAATTGATTTTAACGACGGAGGTAAAAGGAAGTCGTGTGTTGTGTGCAGCAGATGTTTTTGAATTACACTTGCCCCTTCCATAAGAACACAAGTTTGTGGCGCTACATCCCGAAGTGGTTCATACGACACGCACGGTTAACTTAGGATTCCTAATACAACTGGTTAGCTATTTCTGATGTACATCTAAGGAAGAGTTTCTTTAGTTGTTTCAAGGCTATTCGTCTAACGTTTAAGTGATCAGTCTTTTATAAGACTTAAACACATCCCATTGCATCCTCTCCAACATTATGGGGTTATAACTTTGTCCGTAATTGTTCGTTGTTTTTTTTAAACACCAATTATGCACCTTCAGAGTCAATTGGAACTGATTAGTGCCGCTAACAGAGCAATTACAGTTCCATGTTTGTAAAAAATAATATTCTTCTGATGATCAGAGAGGAGTGGAGTTATCCACAAATATTTTATTGCTTATAAAATATTTAAAAATACAACGGCATCAATGCCGTTGTAGCATTGTTCAGTTATAGAGCAAACGTCTCAAAGCTTTCGCTTTCAGAACATGGGTTCATATGGTTTCTATAGAATATATATTCATTATTTTAATAAATAGAGGTTTTTCGATGTCCTGAATTTTGATTCTATCATCATTTTTAGTGTAAAACAATCTAATTTTGTAAGACTCATATTTTGTATTTTGGAATGTACAACAGGATCCCTAAATAAAATTTGGTCGAAATCGTTAATCCATTCAATGTGCCTATTTCTTGTAGGAATTGAAATTGAGAAGCTAATCGAATTTCGAGATTTAGTAGGAGGAGACTATAATAGAAATCATTTTGGAATATTCGCAAATTAATATGAACGAAGAAAGTTGAGCAACGTGACATTTCCAACGGTAACAAAAAGTTCTGCGATGCATCATTGGTGTAGATGCGTTTTTACTTTCACTTACCTATATATGGAATAAATAATAAGGGAAAGTATTGCGATCATGGAAATTTTCGAATTCCAGTTTTCAACGGAATACACGGTTTAGGATCCCCTGCGTCCAAATGACCAAGTCCCACAAAAAGTCTTCTTCGCAAATACTAGGATTGTTAGTATTCACGCATTCGCCAGTTAGTAAAAAAAATATAATCCAGAATGCTTTAGTAGTCCTGTATGAGTAAAGATATGACGCAGGTGTTAAAACATCCATGTATGGCTCTCCCAGAAATTGATCTATGAATTGAAATATGTATTAAAAAACAAAAAACTAATTGATATTTCAACGTAAATCATAGAAAACTTGTTTTAGCATTAGAAAGAGTACTATAAAAGTTTTGCAAGTTACTGTATTTCTTCTTCTTCGTTCTTCCCTCAAATGGCGATGTCCGAGAGTAAAACTGTAAACTCAATGGTCCTCTTGAGGTCCCCCAGGTCACCATAGAGCTTAGTCACCAACTCGGTAGGTTTTGGCCAGATCCGCTTCCTGGTGTCTTCTAGCTGAGGGCACGTCTGCAGGATGTGCTCTGCAGTCTGGTCACCAGTTCTACATCCACAGAGGGAGCTTTCCCCGATGCCAAACTTTTTATAGAGGTGTGCCCTCATTCTGTTATGGCCAGTTCTGAGCCTGAAGAGCACAACTTGTTCCTTTCTACTCATTTTGTAGTAGGCGTCTTCTGGGTCGCGATTCGGGTGCAGGCCATTCCATTTAGCATTCACTGCAGCCCTATTTATTGATACTGTATTTTCAGACATATTCATGCCTTGATAGTAGAGTAACACATCTCTGGGCTAAGTTGTTCATCAACAGTAAAAGGTTGAAGTGCGTACATTGGATTACATTCAATCAATTAATTACATTCAAGATAGTAAATTAAGAGCAGTTTTGGGAGGCAATTTTGCGCGTTTAGGCATAGATCAATAATCAGAAGAAATCAAGCATGGATTGAATAACGATTGTCCACATTCTACGACTACATTCAGATAGTACAAAGAATTTGGAAGGGACAATTTCACTCTATCGGACGCTGAGAGAGAAGGAATGCCGCGAACGTCGGCAACAGAGAAAAGCATTTCTGCTGTAAGGAAAATGGTCGATGAAGATCGGCGAGTCGTTTTGGACAAACGGTAGACAATCAAAGTAAAGTGGTACTCTGAAAAACTGGCTGAAGTCATAGATTCCATATAAAACCTGCGACTCAAGTCAAGAATATAATCCTGGTATCTCACTACGAAAACTCTCAAGCTCAGCTGTTATTCCTACAATCACTTTGCACTATTCAATATGGAGCTGAAAGAAAAACATTTTTCCTCCGACGGGGACCTTCTGAGGGCTTGGGACAACGAATGTGTCTCACTCCCGGAGCAGATATAAAGGCGGAGCTGGTTTAAGGACTAGTTTTGATAAATTTAGAGGTGTGTTTGTTATTACCCTTAGTATTACATCAAATTGTGCTTTAATTTTTAAAATTGTATTGTTTGGGAGTGTTTCTTCACTGACACACACTAAACTAGCAAGCAACAATATATTTAACAACTGTAACTGGTCATTTTTGATTTATTATTTATCAATAATCATATGATATAAGATGTAAAACGTTTCCCCTCAAATTTAGTTAGCAGATTTGGATTCAAAATTTAATATATTATTTAACATGAAATTCTATCAATTGGTTCTTTGCGTTTTAAATCTACTTTATGGAGCCTATCACTGCTTGGATAGGATGGAAGAAGAATGTCTTTTATCAGGTATTTAGTACTTAAAGTTCTAAGTAGATTTGGTAATATCGAGAAACGCTAGTGTATTCTCCCAGCAGACTACACCGCGCGACCAAGGATCTACACGGCCTGTCGCACCACCGGAAAAAAAAGTAACTCGGGTTGATTTAGTAAATATTTATTTTAGCTGCGACGACGGGTCCTGTACTGTAAAAATATTATATTCTGTTTACCATATTACCAAGTAATTAAAATAGTTACGCAAATAAGCCTTATTTTTAATATATTATACTATCCTGTCTAAGGGTTAATGCTGAGAGTGACGAGCATTAGTACAATGACATCCATGACGGTTTTGACGGAACCAATTCTCTGAATGGAGAGGTCTTTTGTTTTGAGTGACCGAGTGATGGATGTCAAACTAGCGTTCTGAAATGTTTGCAAGTTTTTAAACTAAAAGAGTTCTGGAGATCATCTCAAATCTCTGGTTTTCAAATCCCTCCGAAAATGACATATTCTTATTGCATAAGTATTGTATTATATGTTCTTATTGAATTACGCACAAATTTGAAAAAAAAAAAAAAAAAAAAACACGCACGAATTACACAAATTGCAAAATAAGGTGTAATTAGACTGTTAGGAAACGTACAATATAGAAATGTGAATATTATAATTTTTTTAGAAATTCCAAGCACGTCGTTTCATACTCTTTACGTTGCGGACAATAATACTTTTGCAATAATAATAAGAAAGACAGAAAATAGTTTCATGGAGCTTTATTTTGGATTTAATTACACCTCATGTATTTCAGAAACTTGAAATGTCTTTTAAAATATCGAAAAATACTGTTCAAATACTAGGTTTAAAAAAATTCAAAAATGTATTTAATTTTTTATTGGAAACTTTTAGTTTTAGTTTTTCTTTAATGTTGTAGGGAGTTAATGGTACTAAAATACCATGATACAATTTGATCAATCAAATGCGATCGATCGGTGTTATATCGATTTAAAGATATGACGCCATATTTTTTAACATTAATTTTGACAAAATATTAAAATATGCCTCATATTAGATAATTCGTCTTGTCGTTGTTCCACTTGAATAAATAAAAAAAAAAATTATACACTGGATAAGTATCAAAAATATATTATTTTGTGAAGTTAAATTTGTCGATTTTTGTCTTTAAACAATAATTCCTTATAAATTCTGTATACGTCGTAAATTCCTGAGTAAGGCAATTATAAACGCAGAACTCTATAGAAGCAGATAATAGATCATTTCAGTCGATTCTAATGCTCCATATAGAATAAATTGATTAAATACAAAAAAATTTATGAAAATATTAAAAAAATGTGACAAGAATAATTTTTTAAACTCACTAATAAAGGACATTATTCTCTTCTCATTAATGTAAAAATAAATTTTAATTTGGCTTAATCAGGTCAAGAGTTATAGAATTTTTGCCACTAAATCCCACTCTGCGCCGTCCCACGTAGCAGACATTAAAAATCGGTTCCGGCGTGAATCTGTTATACTTTGTCTTTCAAATTATGATTTTATTTATTGCAAAAATTAAAAAAAAAAAAATAGGAAAAACCGTTTAAATGCATACGAGTATTTACCTTATTGAGGTCCATTACGATATAGTGTGAATTGAATTAATGCACTCATTCCCTTGACCTGTGCGTTATCTGTAGTATCTGGATCTCGGCCTTGCTGTCCCCACAATGCCAAATTCTAGGACCTCTTATGCTAAGTTTGTTCATTTTCGCAATTTCTTTTTAACCAAGTTACGTACCATGGTAATTGCTACATTGTTACACCGCTTCGAAATAAATAATATTTTTAAAGTAAGACAAATCACACAAAAGGCAGTCCATACTTATATATTTCTTTATTGAGGCCAAAAGCGACATATTCATCTGTAACTTTTTTTTTTTCAATTGGTGAAAAGAAGAAACAATAATTTTATAAACATTTTTTAAATATAAAAATCTCATAAAATATTGACAATTATTACCTTTTTAATTATTTTTGTCATTTATTAAAAATAAATATACATATATTTATCTTACTTTAAGTACGAGTATTATATAGAAGTCAATTTATTGCATAATATTTTTTAATTTTAAACAAACACAGATATAGTAAATAAGGGTTACCTAGTTAGATTGCAAACTGATTTTATTAATTTTTTCACGGTAAGGCGCAGAACTATTCTGAAAAGAGTCTATTGAGGGTTTGTTTAGGTTACCGCGAGCTCAGTGAGCGAAAATCAACACCTGGTCTAATTAAAGAAGTAATGGTTATTAATTAAGCGAAACTAAAAGTTTTCAAGTAAACTAAATATAATGTTCATGTGGATTTTTAAATAGGAAAACTTTTTTTTTTTTAACGTAATTTATTGAAATTTACAACTGAACTGAATAATACAACAAGTAAATAAGATAAAAGAAAAATTACATGAAAAAGACTCGTAGAAGAACTACCCAATGGTAGCACTCCTGTAACTATTCTAAACTAGAAGGTCTCGAGGCCTTCTTCTTTTCAGACGCCTCGGAGGATTGTCAGGAATCGAGGAGGAAGCTAGGATTGAAACTAGTGGATTAGCGTGGGAGTGGAGTTTTTCATGCAAGGAGTGATATCTGGTTCGAGCCAGATCAGTTACAAATGGACCATTTAGGTATTTATGGATGAGTTTATTTGTGATAAAGTATGGAGCGTTGAGGATTTTACGATTTTGGATTGTAATGATTGGATACGGGAAGAATTTGGTGGTTTAGTCGAGTCCCAAAGCTCAACTCCGTAAGTCCAAATAGGCCTTATGATAGTCATGTAGAGGAGTCTTTTGTATTGGGTTGATGCAAAATTAATGCAGGTTTCCTCTATTGCAATATCTTAATTCCAATTGTGTAAACAAAGCTAATCCTAACATTGATCATTATTATACCAAAACAAACCTTATCTAATACCCTCTCTTTCACCATGAATTTGTTTAGTAAAATCGTTTTGTTCAGTGTGTTCAAAGGTCTTGAATCGAAAATGTCAAAGTGCGATTTTCGTCAAATTTAGTTTTACGAATTTAAATTAGGGCGCAGCGCTGGGCAAACGGCTAGTAATATTAATGAAGTGTGGGGTCAGGGGGCTATTAATGAGTGCACGGTGCAGCGTTGGTTCCAGAAGTTTCGCAGAGGAGATTTCGACCTCGAAGACAAGGAAGGTCGGGGCCGTCATCTTGCTCTGGACAACGACCAGCTGAGGTCAAAAGTGGAAGAAGACCCAACCAAAACCACACGAGAAATGGCGGCGGAACTCGGAACTCAAAAATTGCAACGTCTTTGCCCAGCATTGATGAATCGGAAGGGGCCGATCCTGCTCCACGATAACGCCAGACCACACGTTGCACAACCAACGCTTCGACGACTGCACGAGTTGGGCTACGAAGTTCTCCAACATCCGCCTTATTCACCTGACCTCTCTCCTACAGACTTCCACTTTTTCAGGCATCTGGACAACTTTTTGAGGGAGAAAAATTTTCAAAACCAGGACGACATTGAAAATTCTTTTCGTGATTTCATTGAGTCCAGGGATTCGGATTTTTTTTCTGGTGGAATAAGAAAGCTTGTTGAACGTTGGCAAAAGTGCATTGATTCAGATGGAAATTATTTTGATTAAATATATATGGTTAAAGTAAAGATATGGCGTATTTACAATACCTACTAAAAACCTGCATTAATTTTGCATCAACCCAATAGTTAAGTGGGAGGTTAGAGCGTTTGTCAAGAATGTGTTGAAGTAATCGAAATCGGCTAGCAGTTTCTTGTCGTTTCAGTCTAGTGAGCGGATTCCATGTGAGACGTTTGTCAAGGAGAAGACCTAGGTAGCGGATCTGTTCGACCGGGACAAGTGGAATATTATTAAAAGATACTGTAGGACAGGATGGTAAAGGTGATTTGGTGGGATTTGTCTGAATTTATTTTCATTCTCCAATTCTGACACCATATCTGGAGGTCTCTGATGTGGGATTGTAGGGTTTGAGAGGCAATAGTAGGATCGTTATTGACTGATAACTCACAAGTGTCACCAGCATACGTGGAAAGGAAAGTGTTAGGATTGGTTGGGATGTCAGCTGTATAGACTGTGGGACGCCAGCGGACTGAACAAAAAGGGATGAATAGAAACTATTGTAATTTATTTCGAAGGATCTGTCAGTGAGATAGGACTGGATGATGAGGAAGTATGTTGGAGGGAGGAATTTTCGGAGTTTGTAAAGCAGTCCCGGATGCCAGACTCGGTCAAAGGTCTGTTCTACGTCGAGAAAGGCTCCAGTGCAGTACAATCCGCGCTCCAAAGCAGAGGAGATTACATCCACCACACGATGACATTGTTGGATAGTGGAATGGGAGGTTCGGAAGCCAAACTGGTGATCAGGGATTATATTATTGGAATCAAAGATGGGATAGATACGTTTTAGAAGGAGTTTTCCCATGATACATAAAAGAGAGGTGGGGCGATAAGAGGACGGTTTTTCTGGTGGCTTTTTGTATTATTTTTACTGTGGATAATTTCCAAGAGTCAGGAAAATATGTTGTGCGGAGTACAGCATTATAAATGTAGGTAAGGAATAGGATGGATTTTCGTGAAAGGAGTTTTAAAATTTGGGATGTGATTAAATCAGGCCCAGGAGCTATGCGGAAAGGCAGACTATGAATAATACTGGAAATTTCTGAAGGATGAAAAGCTTTAGGCGGAAGAGACATTTGGAGAGGAATAGTTAGTTCTGCTTCAATACATTCAAGGTGATCGGAATTAAGGATATCAGGGTGTGTAATAAAAGTTTTAAGAAGGTGCTGACCAAAGAGCTGCGCTTTTTCCTCGTCTGATCTTGTCCAGCTTTTGGATTCGGTGAGGATTGGATGATTGAAGTCTTTAAATTTGAGTAGCTTCTTAGTGGTCGTCCATAATGTTTTGTCAGTAGTGTTGAGGTTTGTAAAGCTTAGTAAATTTTGAATTTTTTTATTTCTGATTTTATTTTGTTATTTAGTTTAGTATAATAAATTTTATCGAATGGGTATCTAGTCTTATGCCATTTCACTCTTGCTCTACGATTTTCTCTTAATAACATGCAAAGGTGAGGTGGCAAGTTAGTCTGTTGTGTATTAATTGTAGTTTGATGTGTTATCTTTGATACTGGTCTGTATAGATGTTTTAAGTTTTTCCACAGCTCTGTCAATGTCATTTGTTGTCTTAACTAGGAATTTTCAAGTCTAATTTATTGTCCAAATCATGTCGAAATCTGTCCCAGTTGATTCGTCCTGTAATCAGTTTAGGAGGGGAAGGATCGACAAGCCCATCGTTGGTGTTTACCATTGTAGTCACCTCCAGCTATGAAGCGCGTACCGAAGGAACGGAATAGGGATTCAAGATGGTGGTATGAAAGGGCATTGCCGGGAGGACAGTATACAGCTGAGAACGTTAATTGGTAAGGACGGGTTGTAATGATTACTGAGGTGGATTGTAAGGTGTCAGTTGGAGTAGAAGGAATAAGGATTTATGAACAAGAATACAAGAACCGCCATGTGTAATGTTGTCTGGGTGGTCCGATCTGTAAGTAATGTAGTCACGTACATAAAAATGTGATCGTTGAGTGAAGTGAGTTTCAGTCAAAAGTGCAATATCTACGTTATTGTCATGTAGGCCATTTGCATTCCATAAAACGATAGCTAGGGGCTTCAAACTGATCGTGGGATAGGGAGAGGAATTACAGACAGGAGTCGGGTGAGGAGAGAAATCAGTGGTTTGATGGTTGCTTGTAAATCTGAAAGGAAGGATGACAGAATGGAGGTGATGTTGGTTTGATTTTGATCGAGAAGAGAATAAGGATCAGGAGGTTGAGTTGGGTAGTTGGTGTGATTATAATTGGTTGCTGGGGGCTGGAAACGCTGTGGTGAGGACCAGGTTCGGTTTTAGAGGGTGGGGTTAGGTTTGAGCGAAGAGGCTGAGGAGTTGGACTTGGATGTGGATGCAGAGGCGGCAATTTAACCCGCAAGGGCAAGTGATTGGGTGGAATTGGCTGAGGATTAGGCCTGGGGTTTGGTATGGGAGGTCTGTGGCTGGCTTTGAGAGGTCTGAGGCTTGGGTTGAGATACTCGAGGCGCCTGAGGTCTTGGTTGTTGCTTCCTAGTTGCTTCGAGGTAAAATTTGATGTCCTGTGGAGGATGATGACTGGCTGTTGACGTAGAGGGTTGCTTTATGGTGGGTTGAGTAGGTGTTTTATCCAATTCAGGAAAACTAGTCGAACATTCAAGCTTAGGGGGCTGGATGTAACTCGTCTCCTGTCGTTTATTTGTAGTGTTTAGAGTTCGGGTTCTAAGAAGGTTTTTGTAGACTGAGCATCCTCGGTAGCTCGCCGGGTGGCCTCCACAGAGAGCGCAGATTGCCGACCTATCTTTAGGTTTATCACATGCGTTGGACGCGTGCGGACCGGCACATTTTACATACCTGTCCTGGTGGTGGCAGTAATTCTTTGTATGCCCCAAATTTTGACATTTGAGGCGTTTGCTATCAAAACCAGCTCATTCCAATATTTTCTGAAATCCACTTTTTCGCATATTTTGAAAGTTTGGAGGGTCCTTCACAACGTGACAAAGGGATGTAGCTCAAATCAAGCTCATTCCAACCCAAAAGTAGACGAAAATGTTTGCCTTCTTGATCAAATCCAACTCATTCCAAGCTTTTGCCATCTCCCGCCAGGACCGCTCGCATCCATCTTGCAGATAACCTTGTACCTCAGTATCTTCATGATCTCCAAAAACCGGGTTCAGTGTGTTGTCCATCGAAATTTTCAATTCGGAAAGAGCGCCTCCGAGAGAAGGGTTGGGGACAGAAAAGAAAGAACTCATGCTGAGGAGAAAATTGCTGTCATGAAAAAGTTGAAATGCAACGAAAGTCATTGCTGTCGAGAGTAGAGTTCCAAGAGGCTTTATGTGGGTCCTGATTTAACATTACCAAACTTTGGTCTATGTATCAGAATGAGCATGAGAAGGACAATCTTCAGGTGACGAAGTATTTTTTCCGTAAAATCCTTTGTGTAAAAGTAAAAGTGTGATCCGATGGATTACGATGACAACTGTTTCATTTAAATAACGACACTTCTTTCCTTTCTCCCCTTGCATTCTGAGCTTTGTTCATAATATTTCTCTTTGATGAATAAATAAAAAACATTATGTTTCATTTGGGTTTGCAATTTTTGACCTTTTTCAAATTGTACCAAATTTTATGTCTCAAACTGTGAAATTTCAGACCATTTGAATGTGTTAATTATTTAAAATTCATGAAAAACCACAATAACATTAATGGTAAACTGGAAAAAAACAATTTCCTATAACTTTATTGAACAAAAAAAACTAAAAAAGCAAGAAAAAACCATGTTTTTGCATCAAAACCAGCTCATTCCAACTTAATTAGTGTAATTACTCCCAAAGTGGAAGTCATAATTATGTAATGTGAGATGGCTGATTAAAGTTTTGTAAGTTTCTTTAGATGATGTATTTATTTTTACGACAGTAACTCGAGAAAAACATCGGAAATTGGAAGGTCCTATTAGTAACGCTATTTCTTCGCTAAATATCACGAAATTTTCTATTTTAGAAACATAGATGGGTGGTGGCTCAGGATTTGTACACTTGTGGCACCGGATTTGGTTTGTTTTGTGTGATATTTGGGTTATTGCTGGCTGAGGTACTTGGTTTAGAGATATCTGAGATGATGGCTGCTGAAGATTGGCTGCGAGTAATAAGTAGGTTGAAATTTGTTTAGAGGAGGTGGCATTTTGGTTTTAGCTGGTTTATTCTTTTTTTTATTCTGAGAATTGCTAGCTGAATTTGGGGCTGAGTGACGATTTCTCTTTTTAAGCGTACATCGTTTTAAATATTGTGAATCGGTTTCACTGATTTCGTAAAATTGAGTTTCTTCTTCAGAGTCGTCGTTCGAGGATCGGTCCAAATCCATATTTTAATTATTATATAAACAGAAAAAAAAAGTGATAATAAAATATTAAGAAAAAAAAAATATATATATACACGTAAAAAAATTAAATAAATTCTTAAAAATTAAATTATTCACACAAATGCATACAAACAAATAAAAAGAACATTTTAGAAATTATAAAAGGAATTAAGAAAAAAAAAGAACTTCTATAGTCTGTATACGAACTCAGGACCGCTGGAAGGACGTAGGTTGCCAGGCTGGCCGTGAACTTGGTGATAAGAGCTGAGGGAGTAAGTGCCTCGTGGCAGGCTTAACTCAGTACCACCACTTAATTGAGCTAGTATTAAACAATTCTCACTCATCTAAGTGTTCTATAGTCTTATAACGTCCAAAAGTTCTTAATCTCACTTTTACAAAGTATGATATCTCTTCATAACAATTGAGAATAGTTATTGAGTCATAATGGCAAACCGACATGAATAGAAAACTGCACTAGCAGCCATGACACCTAACTCTAAGGAAAACTTTATACTAAAACTTTATAACTGGTTTCGAGAGCTCAGATATTTGAAACATTTATAAGGTAAGCACTAGATTTCAATAATAAAGTTTGTTTCAATGAGTTTTTACGTTGAAAATTTGAATTTTACGTTGTTGTTTTTTTTGCTGTCCCGTATATTTGAGACGCGCAAGTACTAATGGGTTTCAGTAAGTGTTAAATTTTTGTTTAAGTTTTAATTTTGAACGTCTTTGCTATGGATTTTAATGGCAAAACTGTTAGTTTCGTGACGAGAGGTTTGTCTGGTTGTCAATGACTCACTTAGGAACAAATCTATTTTGGTACACTTATTTTTTTTTTTTTTTTGTTCATAAAAAATATATCTGTACATATTTTGCAATTATGTCTCTTTATAATTTAACTCATATTCGGAATCTTGGCATAAAATCAATATTAAATTTAAATTTCAGATAGACCTGCATCTGAAGATTCTAAATGTGGAACTGTTTTGCCTAATGAGGACAAAGTGGGATCAGAACAATCAGGCACGGGAAGTGATTCTGGAACAGAGTTTAATGGAATCAGCAAGGATATAAAGAATAATTATGAGAAGAATAGCCACAATGGAGTTTTCACCAAAACAAATAGATTACTGAGGAATATATGTTACTCTGCTATTGCTTATGACCTAATCGGAGATCTTATACCTTTGGCAAGAATTAAGCATAGCTTAAAACCACATGTTATAAATGAGAAAAAGAAGATCATGAAAGATGGTTTTAATGTTCCCGTTGAAAAAAACTTATCTTACTTACGTGTCAAAACTTTTCCAACGAAACTTAAATTAAAAAATACTCTAAACGAGTGTTCTAATATTTCCTTTGATAGAAACATTTCTTATATACGTGTAAATACTGGTCCAACAAAACTTAAATTTAAAAATATTAACAATACTTGTTTCAAAAGGCCGAACCACGATTTGAGAGATGAGAAAAAATGTTCCATTCCAAAGTCTTTGCCGGAAACAGTGAATTTTAAAACTGAGAAAGAATTTGTTAAAAAAGTGTTCCTTGATAATGTAACAGTCCATGGGTCGATTCCCATTGAAACAGAAATTGAAAACACTGTCAGTTCAAAAAAAGAACCAGCTTGTTCTGAGGGTGTCTGTAGTAGGCCAAAATACCTTAACAGGAACCCTAATTTGAAATCCAGAAAAAAAGGCTTCATCCTTGAATCGTCCAAAAACACTCATGAGGAATCGGTTAATACAAACAATATTTTAAAAAAAGAGACAGTGGATCCAAATATTAAGGAAGGACGTCTAGGCAAGGAACAGTCCTCAATTAGAATACGTGTCAATACTTGTCCAACGAAACTTAAATTTAAAAATATCAACAAAACTGGCTTTAAAAGCCCGAGCTACGATATGAGAGCGGATAAAACATGTCTTGTTCCCAAGTCCTTGTCGAATAAAGAGGAAAAATGTTATTCTAAAACTCAGAAAGAATCTGTTGAAAAAGTTTTTCTTGATAATGTCCATGGACAGAATTTCTTCGAAACAGAAAATGAAAACACTGTTAGTTCAAAAAAAGAAGAACCAGATTGTTCTGAGGGTGTCTGTAGTAGACCGAAACGTCTTAACAGGAATCCTAATTTGGAATTTAGAAAAAAAGGCTTCATTCATGAATCGTTAAAAAACACTCATGAGAAATCGGATAATACAGATAATATTTTTAAAAAAGTGACAGCCGATCCAAATATTAAGGAAGGACTAGGCAAGGAACATCTTTCATCAGATGCCACAAGTAGAGGAGAGGACGATACGTCTTGTTCAGTGAATGTCTGCAGCAAGCCGAAATATCGCAAAGTACAGCCAAATAAACAGTATGAAAAAGATCCGACGAATTTTATAATCCGCCATTTTACTAACAAGAAAGCCTTGCATACCGAATCTTACATGGAAGGTCTTGTAGATAATATCGAAGGAATAAGATACATACTCCTTGACCGTCTGCAAAGATTGAGTAAGCAACCAAAAACTTATCATTATTTATCGCAAAATATTTCCTCATTGCTTAAGAAGATAGATCTATTGAAAAATCGAATCGAATCGCTAAATATAACTGACATAGGAAATAATATTTTGACTCCGGATGAAGAAGCATTGATTACTGGTTTGGATACGAAACTTCATGAAGTAGAAGAAAAAGCGAAATATAGAGTACAGAGTAATGAGAGAAAGAATCATGTTTTTTCAAGCGCTTTGGGTCAGTGTGCGGTATGTATCACTGTAGCAAACAAAGTAAGTTATCATATATGAGTCAAAACTATTTAATTATTGGTATTACATAAGTCCTCCATCTTGTCCAATGAATACGTTATGGTCCATGTGGTGGGAAATCCATTGATTAGGGCTTATTTTTCCAACCCTTGAATACTTTTTATACGATTTTTGGCAGTTGAATAGCTGATTTGGCCACCTTTCAACCGGCAGGTAAAATATAGCATTGCCAATTCAAATTAAACACTTTCCAAGTCAAATTAAACCTTTTCCAAGTCAAAATCAGCCTTTTCCACATCGAATTCAACCTTTTCCATTTCAAATTCAACCTTTTCCAAGTCGAATTCTACCTTTTTCAAATCAAATTTAACCTTTTTCGATTTCAATAAATTAATAAAAATCAAGTAAATATAATTTTGTTTTTATGGTTGTTTTAATTGTCAATTATATTTTTACCTAATGTTGCTTGTTAACTGTTCCTAGGAGCCCTTTTACATAAAATTACTCACATTTTGTGACTAAGTATCGATTAATTTTAGCTATTAAGACATTTCCGATACTAGGGCTGGTATTTTAGTTATAGTTTATTTTAACTTATGTTTTTCATTTGTGACGATGATTTCATATAATAATAACTAGACGTTATAAAATAAACATATTTACTTGCTAAATGAACTGTTCGTTAAGATGAACTAAAACTTCCAAAACGATAAACTCTAAATCAGTCAGACAAAGACTTCTTAAACATATATGACACCTCATTCATATTCCATCCTTCCGAAGAAGGTATGGGTCTTCTAGTTTATTGTAAATTTCTCGTGATTTCTCAAAAATTTCCGACTTTAAAATAGTTAAAAATATATTTTCTAATATAATGGAATAATTACTGTTTTTTTTTTTGTCATTTCATTTAATTAAAATACTTACTACACCTCTTTTTTTAAAAGAAAAGTATTATAGTCCCAATAGGACCTGCAATAATTTTTAATGTCAACTTACAGTTACATGAAGCATTTAATGCGATTCAGAAGACCTTAGATTTAAAAGACATTCCTCCTAATTATCTAAATCTTGGTGATGACTGGTGCGAAAATTTTTCTAGGTAATATTAATTAAAGATATATTTAAATTTAAATTTTAAATTATAAGGTTTATACATCTAGAAGTACATTATAGCAACTAGGAAAACTTAGTTAGTAGGGCAGGGTCTGCTGGTAAAGAACTGCAAAAAAGTTCTTATGAACTATGGTTTAGTTTCGCTCCAAAAAGCAGTAAAATTATATATTTTTTGTTTTGATTAATTTTTTTTATCTAATTGAGGCAAATTTTATGTTTATTTATATATGTAATTTGTTGGGCGAAAAACATCATATTGGCTATCATAGCCCATTTACGATGCTGACATTAAATTTCACAAGCTGAGTTCATTCAATGCAATCAGAACCTTGGAGTTTAGATCTTGATGGTCACATAATGCTTCGGTTAGAGAGCGTGGTATCCCGTAATTTGCCTTAATCACCGTATATTTCGGAGATTTGTCGAGTATATGTTTAATGGTTAGAATGATTGTGCATTACTGACTTAAAAAATATTCAAGGTAATTATATTATAGTTATCTAGAAGATAATTTTTATGAAAAATGGTTTGACTAAACTAAATCGACTTTTTCAGTGAAACGAACAGAGACTTGTTTTTTAATTTCCGAAATCATAATTTACTTGTAACATTGGGCAACAGACCTGTCAGAAATTAAATTACCTACCTTTAAAATCTCGTCATAAAAAAAATAAAATAAATACCAATGAATTGCAATCACTGTTTTATTAAAATAAACTACAGTTTGTGAGTGTCTGCCTAATTGGGTTGAGATGCTACGTCAACTCGATACTGCTTTCTTGTAAATCGATATTAAATCATTAAATCGATATTACGTTATCTACTGATGTTGCAGATTTTTTACTTACATCAGTTCTTTCTTTTTATTAATTTAATTTCAATTATCTTACTTTTCAATGTTAAAATTCATGTTTCAATGTTTGTCGTTATTTTGTTATTTCAAATGCTTTTCATTCGGAGTGTAAAATCATTAATAGCAGTATTTTAAATTTTAATATGATATTTTTCCATTTTCTCTCTTCAATTATTAATTAATACTTTGATATCATTCTTTAGGAATTAAAGATAAAAACATGCATGTTTCAGTAGCTCCCGCCTGATATTGAATGAATTCCAAAGGAACTGGCCCAATTTATTCAATGGAGAAGAAATGGATATTCGATTGCAGCGTGATTTAATCAATGAGTAAGTTGTTTTTTTATTCATTTAACTTATTTTTTGTTACTTTGGCTAATTGTACGATGCTATGGTCGGAGTCCTAAATCCAGGTTTAATTAGTATAGGTATCTTTAACGCGTACCTAGCTTCGCACAGGCTCGGAATAACATGTGTATGTCTTCTCCGAAGGACGACATAACCAGAGGTTTTAACCATATCATTAAAAATGACCAGAGTGCGTTCGGGTGTGTTGCTAAGTGTAGCTATAAAAAAAAAAAAAAAAAAAAAAAATATCACACTGAATATTTTATGTGCAAATATTGATTCATTTAGCTTTTCGGAAGCATGCTTCAAAAATCGTTAGAAGCCTAAGATTATGGGCACAACCATTTTGTGCCGAGTTCCGGTAAAAATAAGCGTCGTCAGAGGTTTTTAGCCATTTTTCATTCTGGATGCAGTTCTAGATAAATCGAATAAATTTACAAAGAGTACACATTTTTTACTTGTTAGCACCTATTTTTGTATGACTTTAGTGCGACATGGTTTTGAACATAATCTTTAAATTAAGCTTATTGTTCTTAATTGATAAATTAGGAGAAATTGATGAACAAACTGGGGTGTCGGCGCGAGACCGCAAACATGTTTTACAAAAAAACAAATCATCTTAAATTTATTCTTATGTTATGTCCTCCGACTTGTCTGAAAAGAAGATGGTCTGCAGACCTCTTGATTTAGAATTTCAACTGGAGTGCTGGTTGCTAGTTTCTCCACACGTTTGTTTAATTCATTTTGTATTTTAGATTATTTACGTGCAGTACAATCAGAAGCAGTTGTAAATTTCAATGATTGATACAAAGAAATTGTTTTGTTTTGAGAACATTTATTATTTCCCAAGCTCTATGCAGAAATGGAGGCTAATACCCATGCAATATTTTTAAATTTATTTTCTGTACTCCTTTGTTTGATCAAAATTAAAAATATTTTCAGATTCGTTGAAAAATGCATTCTCTACAGATCCCTCATACCAGATTTGCAACTCTACCGTCATTGGCGTCGCTATAACAATGACATGATAAAAACGCTTTGCACAAGGTAATATTCTGTTAACTTAAATTTATATTCATACTTATTTTATAAGAAAACCATTTTATAGAACGTAGAAAAGTAAGGACTAAAATTTTTGTATTTTGTTTTTTGACATTGTTTGCTTTTAGAATATAAAAAAATAACTAAATATACAAGAAAGGGCATTTCTATATGCCTAAAAGCTTTAAAAAATAAAAATGTATGTCACGGAGGAGAAAAAGATGTAAATACCTAGCTGTAAGCTAGTTTTCATTAGTTTAAGTTAGTTTCATCTAGATACGAAAGAACGTAAGAAATGATATTTTTCATTTTTGAAAATGCTTCTTTTTAATTTTATTTAATTTGTTTGTAATTTGAATTTTTTTCAAAGAAAATGAAAAAAAAAACAACAGAATTTAATTAGATTCTTCTTCACAATTTTTACAAAACATCAGGATCCAACTGAGGCCTCCCTAACCTTACATCACTTCCACAGATTGAACGATTGCTGGAAATTATTCTAAATTCGACTGACAAATTAAAACACATAAAATTTATCCTACGAAGACATGCCTACCCTCCAGTCTTCATCGAGAACGACCCTGTTCTTCAGACGGACATAGTACTTTATCTTGGACTCAACTTAGATAGAAAAATGGCATGGGGCCCTCTCTTAAAAATGCAACGAAAGACGCTCAATAAACGCCTTAAACTACCTTATTTACTGTTTTACAAATCTTCTAAATTAAAACAGAAACTAAATACATACGCTATTTACTCAAACCCTTCTGGACACACTTCACACAAATATACGGCATAGCAAAAAAGACTCATTTTAAAAAGCTTCAAAATTTTCAATCCATAATTCCCGCAAAAAGGTCTGTGTGTCCGTATGTGTGTGTGTGTGTGTGTGGTAAGTCCAGCGCGAAAACTAAAAGTCCTATGAAACTGAAATTTCATATTTAAGAGAACCATACACCCGAGATGTAACAGCAACTTTTTCACCAAGATCAGCTTACCAGAAGAGCTACTTTATACCATATATTTTGCACCTATTTTAAAGGTTGATTATGAGTGATGAAAAGTCGGTAAAACTAACTGATTATTTTAGATAATAATATAATATTTTTAAAAAATAAAATACATGTTTCTATTAAAATCCAATGTTAATAATTCTTTGAGAATTTATTTCGTTTCTAAATTTGTTTAAAAATTCTTAAACTCATATAAATAACGGAGGTAAGTGAAAGTCGTGCGTTGCGCGCTCCAGATTTTTAAAATAAAACTAATGTAAATAGCGAATGCATGATTGAAATAGAAATATATAGTAGGTGAGTAATCGGAGGGTTCGAATCAAAAGGTCTATTTCCTGTTGCTTAGACAAGGCAGGACATGCACAGTTTTATTTTGTTCTGACCGGTCCCGATCAGAACTATAAAACAATAATATACTGTAGTTTTATTACTACAAAAAGGCATTATTCTGTTTTCTTTCAAATATATTCTAAACACTTTTTTCTTTTCTAGTGACTACACTGTCGAGTTCAAGTCTTGCGCCCCTTTTATGCCATGAAGATTGGATTTTGATACAAATATAAATAAACAAATGAATAATACAGAAATCGTGAGATTGATTTTAATGTTAATTATTTTTTTTGAATTTTGAATTGAGCGCCTTTTATTCACCTGATGGCATTGCATTCTGGGATCCTAAAGGTTAAACCTCTTTGGGCTGTTACAGCTGATCTAGTCTTGAAGTCGGTAATCCGTCTGTTATTAGTTAGGTCCAGGTTATTTATTTGGTCTATTATTGTAGACCAATTGGGCCCTATTTATAATGTTCTCGATTAATATATTTATTTTTTCATTTCTTTTTATATACGGTAAGTTAAAGTAGTAATATCGTATGTTTAGAAAATATTTCATGATTAGTGTGGTTAATATATGTTTTCATATTACATTACATTTTCATTAGTTTTAACTTATTCTTCTCCTTTAAATTAACTTTTTATTTGTAAAAGTTTAAATGTTAAAGTTTAAAGACAATATGTAAATAAGAAGTGTAAGGTTATAACATAGCAAGGTAAAAGGGGACACACCCACTTTTCTCAAGAAACAATTTATTTATTTTACAGTAAATGGAGCTGGTGAATTTTGTGTTTTACAAACTCCTGAATCTATTAATTTTGCTGGCCAAGAACAACTAGATTTGAGCTCTGTGAAAAATGTATTATCGTCATCTTGTGGTTTCACTGTACCCGAAGTATGTTACAAAAAATCTGTGCTTTCTATTATTTTTTTAATGTAGTTATATTTCTCTTTTTTAATTATGAATAGTTGCTTTGATTTTGTTCTATTGTTTAATTTTAATTTTCTCCTTTAATTCTACTCCTTATCATCCATCCCTCAGGTGTGACAGGAATGTTCCCTTCATAAAAAATTTATTTTTCGTCTTGAAAAATTCCATGAAAATTGCAGCGTTTTCTACTTTGAAAATGTTTATAAAAACGTGTGTAATTTTTTTATTGATGTATTTTGTCCCTCAGGTATTTTTAGAAATGTGATATTTGTTCACTGTTTAAAATATGACTGATAATATTTATTATTGCTAGTATCATCAAAGGCAGTATGGTAGGAGGAGCGAAAGGGATGACTGTCTAGAACTCACATCCTTTATATTACAATTGGAAAGGCCTCGATGGCCGGGTGAGCTAAGGTGTACTTACATTAGCAACCTTGAAGTCACGGTAACCCATGAAATGTGAGATTCATGTTACAATAGACTGGTGATCTATAGCCTGTCCCGTTTGCTGTTAGTAGAGTAAAATCATTAATTAATAATATTAGTTTTCACTTAGTTCATGTTCACTGTCTTAAATCTTTTATTTTTTATTTTAAATTAAATTAAAACAGACAGCCAAGTTACTATCATATTCTGACCTCTGAGAGAAACTCAGAATTCATGCCATGAGTCCACCTCAAATTAAATTTAATCCCTCCCAAGCTGGATTTCAATTCTTTATTCTTAAGGTAACTGTAAAACATTGACTCTCTCAGTCACTACTGCCTCACTTATTACCAAATTAAATAAACTACTTATACATGACTAAAAAATTCATAATTTTTGAGATCCCTCGGACTGCTGTCTTTTGCCAGGTATTCCATTCCTCTCAAACTATTGAGGACTCTTTAATTCTTCCGTAAACTTTTTTTTTACTCTTTTCTGATATTTGGAGATGCATATATTTTTGTCTTTATTTATTTGATTATTTTTTTAAAGAAATACATATATATTATATATATATATATATATATATATATATATATATATATATATATATATATATATATATAAGTTTTAATTAACTAAATAATAAAATAATTTTTAGGGTCCTCGTTGGTCCGGAATGGTTATCAAAGATCCATTCAACTTTGCTGAAGGAGTGGTTGTAGTTGCTGTGTCAGGAGTTGCATCTTTAGACTCAGTTCAGGGACGAACGTATCCTTTAAATACCGATGAGAGTCTTGAAAGCACCTGGCATTCAATCTCGAGTCGTATGGCAGATAGATTTCCAACTGCTGATAACTTGACTCTTAATTATGTCAATCTTAATGATCCCAGTAAGGCTGTAAGTATTTTTTTTTTTTAATTCACTAACTTTCAAAATATTTTATATTTATTTTTATTAAGTTTCTCAACCTGCTAAACATTTTTTTTTCTATTTAATATTTTTGGTTATATCCCTTTTATTTGCTTAATAACTATAGTGGAACCCAGCCGATTCAGCAACAAGGTTATAGAAAAGATGCCAAGTTTTTTGTAGTTTGCTGCTTCCTACCTCTTTACAGATCAGTTTCCATATTCCAAGAATCTTCACAGTAATTACCTTATTATGTTCCCATTACTTAGATTATAACCGGCTGGTCTGACTGCCAGCTTTGAGCTATATGTAAAAGCATTGAACCATGTTTGCCATATTTTTCATTTAATAATTGAGAAAACATCTTTTAATGAAAATGTATATTCTCTGATCATCTTGGCTCTGTTGCTTGAAATGTCATGCAATTAATGGCAATATAGTCTGAAGTACCTGAAACTGCTCATGCGGCGTAAGTAATTAACATCCTTACCAAAGCTTGTAAGGGTTAGCATAAAACCTCTATTTCCTGTTATGAATATTGTGAATTAGTAATATAGGAGAACTCACTCCAATTTTAGCCATGACTTAATTGTGGAAGAATACATTTTTAGAGAGCTCCCTTTATTTTAGACACCCAGCGTTGAAATAACTTTTCAATTTTGTTGGTCTGATGATCTTTCATATTGTTGATATCTACCCGTTTATGCCTACAATGTCGAACTATATGCATATCCTTTGGGACAAGATTCCTAATAAAATTCATCTACTAATTGATTTTAGGGATTTGGGGTCCCAAAAACTACTTCTGTCATGCTAGCTTTATATAGTAGCTGATCGAAAATCTTAGCATCACATTGGTGAAAGTGTGATACCATTCCAGTTTTTAACATTGATTGCCAGTCATCTCGGTGTATTGCTGCTACTTTCTTGTTCCGCACCCTTAAGATGGACAATGCATCTTCTGCCACTCCATGGGCACAGTGTAGTCTTGGCGTGACTATTCTTCTCTTGTAATATATCCTTTCTTCGGGATCTTATCATCTTCCATTCTAGCCACATGCCCCGCCTAGCTAAGTCTTCCAATCGTAATGAATGTTATGACATTTATATTCTGGTAAAGGCCAGATGTCTGTTCTCAGACATTATTGGTGAAAATTCTTCTAAGGACTCACCCCTTGAATATTGAGAGTAGAAGTTCTTTAGTTAGTGAAATTGCCCAGCATTCAGAAGCCCAAATCAGGATAGGTTTTATGAGTGTTTTGTTTTTGTTGGGAAAGACTGTTACTTTTGAGATGTTTTAGGAGCCCAGTTTTTCCTGTCCATTTATTTCTCGCTGCATGTGGCATCTGTGTGGACCTGGGATCCTAAATAAATTAATTCATGCACCCGCTTAAATGTGCAGTCTCATATTTCTATCTGGGCTTCCTCCTAATCCATTCCTTGAGGACCTGCTCTCATATATTTGGTTTTTATATCTGCTCTATTTAATCATGTATCTATTTAGTTCTGTACCCATTTATTCGTGCTATTCTTTTGTTTTATGGGCTTTGTATAAAGTTCTTTATGATAATGTAGTTTAGTTGACCATTGAGAAATTAAATGAGGAAGATGGTTGGGGGTGCGGTCATTAAAGAGAAACACATTAAAACTTGGTGATATTTTAATTATGTGCCGACGTTTCGGCCTTACTTCTTTAGACACCATCTCTGAGTCAACCCTGATAAAGGCTCACAATGTAGGCCGAAACGTAATTGAAATATCACCAAGTTTTAATGTGTGTTTCTCTTTAATGACCGCACCCCCAAGCATCTTCCTCATCCAAAGTCCTTTATGATGTGAGTTTATGTTTTTATTAGTTTTTAATCTAAGACTTCATAATATCCTTTTGTAGGTTGTATAATTATTATAATAGGAATAAATAAAGAATATTACTGTTGTGTTATAGTTACAAGTATTAGAATGCTAAATTTGTAAAAGTTAGTGTTGATATTTAATCACATTATTTTAATATTAACCCATAATTACAACTATTATATTTATGCTATTCTTTAAAAGTTTAATACCTCTAAACTAATTTTTTTAGGTGGAAGTTTATGGAACCCTTTCTCAGAGGGATTCTCCGAGCGTGGAATATCTTAAATTATCATCTCCTGAAGACAAAGCTTTTATTGATCAGATCAATACATTAGATGCCATCACTTCCAAAGTAAGCTATATACATATATATTTTCAGTGTAATGAATACTCTTAAATCTAATTAATTTTGTTTTTAAAATTATTTTTCCTATTACAATTAGTTCATTAAGATATATATTTTCTTACTAAAATTTTTGATTAATATTAATGAGGTTATACTTATAAAGTATAAAGTTCTATGACAATATTTGACAAGGTTTATTGTTGATTTTGGTTTCAAAAGGATCATATATACCTACTCATTTTAGATTGCTGACAAAGGTGTGAATGTTGACGGACTTCCAGATATTCATTGGTTTACCGTTCCAGGACTTCACAATCTTGTTGATATGTACGGAATCACGTCAAAACAAGTTCTCGAAGCTAAAAGACTCATCTCTTCTTCTGTTCTACTTCTTTCAGAAGTTTTTACCACGGCTTATGATGATAAGGTTTGTAATAGTTCATGGAATAATAGAAAAATATTTTATTTAAGTATAATTTGTTTAATTTATATTAAAATTTGGCTGCTTATTATTTATTAATAATTCCAGTAATGTAACTCGAGTTCTGCGCTTGCGCTAGTTCATTAACATACGTCTTTATATCGTCTCTTCTTTATGAACAGTTTTTAGTGTGTAATAATTGTTTTTATTACATATAAACAATTAGTGATTGTGCAACAACATTCGTTGTCAACAATGGACTAATCCTACTGACTGTAAGTAGTAATATTTACGATTACTTAGTTGTCGTATGAAGTAGAGCTGAGAAGCTTTATCTTTTTCGCCATATTGCGATCCCCACTCAGCTTCCTCAGCTTGCCAGTCTTCCACTGACCCCTGGAGGGGCCACGTCGCGCTCCGGACAACAAGGTCAAGGTCGCGCGGACGTATTTTTTTTTGTTTTATTTTTTATTTATTTTTTTATTTTTATGTATCAATGAGATACTATCACCAAGTCATGGCGGGAAAGGCAAGCATTAAACGCTCCAGGTCAGCTGGCTCTTCTGCTTCCCCGGTCAAGCAAAGGCAAAGACGTAATAACAAACGCCCTACGCCCCCCTCATCAGCTGCTTCTAACGAACAGGAACCACAACCCGGGACTTCATCGCAAGGGATGACTGAGGAATCTCCCTTTTTTACTCCTAACCCCTACCAAGTACTCCATATCGAGAAAGAGGTCATGGAATCAGAATCTACACCGAGAGATCCCCGCCCTCCTCCCATATTTGTTAAAAATATAAGAAATTTTCAACTACTATGCACCCAATTAAATAAAATCATTGATAACAAAAGCTACACATGTCTTACGCGTATCAATGACACAAAAATATCACCCGATTCAGCTGATGTGTACCGCAAAATAGTAAAATATCTTACTGAAACAAAAGCTGATTTTCACACGTATCAGCTAAGAGAGGAGAGGGCATTAAGGGTGGTAATAAGAAATTTACACCCCTCTACACCAGCTGAGGAAATAAAGCAAGAACTGACGTCTCTTGGGTTCAAAGTGCGTCAGATAACTAATGTCATGAAAGATATTATAGAAGAATCAGGTGACAGGAGTAAAATTCCTTTACCTCTATTTTTTGTGGACTTAGAACCGTCTCCAGGAGTAGAAAAAATTTATGAATTGGAAAAACTCTATTACACGAGAGTAAAGATTGAAAAGCCCTATGTAAAAAGAGACATTATACAATGCCACAATTGTCAAGCATACGGCCACACGAAAACGTATTGCCACCACATACCGCGCTGTGTTAAATGTGGTGAACAGCACAAGTCTGAGCAGTGCAATAAATCTCGGATAATCCCAGCAGTTTGCGCTCTGTGCCACAAGGGACATCCGGCGAATTACAAAGGCTGCGAGATTTACAAAAATCTCAAGTCAAGATTTCTGAAGCCCCAGCGCCAAGAGGAGACTAGACCGAGGAGAAACCCATCAAAATTCGTCGACCCGACAGTTTCGTTCGCCCAACAACTTGGTGGTGGTGACCAGTCTACTCAGTGTGAGGCCACGCCGGTTCAACATACCCTCAAGCATCCCGAACCTGAATCTCAACCACCTCAAAATTTTAATTCTCAAAAACTTCCCCAGTATCAAATTTCTCCTATCCCTCCTCCATCAAATGTCACAGACCTCACCAGTTTAATGACATCATTCATCTCAGAAATAAAATCAATAGTTATGCCTCTGATATCAGTCCTAACAAACCTAGTATCAAATTTAATTCCTGCCTTGAAAAAGCCCTAAATGATTCCATCCAACTCCATTTCCATTCTCCTCTGGAATGCGAATGGTGTTCGAAATCATATTAATGAACTAACTTTATTACTACACGACAAACGTATTGACGTAGCTCTTATCACTGAAACACGACTAACTAACAAACGATCATTCAACATCCCAGACTACCAAATATACCGAACTGACCATCCCGATGGAACAGCTCATGCCGGCACTGCTGTCATCATCCATCGCTCCCTCTCCCATAATTTATTACCCTTACCAGTCCATAACTTCCTCCAAACCACTGCTGTAATTATACAAACCCGTCATTTTCCTATAACAGTAGTTGCAGCATACTCTCCTCCAAAAATACCTATTTCCGAAATCCAATTTAATTTATTCCTTAATTCCTTAGGGCATCATTTCCTCATAGGTGCGGACTTAAATGCCAAACACCAGCAATGGGGAGCCAGAACTACAAATTCTCGCGGGCGAACATTGCTGTCTGCACTCTATTCCACTCACTGTAATATCCTCTCCCCCGATTCCCCTACCTATTGGCCTACTGATCTTCACCGTAACCCCGACCTCCTTGATTATTTTATCCACAAAGGGCTAGGACCTTTAAATCATTCCGTTTCCCGGCTCGATGACCTTTCCTCCGATCATAGCCCTCTTACCCTGACTCTCTCATTATCTCCTATTCCGAAACTCCCTCCACCATCATTCCTAAGAGGCCCAGTTAATTGGAACCTCTTCCGCGAAATAATAACGGATGGAATAGACCTCAGAGTATCCCTCAAATCTCCACAAGATCTTGACGATGCAGTTGATTCCTTTACTACCCTTATCCAACAAGCAGCCTGGAATGCATCTTCACCTTCTCCTTCCCCAAAATACTACCAGAAGAATCCTATACCCCAAAACCTCCTAGATCTAATCCATACCAAACGACGCTCTAGAACCCTCTGGCAAAGAACCAGGCACCCAGACGATCGTAAATCCTACAATTATTACACCAAATTAGCTAAAAAGAAATTAGATACCTTCCGATCCCAATCCTACAATTCCTATCTTTCTTCACTATCTATCTGCGACAATTCCCTCTGGAAAGTAACCAAAAAAGTTCTTAAATACCAATTCTTCTCCCATCCCATCCGACGTGAAGATGGATCCTGGGCTTCGTCGGATGAGACTAGAGCGGAAGAATTTGCCAAATACCTTTCTAAAGTTTTTATCCCACACCCCGAGCTCAATCCTGCCCATACAGCTAACGTAAAAGAATTCCTCTCCTCTCCAATTCCTCTCTCTCCACCCCCTAAAGCTATTAACCCCTCTGAGGTCAAATTCCTTATAAAGAAACTAAAACCTCGAAAAGCTCCTGGCTATGACCTCCTCAATTCTAAGATCCTTCGTCAACTGCCCCAAAAAGCAATTATATTCCTTACCTACCTCTATAATAGTATCCCCCGTACAACCCACTTTCCTTTGGTGTGGAAACACTCCATCATTCTCCTTTTTCCCAAACCTGGTAAACCTCCCAACAACACCTCATCCTATAGGCCTATTAGTCTCCTTCCGATCCTTTCAAAAATCTTTGAAAAAATCCTTCTCAAGCGTATCCTACAGTTAATTGAAATTCCTTTCCACCAGTTCGGATTCCGCTCACAGCACTCCACTGTACAACAAGGCCTACGAGTGGTTGACTATATATCCTTTGCACTTGAAAACAAGCAATATTGCACTGGTGCCTTTCTGGACGTTGCTCAGGCATTCGACCGGGTCTGGCACGATGGCTTGCTTTTCAAACTAAAAACCCATTTACCCCAATCCTTATATCTAATCCTACAATCATACCTTTCAAACCGTTCCTTCAGAGTCCGCTCTGGTTCAGAATTTTCCAATAGTTACCTGATCGAGGCTGGTGTACCTCAAGGCAGTGTCCTAGGTCCTGTCCTCTATCTCCTATTTACAGCTGACATACCTACGGATCCTGATACCTTCTTAGCAACCTTTGCCGACGATACTGCCATTTTATCAACCCAATCAGATCCCGAAATTGCATCTTCCTATCTACAAAGACATCTATCCTTGATTGAATTTTGGTGCGCTAATTGGCGTATCAAAATTAATGAATCCAAATGTAAGCACATCACCTTTACCCTTCGCCGCAGATCCTGTCCACAAGTCAATTTTAACGCCATACCCCTTCCCTGCTCTGACACAGTCCGGTATCTGGGATTCTTACTAGACAAAAGACTAACGTGGAACCCACACACTCGACTTAAACGACAAGAACTCAACAGACGATACGGCCAACTATATAGACTACTAAACAGAACATCAAAACTTTCTGTTGCTAATAAACTATTAATTTACAAGACGATTCTAAAACCGATATGGACCTACGGACTCGAACTGTGGGGACAACTAAATTTTCGAACATCAGGCGTATCCAATCCTTTCAGTCCAAAGTCCTTAGAACAATAGTCAATGCTCCCTATTATGTTACAAACAAGACCTTACACAATGCTCTGAATATCCCATTTGTCCTCGATTTAATCCCATCTAAATTCCTAAACTTCCACCAGAGGCTAACTCACATCCCTAATCCTTTATCCCAATCCCTATCTAGCTCCAGCCATCCCTATAACCCTCCTCGTAGGTTGAAACGGCAGTGGCCTAGAGATCTCTTATAACTAAGCAATGCTGAGTGTTGGCAATGGCCAGCTTCTCCACTCACGCCTGAGAGTCTGTGGCTCTAGCGCCCTCTCTCAGTCTCCACTGGCTTATTAGACCGGTGACGCGACTGACTGAGAGGCGCTGGGATCTCCTAGCCTTGGGCCCCAACACCCACTTGTGGGCGTCGGGGTTTAATTCGGAGTTCCCAGGGGCAGTATGTAAATATTGTATATATAAGTATGAATGTGACCAAGATTATTATTATTTATTTCTTTTATTTTCTTTTTATCTTTATTTACGGTTATTTATTCTTCTTTATATTTTATTTATTTTGTATTCATTTATTTTTATTTCTTTATTTTGTGTACATAAGGAATGAATGAACTCTAATATCACTAATACTTATTGCCCAAGATTGTGGCAGATTGTATTATTTCTAAATAAATAAAAGTTATTATAAAAAGTAATGTAACTCAGGTATATGAGTGGATGTTGTTTTACATTTTGATTTAATTGAATGACATAATTCTGATCTTTGTTTGTTTGTTTATTTATTTAATGCCACTTTATGCTACTGTGGCTAATCGGATGATGCTTCAGTGGGAGTCCTAAATTTTGCCTATTCAGGTTTTATTAGGATAGAGATCTTTAACGAGTACCTGACAACGCACAGGCTCGGTACCACCTTTTAACGTCCCCTCTGAAGGACGACTTAACTATAATTCTGATCTATTTGTTTTAGGTGATTTTTACTGTATTGTCAAGTGACGCTGTTCATACAAGGAGGTATAGAAGGGATGCAGAAACAACTGCTACCGAGACTGATTCTACAACTTCAAGTTCAACTAGTACCTCTCAGGTAATATTTTCTTTTAATGTGTATCTCGCACATTCTTAATCGTTTGCCAAATTAAATTATATTGAATGAATAGTTAGTTTTGTTCTATCTAATTATACATTATTACAAAGAGGATCCTTTTTACGAAGTAATTTAAACCCTAATGATTAAAAGAAAATTGTTTTTATATTCAACACAAGAAGCAAAATGCAACAAATTACTTATGTATGAAGACAAACTGGTGACCTATTGCTGGTTCATACCATTTAAAATAACAATGTTTACCTCTCTCAGTTCCCTAAAAATTATTTTCAAAATGAAGTTTGTCTTATATTTGACCACTTTAAATTACGCTAGATTTTGATTATGCTTTGGAATTAACACTTTGACTGCCATGCCACTTACAAGGATTCGGTTACAAAAACTAATTTAATTTAATCATTACATTTAAAAAAAAAATAATTTAGGACATATGCTACCATCAAAAAGCTTATGGAATTAAATATGCGACGAGTTATCACATATTTAGCTTATGTAAGAGAAATCTCCTTGCAAAAGCCAACTATGAGATAATGTATCTACAACACGCCTCCACCTGTTGACATGGTTATTCTATGACCTGTAGCTGTTAAAAACTAATCGGTGAATAATTAAATAATAGTTGGCAGTCAATGCGTTAAATATTGTTTAGTTTTTATAATACTTAGGGATAGACATCTGCTTGTGTATGAAAACCGAATTGATACTTGATATATATCTCACCGTTATTAAGCTTGAAGCAAGATAAATAAAGTTTTTCAGTAGAATTATAATTTTACCTTTCCCATAAATGTGTTGTTTATTTATTGTTTACATTTTCAGAATTTCAGATTCTCAAACTCATCAGTTTTTCATTGAATTATTTTGTTAGAATATAACAATGAGATAGATTTTTGTTTTTATAGAATCCACCTACTACAAATGATGAAGATTATGATGAAAATTTTCCAGTTATGTTTAACATTTTCCTTTGGACAACTGTAGCTTTTATCCTCATCCTGCTCGCTTGCTCAGGTAAATAATTATTACATTATAATTATATTATATTAATGTAGTCTTAGTGAACCTAATTGTTGGTGCTGATACCATCTTCAAATGCTTACTGCTCTTCCTAACTGAAACACGTCAAAACCTAATTCGCAAAGTCATCCTCACATTTTAGTTATAACTAAAGATGTTGATAGTAGAGTGCTCGTTATGTTTGTACACTCATTTAACTATATATGATATGTATAGTTAGGGAAAGTATTTCGCCTGTAAAATTTTCAAATTCCAGTTTTCACCTTTGAATTTCAGTTTTCACGCGTTTTTGGGTCTCCTGGGTCTTGACTTAGTTCCGCAAAAAGGTGTGTGTGTGTATGTGGTAAGTCTAGCGCGAAAATGATAAGTTGTATAAAACTGAAATTTCTTATTTGTTACTATATGCCTGAGTTGTCAATGCAACTTTTTCATCAAAATCAGCTAACCAGAAGAACCACAATACCTTGCATTTGGCACCTTTTTATGATTTTCTCAAAAAATGGCTGTTATGATTTTGATTAAACTCGCTATATTAATGTAAAATTTAATGGGCTTTTATATCATGTAGGTTTCATTCTCATTGAAATAGTCTAACAGGGCTTAAATGCTGATATTTTAAATTTTCTTCCTCTAAAGTGCCTTAAATTGTAGATTCTACAAAAATAACCGTATCATCTTTTTATGATTGATAAAAAATGGATAAATATATAAGTTGAACTAGTTTGATATCCAACTAAAGGAGACAACAGCAAACAAATTTTTACTTTCTCTTACTATATATAGTAAGGGGAAGTATTGCGATCGTGAAAATTTTCGAATTCCAGTTTTCAACGGAAATACATTTTTTAGGGTCCCCTGAGTCCAAATAACCAAGTCCCACAAAAAGGTCTGTGTGTGTGTGTGTGTGGTGTGTGTGTGTGTGTGTGTGTGTGTGTGTGTGTGTGTGTGTGTGTGTGTGTGTCTGTGTGTGTGTGGTAACTCCCGGGCGGAAACGGTAAGTCCTATGAAACTGAAATTTCATATTTAAGACAACTATACGCCCGAGACGTGACAAAACTTTTTTCATCAAAATGAGCCTACCAGAAGAGGCACTTAATACTATGCATTTTGCACCTTTTTTCAGTTTTCTCGAAAACGGTTCCGACGACTTTGATTAAACTCACTATATCGATGTAAAAATTAATGGGCTTTAATATCATGTAGGTTTTATTTGGATAAAAATGGTCTGACAGGGCTTAAATGCCGATATTTTAAATTGTCTTCCCCTAAAGTACCTTTAATTTTGTAGATTCAATAATAATAACTAGATTATCTTGTTAACGCTGATGAAAAACCAGTAAATATATAAATTGAATAAATTCGATACCCAACTAAAGGAGAAAACAGAAAAAATATTTTTTTTTATGCAATTTTTCATTTTTGAACATCAGAGCAGTAATATACATGTATGACATACTGTTGGAAAGCTAAAGATTTTAGAAAAAATATCATCTCATTCACAAGATTTTAAAAGTTAATAGAGAGCGATGAAATGAACATAAAACTAACTGATTATTTTAGATAATAATATAATAGATTTTTTAATGAAACACATGTTTTTATAGAAGTTTAATTTAATTAATTCCTTAATAGTTTCACGTATTTTTATCTTTAACTGTATTTGAAAATTCTTTCATTGATTTTAAAAATGGAGGTAAGTGAAAGTCGTGTGTTGCCCGCACCAGATTTTTTTGTTAGATTTTTGTGTTTTTGAACATAAAAACAGTATTACACAAATCCACAGAGAATTCAGCAACTCATAATAATGACTGGGTTGGGGCTGCAAGGAAAGCGGTAGTCGCCCCTCTTTCCAACAGGATGTATAATACACTGTATAATATAAAGCTAAAGATTTTAGACAAAATATTATTTTATACATGAAATTGTAAAAGTTAAGGGAAAGTGAGTGATGAAAAGCTAATAAAATTAACTGATTGTTGTTGATAATAATATAATGAATTAGTTAATAAAAATTCTGTATTTAAAAATTCTTTAATTGATTTTGACAATGGAGGTAAGTGAAAGTCATGTGTTGCGCACACCAGATTTTTTCTCTAATGTTTGCCAACAGAAAAATATTTAATTAAGAGTTCCTCTTAAAACCACAATCCTAGTAACTGATGGTTTCCTCTGCATATTGAGAATTTTGGTCCTTGCTGTTTTGTAACATTTTTATTTTCTGATAGTTGTAGACTTCCTCCTTATTAGGTTATTTTATCAGTAGTAGTTATAAATGAAATACTTATTGTGAAAACCATTAATTAAAAAACTTGATATCATCTATTGGGTTGTTTCACATGAAATGTCCGTTTTTATAGTTTCTGAAATACATTGAAATTTCTGAGAGGATTTTTCAGGTCTCTTATGTTTTCTTCCGAATGTTTACATATTTAAAGTAAACAGTTACTAATCCTCTACCTTTGTATTATAAACATTAGCTTGCCAATCAATTACCCACTTTTTAGTATACCTCCAAATATGAAGATGGAAACACGCGATATTTTTGTATGGGTTTAAACTCAGCCATTCAGCAGCTGAGGCCGCTAGAAATATTTGCAAGGCGTTTGGGAAAGGGAGTGTTAATGAACGGACTGTTTGCCGTTGGTTTACTAAGTTTTCAGCTAGGGATACCAACTTGGAAAACTTGCCCCGAGGAAGACCTCCGTCCGTAATAGACAACAATCTCCTCAAACATACAGTAGAAGGAAACCCCTACCAAACAGTTAAAGGACTCTCAGCACAACTAAACGCAAGTGCATCTACCGTTTCCAGACATTTAATTAATTGGGAAAGTAAAAAAGCTCGATACATTGGTATCTCATGATCTCACTGAGCAGCAGCAATTGAAATGCCTTGAGACCTTCGTTTCTTTGCTTGAAAGAACTGGGCTTACGAAGTTCTTCTGCACCCACCATATTCTCCCGATTTGTCTCCAACAGATTACCACCTGTTCAGGAATTTAGACAACTTCGTCAAAGGAAAACTTTCTGAAAATGATGATCAAGTGAAAAATGCGTTTCAGATTTTGTTTCACTTCAAAGCTCAAGAGTTTTTCAGTTCAGGGATAAAAAAGTTGGTCTCATGTAGGGAAAAATGTGTAGAAAAAGAAAGTAAATACTTCGAATAAAATTATCTTGTTTTCATATCGTATTTTTAATAAAAATCCTTTACCTTGAAAACGGACATTTCATGTGACACAACTCAATAGATTCTCTGATTAGAGTATTTCCTTAGGATAGTTTATCTTTGTAGAGGTTATTTTGTTCTACATATATTTTATGAGTCATTACTAATTAGTTCTAAATTTTTCAAAATAAGGGTGTTAATATCCATAGCTTCAATAAACCTACTATTCTTAAAACTGATTCATAAAAAAAAATGCATACTAGTCATAACTGTTTGTGTATGAAGACATTTCAAAGTGTTCATTCATGCTCTATCAATCATAATAATATTAACTCAAAAAAGTAAATTATGAGATATTTTAATCTTGGAATTTATTTGTCTGTTTTTTTCAACAAAAATACATTTTGCTTTATTTTTTTCAGTTGGCATCGCCCAAATGGACCCTGGAAGAGATTCAATTATTTACAGAATGACAAGCAACCGAATGAAAAAGGACCAGTAAACTTAAATTTATTTATGCCAATATTTCCTGCGCACTCATATTCAAAACATTACCTGTGATTTAAAGAAATATATTTCAAGTATGGGTTTCTTTTAGAAATGTCATAATACATTCTGATTTATTACTGTTTGGAAACTGTTGAAGTAAGGTATTTCAGGATATAAATATATAATTATAAAAAATATCATTAAAAATAAGATCATATCACTGCTGCAGTAGAACAATGACTTATTATACAAGTGGATCCATTATCGCCTCAAGTAGGGAGTGTGAATATTAAAGTGAACACCTATTGTTTCTAATATATCTAATCAATTTAATCGTCAGCTACAAAACTTCTTAATCTGCAGTTGAGTTCTTGTTCTACCTGGCCAGCGATGATTAATATTTAAGACAATTCTTTGTAGTTGTACTTACTTGTAAATTTTGTGTATATGTGTTGTTTTGTACAGATATACTTTAACATTCCTTTTATTGTAAAGTTGTGTTTTAGAAAAATATAATAAATATAAAAATTTGTGTATTAAGCTATGTGTCCAATTAAGAGCTAATCATGCAGAAAACTCATTTGGACTGGTAGATGTTAATTTACAATTTTTCAATAAAATTGCATTCAATAAAGCATCATTGTGTTAAAGAGGTATTATATTAATTGTGTAATTATAATTGGCAGTCACTGGAAGTTAGTTGGGTTATTAAAAATCCTATTAGAATAAATTCATACATTTATAACCATAGACTAGGAACTAAAAGGTTATATAGAAGACTAGCTTTATGGTAATTAATAGTATTTTACCAGGCACATGCACGGTATATTTTTTTTTTTTTTTAACTAAGAAAATTTTTGATGTTACAAATAATTTTTAAATATATTTAATTTCATTTGATGATATTATGGAGTCAGGTTTCAGTTATGTTAATTTGTAAGATGTTTATTTTATTTGAGTTCAATCAACTTGTGAAATGTGGGATACTTCTATTTAGATTAAGTTAAAAATTATAGATAGCTTTTAATTATAAATATTTATTATTTCAAATTAAAATGGATTCACAACAAAAATATTTAAGCTGTTAATCAATCAAATAAGTATTTTAATTTTATGATTTAAACGAACAATAAAAATTTTGGCAAATTATTAATTATAATTTTTAAACCTATAGATGTAGATAGGTGACTTTCATTTTCTTCCTATATTATTGTTGTTAATAATAAACTGATTTTCAAAAGAATATTTTGTTTTTGTCATTAATTATTAACAATTACATATCCTAAATTATTCATTGTAACAGCATAAATAAAAGTATGAGCCTCTGTCATTAAGGCTTTGCTTCAAATGATCTACAATATTAACTAAAATATAAACTTGAGAATATCCAAATTTGGATTAGTAGTTGATACCAACCTCCAAAAGGCACTCCGCTAACACCAATTTGATTAATATAAAAAATTGTATTCTCCAATTTAATTAGGAAATGCTTTGGATGTGGAACATTAACAATTAATATTCCCAGCCTACCACGACCAAGCTATCTCAATCCTAGGGGTTTCCTTTTCACACATCCTTGATACAAGTCTGTAGAATAATTTGATAATATGGACAGTGCTGTATTTTGAGAATGGGGCATATAATTCTAGGTTAGTACATATCTTCCATTTCCGAGCAACATTAGGAATGAGTATTCATGCTTTGTGACCGTAGGGAACTGGCCAAACTATTGTTTAGACTAGAAGAAACTACAAAGCTCCTTGAGTAAGCATAATAGCAGTAGTTGATTGAAATATTTAAGCCTTAGCTTGTAATCCCACATACAATACCCTGAAGCAATGGAAGCTTATGAAATAATGGAGCTCAAGGGGGAAATACAATCTAACTCATATGGCTATGAACAATAGTTGATTTATTTATGAGTGTTTGAATAGCAGGTACCTATCTTATGCCAGTTTTAAATTTTAGTGACTCATTCATTACGTTGTTTCCCGGATTGGAGAAAACTCTTAATGACTGGTTCTATTTATTATTTGTATTCTTATTTCTCCAACATGGCCAGTTTATGCAAACCGAAAATTGGTAGCATATCTTATTTTTTCATATGTTTTTTCTGTAGGTCTGGTTTGCTTCCAGAAAGCTATAAGGTCAATCAAAATCTGTGTCTAGCAGTTATCAGTTATTTTTTAAGCTGTTTGTTCTTTTTGTTAGTGGCCTCTAACAACTATTTCTTTCAAACATTTCCTACCTGACCTTTGACACAGCACTGTTAAGCTTTTGTTTAACATTCAATTAGTTAGCATCCTGACTCCATGTAGGAGTTGCATAATTCTCGAAACTCAGTTCTGAAAAATGGTTTTAGTAGCCCAATATTTCCTGCTCCTCAATACACTTCTCATTTTTGATAACGTATTTTGGAAGGACCTCCACACCCTGGTGGACCCAGTCTTTTATTATTAGGTTGGTAAGGAATGAGTTGAGTTTCTTTAACTTCACATGGCTGGGGTTCAGCAGCAGGCAAGGATGGGTTTCTATGCTTCTCACACCACTCCGCTCCCGCTCCTTGTTTTACACTTCTCCAAATCTGTGATTAGTATATGGCTCTTATGTTTCCCAATGTAAGTTGTCTCCAAAAATTCTTCCTGGTTTCTTTGTTACACCAACTGATCGTACTCCAGATTTTTAACTGTCAACCCCAGGGACTTGTTCAACCTCATCAGCAGCTAAATAAATGATTTTTTACCTGTGCTAAAAAAGATATTACCTAGTTTTTTACATAAGGTAACACCAGGTTGTGATTTCCAGTATTCCTTTTGAACTAATGCTTAATTACATTTCTGCATGAATGAATGAACTCAGACTGATTACGGAGTCTGTGAAATCATCAACTTTTTTGCCTTTAATTACTTGACCAATATTTTGCTGGACATGCTGCTGGGCTCCTTTGGTGCTCTAAGTATGAATGAATGAATGAAAAAGAATGAATTCTTATTCTGAACTTTAAAGTCTATGTTGAATCTTCGCTCATCTCTTCAGCTTTCTGTCCATACATAAACCTCCTCATAGATTAGACCATTTCAGAACTGTAATGAAAAAAAAAGTCGCACAAATGATCTGGCAGCTTTTTACACATTTTATAAATAATGCATTATCTCAAAATCTGATACCATACCACTGTTTTATGTAGTGGTCATAAACAGCCCGAGGTAGTGTGTGAAGTATGTATGGACATAACAAAGCTTGTGAGAACTCTTAACAAAAATATTTTAGCTCAACCTATATAGAGGAAATCTTTGTAGGTACTGGTCCTGTTTTGTAAAATCAGTTATAAACAGTACGAAGAAAGTACGATAAACCATATTTTTTTTATATCTTAATAAAAGGTATTATGCAGGATATAACTTAATGAAAAAAAAAAACAGTCTGTTTAGTAGAATACTTGTTAACAATTTATTGCTAATGTTTTTAACGTCCAGAAATCAATAGTTTGCCAAATGAAATCGTCAACTTATGCAGACTAAAATTGAATTTCAAATGGTTTAGCTTATTTGTAGTAAATGTCATATTCAAACATTTACAGCTGTAATAAATTTTGGTACTCTTATTTATATGAAATAAATTTAAATTAAAACTACAAATTAATGAATATACATGGAAAGAAAAAAAAAACCAACTGCTTTTAATATTAATTTAATATTTATTTTTATATTATATATATATTTAGATATATATAAATTGAAATTTATTTACAGAAGTAAATCTCGTGTGCTCAATATATTACAAAAATAAATAATTTATTAAAACTATTCTACATCTATGGATATTGTATAAAAGGCACTAGTGCTAAAGACTGTGAATGGAAGGCATTGATACATATAATCTCCATGTGTGTGGAAAAGATAAATGAAAAATAAATAAAAAAAGTGTTTATTGCAGAAAAGATTAATTATCTCATTAAAATGAGTATTGTCAAAGGAGAAAAAGAAAAGTGGAAGTTGTTACAATTGTATGAAAAGGTAAATCTATCCACTTATTGTATATAGCGTGCTACTTCTATATAATGTATATATTTATACATATACGTAAGTAAACATATATATTTATTTCTATAAATAATCTGGAAACATAAACATTTATTTGCTTTGGTATTCTGATGTGGATATACAAGTAAAAAAAATAAAATAAAGAAATATTAAGGCACAAAAGTGCAACATATCACATTGAAATATCGAAACATTTCTTAAAATTTAGTAATTTGGTATCCAATTTAAAAATAATGATTTGTACATGTAAAATATTCACAGATAGCGCATTGATATTAGACAATGCCCTTTAAGAAGCATTATGTTACAATCAATTAAAGCACGATTTCTATGTCTGTTATACATATTTTAATACTATGTCACTTTAATGTAAAATATACAATCAATAATATATAAAATATCTTTTAGTTCTTCAATTATAACAATATATACATATTTTATCTGTTTTTTTTTAAACATACAGATATGTAATAATTCAATGAATTAAATTTAAAAAATAACAAAGTAGTACACAGATTGTCATTATGTTTTAAAACCTACTTAAAACAATAACAATATAAATATATACAAATCAAAACAATAATGAACTATTATTTATAATAAATACATTCATGTACTTTTATTTTCAACATGAAAAATAATTACATACGCTTTGATGGCTTTTTTAACTTAAATATAATTAACATTGTACATACTGACTATATTTTTTTCAAAAAAAAAATTGGAAAAAACAATAAATTCATTTGTAAATTTGAGCAAGTTATATCACTCGGTTCTTGTTACTCCTTCAGAATTTTGGGAAGGGTGAGATTCTTTAGAAATATTATTGTTAATATTTATTTCATCACAGTTCATTTTCACTAAACTATTATCAACAGCATTTGTCTTTTCTCCGGTTTTAACTGAGTTTGTATGATTTTCTTTAACTTCAACACTTTTCAATAATTGAGATGGTGTTTCAGTAGTTGGCTGTACAACTTTTGAAGGTTCAGACACCGATAAATGTGGTTTATTGTCATCTTTAGGCGATGCAGGCGGAGGTGTGCATTTACTGGTGTCACAAGGACTCGGCAGAGATAATGGTTTCTTTTCATCACTCATTTTTGGTGGCGGAGGAGTTTCTGTTTTGGATGGTGGTATCCTCTGAACAGCAGGAGTTTGTTCAGGCTTAAAGGTATCCTGTGGTCTTGTCAAGGTGTGCATTGGATTAAACAACATTCCAATAGAAGGGTTGAGAGAAGGATGATAGGCGCACATAGACCGTATTAGATCTGGAGAGAGCATCCTGTTTGGATCAGGAGAAAAACCGGGATAACCACTGTATAATAAGTGATAAGGATTAGGAGGGATAAAACTCCCTGAGTGAGCAGGGCTAGGCATGCGAGGGCTCAAATAAGGTTTAGGATCTCCAAAATTAGAAGGTTGCTTAGACATTTTCGGGGACCCAGGAGTGTATGGTGGGGGTTGCTTTGTAGGAGATCTTGGTATAGAGCTGGTAGGTATTGTTTTAGGATCCACTTTCATAAGTGTAAGCTTTTGCTTTTGCTGTGAAGAAATTGGTTCTTCAGGACATGCATATAAAGGCTTTACACCGGATGCTGGATTCCCTAGAAACCTAGGCATATTCCTCATTTTGAAAAATCTTGCTGGTTTAGACTGGTCTGAGTTTTGTTTCATCAAAACTGTAGACCTATCAATACTAGGATTCCATTGCTTGGTAGGAGACTTTAAAGTTTTGTACTTGGCAGTTGGTTGAGGTTTTTCTTTACTGACTGCAACAGCAGCATTGGGTATTCCAGAACTAGGTTTAGGTCCTGGATATAACTTTGTTGGGTTATTTGTGTTCGTAACAGGCCTTATCGTAACAGAAGTGTTTCCAATGACTCTTTCATTAGGACTCAATTTGTTCACTATTTTATTTAGAACATCACCTTTTTCTTTCATCCCTCCAGGTGGTACTCTGCTAATGCTTAACTTATTAACTTCAATTACGTTGTTTGCCTTTCTGACTTGATCCTTACTTACTTTACTCACACTGACAATTGGCTCAGTAGGAGGTCTTGAAGTCGACATGATGGGATAACTGGTTGGTACAATATTGGTGGTTGGTTTCATTGCAGCCATAGTTGTTGTAACACTGACAGTGCATGGTTCTAAAGAGTGTGAGGGCAATGCTAATGTTCCTGGAACTGTTTTGGTTACCATTGCCATACTCATAGGTGTAGATGTATTAGGCTGGGGGATACTCAATGGGGCAACAACACTAACTTCAGAAGTTGGTACAGGAGCTGGGAACATGATACACTGCTGCTTTACTTCAGTAATGGATGTAGTATCTAGTGATACTGATGAAGGAGCCACAACAGATGGTTGAGTAGTAGCACTAGCAGATGTTGTACTAGTTGCCGAAGAAACAATCGGGGCAGGAAATACAGCTGATTCACTGTTACCTGGGAGAAGACTATTCATTAATGGTGGAACTCCATTTGAAGAAGTAACAACAGCTGAAACTGGAGCAACAGCACCAGAGGATGAAACTGTATGGGTAACCTCAGGAGGAGCAATAGAAGTCAACTCCTGGCTAACAATAGTGTTTGAGATGCTTGTCATACCAAGGTGATTGTTGTTCTTTGATGGAGGCAAGAGAGATGGACTGCAAATCGGAGGAGCCTCTAAGCCAGGTATTGGAGAGCATTCACTGCTTTCAACATTACGCACACTCATCACCCCATTCTCACTTATTTGTAATTGCACTTCTTTCCATTCACTTTCTGCCAGCAACTTCTCCTCTTTGTTACTTTCTTTCTTGGGTTCTTTTGTAATAATCCGTATTGTCTTCTTTTTCAATTCTAATATTCTGTAGGTAAGGTGGATAGGAGTTTTCTGAAAAAAATAAATAAAATTAAACTAGATAGAACTTTAGAACTAGAACCAACAATTTCATTTTGAATACAAATAATGTTTCCAAAATCAATAAATCGTCAAGAAAAAAACAAAACAAGTAATCTAATAAAAAGATATTAACAATTTTCTAAAAATTACAATTTACCAGAACCATTTATGTATCTGATGAGATATTTTCACGATTCAACATAAATTAATACTAATGGAGAACACTATTATAACCTGCTACTAAATTTCTTGTACAATACAGATGATTGATGAGCATTGATAGATAAAAGTCAAAAATAAAACTGTCAATAAATATATGAATTCAATAAAAAAAAGTAATACAAGTAAATCATGCAATGATAAATGATGGAAAATGTAAGGTGTATTAAGAAATGTATACATGTACTGCATGTTAAAATCAAAACCCAAAATCTATATAGTTAACGAACATTTTAATCAATAAGATTTATTAATCAATAAAGAAACATTAGGTTTCAAACTAAACACATTTAAAGGTTTATCTTAAACCTAGAATGACACGAATAAAACGATAGTAAAATAAATAGAGGGAACTCAAACGAAAAATTTACCGCAATCCAAACAACTACCCACCACCCACCTTTGTGCATTGCAGAGAGGTATTTTATATTACTAAAAAAATCATTCTTTTTTTTTTTTTTTTTTTCTTTACAACATCTCTAATTTGTTTTTTCTAATGGAATAAATTTTTCTCCACAAGTGTTGCCATGTACATATGTTTATTACCTATGAATTAAAACTCATTAAATTAATTTTACGATAGATATCATAAGATGATAAATAAAATTTTAATGTTAAAAGTTTAAAATGATAAATAAAATCATTTAATGATAAAACTCATTAAATTAATTTTATGATGGATATCATAAGATGATAAATAAAAATTTACTCACACACATACATATATCTATCTATCTATCTATATATGCATTTATATATATATATATATATATATATATATATATATATATATATATATATATATATATATATATATATATATATATATTTATATTTATATTTATACCCTTAAACGACTGATCAACGAAAATTTCAGAAAACAAAACACAGGACTATTCTATAGGGTGTTCGTAAACAGAACTAAAGGGTACAAAGCTCCAAACATAAATTTTCTGAGGAAAAGATCTGAAAATAGCACAAAATGTAACACAGCAATACCGACATGCTCTAGCTCTATTGGTGTTGTTCAAATTGAAAATCTGATGATCAGGAATTTAATGAAAAATATTTTTGTAACATAAAATTTGTCACTAGGGCTTACTGTTTAGGAGCTAGGGTAAAGGCACCAATTATTGACACTAAGGAAATTACTGTGTTTTTTTCCCAACAGATTTCTTATTTGTTGGACAATCCACTTGATTCCAAGTTTTTTATGTTGGCCATTTATTCCACTAGCTATTGCGGTCATTGTTTTTGTCAAAATATCCAATTTTAAATTTGTTTTTCAATAAAATTCAACAGTAAATTTGTGCCCCATTATTGACACCACAATAAATATTAAACATATATATTTTTCTAATCCAAAATACATATATAATAGGTAAGTTTTGAACCATCACAAAACGTGGGATCTAGGTAAGTAAATATAAAAATTATATTAAATATCAGAGTCACAAAATATGTTCACAACTAACACAAAGCATATACCTAAACACAAGAACATTATTTCTCATTTTGAGATCGATAAAAAGATATCATTTGAAATGAGCCAAGGATGAAATATTTTTGTAATATATTCGTAGAACGTGGCTCCCGTCATCCATCCGTTCTCCGATTTCCCTATCCCCCTAGTATCCGGAACACTTTTAATGATTAGGTCAGGAACACGTTCGTACTTGAAGACTACCATTGTAGGAGCGACATCTCCTGCAGCATTACCTGTTATCAAGACTGTTAAACACTCCTTTTCATCATTACCACAGAACTGGTACACATTCTTATTACCCTTAGGAGCCAAAACCTTTTTACCTTTTGGATTTAGAAAAAAGCAGATGAACTCGGGGGATCCTTCAGTACTTGGAACAAAGAGTGCTCTTGCAGGTACTGTACTGTGCTGTGCTCTCGGTTCGCTGAAACCAACTGGCTACTCCACTTTTGGTAACGGACGACCTGCTATCTGTTAGGGATGGTACTCAGCAACTCGGTCGCTGACAGATGGATGTCACTCCTTGAAACATTTCAGCCATTCTTTCCTAGGCCGATCATCTTTAAATGGCGTTTCTCTTTCTATTTCAGTCTTGAACAGGTGCTGAACGCTGTCTTTTAATTGTGCGGCAGTAACAGGAAACCCAGCGGCACACATTCTGTTGATCCAGAGTACAAGGGCATTTTCTTCGTCTGGTCTCAAGAAACTGTCACGGCCTGGCTTACCACTGATTGGCGACTTACCAGTTGCTTTGTACAATAAAGTGACTCGAGGATTTTTTGACAATATGTCAATAAATGGGCATTTCACTTGTCAATAATGGCTGTTGCAGAAATCCAATTATTGACACCCCTGTCAAAAATTGGAACCATACATTTTCTTTAAAAAATGACCTACCATCGAGTTTCTCGAAAAAAAAAAAGTTTAATAATCGTGAAAACTTAAATTGTCTGAAATGCCTATTATTGACAGGTGGTGTCAATAATTGGATAAAAATATATTTTCGGGTGCCCAATTATTGACAACTCAAAAATTTAATGATTATATATAAATTTACATGTATAGAGTGTCTTCGCATGATCTAACTATATTAACAAATCGTATGAAAAGAAATCACAAGGAAAAACTAAAAAATATACAAGATATACACAAAAATGAAGACTCACCCCTTAACCAAAACAGTAAGGAACAGGTGTCAGACAAACACTGAGGAGAAAACATCTCCTCCCATGTGGTTATACGCCAATTGTAACTTGATTATGGCGGAAACCTGTGCCTAATGATTTGGATTTTTATTTGGCGCCAGTTTTGAATATCTGGGACTCCTCAAACGCTTATTATTCCGTATTAAAGGAGCAAGTGTCGATAATTGGGGTAGTGTCAACGATTGGTGCCTTTACCCTATATTGTTCCGAATGCAACTTACCAATGTACCTAGTTTTTTTATAAATACTGTTACAAAAATTGAACTTTGTTTACATCCTTGGGTATTATTTAGATAATCCTTATCCTGATCTATAATAAAAAATGACCTCAGGATTTCGAAGAATGACAGAACAGAGGCTAACCACTTCCCTAAAAAAAAATAGAGTGGATAGATACAAACTGTTCCTTGGCCTTAACACTCATGGTCTTCATCGAAAGATTTTATTAGCAATGAGAAAATTTTTACAATTGAAGAAAACTTAATCGCCAAAATGATCATGTGTACCCACACATCTCTAAAGTAGCCCAGGAAGTCATTGTAAGAGTGGAAAATGTAATCACCCTTCCTAATTGAAGTTTGGTGAAGAATTTGCTTTGATGGTGCCACAAAGTTCCATTTTTGTGAAAAAGAAGGTAAAACAGTCTCTAAAAACTATTAGAATGGTATTTTTGAACCTGTTGTCAAGCCTTCATTAAATGATACTCTGTTTGCTGGAAGTCAATGGGTTTTCCAGCAGGATTCCACCTCAGTTCACAAGGTCACATCAACTCAGCAGTGGCTACAAGAGCATTCCAGAGATCAACTCTGCATCAGATTAGCCCTCAGGAAGCTCTGATCTTAACCCACTAGATTGCCTCCGAATTGGAGAGGATGACATGCCACAGAACACACCCCAACTTGGAAATCCTCAATCTTTGGTCTGAGCATCGGTCTTTCCTCAAGAAGTACTTGGTGTTGCTATTGGTTACTGACCACAGAGATTATATGCCTGTTTCAAGGCAAAAGGGAGAAATTTTGAGCAATTCATTTTTATTTGTTTACTCTATATAGATGTAGCATTTATTTTCAAATAAAGTATTTGAAAAATAATTTTTCTATTGAAATCTGTATATATTTCTTTGTAACATTATTCATGACAGGACTGGGTACAAGTATGATTAAATATATTTTTTAAATATAATATTTATTTCTTCCTTTACCTTTCATACTTGATAAATCTGCCCAACAGGTCCGCAAACTTAATTTCTCTCTGAGTGAAGAAAGTAGTAGATTATAGAGGACATTGTTTTTCCCAGTCGGGAAGAAATACTAAAATCTGTTTTTTCTTATTCCATGCTTTGATTATTCTTTGATTGAATATTGATTTGATAAAAGGGGGATGAAAATATGACCAAATAAAATGCTGAATTATAGTTACCAAAAACCATTTCAAGAGGAAGACTTCATCTAGGATAGCAAAGAAGGTTGTGAGTCGAATTTCTCTTGATGACAAGAAAATCTTTTTTTTTTTTTTTTTTTTTTACAAAATACAAAATTGGTTAATCAAAGAACCTTACGAAATGGGATTTTCTGAATTTGTAAATTATATGGATTCCAATATACATTAAAAAAGAATGGAAAAATTGCCAACCCATAGGCAGAAACTAATAGAGACTGTTTTGATTAATAAAAAAAGGTATACATTTTTTTTCCCTTTTAAAATCATAACCCTGCATCATTTTCCAGAAAACCCAATATCAACTTTAACTATTTGAAGAAACAAATCAGGTGTTAATTTTTTGCAAAAAACAAAAGATGATGTTTGTTTATTTGTTTAACGTCACTTTATGCTACTATGGCTAATCGGACGATGCTACAGTGGGAGTCCTAAATTTTGCCTATCCAGGTTTTATTAGGATAGGGATCTTTAACGAGTACCTGACATCGCACAGGCTCGGGACCACCTTTTAACGTTCCCTCCGAAGGACGGCGTAACTAAGGATTTTTTACTCCCATTAAAAAATCCTAGGACCACCTGCGGGTTTGAACCCGTGACCTTTAGCATGGAAGGCTGTTACGCTAGCCACCCAGCTACAAGTGATCCCCAAAAGATGTTGATAGTTTTTTTTCAATGGCAAACATCTTAAAATGTTATGTTCACTAATCAGATAAATTCTCCACCTGGTGAGACCATCAACACTGGCCCCTTTAACTTTGAAAAGTACCAAAGTTCAAGTATTTGGAGTAACTAGTAGCACAAGCAATGCACCCGAGGTCAAGAAAAGAATATTGATAGCTAACAAGTGTTACTTTATCCTTCACAAGGAATCCACCTCTTGTATGTCATTTAAGCTTTCCAAAATACAGCAATGTAATATTACAGTACATAGATGCAACAAAGTTACTGAATTTTAACAAGCAATGATACATTAGGTATCTACAAGAAGGCACCTGATCAATACACCTAGTTTATGGGCCCTGAATTCATGAGCAATCCTTTAAAGTTGAAATGCAATCTGGATGAGAGACCAGATGGAAAGGATAATAAAATATAAGTGTTGCAATATTGCAGACTATGAGGAAAAAAGTACCTTTTGCCAAAGAAGTTATTGAAACAAAACTTTGTTTGAAAGGCAACAGGGAAAATAATAAGTGTTTGATAATAGTGACCATATATAGTGTTGGCAACAGTTTTTAAAGTCGGCAGGAAACCTGTCAAGCCATGTCAATTCAAGAGCATCACAGGAGGTATGATATTTAATATTAATAGGAAAAAGAAAACTATTTATTTGCTGATCAGTGTTATAGTGATAAATTAAGATAATCCAAAATAATAACATTTCCAATAAATAAATAATTTAGATAGATTTACATACCCTTCGACACTGATAAGTATAAGCAATGTCCATGAGGGTAATATGTTCCATCAAAGGGTCATCTTTATAAAAAATATTAACTTGGTGTCCTGTATTCAAACCAAATTTCCCTCTAATCAACTTTATAAGATGAGATATTGTTAAAGCAGCAGGACAATGCAAATACCTTTTATTCACCTACAAATAAAAACCATTTAGGTGGGGTTTAAGAGAAAAATAAATCATACATGGCAGAAGAAAATGGATTGAACTGTGAATTACCTGATGGTTAGATTGAACATTATGATATTCCAGGCATATTATAAGTAGTTCATCAGGAAACAAAACAGGTGTACTATCTGAGACTTCACCCCTTTGTTCAGGGATAGCAGGTAAAGACTCAGGATGTTTCTGATAAAATTCAACTCTCCTTTGCATTTCATCTAAAATAAAAATGGGTGAATTCCAAACTAAGCACTAACGGATAAGAATTAAAAACAAAGTCGATCAGTACTTACTTTTGAACAACGAGGGAACCAATTTATACACAATATTTTGAAGAGTCTTATCTGTCCTAATATTCAAAAGTGGGTTAGTTTTGTGTATCTGCACATCACAGATGGGGCAGTACTTGTTATTTTCCAAATACTTAACAATACAACTCTTGCAAACTAAAATTAAAAGGGATAAAAATAAATCATAAGTTCAAAAATGAAAAATGAAAATCAATATTCTGTATAAATTTTTACTGACATGAATGAAGGCACTCGATTATCGTAGTAGCATCAATATAATAACCACCACACAAAACGCATATTAGATGAGGGTTCACATCAGTTATTTTTAATCTTTTTGGGCTATGCATTTTGGTAAATGCAATTACTTGCATAAACATCCAGGTTCTGAAAATTTAACGGATACATCATTAGTTTATATTCCAATGACTTAACAGAATAACAATAAAATTTAAAAATGAAATACTTACGAAATCTCTTGACATATATAAGTCTGGAACTCCAAACTGCAATGTTTTTAGTGTTAGAACACAGAGTTCTAGACACTGTTTCCATCTTTGAAGATGCCATCAAATTGTTATAAATTGCAAAGAATCCATTATTAAGTCCTACGAATCATAATCAATTAACAAAGAATAGGACAAAACAAGAAAATTTGAATAAGTATAACATACAACATAACAATTGTAGGTCCAATTCAAAAAACATAACATTACAACAATGCTCTATCATGAGTGATTGCCCTATTTAGAAAAGCACACTAACAATTATTTTTACTCTTATATATGTACTCAGAAAACACAGACGTCCAAATAAATAAATAGGTTAATCCAACACAACACTGACCTCAAACTTGTTCCACTTTATATTTTCCCAACCTTTCATACTCGTAATTTGTAAGCATCTTCAACAGATTTCAAGTTATACAATATTCTATCGTACGAACATTTTTCAAATTCAAATCTTATTACTCGTAAATAAACACAGCACTTTAAGCGTTTTCAATTATACAGCCTCATAACCTTGTTAACAGTTCGCCTTCAAAGTTCCGATTTTACCCTACACGCGTCGTTAGTTACACACTGCAACCTGATGGGTGTCACCAGCGTATGCATATCTAATCAAAAAGTCACTCTCGGTTTAGAAATCAATGTTTTGTATTTGAATTAGTTCATTCCATAAATAATAATGGAATTGTCAAATGAAATAAGTTTTGGTCTCAAACGTTTAGCTAATACATCCATTGTTAATGATGAATACTTTGACAAACTTCTAACTGAAATTTCATTATACTTGGAAAATCCTATTAATAATCAGCATACTGTTGGTAATTATTAATACTTTCTGATGCATAAGTGGTTTTCTACATGTTCTGTTTTTTTCTTTAATCATTCGTTAATAATTTTTATGCTTAGGAATTCCTAATACTGTACCCAGAATAGATGCCTTAAAAGAAAGTTATGCTGCCTTAATTGTAGTTTTTGTTGAAAGTATAAGGAGAAATGTTGATATAGAAAGTTTGAAGTATGTTCTGTCAGAGCATAAATTAAATGAAGGGAGGATTGAAAGGATTTTAGAACTGTATGTCAAACATAAGCTTGATCTAAAGAATGCCCTTCTACAGTTTAATTCTGATCCACCTAATTTACTAGGAGTCTCTTGGAAGCTAAATTATTGTGTAAAAGTAGGTTTTCTATTTCTGAATTTTGAACATATGTAGTGATAGATTATCATTTGAATAATAACTATTTTCAATGTTTTCAGTCTTCATTTTCTGATTTTGAAGGAAAGTGTCTGTACTTCATTGAACTGCAAGTGGACAAACATAATTCTGATTCAGTAAAGAAAGATAATGAAGTAATAAATTTTGTTTGTACTGTTCAACAACTTCAGAGTTTAGTCGCCTCTTTGCGAGCTGCTGTAAGGCAATTAGAGTCAATATCTAATGTTTCGAAATAATTTCCAATGTACATAGTGGAGTGTTCCCTTGTATATAACTTATCTGTGATTTTGATAATTGAGATTGTAAATAATGAGTATCTCTTTTATTTTAATATTTTTAATTAAATAGATATACTGTTCTCTTTGTTTTTTGTGTTGTATTGTCTTTTATACCTGTATCGGTTCTTTGCCATTAATGATGGTAAGAATTGATTTCATTGTGGAAATGGTTCTCTCATCAGCAGAAGAACATGTATCGTATATTAGTTTGACTACATCATTTGTACTTATTTCATCAAATGGCTTGATAGAGTGCAGTGTTAACCTTTTTTATTTACTCTTGATGGAGAAAATAAGTTTTTTAACAAAGTCATTTTATATTTATTACTTAATCTCTATTAAATTGATAGAAACTATTTTAACATTTACATTAATAATTCTATTCTATTTCCTCTGTTTTGATGGTTTAAAAAAAGTGTCATAGTTTCGAAAAATGGTTTTTGTTTAGAGGTATCTTTATTTGGTTAATTTCATTTAATTTATGAGTTTCTGATACAACAGAAGTTTTTTAAACCTAATTTAAAATTATTGATAATTTTACAAATGAGAGGTAAGATAAAGAAGGAAATTCCAAAATTTCACTAATACTGTTAGTATTTTAATATATATTACATATATATATATTATATATATATATATATATATATATATATATATATATATATATATAAATGTGATTTTCAATGGTAATTGAAACTTCCTATAAAATAATATTTGATTAAGAATAGTTTAGTATACATGTCTTATGTTACTTATTTAACAATATCGCTCTAAATCAAACAATTGAACAGTGTCTTGCTTTCCCTAAACGATCACTCCACTCCATTGTCTATTTTACTAACAGATAGTGGTGGATAGTATGGATAATTTACAATATAACAATTATTTTATTGGCCAGTATTTATTTATTATCATTATAACATATCCCAAAAACTGTGGTTCTGTGTTTCACTTTATTGGTTGTGCTCACTTATGATCGTTTGAGATAATTGAATTCTGACTCATCACGGTAGACTTCAGGACTCATGGAATTCCAGCTGTTCTTACCACTTCAATAAGAGCTCACGCTGTAGTTCTATGTTCCTTTTATCATTGATTGTTTAGAGCTGTGATCATCAGTGATCCTCTCAATGTTTTTATTGTAACAACCATAGCTATATACTTTAGTGGATTTTATAAATTATAATTCAAGATCAATTTTTATGTGAACTACAAACTGAAATATATTTTAAAACTAACTATCACTGAAAGATACTTAAGTAATTTTAGATTATTTTTTGCTTTCTTTTGCTGTTGATATCCATTCTAAGCTAGTGAATGACACAAAGTAGCTGAACATTTCAGCTACTTAACTCTTTGTTTTGTTATTTTTATATTGTTCATTTCTTTCGATACTGATTTTGCTAATATTTCTGGAGCTATAAGGTTTCTATTATGTACTCTTGCGAGGTGTTTCTATGAAACTGAAATGTGGGTTGCCCAACTTTTTCTTTATCACTAAGACTTTTTTGGAAGTATGTACTTACTTGTTAATTTCCTATTACTCCATTTTAAGGTCAGAAATTATTTTTGTTTTTGGAACCAAGTCCTAGAGAAAATTTCTTTTTATAGCATGTCATTTATAGAATTTACTTTTTGCCAAAGGGTGTTGGTTATAATAAGTGTGTTAAGTTGGATTTCCAACTCTTAAAGATTTTTTTTTTATAATTGTGATTAGACAAAACAGGTTGTATGTTATAAAATTTATAGCGAATTGAGATGGCTTTACCCTTCCAATCATCCTAAGTATTTCCTGGCATCATTCCTTTGCCAAGTTATCCAATTCCGCCATCCATTATACATTTTCGACCTTCTAAATTTCAAATCTGTTTTTGATTAGTTTTTGTTAACATGTTAATAAATAATTAATTTCTCTAAGACTCTGAAGCCTAATTCATATATTATGTTAATGTTATTCTAAAGGGACTTGTCCCAGAATAATAAAGAATTTATCATAGTGGATATAATTAGTTGACAATTATATCCACCTTACACCCTGATGATGATCCACAATGGGGGTCGAAACGTTGGCAAGCAATCAATAGTTGAAACTATTTAGTTGTTTCATTTACTGACTGCCACCCGGACTAATTCCTTCCAGTAAAGAATTTATTTATTGTTATGTTTGTTATTTGAAAATGGTTAATTATTTCATCAGAATCATTATCAGAATGCTGTCTGTGTTATGTGTTTCTATGCTCAAAATTTGTTATTATTAATTGCTGTAAATATATATCTACATTTTATGTTTCTTGAAGTTATCTCTTCTATGAATTTGATGCTTTTCCTTTATTCTATTATTTTTTTAACTCAAATTCTTTCGTTGGTATAGAAATTGATTCGTTCTCTTCTATTCTTGAATGTAAGCTGATTTAAAATTTCATTAGCTACATTTTATGAAACTTGCTCAGAACTATAGTTAAACTCTTATTACAAAATTATTTAAATGTAGTATAAATAAATTTAGAAGGATTTAATAATTTAATAGTAACACACAGTTGTTGTGTTTATAAGTTATGTTTCAGTTTTTTGAGAGGAAACGCTTAGAAAATATGTGTTGCCCACAAGTTGGCAGCTCCAGGGTGAACTCGCGTATTGAGTAAAAACTATAACTTTCTTAAATTATCCTCTGTTTGCTTGTGCAAAATCATGAAATTTTATCAATGTCGAACTAAATTAAAAAGTTTTATAAGCATTGATTTTTTTCCCATTACCATCAAGCTTATTAAAAATATGAATTATTCCAAAATTAAATGTTGAGACTTGAAAATTGTGATTAGAATCTTTCAAAATAATGATAATAAACCTCAGTTAAATTTCCAATAGTATTCAACAGAGCTTTCAATTAATTATTTATGTGGACTATTTTATGGTTTCACTTGTTGAAAACTAATACATTATTTAATTTTATATTAACATAAATACTATGATAGTAATCAGGTGGGCTGATCAGGTATTTATAGTAAGAAAAGGTAAATCATATAAAATCCTTTTACTATAGATTTCTTAAAATTGGAACAAACCTTGACTTATCAATAAGTTCTAAAACGTTTTATATTTGTAAGATGGGATGTCTTGGATTCATCATAATGCAGGAACCTTGTGGACTGTTGACAAATCAGTGCATTTTATTATTTCCTTGTACAAAGTGTTTTGGGGTTGTCACCTTAATTATCGATTGGTATTGATCCATTATTTCCTTTCCTAGTTATTTGAGCATCACATTGACCATTTTATCATTCTATATCATTTAAATCAATAAAATTATGTATTCATGATTGTTAAAGTCATTATCTACTAGTGAGCTATAAGCTCAATTTTTAAAATAGAATACATTTATGGATCATCATTCAGGTCTAAATATATTTTCTACACAGTTTTAATCCGAAATTGTTAAAACGCTTTAGAAGAAATCTAGGAATGATTGGAAGTTATATTTTGCTCACCTATTCAAGCTTAATACTGACTTATGTAACTAAATGTATTTATGCTTATTAAATATTAGTTTATCTGGCAATGTACTCATTGTAAATGATGATGAGAGGTTTCGGAGCTGTGAGGAGGCCAAAAACATCAAGATTTGGTTGAACATGTTCTCCTATCAAATAGGAATGTTAAAAGAGGCATAATAAACATTCTCGAGTGGAAGATCCTAATGTAGCGAAAACCTCTCAAGAGGCTTAAAATATATTTCTATTATTAATACTCATTAAGGTACACTGAGGTGTGCTTGTGTAATGTATGGTGTATAAAACTAATAAAGAAGAATTCCAAGGGAAGTTAGGTGTAAGAAAAACATTAATTAACAAATTTGTATATATATTTATTTTATAATTAAATATATTACTTTCATTGCACAAAATAGCAAATATACAAACAATTATAACAAAATAATGAAATTATACAATGAATACTTATAATAACAATTGACAAGTTAAAATCAAATATAATTATGTCATTCTTTGGACGGGTCTTTTTTATTCTAAATCTTATTCTAAAATCACAGCCTACAACTGATGTAAATCTATTCACAACTATTAATAGTGTATAATTCAGTTAATTGATAGTATATCTATAAGTTTCATATGTGATATTGAAATAAATAGCTTTACATCTATACTACTGAAATATTGAACTACATCAGTTGTTCTTATTACTGCATAATATGATGTAACCTTGAATATCGTCTCTGGTATTACATAAATAATAAATATTTACACTAGAGGAACTTGATTCCTATAATATATATACAAAAGTTTTTAATTTGCTTTTAAAAACAATTTTCTAAATTTTTAAAATATATACAGGATCGACATTTGTTTCTGACGGAGACCTCTTAATATCTGTTTCTTCTTTTGATGCCAATTTTGGAAGAAATGAATGTTCTATCTCCATTAGTGTTTTTCCTTGAGTTTCAGGCAGGAAGAATATAACATAAGGTACAGTCAGCAATGAAAAAACACTGAAGAGTGTCATCATGCCAGTCAGGGATAATGTTTCCATCAAATTTGGATAAACCTTAATTACAGCAAAAATGAACAAGTAACCGAGTGATGACACAATACCACTGAGTATACCTCTCACTGATAAGGGGAACAGTTCACCTATCATAAGCCAAGGAAGTTGTAACATTCCGAGCATACTGGCGATGACATTTACCACCAGGCAAGCAAACGGCACGTAAGGGCAGGGCCTATCCTCTAGTTCTACAGTTCCGTATTTATAATTATAGAGTGCTGCTAAGGCCATACTCAATCCCATTATACTGCTCGATGTTATTGCCATTGGCCGTCTCCCAAAATTTTGAATACACAAAGTTCCAACTATGCTTGTGACAAGACGCACAACACCAACAATAATGGACTCGACTGAGCTATCCAATACAGGACCAATATCACGGAATATGTTGGTAGCATAATATACAATGTTATACATTCCACACCCTTCTTGAAAGACGAAAAAGAATACCAATATCAGAAATGGTTTCCAAACTGTAGGTTTCTTACTTTGACCTAAGTATTCTTTGTATTGAAGGCCCTTTTTGCAATCAACAGAATGAAGGATTTGCCTCATCTCAGCTTCCGCTGCTTCTTTGCTACCTCTTAAAAGAAGTAATGTTTCACTAGCCCTAGAAAACTTTGCTTTAGATGCCAGCCATGGTGGGGTCTCTGGTAAGAAGTAGATGATGAAGAAACTGAAAGCTGCGGTTGCAGCACACACCACGGTTGAGAGATGCCATTCCATGAGGTAACCAAAAAGGTAGACCAAGAGAACACCAAAAGAAACAAAAACTGGTCCCAATGCTGCTAGCATGCCTCTCTCACTTGGTAAGCTTATTTCTGCCAGGTAAACATAGCATGTTGATGCCATCCCTAAAACAGATTTAAAAAAAAAAAAAGTTTAATAATTAATAGTATTTACTCATCTCAGCTTTTGCTGCTTCTTTAAAACTATTAAATTATTTTCCCTGAGTAGCTAGTAATTTTTCATCTAAACTTATAGTTAAAAAAAAAAAAAAGAAGAATTGATCAATAGTATTTGATGTATATATATTCAATGATTTACATTAATTTTTATTAATTCATGTGAAGTCTTATTTTTTCATAAAACATATTGAATCATATTACTTAGTCTTTATAAAATAAATAAACAATTTACCTATAGCGAAACCAGTCACAAATCTTCCTATGTATAACCATATTTTATCATTTGAAAGACCCATCATAACCCACCCAGCGAGAAATGGAAGGGCTGTTATCTGAATGGTGGTCTTTCGTCCAACAGTTTCTGCAAGCATACCAGAAAATAGTGCTCCTCCAGGAGTGGAAATCACGCCAAGACTTGCTAAAAAAAAAAAAAAAACATGTCTTAAATGTTTGTCTATCCACAACCAATTGATGATTCAAAAGTTGTGTTGGAAAAAATATCTGAAAATTATTATTATAATTGCAAATGATTTTAATTGGTTTAGAATCTACACAAGCAAAGAAAATATATTAACTTAGTTTCCAGTAATTTAGTCATAAAAAAAGCAATTCAGCATTTAAAATTAAGAAACGCAACTATAATTTCTTAGGAAACGCCATTGCATTATTATTTAACTTTTACTTTTACAATAACACCTAATACTTAACTGTTCAAGTCTAAAACAGATTAAGGAAGAAACAAGATTTGAAAATGTTAAGAGTAGGAGTGGTTTATTAAAGTTGGAAGGGAGTTCTAGATATTTCAAGTAGTAGCTAGTGTGGATTATATAGGTGGAAAAATACTTTGTTATATTTTCTAATTAATTCGTATAATTATGTAGTTCTCGAAATACACCACATTTTAGTTTAAACTATGAATCTTAAAAAAGTCACTAACCTATCCATGAAGCCTCTTCACTATCCACCTGAATACTGCTCCTGTTCGATTCTAGTTGAGGAAGAAGAACGGCCGAGAATCCCTGTGACATGCCAACTGAAATGGAGTTAGTGTGGATCGCCAACGCCACCAATACCTGAAATATTAAAAAATATTTAATAATCATAATTAATCTTTATAAAGCTTTCATTTTAGATTTAGGATATGAATTGCAAAACTCATTTTTTATAAGTCCATATTTGTAGCTAAACTCCCTAACTCTAATAAGCATTGTAACAAAACTATTTAAAAACAAGAGGAAAAAGTGGAAGTAAAGAGTTCACATCTTCATATAATAATAATATTGGTCCCTTGAATTATACATTAATTAGATTGATGAATAATTCGGTAGTAGGTATTTTATTTTCATATTTTAAGTATTTTAAGTCTAGTACTCAAAAATCATCATTAACCCATCTGTTCATCTGATGGGATCTCTCCCTCTTTTAAAAAAAAAGTTTAAATTGATAATTTTTCACCATGACCCCTGTTGCTATTTTTTAACATTATGTATGTTTATATCAATAATATATTGTATAAAGTTATATTTATTAAGCCTTCTATTTGTAAAATTTTTAATGAGAAATATTGTCTGTGTGTTTATTATTATTCAATTTATATATATAAATTTTATAAATTTTTATTTTATAATTATAATTTATAAATTTTTTATATATTATTTTAATTTATTTTTTTAATTAAAATTAACTTGTAACATAACAATGATATGAACAAATAATCATTGATCAGTAAACTTTTCTATTAGTAGAAATACATGGCCATGTTGGCAGCATTGTATCATGTACAATAGAGTATTGCTCCAACTACTGTAGACTTTCAGTTTTCAGTGGAATAATTATCATATTATTCGTAAGTGTAATTATTTTTTAATGTATCTAATAGTTTATATCAGATATATATTTTTAGAAAATATTTTTATATTTGTTTTTGTTCATTTACAGCTATATTTATTATGTACCTTTGTATCTGAATTACCTGTAGCAAGTTTCTCTTTTTATCATTTTTCTTTTATTTTGTCTGCAAGTGAGCTTTTAATGCCTCATTATTAGGTAATTAATAAGTCAGTCTCATTTTAATTGCAATGATTTTTATTTAATTTTTTTTGTTTTACATTAGATCTAAATTATCATAATATAAGGCAACTTAAAACTTCTTAAAAATGTATTTAATATTATGATATGAGTAGAAATAGTATTTAAAACAAGAGTATGCTAATATATTTAAAAAAAAAAACAACCTATTTGATGGGGGTATTAAGGATTGTGCAGTTATTGCATCATAATTAAAAATGAAAACTTTACAGAACTTGTAATTTATGATTCATCATCATCATCAAGATTAATTTACAGTTCCTTGTTTTGTTCGTGTTGTGTTTCGAAAGATTAGTAATGCTTTAATTTATTCAGACAATATAATTATTAAAAGATCTATGCTGAACATAAAAAATTGGTTAATGTCTTACTCTGATTTCTTAAGTATTGTTGTTTCTTTGTTTATTTAAATCACTATGGATAATATTATTTTGTATTTATTGAAAGCCTTTAGTAGGCCATTTAAGTACACATCAATATAAGTAGTAAGAATGAATTATTCTTTGTCAATTAGTAAATTTTCCTTGTGTAGTATTATTCATTGAAATGACCTTTTATGAAATTCTACAAGGTAGTTAAAATTTGCTAAGTTTGGTTGTATGGGTGATGCACTAATTGCAGACAAGTTTTATATTTTAGTTTGCAAAAATAATAAACAAATATTTATTCTTATTTTATTAATGTTTTAAGTTTTATTTATTTACTAATTTAAAATTAAATAAAAATTCTGAATTTGGCAGGTTCTTTTCATTCAGACAAAATGACTTTGAATAAATAATGAATATAAATAGTAAACGATTAATAAATTCAGAAGGAAAATAGTTTGAGAAGGGGTCAAGAAAGAAAAATATGAAACATTCTTAGCTATTTATTACTTTGCCAACGTTTCATTCCACATTGCAGTCAACATCAAGCAGCTCATAGTGACAGGATTTAAATTGCTGTACTTTTAGAAGACCTACACTGTGGATTGAAACTTTGGTGAAACAATGAATAATTAAGGCTAATTTATTTAGGTGTAGATTATTTAAGATGAAGGTCAAAGTTTAATATAAAATTGGAGGCTGATAACTAAGTTCACCAAGATTTTATTTAATTATGATGCACTGCGTTTGGTCTATAATGCCATCTTCTGGTGCAAGAATAGTTTTTATCTGCAAGTAGAAATATGCAAATACAAATACTTAAAAAATAATCAATCAAGGTGAGTGGGTACTTTCACCTTAAGGTAATTTTCATAATTTAAAATTAAATTAGTGATTTTTATATTTATAAAATGAATTTTTACCCTTTCAATGAAATTCAATATTGATGAACATAGTACATCAACTGGTTCCATTCACGGTTATTCCTGTTTTTATTTAATTGTTTAATTTATTCTTTTTGTTTCATGTTTTAATTTGGTTTATCTATTTCTAAGAATGTAACGTTAATATTTTTATAGATTATTAGGAATCATAAATTTTATTTATTTTAATTTAGCAAATTGTTTTGTTATGTAATTTTGATGTTATAATTTATGAGATTGATTATTTTTTAAGAAATCATATTTGTACATGAAGATAAAAATTATTCTTGCACCAGAAAATGGCATTATAGCCAAAGGGCAGTGCATCATAATTAAATAAAATAGTTGTAAAGTTAATTATCAGCCTCCAATTTTATACTAATTTATCGTTTTCTTTATCGACTGCCACCCAAAATGACTTCCTAAACAAGTAGGACACTGGATGATTATGGGTTTTTTGTTATACTTGATAATTATAAAATTTAATTGACCCAAAATTAATTAAAACTTTTATTGTGAAGCAGTGTTTCTTCATCTTAGTAAAGAGGGAGAAAGAATAAAAAAAAGTTTGTGCAAAGTCAGCAAAATTTATAGTGGCCTTAAGCTTGCCAATAAAATGAGAATCACCCACAAGTAGTTCATACAATTGCTGAATGTAGCACAGTTTGATATGCAGATATTATACATAGTTTTTATGAAGTGTCAGTGGAATGGGAAAGGCTGGGTTCTATATATTTCTATAGGGAGCGGCGTGGTCTAGTGGATAGAGCACTAGTCTGCTGTGCTCCGGGTCTTGGATTCGAATCCTGCCTGTGGCAGAATATTATTTATTCTGTTAATTCAGTCGGGGGGCGACCCTAGGGTATGGAGACCCTCCTGGGGCAGACCCAGCCTCTATAAAGTGGGTACCCAAATTAATTGGGGAAAAACCTGGCGGCTGAGCGTGATTAAGGCCTAATCACCTCATTGCACTGCCGTTGGCCTAGAAACAGTACGAATCTCTATATGTACTGAGCCCAAGACCCTTCATGGGTTGTAGTGGTACAGGTTTTTTATATTTCTATATCTTTATACAATAGTATTGTAGGTACATTCTCTAATTTTAATCTGAGTTTTTAAACTAGGGAATTAAGCAAATTCACTTTAATAAAACTCTCCTTAAACTAAACTCTCCTGTTATGACCTTTAAGGAACTGATTAAAAGATTGAATGTGTCTCTGCTAAGTGTTGATCAAGGATTTCTGTTGAGGAAGAGTGCTAGTTTTTATTCGTAAATTTCCATTTCTGACTTATGCCGTTCTCTTTTTGGTTTATTAGTTTCACTAATAAACTTTTATAATCGAACAAAAAAAAAAAAAGAAGAAAATTACTCCCCTTCAAATTTTGATGCGTAGCACCCAAATAAAGAATAAAAAAAATCCGTTTCTCCTAATTAATAAATAAATACCAAAAATTGCTATAGTGATGAAAACGCTATTTTATAGAGAATTAAATTTTCGGCAAAATGAAAAATGAATCATTGAAATTGATTAAGAAATAGCAGATATATAGCGTTTTGAAATTAGCAGTGGTGATATGTCATTTTCCTTTGAATTATTTACTGCTTTTCATATTACTTAATTGCCTATATACCGCTTTATAAACAGTTATACCCTAATATTGTTATTTGGAAATAATAAACCATTGTGTAATAATTTGCAGAGTTTTTTACTTTATCACGATCCCCAACCAACTGTCTTTTCGAGCTTCGCTCCCTCGATCTTAAGCTGACAGTACTACATCCTATTGACTTAGTGAATCTTCGAAAAAAGCTAGATTATCGCTAAGTAATTTAAATTTATCGTCCTTGAAGATTATTTATCGGTTCCCGAAAAACCTTTGTTTTATAAAGTTCATTAATTGACTGTAGTTACAAGCAAAAGTAAATAAAGCCGTCTGGCTAACACTTGATCAATGATTTATGTATGTAAATAGAAATGTCAAGGCCTTTGCATAAGAAGAATGCAAGTCTACCAGTTTACCAGCAGTGTTTTTCCTGACTGTTTCCTATAACGCAACAAATCAGCTTTTTGAATCATACTTCTTTGCAAGGGTGATTATAACTCTATAACGGGAAATGTATTTGTATTTATTTTTCACACAAAAAAAGACAACTTTTCTGGAGTGGTTTCAATTTGTATTAGCAAGCCATTGTAATCTAGATCTATTGCTCCTCTCCTCCACTTCTGCTTCCAAACTTCTGGGAAGTTTGGAAGCAGGGGAATAACACACAGAAAGCAGATCAAGGGTCCTGTAAACTTAGATATTCTTTTTCCTCGTCATTTATTTGATTTTTATTAAAGTTAGAGCTTTGGTGCGGACTCTCCTCTCGTCTCTACATAATTAGTATTGAAGAATCGACTTTAATAAACTAATCAAAGTTGAAAATCAAACTAAAATCTATTGTAATTAAACTATAATTCATAGATATCATTTGAATAAAGGTTCATTTACTGTATTGAACTCCAGAACCAATTTCTACGACTATTAATCGCTTATTGATAGAAAACCTGGATTTTCGATTTATTATGTTTGTAGGAGGTCAGAAAAAAACCTTTTTTTAACCTAAATTTCTATCCTCAATCCAAAATTTCCTTAATTAATTTATCTCTAAATTTATTTATTCTCTATTCTACAGAAACATGTGTTTTATTAAATAATTAATTATATTATTATCTACGACAATCAGTTAGTTTTATCAGCTTTTCATCACTCACTGTTCACTTTCAAAATTTTATAAATTAGATAATATTTTTTCTAAAATATTTAGCTTTGCAATGGTATATTGTACGTCTGTATAACTGTTTCATATTAAAAAAACAAAAATTTCATTTTGCTCTTTTTGTTCAATCCTCAATAATTAACGAGTTTTGTTGGAATTACATCTATTATAATTTGTGACTTATATAAATAAAATGATAGGTCAATATTTTTCCTGTTTTTTTCCCCTGTTTATCGCGCTTTACTGATTCTAAAACTCTATGGATATTTTTCTAGAACTTCAAAAATAAAAAAAATGGTTATGGAATTATTAATGGGTAAAATTTCAATTTTTTCTTTTTTATATAATTATTTGCGGTCTTTTGGTTAAAAAAGAATAATACAATTTTTCCCTATCTTCGACAATAACGGAGTTACAAGGGTGTATATTGGCTAGATTTCAATTTTTTTCCATTTGCCTTTATTTTTTGTGTGTGTTTATCGCGCTTTGACGATTCTAAAACTCTATACATATTTTTCTCGATCTTCAAAAATAACTGAGTTATGGGCGTATTTTGATAAAATTTCAATTTTTTTTTTTTATGATTATTCGATTTTTTTTTTATTACCTACCTAGTCTGCTGTGCTACGGGTCCTGGGTTCGAATCCCGGCTGTGGTGGAATATTATTTATTCTGTTAATTCAGTCGGGGGCAGCCTCTATAAAGTGGGTACCTAAAGTAATTGGGGAAAAACCTGGCGGCTGGACGCGATTAAGGCCTAATCACCTCATTGCACTGCCGTTGGCCTGGAAACACTACGAATCTCTATATGTACTGAGCCCAAGACCCTTCATGGGTTGTAGTGGTACAGGTTTTTTTTATTTTTTTTTTTTTTTATGATTATTCGATTTTTTTTATTTTTATGATTATCCGATTTTTTTATGATTATTCGATTTTTTGTTTTTTGGTTAAAAACACTCATAAATCTTGTCTTCTCTATCTAAAACAATAACTGAGTTATTGAAATAAATAACTTTTAACGGCCGAAATTTTAAAAATTACCAGCTGATATCAACGTCTTGGTGTTAGAATCATCGTTAGATGCCCTAGTATTTTTGTGGCGAATTTTAAAAATATTGTTCGAGTAGTTTCGGAGAAATACCGCGGATGGTGGACAAACAGATTTTTTAAATTCTCTATTCGGGTTCTACGTATCTTGAAATGTAAGCCCTCAAATTTTAAGGGGGTAAAATTTTTTTTTTGGTCAATATTATAAGAAGGGATTACAAAGGTTCATTATAGAAAATAATAAACCGAAATTGGATAAGTTGGTGGTATGAAATGTGTTGTGTTGTGTATGTATGATTTTAATGACAAAATTTGTATGTACTTATGTGGTTACCAATAAATCAAGGTTCATTGAACATTTTACAGAGAAATATTGATCATATTTGTATTTTGTTCCTCAGAGCTAGCATGTATTTTTCGCGTATGGATGAATTCGAAATTAAAATGTTTTTCTGCATTTCGATAATTTTCATTATCAAACCCTTTCAGAGTGTACTATAATTAAAGAACTGGAAGTTAGCCAAGAACTTTCTGAAATATTTCCTTTCCAATAGTTTGAAAAATAATTCTGTACCACGCCCTCATTACTTGACAGAAAAAGGGTGTGAATTCATTTCATTAATGCGTGATTAACTGGAATAAATAATTTTATAATGATTGGAGAAAAGAAAAATGCGAAGAAAACAAATAATACTATCGTATTTGCTCATGGAAGAAGTAAGAATTGCGTTTTAAGATTTTGCTTAGCTAAAATTATACTTCCGCCTTGTCTATTGGTCCAATTTTTAAAACATCTTTTGTTCAGTCATGATAATGTAAGTGGGGTTACCCGTAGCATGGCGGTTATCCTAACAGTCTCCTATGCCCAAGGTCCAAGATTCAAACCCGCAGGTATAAACTAAGGCCTAGGATTTCTTGATAAGAGTAAAAAATCCTTAGTTATGCCGTCCTTCGGAAGAGACATTAAAAGATGGTCCTGAGCCTATGCGATGTCAGGCAACATTTAGGGCCCCACTCTAGCATCGTCCCATTAGCCATAGCAGCATAAAGGGACGTTAAACAAATAATAACGCGTAAAGATTTTTTATAATATTTTTTTTCGATAGAGTAAAAATTAGGCACGTTTAGGGATGAAAAAATAAATTAAAACACTATTATAAAGGGTTTAAACATGATGACTAACAATAATTTAAAAACTGTAATGGGTATTTCCTTTCCTTTATTCTTTGGCAATGCTCTAAAACATATAGGGATAGGATTCGATTCTGAAAACGTAAATTTGTATACTTCCTCCATGAATGCACTGACCTTCTTTAATGAGGAAGCTAATTTTCGTTGAATGTTTTGCTGAAAATCAGCTCCTGTTTTGTCCCCTTTTAAAGTTTTCAACCCTGTGAATATTCTGTGAACTTATATTTCAAACGAGCGAGGTTCTAATCAATTCGAAATAGATACCATTTTTGTTATTCCGTACTTGTATATTTGAAAATTTCAAGGTATCGATGTAGCATTTTAATTCCAAAAATTCCATAAGTTAGGCATAAATGTATTTTCATTAATTTGGTTCATTTATCATTTACTGCTATTTGAGATATTTACACTGATTTTTATATAAGTTAATAATTCGATTTTAGTTTTTCGATTATGATGAGCTAAAGTTTCCAAGTCATTTTTTTAAAAGATTAAACCAGATTTAATCATGTAATAAAAAACCCTTAATTTCTGATTATTTTGAGTCGACTGTTTGCAAAATATAATTTAAAGATATTTGACAGAACCTTTGAAACCTCTCATTAATCAGTTTTGAAATTCATACGTTGCTTCACATCCTTTTTTCTATCTGATTTTTTTTTAAAACCTTTTATGGAATCTGTTGAAACTCAAAAGAAAATGAAAGTGATAAAAAACAAATTGGCTTGTATAACCGGTGAATGCTGATATGTGATTCTGAATTGATATAGCTGCTAATTATTTGACTGGGTCAAGTTCAACAACCGGCTACATAACCACTTTGTAATCTTAGCAAATCGAGCGATTAGACCTATTCAATATTTTATTTATAATGATTTTTAAACTCTATTTAAGGGGCGGTGTAGCTCAATGGATAGAGTACTGTATTACTGATCTCCGTGCCCCGGGTTCGAATCCTGAAGCTAAAGTTGGATATTTTTTTATTCTCTTATTTCCTTTGCTTAGCAACCCGGTTGTAGGAAGACACTCCTGTGGCTCACCCAGCCCCAATAAAGTATACCTCCAAAATTCGGGGAAAAATATGAAGAGTGACCATGATCTCGGTCGGCCTAATAACCTCCTTGTACAGCCGTTTTCCGAGGATCATTTCGGAACCTTATATTTAATGAGCTCAAGACTCACTTCCTTCTATCGTGGATTTTATTACCGTACTCTTTTTGTTTACTATTTTTAATAATGAACAATTGTAATAGATAAAAAAAAGTATAAAAATTGAGGGCTTACGATTCAAGATATGTAGGATCTGAATAACGAATAAAAAACCCGTTTGTCCACCGTTCAAATTAATAAATAAATAAACAGAACTATACAACCCATGAAGGGTCTTGGGTCCAGAATTTGTAGAGATTCGTACTGTTTCATGACCAACGGCTGTGAAAGGAGGTGATTAGGCCGAGAATACGCTCAGCCGAAAGGTTTTCCCCTATCTTTGGGTACCCACTTTATAGAGCTGGGTATGCCCCAGGAGGGTCTCCATACTCCCCTCCCCCCAGGTTCGCTCCGCGGCTGAAATAACAGAATAAATAATTCTGCCTCAGCCGAGGTTCGAAACCACGCCGCTCATAATAAAATATATAAATATCAAATTTATACATTTTAACGCATTTTCAGTTGCTAGTTCTATTCGATAGAGAGTTAAATTTTCTACGAAACGAAAATCGGTTTACAAATAGCAGAGATGTAGCGTTTTTAAATTAGCAGTATTAATATACCACTTTTCTTTAACGCTTTATGGCTTTTCATATTAGTTAATTGCCTTTAAACAGCAATATAAACAGTTACACCCTAATATAGTTATTTGGCAATATTAAACCATTGCGTAATATTTTGCAGCATTTTTTTTTTTCATAGTTCTATGTTTTTGATATATTTAATTTCATTATTTAAATTTATTGTAGTCAAATATTTTAAAGTTAATAATAAATAAAATATTTAATAAGATTCTATAAATAAGGATGAAATAACTTTTTTTTAATTTAGAAGCAATTTAAGGACATAAATTGATCTAGAATTTTTACTTCGTTTCCTTTTAAATTTTATAAATAATATCACTCATCAGCAATAATTAATAAAGAGTTATGTATCGAAAAGTTCATCACTTCTCATATATGACGTACAGTCCAAAACAAAAATAATCTAACTGAAAAACAAACAAAAATACAAGCTTTCCGAAAATATAAAGAGAATTTGACAACATGTAATTTTCGACAGAGGAAAGATGCAATCTATGAAGTATCGCGAACATCTACCCAAGCCCATTTTCTTGTCAGAGTTGATTCCATTAATCTTTTCCCATCTCCACAGCGGAATCTGTCTGACCATCTATTAAGTATAGTGGTTATGCAACAGCTATTATTTGATGTATTACTGAATACCTCTTTTTGTTATTTCTTGAAAAACATCTAGTCGCCTTTTGCCCTTGATAAAAATAAAAAAATAAAATGTGAGAAAATATAACTTGACTAATATAGGAAAAAAGCGTGAGCTGTGGAGCTTCATCATCAAGGTCGTATTTTAAATTAGCTTTAATAGTACTTAAATTTAGAAAATTGCCGGTGGGAAAAAAGTAGATATCTCCAAAATGTACTTTGCTAATATCAAATGAGTTCTCATACTAATTTTTAACTACTTATATTAATTGGTACGGGCTCTATAGAAAAGCAAAATCTTGAAAGTGGCGAAAAACTGCGGGTTGTGTAGGGAAAAGGGGGAGAGAGGTTGGAGAAACTATTTAAAACTTCCACAATTCACGTACCTAAAGTCAACGGCCGTACAATGAGGTGATTAGGCCTTGATCACGCTCAACCAATTTGGGTGCCCACTTTAAAGAGGTTGGGTCTGCCCCAGGTGGGTCTCAATACCCTAGGGACATCATTCCGGCTGAATTAACAGAATAAATAATATTCTGTCAAAGCCTGGGATTAGAACCCAAAAAAAAAAAAAAAAAAAAATACTGCGTTAAAGCCTATTCCATCCAAAAATGCACAAATACAGCATGAAAAAAATATTCCTGAAAGCCAAAAGAAATTCGGTATGATTCAGATTAAAAACTTTCCTCTATCTCTTCCAATGACCTTCAAATAGTAGAAAATGTATTATTTTAGAAAAATCTTCATTAATAATATAGGAAATATTAATTTGTACTTGTGGGTGTGGAAGAACGCCAGTGCTGCAATGTCCTCAAACAACACAGTCATGCGGGTGGTATATACACCAGCGCCTTCCATTGTCAGCTACCGGTTGGGTTTTTGTCTTACGTTTTCTTTTGTGGTGTTACATTAAGTATTATTTTAATAGTACAATAGTATTAATTTTCAATATAAAAAACAAATTATTTCGATTTTGAAAAATCTCCTTCACTACAAACTTAATGAAAACTGAATTCCTTATTATATAACACGAAATGAAAGGTTGATATAAAGAATTAAAAAAAAAAAAAAAAAAAATCTAGCTAACCCAAAATAAATAAAATTAAATAATTGACCAAAAATCATTATTTATTAATTTAAAATTTCGAACCTTTTCTATGTTAATTCTTTTATTTTTTATTACGTATTTTATTTTGTTATGATTTTATGATGTTCATTATTTTTTATTTTAGTTCCCTTATTTTATTTTAGACGTCTTCTTTACAATAAATATAAATTAGATTAGCTAATCGATTTTTATTTAATTCTTTTCGACAACAAATGTTTGCTATTATTTTTCTTTTTATTATTTAAGTTCTATACTTTTCTTATACTAGTTTGTATATTATTGTTGATAATTTCTATGTAGCATTTTATTAATGTTATTATAATCTTTTAAGTATAAATCCACTTCAGGGTTTGTTTTTCCTGGCGATATGCCAGATAAATCCTTTCACTGCAACCTTTAAGGACTCGAGGAACTAATATTCTTTATTGAATCTTGGGAGTTATTTATGAAAGATTCTTTTTAATACTCACAAACTTCTCTTTAAGGGGTTTCATTAATTTTTAAGTGGAAAACGATAACTGTCATAAGTTGTCAAATAGTTCGAAAAGTTAGTTAATTTTCAGTAAAACAATTATCATTTTATAGTATAATATATTTTCTTGAGGAACATTCAACCTTGGATAGAAGAAGGTTTTACAACAGATTTTATTCGAGGTATATGTCAAAGTTGTGAGTAGAATTTTTGACATATAAATCATCTATTTTTATTATAGGTGGAATAGTCAGGAATCAGTCATTTTTAAAAAGTTTTTAATTTTGCCAACGTTTCGGCTCAAGCTTGTGAGCCATCATCAGGGCATTACTGAGCCATGTCCAAGCATAAACTGAGTTATGCTTGGACATGGCTCAGTAATGCCCTGATGATGGCTCACAAGCTTGAGCCGAAACGTTGGCAAAATTAAAAACTTTTTAAAAATGACTGATTCCTGACTATTCCACCTATAATAGTTTCTACAGTCGACTATACACCCTCAACATCTATTTTTATACCTTTTTTTACTCCGAAAAGAAATACAATAGAACAATAGACATCGGGATAAAATATATCATAATATAAAATATACATATATCTCAGTATATATCGATATGCATTATAGAAGAACGGCGGTCTTATAAAAAAATAAATTAATAGTTTATTTCATAAATAATTTGTAGAAATATATCCATGTCATGCAATATAACATACAGAACTGTATTTAGCTATATGTTCACAATTTTATTTTATAACAAACCTTAAAATGCTGAACTTTTAATGGAGGTATCAACAGCATTCAAATTGCTAAACTCGGAAATTTCGTGTCAGATATCTGATTCAAAGTATAATATTTAATTAATCAATTTTAAATATTTTCATAACTGATGCACACGATTGTCTCAATCAATTAACAAAATCCAAGAGTAAGAAATTCAGTTTTATTTATTTTCTGCTCCAGTTTCCTTCTTGTCTCCGATTCTCAATGATTTATATATTTTACCGCTTGTTACTTGTTTGTATTTAATCGTATTTGGTTTCTAACAAAGAAGTATTATTTTTTTTAATGAATCGTGTGTCTATTCAATAAAATAGCGCAGAAATGCAATGTGTATATATGTATATATATATATATATATATATATATATATATATATATTATTTTTTTTTAATCTAATAAAACACTGCTACAAATCCCTTTAATCCGCCCAGAAGACTATCTATCGAGGCGCTAGCCAAGTCTCTACACCTATAGCCTTTTAAAATATATTTTACAGTTGTATTTGTATTTCAATTCATTGGTTAGCATATTTACTTATTGCATAAGCATATAGCAATTCCCATATTTAAAAATTCCTATAAATAAATAAAAAATGTTGGAATAAGATCATATTTTGTTTTTCTTCCTTCATAAAATTTAATTTTATGGCATTTATTTGAAAATTGATAACTTTAAATAATTTTTACTTTTATTAGGGGAAGTGAAAGGAGCGATAAACTTCAGCTTGGCCCCCTAACTGAAGGTAAGGCATCTTATTTATTTTTTTTGTTTTTATAATTTTTCATTATTAATTTAAAGTATTATTATAAGCTAATCGCACGAGAAATACAGCATTTACAACATTTAACTTACTTGTAGAATACTATCTCAAAATTATTCATTAAAATCTAGAAGCCCATTTTATGGGGGATAAATTTATTTAGGACAGTTGAAACAATATGGACACGGATTTAATTTTTTAATCCCATGTCAATGAATGTTCTACTGCTTATGTCAATTTCCTTGAAGTCCTTTTTTCTCGTATTTATCATCATAACTTTATCTGGCAACTTAAACCACACTTTTAGAGTTAGTTAACTGGAACCGAAACATTGAATGAAGTCAGTATATTATAGCAGTAATTATCAAATCAATAAACTATAAATCGATTTCGGCGAATTGGCAAATGGGTCCTAAAAGATACGAACATGAGATACCCTTGATTGGCTAAGGTCAATGCTTCTCAGGAAGTTCTGTTTCCGCTTAGGGAGAATTCGGCCTTCGGTGGGATATTTCAATTATCACAGCGGCTGCACCATTTAAAAGATTTTTTCACGAAATTGGCTATAATTTCGGTATCGGGTCGCTTTTGCGGTTTCGATCAGGATTCAAATACCGAGGCCATCTTCGCAAATACGCACTTTGTATTTTGCCAGTCTCTGAACAGGTTTTCTAATGGAAGGTCGATTGAGGGCATCGGTATCTGAAATTTTTCGAAACATACGAATATTCTCTTTAGGATCTGGAACCAAAATCTATTTTTATATCTATAATTTTTTCTTCATTTAATTTTATTATTCCCAGTTTAATAAGGAAAATCGTTAAACTATTTGTCCAGCATCTTACTTATCTTGATAATATTTTTTTTTTATTATTCAAGATTCTTAAAATGTTATTTTTACAGGATAATAACCTTGAAACATGAAATTCTGTACTGACTTGAACTGTTAAAGATAAATCATTTGATTAAAATATCGATTTTTGATATTAAGCGAATTCAAGCAACTTAAACTAATTTAAATAATTACAAAACTATCAGAACATTGATTTAATGTAAGTAAAATTCAAAAGTGGTGTGGGTACTTTTATTAAACCCTATAGTGACGCTAATTTTTAAAATTTTAATAAAGAATGTGGCAATTGAATGTTGATAACTTCAGGTGAAGGCAAGAATTCAATATTTAAATAAAAAAAAAACTATCTTGCTGCTCCACAGCTCTATTTGAAATTGAACTAAGTTTCGGCGGACAGGCCATCTTCAGGTGTTTAAATAAATAAACCTCTACAAAAGCTGAAAATCTAAGCAATACCTTCTTGACTACAAACCTCTACCTCCTAGCTAATTGCTCCTAGTATCAAGAAGGCCTTAGTCCCTGAGGCTCTGTTCATCATAAATAGGCGAAAATAGAACATAAATCATCTTTATGTGCTTGTAGGCTAAATAGGATGGGTCTGATAATAAAAAAAAACTTAGAAAAAAGATTGAAACTAAATACCGATGATCTTCATTATTATCCCACAAGGTATAACAAGGTCGTATTTAATACTTTTTCCATCATAAAAAAAATATATTTTGAAGAATCGGGTTTCGAAAGAAGATACCACTGATTGCACAAAATAACCGCAGCTCATCCATCACCTGATATGTTTCTATAGTCCACTTGATCTGGGGTTTTAAATTTAAGAATTATTACTAGTTATTTAACACGTACTTATTCTTAAACATTTCGTCTGTGTTGTGTTTAAAATTAGTCATTCTTTTTATGTCAAGTTTAGATCATACGCAAAAATTATCGAGAGTCAGACTAAAAATATTTTAATTATGCCGACGTTTCGGCTCCAACTTGTGAGCCATCATTAGGGCATATGTGTGCAATGAAAAGCATTAACTCGGTAAATGCTTGTCATCGCTCGGTTAAAGCATTGATAATGAGTTAATGCTTGCCCATTAAAACGGCGGGATAGTTAAAATATTTTTATACTGTCTCCCGATTATTTTTTGCCAATCAAATTTCCAACAGTCGACTATACATCCTCAATATAGTTAAGTTTATATAGTTACAAGCTTAACTATAAATACTTAATAGATAACAAATGCTTAAAAATAATAATACAATAAATAACAAAAATAAATAAATATATGTACTTCTACAACCCTTGAAGGTTCTTGGGTTTAGTAATAACAATAGGCTTATACCAAATGCTGCTTACAGGGATCTGTCATATGATCACCGTCCTAGCCCAAAGCTCCGCGTTTTTCGTTCTTTACGGAGTGAGACCACGTTTCACATCCGTATAGAACCGTCGGAAGAACAATAGTTTTATAAATTCATACCTTTAACTCTTGTGTTTAATTTTAATAGAAATTCGTACTGTTTCTTGGCCTACAGCTGTGCAATCAGATAATTAGGCCTACTAGATCACGCTCAGCCGTCAGGGTCCCCAACCTAATTTTCGGATGATACTGAATGGGTGTTTCCTAGGAAGTTCTCTACCCCAGTTCACCCCACGGCTGAAATAACAGGATAAATAATTATTATGCCACAGCCAGTGCTCCAACCCGGAACTCTTAGAACTGTAGCCTAGTTAGAAAAATAACTCTTATATGATAACTTTAAATATATATAATAATAAAATATATATTTATTGATAATTACAACTGTATAATAAAATACCTACAGTAAATGTGATACAAGTTATACTGTTATGATTCGCATTTAGAGATTACTAACAATTGTCAGCTCTCCAAAAACTATGCTAAACTTGAAGGTCCGGGCCTATCTTCTTTGGAGACGGGAAGGATAATACTTTTTAAAATGTATTTATTTCATTTGGTTCCTGTCTCTGTGAGTAGTTTACTTGCTACATCAAGTGGTGTATACAGTAAACATGTGATTATGACGAAACTAAAATAATGCTTGACATATAGAGGTTGTTTAGTGAAGTTGTACTCGACATGAATCAATAACAATAATCGTTACTATCAAGTAGGAATTATTTATTAACAATTTGGATATTCTACTATTTTATGGTTCAAGAACGTAGTACCTGTTCTCCAGAGCATGCTATAAGTACCCGGTATACGTACTCGGTGATTACATATAATGCATTACGGGCGATGCAAAGAATGTTAGGCAACTGAGCCAGGGTTCCTCTGATTTACTCCGACATGCAAATCCTAAAGGACCAATGTGAAAGTAGCTGAAGTGGTTGAAGGACACCGTGGGCCGCCGCAGAGGCTCGCCAAAGAGGTGGAGGTGAGGTGCTTTACGATAAGGTTCCTCTCCCAACAGGAAGGAACAGGCTGAGGGCCTTGTTATCTTCAAGGTTAGGGGTGTCCGTTTATTTATATTTCGTTCAAATCTAATGTCACTGAACTCTTTATTAAGCTTTGTCGTAGCCATGGAATTGAGGAAAACCAAATGAAACTAAAAAAAAAAAAAAGATCTGGTGCGCACAACACACGACTTTAAAATAATTTTTTTTTCGTTCTTTGATAATTATACATACAAAGAGTATGGAAGTTACGATGGGACATGTTTTGATTTCTCATTAAGGACGAGGAAGAACTGTGAAAATTTGGACTCTTTGGATTTTTTTTTCTCTCTTACTCTGTGTTAAATTGCATATTGGTTATAAGATTAATCAAATTTTTAAATTAATAATTGTTTTAAAACTCGTAATTTTAAAATCCAAAGAGAAGTATCTAAGATTCACTGCTTAACAACCTAGTTTTTGATTTTTTGGTTTAAATAGTAGTTGATACTTATGTTATATATGAATAACATGTAGTTATAGTTATGTTATAGATGTTAGGTATAACATCATAATATCACGGATTTTCTAAAACTTCCTGAATCAATAAAAACGAAATTTTCAGCGGCGTGTTTCAACTAGTGAAGTCGAGAACCTTATGAAAGCAAACTATAAATTTACGCTTATTCGAATCTTGCATGTTAAGGCGACTGTTTTAGCAAATTCTCATGGTGCAAGTCCCACAATAATTACGTCACAACATCCTCTCGTGTCTCATGCGCAACTCGAACGGAAAACAACAATTTTTTTAATGACAGTACCATTTGTTTTTCATATGTCATTTCGCACAATCTACAAACAATGACATTTTCATATCAGAGGATTTTTCCGAGCGGTGGGGATATTAAAAGTGATGAAATTCGGACTGAGGAAAATTGTATAACGCTATGGATTTCCCAGAAAGTGTAGTCGTTTAGTGATGTTAAAATCGGGCTAAAAATAAATGAAAAATCTTGTTATCAAGTACTTTGCAGCTCTGCACATCTTTTTAGCCATTATTTGCGAATTTGACATTGTATGTACAAAGTTTAGTTGATATGATTTTTGCTATGAAGTATTTATAATTGTGTAACCTGTATATGACAGTGTATTAGGCTTTAGTATAATGTGTAACTAATCAAGAAACAATAATAATATTCTATACATGAGGAAATTATACATAAAAGCAGCGTTGATCTTTTATGCTTGTTGTTTAATCAGGAAAGAAAGACAAAAACTTAACTCCCTATAGTAGTTCAAAAATCTAAATCTGCGAAGCGGTTTATATGGAATTCTTCAAGATTAATTTTCGATTCTATAAAAAAAGCAACTTTAACTTTAACTTGGCTCTTGAGACAGCTGTGAGGAACTCTGGTTCCCAGACCACAGGGACACTTTTGAACAGACTTGTTCGGGTGCTTGCATAAGCGGACGATCTGGACATTGCTGAAAAGACGCTGGAAGCAGTCAGGGAGGCTTTCGAAGCTCTGGAATTTGCAGCAGCACGTAAGGGTCTCATAATAAACTCAGATAAAACAAGTTATATGCGTGTAAATCCATAGCATGATATCCGGGAAACCTTTATTAAGTTTGGTTCATACATAAATAGGATAGAAATGGTATAAGGATTTTTCAACTTAGGCTCCCAAATAAACTCTTGGAAAGACATTGACGAAGAAATAGACAGACATATTGTACCTGCAAATCGACTCCACTTCAACGCAAAGCAACTCCAGTCTACCAACCTATCAAAATCCACAAAGGTTAGGATATACAAGGTTTTAATTCGTTCTATTCTAACATATGGCTCAGTAACCTGGACACTTACAAGGACTCAGTAACTGTCCAGGTTCGAACGAATGATCCTGAGGAGAATTCATGGAGTAGCATGTGTTAGCGGAGAGAGGAGACGAAGAACAAATCTGGAGCTGAGAAGTCTTTAAGACGTGGTCGATGTGATTAAATTCTCTCCATTGCGATTAAAATTACGTTGAGTTATAATCTCATTAAATGAAATTACGTATTGATTCAGAAACATTATTAATTTCTTAACTTTCATAATATATCTGGCCAAAAAGAAGGAACTGCTTTCATATAAAAATAAAATGTGTAGTGCGCGTTCTAAATGTTGGCCAAATATTGATAGTGTTATTTCCAATTCATGGACGTTTCGAGCATTTTATACATATCTTTGCTTACATTTTTGTATATCAATTGTCTATATTTTAAAAATCGCCTAAGGATTAAAGAATTAAAGAAATTCCGCATTATTCAGCCAAGAATCATGAAAAATTCAGATTAAATGAAGGCCAAAAAAAAATACAAGGAAGTACTAAAAACATTTAAATTAAACCAAGTCTATAGTTTAGAAATACTAGAGGGATGAAGGTCCCAGAATAAAATTTACTTTCTTTCTTTCTTACTTTTGATGAAAATATTTTCATTTTCCACATTTTGAATATAAATTTATATAATTATGTTATGTACTTTTGAGCCATTTTCATTTTTCTGTAGAATGGTGTTAAATTATATATTATCCTACGGTTTAAGGGAAATAAATTTGGTCCAAGTTTATTATTTCTAGTAGAAATTGGATCTCGAACAGAATTATAAATAAATATTATTCCTTATAATATTCACAGCTGGGTATCTAAATGGATAGGGCACTGTATTAGCGATCTCTGGGTCCCGGGTTCTATTCTGGCTGTGACACGACAATTATGACAGCTATTAATACTGAGGATCGGAACCGAACTCATCCAGCTTTTTAATGAAGGCTCTCTTAAATTTGGTAAAAAGTTTAATATCTGAAAGTTATCTGAGACAAATTACCTCTTTACAAAGCGTTGACTTAGATACAGTTCAGATTTATAAAATTCCAAATTAATTAATTATCATATCTTAGACAATAGTGTTCTGTAAAATTATTTAAAAATTGTCTGCATAAATTATTCAGTCTGTTCAGGTGCTTAATTCGAAATGCGCATTTTGGTGGCCTCGCCCTTGGCATCGGAGAACTTTTTTTCAATCTTTTGTGTGCAAGTAACGAACTGCGAACTTGAGATTCTGACAAATGATTGAGGGGAAAAATGACAGTCAAAAAGAGATGAGTTTGAATCGTAAGTGGATTATGCATTCATGAACGCCCACATCAAAAGATCTGGTCGTGAAATAAGGAAGATGAGAATTAGAGTGGACTCATATCCTCCTTGTATGACAAACTGTCTAAGCGAAACCGCGTCTTTCAGTGCCGATCAATTCATCCTTTAAGATACACCAGGGCTTAAGTCGTTTAAGTTTTGATTTAGTGGTGATATTTATTTATTCAATTAAGTGGAATTATGCATCGACCTATAAATTTACATTTATTCTCACGGGCTGTTATTAAATGGCAATAAATTGATTAGATTTCTAGGTCTCGGTGCTTGAGCCTTTCTTTTGTGGGTTAAGTTCAAGGTTGTGTTGCCACACGGCCGCATCTGACTTTCCGATTTCATTACTCAGGGCAGTTTTCATCTGCCCCCTTCCTCTAACCTTTTCCTAAGAAATTATTTTGCAAGAAAACAATAGATTAATATTCTCCTTCTGTCCTAAGACAAGGATTTTCTTAATGGACAGGCAATCTTCGGATCTTCAAAGTGCAACGTTATCATTTTTTTATCGGAACAACGTTTAAAAATATATTATACTGGGTGGTTAAATAAGTTCGTAGCGTTATTTACCGGTGATATTGTAAATATTTTTAATCAATGATTTATGACTTATTTTGATCTCTTACATGTTGCTATCTTTCAGGTAATTTTTTTGTTAACCGTCTGTGCAGCGGATTTCCCTTTTCGAAAATAAAAAAATCACTAAATGACCAAAATGAGTTTTTTCTCTTTCATTTTGAGCAAGAAATACCATTTAAAGATAAGGAATCTCGTATGAAAATTATGCATAAAAGCACCTTAACTAATCCTTGTTTAGAATATGTGAACATTATTGACCGAGTAAATATGATTTTACAAACACAAAGAGAATTGAGTTTAAAAAACCTACATAAGTTTGTTACAACCCAATAGTTTTAAACTGTCTCCTATCTGTCTTTGACATATCTGACTTTAACGTAATATGTCACAGTTACTGAATAATATATTTTTGTTCATTGTTGAATATATTTTACTGTCACTTACATATATACGAACTATATAGTAAGAGAAAGTATTGCGATCGTGAAATTTTTCGAATTCCAGTTTTTAATGGAAATACATCTTTTAGAGTCCTCTTAGTCCAAAAGACCAAGTCCCGCAAAAAGGTAAGTCAGTGTGTGTGGTAAGTCTAGCATGAATACGAAAAGTCGCACGGAACTGAAATTTCATATTTAAGACTACTATACGTCTGAGATGTTACAGCAACATTTCCAGCAGAGCCATTTTAAACCATGCATTTTGCCATTTTTTACCATTTTCTCTGAAACGGCTCTAACGAATTTGATTAAACTAACTAAATCGATGTAAAATGTAATTGGCTTTAATATAATATAGGTTTCATTCTGATTGAAATAGTCTGACAGGGCTTAAATTTTCTTTCTCTAAACTACCTTTAATTTTGTAGATTCGAAATGATTGACTATATCATCTTAGCATTAATAAAAAAAGGCTAAAAATTTGGAATTTAATAATCAACTGTTGGAGGAAAGAACAATATTTTTTAAGTTAATTTATTATTTTTTTAATTTTGCATCTGGATATTGTTCTTTTATAAAAAATAAAATATAATCACCATATCGATTTTCGAATTCGATATTTTATGATTGTCTACTTGAAGTTTTATAAAACCTTATTTCAAATTTCATTAACTCATCTCTTTTTCCACTTGCTAAATTAAAAAAATAAAATTAAAAATATATTTTCTTGTATTTAAGGTCTTCTTGACTGAAATTCCTCTTAACCAAATCCCCTTTATAATCGCCTTTACAAAATAATTAAAATTCTTACCTTCCGGTTTAAAAAAATAAGAATATAAAAATTTCGTATTCGTATCTAAATTTTCTCAATAAAAAAAAAAAATGAAAATTTAAATACACTACTTAAAGAATGCATTTAAAATTAATATAAATTGGTATTCAATAATATATTATGAACTCCATGTATATGTAAAATGAACCAACGTTTGTTTTTAGATTAAAAATAAAAATACAAAACAATTTTAAGTAGATGTTGAAGTATTTTAATTTTTATTCTTAAGGGATTTTATTACCAGAATAATAAAAAAAAAAACACATTTCATTTAAACTAGAAATAAAATAAACGTACCAAACATCCTCCGAGATTACGTGATTGCTCTGTGTTTAAAAGATGCTACCTCTATGTATTATAAAAATGATTTCCCATGTTAATCTGAGTATCTCCAGAGAGTGTCTTCAATAGCGGAGACATTTTAAATAATTTATTTATTCGTTTGAATTCTATTCACATTACGTTTCCCAATAAATTAAGAAAAAATAAATAGAAAGACTATTTCTTAATTTCTTTAAAGAAGAAATGACATAAACCCATGGCAGGTACACCTACACCGAACCCCCAACCGTCGTGCCAGATCGGTATTTGGGTTAATGATTGTCAACATTAGTCGGTGATAAATTATATTTTTAATTGAACTTGTTTTTAACGTCATCTATTTGTCCTTATTTCAATATCATGCATTAAATTAATCAAAGTTTTAGATTTTTTTTTATTCTTATCATAATTTGATATAACAAAATACAAATATATTATTTTAATTAATCCAAGAAGTGCGTTTGCTAATCACTTATCAGGCTCCAATATATAATTAATAAATCCCAAATATGAAAAGAGAAAAAAATGACAATATAGATAATGAGATCTTTATATTTAAAATTTAGAATTTATACATTTGTTAGGACCATTGGAGTTTATTTATCCTGGTTCGTAAATGTATGTGTAATAATTTCATCTTGGCTTTACGAGGGATGTGGTTTATGCATAATTTTGGTTAAAACGTGGAATGCATAGCGCCAAATTTTTTCAGTTTGAATTATCCAAGTCAATTTAATTAATATAATAAACGAAAACAGAAAAATAAAAAAAACTTTACCTCTACAACCCATGAAGGGTCTTGGGCACAGTACATATAGAGATTCATGCCAAGGGACATGAAACGATACATGATAAGTGATCCAAGATATCCAACTCAAATTAATTAATATAATGAACGAAGACAGAAAAACAAACTAATTATCTACGTTTTCCCACAATTCATTAATCAAAATTATTAATACTAACTGATTTGATATGAATATGAAGTAAAGAGAGTAAAATTATATATTCCCTTAGCTGTATATACATATATACTCGTATATATATATATATATATATATATATATATATATATATATATATTTATATGTATATATTTCTTTTTCCTGTAATAAAAAAAAAATAAATTCTATGTCGTATGTGAGCTATGTTTAATAATCGTATGGTTTTCTAAGAGAAGTTTATTAAAGTAATTGTCTATCCTTGTTATTATTCTTTTTTAAGAACTTACTGACATGATCTGAAAACTAAATCGGTTTATTTACACGTTTGGAAAAGCAAATTTTTTATTTTTTTATTTTATTTACTACTCGTCCAATGTTATCGCACTCAAAATGGAAATCAGTAACAACTAGGCTAACTTAAAGTAGAAGGGCGGCATAATATTTTATAATTTTCATTTATATATGATTTCTATTTTAAGGTGCTTATATTTAGATATATTTCATTTAATATTCTTTTAATTACTATTGAATTTATTCAATTCCAACATAAGGTTTCTGAGTGGAATTACCTACTTGCCTTAAATTAAAAAAAAATGTTCTTGCATCAGTGCACTATAGCCGAAACGTAGTGGATTATAATAAAATAGTGGTGAAGTATAATATCAGCCTCCAACTCTATATTAAACTTTGACCTTCACTTTAAATTATCCACATCTAATATGTGTTTTTCATATTGTTAAACTAGCGAACCGGCGTTACCATTTGCATGTTGGTTAGCATAACAGTTCCATATGCCCTGGGATTTTTTAATGGGAGTAAAAAATCCTTAGTTATGCCGTCCTTCGAAGGGAACGTTAAAAGGTGATCCCGAGCCTGTGTGATGTTAGGTACTCGTTAAAGATCCCTATCCTAATTAAACCTGGATAGACAAAATTTAAAACTCCAAGTGTAGCATCTTCTGGGTAGCCACAGCAGCATTAAGGGACGTTAAATAAATAAACAAACAAGCAGTTTCTTTACAATCCATAGGAACATATTCTTAAACAGCTGCAGTGTCTTGATGTTAGTTGAGCTGTCCATGTCCAGTTAGCTCTAAAACCAGTTCTTGTTTTTATTATTTTAAAGAGATGATTTTCACGTTTCATGTACTTTTGAGAGACATGTGTTATTATAGGACATGTATATACATAGTTTTCCTCGAAATTCTGCTTGTGATTCGAGATTAATCTTATTTACTTTAATCTACAAGTTAGTTTAAATATGAATGCCTCGTACCAATTAAATTACAAGGCCCGTAAAATGCAATTAGCCCGCGATTAGGGTTCACAAATTTCCACGATAAATGTTTGTTATAGCTATTCTCCTTAGAAAAGAAGCCTGGTATCCCACTGTTCTACGAGTCATTGATTGCACTCCGTCTTGAATTCACAGTCACCTGTTGTACAAGCAGGCCGCTACATTGGACAATTAGCATATTCAAATCATTTTTACAGTTGTTGGGTTCACTGTTCCTTGAGAAAACAATCTCTAATGTATGCACAAAGGTTGGGGATTTGTTAAAAGTGCTATTTGCAAAACAATAGGGCCCAGAGTCCTTTGCACAACTGTCTATAGCCCCTAATTGTGGCTCAAGCTCTTCTCGCCTAATGAAGCCCATAGCCACTTTCACGCGGTCTAGGTTCGGAGCTGCCATTTGATTGGTCGGCTGCAGTCAGTGCTGCCACTACAATGGCGAGGAAGGGTGCGGCAACCCTTCAATCATCGCTATGCAACAGCTGGTAAATTAGCTCATTCCCTAATGTTCGTTGGCTTTGATGAAATCAAACGCAATGCAGGCTTTGTTTAGCTCAGGTGTCGAAACCGTTGCGTACAAGATTAAAATCGACAAGGATTTAAAAAAAATCCAAACACCTGACCACTGACGACATCCGATGACTAGACTATAAATTGAAGATGAAAAATACACTGATGAAATTTTGCTCGCCGCTCAGACATTTGAGGAAGTCTGGCACCGATACTTACCCGACAAACAAGATATTTTCAACCTGGATATCATATGCATGAAATAGGTTTTTTTTCCGTACGGAGATAATACCGGAAAGGAGCTAGTTGAGAAATCTTGTCCAGCGATTATATGAAGTGTCCTGCTTATTTGAGATGCCACAATATTATAATAAATCTGAATGCTTACTGATTGTCAATACTTCTTATGATATGTATGGGGAAAATATAGGTAGCAGACATCTTAAAGAATACCTACGGGGAATAGCATCACCCTTAAGCATGTAAGGAGAGATTTAGAAATATGTAGCATGCTGTATATCATGACATAAACACTTCTTTTTTAGGTTAATTAGAGTTTTAAAAACTAAATTATAAATGTGTTATATAAACAAATAAAAAAAAAAAAAACTAATATATTTTTAAATATTTTCATGTATCATACTAATGGCGCTGTACGGGTAGATGTATGTATTATTTTTGCCGTGTAGGCTTTGGGACACCTGTTGGAGGTATTTCTAGGATTTTTTTCCCTCAATTCAATCCGAATGCTTTTTATTGCATGCTTAAAAAAGGGGAAGGAGGTGGTGATCTTAACCTTCATACGAGTATCGTGAATCCCGTCACAGAATAGGTGCAGGGAGTGATGACCCTATCCTTAAACTTGTCTTAGAGAATAATAGATGTGATATTATATGTATATAATAAATAAATGAACTTCACGGAAAACTTTTTATCAAACAATAATCTTTGTCTTGGAAAAATAATTGTGAATTACACCGCAATTAGGATATAAGTTAAAAAATTATCATATGTTGCTTATAATTCATGCCGGTAGAACATACTATGCCCTCTTTCGTTATGTAAAACGAAAACGTTGTTTCCTGTTTGGAATATAACCTATTTAACATATAACAGCCGCAATCTGAATTCGATATTTAGAATGTGGATGAAAATGTCATGTTTAGGTAATGGGAAAACAGACAGTAGATTCCTTTCCATATCGCAATAAAAAATAAATCTAAAATACTAGATAATGCAGATAAATAGTTAGCTAGGTCCTCCTTTTCTCAAAGCGTTTTCATTCCAACAGTAACTGACAATCATCGTCCGTTAGATATTTCCTGCGGTTCTTCGGTGAATGGCCTTTTCTGACCTTAGGTTCTGGAATAGGGATCCTGCCATGTACTTTCAGCAATATCTAGACTCATTAGCTATGGATCCTTAATTTTACATCACGCTTGATAAGTCCATTAAGAAATAGCCCTAATGCTCTCAGTTCGTATCGGTAATCTCCTTCACAGGCCAAGAAGCAGATTTGTATTGGAAAGTTGTGGTTTCATGTCCATGGTCGCTGGATCATATAAATCCAGTGAGCAATCGGTTTTCAGGATGAGTAAGCTCAATTTTATTGATAAGTAGTTGTATTAACAAAAATTGTTTATCCAATCCTACAAGTTAATGCTTAATGATATCAAGATTTGACGAAATGCTGACGCAGCAGGAACTATAAGGACACTAGGTCATATCTGAGATTAACAAAATATTACTAATCTTGGATTATATCAGATAAGAGTTTGTATTAAACACCTCAATTAAAGCCCATTCAGTTTTAAGTAAGAAAAACCCCAATAGGCTTAAAAATTAATATTAAAACACCTAAGCGATAGATACTTAGCTAAGTATTTAAAGCTGCTTCTGCGTCTGAAAGTAATTATTTGCAAAATAACCGATTTCAAGTCTTTTAAACGTAACGTAAATCATGCCTAATATATCCGGGAATGGTACACATGATGCTTTTAATACATATTTTATTTTAATTATATAATGTGTTTTCAAAATTTTTCATTATCATTAATTTTTATATTAATATTAAGTGTAGAATTAAGAGGTTAATAATTGATGGAAAGTAATTAATGGTAATTAAAAAATTGAGTACGTACTTGAATTATCCAATAATTCGATGATTACATGAAAAGTGGAGTGCTCTCATTGTTATCTTTTTAGGTTTTATTGACATTGGAATCAAATGAAATTAGCTGTTCTAATTTCGTACAAGTATTTGCTCAACGGTAATTGTGATTTCTATTCGGTAACGTCTTTTCGATACTTCCCAATATCGGAACACCCATTGTGTTGAAAGAGAAAACGTTATCACTTTTATCGTGTTTACGTCTAGTTCCCTGTTTGATAATTTCGAATTGTAAGTAGTACACTGGTTGAATTTGACTTTCAACTATTTAACCGTATTGATGAATCAAATCAAGTTAAGGTATAAATTAGTGACGATAAGTTAAAAATATAATTGCTAACAGAGGAATGTTTGATTTTTTTTCAACGTATTGGTGAACATAAGCAGAAGTTGGATGAGAGACCTCCTCAGCTAAATTAAAGCCTAGAAAGGGTTGCACTTTGGGCACTTTCCTTCTCCATACCTACCATGTATGATCTCACATTTGAACAGCACATCTACTGATTGTCAGATAGCTTCTGACAGGTGTGAATAAAAATATATGAAGAGAAAAAAACAATTTTTAAATTAATATTGCATTAAAAGGGATGTTTGAGTTTCACCTGAAACACGAATGTTTTTCACGACAAACTTGGCTAGTACAAATGTACACCTAAAACTCAGAAGTTCGAGCCGGTTAGAATATGAGACCTAGCATTTTTTATATTTATCATTTGAATAAGAAGTTAAGATTTTAACCCATAGAAGAATTTATAAATTAATCAATCTTCCAAAATAAAGTTGTAAGGTAAACTGACTTTCTGTATCTGATTGAATACATAGAGCTGTTAAATACTCTAGCAGCAGAGGTGGTGGGATTTATTTCATATTAAAAGATATAACAGTTATTTTAGTGATTAAGAGCTGTGAGAATTCTCGCCTAGCGACCAATATAATACACTAAATACTCATTGTATTCCTTTTGTGTCTTTGTAGCCCTGATGATGACCATCACGACGGTCAAAACGTTTGCAGACAGTAAGTGTAAGTTGTTATAACGATTTAATTATTTCTTTTACTAACCGCAACCCGGACTGATTCCTTCTTTCATTAATTTTTGAATTTCTGGAGCTCATACTTGATGAGGTTCTGGACATTCATTTATTTCGATTTCAGCTTATAAATTGTTTTCATTAGAGGATATTTGCTATTTTTTCATTGGGAATGTATATATATATATATATATATATATATATATATATATATATATATATATATATACATATACATATACATGTATATATTTCAATTTCAATTCAAATATAACCCATAGTGAAAAAACAAAAACAAAAAAAAACAGCTACTGTTTTCACAGCTCTCAATATGCTGTGAATGGTTGGTTACTGGTTACACCTGAAGAGTAGGGATTTAGCAGTTGTAGCGTATAGTTAATAGATATTACATACACAGTATGTACACATATGCTATGTATTATACCTATTATGATATCTCTGTTTCCTCATAAACACTCCATAACTTCCTTCCCATGTTGATTAAAAGGTTTCAAATTTGAAAAAGTGTTTTCTCATATGTGTCATTCAATTGTGTAAATTTGGTGATATGGGATAACTTGATATGCCTTGGGGCAGATTTCATATCCTTATTCCGCTAGGTCCTTTATGTTAAATGTGCTTTATAAATAAAGTTTATGCGGTAAAAAAATGACAAAAAAAAAAAGTTTCAACTACTAGGAAACATTCTTGCGTTCCTTGGACCTCCTAAAATAGCTCAACGAAATGGAAATGAATATGCAACCAAGGAAGCGATTTTTTGCACAATTTAAATAAATATTATCATAATAAATCATTAGTTAGTAAAATTAATTATACTCAGGATAATTTGATCAAAGAAGGAACGGTTTTATATTTTAAGGAGGAACAGGCAAATGTTCATTTCTGAACAGGTAACTTGCAACATTTACATAAATCGAAGTCTTGAATGCAGTCCTATTACCAATAACGACCTCAATAAAAGTTATAAAAAAGAAAGAAACAAGTGTAGCTGCCAACTACGTATCTCACCTTTCCATTGAAGAATTACAAGGCTGCGTACTTGAATCCTAGTCTTGAAACGGATTGAAAATAAGAAGTCCTTTTGTTTTATAATATATTTAAAATTTAAAGTCTTGTGTGTTTTGAATTATTACATTAACAATTTAGATCTGTAAAACTCTTTATTTATTTATTTAGATAAATGAAAGTTAACTTTATTTGGGTGTTACTTGGATAGAAAATGTAACGAAAGTTTTCTTATTAGAAATTTAATGGTGAATATTTTTTGTTAAATACCATTTACCGCTAGGACCCACCGTTTTCGAGCTAATTAGGTTTGAGTTAAAAAGGTCACATTTAAAACTCTTATTTCCTCTCATCTTTGTTTATTTCGAATAATCATTAATTGAATTAAATTATTATTTTAAGTAATTTGATCCTTTTAATTATAAAATTTATGTTGACCATAAGAAGGGAAAATTCGAGAACAATTTTGAAATTATTTCTTCTTTTATTTTTTCCGCCCGTTCTAAACGTAATTCAGCCTAAATGTTCTAAATAGAACATTACGGTTATTGATGATTGGAGATAGGTAAATAATCAAATTAAAATTACGGAGTATTTTACTCAAATAATCATAAAGTTTAAGATCATACGGAAACAGTCTAAGCAAGAAAATGACTTCGCTTTTCTCCTGAGGACTTTCGATTTTTCCCGAGTACTCATCATATTTTTTAAAAACATTTTATTGATATTTACAACTGTACATATTATATATACAACAAGTAAATGGGCTAATTCATCATAATTCAAATTATTTTACTTGAGTACTTTATTTCATAGGTCTACCAGAGAAGGGTTCTCTCCTTACATATTTTGAGGTTCATTAATAAATTGTTTGACACATATTTTTTCAAAATATTGATTTTAAAAATCGTTTATTCTAAAAAAACATCGAGCCTTCGGGCTCACTAAGCCAATTATTATTGTTATGTAGTTTATCCAAAACTCAAGAGCCCCTTTCATAACCGATTCGGCAGTACAATCCTACTCAAGTATATGCATCCACCCTAGTTTAAGGTCAGTAACTGATCGCTCTAGATCTATAGATTATGGCAGTCCCCAGTTCTTGAGATCTTATTTACACCCGATCATCTACAAAACTTCTGGTAATACCTCAAAAAAAAAACAAAAAAAAAACTCGCGTTAGTGGGATAGTGACTTCTACATGCACTGTAAAATGTCTGTATTTTGATTTAAATAGAAGGTAAAAAAAAAAAAAAATTACCAAGTCCCGCAGAAAGGTCTATGCGTGTGTGTATATGTGGTAAGTCTAGCTAGTTTTAAGACAACTACACCCCAAGACGTTACAGCAACTTTCTCATTAAAATCGGCTAACCAGAAGAGTCACTTTGAACTATTCATTTTATACCTCTTTACGAATTTCTCAAAAACGGCTTTAACGATTTTGATTAAGCTCACTAACTATACCGATGTAAACATTTATGGACCCTAATATAATATAAGTTTTGTTCTGAATGAAATAGTTTGACAGGTCTTAAATGCCGATTTTTTAATTTTTCTTCCTCTAAAGTACCTTTAGTTTTGTAGATTCGAAAAAATTAACCACATAACTTTGTTGGCATCGATAAAAAACCGGTAAATATAAAAGTTGAACGTATTCGATACCCAACTGGACAAAACAGCAACTAACAAGGAGAAAACAGCAAAAATATTTTTGTATGCAATTTTTGTGTTTTTGAACGTAAGAAAAGTAATTATAGATGTATAATATACCGTTGGAGAGCTAAGAAATTAATATTATCTTATAACCAAACTTATTAAGTTAACAGATAGTGATGAAAAGCCGATAAACTAACTGATTGTCGTATACAATATTATAATATATAATTTAATAAAACATATGTTTCTATTGAAGCACAATGTTTGTTTATTTGTTCATTATATTTAACATCCCTTTATGCTACTATAGCTAATCGGAAGATGCTACAGTGGGATAGGACCTGGTTTCATTAGGATAGGGATCTTTAACGAGTACCTGACATCGCTCAGGCTCGGGACTACCTTTTACGTCCCCTCCGAAGGACGGCATGACTAAGGATTTTTTACTCCGATCAAAAATCCTAGGACCACTCCGGGTTTGAACCCGTGACCTTTGGCATATTAGGTGAAGCACAATGTACACGTAATTTATTCTTTAACGATTTATTTTCATCTCTAAATGTATTTATAAATTCTTAAATTGATTTTAACATTGGGGGTAAGTAAATAATATAATTATTGCATTTTATTGAACGTTTACCGTTGATGCGTTTTACATTATTTTGGCTATTAAGTAACATGCAATACTTTTTAATTTTGGTCATGATGAGTATGTACGCGTTACATGGTTTAAATAGGTGAACGCATTTTATAATTCGTATCAAGTTAACTAAAACTTACCTATTATACTTTAAATAAATGGTTACCCAAAAGATTAAAAAAAAAAAAACAACGAAAAAATGACGTGCGCCCGATTCCTAGATTGAAATCAATCTTATCATTAGTGGGTTACGCTTAATAGCTGTTGTAACATTTGGCTTAAGTGAGCGGCTTGTTAATGTTTATTTTTCAAAAGATTTTATGTTAACGAGTAAATGGAAATAACGTTATCTTAAGACATGTAGCTTGTGTATCTCCGCAATCCGGATTTATCAAAGCATGCCTTATCATTTACCTTTTTTGCTTTCACACCTTTATCCTATGATTGTTTCTTCCCCGTTTACTGTCTTCGACGTATTTAAAATACTGACATCTGAACTGGCTTTGAAAAATGAATAAGTGTTAGCTTTTACTTTTTTGCAATGAGTTGCGTCACTGCTCTGAAATCATTGTAAGCTTTAATACCTCAGGGAGTAATTAAACTGTCCAATTATATTATAAATAGGATTTCCGTAAATAAAAAATTCAGTAATGCTCAAAATATGGGAAATTCTGTACATCACGTGCTAGTCACACGCAAATAATTTCTGTTTGTTTTATTTATTATATTACATGGAAATCTTTTCAACCTTGTTTTGAGCTTTTCATATTTTTAATTAAAATAAAGTAACTAAAAACAAACATGATATGAAATTATTACCTAAACGTGAAGAAAAAACGTTATTCTAATACAGACATTAATCAGGATTAACTTAAAATTATACATATATATATATTTTTTTACAATATATAAATTCTATAATAGCTTTAATAATGAGAAAAAATATTCAAACATCTAAATATGCTATGTGAAAATTTTGGTTGACTTGTTCAATATTATGCCATGAAAATCGTAATGATCTTATATATCAAAAAAGTAAAAAAAAAAAAATATCTATAGTTAACAAAGAACATAGTAAAATTCAATAAAAAAAGAATCATAAAAACTGTAAAATATCATGATAATAATGGTAGTAGCATTTATACGGTCTCTAGTATTAAAAGCAATTCCAGATATGTATAATATTATCGTTTGTTTAAAGTAAATGTCCGATACATAATGTACAAATTTAAAAGATGTTTCAAATTAAGAATTAATTTAATATTTCCTCGTACAACTTTACTGAATGAAATGTTATAACATAAATAAATATTTTAAATTAATTATAAATAATAAAGTGTTAAGCAATATATGATTGTTAAGTCAGCAAACAGCGGCTGGCAACGTAAAATAGTTTGTGGTAGGTTATGTTAGGAAGGCACGGCAGTGGGATATATCTGACCTAGAGCTAGAGATTTATTTTCTTTAAATATTACAAGTCCATTTTTTGAAACAGTATGAATATTAATGATTTTAGATAGGTTAATAATACAATTATAATTACGGAGTATTTTACTCAAATGATCATACAGTTGAAGTACGGAAACAGTCTAAGCTGTGCTTTAGTCGGTAACTGTGAAGTAAGAAAAGTACTTCGCTTTCCTCCTGAGTATTTTCGATTTCCCCCGTGTATTCATCATAATTTAAATTATTTGACTTGAGTTCTTTATTACATAAGGCTACCAGGGTAGGTTTCGTTTCTTTTTCGGAGTTTGTCTATTTTTAGATTCATTAAAAAGCTTTTTGACATAATTTTTTTTTCCAAATTTCGATTTTAAAAACAGGTTATTCTAAAAAATATTCGGATATATATATCTTGAAGTCTATTATGGTGTTTTTTTTTTAAGTTGTAGAGTTATATGATACAATGGATTTTATAATCGCTACGAGTAAGTTATATGAGTAATTTATTTTGAATTATTTAAAAAAATATTTAAATGTTAAAACAGCGTTTAAAAATAGATGGTACCATGTTATTCTAAAAAACATAATAATCAAACTCGATATCGATAATTTCTAAAGATTGTAAAAATGATATATTTTAAAATCGATTATATAAAAAAAAAACAAAAAAAAACGCTGAAATTTATTACAATAGTTTATTGTATAATAATAATTATATTAATTAATTATAATAATTTTTATAGATATGCAGTCATTCGACTTATATTTATAGCAATAAATTAATCAAAGAACGTAAGAACAATAAGTAATACTGCCAATTTATATTCAAGGAAAATGTCCATGTTCTTAACTGATTTCAATGATATTTTTGTTTTTATTACAATTAAATTCGTTATGATAATCTATAACGAGAATTAAAAAATTTATATATATATATATATATATATATATATATATATATATTTATATTATTCATTACGGATACAATATGAAGCACTGAGGAGGAATGCTAAATACATCACGTACTTCGCAGTCATTAGTGCAAGTACAGGATAGACTGTTTCCGTACTTCATCGGTCTAATTATTTATTATTACTTTTAATTTGAATTTTTTGTTGTATGGTGGCTAGCATAACAGACTACTATGTACAAGGTCGCGTGATTAAACCTGGCAGATAGGGGTAGAAAATCATCAAGTATGCCGTTGTTCGGAAGGAACATACTATGTGGTTCCGAGGCTGTGCCATAACACTACCTGACATATCAGGCACTCATTAAAAATCCCTGAGCTGGATGAGCAAAATTTAGAACGCCCATTATACTGAATTGCATTGTGATTTCGATCAAAACTTCAGATTCTTGTAAATATTTTCAATTAGATATGACCCGTATGGTCATCATAGAGTGAGTGTTGTCTGTGAGCAATGCTTGAATTTGGTCATCATCAACAGTTGAAGGACGACCCGAGCGCTTTGCGTCTTCCAAGTCAAAATGTCGGATTCTGAACTGAGCAAACCACTAACGAACGGTGCTTCCTCCTAAGGCATCATTGCTTTATCATTGAGTTTTCCAATTTCGCTAACCGTCTGTGCAGCGGATTTTCCTTTTCGGATATAAACAATAATCGAATGACGAAAATGATTATTTTTCTTTTCAATATTAAGCAAGAAAAATACCTCTTAAAGAAAAGGAATCTCGGTTGAAACTGATGTATAATAGCACCTTAACTAATCCTTTTATAGAACATGTAGTCATTATTGACTAAGAAAAGACGATTTTATAAACTCAGAAGATTAAATTGGAATATTGAAAAACTATTTGAACTTATTTCACAACCAATAATATAGTCCGATTAACCGTAGAACCCTAAAGTGACGTTAAATGAACAAACGAAAATTGGGTATTTTCCCGTCTCTTATAATAACTATACAGTGAATAATACTCTGAAACCCTCGAAATAATAAGTAACACACATATTTGATGCGGCATACTTGTATTTGTTAACTTATCTATATTCCAAGTGCGATACAGATGATGTAATGTAGGAACCTTAGATATTCGTCCTTAACCGATCCAGTTACATTTCCTACAAACGGTAAGGTTCCAACAGGAGACTCCAGTGACAGGGAACAGACGAGATGACAAGACAAATAAATAAAAAGGTCGCAAACCCGATAAATCTGAGCGGCACTTCCTGGCCCATGCCTCGCCGCCACTCCCACGCTGGATCGCTTCCACCACGAGGTCAGCATCGCCGAGGTCGAGATAGCTGGCTACCCTGGCAGCTACTGGAGTCTGCTATCGAGGAACTGTAAGCAACTGATCCGACTACTTGCATAATATCTCCTCAATAAGGGTAAGAACCGTTAGGTAAATAAAACCAGGTTTTAAATTATGCATTAATGCAGCCATTATCTTGATAGTGAAAGTACACGACCGATCATTTACAAAAACAGAAATTATATTGATTTTTTTAGTGTCTCTGACAGACATTTAAAGTTTTCAGTCCAGTTTTGTAAGAATATCAAGACAGTTAAAAAAAATTAACACCAACTTTGTCACTTAATTAGCTCTTCAAGTATGTCTCTTCTACTAAAGACATTAATATATAGAACGATTATTCGCCCAACTCTATTATATGGTACACCGTTCATCCGTTCATTGTTAAAGATACGTTATTCTAAAGAGTTAAAGCCTCTTAGAATCCACTGAGATTTAAAAATGGCCACAATTTCCGAATTTATCCCTTTGAGGAAAAAAAAAAAAAAAAATAGTGAAAAAGAAACCTGTACCTCTATAACCCATGATTAGAGATTCATACTGTTTCTAAGCCAACGGCTGGCAAATGATTAGACCTTGATTACGCTATGCCGCCATATTTTTTCCCCAATTTCGGGTCCCCACTTGGGTGAGGTTGGGTCTGCCCCAGAATGATCTCTAAAGGGTCGCCCTCCGGTTGAATTAACAGAAAAAAAATATTCTGCCTCAGCCCGTAGTCAAACCAAGGACCTAGAGAACAGTAGGTTAGTGCTCTATCCACTAGACCACACCGCTCCCTGAAAGAGTTAAACTTGTAGACTATCGCATGTATGGTTAACTGACACCTTCAGGATTACCTCAACAGTGGTAGAAAACCTTTGAAAAATTTAAGTTTTAGATTTAAGTCCTTCATAAACTAAGAAATGAGCCCCAACATCCGATTATAAATTATAAAATAGATTAACATCAGAGATTATTATTTTGACAGACATCCTTAACAGGTATAGAGAAGAACGAAAATTCTCAAATAACTTCAAAATTAAGAAGAGCAGTCAAAAGGGGTTATGAACTAGAAAATAACATTTTGTTTGTTCATTTTACGTTCTTCATACAACTGTGGCAAATAGGACGATGCTACGCTGTGAGTTCTAAATTTTGTCTGTCTAGGTTTAATTAGGATAGAGATATTTAATCTGTACCTGACATTTCAAAGGCTCGGGACCCCTTTTTTATGTCCCCTCCGAAGGATGGTATAACTAAGGATTTTTTATTCCCATTAAAAAATCCTAGTCTGTTATGCTAGCCACCTTGCTACATGTGGTCTCAAAAACAATATTTTAAATGAGGCAACAGAAAAGGACTTTACTCATAAGTTTAGAGGATTTGTTCATATTATTTTTTTTATTACGATTTGAGTGACTGTCAATCTTGGCTAAATACATACGAGTATATGTAACCTTGTGAAAAGTAAATATGTACTCGGATTATTATTGTTATTGGTCATACTATTTGATCTATGCAAGGTTAAGTAGTGTTGATTAAGTTCATAATTGAATACTATAATATCAGTGTCAGTCTGACAGTTATATTGCATGTTTATATTAAAATGAAGGACAAACCTGATTTGTTTTTTAAAGTTGAATTTAGAATCTTAAAATGATTTTAAAATGAAATCATAAGTTTATCTCGTTTATTTCGTTGCGGTAATTCTACGATGGTTGCGCAAATACCATAATACAAAATAAGGTGATATCTTAACAAAACTACTATATATATATATATATAAAAGGGCGTATGCAGGATTTTTTCTTTCTTTATACCAACTTGGATCATATTAGTTTAAAAATTTTATTTTATTTTAAACATATTTATTGATATTTAAAACTCTATTATATACATCAAGTAAATGCGATGGACATAGTAAACTGACATGAAATACATGTAGAGACGCTAACCCTTGGCAGCACTTTGGCAAGTTTAAAAATCTGGTGCGCGCAACACACGACTTTTACTTACCTCCGTTGATAAAATCAATTTTCAAATACATTTAGAGATAAAAAAAATATATACTACTGTCTAAAATAATCATTTAGTTTTATCGACTTTTCATCCCTCTTTATCAACTTTTACAAGCTTGTAAGATAATATTTTTTATAAAATATTCAGCTTTCCAACGGTATATTATACATGTATATTACTTTTCTTATGTCAAAAACAAAAAAATTGCATTAAAAAATATTTTTGCAGTTTCCTCTTTTTAGTTGATTATTGAATTTGTATAACTATTGTATTTACCGGTTTTTATTAGCGATAACAAGATGATATGGTTATTTTTATAGAATCTACAAAATTAAATGTACTCTAGAGGAAGAAAATTTAAAATATCGGCATTTAAGCCATGTCAGAATATTTAAATCAGAATGAAACCTACATCATATTAAAGCCCATTAAATTTACATTGATATAGCGAGTTTAATCAAAATCGTTTGAGCTGTTTTTGAGAAAAACGTAAAAAGATGCAAAATACATGGTATAAAGTGGCTCTTATAGTTAGCTGATTTTGATGAAAACGTCTCTATAACGTCTATAACGTCTCGGGCGTATATTTGTCTTAAATATGAAATTTCAGTTTCATTTGACATTTCGTCTTTGCGCTGGAGTAACCACACACACACACACACACAGACTTTTTGTGGGACTTGGTTATTTCGACTCAGGGGATCCTAAAACATGTATTTCTGTTGTAAAATGGAATTCAAAAATTTTCACGATCGCAATACTTTCTCTTACTTTATATTTCATATGTAGATTAGTGAAAGTAAACATTTAATTAGTTAAGCAATGCTTTAAATCTTTTTCTAATAATGCTCAATAAAATGTATAAATAATTAATTATATATCTTTCCCTCAAAACAAGAAAGTATGAAAACTAAACAGGTAAACTATTTATAAATAAGAAAATAAACCAAAAAGTTGAAATGAAACAATCAGTGGTGAGCAGGAAGACATAAATAACTAACATATGTGCACATTATGCAGCCTGCAAACTGGTTCACAGCCGACTATAAACACCATGCGTTTTTTTCCAACTATCGATATTTATGATAGAGCTTTGAAGCTGATCAACGTGCAAATAAGTTCACCTGATATTATAAGATTTATTATCGTGTATATCGCGTCAGTATCGAACTTAAACTTGAGGAAATTGAAAGTTACAAAGCGTGGGTTCAAGGCTTTATAAATAAGTATCGTTACATTAATTACACGTTCGTTACCTTCTTTTTTATAAAAACTTCTTTAGTTTAGTTCAATATTTATTGCCAACACGTTGGGACATGTTCATGAATCGATTAATAAACGTTGTTTTTGCCTCGTTAATGCTGTTACATGCTTTCATTATTTCAGGGTATTTATATAACGTTATTTATATGATAATTAATTAAAAATATAAATAAATTACAGTAATAATTAATAATTATTAGAATATTGCAGTTAACTGAATTATATCAATAAATGTCTATGTTTATTTTACCCGTTTGGTTTGTATAATTATTTATATATAATTACTAATATTTTTTTTAATTATATGCTTTTTAGATGCCGAACGAAGTGGTATATAATAAGAAACTCACACACTAAAATTTGAACTAATTCATGTAAAAGTATTGTACATTTCATACAACATATACATAAAATGAAATTTTTTGAAATTTAACAATTTTGTTGTATTGCTCAAATTTCCTTCATCGTTATGTTTTTATCTACAAAGAAAAGCTATAACTATATTCTAAGTATCTTTATAATCTTGAAGCCATCCTCTAATTATTTTTCTAATGATTTCAGAGAAACGACAATTTAGTTAAAAACCCGCTGCAAATTATAACACATTGGTTTATTATTCCCAAATACTGTATTAAGGTATAACTGTTTATAAAGCTGTTTACAGACTATTAATTCATAAGAAAAGCAATACAAAATTCAAAGGAAAATGGCCTTTCTATCACCACTACTAATTTTAAAACGCTATATCTCTGACATTTCTTAACCGAATTCAATGATTTTTGTTTTTGTTGTTCTATCGAACATCACTAACAACAGTGTGAATTATTTATTATTCTTTTAACGGAGGACAGACGGATTTTTATACGTTATTCGGTCTCAAACTATCTCGAAATACAAGCTCAAAAATTTGAATGAGAGTAATTTCTTTTTTTTTTTTTTTTTTTTTGGTCGATTAAATACCCTCATTATTGAAAATAATAAACGAAAAAAAAATTAAAACAATATTTATTTCAAAAATATTAAAAAAGCCTTTATTATGAAAATAGATTTTGATTTGATGTCCGTTCAACAATTAATTCAGCATTTACAGTCGGTGCAATTTTAATTATTTAAGATGGTAGACCTGAGAAAAAATACTATCATACATATAATTTAAAAAAAATATTAGTAATTAAATGGAAATAATCACAAATCAAATAGAGCAATTAGACATAGAGATTTACGAATTACTGTGATCTATTAAATATTTCTTCTTGTTTTTTATAAGAGAAAAATATTTTTGTCCATATTAAATTAATGTTTGACCGAATTCTTTTGCCAAATTGCAAAACAATAAATAGTTAAAATTATTTCATTGTTTTTCTTTCTTAGACCACCAGCCAGACTTATTTCCTCCTGAATCTTCTAACGGTCAACTTATTTATTTTTTTAATGATGGAGTTTTAGTTGACCGTTGAGAAATAAGATGAGGAAGATACGACTTCTTTAGACACCGTCTCAGAGTCAACCCTGATGAAGGCCCACAATGTAGGTCGAAACGTCGGCACTTAATTAAAATAGCATTTGTTTTAATGTGTGTTTCTGTTTAAGACCGCATCCCCCAACCATCTTCCTCATCTTATTTATTTTTCCAGGGTTTTATATATTCTTTAATGATATAATTACATGAGAATATATTTACCTTTTTGACTCAAGCACATTAAGGGTAGATAAAAGTAGTCAAGAATACTCACCTGAAACATAGAACAACATGATTAATACTTCAAAATATTAGAATAACCTAGCAAAAAAAAAAAAAAAAGTAATCAGATGTATCATTCATATCAAAAATGATTAAATTATTTCCATTTTCATTTTAATTGTCTCTTCATCAATTTTTTATCGGATCGAATCTTGAGATACGGTCCATATAGTTTTCAAACCAGATGTTAGATGGAGCGGAATACTTTCTCCCTGGTAGCCGCACACTCCTTGCGGTTTCGAAAGATTTTCGCAAAACCGTCACACAGAATGATCAAACTCATTATAGCATGATCAGTTCCCAACCATTTGATCGCTAAAAGGCTCTGAATGTCTCTAAAAAATATATATATTATGGTATTGGGGTTATATAAAATACATAACCTGGTATTTTATTTCTATCTGAAACTATTCTGCGGTAACAGTGAAATTCTGATGGTAATTCATAGTATTGACGATCGCTGATTCTTAGTCCTTGCCTTGAAATATAAAATAACTATATATAAGACTACTAAATATATATAGTAAGGTATTTTCGCTTACACTTTAGGTATAAGGCCATTTTCATTATGTGAAATAGCTAAGGAAAATATAATTTTAAAAGTTTAGACGGAGATCAAGAAGTTCTTGATCAGTGCAATCTCTAAATCCTACAAAACTTCCTTTAAAAAATTCTCTACCATAATTCTAATTAATTTAAAATGAGTAAAACCTCATTATCCAAACACGATATATTTCCACATCTTCTCAATGACCTATTTCGCGTGTGCACGTAATAAATTAATGTCTATATAAGTTTGTACAAAATGTACATATATATATATATATATATATATATATATATATATATATATATATATGTTTCAGATAATTGTTTATTCATTTAACGTTTACTGTGGCTAATCAGGCACTGTTTAGTCGTGGTCCTCATTTTTTCATATCAAGATTTTATTAAGATAGGGGTCTTTAACGAGTATCTGACATCGCACAGGCTCGATACCACTATATTAAGTTCCCTCCGAAGGACGGCATAGCCAAGGATGTTTTCGATTTTTCGTAAATTCCCATTTGCGGGGGCTATGCTTGCCTCTACGCATCAATTGGGACGTTGATTTCCATAAAGTACTATATCCATTCCAGGAAATTTTACAGGAAGCCCACAAATCTCTCATTACTATATTATTTAACCAACTTATCTGGTTCTTTTTTTCATTCAAATCTAGAATTTTATGTTTACTATATTAATAACACTATGTTAAAGTTATGGAATGAAATGTTTTAATATGATTTTGGAACGAAACTAAATACTTAATTAGTGCCTTTTTAAAATAAGTGTATATCTAAACCGCGTTTTTAAAGAACTTGAGAGTTCATTAGATAAAAGCAAATAGAAGATTTAGATGAAAATAAATAATGACAATACAAATAGGCCAAAATATCAATTTTGCAAAGAATGTCCTTCGTCCTCGTTTGACCCCTACTTCAAATATTTTATCTTATTAATATAGTTATGTCTAAATAATATTTTAGTTAATAACTCAAACATCATCATTAAGACAGCCCAAAAAATGATACATCTCGAATCAAAGTGTCACAGAATAAGACACCCAGACTTTTTTTTCACATCTAATCATTTAAGCAATTCAGCCTTTGATGGCATCCAAAAACTGGCAAAATTGCCTCACAATGAAATAAAACGAAAAGAACTATAATTAAAATTATTCTAAGTAATTAATATTGTTTTGTACTACAATGAACTGACTAAGCACCGATTAATACTTAAAAATGTATGGAAGGAATCCTGTCTTTTAGAACACTCACTATCTACCTTATCAAATGAACCTAGGTTGGGTATTTGGCTTTATAAATTTTGGATTAATTCGGCGTTTAGGGAATTAAATGAATATTACGATACCTTAGCAATGTCTCTCATCTATACTAATATTATAAAGCTGAAGAGTTTGTTTGTTTGAACGCGCTAATTTCAGAAACTACGAGTTCGAATTGAAAAATTATTTTTGTGTTGGATAGTCTTTTTATCGAGGAAGGCTTTAGGCTATATAAGATCACGCTGCGAACAATAGGAGCCAAGAATCAGTGGTACATGCGAGAAAAAAAAACAGGGAAAATAAGCCTCGCATCCCAATGATTCCAAATGATTTACTTTTTAATTTTTAAAGAATTGAATTTCCCTATAAGTTATCTTTTGCCATAACAATTAATAAATCTATTAAATTAATTCAAACACGTAAGAATCGATTTACGTCAACAAGACTGCTTTTCACACGGCCAACTGTATGTCGCATTGTCAAGATCGGGTTGCGGAGAAAATCATTATGTTCTTCTGCCACAAGAAAATAAAACTAAAATATCATTTACGCAGAAGTACTTTAAACTATATTTATTTAAAAACTCCTAAATCCCGATCATAATCCGATCACCTAAATTGACGCGGACGAAGTCGCGGGCAACAGCTAGTTTGTAATAAACAAAGAAATTAACATCAAAGCGACTCTATAAACAATATTTCCTTTTCTCAAGCTCCTACACAAACGTAGAATGCCAGCTTAGACAGCTTGTGACCATATGCTACAAGTGCACGATAATTTTTCACTTTCAAATGTTGATTGTTTGAAACAAGAATGGATTTCCATTGAGAGTGACAATAGGGCATCAGTCATTACTGAATTCTTACAATCTTAGAGGATCATTAGCCCAGTTACATACACGCTCAGTAACCCGCGTCATCTGTCCACGTCTTTGGCTTTCAGTTTCTTTGATTACATGGGCTTGAATACTGAGAAAGAATTAATGTATTCAGTAAAACGTTTATTTCACTTAAAGATTAATGTTAGATTTATTTGTTATTAATTCGGGCTTATCAACTACCCTTGATTTCTGCCTCTTCTCTTTCCAGTGTGACTAAGTTTGACATCTACAATTTTGTTTTAGATTTTTTTAAATATCTGCGTGGTTTTAAGGAACACCATTTAATTTGTTATTTGTTCTTCCCGATTTTCCAATGAACCTTCGAGGGCATTTTCAGAGAGATGTTCTCGTTGGCTGATTTTTGCGTGACATTTAGTATGTATGTGAATTACTTTGAGAGAAACTCTACACGTGATAAACCTTGGAGAAGATTTTTTTTTTTTTTTTTTACTTCAAAATTATATAAGTTGATGTTTTTGTATTTTTGAATAGAACCTTCGTTAAAGGCTAAGTCGAGTTTGTAAAAATGTTAGTTGGTCGTGTAATTTGATTTATCCTCTATTAAATATTCTGGTCAAATCAATTCCTTTTCTATAATTATTTATAAAATCCATCTACGACTTGTTCTTTGTTTTTCATGCATATTTTAGTGTTAAACTTCTCCTACTTTTTTGGCGGATTTTTGTTATTTTATCTCTCTCTGAAATTGCAACATAGACGATGGCGTACTTAGTTTTTTATGCCAAGTTGATAAAAATTCTTTGGGGAGGTAAGCAAAGGCCTGAATATTTAAATACGTTTATTTTTCCAAACGCCAGAGTTGAAAAGGCATTCAAAGTAGGATATTTCCTCATCTTATCGCTTATTGCTACTTAAATTTTATCTATTGTTGTTTTATTCGATAGTAATTTGAGATTGTCCACGTTGATATTAAACCTGATAAAACCACTTATCAGGTAATTAAGTTTTTATGAAAATATCTATTTTATGCTGGTCCTTGTCTATTTTTTAATTTGAGTTATTATTAGCAGTGTTGAAATGATTTAAAGGGAAAAATAATTATGACAAGGATTTATTAATAAAAAAACAAACAAAAAAAGAACTATTGACAATACGATAAATTCTTTCATTGAACCTATTTCTATAGAAATAGAGTTTCATTTGACAAAACATTTTTTTTTTTTTTTTTTACTGGATTATTATGTGTATGAATGTCATCGCTTAATAATCCTCATCCAAACGATAATGTTTGTTTACCTCTGTAGCATTTCACTATTTAAAAATAATTCAGTTTCAACTTGATATTCATATAATTTTGTTTTACGAGTTTAAACTCGATCAGAAGTTGGGAAGAAACATCAATCAAGTCTGGAGTGAGGTCGGATTCCTCTCAGATTAAACGCCTCCAAAAAAAAAACAGCCCTACACTACTTTTTCTGAAATAAAAACGACACTTTTCCGTCCAGGATTGTTGCTTGTGGTGATGAAAAGTGGATACTTTTCCGATAACAGTAGACATTTTCAACAGTGACTCGAAAAAGGAGAAGCAGCACAAAATTCATTCCAAAGCCCCAACTTATCTAGAAAAGGAGATGGTCACTGTTTGGTGAGGTTCATTCGGTTTGTAAATCCTGCTGAAGCCGCCAATGTTGAATCGTATTGTAACTAAATTGATGTATGCATCGAAAACTGATAATGATAAAGCTATCTTTGGTGAACTGGATGGGATTCGTTTTGTTGTATGTCAACGTATGGTCATAAGTCTAACGTGTGATGTCACAAAAACTGCTGGAGCTTGGACATGAAACTGTCAAATCCGCCCTAATCTCTCAATCTCTCGCCTACGTATTATCATTGTTAAGGTACTTGAACTACTGCTGAAGAACTACTGACAAAGGGAATGAAAAAGCTTTTTTGAAGTTTATCGATTTTAAACATGAGAATAGGAGTTGGCAGAGATGTATCGATAGTTGTGGAGTCTATTTTGATTAAATAACACAATTTGTAAATCTTTCTTTTTTAACTGAAATCCTATTATTTGTTTCCGGGCAATGCTTGTGGTGATTTTTTCTTTTAGTTTATCAATGTAAATTCCTTTATTTATTTAAATTGGAAATTTTTTTAAATTTATAAATTTAAAGAAGCTAATGCTTGAACAACTTCTATTATATTATGTCCATTGTACAATAGATAATTGAAAATTCTTTCTATTCCGGCCACCCCTAATTATGTCTATATAGTATTTCCTTTGAATCGAATATATTTAAATAATTAAAAATTGAGAATTAATTTTTATTATTTAGACAGCCATATATTTAGACAGAAGAAAAAAATCTGTACCTCTACAACCCATGAAGGGTCTTAGGTTCAGCACATATGCGGAGTCTTACTGTTTCATGACCAACGGTCGTACAAGATTCTAATTAGGCCGAGATCAGAAAGCCCTACCAGCAACGTCTCTCAACCACAAGCTTCAATAAGAGAGTATCCTGTTACAACCGGGCTCGAACACGAAGCCTGGAAAGCTGTAGCCCTATCAGTGAGACCAATTGTGTGTGATAAATATGCTTGCTGTTTCAAAATCAATATCTACATTTGAGTTTGTTGGGGAAGAGTTGTGAAAGCCTAAACTCTTTTTTTCTCACCCCCACAATTCTTTTTATTTATTTTTTGTGTCTTTATTGTACTATAATTTTATGGTTACATAAAACTAGACTACTGTAACAAATTAATTCCTGTTAGAGCGGATAATGAATATTATATGTTTAATATAACTAGATGGCCAACTCATCGTGGTGACTGATCTCTGACCATCGCTACACAACATGTTTATGTTAAATGCCGCTGATGACTCAACGTCTGAACAGTAAATAAATGTAAATAATTTTTGTTTTATTTTTCCTCATAAAGAAGTACTCATTAATTTATTACATTTGTATCTTGATTACATTATAAATATTAATTTTACCGTCGGGCGCCGAAAGGAATCCGAGATACGATAAATACGAATGGATATTGTCCCATGGATTACTGCTGTTTTAACATTTATAGATAGATTAATACATTTTTTAAACTTTTCTAGGACTTAAGTCCATTGAGAATAAAACCATACTTAAACAAGGCATCAGAGCTATATCTGGCAAATTAGAGATAAGCTTAATAAAAAAATAAAGAACAATTATGAGAAATCAAAACTTCCGATTAAATCGAAATCATAAAGCTACAAAACTTTATCAATTGTTTGAGGCCAGTTTATGAATTAATTTAACTAGGTAAACAATTTTACAAAGAAAACAAGAATCAATAGATAAAGATTCTTATCGGCATTGTATGTTAAAATTCCTTAAGAGCAATTCTAATTTCCTTCATACTTTTCGCAACCTAATTATTTAAAGGACAAATTAAAATTTAAAAATAGATTATGAATTTTGAACGGTAACCCTAAAAATATAAATAAAGATACGGAAAAAAGAATTAGATTATAACGGTCACTTAATAGCTCTTTTATTAGGTACCGAGAATACTATTAAGAAAGGTATTGCTGATTATGGAAAATAGGTTTTATCCTTTTACAAGTTGTAAATAACGAATCAGACTATATATTCAAGTTCGTAATACTAGAATAGATTTGGCACGCCTTTATAACCCACGAAGGGTCCTGGGTTCACCACATATAGAGATACTCTTACCAGACCATCGGCCGCGCAAGGAAGTGGCTTAGTGCAATGGGCTATTCGGATGATTTTAAATGATGTTTCCTGTACTAAAATGTCACAAAAATATCTAAATGAAGTAAGTTAAAACAGATGATTTCACCAATTATCAGATTAACCCGTTGTAAACCACGGTATCGGTATATGGTAGCTATTTGAAAAGAAAAATGCAATACAATAATTTTATAGTTCTTTCATCACCAAATAACCGAATGAATAAGGTTATGACTAATCTGCCTAAGTTACCTTTTTCGTTTGCCATTTTGAGACTCCTCTTCCATTCCAGTTGATTAACAAACCGTACCCTGCTGATCTTACTGCGTCAAAAATCTTCCTCCTTCTTGCACAGAAAACTTGGGGTGTTTTTTCAACTTCTGGATGAATATAGCCATTGAGGAAATTACCTTCACATTCCAGCAACTTGAACTGCTCAGTTCCACAATCCATTTATATTTACAACTGGGTCAAGTTTTATTGTCATTGAAATTTGCTGTCACTGAGGAGTATTATGAATGATTTGGCGAAGTGATATCGTTTTGTAATTCTAGATGATAAGCGTCTTTGAGGTTTATCTTCCTAAGCTCTCTCTTTAGCTTTCTATTATTGCACTACCTTCACAATCGTTTATGTCATGGCTGCAAAGCGGAACTACACTTAATCCTGGGATTTTGTGTTTGAAACCGTCTTCTAGTAATTTAAAAAGTACGATTTTTAAAGGGAAAAAACAGCCTCTATATGGCTTATGATAGTGTGCGACAGTACATGAAATAGTTAAAGAAAGCTACTTCAACCACGCCTGAAACCGATTTCAACGAGGCAAGTTAAAAAAATAATTATTTTTAATTCTAGTTTATAAATATTTACCTACAGCTGTTTCTAACAATGCTATAACCAAACATGCTAAAATTAAATATCAACTCAAGCAATGTGCTTCTTGCTTACTGAAATGAATTTACCAAATTTAAATAATCTGATAACTACATTTATAAAATAAAGTTACCATTCACTCACTTAGGTGGTCATCGTAGTATCTCGAAATTGAAATGGTTCTAAAACTGAAATTTTAAAAGAAGGTGGCCTTACAGTCGAGGTGTGCGGTAAGGCTGAATTAAAAAAAAAAGTCATTAAACTAATTAGAAAAAAAGAAATTCTTTTAACTTTCTTTATAAAACCTTTAAAAAAATTAGTTTTTGAAAAATTTAAAAAACATACATCTCTTTCAATTATAAGTAATTATTTAAAATATTATTATATTTTTAATCTATTGATAGCAAATGATCTTAATCTAACCAATTCGAGAAAGAAAAAAAAAAAAAAACCTGTACCTGTACCACAACCCATGAAGGGTCTGGGGTCCAGTACAGATAAAGATTCGTACTTTTAAGAGGGTGATTAGGCCTTAGTCACGCTAAGCCGCCAGGTTTTTCCCTGATTTGGGGTCCCCACTTTATAGATACTAGGTGTGCCCCAGAAGGGTCTCTATACCGCAGGGTCGCTCCACGACTGAAATAATTCTCTCTCAGCTGGAGTTCGAACCCGGGACAGCGGAAACATTAACCTAATGCTCTATCCACTATACCAAGCCGCTCCCTTTATTAGCAAAAATGCTAGACTTATATCAAATATATTTTAATCTATGTTTCGTGTTCGGGTTCCCGTGGAAACATGTTCAATTATTCTAAGCAATTAAAAAAAGTTTTACTTTAAGATCATAATAGAGTTTATTTCTCAAACCTATAATGCGGGTTATTCAGTTTTAATGCTTCACTCAGGAGTGGGGAACACTCGCATTCATGTTGCAAAGGGGTTGTGTCGAAATATAGCAATTATGCTTAAAACCTAAAACGTATTGCGTAATTATAGGTATATCTACTTCTAATGCTATTGTAAATTTGACGGGATAAGATTAAAATCTGACATTAACTAATGACGCTTTAATCTTTGTTCAAAAAAAAAAAAAAATTAAACTGATATATTATATTTACTTACTCTTGATATCGATCATTTTCCTGTACAATGTAATGCTAGAAATTAGTATGTATATGGAGAGAGTTTTTTAAGGAATTTTTGATGTCTCTGAATTTTGATTTTTGATGAATCAATCTTCGATCTTATCGCTGAGTTAATGAATCACACACAGTGAAGATATTAAAATACTGCTTTTATTATCAGAACAAAATAGATATTCAGAATACAATAAACTGTGCTGAGGAGTTACAAGTGTACATTCCGAGGTCTCCTTCTATGAGTGTGACACAAGTAAATGTTACAACTAGAGTGATGAGTTTTGAGGATCAAAGGGTATATATAGCAACGAATTGTAGAGGGGATAAGGAGACGGCATGGGTACCACAAAGCAAAGGCCTCCAGGTGTTGGGTCCTAAGTACAAGTATGTGTTCTTTGTCGGTACTTGGTCTGTCCTTTCTAGGTAGCTGGTTTATGACAGCCTTAGATATAGAAAAGGAAGTTATTAATAATTACTCTATATTATTTATTAGTTAAGTCTCATTCTATAACTGCTGGATTAAAGTGGAAGGAGTTCGTGGAATAAGATTCAGCAATGAAAAAAGTCTAATGAAGCCGGCCGCTGGCAATAGAACCAGGCTCTACTGGAGGGGTACTGAGAAGCTACTTGGAGGAACCCTTCAAAGAGGGAAGCTGTACTTTTCTCTAAATGGACAGTATAACTCTGAGGAGCGTGACAGGACTATATGCAGGACACTGTCAGCTTAATAAGCACCTCCATAATATGGGGTTGGTGGCCTCACCGACTTGCAGATTTTGCAAGAGGAAGATGAAACTGTCTACCATGTGATATGTAGTAGTGCAGAGAATACTAGGTACGGTTTAACCATTTTGACAATCACCGTATTTCAGATCATAAGCTTTACGATCTGATTAGTCAGATTCACTAAGGCATTAGGCCTGTATTAACAGGATAATGCACGGCGCATTATAAACCTAGTTGAGGCTGCATGAACTGCAAAAGGATAAGTTAAAAAATAAATAAAAGTCCTCAATATCTTATACCTTCGTAAAACTACAGTGCTCTATACCAACTGTAAATAACAAATCTTATACAAACTATACTAATATTCTACAAAGATTTTCCTACGTTATTTATTCTTCTTGATAGTCTTTTACCATCATATCTTTGTATAACTAACTTTGCAGGAGAATAGTTTTGATCTGAGACAATCATCTAAACTTTTCGATGATATTTACAAGAAAAATATGAAAGCATTCTATTGAGTTGTGTTGTAGATTGCTTTGACGGGAAGATCCAGAATAAGCCACAAACAACACAAAAAATTGCTTTTTATAGTTAGCTTTTTAAACTCTTATTTAATAAACTTTTTTATTTTATTTTATTTTTTTTTTTTTTATGATTTTTAAGATATGTGGAATTTTAAAATGTTTGTATTTATTTTGAATTTTTAACTGAATAAAAGATCTAGCAATATTAAGATTATTAAAACAATATGATAACTCGGGTGAGAAAAAAAAAATTACTTCTGTTTGGCTTATACTGAAAAGCTCATAATTAATCATTGATTATTAAATACAAAACAAACTTTTTGAGGGAAATTTTTAGGTAGAGGAAAAGCGTGTTATAATTGTTCGTTATGCAAATGAAATAATATAAAACTCAGTTTAGAAAACTGGCAAGAGCCGAAGATATCTGTAATTAGGAGGAGTAAAAAAAGTCCTCGAAAATATTGCGCAGTTTGTAACTAGAACTATTATTTGTGCCAATTATAAATGTCAGAAATCTAGTCGGACGAGTAAACCAAGAACGTTTGGCCATGCCTGGAAGGTTAGCGACTTGGAAATGCAAGAATGCATCAAACCACACGTTCTGTATTCTAAACACGAACTTCTCATAAAAATACATGAACTAGGATTTCCTGGCGTTAGGAGCGCCAAGTGAAAATTTTAATTCGAGTTTAGTGTCCGTAGGACACAGAGGCATTAGATCAATCCAATTCATTTTAGAAAGAACTCATAAAAAGTCGTTGAATACTGGGAAACTTACTTTGTCCTTAAATAGTTTCTATTAGAATTGGAAAAGTACAGGAAAAATAAATCGTTTACTCGATTAGAAACCCTTATTTGCTTCAACAAGTTTAGGAAAAACGTGTTAAACTATTGCAGTCGAGGTGAGAGCTTGAGTTTCTTTCAAGGACTAACGATCAGACCACTTCATTGTTCCGTTTTTACCTACAGCTATGACATAGGTACAGTATGATATGTAAATAATTTCTTTCATAATTTTTTGTAAATCACATTTTTACAGTCTACATATATCTCAATATACAGATTCATGCATAGATATCAATGATATTTAAAAATAGTAACTTTGCAATAGCAAGAGCATTTGATCAGTTAATTTTACTAAAATTATTAGAATCAAGTTTTTGTCGAGATTAATGGAAACTGATTAAGAAAGTGCAAAGGTATAAAATTTAGGCTTGAGCCGACTTAAAAGAAAGCCGTTTGAGAAAAAACCTGTACCACCACAACCCTTGAAGTGTCTTGAGCTCAGTACATCTAGAGATTCGCACTGTTTCTTGCCCAACGACTGTACAATGAGGTGAATAGGCCTTGATCACCCTCAGCCACCAGATTTTTTCCCCCATTCGGATACCCACTTTAAAGAGGCTGTCTCTTCCCAAAAAGGGTCTCTATACCCTCCCTAGGTTCGTCCCTCGTCTAAATCAACAGAATAAATAATATTCTGTTAGAACCGGAATTCGAACCTAGGACCCGGAGACTAGTGCTCTACCCACTAGACCACACTGCTCCCCCTTTGAGAAAATAAGGATTAAAATAGTTATGCCTGAAATATAAGCTTGTAGGTACGGGGGGAAGGGAACAGTAATATTTTTTTTGAAAAAGGAATAATAAAAAGTAGTTCACTCTTAAGATTTATGCAAATTACTTGCATTTTCCCGAATGCCATTTAAAAATACGAGCAGGAAAGCTATTTCACAACCGGTGTTCCCTTAAGAACATTCTAGAACACTGGAAAAAACACTGACCTTGGAAATTAAATGGAGAAGTAATTTATAAATCGTGACGCCTCAATATTCTAACCGGCGAAGCATTAGTTATGATATATTATTACCATCCTGAGGAAAAGGCTCCAGAAAGTAAATGATGAACGGTCCATTCATAAAACAAACTTGGGTTCCAGAACTATTTAAAAATGTTGAAGTAAACATATCCTATTATTAATAATATCTTCTATGCGCTTCTAGATGGTATAAGTATGCACTTGCGTTGGAATGCGGTAAGGCAAGAGACACTCAGGGCAATCTGACTGAAGAAAAACAGGTGTGATTCATTAAAGATATGAAAATTTCTCAGCGAGATAACTAACTCCGACTAAAAGCTAGTTGCATACAAAGTATGCTAGTAAGTTCTTATGTTTCGGAATTTTTCATCAAACTCGAAGATTCTTTCTTACGACTGCTTACAGCAGTTTTGCAGATTCTCCTTACTGCCTCTTTGCAATCAGAATCGAATCATGGGAAAGAACATTATTTGGGGCAAACCTAGGCCTTTGAATCTATATTTTTTGTTATTTTCGACTGAAAAAATATATAGATACAATAGTCATCAGGCATTTTTGCAGGATCAAATAACCTATGACAGTCTCCCCAATCTTGAATCTTGCTTGGTTATTTTCTGGAGCTCGGTGGTCTTTTATTTTTGTCGATACGAAGAATGAACTCTTAGTGCGTTTTCAAGTATAACTGTTTCCAGGTATTATTAAGCATAAAGCTGAAGCTTTATTAAACTGAAGAAACATAAAGCGAAATCGGCAAAGTTCCTTGTGTTTGACTCATATAAGTTAGTTTACTTTTTCCATATAAGTTATATATATATATGGTATATAAGTCATATACTTACATGGGTACATAATTCATATAATTATACCGAAGTGGATTATAGACAACGAAAAATGTTGCTGCTGGGTGTTGAGAACAAATGTATGGTAGTGGTTCTAGGTGATTTAGGTATACGTTGCATATTATGAAAGGTAAAACGCTTTATATTATTAATTAATTTCCCTCTTTTCCCGGTCGGATGTTAGTTGTATGGCCAATTCATCGTTGTTAGTTGGCTCGAAATAAGTATAACGCGGGAGCAATATTGTATAACATATAATAATCAGTTTGTTTCAAGCTCAAAAGGCACAGTTTCCTGAAGGCAAAAATCTGCCTAGTTAGTTTGCATTTGGATTTTAATTAGAATAGAATAGAATAGAATAGAAAATAATTTTTATTCTGGGACTGGGTCCCCTAAGAATAACAGAATTGTACAATTTAAATATAAAACATGTCTGGCTAACAGACAGAAGGAACAGAATTAATTACTTATTACACAGATGGGTTAATTCGAGTCTTCATATCACACACGAATATCCACAAACATATATATAAAAAATATTAAAAAAAAAAAAAAAAAAATTAAAAAATATTTATGATAAAATAAAATAAAAACAGTTCTTGAAAAATATTGGGTTGATCAAAATTAAAAATAAATTAAAATATAACAGCGTTTCAATAAAGAACATATATTACTTTTCTTTCAAGTGTGATATTAGGAACAAAAGAATCACTGTACTTAAGCGTCTTTTTGTGATAATAAAAGATATTGGAAAAGTTGGAATTTGAATGAGGAGAGAGAGGAAGCATGGCGAATATGGGTAGGTAGAGAATTCCAGAAAATAGAGGAGGGGACCAGGAAGGAACGATCAAAAGTTTTAGTTCTATGGGTAGGAAAGTAAAGGTCGGAATGGCGCGATCTTGTTTCAAGAGTGTGGACTGAAGATTTAAACTGTAGGAGACTATGAATGTATGGAGGGTGTTGGGATCTAATGATTTGGTAATGATTGGTATGATCCTAGGAAATATTGTCTGCGGATTCGGGGAAGGAGCCACTTTAACTCGCCGTAAAAATGGGTTACATGAGACCTCTTCGGAGTGCAGAGGACAAATCTTAAAAATATGTTCATGATGCGTTTTAGCCTGTCCTCAAGCATCGTCGGGAGGCCACCATATACTAAGCAGCAATAGTCAAAGTGGGGGAAAATAAGTGCGGATACAAGGAGATTACGGATGGAAGGTGGAAGAAGATGGCGGGAGCGATTGAAGTATTTCAGGGTACTTATTGTTCTTCGGGAAATTTGGGCGATATGAGGTTTCCAGGAAAGGGTTTGGTCCATGGTAATGCCCAGGTTTTTGACAGAGGAAGTGAAGGTGATTTGATGATCATTTAAGGTGAGACTCGGAAACGTGGTATAGGATCTGAGAAGGGAATTGGAACCAATTAGGATGGCCTGAGTTTTCATAGGATTTAGCATTAGTTTATTTAAGGTTGCCCAGGCACAGATTCCATCCAGGTCTTCCTGAATATTAGCAAATGCTACTAGTGAATCGGAAGGAGAGAAGAACAAATAGATCTGGAAATCGTCAGCGTATAGGTGGTGGGAACAGTGATGGATAGAGTTGGGAAGGTCGTTGATATAACAATTAAAAAGAAGAGGAGAAATGCTTGAACCCTGGGCCACACCTGCCGAGAGGGCTCGAAAGGAAGATAGAGGATGGTTAGGAATAGTGACAGCTTGAGTTCTGTCAGAAAGAAATGATTGAAACCACCTGATGGTGCTGTTGGAAAAGGATAGTGACTTTAGTTTGGAGAAAAGGATGGAGTGTTCCAGGGAGTCAAATGCTTTCGAGAAATCCAGAAGTATTAGCACGGTCAGTTTCGTTTCGTCCATAGCAGTGTGTATGTCATTAGTGATTTTGAGGAGAGCAGATTGTGTGGAAAAGCCGGGTCGGAAGCCGGATTGGAAAGGATCAAGGAGTTTAGAATTTTCAAGGAAATTTGATAATTGTGTCTGGACTATTCTTTCTAAAGGCTTAGAGAGGTTCGAGAGGATGGAAATAGGGCGATAGTCTTTAGGGGATGTAGGGTTGGATATTTTACTAATAGGATGGACTAATGCTTTTTTCCAAGTAGCCGGAAATACGGAATTTTGGAGGGAAAAGTTGTATATAAATAAAAGTACTGGCAGGATTTCAGGAAGGCATAATTTTAACAGTTTTACAGGAATTCCATCAAATCCTATGGAGTTGGTATGAGATTTCAGTACAGAGGAAAGAAGGTCAGTTGGTGAAATGTCGGAAAAATAAAAATTATGTGGGTTGAATGATTGGATTGAAGAGAAGTTGGAAGAAGACGGTGAAGAATTGTCAGAGGAGGAAAATGAAAAGTAAGAGTTTAATTCATCGGGTGAGACTTGAAAGGCCAGTGAGGAAGAGGATTTGCAGAGTGAAAGTTTGCGGAGGAGCTGCCATTTTGACTTGGAATCAGGACTAGAGGAGAAGGCTATATGAAAGTAGTTAGTTTTAGCTTGTCTTATTGTCGCCTGAGTCAGATTGCGGAGTGCCCTGTACGCTTGATAGTCATCTGTAAGTCTTGTACGTCTAAAGCGTCTACGGGCTGCCTCACGCCTCTTTTGCATGTCTTTTATTTCTGGACTTATCCAAGGAGCGGGGCGACGACGGAAGGTGCGGGTTTTGAGTGGAGCATGGATGTCGAGGATGCTTAGAAGATTAGAGGTGAGAATGTGAACCATTGAATCGATGGACGTACTGTTATAAATTGAATCCCAATTTAAGGCTTCAATATTGGGTGCAATAGTTTCACGGGTAAGGAAATCTAAGTTTCGGAAAGTTAAGGTTTTGGGAAGGAATGCTGATATTTGGAAATTATATGACAATTGGATAAGGTCGTGAGATGATAGGAATGGAACAGGCAGTTGAGAAGCGGAAAGAAGGTTGTGAGCAGAATCGATTATATGGAGGTCCAACCAAGTGTCGGAATGATGGGTATGGTGAGTAGGAGCATATGGAACGATGAATAGGTTGAGAGAGAAGAAGAGGTTGTCTAGGTAGTGTTTATCGTTGGATTCGGAAAGGAAGTTGGTGTTAAAATCACCACAGATTATGATATTATTGAATAGAGGCACATATGTGTAAAGGATTGATTCAAAGGATGGGTCAAATGGGACCAAAGGAGGGCGATACACCACTGCATAAAGGAGGGGTTGTGTGTTACAGGATATTTCAACGAAAAGGAATTCAATATGAGAAGGATCAGATTGGGATGAGAGATCTAGGACACGAGATTTAAGGCTGTTGTGGACATAAAGTCCTACACCGCCACCAGTCCGGCCAATCCGGTCATGACGGATAAAGGAATAGTCAGGGAGGGAAACGGAAGAGGAAGGAATATAGGGCTTCAGTCATGTTTCGGAGACTGCGATAATGTGATAAAAGTTATGGGAGAAATACTGAAGGAATTCGTCGATTAATTAGCACTAGTTAATTAGTATTTGAAGATATAGGCTTCGCATTAATTAGTTTTAAATTATTCTGAATCAAAGGCCTGAAGGGGAAATGGCTTAAGAACTACAGTATCATTAGACATTTTTTTTTTTTTCATAACAAGCAGCAAATTGCTTATTTGGATTATTATGACATAAACCATTCATATGAAGAAACTTCAGTACAGTAATATTGTAATGAATGGGTGTACATATCATCTTCTTTTCAGACGAGGTAATCATCGAGAATATTTTGCAATGTCATGTAATTAACTTGTAATTATAGGAGTAAATTTACATCACGTGTTATAATTATTACTAATGTCTTAATATTTTGTTATGATATTTTCTTAAGTTATAAAGCCTTTAAGCCTTTTAGATTTCAACGATTATATTTAATGTTACCCCTGCTCAAACAAGCCCGCCAATAGACTACTTATTATAAATAGTACTCATCATTAAAAATGAGTTAATAGCTATTAAACTGCTTTTACAAAATAATGATAAAAAATCTGGTGCGTGCAACACACTACTTTCACTTACCTCGACTGCTAAAATTAGTTATTCAATATACTTCAATTTAAAAAATGTTTTAAGTTGATTTTAATAAAACGCGTATTAACTTTCGTGGGAAACATATGATAAAAAATTAAATAACATAACTAAATTTAATTGTTAATCAGTAATAAGTTTATTCCCTATTCTTCACTTCATATTACCTTTTACAACTTTGTGTATCAGATAATATTTTTTTCTATAATCTTTCTCTTCCCAATGGTATATTATACGTCTAATTTACTGTTCTTACTATAAGAAAAAAAACAAAAATTTCATTAAAAAATAGTTTGCTCTTTTTTCCTTTAGTTGATCAATGAATTCGTCCAACTTGTATATTTAGCCTTACATCATCAATGTCATTAAGATGATATGGTTAATCTTTTTGAATGTACAAAATAAAAGGTACTTTAGAGGAAGACAATTTGAAATATCGCCATTTAAGCCTTTACAAACTATTTAAATCAGAATGAAACCTACATGATACGAAAGCCCATTAAATTTTACACCAATATAGCGAGTTTAATTAAAATCGTGGGGCCATTTTTGAGAAAATCGTAAAAAGGTGCAAAATGTATGGTATAAAGTGGCTCTTCTGGTTAGCCGATTTACATGAAAAAGTTGCTGTAACATCTCGGGCATATTGCTTTACTAAATATGAAATTTAAGTTCCGCACGACTATTCGTTTTGCCGCTAGACTTAACACATACACATGTCACATACACACACACACACACACCTTTATTCGGGACTTGGTCATTTTGACTCAGGAGACCCTATAACGTGTATTTCCGTCGAAAACTGGAATTAGAAAATTTTCACGATCGCATAATATATTTCTTGTTAAGGTAAGTGAAAGTAATAAATAACAGTATCATAAAGATATTGGAAATCTCATTTTCTGTTCTACACAATACGAAACAGGAACTATCCAGAACACGACCATTGTTATCACCTCTTTCAGGAACGGGATTCCGGATATGGACAAACAGCATGATTGAGAGGCTTTATACTTGCAAGATAGCTCTATCTTGTGAGGGAAACGGTTAACTGTCCTGTATTCGTTCACAAATAACACGTTACTCTCCGCTACTTAACGGCGATTCTGATTCTATTTGAATAATACCGTAGACAGCTGCACGTTATACATTAAATTAAAATTTAAAATCCTCTAGCGTCCTAACAATCCTTGGAGAAACGACTAGGAAATATCTATTATCATCCTATATCCATTATTCCTGAACTGAGTCAGTTCTTCTAAGGTGTTACGGTAACTCTATCCATCATATAGAAAGAATCATGATATTGTAGGGCCAGGTTATGTATAAGTAAATTCAATAAACATAGCTTTGTTCAGATTTATAAAAAGGTCAATTCATGATTTCAAGTTATATAAAATGACATTACACATAGAAACGATATTGAACAAAAGAGAAAACCAGAGTTATTTAAGCAGTGAAGATTTCCGTGAATAAAGCTAAGTAGTGAAGATGGGTCTGTACTTATAGCGTGGACTTCCTCCGTTTATGAAGCAAGAGGAAAAATCATGGGTTATGCAATAATACGGTGCTTGTGAATCGTTAGGACTGCTTAGGGTAAGTAGCCGTTAAGATGTTTTCTGCAGCCGTACCATTTCTATGGAAGGAAAACCTCATTAAAAAACAATAAGACAATAGAGGATAGTGTAGAAGCTACACTAGAAAAATCCAGGATGAAGATAAACTAATTTCTTACAAGTGAACTTATTTACCAGGGCTCAAAAAAAGTAAATCCATTGTGGGATATGAACGCTTTCTGAACTGTTTTTTCTAGGATCTCATAAACCCAAGCAAGATGAATATCTAAATAAAACAAGTATTGTTGACAATATGGCAGTTTTACGATCTCTAAACCACACGAACAAACATCAGAGTTAAATATGTTTGACATAATGTATTCCATAACAAAAACATAAAAATAATTAAATACCAGCATTCTAGCTTCTGAAAATTTAAATGAATAGTTTTTAATATTAACAATGAGGAAAGAAGTAGCTATACACATGTTGTTTCTCATTGAAAATTTAATTATCATAAGAAGTTTAACACGTTAATTGGTTTGATCAAATCTTAATTTATGGGATTATTATGCTAATGACAAATTTACTTATTTTTGTTTCTTTGTATTTTTATTTATTCTTTGTATTTTATTTTATTTTATTTTATTTACATTTTTATTTTTCTTATTGTTTAATACAAATGTTTATTTGTATTTACTCATCCAGTTCAAATCGACCAATTTTAGTTAATTTTGCCGCTCAACATTTTTTATTTCATAATTTTTCTGTCCTAGTTATTCTCTAAGCTTTTCTAAATATAAAACCCTAAATAACACATTTTTCTGTCTAATACTATTAGTTTTGAAGTCAGCTTTGCAGCTGGAAAAATACGTGTTGGTAAAATCTATCTAACTCTAGATATATATATATATATATATAATGAATTTCCATATATGGTGAAAATCAAATTTTTTAGCGATATTTACAGAGAAATATTTCAAAAGAGAGTGAGCAAAAAAACATGAAACTGATACAGTTTACACATCTATATGATGAGTAGACAGGGCTCTTGCCTTTCTCCGATCCTTTTTAATCTGTATACCTCCCTTTCATCCTTCAGTAGAACGATCCCTATACACCGATGACACGGCTATTTATACATCTTCATATAGGATCGATACAATAATCAATAGGTTACAGGATCTCCTTATAAAACTTATCCGCTATTTTTCAAAATGGAATATTAAAATTAATCAACAGAAAACTGAAGCGATTATTTTCACAAAAAGAAAGCCGTACGTTATAAAAAACACTATTATGAACGGAATCATAATCTCCTGGACCCAGTCTATAAATTACATAGGTTTAGAAATGGACTAATCATTAACTTATTGTATTGTTTTATTTTTTACTATAATTTGTATTGTTTCTTACAATAATGTATTTTGTTTTTAATTTCATTGTTTTATTTTTACTTTAATTGTTTTGTTTATACTTAATTTTTTATTTATTTTTTATTGTGCAGGTTTTTGTTTTTAGATTTTTCCTACTGTTTTATATGTAACATATGCTACAATTAAAATTAACCCCAAGTGTAAATATCACGTAAAAGTAATATCTAATTGGTGCAATTACCACAACATGTATTAAGTTTGAGGCATGTAGCCATTTGAAAAATAAAACTCTTAATCTAGAATCTATGATGAGTACAAGTCTTGTTTTTATTAATTTTCTAGATTTTTTAAACCACTTTATTTATTTTTTAGGTAATGTATTTTAAAAACAAAAATGTATAGCACATCCTTAACATATATTGTTATGTTTTGGTTTTGATTTTATATCTAGATATTGAGCAGATTTAGAAATATTTTCCGAACACCTGTGTTTAGCAGCGCAGCTGACTAAAAACGGCTGAAAAACTAAAACTATTATCCAGGAAAATGTTTTATCAACGGTTTTATATTCAAGACTAGTTAAAGAATAACAGATAAAAAAATCAAATATATAAATAAATTTAGCGTCATGTCTGAACGATTGCGAATGATTGAAATTTCCCTCATAAATAAGGTGAAGTATTTGTCACTCTGTCAGTAGGAAGTTAATTATACCTAAAAAAAACAAACAATAAAAACTTTTAGATATCCAAATATAAACTTCTAAGATTGACAATTAACCTTTTCAAACGACACTCCTCTAAAAAAAACGGATACTTTTTTCCTAATCAATTACCGTTCAAGTTTTTTTTTCGTAGTAAATTAGGAGGCTGGATTTAGCAGGAGCGTTCTGCAAATTACACCCGTTCCGATTTAAATGACGAAACATTTCCGGCGAACATTCTGGAACATGGATGTCATCATGAATGAAATCCTTGCTAAGACTGCAATTTTACCACTCATTAACAATTTTAAACTCCTTTGTCTTCTGATGCATGTATCATCACGCATGTAACATTATCATTATACCGCACCCAGTATGCGAAATTCAGATTTCACAAGGGAAGAATAGAGTTAAGAACGTTTTAAATTACTCTAATTTATTTTTAGTAACAAAAAGTAGTAAATAAATTCTTGTTGTAATTATTATTTCCAATAACATGATTGTGAATGTTGAATAAATATCTGTGGCGGTCGTGAAAAACTGCATAATCCGAGTTATATCAAAGATGAGTTAACTCTACGTATCTTTCCCTTAGACCGTCTCCGACGTTTTGTTAAATTGGTTAAAGAAATTTCTTGGTGAAACAAATTTCAGGTGGAAAGAAAGCTATAACTCTATTTTGGGTAAAACGTAAAGTTTAAGTCGCTCACTTGTAAAATGATTTTGACTTAACCACTTATTCACGACCGCCCAAGATATAAAATGCATTTGGTACATATACCCTATAAACATTATATATTTTCTCTTTTACATAAAAATTTTTTTATATTTTTGTTTATTGGATGTTGTTTTATTTTTTTCATGGTTGATATTAAAAATAGTTTGTTCAAACTCTTTTTTTAATCTTTAAATATATTACAAATGTATCTCTAATATGATAATTACCAATGAATAAATAAATTAAGGTATATCAATATCAGGTTTTTAAAACTTCATAATTGCTCAAGATAGCCAAAACGTCAAATTAATTCAACATAATATAAAAAAAAATATAATTTATTTGCTTTTTAGTTCCAAGAACTTGAAAAACTTTTAAGATAATGTTTAGCTTCACATTTTAGTTCTAGTTAAAGTTTAGAAAACATAAAAAAATATCTGCCTAGCAGCAAGGTATATGTTCCTGACTTGAATTTGTAATAAATCACACTAACAAGACGTTACAAACAACTTTCACATATATTGGATGACAGATCACTAAATTTAAGAAACAAGCGACTAATATACACTCCTCTACTGGGACCAATGTGGACATACGGAGCAGAACTTTGGGGTTCTGCAAAACACGTACACACTAACAAAATATAAACAACTCAATCTAAAATTTTACGAAAAATTTGTTTTGAATCACACGATACACAATGACACAAACATCTCAACAGTCAATTCTTACATTCCGGACAAATATAACACGTTTTATTCATCAACACATCACCACTCAAACCAACTTGTTTCTTCCCTTTCTTCCTCTCTGTCACCAGGCCAACCAAGACTTAAAACACGATGGCCGAGAGATCTACTAAACTAAAAATTCAGGACGCTTGTCAAAAAGAAAATAATACTTCACATTCCCTGGATGGGTAGCTGCGAATAAAAATAAGTAATAAAATAATAAATTAGTGTGTAAGAAATATAATTATTTATTTCGAAGGATTTAAGAGAAGCACAAGAATCATTCATTGGTGAATTAGTACAGTAGTTTCCAACAACCTGAGATGGACGGACACATTTTTTTTTTAACAAGAGTTTATAGGCAAATTTGATTGAGCATGCACTTACGAAAATCGAATAAATCAAGAAAAAAAAATTATCTAAGACCCTTTATACACCTGATACTACACACCAAGAAATTCAATCATTATTGGAATATTTTCAAAATCAAGTATGCTAAATGGTTTTTTGTGTTATATTAGATTATGACTGCCATTTCTAAAGTTTGTTAAACAAGTAGATACTTGTTTTATTTGCCTTAAAAACATATCAACCATATCTGAGAAAACATATTAATTAGTCCCAAGAATAGTAAACGATCCACAAATGTAGGTAATGTGATGCAACGTTCTAGTATCTAATATTGTTGAGACTACTACATGATCATCAAATGAGCATATAACAAGGGAATATTAAAATGGAAATAAAAGATTAAATCACCGGAAGCTGTAATTATTTTTTCTGATGTTCCATTGCTTATGCAATTTCAAATTTATATCACAATTGATGATTAAAATCATTAGATCCATCGTAGATTGGATAAGTGGTAATTATCTATTCTAATTATTAAAAAGTATCAACGACTTCCTGTGTTTGTTATTCACACGATTTGTTTCTTGTCCGTGTAGTCTATTCAGAGGAAATACGTTTTTTGAGGTGTTTCAATACTGATTCAATCAAGTATTCCGAAATTTCAATTGATTCATAAGGTTCGACAATTTTCAGTCGAAATCATCCATATAATAAATACTAAAATAAAAATTATGCCTACCGAATCAGGAGTGTGCTTTTTTATTTTTTATTTAAAGCTAATTAGGATAGGGATCTTTAACAAGTACCTGACATTGCAGAGACTCGGGACCACCATTTTATGTACCCTCCGAAGGAAGGTTAAAACAGAGATTTTTACTACTTTTAAAAAGCAGATGGGGGTTTGTTCTCGCGACCTTGGGCATAGAAGTTATGCTTGTCACTCCACCTCAGGTGAACCCTCTTTAAAGAATATATCGACCAAGCTTTGTAAGCAATCTTTCTTGTATGTAAGGAATTGAGAATTATAACAATTGGAAATTGTACAAAAAACAAAAAAAATAGTACAAAACTATATGAGATAACTTTTTTTTTCAGAATTGAAAAAGTTTTTATGCATAATTTCCCTTTCTTTTCTTGATTATACTTTTGCATTGTATGTACATGTTAGCTATTAAGAAACTGTTTTTACTTTGTTACAACTTTTACGTATAATATGTCATATGTTCTGAAGAAAAAAAAATTTATGATAATTTGGGCATATCATTAGAAAATTCAGAATTCATAATTGTTTTTAAAGAAGTTTTTTTACTTTCCTCCATCTTATTTTTAAATTACCTACATTTTAAGTTCATTCAGACTATGTAGTATCATTATTGATTGATGAACACATCATACATGTATATTAAATTAAATGAGTTATGTTTTTGTTTTATACTTATATGTATTAACATCGTTTTTAGACTTAATATATTGACTTTGTATTTTATACTTATATGTATTAACATCGTTTTTAGACTTAATATATTGACTTTGTATTTTATGAGGATTTTTTAGCATTAGTTTGATATAATTAACTTATTGAATTGTAATTTTGTTTTTGTTTTAATTTATGAAATGTTATATACTATGATGAGGGAGCGGCGTGGTCTAGTGAATAGACCACTTGTCTACTGTTCTCCGGGTCCTGGGTTCGAATCCCGGCTGTAGCAGAATATTATTTATTCTGTTAATTTAGTCGGGGGGCGACACCAGGGTCTTTTTGGAGAAAAAACCTGGTGGCTGAGCGTGAGCAAGGCCTAATCACCTTATGCACGGCCGTTGGCCTAGAACAATACGAATCTCCAACCCAAGACCCTCATGGGTTGTGGTGGTACAGTGTTTTTTTTTTTTTTTTATAAACTATAATGTTTTTTTAAAATAATTTATTATCAAAAAATTATAATTCATGCCCTTTTATAAAAACATTGTTGGTACTTGATAATGGAGTATCAGCTGAAACGAGCTACTTGAAAAAAGTGGTAGTGTTAACAATACAGATTTTGTATTCTACTATATAATTCAATCTTCACCTCGATATACCAAGAATAAATTAGATATTTTAGTTTGAAAATGCTACTACTCCTTCTTTTAAATTTTTCGTAATGTTCTTGTTAAAAAAACTACCTGGGAGGGAGTAGATACCCTTATCGTAGAAGATACATTGTTTGTTTATTTATTTATTTAACGTCACTTTAATCATGTGGTTAATCAGACGATTCTACAGTGGGAGTTCTAAATTTTGCTTATCCAGGTTTCTATCTCCTTACTACGATCGGTAGGAAGAACCTCCTGGTACACCTATTATCTATAAACACGGCGCCAAATCTTCGCTGCTCGAACAAAGTTGCGAAAATTCCATACCTATCCTCTTCACGAGTTAGCTTAATCTTTGCTAATACCCTAGAGTGGTATCTTAATGACGATCAGTAGGTGGTCTTTAATATAGCGAGTGTTAATGAGAGCGGCCAAATAGAAGGGACCGTTGCGATGGAGGTCGCTGAGCCGCCGCGCCGTCTGTAGTAACACCGCTCAAGGACTTGGACGGTCGCTTTCAAAACTGACCGGGCCCACCTGCTCTACCGGTTGGCAAACGTCTGACAGCTAAGTCATTCTGGGTGTGGGAGATACAGCTGATCTTCGAAGGTGGTCCGGCCCGTGTGACTCAAGGAGGGGATGGCGGCTTCCGAAGGGAACGATATGCAGTTCTTAATAGGGCTTCATCCGACTGCTGTCTGATCCAAGTTAGCAAAGAAGTATATAATGTCATAGAACAAGGAGTAGGGGAACTTAGTCGATCTTTTTCACACCATCTTATGACCCATGACATGTTCACAAGGTATAGATGAAGAAACAATATGTCCTGTATTGTTATATACCCACTACTGAATCCCCAAACCGTCATGGTATCTGGCAAATACAGCATTTGGTTTCTGGAAAAAAGCTTTTATTGTGCTATTGTAAAGAAAGAAATATATAGAAAAATGACGATATGTATATAAAACCTGTAACTCTGCAACCTAACCTATAAAGGTTCAGTACTTATGGATAATCGTACCGTTTCAAGGCCAACAGCCACCCCAATTTTTGGTTACGCACTTTATAAAGGCTGGGTTTCACTACTTAGTTAGTTAATTAGTTCACTACTGAGGTTCATCAAAGAATGTCATCTACTCGTGGAATTATGAGGTAAAAAAATAAAGAAAAAAATTAAAAGAAAAAATTGGAATAAATTAATTTTTAAAGAATAGATAAATAAATAACGTGTATGTGCTTTAATATTTCAAACGTGCTAAAAAAAAGTATTAATATAAATATATTTGTTGCTAATAATCAAGAGGATGAGCACCTATTCCAATACCCTAACCCTAGAGGCGCCCCACGTCTAAAATAGGAGAATAAACAATTCTACCACAGCCGGAGTTCAACCCGGGACCCGGAGAACAGTAGAATAGTTCTCTATTCGCTAGACAACCCCGCTCCCAAAAAATTGTTTTTGTTTATTCCATAATCATAATTTAGAAAGGAGAAGTGATGATCAAAGTAAAAACACTAACTTTCCTTTTACCATTACTTCTCCTTTCCCCCCAAAAAAATTATAGTAACAGTTTCTTCTTTTTCGTACCAACTTACTCTTAACATTGACTGTCTTGCTAAATGTGAAATATCCCAGAGCGTCCTGTTCGATGACTTATCCTTTAAGTTAAGTGTATAAAAACCTTTAAAATAATTTGATAGTGACTAAGCTTCCGATTCTGACTCTTTAATAACTTCGGTTCATCAAACAATCCAAAGCCAACTGATTTTCCAAATGCATCCCTTAAGGGTTATGCTCTTTCAAAACTTATGTCAGCGTGTAGAATAATGAAGGAAAGCAATAAATACCAAACCCAACCGTAAACTACTTTACTTTGAGTACCCTAATTAACCATTTAAAATCATTTTTTAAATTTCACAAAAAATCCCCTTTTTTTCCTTATACAAAATATTATATCTACATCCTAGTAATTTGAAATTCGGCATGCTAAACGCTTCAACTGTAACTATACTAATCCATAATTAGCTAATCGTTAGCTGTCAGCACAGACGCTCAGCAAATTGGGAGGTCCGGATCTCTCTCAATGTGGTCGAAATTCGGGAACCAAAGTGCTTTCACTTATCGTGTTTTTTACCACCTCATGCTTTTGACATCAACATACATTGGCCCTAACTGCCTTTCTATATTAGCTAAGACTACCAGTGGCTACCAATTTCCTTGTTTCTGTCCAAATCCTTCGTCACGTTTACACCCCTTGAAAATATTTTATCTAAATTTTTTATGTCCCCATTTGTCTGATTTATAGAGTAGCCAGTCGATGTCTCAAGTATATCTAATTATCACAAATATTATATATTATATATAAATATATATATATATATATATATTATAACCTAGATAATCTCACCCGAGAAAATATTTTACCTGACATAGAATCCATGAATTGGAATAAAATTTATAGCTGTTCGACCATTGACTCAATGGTTGACACTCTCACTTCCAATCTCCTCAGTATCCTAGACAAACATGCTCCACTCAAAACCTGTACCTTCCGTCGCCGTCCTGCTCCTTGGATGAGTCCAGAAATAAAAGACTTACAAAAGAGGCGTGAGGCAGCCCGTAGACGCTTTAGACGCACAAGACTGACAGAGGACTACCATGCGTTCAGGGCACTCCGCAATCTGACTCAGACAAAAATTAGACAGGCTAAATCTAACTACTTTCACGAAGCCTTCTCCTCCACTACCGATTCCAAGTCAAAATGGAAACTCCTCCGCAAACTCTCACTCTGCAAATCATCTTCCTCACCAGTCTTTCAAGTCTCACCTGATGAATTAAATTCTTATTTCTCATCCAACTCCTCTGATAATTCTACACCATCTCCTCCCGAGTTTTCAATAATTCCATCATTTAATCCTGATAATTTTTATTTTTCAGATATCTCACCAACAGACCTTATATCCTCTGTTATGAAATCCCATACCAACTCCATAGGATTTGATGGAATACCTGTCAAATTACTAAAATTATGCCTTCCCGACATCCTTCCAGTTCTTCTCTTTATATACAATTTTTCACTTCAAAATTCCGTATTTCCAACTACTTGAAAAAAAGCGATAGTTCATCCTATAAATAAAACCTCTAACCCTATATCCCCTAAAGACTATCGCCCAGTTTCCATCCTATCTAACCTTTCCAAACCTTTAGAAAGAATAGTCCAGTCACAACTATCAAACTTCCTCGAAAAGTCCAAACGTCTTGATCCTCTCCAATCCGGTTTTCGACCCGGTTTTTCCACACAATCCGCCCTCCTTAAATATATACATACATACTGCCATAGACGAAAAGAAACTTACAGTACTAATACTTCTGGACTTCTCAAAAGCTTTTGACTCACTTGATCACTCTATCCTTTTTTCCAAACTACAGTCTTTATCCTTTTCCAAAAGCACTATTCATTGGTTCAAATCATTTCTCTCAAATAGAACTCAAGCTGTTACCATTCCTAACCATCCTCTATCTTCCTTCCTTTCCCTGTCGGCAGGTGTGGCCCAGGGTTCAAGCATATCTCCTCTCCTTTTCAATTCCTATATTAATGACCTTCCCAATGCCATCCATCACTGCTCCCACCACTTATACGCTGATGATTTCCAGATATACCTATCCTTTCCTCCCTCCGAGTCTCTAATAGCATTTGCCAATATTCAGAAAGACCTGGATAGAATCTGTGCCTGGGCAACTTTGAATAAACTAAGTCTAAATGCTACAAAAACTCAGGCGATTGTTATAGGTTCCAATCCCCTCCTCAAATCCCATACTACTTTTCCGAGTCTTACCCTAAATGATCACCCAATTACCTTCACTTCCTCTGTCAAAAACCTAGGTATTACCATCGATCAAACCCTTTCCTGGAAACCCCATATTGCCCAAATCTCCCGAAGAACAATAAGTACCCTCAAATATTTCCATCGCTCCCGTCATCTTCTTCCACTGTCTACCCGTAAGCTCCTTGTATCCTCATTTATTTTCCCCCACTTTGACTATTGCTGTACGGTATATGGTGGCCTCTCGGCTGTGCTCGAGGACAGGCTAAAGCGAATTATGAATATAGTTTTAAGATTTGTCCTTGGTACACCGAAGAGGTCTCATGTGACCCATTTATACAATGAGTTGAAGTGGCTCCTTCCTTCTATCCGAAGACAATATTTCCTAGGATCATATCTTTACCAAATAATCAACTCCCAGCTACCTCCATATATCTACAGACTTCTGCAATTTAAATCATCAGTCCACTCCCTCCAAACAAGATCCCGCCATTCCGACCTTTATATTCCTACCCATCGAACAACAACTTTTGATCATTCCTTTATTGTCCGCTCCACTACTCTCTGGAATTCCTTACCTACTCATATCCGCCATGCTTCTTCCCTAACATCATTCAAGTCCCAGCTATTCCAGTACCTTCTGTCATCCCAAACAGACGCTCAATAAGATATTTCAAATAAAAAAGAAAATCTGTTATTTATTGTTTATATTTTTATAAGGATCGATAATGAATCAAGTTCAATGTTTAGTTTTGTTTAATGCACCAGAAGTTATTATTTATTTATTTTACTCTTTTGTTTTATTACATCCTTTCTTTTCTTTATGTATATAATTGTGAATAAGAAATAATTATATTCCTTTGGTCTTGTAGCCATACACATTATATATATATCTTAATTGTACATATGAATTGTTCTTAAGGGACTTTGTCCCAGAATAAATATCTTTTTCTATTCTATTCTATTCTATATATAGTTTGATTCGTTCCCGACTGTTGGTAATTTAAGTTATCTAATGGTATTAAGGTTTATTCAATAAATAATTTTATTCATGCAACGTTTTGACAATTAATGTCCTCATATTCATGCCCAAACAGTGGAAAAAACTAAACATTTAAAAGGTCACGGGTTCGAACCCTCAGATGGTCCTAGGACTTTTTAATAGGGGTAAAAAATTCTTAGTTATGCCGTCCTTTCGGAGGGGATGTAAAAAGGTGGTCCCTTGCCTGGAACATGTCAGGTACTCGTTAAAAATCCCTATCCTAATTAAACCTGGATAGGTAAAATTTAAGACTCTAACAGCAGCACTCCGATTAGATAAAGTAGCATAAAGCGACGTTAAATAAATAAACAAACAAAACATTAAAATTTGTATTCAATAATTAATAGATAATGTTATTGTAAGAGAGACAGAAAAGATTGTATTGAACAATGAATAGATATACAGTAGTTAAATAGATATTTCAATTAGAATTTACATTAAAGATATTATTACAAATTTACTTACAATTCGCGATCAAATAGTATCTAACATAGACATGTGTGTTAGCTATAAACTTTATAAGCTATAAAATTACACTGAAACAAAGATGTTAGGAATAGTTCAGAAAGAGGTAGGGAGGGATTTTCCAAATTAATGGCGTCAGAGATTCAGCGGTTTTCTCTCTTTTTTTTTTTTTTTTAATATATATTAAACACACACTAGGGGGCACAACACTCACCCCTTACCTAATTAAAACTAATTATAAAGTATGATTTTTAAAATTACCTTATATTGGCGAAAAATAAATCTTAACTTTTTATACTTTATCGTTAAAGATCTAACGGCTTTAATAAGACTTTTCTAAAGAATTCTACTAATAGGTTTCTACTTTAATTTAACTATATGTGAAATGCATATTAGGTGTCGATAATTTAAAGTCAAAGTCAAAGTCTAATATGAAATTGGAGGCTGATAATTATACTTCAACAATATTTTATAATAATGCACGACGTTTCGGCTATAATGCCATTCTTTTGGTGCAAGAACAAAATTTATTATCCTAAAGTAGGTAGCTAATGCCACCCAGAAACCTCATGTCGGATTTGAATCAATTCAATATTAATTAAAATAATTTTAAAAGAAATAAACTATAACTGTAGAGGAAAAACAAATATTAAATAAATTAGTATTGAAAGTAATTTAAAAACTCTACATTTTCAATCCTTTGATGTTGTTCTTAACCCTTAAGGAAAAAAATTCTTTTTTTCTAATCCAATCACTAACATTATCATGGATTATATACTCGTACGATAATTGATTGACTTGTAGCAATCACTGGACGAAGCTGTATCGTAACATATTATAAATTATTTAAAACAAAAACTAAGTAAGCAGCCACTAATTATTTAAAATAGGTGTAACAACTCAATCATATTAAGGAGGAGCGAGTAATGCGTGTCAATAAACACCTAGTAACCACTAATTGATCAATCTGTCTCAATCAACAAGAAAATTACTCAAAATTAATAATAATAATTACTTTATTCTTTTATTTCATAGGATCTTATCAATTAAAAACTGAAATTAATTAAATATATATTTTCTTAAAAGAATTAAAAAAATATTTCATTTATTCATAATTATCTAAATAACTAATTATGTACATTTTTGTAGAATAGAAATATAGTCGATATAGGATTTTTAATATATTTTTTTGATTATGAAATATATATCTTAATCTAAGTTGAATTTTATAATTTTAAAGAGTATATTTATATTATATAATTGATTAGAACTATCTCTTCTTCATAAATTTATTTATTATCACATAAATTAATTAATACATATTTCTTGACATTTCGAGGTCCATGACTGCCTCATCTTTAGAAATATTTTTTTTTTTTAAAATTCCATATTTGAATAATACAGAATGATACAGATCATTTTATAAATATATCTGTTTCCAATAATGGTCATTATAAAAAAAAATACTGTAACTTTGGCGTAATATTCCTTTCAATATCCCATTTATAAAATGAATATTACCACAAATTGACAGCTTTTTTTTTTTTTTTTTTTTTTTTAAAAGAATATTTTTATCGTTATTGAAAAAGAATATATATATATATATATATTATATATATATATATATATATATATAATATATATATAAAGACATGTATTATTTAAATATGAAAATTTAAAAAAAATATTTCTGAAGATGAGGCAGTCATGGACCTCGAAAAATCAAGAAATATGTATTAATTTATTTATGTAGTAATAAATAAATTTATAAAGAAGAGATAGTTCTAATCTATTATATAATACCTTAATCTTTAAAATCATAAATTTTTATTTCAATATTTGCCGTTAGTATTTTTATAAAGGTTATATGGTTTTAAAAAAAAGTTCAATTAATCCTTAACCATCCCCTTAAGCTTTAAAATGATCACAGGAGAGAATAATAAATGTTTCATAGTACAAAAGGAAAAATTAACGTTATAAAAGACGTATAAAATCCTATTAGATAGTGGTAGTTGGTATCTTGTAACGTAATATATTTAGTCTATGCTTATTTATTTTATCTATTTTATATACTTATAAATCCATTTATAGTCTCATAGTAAAATTAGGAATAGTTTGTGGAATTTTTTTACTGGTGTGTTTTACACAATTGAAAAGATTAAACACACTAAATAGGAGCATTCACCAACAGAAAATAATATTTTCGAATGGTAATTAACCAAACAATAATTTTTTGTAGGAGGTTATGAGCAATAAAATACAGGTATTTAACTTCTACTTTTTTTTTTAATATTGATTTTCTTTAATCAAACAATTTGTAATTGAAAAAAAAAAATAAACATTTGAGACCGGTAAATTAAATAATCATTTGTCTGTATATTTATTAAAGCGCTTAATTCTGAAAAAATAATTATTCAGATGCTTCAAAGACAATCAGTTTTGGAGTTATAAAGTTTTGAATTATCATAAATCAATAGTTTAAACTCTCTAAATGGCCCTAAGATTTTTAAAGGAAATTAATATTTTTCTTTAGTTATGACATCTTTCGGAGGGAAAGTAAAATGATGGTCCTGAGCCTGTGAGATTTCAAGTACTCACTCGTTAAACATCCTTATTCAAACTAATTAAACCTTGTTAGGCAAAATTTATGACTCCTAAATTATTCATTAAGCAACGTTCGATTTGCTAGTGTAGCATAATGTGACATTAATTTAATAATACTTAGCCCGTTACAGATATACCTCTTTTCATTCCAAACTCCCTGCCAACTCAAACCCGCTTATCCGTGACCTCTCCTCCATATCTATTCCCGACAAACCACCGAGGCGCCTTAAAAGAAGATGGCCAAGAGACCTACCATAAATTAGACATTGGAGTGCTACCAATGGGTAGTTTCTTCACAGGACTAGTTTCTTCACACTACCATGTGTTCTAATCATATATCAAGCCTATTTACTTGTTGTGTTTGTACAGTTTCTAATAATAAATTTCTTTAAATAACTAAAAAACCATATTAATAAACAGATTCACAACAAAAAAATCTATCAGAATCTATAAGATAATAAATCTATAAGAAAAAAAAGGATAATAATCTCAGTAATAATTATTATAGTATTATTGGAAAACACAGCTTTATCAGTAATTGGAAATATTAATTAACTAACTACAAGATTCTACTTAATTAATTTATTGCATCGTTTATTATTTCATATTACAAAATTTAAAATCAATCCTTTAAACTAAATTCTGCTAGCGGTTAGTATAACTCAAGAATGAACATATTCTTGAAAAAGTAACTCACTTTCATAATCGTATGTCTTATATGTAGAAGTATAAATAAGTCGAAATCCGTCTGAAGAGTATGCGTTTAAAAAATTAGCAAATTAAGTAATTACCTATTAAATAATATTGTATATATTTTGCAAGAAAAACTACTTTAATGATAAATAAGTTAGCATACGTGCTCATATACTAATCATCTTTTCTCTTCAAAATATTTTACATCAGTTTTTTTTGTGTTTGTTGTCTTAAATTAAAAAATCTGTGAGTGGTTATTATTGCCCAAAATATCTTTAGAAGACGATTAACTTACCAATGATGATTAAAAAAATATAATAAAAATAAATAAATAAATTAATAAAATAATTATAATTGAATGAATGAATGAATAACTTTATTTGCTTTCGGGGTAATCCCCATAAAAATAGAGCTGGCTACATACAAAATATATTATACAAAATATACTTCAATAAAGAGTTAGCAAGATACTAATTCATTACGTTATAAGCTCTAGGTACAATAAACAATGATAAATTACAATAAAACCTATAACAAAACAACTCAGACAATATATGAATGATATAACATTTTAACATCTTATATGTAGAAGTATAAATAAGTCGAAATCCGTCTGAAGAGTATGCGTTTAAAAAATTAGCAAATTAAGTAATTACCTATTAAATAATATTGTATATATTTTGCAAAAAAACTACTTTAATGATAAATAAGTTTAATTAGTATATATAAGCTAAGATAAACACTACCATACAAAATAATGTTGAGCTAAAAAAAAAAAAAATGTATAACAGTACGTCTAGAGTAGTTCCCATTTTATATTAAAGCAATAAATACATACTGACAATCGTTATGGATATCAACCAGAACCTACGTTAATTTATACAGCATTTCCTGAAACCGATTGGATAGAACTGCCTTTACTCTTACTAAGAAAAATATTTATGAATAAAAAAAATTGAACAAGTCTTTTTTATATAATTGCTTGTCAAATAAGCCTCATTACATTGATCACCGCAAGTTACTGCTTTATCTGATTATTTGTTCTTTCTTTCCTTTTTTAGATTTACAGTTCTTCGAATTGATCTTGAGCTTTTTCATTTTTTTTTCTTTTTGTTTCTTATCTTTTGATGTATTCAACATTTTAGTCTCATCCTTGTTATAAATAAAATATTTTACAACACCTAATATAGTTCAGCTTACCAAATATCGTAAAATAGTTGAAGGTTTAGCTAGCCGACAATTACGACGTTTACTCCTACTATATTTATGACGGTATAACTCATGTTATATTATTAATATGATCAGAAATACTATATTTATGATACTCAAAAAAACACATACACATGAAATCTATAGTGTATAAATAATATATCCAGGGAATTCTGTTCTGTTCATGTCCAAGGAAGGTGTTATTACAGAATCTATTAATAAACTGGACTTTAAATTTTAATTATTGGAACCTTGTTTTTAATTATGATCTAGAAAGGAAAAACGTCATTTATTAAAACCTGATTGCACTTTGGAAAATATGCAAATTGGTTGTTTAGATGCCAAGTATCTTCAAGTCGAATCTTATCTTTTTTTTATTTATTTATGATTTGCATTTCTAATTATTTTAAGAATGAAGAATCATCTGACTTCGTTAAAGACATTATAAACATGTTTGAGGAAGTAGAGGCGGGGCGTTAAAATGAGCTTATAAGTTGATAACTTTTTGATATTACTCACACTTCTCATTTTACTTTTTATTGCTAATCATTGTGTTTACGGTTCCTATTAAATTATTATGTTTATTGTTCCTATTATTCTATTTTATTTTTATTGATTTCCTCTCAGAAAGCTGGATTTATAATTATAATTATTTCACTATTGAAATGGAAGAGTACCGGAGTACACGTATCTAGGAGTACCATTTTTCCGAAACAGGAATATTTTACAAAGCCACTTACTACTTCGAATCCAAAACTAAAACTGCAATAGGTTCTGTTATCGCACTTTGTGCAAAAACAAAACTAAGATCGTGGGAAAACAAAATTAAAATAAATAATGCAATAGCAATGAGTATCCTCTTTGATAATGTGCAAATATGGGGACTGTAGATTTCATGTGTATGTGTTTTTTCGAGTATCATAAATATAGTATTATTGATCATATTAATAATATAACATGAGTTATACCGTCATAAATATAGTAGGAGTAAACGTCGTAACTGTCGGCTAGCTAAACCTTCAACTATTTTACGATATTTGGTAAGCTGAACTATATTAGGTGTTGTAAAATATTTTATTTATAACAAGGATGAGACTAAAATGTTGAACACATCAAAAGATAAGAAGCAAAATGAAAAAGCTCAAGATCAATTCGAAGAACTGTAAATCTAAAAAAGGAAAGAAAGAAAAAATAATCAGATAAAGCAGTAACTTGCGGTGATCAATGTAATGGGGCTTATTTGACAAGCAATTATATAAAAAAGACTTGTTCAATTTTTTTTACTCATAAATATTTTTCTTAGTAAGAGTAAAGGCAGTTCTATCCAATCGGTTTCAGGAAATGCTGTATAAATTAACGTAGGTTATGGTTGATATCCATAACGATTGTCAGTATGTATTTATTGCTTTAATATAAAATGGGAACTATTCTAGACGTACTGTTTTATATATTTTTTTTTTTTTTAGCTCAACATTATTTTGTATGTTAGTGTTTATCTTAGCTTATATATACTAATTAAACTTATTTATCATTAAAGTAGTTTTTCGCAAAATATATACAATATTATTTAATAGGTAATTACTCAATTTGCTAATTTTTTAAACGCATACTCTTCAGACGGATTTCGACTTATTTATACTTCTACATATAAGACATACGATTATGAAAGTGAGTTAGGTTTTAAGAATATGTTCATTCTTGAGTTATACTAACCGCTAGCAGAATTTAGTTTAAAGGATTGATTTTAAATTTTGTAATATGAAATAATAAACGATGCAATAAATTAATTAAGTAGAATCTTGTAGTTAGTTAATTAATATTTCCAATTACTGATAAAGCTGTGTTTTCCAATAATATTATAATAATTATTACTGAGATTATTATCCTTTTTTTCTTATAGATTTATTATCTTATAGATTCTGATAGATTTTTTTGTTGTTCATCTGTTTATTAATATGGTTTTTATTTATTTAAAGAAATTTATTATTAGAAACTGTACAAACACAACAAGTAAATAGGCTTGATATATGATTAGAACACATGGTAGTGTGAAGAAACTAGTCCTTAATAAAATATAGGGATTTAAGCCCTGACAGACCATTTTTATCCAAATAAAACCTACATGATATTAAAGCCCATTAAATTTTACATCGATATAGCGAGTTTAATCAAAATCGTCGTAACCGTTTTCGAGAAAATCGAAAAAAGGTGCAAAATGCATGGTATAAAGTGCCTCTTCTGGTAAGCTCATTTTGATGAAAAAAGTTTTGTCACGTCTCGGGCGTATAGTTGTCTTAAATATGAAATTTCGGTTTCATAGGACTTACCGTTTCCGCCCGGGAGTTACCACACACACACACACACACACACACACACACACACACACGACACTCACACACACAGACCTTTTTGTGGGACTTGGTTATTTGGACTCAGGGGACCCTAAAACGTGTATTTCCGTTGAAAACTGGAATTCGAAAATTTTCACGATCGCAATACTTCCCCTTACTATATATAGTAAGTGAAAGTAAAAAATGATACTTGCAAGAAACCAAATTCCAGATTAAAGTTATTTTTCTATATTAGTCTAATATTTTTTAATCCTATAATCAGCTAACTCTGAACCAGGTTGCCCTCCTATGTGGAGGACAAAATAGAAGATAGAGATTCTTATCATTCTCTCCTTGCAAAGACTCTGGTATTGAAAACCTGGTTCTGAGGACTGTGTTTTATTAAAGCAATTTTTGAATCACGAAGAAGGAAATATTTAACCTAACCAGATTACTTTACAGACTAAGGAAGTGTGATAACCATAAATTTCTCTTGTTTGCCATTTACTGATCATAAACACTAAATGTATTTTTTGGTTAAGGTACTCACGTAAGTCGTTAATACATCAATAAAATAAGAAATCCATTAATTAATATTGGTCGTAACCCAAGGTTGCCATTAAGAAGGGAAAAGGTCTTGTGATTTCCTTAAAACTTCCTTTTAGTACTGGTGCAAGTTTTTATAATTTAAATGTTACGGTATATACACCCTTCCTCTATATTTGAATAAATGGATTTTTATTGTTTATAATATTCCTTGCAATTAAATTAAACATCATATAATAAATAAAGCTGTTCTCTGTTATTGTTGTATTTTATTCGTCAATGAACCTTAAAGGTTTTTCTTTTATGTAAAAACAATTTTAAAATAAATTCTTATCAATAAAACATTTATCTGGAAATTCGCTACACTCATAAAAGAACAAAACATATGTTGTTAAATTAAGTTAGTTTGTTTTAAGTTCTAAATTTTGTATTTTCAATTATTTTATGTGGAAGGTTTTTGTATAATTTTTCCTACAACCGTACTATAATCTATTTAATTTTATAAAATATTAGTAATTTAGGCTAACGAACATTTTGTAAATATGTAAGTAAAGTTTATTTTCTTCTTCTTTACCTGGAAATTAAGTTATCTTTAATTAAAACTAAAAGCCATCTCTCAAAGAATTATTTTTGAATAAGCAAATTCCAACGAGATAGAGGAACCAGAAAGTACGTTGTTAATATTGGGTTGTGTCACATGGAATGTCCGTTTTCAAGGTAAAGGATTTTTATTAAAAATACGATATGAAAACAAGATAATTTTATTCGAAGTATTTACCTTCTTTTTCTACATATCTTTCCCAACGTGATACCAACTTTTTTATCCCCGAACTGAAAAACTCTGAGCTTTGAAGTGAAACAAAATCTGAAAACGCACTTTTCACTTGATCATCATTTTCAAAACGTTTTCCCTTGACGAAGTTGTTTAAATTCCTGAACAGGTGGTAATCTGTTGGAGACAAGTCGGGAGAATATGGTGGGTGCGGAAGAACTTCGTAGCCCTGTTCTTTCATTTTTTGCACGGTATGTTTTGAAACATGGGGTCTTGCTGCCGCTCAGTGAGATCTTGAGGTAACCATGTATCGAGCTTTTTTACTTTCCCAATACACTTTAAATGTCTAGAAACGGTAGATGCACGTGCATTTAGTTGTGCTGAGAGGCCTTTAACTGTTTGGTAGGGGTTTCCTTCTACTGTATGTTTGAGGACATCGTTGTCTTCGCCGGGGCAAGTTTTCCAAGTCATGATCCCCAGCTGAAAACTTAGCAAACCAACGGCGAATGGTCCGTTCGTTAACACTCCCTTCCTAAAACGCCTTACAAAGATTTCTAGCGGCCTCAGCTGCTGAATGGCCGAGTTTAAACTCGTACAAAAATATTACTCGAAAATCGCGTGTTTCCATGTTCATATTTGGAGGTATACTAAAAAGTGGGTAATTGATTGGGAAACTAATGTTTATAATACAAAGGTAGAGGAATAGTAACTATTTACTTTTAATATGTTGTTAATATTCGGAAGAAAACAACAGAAACCTGCAAAATCCTTTATGTATTTCAGAAACTATAAAAACGGACATTTCATGTGAAACAACCCAATAATTTGGGTTGCTTAAATAACAATCTAATCCCTTGGTACAATCCCTATCTATCTAGCTCTCTATAACACTCCTCGTAGGTTGAATCAGCAGTGGCCCGGAGATCTCTTATGCCATTGGAGTGCTAACAATGACCAGTTTCTCTATTCATGTCCTGAGATATGTGGCTCTAGCCTGAATAAGAGACGCTGTGTTCTCCTGGCATTGTACCTCGATATCCCCTAGTGAGTGTTGTAGTTTGTTTAGGAGTTCCCAGTGGCAGTAAACGGTGATTGTTTATATGTCTGAACGTGACCCAGGCTGTTATTATCTTGTTAGTTATTTACTTTTTATTTATTCATCTTTGTAATTATTTATTTTATTTCTGTTTACTCTGTACATATAATAGAATGAAGGAGTTCTTATAACTCCCTATATAAGTACCCATGCCCAGAGTGTAGCAGATAGTATTATTTCCGAATGAATAAATTATTAAAAAATAATTAGGGTTAAAGATGATTATATTCTTATTTATTTTTTAACTAAGCCCTTTCCGATTGAAGCTAAATAAGATAGCAATATTTGCACTGGTGATATTTACTAATAAATTATCAAGTTAGAAAAAAATAATTTTGTCCTGATATTCAACTGACCCATATCACTTGGCCAAGAAGACCCTCTCCAGCACTGAAACCACTTTAATTTAAACGTTTACATTTATCCACTTTAACCGACTGGAAGGAGAGAGAGGGCTGGACAATTTAAACGCCTGGATTGAATGACTCACTTGTGATTACACGAGTTTGAAAGGTTTATACGACTCAATGACACTGCATTTAGCATTAAGTGGTCCAGCAGCCCTGAATCATTGCCAATTTAACAGTCGTGTTTAGCATGTTTACAATAGTGTTAGCATGAAAGCGTAGTTTAGGTCAACATAACCTTATAAGAGACGAGGTTAACCAACAATTGAACCTGTTAATTCTTAGGAAGGTGTCTTGTATCTAATCTGTTTATCTTGTTTTATAAAAGTAGGATTTAAAAAAAAAAAATCAAATAGAATATTTTGATGAGTACATTTATTAAGATTCTTATCTCAATTAACGGATTCAATAATCCTTTTTCTTGAAGATCTTAATTCCCATCTTAAAATTTCTTTCAAGAACATAAACAGGAAACAAATTTTGTTATCCTTATGATCCAAATTAATAAAAACAAAGCCTCTGAACTGAACAAAAAAAAAAAATAAGTCATTTCCTTGAATTATATGTATCTTTATATCACAGTATAACAATAATTTAAAAACTCTTTGGCATATGAGCAAACATTCAGAAAGAAATAATATTTGAAATTTTGCTCCAGACTGTTGCTTTTCTGTGAAACTGGGATCTATAAATACTGAATTCCTTCCGCAAAATATCATTATGAACGAACAGATCTATATTTGATGGTTTGGTAGTTTATTTATTTAACGTCACTTTAAGCTACTGTGGCTAATCGGACGATGCTACAGTGGGAGTCCTAAATTTTGCCTATCCAGGTTTAACTAGGATAGGGATTTCTAACGAGTACCTGATATGCACAGGCTCCGGACCACCTTTTTACGTCCCCTCCGAAGGAAGGCATAACCAAGGATTTTTTACTCCCATTAAAAATTCTAAGATCACCTGGGAATATTAGATGGTAATAAAAATGGGAATTTGATGGTAATAAAAATGGGAAAGATGTTTTTTTTTTTCAAATACTTGGAAAACGTAAATCTCATGCTTTATATCATGTAATGACCTTCTAGTACAAAAAAAATCTGGATTTCCGTTTTATGTTTAGTCCACTTTCTAAATTATTATGTCCTTTAGTCATTTAACTAGACAAATAGTATATTTCATTTGTACATATTTGTTATTCTAAAGGAACCCAGTCCCATAATTAAGTTATTTTGATAGTATTCTAAATTTATTTTGTTCATTTTTCAACCAAAAAATAAAATAATTGAATTTAAAAAAAAAATAGAGATTGTGTAATTGTTAGCACAATTATAATATTCAATGAAATCCAGAAGGCCTAGATGGAAACCCAGAGTGGGCTGAAAGTTGGCGAACCTGAAGGCTGTTCCGATCCAGTTATCAATGATCCGAAAGCGATTACCGCTCACCAAAGGAAATGTCCGCCAACCTAACCGGTTTTCTTATAAACAAACTCTCTTGGAGTGTAATTTCGTTCAATTTCATCTTAAACTTATCCGTAAAATTTTACCTTACCTAGCATTTTGGAGTAATTACTGATATAAATTACTCCAAAATGTTAGGTACAAGATTGTGTGGAGTATATGCTAAACGTTTTAACCAGTACCAAATTCCTATCAAAATTTCAAAGTATTTCCCTGCAGAAACAAAAGAAGTTAATCAATTATTTAAGGACTTCAACAATTTTTACAGAACTATAATCATGGGAAAGGATAATGCATTTCATAAGTCTCACGCGATTTTCCACAGCCTACATCATATTGATTCCTTCTTCCTGACCGGAAATCATCATAAAAAAACTCCTCTTCTAGGCTAAATATTATTTATTCGAACTTTGTGCGATTTCGAACATAGTAACAGTCAATTATTGTGAGTGGGATTTAAATATCAACATTGATATATATTTTTTTATAGCGCATGAAAACCTCGATGCTAGGAAAGTTAATTTTCGTAATCAATAGAAAAACATAAATAAATAATAAAAATATTTTTTTTAAATTAAATAAAAAGTGTGAACGCTTAAAACTTTCTTTCGTGATCCTCCTCTTTTAATATCTATATTACATACTTTCAACTCTTGCCCGCTTCAATATTAATACTTTTAGTCAAAAAGAACACCAATGGAATACAATTTTTAGATAATTTGCTCTTATTCTATTTTTTGTAAAATACAATTCATTTGAATGATATGTAATTTTTGAATTATAAGTCCAAAAGAATAGAGAAAATCTGAAGGTAACCAAGAAATCCACCCTTAAAAAAAAACATTTTTCAAGTAAATGTTCGGAACTCTAAAACTATAGAGATCGCTTTTCTGGCTTGTTGGGCCAAATCAGAATAAGAGAGGTGCTCTTAAATTATAAAGAAATCTAGAGTACTTCGTGAATAATGTTAAACACAGGTTAACAAATCCTAAGAAAATCCATGGTTTTCGTGATATTTGAAAAACGAGTATTAAGGTAATAACTATAATAATTAAGAGAATATTTGACCAGATCCAAAAAACCAAATTTTCACAATTTTGTCTGTAAAAATGATATGCTTTAACTCTAACAACGCTACAGCATGTCATTACTCATATCCAATTTTTGCAAATTAGTAGCCCCACACCGTGGGTAGAAATGAGATGTGCGATCTATATCACCGCCTCAGGTTTCGATGATGGAGGCACGGAATGCTGGACGGTCATGCACAGTTTCTCTTTAATTAACTAATTTCAGGCTTTAAACCGGGCTCGTAACAGTTCATGTTCTTCCATTCGACTTAGACTGTTCATCTCCGCAGTTTAATCTGGAAAATACCTAATGAGTTCGAGAAATCAAAGCCGGATCCTCAAGCTTCATAATTAGAAGCAAAACTACTGTAGTTATTTCAATTATCCTTATCTATTAATCAAACCTAATATATGTTTCGTAGCAATTGAAGAAGTTTATAAATGCAGATTTTTTTTTTCTTCATATGTTTATATTCACACCTGTCATGTGGTTGACAACCAGTGAATGGCATAATTTAATAAAGGTGATGTGGCGTGACAGGCATGGTAGAGAGAGGTTGTCCAGCAACAACTCTTCCTGGCGTGTCTTAATTGGCATTTATGTTAGGAGGTCCCTCATCCAACTTCTTTTCATCCTTCTGCAAGTGTTGTGAAGCATTATAGTAGTGGCCATGTTATGTATTAGTGAGTTGGTATATCCGTGTAAGTTATTGTGAAAACGTTTGTAGAGGGTCCTAATTTGTTCATTGGCTGTTGGCATGTGAAGGTATGTATGTAAAGTAGTGTTGCTAACGTACCATGGTGGGCTTGTAATAATTCTAAAAGTTTTAGATTGAAATATTGGGATTTTACGTATGTGGGTCTTTTTGGGAGTCCGGTATATTTGTGAAGTCAAAATAGTCTTCAGTAGGTAAATGTAAGTGTTCAGTTTATTTTTAAGTTTTGATTTTGAACGTATTGAGCGTAGTGATTATAAAAGTTTTAGTTTTTCGTTCAGCATTATAAGGTGTCTTAAGTGGTCTTTATTCCTCATACGCTTAATGAAGCATATTAAGAACATTAATAAGTAATGACTTTACCATACTTTTTAGTTCATATTAGGTACATTTAAACCATATAGAAATAGTAGTTTTAAATCAATGTTGTATATATACGACTATTCAATCCTTTAAAATACAAATATTTAAAAAATAGAGGAAATCAATTAATATTCAATTAATATCCGTTTATATTAATAGTCTTTGTTAAAAGCAATACCACTCTTCAAAACCCTGTTTTTTTCCAATTTACTGTTAATTACAGTAATTGTACTATATTTGTATGTTTAATTTGATTTTATCATATATTAAATTAACAATGTTAAAATTTTACATGGTCAATCTCTCCTATTTATCTCTTCTAGCCCTTCAATAACAATGTACTAACAACAGTAATATATATAAATATATATATATATATATATATATATATATATAGTACTTATATTTTTGATTTATCGAACAATAGAAGGTATTTGCTCTCTATGAATATGGATTTTGGCAAGGAATATTACGAAGAATCCGAAATATGCTCCGTAAAATATATAATCAAGAAATCATCTATATGTTTTGCAAATATTGCTTCGAATTCACTTGACAGTTTTTAAAGATTTTATTTCCAATAGAAATAATTCATGAAATAAAATTTCTTCGCATCCTCGTTATCTCCATATAATGTAATTCATACGAGTAAATATCCTAATTTTAATATTATATAAACACAAAGAAGAAAAGTAATTATTTATTTATTTGTTCAAGGTACTCATAAGTGTGAAAAGTAAGCCAATTAAAGAATAATTAATTAATTAAATAATATAATTAAATAATATCAAAATCACATTTATCATTCTAATATAACTTCTTTTTACCCTTCATAGTGTCAGAAGTTGTGACGTATTAGTTATGATTTCGCGAGGAGAATAATCACTAAGGATTTCAGGAAATATTGTAGCTCACTAAAAACGTACTAATTCGGATGAAAATGGATGAAGATAGTCACAAACCCGAATCCTACCATGTCATTTACCATCAGTTCAAGAACCGAAAATACCTATGCAATGTTTTTGTCTAATGCTTTTAAAATATAACAGACAAGAAAATAAAAGCTTGAATGTTATGAATTATAGTATACCGGTGTATCGTAAATTAAATTAAATTTTGTCATCTTAAATACGGAGGAATAAAAGAATATTAGTTTCAGAAGTAACTCTCATATTGAAAATGACGTATTCCCACTATTATGAAACGTTATATCAACTAGAATAATGTATTTATATAGTTTGATTTATATTACTTTAGTGGATTTATATTAAACCTGTGGCAATACAACCTGGTATTAGGATCAGTACTTGTGATAAGGAATTAAAATTTGTTAGCCAACGATTACGCAAGGTCAACAGTACCTTCAACTGAGCGGTTTTCCCCTACCAGTTTAATAGTAGATTTCTTCCTTTATAGAGGCCTAAGAAGCTCTCTGATGTATAAAATAACGGATTACGGAAGAAAAAAAAAGTTTTCAGTCACATTAACCTCTGGATCTGAATTATGAAAGTTTAGTATCATTTGTTAAATTGAGTACGAACGTTCTTTTATATATATATATATATATATATATATATATATATATATATATATATATATATATATATATTAATTTTTCTCCTTTCATACTATATAACAGAAGCGTTTTATAGTTATGGTTAAACAATTTTTCACATAGAGCTTGAATTTATTATTAATTAATCATTAAGAGCCGATCATTTTTCAAAAAACATATTTCTGAAATCTCCCGTCGTACTTTTTTCACCTTAAGCGACTGAATTCGTCACTCATTCCTGTATGAAACCCGAAAACTCCTCGTCACCGCACTAATGTCTTACTTCGACTACTGCTGTACTGTATACGGTGGTGTTTTTGGGGATAAAAATAAAACGTATAATTAATTGTTTAATTGTTAAACGTATAATTATCTGCCTACCCCGCTTATTTAATCGTCCCATTACCATTCAATCACAATGGAAATGTATCCTTTATTTGTTTTTTTATATGACTATTTTTAAATTGTGTTTGTTAACTTGATTCAGAAGCTCGTTTTCTATATATTGTAAATGTTATTTTAAAGGGGCTTGTCCTAGAATAATTAAGAATTTATTTAATAGAGCTTTTAATATTTTTAAAATGGCAAGTAAACGTTGAAGATTTAAAATTAATCATTCTGATTATGAATTAACAAGGTTGCAATACATTCATTATACTTTAAGACATTATTGTAAGCCACATATCTATATTAACTTTATGTGTTTAAGATAAAAGTTACAATATTTCTAAAAAATTATAAGAAACAAATCTCTTGGCTCATCCACTTCTCACTACGTTTCGCAAACAATATAAAACCGGCATGATTACCTTTTCATTACGGAATTACAGAATAGCGTGCTAATAATCATAAGGAAAAAGGGAAGGAAATTTTCACTAACATTACCAAAAGTGAAACCACTCTTCCGTAGCATTAAAGATCACTTTCTTCCTGCTGTTAAGGTTACCTGTGGTAGAAAAAATAAAAAAAACAATCAAAGAAGTAATAATGGTTGATATTAAATGTTTATCCCATCTATACGTTTGGTACATTGCTGTGTCTTAGTTTTGTCGTTAAATGGAACAGTTATTTTGTTTATATCCCTGAAGATTTTCCTTAGTTTTTCGATTTGTAAACGATTGGTTGTGTATGTGAAATCACAAACAAATAAAATAATTGAGATTTATTTCAAGTCATCTTCGTAGCGTACAAGTTTATACCTTCTAATCAGAAATAAAATACCACAATTGATTTTCGTTGATAGAATGAAGTGATGACACGACAGCTGACGAGGTCTATCAGCTACCGGAGAAATGTAAACCGGGCCCTTGAGTTCACTAACATCGGCCCGATGCCTATCTACGATGGATACGATACCACCGATTGCACACAACCAGCCAGATACACGACCTACGTCAGCCTTGATCTGCATTGATGGGTGATGTAGATCGCTGTTGACGAAATCTTCATCTCAGCCAATGACCATTCAAAGAAGTTTCCTCGAAAAGTCCCAACTTTCATTTTCTAGGGTTGTTAGAAAATTTAAAATTATTAACATTAAAAATGCCTTGCTGGAATCATCATACGGGACTGAAACGTAAAAAACTGCTCCACGTTTTCGGCTACTTCGATAGTTACTCGAAAAACGCTCAAATCACTTTACTACAAAATGATCATCTATATGACTATCATAAGTCCAATCTGGACCTACGGAATTGAGCTTTGTGGCTCTACTAAACCATCGAATTCCTCTGGAATCCAATCTTTACAATCGAAAATTCATTGAAAAATCCTTATCGCTCCCTATTATGTCCCGAATTAACTCATATATATAATTAAAAACAAGTATCTCTTCTGTCCATGACTTTATTCTCATTTTAACCCACAAGTACTATCCTAGTACCATCTTTGATTCCTGGGGGCTCTGAAAAGAAGATGTCCTCAAGACCTTCTTGTTTAGATTACCTAGAGTGCTGCAATTGGACAGTCTCTCTACTTTTTTTTTTCATGTGATATCAAATAAAGTTGTGTTTTATATATATATATATATATATATATATATATATATATATATATATATATATATAAAATAACCATGAGAAAACCACCTTTAAAAAAAATATTCTTGAAGCGATATGCGAAAAAAATCATCATATAACGACCAACAATAGATCCGGTAATAGGATGAGCAACATCAGCCAGACGTCTTCGAAACATGAATAATTTATAGTTTATAGCGAACTACTCCCTACTTTACTCCCTTAATTGACATATAAAGTAAACTGATAGAATGGAGTTAAAAAACAGTATGGAAGAAGTATCACATCCAATAGAAGGTTTTACAACACAAAATTATGATTGTGACGTATATAAGATGTTATATGTTCTTTATAACTATTGGTCTTGGCTAAGAGATTGTTTGTAAAAAAAGCGAAACTCATCAATCATGCCCCTTTAGGTCACGAATGAATAGAAAATTTGCTTCGAAATTAGGAAACTTCATGGGAAAAGGTCAAATTAAGCTTTTATAAAATATTCACATATTATTTTTTTTAAACAGATCGAAGTCTGAAGAATTTCCTAAATAATGCGATAAAGATAAGTAAAGTGTCATGGAGTAAATAATGTGAAGGATCTTATACCTTGTCCACTTAAAAAAGTTATATCATGCCTCTCATACTATGTAATTTCGCATGCCAAATAATAAGATCTCTATCTATAAAACTCATTAAACAAGAGAATTACAGAAAGTAATTTTCTTTTTCTACCTCCTTATATAAATATATATATATATGTATAAAAGACATAAAAAAGTTATTTATCTCGACCTTCATAAACAAGAACAAATCTCGCAATCAAACTACACCACGTGTGTCTAAGTAATAAGTGCCACAGCCTAAGTTCTTACATATTGAACCATTACCCTGATACCCTACCAACTTCATGATAATTATTTGTATTTATCAAGTTTTTTTTCTATTCTGATGACATATATTTTAGCTTTAAATTGCGACAAAGATAAAAGTTCTATATGAGATATGAATAGAGAGGAAGTAAAGATAAATTAAATATCATATTTATGAGTATAACTACAGCTCCAATTACATTAATTTAAATCCGAAATTGATGAAATTGATACTCTGTCGTTTGCTTACTCCAGAGGTTCGACAATGATAATACCATCACATATTATGTTCGAACCTCTAGATCGAACCCAATAAATTTGTTCTGCAAGACGATTTGTTGACGATCTTTGGTAAACCTCAGCTTGTATTCTCCCACCCACAAATAAACGTTTTCGAGGTAAGAGGTATCTTCTTGTTTTAAATAAAACAATTTTTTTATTGAAATTTACAACTGAATTAGTAAACACATCAATTAAATTAGCTAACATTATCTATAGATAATATAAATGAAAAGACATGATGATAATATTCCCATTGGCAGCATTCCACTACATAATCTAAAACAGAAGGTCTCGAGCCCATCTTCTTTTCAGACGCCCAGGAGGAAAATAAAAAAATTAAAATTAAATGAAAGAATGTCACCTAACTTCAAACCGAAACGGACTTAACACTTAACCATACGATTTAGGAGGGTGACTTGGCTGATCATTTTAGCGCGCGTTACTTTAAACGTTGCCTAACAACCGAAGAGGACCATAATTTGAAACCAAATAATAACGAGTTCGAGTCTCGGTGCTTGGGGTCTTTTATCTCAGTATTTATCCCCCTCCCCCTCCTCTGGCCCGAGAAACCCCGTATAGCCTTCAAAGGCGAGATAGGGGTGAACATAAAAAAAATTAAATAAATACATTTAAAAAAACATACGATTAGTGTAGATATACACTCGGTTCATTTAATTTTTTAAACTCGCTGTATCAATCAGATATTCAACCAAATGTATGATTTTATAATCTTAAAAGTATTGAGTAAATTGTGTAAGTACATAAGTAAATTCAAAAATCATTTTCCCCTCCACGCTCCATCCTTGGATTTTTTTTTCCATTTGATTCCGAAACCGGATTACCTACAAAATTTGTGGCAAAACTAACAATTAAGAAGTTACAAGTATTTTTAATCACAAAAAAGTTTGCATTTGATTTAGTTGAATTAATTATTGGAGTCCTTTTATATTTGAAAATGTGATGGCGTAATGATGAAAGAGGAATAGATGGGAAAATTGAGTAATAATTAAACTTAAATCAAATCTATATTGAAGGCAGTTTATGATAAATTTCAAAATTTAATTTTTAATTTTTATAAATACTGATTAATATGAGTAATTGTTTCACAATTAACAGAATAATATGTGTTGATAATTTAAGGTAAAAGTCAAGAACTTACATGTAATTGGAGACTGTAATTATACTTCGCCATGTTTTATTAAAATGCACAACGTTTCACACGCTTCAAAACGCTATTGTGAAATCCTCAGGTGAAAAAAAAAAAATCTTTATCTGAAAGTACTCGATTATGATTTCTTTAATATAAACATTCTCAGAATATATGACATTTAAAAATTCATACAAAATAAAAAATAAAGATAAATAATAAAATCTTATAAAATTATGACCTATGATTAAAAATAACGTTAAAATATTTTAAAAACTAACATAAAATACAACTTTACTTTTTAATAAAAAGTGCCCTTCGTCATAAACCTATGGCATCCTGCCTACAGTATCCTTTAATAATATTCCGCTTGTCCTAGTTGAACGGATCCGCTACACAGGACTCCTACTTGACAAAAGTCTAACATAGAATCCGCATACTAACTAAAAACTGCGCGCCGCTTTCGGTTACTTCAACCGCTTTCTTCCTTTGATATCAAGAAATTTGAAGGTGAACGAATGTAAATATGATTTTGAAGAGGATGGGGGCAAGGTATGCAACAATGAATGAATAATAATTTTTATTCTTGGACATTTCGTTCCCCAAGATTAATATACAGTGGACAGAGGAAGTCCAATTTGTCTGGCTTCATTTAATACATAATTATTTAGTCAGACAGCAAAGTATTTAAATTTATTATTAATAAAAGATACAAATAGAAACAGATAACAACATCGAATAAGTTTAGTTAAGTATAACCAAAGTCAAAATTTATCACATATATGCGGAAGATTGATTTTGGAGGAGGTGGATAAATAATTGGTTTTTGAAAGTGGTTAGGGATGACACTATAAGAAGGGGATGGGTAAGAAGTTCCAAAGTGTGGTAGCACGGATGATAAAGGACTTTTCAGAGGATGCTGTTCTATGGAGGGTAGGTATGGATCGGTAGATTGAGATCTTGTAATTAGGGTGTTCGAGGAAGAGCGCGGAGTAAGGAGGTTAAAGATATAGGAAAGTTTTCTGGCTCGCAAGGATTGGAATAGGAAGATGTCAAGTAGGTATTTTCTTCGGGATTCGGGATAGAGCTATCTTCGATCAGAATACCGATGAGAGACGTGTGACTGTCTGGAGAGGCCGTACATAAATCTTACTTAAACCTATTCAGTAATCTTTTTAGCCTCATCTCACTTTGGCCACTGAGCCCCCTATGTACTAGGCATCTATATTCAAAAGAGTAGGCATCTTCTAGGAAAAGAGTAACGGAAACTTAGGAGCTGTTAGAGGATAGAGATGGATTTTCTGGTAATTTGGGAAATATGGTTCCTCCACGTTAAGTTTTGATGAAATATAACTCCTAGATTTTTTATGGCGATTTGGAATTGGATAGAATTGTTATTGAGAAAGGTTAATGGGTAGTAAGGAAGTGAATGGAGGGAAGGTGTTGAGCCAATAAGCATTTTATATGTTGAATGGTGTTTATATATTCGTTACCTGTTTTTCGAAATCATTGGAACTAATTTTGTCTTGAAATTATTTTGGCACTCGTTATTTTGATAAGGAGCTGCAGAAGTATACACAGATACACAGCCACTGAATACAGATATTAAGATTATCCAAGGGCAAGGTCACTGCCAGTGATGAGCACAATACAATGACTGCCAATGAAGGATTTTTCGAGGCTGTCCGAAGATATTCGTATGTGTCTGTGTGTATGATCTCTCATTATAATATTAAGTGAAATAAAAATTATTTTGTGTTATGATTAATTAATTAATTTTATTATTTGACTAGTGAACCTGCCTCTATTCAACATTATATTTGATCATCAGCAGAAATGAAAAACATGAATAAAAATATCTTTGTTATTTTAAAGTGAAGCAAAGACCACGGAAAATAGAATTGTGTACATATGTATTCACAAACTACAGAAATAACAACCGTCCTATATTATTTTATATTTAAAATGAATTACATTTCAAAAGTTAAATTAACTACTTATATTCCAGGAATAATGTTTAGATGATTTATTTACAGAAAATTTATTTTTCCCGTTCAAAGAAAAACTAAATTGCAATGTATTCTACTTATAAACCTTCAGCAAAGTATGGCCTTAATGATGGTGAAAACTGTATCAAAATCCGTTTTGTGATTTAAATGGAGTTAGGGGAAACCAAAATCGCGTTATCATTTATATATATATATATATATATATATATATATATATATATATATATATATATATACATACATACACACAGAGAGAGATTGAAATTTCATACAAGCTTGCAATAACATTATATTAACCCGTAGGATTTATTTTATTGAATATTATCTTTTCTGAATTCTTGCGCTTTATAACGGTATATTACACGCTTATGTTACTACTAATCTATACTAATATTATAAAGCTGAAGATTCTGTTTCTTTGTTTGAACGCGCTAGTCAAAAACGGGGTAAATTAACCTCGCATCCCAATGATTCCAAACGGTTTACCTTTTAATTTTATTTCCTGTTAATTTATCTTTTGCCGTAACAATTAATAAATTACAGGGGCAAACATTTAAATTAAACACGTAGGAATCGATTTACATCAAGATCGGATTACGGACAAAATCAGTATGTTCTTCTGCCGCAAGAAAATAAAACAAAAAAAAAATCATTTACGCAGATGTACTTTAAAACATATTATTTTAAAAACTTCTTAATAGCGATAATAATAACAGAAATTGTCAATGACGAAGTAGCTGGCAACAGCTAGTATTTCAGAAATAATTTTTTGACGACTTTGTTACAGAAAGTTTATTTTTCATTTTTAATCATATGCTAAATTGCAATGTATTTAACCTATAAACCATAAGAAAATAATGACCTTAATCATGGTGAAAACTGTATCAAAATCTGTCTGTTAGCGGAAACCAAAGTCGCGTTATCATTTTATATATACAGAGAAGAGTGAACGTGTAAACAACGGAAGCGTTATTTTTTCGTACAAGTTTACAATCATTGTGTAGTATCAGACAGCAGAATGAGACTGCCTCTGAAATATGTACTGTTGGTTCAAATAAAAGTTTAAAGAATACTTACACAAAGGAAAAGGGAGAAATGAAATCTTCAATTATATATGTTTTTAGCTAGTTTACCATGTTTCAAACATCGCATGGATAAAAAATTAAACCGCTCTAAAATAAAAAAATAAAAAGATCATAAAAAAACCGGGATCAAGGCTGCACATTATAGAGAAATCGCTTTCATAATTTTTAATGACTGTTATTATATACGATTTACAACTCTCGTAGTTTAAAAGTTACAATAATACAAAATGATATCTGCAAAATGTCTTTGTTAACTACTTCATGACTTTTTAATTCTTTTCCAAACTAATTCGTTTCTTTGTTTATTTATCTAACGTCACTTTATGCTTCTGTCGGACTATGCTACAGTGGGAGTCCTAAATTTTGCCAATCTAGGTTTAATTAGGATAAAAATGTTTAACGAGTACAGGTTCCGGAAAACTATTTTACGTCTCCACTTAAGAACGGTATAACCAAAGATTTTTCACTACCTTAAAAAACCCAATGCTCTCTACCAGGTTTAAACTTGCGACCTTGGACTTAAAAGGATTTTATACTAGTCAGTACACCACAAGTGACCTCCCAAAATATTTTTAACGTATTTACACATCGCATTCGAAAGATCTATCTTTGCCAAGATGTTGACAATAAGATATTAATAGGTTGTTCACATATTAACGGTGAACCAGATTTAATCATCTATTATAGATTTCATTGGAGGTATTAATTATTATGTAATCAGAATTTTCTATCGTTTGATCTATTCTAACCAGAGTGTGAAAGTCGAGATTTGTTATGTTGGACCTCCATTGAATAAATTTCAACCGAACTCGAACAAACTCAATAATTGGATAATATATTTTTTTTCTCTTCATATCTATATTCACGTCTGTCAGAATGTATCTGACAATCAGCAAATGCGCTGTAAAAATTGAGATCAGGCATGGTAGGCGTGGGGAAGGAAAGTGCCCAGCAGCACCTCTTCCTAGGCTTTAATTTTAATATAATAATAGAAAGTATCGCGAACGTGAAAATTATCAAATTCCAGTTTTCAATGGAAATACGCATTTTAAGATCCTCTGAGTTCATTACATTATTATGTTGTTAAAACTGTTCAGTTTTCGCTCTCATATAAATTATTATGTTTAAACAATATACATCATTGTATACTTAATTTGTTATTTCTTTGTTTGTTTTAATTTTAATTGCTTAATTTTTGTATAATAATTTAGTTTTTATCGCTAACTGATGTCACTTATTATCAATATACAATCAAGATAATGACCTATAAGAGGTACTTATAATAAATAAGAGATAATTTATACTTTCTGTTTTACTGGTTCAAGTTCATAATGAATATCCATCCAATCAAGGTGCTTTGTATACTTGTTTATTCCAGTATATAACTTTGAGATTTCCAGAGATGTATATATATATATATATATATATATATATATATATATATATATATATATATATATATATCACATATATTTTTTTACCGCTATATTTCAGTCGAAATTTAGACCTCTTATTATTTTTTTTTTTTTTCGTATCACTCCCTTCTTAAGAAATTAATTGTAGACGATGTCATGATGAGCCAAAAAAAAATTATAACACCAAAGAAGTAGATGCTGGGGCTGATAAATTTCTTCCAAACACTTTATTTATCATTTTACCATCGAATTAACGTTTCGGGATCTCACTCCCATCATCGGGACTCTGTTTTTTTATTTCTGAATAATTCATTTCTGTTCTTCCAAACTTTGTCAGTCATATATATATATATACAAAAAAAAAAAAAACAGTTAAAAAATAGTCAGTACATTAAATAAATCATATCTACCATACCATAAGCAATTCTTTTCACTAAACGTCACCCTCAAATCAACCACCAAATCATGGATAAATTCAGCTTCATCCATTGTCAAAATCCGTACATACCCAGGCCTAACATTTGATAAATCTCTTACTTTCACAGAACCATATCAATAGAAAAATCGATAAAGCAAAAAATTAATATATAAAATGTTCCCATACTTCAAAAAAAATCCCATCTCAGCTCTCGTAACAAATTGACAATATTAAAATCAGTTATACGCCCGTTAATTACGTACGCCTCGCCTGTCTAGAGCTCAACCTGCTTGACTAATTATCAAAAACTTGAAAGAATTCAAAATCTATCAATGCGGATAATTAACAATTACTCCCTCAATACTAAAATATACATCTATGTTCCACGACTTGCAGCTTCCAACAGTTTAACAATTTTGTCCACACTCAAACAGCTTCAGACGTCTGTAAAACACTCAGTCTCCAAAAATCCATTAATAAAGGGAATCGGTAATTATAAAAAACTTCACTGAAACGCCACACTCATAAAAGAACTAAACATGTGTTGTTAACTTAAGTTAATTTGTTTTAATTTCTAAGTTTTATATTTTCAATTATTTTATCTGTTTTTTTTATGTGTTGGTGTTTTGTATAAATTTTCCTACTACCATAGTAATATCAATTCAATTTTACCACAAATTTAGTCATTAGATTAATCGATATAATTACCAAACCGACAAAACATTTTGATGATTGTTAGGATGTCTCATCCGAAATCATCTGTAAATATTTTGTCAATTTGTAAATATGTAAATAAAGTTTATTTTCTTTCTCTTATCCACCATACCTTAAACCATAATACCAAATACCTTAGTATTTTTGTCACGGTTTGCATCAGTGTTCTATCTATCTAAGATGGAATGTGTAACGTACTCCAAAAGATTAATGTTTTGTTTAGAGCCAATGAGAGATCGAACCCGCAGCCCTGATGATATGAGGGACCCCGACGTGAGTTAACAGCTGGCCGATAAGTGTTAATCAGAGCGGATCTGTTATCAGCCCATTGACCAGATGACTATCTCGGACCGTTGTGCCAGAGCCCGATTGCAGGGAGGCAGGCAGGTACACGACCTAGGGGGGCCTTGAACTGCATTGGTGCTTGCTGGAGGTCGCGGTTGATGACATCCATTCCCAGCAATCTTCCCATCAGCTTCACGTGGACAGTCACGGGTCAGCTATCAATACCAATCAGCCACGCACGTTGTACCGTTAGGCTGTTTGGACAACACTCAAGCATTATCAACAATTATCATGAACCCGAGATGATTGTGTTTACAAACAAGCTTTAATCATTCAAAAACACCAAGATGAGATTTTCAAAAGCAGTAAACGGTATTTAGGTCAGCGTATTGAGTCCTCATTAACTCATGGAAATGTGCTTGTTTGTTCAACTTTAAGGTCAAGTCAAAGGTAAATCCAGAAACTGTTTTGGAGGGGAGGGAAAGGAGGCGATTAACTTACTTATAGACTCAAATTACGCCAAAGGATGGGTTATCTATTGGTTATATTCTATTTACTGTATATTATATATAGGGGAGGGGTGGCTGAGTTAGTTACAACTACTGAGTTAGTTAGCAACTACAGAGGAACAAAAATTAAAAACCAAATAATCTCGAGCTTGAGTCTCGGTGCTAGGAGGATTTTATCTCAGCATTTATCCCTCGCCCATCACCTCCTGGCCCGAAAAAAACCGTTAAGGCGAGGTAGGGGTGAACAAAAAGAAGAAAAAAAATTATCATAATAATTTAGTTAAGCGAAAAAGTATGAACTCCAAGAAATATAATTTAACTCAACCGCCTTTTTTTTACTAATTTTGGAAAGACACCTCATAAATGCTGATTTATTAGGATTATAAAATGGTTTTTATTCTGGTAAAGGGTCCCTTAAGAACATCGGATACTGACAATTAAGATATACAATATGTCTGGTCAAAAAAGCAAAGCATCATAACTAATTCTTATTTACAATAATATAAGAGGAAAACAAATAATTAAAGATACGATGAAACGTAAGAGTTAAATAAAAAAATAACAGCTGACAAATAAACGTGTTGAACTAAACTAAAAATGAATCAATTGATTAACTCAGTTAAATTTGAAAAATAAATTATATATTCAGCCTGATTTTTTATTAAAATATCAGCATAGTTGAGTGTCTGCTTGGGAAGGCAAAAAAAGGTATTGGAACGGCTAGTACTTGGTACATGGCGGATATGAGTTGGTAGGAAATTCCAGGTGTTGTAGCGCGGAAGAGAAAGGAATGTTCAATGCTACTAATGACTCAATGTAACTAGTGATTTACGTGTATCGATACTATAAGGAATCATTTACCTATTTTAAGTATTCCGGTGTGATTGCCATTATTTTAAGTGGCTTTGTTTTTTTAATACATTCCTTGTTGAACTAGATGAAAGGACGTACTTTCCATAGCCTTATCTCCTTTAAAAGACCGTGTCGGAAGTAACAGTCTGTGAAGCAGTACTTTATAAGTTCTTAACTTGATCGCTATTCGGGAGAATGTTACACATCCCTAAATTGCAGAGGGTCACACTGCAAAAGAATGAAGAGTGGGATCATTTAATGATCGTACGGAAACAAAAATAACAACCTGAAGGTTTCGCATGAAACTGCGTCGATAATGATCTCTCAATTGATTGCTTAAAGTCAGGTCAAATTTAGGTCTTCACGAAGTCTCATGGATCTATTTACCACGTGATGATACATGACCTGTGACAAAACTTTAAAGGATTTAAATTTACTAGACAATATGTGATTTCTTATTACCATTATATTCAGAAAAACGTAAGTATAAAAGTTCACTGGAGCTTTTACGATTTTGAGTTATTTTTTAAATAAATCGTACTTATAAATTATCCCCATTTTTCTGTATTTTTATTTTTTATTTTTTAGAAGAAATTATAAATTCAATCTGAGAAAAACAAAAAATAAAAGTATAATGATGCCCCTATCATTGAATAAATCTGCGATAAATTGTCTTACTGTCTATTTGAACAGCATATATATATCACATGAAACTCTTAAAAATAAATATTTTTCGTTCATTTGTAAGTCAAAATCAGAGGTTCCACAAAAAAAAAAAAAATAAAAAATAACATATTATTATTTTTATGATTCTTTATTAACTTTTGCGGTTAAACTGAGATAACTCGTTAACTTCCTCACCTCAAAGAATAGTGAGATCGCGTGCATATAATTACAAAGAAAAAAATTGGAATAATTAAATTCAAGAATAAATGAAGTAGAGACGACTTCTTGATTCAACCAATATTTCCATTCGTTAATAATAGTATTAACTTATTTATTTAGGTATATATATAATATATAATATATATATATATATATATTTCTTTTTTTTTAAACCTCAATATCCGCAACGTTTACTGGTGATAATGACAAAAATCAAATGTCACGTAGATTAATGACTAATTTTAATGCTACTCGATTCAACAAAATTTATAATTTTTCTAATAATTCATTAATTATAACATTTTATTTATTTAATAAAACCAATATACTTCTTCATTAATAAATAATATTTTGTATTTACCGCACGTTCGGTACAACTACGGAGTCGTAGAGGTTATGCGGTATTATAAACAACCAGCGCCTGTCAGGCTCAAGAAAAACCGTTGTTTTATTTTTTATTTTGAGCGTTGAAAGAATTTTTAATACATTTAGTATGTTGACAGATGTCAGCTACACTATACCATTCTATAAACATCACTTCTAAATCCAGTCGATGCGATTTACGATAATAGTAGAGCTTAGCAATTGTGTCTCCGTTATAAATCAAATATTCGCGTATTAACCATACATTATTTGGCTTTACAAGTGCCTCGGCCGAATATATTTAGTGGTGTGTTTGTATACAATCTTAGAAGTTTCAAAATAAAACTAAATAGGATTAGATATAAAAGTAACGGATATTTGCGTTGTTTTCTTAGTAAAATGTCCATTATCGGAAAATCATTTTAAATAACCTTACTGAAATATATTTGGTAAACCTTGGGTTGTTACAAAAATCACTTTCACATTTCACACATAAACTGAATTTCGTGTCCGATTTGTTGGATTTTAGTAATTCTCAGCGTACAATATTTCGCGGATTATAGTTTCGGTTTTTAGAGCTTGGTCTAGCATATACTATCTCGGATTATCTCTAATAAGTAACTTCGTTATTTATAGAACGATTTAGTCCAACTGTAATTGAACAAAAATTTACTGTCAGTAGAATGCATCTTAAAATTAAAACGATGATTTGCAATAGGTGCTGTATTCATTTTAGAAATTATTCAGTATGGATCGATGTACTTGATTAGTCGTGTATTGAAATATAAAATTGTTTATATGATATATTACTAACTTTTTATATTTAGTTTTTTACGTTATTAAAGGAAATGTTTTATTATGCTTTGGAATAAACTTAAATATGATCATCGTACTTATTGGTAACGCTAACTCGCTTTTCAAGGACTTTTGTGAAATTTGGATAGAGTCGGATGAGGGATTTATATGTTATATAAATTCATATAAATTTGGGGGTCTTTTTATTGTTTAAATTTGGGGGTCCTTTTAACTGATTGGATAAAGGGGTCTGCGAAATTTTTTGTTGGTAACCACTGATTTAAATGGTTACTGTTTTATTATCATATTTTCTAAACATCATTCAATATTTTTCAAAAAATCCTTAATTTTCAAATTATGTCATAGAGTAAAATTAGTATTCAAGATTTTCTCCGACCATACGTAGATGATTAGACCAGAAATGGAAAAGAACATGACCACAAGATTTTTTTAACATTGAACTGTCGTTACAGTGCTTCGGTTCTTTTCTTCAGCTTGTAAATTTCACATCATAATAATAAGTATCATTAATTAATAAGTACTAATACGTTTAATAAGTATCAAGCGTATCTGTTTGTTCTATCATTTACGTAGTGATCAGTCCAGAAATGGATTCATGAATGTATGAATATTATGAAAAGAACATGACCACCAGATTTTTTTAATATTGAACTGTCGTTACAGTGCTTCGGTTCTTTTCTTCAGCTTGTAAATTTCACGTCATAATAATAAGTATCAAGTGTATCTGTTTTTACTGTCATTTACTGTAGAAATTTCTTATGCCTTCTACCCATTGTTGATTTATAACTTATCACATTACTTTCCTATTTACTTTTCTTTAACCTCTTTTAAAAACAAATCATTTCGTCATCTCCTTTGCAATCAATCTTCCGAATAACTCTGTATAAAAGTAAAAATAATGGCCATATTTCACTCTAAAATGAGGAACACTACAAATATGTAAACACAAACAATTTTTTCCTCTTTCTTTTTTATTTTTGATATTAGTGTGAGGTACAATTATAGTATCTCTGCAAACTCATGTGCTTAATACTACATATATAGTCATATGTGTATGTACTATTGTCGTTATATTTACTACTTCATAAATAATGTAAATAGTAGTTGTATATCGTTCAAGTAATCGTATTTACTACTTTTATAAATAATATAAGGTTATAAGTTTGTTGTTGTAATGTTTTTTATTTTTATGCCAGACAGAATACTCAGTTTTTGTACTTTACGGTTATTCTTAGAGGACTGAAGGTCCAAGAATAAAATTTACTTCTCTTTATTTATTTCTTCTTTCTTTCTCCAGTATGTACAGTACAGTATTAATGTTGGGAGACGCCTTATACGAATTAATAGATAATACTATTAGAGATATTAATAGATAATATTATTAGAGACCTTTCATGAAGATTAATAAGAACAGAATATCTGAACATAATTCTGTGTTAGTACAGAAACTTTGTGTAGAACATTCCTAATTGGAGGGATGTTGCAGTGTGCAATGTTGAGTAGGTTTACGGTGTACAAACATTGGACATTCCACCAATTCAAACAGAAGGGAAATCGGTGTAAAAACTTTGGATATTCCTCCAATCGGACAGTTAGCAAACATCCTACTTAGCCTAACCGCATGCTTAAGAGACTACCATTATCATTCATGTAATTCTATATCTGACCCATCAGTCAACGTCCCTTTCCTCTACCAACGCCCTAATGAATCACGTTATCGACTTCTCGGAACACTTGAAAAAAAAAATATATGATCACGTCTCGTGAAATTTATCTTGTCAGGAAAAATAAAAGTTTGGTTAAGGCCATCTGGTTAGGGTGGTCTAGTTTCCTCGAACTTTCGATTTTCAATCATCTCTTAGTAACTGGATATAATTTATAAACAAACACATTAAAATGCATGATAACATTTACAAGGTTATTTGCGAGTTCTCTTTAAGGGCAAATTTCGTTTGTTGAATATACAGTTTGAACATTTGTTTTGAACTAAATCCTTTAAAAATAATATAATTAACAATAAAACACGAACCATGCTTAGATAAGACCCAGTTCATATTCATTTAATTAAACTTCCAGTGTATTACAAAAAACCCATTTACATCACTGTTATCAGACCTATTTGGACATAAGGAATCGAGCTTTTGGGCTCTACTAAACCATCTAATTACTCCCGCATCCAATCCTTACAATCCAAAATCCTTTGCAAATTCCTGAATGCCCTTCATTTTGTCACTAATCAACTCCTCCATAATGGCCTACACATCCCATTAGTTTCAGACATGCCCCTTGATAAATAAACCTCTTTTCATTCTCTCTGCCTACACAAACCCACTTGTCCGTAATTTATCTTCCTTAGATATCCCTGATAACACTCCGAGGCGATTGAAAAGAAGGTGGCCTCGGGACCTACTGCCTTAAAATAGTTAGCGAAGTGCTACCACTAGGTAGTTCTTTCTCAAGACATTTTCATGACTTTTCTTTATACTGCATATTTACTCATTGTGTTGTTTAATACAGTTGTAAATTACAATAAATAATTTAAAAAAATTGAATAAGGGTAGAAGAAAAAATATATATGTCAAATATTTATTTAAGCTATTGTCTAAATTAATTGTACGTTTCAGGCACGAACAAGATGAATTTAGTAGTCAAAAGTAGTTCATAGCGTTGCAAATATTAAAACACGATTGAGTCTTTACCGTAGTTCTATTAATGTCTTTATTAATCAGCCATCGCACTTCGAACCAACACCACTTCGTTAAGTTCATGGTACATAATAATTAAAACGCACCCGGAAAAAAATTTAAGGTTGTAGATAGTATCTAATTTAATATTTGGGTACTCACAACGTGTGCTATAGCTGCTATTGTGCTATGTGCTAAACTATCAATTTTACAGGAAATACTGAAGTAGAAACTCGACGGGTTTCAGCAATATAAAGGTTGTATAATAGCTTAATTGTGCTAATATTTTCGTCGTTACTTACGAGTAAATGTTAATGAGTTAGGAGAAAAATTAAAAATAACCATGTTAATTAAAAATTAATATAAAGTTAATCAGTTATAAACAATTAAAAAAATTCTTAGATATTCTATTGTATTTCGGTAAATCATGTTTTAAACACATATTTACATGTCTGAGTCGTTATTCACGATTCCTTTTTGCATACGTTTCCGGACACAATGCACAAATGACTCATGTGTGCGCTTATTCTATGCACATTCACTACATGCCTGACCTTCAATGATGAGTTCTAGAGATAAAAAGGTTGACTGAATTCTAATGCACATCCTGGGAAAGGATATATTTCATGAAATGATTTTAGTCAAAGATGCTGATTTATATCAGATTATTAAAAATATTGAAGGGTTATAGTTCAATTTTTTAGTGAAATAAAACAATTTTATGTAAATGTATGTAAAACAATTTTTTTCATACTTACAATGCTGCATAAACAAAATAATACAAAAACTTCTTCAACGGCAAAATAATTATACTAATATTAATATAAATAATTAACTACTATTAATATTTAACAAAAACAATTTCCTCCACATTAACAAACAATAATTGGTGTCACGAGTGGTGTAGTGGTGAGCATAACAGCCGTCTAGACCTGAGGTCGCGGGTTCAATTCTGGTATCCACACTATGATTTTTAATGGGAATAAAAAATTTGTTGGTTATACAGTCCATCTGAGGGGACGTAAAATGGTGGGCTCGAGCCTATGCTGATACTCTCTGATACACATTAAAAATACCTATCCTGATTAAACCTTCCTAGGCACAATTTTTTACGGAGTTAAATGAATAAAAAACCCAATTATCATAACCCAAAGTAGCCTACCCAAAGTCATATAATGTTCAATAAAACATTTGTAATCATTTGTTATACCATTAATGCAAGCTTGCTACAGTGAAGTTCTACAGTGTAGAAAGCAAAATTTAGATATATCCGAAATTTAAAATCCAATCCTTATATTGTTATGTATAATATTCTCACGGAAAATTGACCTTATCTATAGTTGGATGTGTTACGCATGGTTGTCGCTTAAAATAACTCAATTTACGCATTTTTTAAACCTACAGCATTGCTTCCCAACAAGCGGTCATTGGAATAACTAACTTTGTAAAAAGAATCACTCGCCAATTTCACAGACACATTTAATTGCGGGTCGTAACTGATAGTAAAGAAGTAAAAAGAAACCTATATCATATTTCTAAATTTTAGAAATTCACAGACACAATTTTTTCCAACTTGTAGTCGGTTATTAGATCCTACTTCTAGCATATATTGTCTTAGATTATCTTTAACAAATTGCGGTCAATTATTTCAATAACTAATGGCTACTTTTAGTTGGATGCGCCTTAAAATTAAGAAGATGATTTGCATTACGTACGGTTCTATATCCATTTATGGAAATATTCAGGGGTTTGTATTTTACTGGATTATTTTTAAGGTGAGATATTGCATGAGATTAAATATGAACCAAGTACCTTCTGAAAATAACAATTTTCAAATATAAATATATATATATATATATATATATATATATATATATATAAATATATATATATATATATATATGTGTGTGTGTGTGTGTGTGTATATATGAAGGGTCCGCGAAATATTTTTGTTGGGAACACTGACCGACAGTAATGTGAAAAATGTTTAAAACAGAAGCATTAAAAACTTGTACTTTGTACAATTAAATGTTAAATACTTGACATTTAAATTTTATGACATACGAGAAAAAAAATTAAAAACACGAGGAAGCAAAGAAACGGTGGTTTCTTTTATTGGAATGAACAAAAGGAAAAAGAATCCAAATATTATTCACAACATAGACTAATTTAAGATGTTATCAGCTTGAAAGAGGAATCCATTTACATAAAGCTATATCAGTTATGTCTAACCTAAACCGATTCCGGCATGTTCCAATTTATGGGATCAACAAATCGTTTCAGGATAGCTAATGTGGGCCGAATGTTGATAATGGCGATACAGCTCATCAGGAGAGGGTCCAGCTTTCACTCCTTTGTCAGCCGAATGATTCCAAACCAGCAGTTCCTCATATCTGTTCCAAACCAGTCTTAATTAAAATGATTCCTGACCCAAATATGGCATCGTAACTCAGTAATTTCTAAGTTCGTCAAAACAATCCTTGACTGTGGAGTCCTGACCGTTATTTTCACGATTTTACTTTTGGCACGCCATCTCTGAAAATTGCCAAAAATTCGTGACCCCACGATTTGTTTCATTACCGTTATCCACGCTCATTATCTGATGGCATCGTTCGGTAACGAGAACTTCGAAATTGCGGTGACATTTATGCGAATGACAGGTTTCGTGAATGAGCTAAAAAAGATTTGTGGTGTAACTGTTGATAGTTATGAATAATTTCAATAGTTCTTTCGCTAACCCGATACGCTGACCACCAGAAACTTTAAATCCAGCCGAAAAGAGAAATAACGGAAAGTTTATCTTTTCTTAATAATAGCATGAACTCTGTCTGGCTGATAGTTTCATGTTAGACAAAACTTTAGATGGAACAACGCTATTATCTAAATACAATTTTAGAATCGTTGAAGTCTTTAATATGTAATATTTTTTATTCATTATACATACTAATTGTACAATTAATAAGAAGAATAAGGTTTATATAACTTTACGCCTAATTTTGGCATCTGGGGTTTTTAATACAAACATGAAAGATGTTGCATTTAAACGTTTAATTACTTACCATTTGTTCACTTGGTTGAAAGCACAAGTATTTAATCAATACTATAAGTGCATAAGCTATATATATTCATTGTATATAGCCAAAACTATTGGGTTGTGTCACATGAAATGTCCGTTTTCAAGGTAAAGGATTTTTATTAAAAATACGGTATGAAAACAAGATAATTTTATTCGAAGTATTTACCTTCTTTTTCTACACATTTTGCCCAACGTGACATCAACTTGTTTACCCCCTAACTGAAAAATTCTGAGCTTTGAAGTGAAACAAAATCTGAAAACGCACTTTTCACTTGATCATCATTTTAAAAAAGTTTTCCTTTGACGAAGTTGTCTAAATTCCTGAAAACAGGTGGTAATCTGTTGGAGGACAAGTCGGGAGAATATGGTGGGTGCGGAAGAACTTCGTAGCCCAGTTCTTTCAATTTTTGCACGGTATGTTTTGAAACGTGGGGTCTTGCTGCCGCTCAGTGAGACCATGAGGTACCCATGTATCGAGCTTTTTTACTTTCCCAATACACTTTAAATGTCTGGAAACGGTAGATGCACTTGCGTTTAGTTGTGCTGAAGTCCTTTAACTGTTTGGTTGGGGTTTCCTTCTACTGTATGTTTGAGGACATCGTTGTCTATTACGGACGGAGGTCTTGCCGGGGCAAGTTTTCAAGTCGTATCCCCAGCTGAAAACTTAGCAAACCAACGGCGAATGGTCCGTTCATTAACACTCCTTCCCCAAACGCCTTGCAAATATTTCTAGCGGCCTCAGCTGCTGCATGGCCGAGTTTAAACTCGTACAAAAATATTACTCGAAAATCGTGTGTTTCCTGTTCATATTTGGAGGTATACTAAAAAGGTGGTAATTGATTGGGAAGCTAATTTTTATAATACAAAGGTAGAGGATAGTAACTGTTTACTTTAAATATGTAACATTCGGAAGAAAACAACAGAGACCTGCAAAATCCTTTATGTATTTCAAAAACTATAAAAACGGAACATTTCATGAGAAACAACCCAATATCAATGCACTGCTATTGATGCTGCTACCATATATGGATTGTTTTTTTATTTTTCTCATGCGAGTAAAATAAAAAATACTGTTTTTTATTGATTAGTTGATTTATATTTGATACTGTTTTGCTGTAATATTAATAAAAGCAAAAAATTGAAATGTCAGGATTGATAAGTATGCTGTGTTATTTAGAACCAATGATTTGGCAGCATTGCCAATAATAAGCATTCTCCTCTGATGATAATTTTCACTTGACTGTAAATTGTTTTATTATATGTTTTTCACTGTTAAAATTGTTAAAAAAAAAATTGAAATTGTCCTAAGGGTTGATAAAGTATGCAGGTTATTTAAGCAACTCAAATGTATTTGTTCATCATTACCAAATAATTAAACTATTTCTCTCTCTTGATTCATAGATTTTTATTTGAAATGTTTTCTACTGTTAAATACTGTTTTTTATTTATTGATTGATTTTTATCAGATAAATAAGTTCAGGCCGTCTTTTTAAATTTTTTCAGTTAAGAAACAGATGTTATTTACCTCACATTATACATAATATTTCCATTCGTTTGTAGTTTCTTTGTCAGTTCATTTAACATATATTTTATGCTGCTTACGACGATGCTACAGTCCGAATTCTTAGTAATAATTTTTCTATTCAGGTTTAATTAGGATAGGTATCTTAAGCACAGTCTCGATACCATCGTTTCCCCCTTCGAAAGAAGGCATAATCAAGGATTATTTAGTTCCACTGAAAAATCTTAGTGCCATTTGCCGGGTTAGAAACCGCGACCTTCGGCATAAAAAGCTTTTATCCCCGTGGTTAACCCTGTTTCTATTCGTTCTGAAATAAGTTGGAGCGGAATGACTCGGTGGTAAAATATTGGACTGCATCGGTTTTAATGGTACATAAATAATAATAATATTAAAATAACATACGCAATCATCTATTGGGTTCTAAAATTAAAAGGGAAATTCTAAAATAAAACCACACACAGAAACAAATGTTTGAAACAATCGTTTATGATATTGTTACTTATTATAATTATGCTAGGTGCATATGCACCGTGTGAGTTCATATAATTAAAAAAAAAAAAAAAGATGCCAGATTTCCACAGAACGATTTAAATTTGATGAGAGAGAGAGAAAAAAAAACTGCACTGTTATCCTCAAGGCTGAGAGAACTCTGCAAGACAACTTTATTCAGGATACTACTTAATTAGAGCAATTACAACGACACGAAGCTATAACTTGGTCATGTCATGAGGATTTAATGACTGCAATCTTAGGTGGAAGGTTTGCTGGAAATTGTCCAGTTTTAGGATTTTACCTACTTTTACAATACTTCGAAACGTTTAAAAATAATTTGTAATATAAAATAGCCTGGAAAATCAATATTGCTTACTTTCAGAAGAAATACTAGTTCTAAACAAACACATGATTGAATAGAGCAACTTGAATTAACAATTTATTCAAATATTTAACATTAGCTTGCGCCCTTCATGCTTTATGTAACGCCTCGTCGAACCGTAGCTTTTAAGATCTTTCCTAATCTGATCCTTGCCCGATGAAACTCTATTTCTTCTTTATCCGTGACTCTAATACTCTTCCGATCTTCAGATAATCATACAGCATATAAAATAGACATGGTTTATTTATTTATTATATTTTATTTTCTGTAGTATTTTTAATATTAAAGTTCAATACTTCATCAAAAAAACATTCCAATATTCTAATTTACATTTCCTATAACATTGTTTCAAAGAAATTTTACACTTAATAAATTAAGAATTTGTAATTGTCATTAATATTAAAAGAGTAGTCAACACGGAGTATTTAGTAGATATACTCTTATTCTGAAAAGTATCTAAACCATTATTCTTCTACACGTAAACATAAATTCAACACGTTATTTGCAAAACTTAACCCGAAAAAGGCAATTTATTACATCCACCACAAAAAACATGGCCTCTAAAGCAAGTCTTTGATATTAAGAGCTAGAGGAGAACTGATAGGACTAAATTGTCAGCCCTGGAGGAGGGATAGGGTACCTAATTGTGCCATGTGCAACCTTAATGTGCCAAAGGATACCAAAGGGAGTTAGCGAAAACCCCGAAATTACGTTATCATTATAACATATATATATATATATATATATATATATATATATATATATATATATATATTAGAGAGAGAGAGAGAGAGAGAGAGAGAAAGAGATTTCATAAGTTTACGTCCTTACAACAACTTTATATTAACTAGTACCATTTCAATTATTGCAAATTAACTTGTTTAAATTCTTGCGCTTTCCTATGATACTACTTATACTTCAGAAATAATTTTTTGATGACTTAATTAGAGAAAACTTATATTTCCCTTTTAAGGAAAAGCTGAATTGCAATTATTTTACTTTTAAACCTTAAGGACACAATGCCCTAAATGATGGTGAAAAGAAAAAATAATTTGTACCTCTACAACTCATGAAGGGTCTTGGGCTCAGTACATATAGGGATTCGTACTGTTTCTAGGCCAACGGCCGTGCAATGAGGTGATTCGGCCGATATCACGCTTAGCCGCCAGGTTTTTTCCCTTTTGGTCCCCAATTTGGGAACCCACTTTAAAGAGGCTGGTCTGCCGCAAGAAGGGTCTCCATACCCTAGCCCCTTCCCCCCATCCTCCCCTCACTGTATTAACAGAATGAATAATATTCTGTCATAGCCGGGATTCGAACCCAGGACCCGGAGTACAGTAGACCTGCTCTTTATCCACTAGACCACGCAGCTCAAATTTTGGTGAAAACCGTATCAAAATTCGTCATTTGGTTGAGGAGTTAGCGGAAACCAAAATCGCTTTATTATTTTATATATACAGAGATAAATCTTTCAAATAGAGAATTTTTTTGGTCCAGCATTTTAATTATTAAACTATTGCAATCAATAACAATTGATTATTATGTTACTACAACTCAAATGTAATACTAATTATTATCATCAAAATTGTAAAAAAAAAAAAAAAAAAAAAAAAAAAAAAAAAAAAAAAAAAAAAAAAAAAAAAAGAAATAAAGTCTCGGTTAAAGGTGGGAAATGCGTGTTATTATTCAGTTTCTAAGTTACTTAGTTCGCGGCTTCTATCTAAAAACTTAAAGATTAGAATTTATAAAACTATTATTCTTCCAACGCTTCTTTACGGATGTGAAACGTGGCCGCTTACTTTAAAGGATGAACAACGGCTTAAGGTTTTCGAAAATAAGGTATTGCGTAAAATATTTGGTCCAAAGAGAGATGAGGCCACTGGGGAGTTTAGAAGGTTGCATAATGCGGAATTGCGGAACTTGCATCCTGTGAATATAATTGAGCTGATTGCATCGCGGAGACTCAAATGGGCGAGTAAAGTTGTTGGGCTCGATGACGAGCGGATTCCGAGAAAGTTGGTATTTGCTGATCCGACTGGTAGGCGTCCGAAAGGTAGGCCGAAGCGGAGATGGGAGGATTGCGTTAAGGCTGATCTCGGGAGCTTGGGCTTGAATGGTGAACATTGGACGATTCTGTGTAGGCGGAATTTGGTGGTATCGGCATCGAACCTTCGGGTTCGCTAAGCCTGTTATTATTATTATTATTATATATATATATATATATATATATATATATATATATATATATATATATATATATATATATATATATATATATATACGATATATGTATGTATGTGTGTGTGTGTGTGTGTGTGTGTGTGTGTGTGTGTGTGGGTGATTACTATTTTGTATATTATGGAAATGAAGCATTTATTTATTCATTCATTCACATTCTAAAACACTCCGTATTTAGAACTTTTACATATTTCTATTGAGCAAATTATGACCACACTCTTTTGTGTGTGAAGTAGAATAAAATAAGACAATTTTACTTTAATAATCTAAATAAATATAATTTAAATTTTTTTAATCGATGGCTCATTGTTATAACTATGGAGATCAGCTGTTGGGAAGAGGATGCGCTATTGGGAGCCGAGAACGAAGACCGTACCTTTCCACGACTGGCCTTGACCCTCAGCGTTATGTAATGTTAGCTCATGAAATGTTATTCAATGATCCTAGATCGCTAATTATATCCGGGAGCATCGCTGCATGTAATTGCAAGTAAGTGCGCCACAGGTAGTTAGTACGAGCGCCTCGTAAACCTACTTCAATGGAACAGATTAAGACATAAACACAAGTCCAGTGCTAATAACAAATGGAAATACCTCTTGGAGCATATAATTGGGTTCAAAAATTCCGAGTGAAGTTATTTAAACGTAATGATAATATAGTAAGCAGAATAGTATGGTGTCAGTATCAACATTAAACAAAACTGGCACTGCATTGTTATAACTAATTATGTTAACGATTGAGAACCTTTGTTACAGTTGTCGAACATACACTTTGTTATTATCCTTTCTCCGGAGTATTCGATTAAACCATCACAGAATGATTTATCAAGGTAGTTTAAATATTTATCTTCTTTTTTTGTTGTTGTTTTTTTAAATTTATTTCCATCCTACCTTATCTTTTGAGCAAAGCCGGATTTTCCAGCTTTTGGATATTCGTAACAATTGAGCTTGACGTCCTTGTCAGTATAATCATCTCTTGACAGAACCGAGACTTTTGGATGTGCTTGTAGTCATAACTTTGCAGGGAAGCTCTCCTTGCCATGTCACCACAACTTCTTGCAGCTTGTTTTTATTATCTAATTAGTATTTTATTATGACACCATCGGCTTTTAACCGTAACATTCATTCCTTTGCCACTGACTGCCAAAGCACGATGACGGTCTCAAATTTTATAGATTTTATCCATGAATATGACGGATAAGAGGAGATTATTTATTTAACTTTATCCACTTTGATTTAATTGCTGTGAAAAGCTTTTCATATTTCTGATTACATGTCTCAGTCCCATGTTTTATCAACAATGCTTTCAAATTCGACAATTTGGTTTAGATTACGTTTAGTATTAGTGAATAATACTCTTTCCCCTGCTTTTTCTTTGATTCTAAGCTGCCTAGTCAGTATTGAGTTGTATCTTTGAGCCTATGATATTTACAGTCGGTATTTTTTTTGTAGCTATGTTTATTTTTGCTAGTAACAATAATAAATACTAAACTCACGTACATCTTTGTACCACGTTTTTTGGAGAGTTTATTGGATTTAATAACTTCTCCAAAATTCATTATACATATTAGGTTTTGTGTTATGTGATATGCATTATGCTATGTGTATTGACCTTCAAAGCTATTATATTATAGCATATTTGGAATATTGTATTATAGAATTAATTATTTCTGATCATTTATGATGAAAAGAATTAAAATTACAATTATTTAGATTTACTGGGCTATCATATTTCAATTTTACAGGAGCCTTTTATTTAGGAAGTACTGGGATACACATTACAGTTGTTTTCAGAGAACGTAGAAACATTTCTCGATAAATGATTTGAACTTTGTGCAACACTGAAGACGAATAAGCATATTACTTTAATATTAAGCATATATTTTAAACGCATGCGTATAATTAAAAAAAAAAAAATATTGAGGATGTATAGTCGACTGTTGAAATTATCATAGGTAGAAATAATCGGGAGTCAGTCTATTTTAATATTTTAATTTTGCCGACGTTTCGGCTCAAACTTGTGAGACATCATCAAGGCATTACTGAGACATGTCAAGCATAAACTCCTTAATCGTCCAATTTTAATACAAACGAACGAGTTTACCAAAAGTACATCGAAATCGGGTTAAAATTACTGAGGAAAGAACAACAAAATAAAAAAAAGTTATTGGGTTTATTAGATTCCCAATTGGTAATAACAGTCGTGTGGTATTATAGTAATAGTATTTCTAATATTTTTTAAAAGCAGTTTTATTATTAATAACTAGTGTAACATGAAATGATTTCACATGGTATAATACTATCGTAAGCAATAGTTATTATTAGAAACTATAAATCTCAAAATTAGAGCAATCTCTGAAATTCCATATAATTGACATAAGCACATCATTACACAGTGGAAGATGGAATTCTAGCTCTGAAACTACCATCAAGAAACTCATCTGTAGCCCTGCTTATCGAACCATGGCGGAGAAATTGCATACACAGCTCTTCAATTGCCTTGTTATTTCGTTTGGATTGCCAGTAATATACCTCTAGTCTCAAGTTTCACGTCTTAAGTTACAGATAGCATAGCTGGTCATTTTCAATCTTCCTAGTCGATTGATTCAAAGAATACTTTAGCTACGACGCAGAAAGAAGCTTGTTTTATCATGTGATGCAACATTGGATTCAATTCCTTTTAATTTGATATTCAAAATATAAAAAGATCAATCTTCTCATTGCTGACAAGGTAAGGTCAAATAGAAAAGACTCAGGAAGGAGTTGCAAGATTCGGGTTTTGTACTGCTAGTCTTTTGATGAAAATTTTAAAAACACCGTGACGAAATTCACTGAAATGTTGAAATTTTCAGTGAAATGTGTTCGTTGGCAATCGGTCCAAGGTAGTCAACGATAGATCTTATCCACCACATTTAAATGTACCGAGTATCTTCAACATGAATCATTCTACAATTCATTGCAGTTTTTATTTAATCATGTGAATTAAATGCACATCTACTCACCGGGGAATAATTGTTAAGATATGCCTATAGTGTTTTTTAAATTTTCTTTCTTTTTTTTTTTTACGATTGATTGCGCAGTTCTTCTTCATTGATTTGTGGTGTTAATAATTGGTATTTCTTACACGGTTGAGAAGGTTATCGTCCTTCTATAATCTTAATTAGTTTCAAAGCCTCGTAATCAGCAAAAAAAAATCTTATTAAATATAGAATTGGAGACCAATAATTATACTTCACTACTATTTTATTATAATGCACTACTTTTCGGCTATAAAGCCATCTTCTGGTGCAAGAATAATTATTTAGCTTCAGGTGAATGTGTAATTACACCCAGAAGCCTCTTGTCTGAACTGTCGATACGTTGTGTATTATCGTTCTATATTAAAATTTGACCTTCATCTAAAATTATCTACACCTAATCCTAATCAAAGTTGCGATCGAGGTATGTTTTAGGCCATCATCAGAAAATGAAATGAATAAATTCTTAATTCCATAACAAAATCCCCTTTAAGCAAAATATTGCTTACGGTGGTTTTTCATTTTGATGTAATTTATGAAAAATTGTATATACATCTTTATACAAACATGGAGCACGCATACATTCATTTTACAATGGTACGGAGGATGGAGATTCAAGAAGGTGATGAAAGAGTTGATGCTTAAAGGAAGATAGATAGTTGATTTTACGGATATCGACTGGTAGCGAATTCCAAAAGTATGAATAACGAACAAGAAGATATTTGTATAAGGACTCAGTTCTATATGATGGAGTATAAATATGATTTATTGGGTTCTGGTATTCAATGAGTGGATATTAATAAATAAGGTGAGGAGTTTAGTTATAGTGGAAGGTTTTCTATTTGTTAACGTTTAGAAAAGATTAGAAAAATGAAAATATTTCCTTTCTAGAGAAGAATAAAGCTACTTTTACTCGGTATAATATTCAGAAAATATGGTTACGCCTGCGGACTCCAAAGATTAATCTTATCAAACAATTCATAAGGCGTTTTAAATTTATTTCCAATACATTGGTAAGTCTTCATGCACCAGGGAAACTGGAAAACAATTTGGAAAAAAAAAATTGAAAATAAAACTTTTTATCATCCCGAATCACCCCATTGTTGTTGACTGACGCCTTCTCACCTCACACAACCACCCTGAAGAAGGCCTATAATTTAGGCCGAAACGTCGGCACCAATAAATTAAGTTTACGCTTAATTGTGTGTTAAATTGACTGCCTATGGGGGACAACTAAACATTCTAACATCAAACGTATCCAATCCTTACAATCCAAAGTCCTTCGAACAATAGTTAATGCTCCTTATTACGTTACCAACTGTACCCTACACCACGACCTTAATATTCCATTTATTTTAGACCTGGTACCATCCAAATTTTCCAAATTTCATCAGAACCTTAGTCATCATCCTAACCCTCTAGCGCAATCCCTATCCAGCTCCACCCATCCCTACAATCCTCCTCGAAGATTGAAACGGCAGTGGCCCCGCGACGTTTTGTAAACTTTTATTCTGGAGTTCTGACACTGGTCAGATCCTCCACTCATGTACTGTATGTTTGAGGCTATTCCGCCCTAGCTCGGCCTCCACTGGCTTACACCAGTGGAGCGCCGGGTGAGAGGCGCTGGGATCTCTTGGATTCGGCTTCTCCCCCCACTTGTGGAAGGAGCAGCGGAGTCTAGGGTCCCTTTAGCAGATTGGATATATTGTATATAGTTAAGTTTGCTTGTATGATTTTTGTTTATTTCCCAACTTCCATTTATCTCTACTACAGGTTGTTGTTTTGATTTGTTTGTTGTTGTTTTTTTTAATTGTTATTTTCTTGTATATATTCGAATTTCTTTATTTCCGATTTTATGTAATTTGACTTTATTATCATTATTCTGTATATATTGTATGAATGTGTACTACATCTCTATTACTAATGTTCATTAAGTAACAAACTGTAATATTTCTCAATAAAAAAAAAAAAAAAAAAAAAAAAAAAAAAATTGACTGCACCTCTCTCATATATACACACAGTCAACCATTGTCACTTCATGAAAACTTTTTATCATTTTTACTCTCACTTACTATATATAGAAAGGGAAATCATTGCGATCGTGAAAATTTTCGAATTCAAGTTTTCAACGGAATACACATTTAGGGTCCCCTGAGTCCAAATAACCAAGTCCCGCAAAAAGGTCTATGTGTGTGTCTCTGTGTGGGTGTGTGTGTGTGTGTGGTAACTCCCGGGCGGAAACGGTAAGTCCTATGAAACTGAAATTTCATATTTAAGACAAATATGCGACCGAGACGTTACAAAATCTTTTTCATTAAAATGAGCTTACCAGAAGAGCCACGTTATACCATGCATTTTGCACCTTTTTTCGATTTTCTCAAAAACAGTTCCAACGATTTTGATTAAACTTGCTATATCATTTAGGTTCGGATTAAAATGGTCTGAAAGGGCTTAAATGCCGATATTTTAAATTTTCTTTCTCTAAAGTACCTTTAATTTTGTTAGTTCTATAAAAATAACTATATTATCTTGTTACCACTGATGAAAAACAGGTAAATATATAAATTGAATAAATTTGATACTCAACTAAAGAAGAAAACAGAAAACATAATTTTTTAATGCAATTTTTTGTTTTTGAACATAAGAGCAGTAATATATAAGTACCTTTAATTTAGTTGATTCTATAAAAATAACTATATTATCTTGTTATTACTGATGAAAAACAGGTAAATATATAAATTGAATGAATTCGATACCCAAGTAAAGGAAAAAAATATATTTTTAATGAATTTTTTTTGTTTTTGAACATAAGAGCAGTAATATACATGTATGATATACCGTTGGAAAGCTGAAGATTTTAGAAAAAATATTATCTTATACTCAAGCTTTTAAAAGTTAATAGAGAGTGATGAAAAAAAGATAAAACTAACTAATTATTTCAGATAATAATATAATAGATTTTTTAATAAAACACATGTTTCTATATCAATTCAATTTAATTAATTCTTTAATAGTTTCACGTATTTTTATCTCTAATTGTATTTGAAAATTCTTTTATTGATTTTAAAAATGGAGGTAAGTGAAAGTCGTGTGTTGCCCGCACCAGATTATTTTTTTTATGTTGTTTACATTAATGTATATACCTTTTATGTATTACCATCTCGTAGAGAGGAGATACATTTTATTAACAAAAAAAATAATCCTGTCCAACTTAATTGGGTTGCTATAACAGAGTTTACTTTTTGCCATTTACTTTCAGATACATAGTTCTATACGTATACACTAAAATTAAAATAAAAACATATATACATCATAAAACAACAAAATATTAAAAATCATACCACTATACAATAAAATAAAACCATAATATTAAAAACCTTAGCATCTAAATATATATATTTACAAAATTATAGTTCAACTGCTGATGTAATAGCCTAGGTTTTAGGCCGAATGGCGGAACAAAATAAAATACATCTACTTCTTTGTATGTATATGTGTGTATTTTTTTTTCCAATGATCAATCCTCTATAACCAACGCCTCAAAAAATTCGTTCTACGGTCAACAGTTTTGAATCATGTACAGTGGACATTAGAATAAAATTAGGGGGAAAAAAAGGGTACAAAAACGATAGCATCGGAACGTAGTCATTCTTAGTTGAGCAACTGCTAATAATCCTTAATTTCAAGTATTTCTGTTAGTGTAAGGGGGGTGTTAAGTGTTAAATTCACCGTTTCAATTTCTCGACCTTCCAAATATAATCTAGTAAAGGTGGTAATCGTAGGATAACTCCTTCAAAATGGCTTAATAGGAATTCTAATAACTATAAAAGAAGTAGGAATAAGGAAACTAATTCGAACTGAAAATTTCACTTCAAGTACACACGGAATCGCGAAAGTAGTCCGATCCTTGTCTGTACAGTAAGACAAGCAATCACCATTCCATAAAATTTAAAAAGAAAAGATGCAAATCCGATCATCATAAATGAAAGGACGTTTCAATATGTACAGATGTCAGAATAATTACTACCATAACTCGAGATATGTTTTATTGTGTCAAGGAAATCATGCTCTTACTTCCTGGGTCGAAATTTCGTAACGACTACCAGTTCCCCGAGAGGCTCAATGCGAACACCGATATTTAATTAAAGATATTCCATGGAGGATTGGAAGGAGGACGACTGGACGCAGCAGTAGGTGAACTGCACGATCGAGGGGGGGGAGAGGGAGCATCTCGGCCTGCGTCCAGCTCTCAACAACAAACATCGCTCGCTTCAGGAAAAAATTTCAAGGTGACAGGCCGATAATCACGGCTGACATGATCGTTTGTGGCAACCAGGTCAATCCAGTTTCCTATATTGTTCTTATTAGCACGGCAGGAAGTTCTGGCAATAAATAAAAAGTCAGTCATTCATGATTTTCGTCAGGAATGTGAGATTTGTTGAAGATCATTAACATTTGAATACTTTGAAATATGAAATCTAACTAATAAATTATTTCTACATTTGTGACGATGATTTTCAACACTTATTAAATACATTCTACAAATTTTACAGAAAACGCAAAAATCTCTTATTAATTTGTTATGAAATCTATTTATTTGATTATTTTTACCTTAAACGCAGAATTTTTTATAATATTAATAATTTCATTTTTAAGTATTAGAAGAAAACATTTCATTATGATTATAAATGTGAACTTAATTCTTTTTAGAAAGCATTGAAATTTTTCAACACGTTTTTAATTTTTGATTTATATTTATTGAGATATATTACAATTTGTTTCAAATGAACAATAGTAATAGCGATATGTGACCACATTCGTACAGTATATACAGAAAATAATGATAAAGTCAAATTATATAAAATAAATATATTCCTATATATAGAGAAAAAAAAAACAACCTATTATTGAGCAATAGTCCAGTTCTCCAAATTCTGGGTTCGGATCTCGGTTGATGCAGACTATTATTTATTCTGTTATTCCAGCTTTGGGGCGACCCTGGGATATGAGCATCCTCCTGAGGCACCAAAAATGAGGGGAAAACATAAAAAGAATGTGATCAAGCCTAATCAACTCATTGCACTGCTGTTGGCCTAAAATCTCTGGGTCCAAGGCATGTGTGACATTAAAGTACATGCGTGTTTTTTTTAAATATATTAAATCGGTGAATGGATTCCGATAATCGATAGCTAGAATACGAATACGCAAAAATATCAGTTTTATTAAATCTTTTGGAAATCAGCCTCTCATTTGTTGTTGATATCTCAACCTCCTTGCTTATTAAAAATCATCATGAGAAGGAAAAAACTGTGTGCGACGTTTTGAATTTATATTTAAAATTTTAGATTATTAAGAGAATAGTTTACTATGATAGTAAAGATGTTAATAAAAACTTATTTTAATCAGGATAATGAATTACTTGCCAATCAGAAAGTCACCATCGAGCATTCAGACAACAGAAAAATATATTTAAGTCAAGCCTACTTGTAGAGTAAGATTTGAAGAAAAAATCGTTATTTTAATGATTTATTAGTGTATCAAATTATAACCATATTTAAAATGATACACATATTATAACACATAAAATTGCACTAACCCCTCTATGCAGAATTGATATCGCTAAGATTACGTTAATCAAATATTCCAGAAAAGACAATGACACATTCAGTAAAATATCTTAGTGTCATAATTTTCTACTACATTTTAAAGTTTCGACTTTTATTTATTTTAAAAATCAGATTATTAATTGCAATTCATCTAGTTATTATTTAAAGAAATTAGAAAAAACAGTGTCCCTGAAAAGCAGTGGACCTCTGAATCAACGCAAAATTTTGTTTTTGGGTATTTAATAGTTTCTTTAAGATATAAAATATCATCTATTAAATTATAAGTATTTTTTTTCATTATCAATTATAATAAATTATTTTTATAGCACATTTAACTAAATTCTTAATTTGGTTCATAGCAAAAATATTTATTGTAGTTCATGAATGTATTTGTTAAAAAACTAAATTCTTGACTGAAAATGTCAAAATTCAAATTAGTGATTTTAATGTCTCTGAAGAATGAAAATTTAAAAACAATGAAAATTCCCTCAAAATTTCGACAATAAAATAAAGAAAGACGCACTTGAGCGTAATTTAAAAACCACTGATAAAAAAATACAACTACCAATACCCTTGATAATTTAATTAAATTAAACCAATTATCGACATCTGAATATTAGAGGGTGAAAGATGTGTTATATGATTGCTCTTGTAGATTTCGGAAATCAGAGCTATTCACAAAAAAAATTGCTCTTTATACCTTTCATGTTGCCCTCTTAATTAATCATTCAAAAACAGTTATGTAAAAAATATATATATATATGTTAAAATCTTTAAAAAAAAAATAGAAAATCTTATCTCAGTGAAGTATCTACTGAAGTGAAAATTAGTGCAATATTCGACAGAAAATATACGTTTTACGGTCCCCGAGTCCAAATGACCAAGTCCGCAAAAAGTCTGTGCGTAGTAACTCCGGGCGAAAACGTTAAGTCCTATGAAACTGAAATTTTATATTTAAGACTAATGTGTGTGTAAGTCTTGCGCAAAAACGAATAGTCGTACGAAACAGAAATTTAATTTTTTTGGACAACTATACGCCCGAGATGTTACAGCAACTCTTTTATCTAAATCAGCTAACCAGTAGAGCCACTTTATAATGTGCATTTTGCACCTTTTTTACGATTTTCACAAAAACGGCTTAAATAATTTTGATTAAAATCGCCATTTCGATGTAACATTTAATTGGGTTTAATATTACGTAGATTTTATTCTGATTGAAATAGTCTGACAGGGCTTAAATGCCGATAATTTAAATTTTCTCTCTCTAAAGTACCTTTAATTTTGTTGGTTCTATAAAAATAACTATATTATCTTGTTACCACTGATGAACAACAGGTAAATATATAAATTGAATGAATTTGATGCTCAACTAAAGGAGAAAACAGAAAAAATATTTTTTTAATGCAATTTTTTGTTTTTGAACATAAGAGCAGTAATATACATGTATGATATACCGTTGGGAAGCTTTTCTTCCCCTAAACTACCTTTAATTTTGTACATTCCGAAAGATAAACCATATCATCTTAATGACATTGATGAAGGAAGGCTAAATATACAAGTTGAACGAATTTGATGACCACCAAAAGGATAAAAGAGAAAAACTATTTTTTTATGCAAATTGTTGTTTTGATAATAAGAACAGTAATATAGACGTATAATTTAACTTAGGAAAGCGAAAGATTTAAAAATAAATATTATCTGATACACAAAGTTGTAAAAGTTATTATAAAGTGACGAATAGGAAATAAACTTATTACTGATAAACAATTTAAAATATTATTTAATCTAAATCTTATGTTTCCAGCGAAAATGAATACACGGTTTATTAAATTCAATTTAAAATATTTTTCAAATTAAAGTATATTTAATAGTTTTCAAATTTATTTTAACTGTTAGGGTAAGCGATAGTTGTGTGTTGCCCGCACCAGATTTTTTAAATATACAAGTAAATATTTAAACTTTGACAAGAATAAGTTTATTTTTAGTCCGATTTGTAAAATTATCTATGAGAATTACAAACAAGATATCTAACATAGATTACATTAAGATAACTCTAGTCTATGCTGTTCATTCTGATAGTAATCCATCTTACTACTAGATATGCATAAATTGCTTTTATTTGGTTTGGGTTTTAACGTTTATCATTCTATTATTTTCCTTCTAGTGTAACAGTATTGTAAAAGTGTTGAGAAGGCTATTTCAATGAGTAATTAATTTAAAATTTTATAGATCGGATAGGAAAAAAAAATTATTAAAGAAAACTAGAGTGTAAATATATTGAATTGTAATTTGTATTCATTAAATGTAGGCAACAAGTTATGATTTTTTTATCTAGATGGAATAAATTTCAAAATTCAGAACACACGTGGGTCATTTTAGTCCGCTTAGTCATTACAAGGTTGGTTTAATATATTTTATTAAATTAAAAAAATTATCAACGAATTTATAATTAATGCAAATTTGAAGTAATATATTAATAAATCAATAGGTGATTTTATAATCAATCATTACAAAAAAACAAAAAAACAATTCACTGCAATTAAACTTTTTAAAATTATCCAGCGATTAAGTGGCAGACTAAAATCTATGTATTGTCAACCATGATTAAGAAAATATTATTAATAAGATAAATAATATTAAAAATAAATTTCATTTACGTATGCATCTTCTTCTGAGATTATGTATTCACAATGCTGAAAGTATTTAGATGAGTAAATTCAACTGTTTGAAAGTTTAAAACCGTCTAAAAATATTAGTAAGCCATATTGATTAATTTATCATTTATGGTAAAACAATAACTTTACTGAATACCCTTATACATTGTATCAAAAATACAAACAACTATATCACAAATACGACACATTTATTTCATTTTTCGGTTCATTTCTTATGTGGTTATTCCGTATTTATAAGGCGAAAGATATATTTCACGTTTATATTTTATTATTACTGTTTTCTATAATCAATATAATACTAATATACATCTCTTAGGTAGCAATATTTTACGTCGACAAACATCACCATACGAGATAAAATATATTAAATAAATTATAAAAATATTTAATATCATTAAATCGTTAGATAATTAATAAAATAAATGTATTGTTAAAATGTATTTTTGATAAATTTAAATAGGTCAGTATTATATTTATTTGGAAAGTTTCCCGGTATATCACAGTACGATTTGAAAATTTGATCTTATTTTACTTTAATGTTGTTATTTCCTAATTCAAATTTTATATTTCGATGTTTTCACTAAAATGTATTTCAAAAGATTTTAATAAATTATTTATCAATACTTAATTTTGTTAGAAAACTTGAAACTTGTGGTTATTTCTCTTTAATTTACTTTTAAATAACATAATAAATAGAATGAGATATTTAAATTTTCCTTGAATTAATTATTAATAGACTGAGAAATGTGATATTTATGACCATATTAATTTGTCAGAACTATGAATGAAATAAGATAAAACGAAATACGATAGGTTTAGACGATTATAAGGTTTTCTCGAAAATTAATTCCTTTCTAACATCATTTGAAATTTTAATGTATTAATACTGTAATTTATAATACTGCGTAATATTGTATAATAATATATATAATTGTACTCACGGTGTAGAAGCGCGCACATTGCTTGGGTAACCTTAGATACATGACAGCAGCTACTGAACTAGCCGGCGCGCCTGGGTCCCCACTACCCTATAACCACCTCCCTTCGCACGCCTTTTTACCAGCGCCGTCTTATCATTGGATCCTTACTCGAGCTTCAAGTGATAACGCAGGTTAATTCTTCCGAGTGGGGTAAACACCACTTCTGAAGAGTTTTGTTAACCAAATCTCATGCAAAAACTTGTTAAGTTAGTCACAATAGTCTGTCTAAGGGTTGTGTTTCTACTGCAAGCAATAAGGTAAAAGGGTAGAAAGACGTTTTATCATCTAAATCATTGATTCCTAACTAGTAGTCGGCAGATGATGTCAGGGAAAATATTTTTTAATTACCTTGACGTAAAATATTTGTGAAGTCTTGGCTTTTAATAAGAATTAGACATGTTCTACGCGGACAATAACTGATATAATTAACACGAACTATGATATGATATAATTAACAGCTAGCAATGAACACTGACAAGTGATCATTTTCTAACATTCCGAAAATAATAATCTTATAGGACAGATATACCGCTTAAGATAATCAACGATTTTTTTTATGAAGAAATACCTATCTTAAATTATTAGATAGGTAGTTGATTAGATTTAAATTTTAGTAATTCAATGTTTTGCGGACCGAGAACCTGGTTTATTTTGGTTTATTTTCGATAAAGAACCTTTGTAATTGACCAAAACAAAAAAAAAAAATTATCCACCCTTTAAAATTTAAAGGCTTATGTTTCAAGATGCGTAGGATCCGAATAAAGAATAATCAAAAAAATCGTACGCCGTCCGCGGCATTTCTATGAGACTACTGGACAAATGTTTTTCAAATTCGTCACCAAAACACTAGGCAATGCAACAATGATCCTGACACCAAGACGTTGATATCAGCTGGTTATTTTTAAAATGGCGGCCGATTGAAAGTGATTTGATTCAATAACTCAGTTATTATTGTACATAAAAAAACTTTATTCGTGGTTTTTAACCCAAAAACCACGAATAAATATATAAAAGAGAAAAAATTGAAATTTTACATAAATACGCTTATAACTCAGTTATTTTTGACGATAGAGAAAAGTATTTATGGAGTTTTAGAATCAGTAAAGCGCGATAAACAAAAAAAATAATAATAATAAATTAAGAAAAAATAAAAAAAATTTAAATCTCGCCTATATATATGCTTGTAATAATTATTTTCGAAGATAGAGAAAACATTTATCAGATTTTGTTAACTAAAATACCGCGAATAATTATTTAAAAAAAAAAAAAGAGAGCAAGCAAAAGATAAAAATTGAAATTTTACTCATAAATACGCTAAATAATATGTGCTATTTGATAGATAATTTAATTTTCTACAAAATGAAAAAAAAAATCATTGAACTTGGTTAAGAACCAGCAGAGATATAGTGTTTTGAAATCAGCAGTAGTGATATGGTTTTATCCTTTGAATCGTTTTTCATATCAATTGAGACGTGTTTTGCGAGCACCAGATTTTTTTATCTATCAATATCACATAACATTTTCACGCCGTTTCAAGCCCATGTTCCCCACCGTCAGGTACCTCATGAATTTTTTAGATCCTTTCTTCTTACTTTTCTCAAATTAATTTAAAATATTGAAATAAGATCAAACTAGAAGTACCGTTAATAATTAAACCAATCCAGCCAAACCGTTATATAAATATCAAGACAGCGTAAAATATGTGTTACAGCATTGCTCTTGTAGAATCAAAAAATCACAGAATTTCAATTTCTCCATTTACGAAAATCATAATACCTCGCAATACCTTTTCATGTTCTCCTCCTAATTAATCATTTTAAAATAAATAAATATATATATATATATATATATATATATATATATATATATTTATATATTTATATATAAAACATATTATTTAATACACTTGGGCTTACTACAATTTTTTGTTGTTGTTTTTTTTCTTACATTTTATTGATATTTACAACTGTACTTAAAATAATACAATAAGTAACTGGGCTAATTACAATTATGGGCTTGAAAATGTTTTTTGAATAAACTACCCAGTGGTAGCACTTTTAACTACAACAGTTAATTTTGGTAAATGCAACATTAAGGCATTATAGAACGGTGATTCGTACAAAAGCTATTTACGATGCTGAAACAATGGTAATTGGTTGTCATTGTAGGATTAAAGAAATAGAGAGGTAAGAACGTAATATTCCTAGTAAGATTTATGAACCATCAAGAAGAACTCTACCAAAAAGGCATTCCAATGACCGAGGAAATTAGGAAACGGCGAGCTAAGTTTTACACAACATTTACGGAATGGAAGACTCAAGTATGACGTAGGAACCAGTAAAATTTTTAATTAAGAATAAATTTGGAACTGAAAGGCTGAAAGAGGTCCAGTGGGAATGACAACTGTTCAATATCGATAATCTTGGAAATCGCGCCGAATACTAAAATAAAAATTACAAATATTTTTAGCTGACAATATTGCGGACTAAAAAACAAAAAAAAAAACAAAATATATATATATATATATATTATATATATATATATATATATATATATATATATATATATATATATATATATGGACATATATAAGGCAAAAGAAACATTCTAGAGGATGAAGAGGTATTGGGTTGCCTATTGGAATAATATGAAATAGTAAATTGAGGTCAAATCGCTCTCCTCAAAAGATACAATTGCTATAATTATAATATCATTTAATAATTAAAAAGTATTACAAAAGAGATACACTTTATTCAAGAAGTGGTGATGCCCAACATAATTGGGTTGCTAGTAACACAGCTTACTTTGTTTTTTTCCTTAATGGACAATTTTTTATATAAATATATTAACATCTTAAAAATCTTAGCATGAAATATACATAAAAATAGATTTTTTTTTCTTTTAACATTTTTTTTTCCTGTCAATTTTTTTTAACACTTTTTTTTCCTTGTAACATTTTTTTTCCTAAATTATTTTTCTCATTTTATTCTTTTTTTTTTTCTTTTCTTGTTTATCTCTCATATTTATTTAAATATATGTATATAACAGAAAAAAAAAAGTATATATTAATAAAGATCACAATAATGCCTATGGCAACTATATGAAACCCCGCTTCAATATTAAATCATCAAAAAATAATAATATTTATATCCCAATAAAAAGTTGTAAGATTAAAACATAAATAAAAAATGTGGATGTAATTAGTTGACCGTTGAGAATTACTGGAAGGAATTAGTCCGGGTGGCGGTCATTAAATGAAACAACTAAATAGTTTCAACTATTTATTGTTTGCCAACGTTTCGACCCCCTTTGTGGGTCATCATCAGGCTAAAAAGATACAAAATAATATAATTTCAATGACATTACATACAATATTATATAACCTATTTAGCTAGAGAACGTCGGTATCAAAATATAACAGAAGAACTGTATATGTAAAAAAAACTTAATTAAAATACAATGACCATAGTACAATAATTAAAGTGTTATACAGAAAAAATAAACATGTTCACTAAACAAAATTTACACAGGTATCAATAATTTACATGAAATATAAAAATATGAAGTAGAGTGGAGATACGTACCGCATGGTGGGAGAATGGAAACTAGGTACTGTTTGGTAGATGGGGGGTAGGTAGGATGGAAAATACGTAGGAAAAAAGGTAGTATGGAAAGTACGTATTGATTTATGGACAGGGTCTGACAACAATGACTAAAATTCTTAATACTGCTATACAAAGAATCAATGAAATTTAACTTATGATTATAACAATGATACAGGATAAAAAAAAAAAAAAATCTAATATAATTCTTGAAATATCACCTATATAGGAATATCTTGAAATATCAGCTGTTCTTACTATTATATAGGTGATCTTACCCAGTACCTAGTTTCCATTCTCCCACCATGCGGTACGTATCTCCACTCTACTTCATATTTTTATATTTCATATTTCATGTAAATTATCGATACCTGTGTAAATTTTGTTTAGTGAACATTTTTATTTTTTCTGTATAACACTTTCATTATTGTACTATGGTCATTGTATTTTAATTAAGTTTTTTTTACATATACAGTTCTTCTGTTATATTTTGATACCGACGTTCTCTAGCTAAATAGGTTATATAATATTGTATGTAATGTCATTGAAATTATATTAATTTTGTATCTTTTTAGCCCTGATGATGACCCACAAAGGGGGTCGAAACGTTGGCAAACAATAAATAGTTGAAACTATTTAGTTTTTTCATTTGATGACCGCCACCCGGACTAATTCCTTCCAATAAATAAAAAACATATACACCCATGACCCTCCATCGATCCCTGTTTCATTCGCTATGAGTAAATGTGATGGTGTATAATTCCCAGAGTCAATCACTATATTTTCTGCTATCCTTGCTACGTCCTTGATATCGACACTAATATCCTCCATGAAGCTCCTTTTTGAACTTGGTATAGTTCCGCGTGCTCCGAACCTTAGGCCTCTGACTTTGAAGTCTCTCTCGCTGAAGCTTTCGCGGAACTTTTCCTTGAGGAAAGGGATACATTTTTCGTAAATTTCTCTCTTTTCTCTTTCCACTTTACTTGCCTGCTCTATGTTGTTGGATTCATATCTCACGGTGGGATCCAGAATGATAGCCGAATTTCCGGTCTTTGAAAATGCCACGATATCAGCGTATCGCGTGGATCCATCCGTATCCACACAGGATACTTCTTCAATGCAGGCAAAGTCTCTTTCCTTAAGGAGCCTCATTAACTCATGTTTTCACTTTTTGATGTCGGCGTGTTATCAGGAGGGAGTTGTTGGGACATTTCCCCAGCACGTGAGCTGGTGTTTCAGGCTCTCTGTTACGTTTTCGACTGAGGGACCCAACGTCTCTAACCTGTCCGCCGACACCTGGGACTCCACGCAGGGGTGCATAGTTAATGTTAAGCTTCAGGGCATTAGACCATTCAGACCCCGAAAGTATATGCTTTTCGGCCAGGTTAAATAGCGACGATGACAAGGGACCGTCCTGTGGAACTCCGCGAAGAACATTGATGGGGCTTGTAGTGTGAGTTCCTACGCTGATTTTAATTTTATTAGTGCATAGGAGAGCTGATATTAAGTTTTTTAGGTCCGGTAATACGCCTCTTGCCTCTAATGAGTTGGTAATATGAGCATGCCTAACATTGTCAAAAGCACCGACAACGTCGAGAAAGACTACTGCGCAATCCTTCTCCTTATTTTTGGCATCTTTCAAAATTGCGTCTATAATTTTCGCGTTGACGTGCATTCCCGGTAGACCCTTGATAAAACCTCTTTGATTCCTCTTTGATTAAAAAAGAAAGAAGAAGCATCTTGTCGTAATGAAGTATCTACTGAGTGTATCACAGAGTGAATATTAGTGTAATCTTCTAAATAATATTAAAATGTAATTTAAAATTCATTAAGACAAGACATTGGAATTTATATTATTAGGATTATCTCATTTCATATTATGCTCAGCTTTACAATAAAAACAAGATATAATTTTGTGAGTTATATGTTAAGATAAGTAAAATGTATTGCATTTGACAAGAAGATTTTTTTCTTCTTAATGCTAAATTCATCGTTTGATATATCCTTCTTTCTTAGTTTTCTCAATATGTTTTATAAATTGGTCAAATAAATTACTTCACAATGTATTTTTTTCTCATTATATATCTTATTGAACAAACAAAGAAACGTTTAAAGAATTACATTGTGGTACAGTACATGAGGTTTCATAGTGGAGTTACCAACACCATTAAACCAAAAATTCTTTGAAGCCTGATGATGCTCATATTAGTCGAAACGTAGTGCAATTTTAAGTAAAGTGGTAGAGTAGTATGACAGACTTTAATTTACTATTAAATTCTGATCTTCACTTTAATTTAACAACACTTGTAGAGTTTCGGCGTAAACATTAATTTTAAACTGAATAATTAAACAATAGTCATTATTATTATTATTATTTAACCTCAAAAAATCTTTCAACAGTTTTCGCCTTCAATTGGATGTAGGTGTTTATCATATTTGATATTTATCAATTTCATATAAATTTTAACATCAATAATAGTTAATTATTACTAAAAATAATATATTTTTCTAAGAGGAAATTAAAATTTAAGCAATGTCATAATTTTTGAATCATAAGAAAACTTACATGAAATTTAAGCCCAATCAATTTTACATCAATATAGTGAGTTTAATCGATATCTTTGTAGTCGTTTTTAAGAAAATGTGCTCAATCAATTTAATTGAAAAAAGTTGCTGCTTAACTTATAGTTTTATTAGCTTGACTTATGGTTTCCGAAAAACGACCCTAACATTTATTTTCGTTGAATACTGGATTTGAAATTGAAAATTCTCACGTTCGCAATACATTATTAATATATATGTAAGTGAAAATAAAACAGGTAGCTAACTTCAATATATATATATATATATATATATATATATATATATATATATATATATATATAAATTAATAAACTATATTCAGCTCAATCAATTTTATGAGCAGTTTATTTACTCTAGTATGACAATGAAACTTTTCCACTAAATATTTTATAACCTTATTGTGGAATCATCCTCCTACCAATCATTCAAGATGAAGAGGTGTACGAGGGCGCTGCTACTATTAAACTGAGTTTTAATTCTAGTTAACTTCGTTTCTCCACCTTCAATTATAGTTTGTTAAACCGATCATTAATGACAAAAACGCTGCAAATTATTACACAATGGTTTATTATTTCAGAATAACTATATTAGGGCATAACTGTTCAAAGGCAATTAACTAAAATGTAAAGCAATACATAATTCAAAGGAAAATGGTCTATCACTACTGCTAATTTCAAAAAGCTCTATCTCAGCTATTTCTAAAATGATTTCAAAAATTCTGTTTTCATTTTGTAGGTATATCTTTATTTGAACGGTGGACGAACGCATTACTGATTTTAAAACTCAATGCACACTTTTCTCTATCTTCAAAAATAACTGAGTCATGCGTATACAGGCAAAATTTAATTTGTTTTCCATTTCTTTTTTTTTAATTTATTTATTAATTACCGGTTTCCGATTATAAAACTAAAACAATTTTTTCTATCTTCAAAAAGTAACTGAGTTTTTGTAATTAATAAAATATTTTTTCGCACCATTTTTAAATCTTATTTAATATAATGTCTACGGTGTTTGGTTAGGAATCCCTATTACATTTTGTGCCTATTCAAAAATAATCGGGTTTCTTAATTAAATAAAAGCACCATTAGAACTAAAGGAGTATTATAATTTGGTTTTGGATTGATAGTTATCCTGAATGTAGCCGATTCAAAATTTTGATGGGGAGTAATTTTTTTTTATTTGCGTCTCTATATTATAAAAAAGTTCATTATTGAAAACCAAATAAATATTTTAATAACCAAAAAAATATTTTATGTAAGAACATTTAACCTTGATTGTACAATCAAAGTGTACAAATTAAATTATTTATTTTTGATCGTATCAAACATAAAAGTTTGTTGTATAACTTTGTCTATTCAACGTTACTTTATAAACCTTTTTCATTTTATACTCAAACTAAGTAAATGCCAATATTATATAAATATATAGAAAATTCAATATAAATATAATAATCAGCATACGTTGTCTCTTGAACTCAGGAATTAAAAATGTAATGAATCAAGAATATGAACAAATAATAATAACAATTACGTCATTAAATACAAAAATTAGTAAGGATTAAAAAACAGTTAAATGACAAAATAAGCCATACGTATTATGTCTTTTTCCTCTCGTTTCATTTGTTTGATCTTCTTTGAGTTTAAAAATTCATCTTTTTCTTTTTGGGTTTCATACTAATCTGACTGTTGATATCCTAAGAAAGTATCTGTTTACGAAAATGAATATTAACGAAACAATTACTTTTTAATATTAAAATCCTTATTCAAAGAGGATTTCGGATGACAAGTATAATTGTTTCGAGGAACTATATTTTTGGTTTTAAAAAACCAATGAGCCGCAATTAGTCATTAAATCCACACTTTTGAATTAACCGATAATTTTTGGCTTACATTAGCATGAATTAATAAATTAATCATATTTAACATTTCGTTACTGGATATAGGGAAGAGTGACTCAACTTTTCATATTTTAATTAAACTTGATGAATTATGCAATACAATATAAAATGGCTATGGTTATTATAATTATTATTTATAGCACATTCTCAAGTGTTTTAGACATTTTAAAATAAAATTATTATTTTGTTTTATTATTTTCCATAATGAACCTTTGTAATCGACCAAAAAAAATAACAAACTAACCCTCAACCCTCTCAAAATTTGAGGGCTTACGTCTCATGATGTGTAGAAAGCGAATAACGAGGTTCATAATTATTGATAATTATTAACAAGAAATATTTTCACTATTCATTTTTGTTTAATATTTTTAATAATAAATTCTACAAACTACTGGACAAATGTTTTTTTTTTTTTGCTACAAAGATACTAGGGCATCCGGCGGTGATCCTAACACCTAGCCGTTGATATCAGCTGATAATTTGTAAAATTGCGGCGGATTAAAATAATTTGATTCAATAAATCAGTTATTTTTGAAGATTGAGAAAAATACGTATTCGGATTTAGAATCAGTAAAGCGGGTGAAAAAAAAAAAAAAAAATTGATCTGTATATTAAAGTCACAAATTATAATTGATGTGATTCCACCAAAACTCGGCTTTTATTGAAGATAGAGAAAAAACGAAAAAAATTTCGAAATCAAGACAAAGAGAAAAAAATTAAATTAAATTAAAAAAAAAATTCTATATGGTCAAGCTACAACTCATTAGTCATGTGATTCCCTGATAATTCGGTGATATTAGAAAAAAAAGGCGTTGTGGAATCAGGAAATTTTATTTGAATTGTTTAATGAAAATCGAATTAAATAGTTTTTCTTAATTAATAAAAAAATGCCAAAATGAAAAAAAGTATCATTTAAATAGGTTCAAAACTAGCAGAGATATAGCGTTTTGAAATAAGCAGTGGGGACATACTATTTATTTTGTTTGAATTACTTATTGCTTTTCATATTAGTTAATGGCCTATTAAAAGATATACCCTTATATAGTTATTTAGAAATAATAAACCATCGTGTAATAATTTTCAGCGTTTTTTTATAATTTTAATGTTTATCATAACAGAACATGAGTGCGCTATATGGGCACTACATACTGAAGGTACCTAGCTCGAATACGACAGTGGAAGCATAATTATGAAATCTGTATATTTGCCCTGGGTCGAGAAGCCCATCCATGCTCTGTAAAGTGGGTACGCAGGTGCGTGATCTCCTTGCATAACCGTCGATGTAGGAACATTACGAATCCTTAAAATACACTTGAACCCTGAGCTATAGTGTCACAGGCTTTTTTAACTAAAACTCTGTATAATAAACAATTTACGTTTGCTTGATTATTCATTTGTGTTAATGTCAACACTAATCATCTTCCAAAAGAAAATGTTCGTATACCTCTGTTGCATTTCGCTAATTGGATATAATTTAGTCTTTACTTAGATGTCAAATCGTGATTTTAGTATAATTTTATTATACAAGTTTAGACTTCTCCGGAACGATATCCAAATGGCCAGAAACAAAAACGCAGTATGAGACCGAGGCCAGTATTAGTGATTGCGACGTTCAACGGTGGTTTAAAAAATATCGAGGAGACTTCAGCTAGGAAGACAAAGAAGGTCGTGGAAGGAATTTTTCTCTTCGTGACGGTGTTCTACGAGCTGTAGTGGGAAGGAAATCTCTCTACTACTGTTCGAGCACTTGCAGGAAAACTCAATGGAAGCAAATCGATTATTAGTGGCTACCTCAGGACGATTGGAAAGATTAAAAAATCTCGAAAGTTGGTTTCCTTACTTCTTTTCCGAAACGACAATTAATTTCTGTCCACACTCGCCCCACTCTCCGTACTTACAAATTATTACAATTTTTTTTTTTAATTTATTGATTCTGAAGCTTCCAAATTCTGTTCAGCCGTCACGGGAAAGCATTTTATTGAAAGTAATGGGGACTATTTTGATTTATAAAATCAAGTATAAATATTTTTTTCTTTTTGAGTTCAGCGTTATTTTCGGGACTACCCAATAATTGGCTCCAATGGCTTTTACATTTGACTATGTCAATGGACCACTTCTCAATAAAATGCTAATTCATTTATAAGATCACACTAACTGTTTATAATTAATTGATATTTTATAATTTGAATATATAATTTTTAAAAAAAGTAAATCTATGACATCCTGCCCTACAGTGTCCTTTAATGATATTCCACTTGTCCAGGAATAGCTGCTTAAAGATCCGCTATTTAGGGCTCCTGCTTGACAAACGTCTTACATGCAAGACTGAAAAGACAAAAAACTGCTCGCCGATTTCGGTTACTTCAACACTTGCCCGAATTAACCACGAAAGACTCATTTACTTGACAATCATAAGGCCTATCTGGACATACGGAGTTGAGCTTTGGGGCTCTACTAAACCACCAAACTCTTCCCTTATCCAATCCTTACAATCCAAAATCCTTTGCATAATCTTTAACGCTCCTTACTTTGTTACGAATGAAATCATCAACGAAGACCTTAATGTTCCATATGTTGCTAATTTGGCGCGAACTAGGTACCACTCCTTTCCTGAAAAACTCCACTCCCACTCTAATCCACTGGTTTCAATCCTTGCTTCCTCTTCAATTTCTGATAATTCACCGAGGCGTCTGAAAAGAAGACTTTCTTGTTTAGATCCATTTCTAAAGATTGCTGCCTTTGGGAAGATTCTCTTCATGTATTTTATCATTAATGTTATGTTAATTTCAATAAAAATATTTGTTTAAAAAATAACGAATGTATTGATAATGTGTGGGGTTGCGACCCATGACTGAAAGAGGAATGGCGTGCTGTAAACGGTGATCGCCGATAAAAACTATATAAAACCATCCAGTAACTATCTCAATTCAATGTGTTTAATGGCGTTAACTATTAACTATGAACACTTACCGTTGAAAACTTATAATTTTAGAAAAAATATTATCTTATATATAATTTTCTAAAAGGTAATGTTAAGTGACGAATATGGATTAAACCTATTGACTGGTTATTGTACATAACAATTTTATATTGTTATATGATTTAATCTAAATCAAATGTCTCCAACTAAACCTAATAAACTTTTTATAAATATTTACTTTAAACTTTTTTCAACGTTAAGTTTTTTTTATTAGCTCTTGAATTTATTTTAACAGACGAGGTAGGTGAAAGCCGTGGTTGCCCGCACCAGGTTTTGTAATACGAACGACATTTAAATTATTTAGATATTGTTTATACAAATTTTTTTGTCACTTATCATTTTATTTACACTTGTTAAAAATATTACAATCAGCAAATGTGCTAAAATCTAAGGAAACATGGCGTGGGCAGGCATAAGGGCAAACATATTTAAATCACAATTCGAGAGCCGGATGAGGAAGAAATGTGGCGTTATGGGTATTTTTAAACGAAATAAAAAACAATTAAAAAAAAAATTCTCATACCTACCAAATATACCTACAAACATAAAAATCGGTCGAGCCGATTTGGAAGAGTACGACCACAAACACCAATACTCTAGATTTTTATCTATTAGATAAATATTGCATATTAGTATTAAAATTAAATTCTTGCGTTCTTCTATTCAAATAGTTTCCCACGCCAATTATACACCTCCCGTTAATGGGTTATTCGCCCAAGAGCATAGCTAAGAATGAAATGCAAGTGCTTAGAATGCCTGCCATCGCCACTGCAGATTGCGCACGAAGACATCACAACTAGTTGATCATTAAAATCAGTTCCATTTTTTTGCATATTCCTGACGTCTACATAATGTGGTTTTGTAGCTTATAATTAGGGACCGGATTTCCATGTTGTTGCAAATTTTATTTGTTTGCGTGTAAAAGCTCCAAACACGATTACTCATCCGATTCACGATCTAGGGAATAATTTATAAACATTGCACCTAATCACTGGTCTTTCTCTTTTCGAACCAAAGTGCACCATTTTTTTTTTTTTTTTTTTCATGAATATAGAATTTTAATAATCAAAATCAATTATAAATTCTACACATTATGTAAACACTTAAACACTTTGTTTGATATGTTTTTTTTTTTTTTTTTTTTTTTTCCTTACCCTCTGGTTTTATTTTCGAACAAAATACAAATACAAATATAATATGTATAGCTGTCAGATTTGTCCTTCTGTTACCCGGAGGTATTCTAAAGAGGATTGCTATATGCGCTGGATGCACTAGTAATCTTTCAAGGGCTTCTTCTAAGCCTTTATTTATCCATTGCAAAATGGGAGGGACCATTCTTCAGGGTTTTGGCAATAAATTGAGTTCAGACATAGTCCGAACTCCTTCCCTCGGCGACAACGTCAACGAGAGGTAGTGATCCTTGCCACCTCCCAGGCTTGGGTGTTGGGGTGATATCAGAAAATAATGGATTAGCACAGGCCTTCAGCCCATCAAAAAATTTAATGTGCCTCCGGCTGTTGATATATTTTGTTTTCGTTGCTAAGCTTATGTATGGTTTGGGGTAGAGAAATATCGGGAGTTAAAAGCAAATAATTGTTTAAAGTAGAAACTAACCCAAAAACGAATAAGAATGTAATACATTAACTCTATATTTGAAAGAGATTTAATCATAGGTCTTTAGTAGCAATGAAAAAACTTCCTAAAATTAGGTGTTTTTTCGTTAAACAGACGTTTTTCCTTATTGCTAAATTGTAATCTCACTTTTTGTATTTTTTTTTCTTGTATAATTCTATTTATAAGCAGCATTTGGTCTTCACGAATCAGCTTCATGAATATTAGCATACATACATACATACATCCTCGGCGCTACAGCCCCGTTCGGGCCCTGGCCTCCAGAAGAAACCTTCCCCACTCTTCTCTATTCCTGGCCATCGTCCACCAGCCTAACGCTCCCAGCTGCACTGCATCCTTTCCAACCTGGTCCAACCATCTCATTCGGGGTCTCCCTCTCTTCCTTTTGCCTACCGGCGCATAGCTCATTATTCTCTTGGGGATACAATCATCTGCCATCCTTTGAACGTGGCCAGCCCAACGAAGCCTGCTTATCTTTATGAATCTCACCACTGGGACATCCTTATACTTTTCATAAAGCTCTCGATTGTGTCTTATTCTCCAAAGACCATTTTCGCATATAGGCCCATAAATCCTTCTCAGTATTCTTCGTTCGAAAACAGCAATCTTTTGTTCATCTGTTTTCCTTAACACCCAGGATTCACAGCCATAAGTCAGTATGGGCCTAATCAGGGTTTTGTAGAGCGTGGCCTTCGTTTCCTTATTAATTTCTTTAGTTTTAAATATTCTTAATAGACCATAATAACCCCTCGTAGCAGCTAAAATTCTCTTCTCTATTTCTTTGGAGGAATTATTTTCGGCATCTACAAACGACCCGAGGTATACAAATCCATGAACTGTTTCAAATTTGTATCTTTGTATCTCAATACATGGTTCTCGTACCTCAGCCCCTGCAACCATATACTTGGTCTTGGATTCATTTATGACAAGTCCCATTGTCTTAGCAGATTGCTCTAAAGCTTTAAAAGCCTCTCTTATGCCCGATTCTGATCTACTGACTATATCTATGTCATCTGCATAAGCTAGAAGCTGAACACTTTTATTAAAGATATGTCCGCCAGTTTGTATTTGAGAATCCCTTATCACTTTCTCCAGAGCTATGTTGAATAGTAGGCATGCCAGGGCGTCTCCTTGCTTCAGTCCATTCCATGTTTGTATGGGGTCTGACAGGTTGGATTGGATCCTAATTATACATTTAGTGTTGGAGATGGCTACTCTCACCATACGGACCAATTTGGGCGGTATATTCATCTCTCTCATAGCTTTATAAAGCATCTCTCTATTTATGGAGTCATACGCAGCTTCAAAGTCCACAAATAAATGGTGCGTTGTAATTCCGAATTCTAATGTCTTTTCCAGGATTAGTCTTAGCGTGAAGATCTGATCAGTGGTTGATTTACCTCGCATGAAGCCACATTGGTAGTCCCTTATAATCATTTCTGCATACGGAAGTAATCGAGTGAATATTATATTGGATAATATTTTGTATGCTGTATTGAGCAGAGAAATGCCTCTGTAGTTTTTACAGATAAACGGATCGCCTTTCTTGCGTATTAGGCAGATCATTCCATTATTCCAGTCTTCAGGCATTTCCTCCTCTGTCCAAATCCGCTCCATGAGATGTGTAAATTCCTTCATGAATATTAGCTGAAAAGCAAAAATGAAATTATAGTAGACATACCTTAATGATGTTCATGCGATTCTGAACAACGTCATTGTCACCTCAGTTAGCAGTCACTTTTAATTTTTTGTATTTGAGAAATTAATGTTTCCCTTTCAAACTAATTAGCAGTTTTTGTGTATTATAAGTTTGATTTGAGATAAACGTTCAAATAAACTATTGTTTGATTCTAAAAAAAGAGGAGAATTAAAGTAAGGTTTTGTGTTTCACGAAGTTTTTTTTTTTTTAATCTTACAAGAGTTTTAATATGCAAAATAAACATTATATTTCTGTAAATACAGTGAAGGAACGATGTAACCTTTATTTCAATACACAAACACACAAAAAAAAAAATATATACAAAGCATTAAAAAAAATATGTTCACACAGAAATGTTAATAATATATGTTTAACCATGTTGAACCGAATGGCTATGAAACTTTTATTTATTAATAGTAATAGCATTTTTTTAAAGTTAATAGTTCTACTAATATTTAATGTTTGATATTATATATGTATATATTATACACATTATATATATAATGTGCGTAATATTCTATTGCGAAAATGTGTCTTAATTTTTTTATTTTGTTTTTTATAAGGATATGATTTTTTAATGCTTATCAATTTGAAAAAAAAAAACGAATTATGTAATTTATTATGGCTAAAATCGGAGAGCTGACTAGATAAAATTGTATGCAAATCCCCCCCTTTCTGCTGGTCCAATATTTCAGGCCTAACCAAAACCAATGTGCCTGTTTAGACGTTCCAATTTCTCAGAGTCCCAATGTCTCTGTGCCGATCTCCCCAGCGATGAACTAGGCCACGCCCCTTTAGCAAGGCTATGAGCCCTATTTCTCAAGCTCCCTTGCTGATTTTTCAGTGGTGATTGGCTCGTCTAAACGGCCTTTAACACATACCATTAATTTTGCCACAATAAAAAAAATGTTAAAGGAGTATCCTTGTTTTGAAATAACCATCCGGACAACTAATTATTTATTCAATCAACATCAGAAAAACAATCGTTGAGCATAAATTTTTAAAATGATTTTTCCAGTTTAAACCAATTAATTATCTTTAATGCATCATTCATTTGGAATCAAATTGAAAAAAAAACAACAAATCGAAGTGTCTTCTTTTTTAATAGACTCTGTTACGAGCATACATTTTTTGTCCCTTGCCATTTTGGGATTGAACTAGTTCATGAATTATAAATATATATTATTTTAAACGAACAAGACACTAATAAAAAACCTGATTGTAAAGCTGAGATGATCACACCACTTTCCTGCATAATCAGTGATCGAGATTAGAGCTGACTTTGGAGCCTGATTAAAAGATTATTTCCATCTTAAATAAACAATAAAAAAAACTGTTTCTGAAATATAACTTAATTTTATAATATATATATAAATATATGTTTACATGACCCTGGACTAAAGAGTTGAGCTTTAAGGCTTCACTATACTATCGAATTCTTCTAGTATCCAATAGTTACAATCCAAAATCACTCGATGTTCTTTACTTTTTATTAATAAAATCATATACGATGATCTTAATGTTCCATATTTGGCCTGAACCAGATACCATTCCTCCATTACTAACTCAATTCATACTCTATCCCCAAGTTTCAATCCTTGCTCTCTCTTCGGTTCCTTATAATCCTATGGGACGTTTGAAAAGAAGATTTCTACGAGATCTTTTAACTAAAAATACTAATTGGAATCATGCTATTGGGTCGTTTCGCTACAAGTTTGTATCATTTATACGTCTATGTTCATAGTAAATATGATATAACTAGCGACCCGTTCTTGCTTTGCGGAGGTGCAAATGAAATGGGGTTTCAATTTTTTTTTTTTTTTAATTCAGCTTGACTAATTAGGAGTTTATAATTTTGGGATTATGAGTTCATGGTTAAAAAAAGTGCACTTAGAAAGAAAATGTTATGTTTATTTTATAATGTTTTCATAATTATATTTTATCATTGGTATATGTTTTTTTCCTTTATCAAAGTTCTTTTTTTTTTTCAGATGTATTATAATTTGTCTCAACTGGACAATAATAATACTGCTGTAAGATCTCATTCATAAAATATGAACAGAATAAACAATGACAGAGTTAGCTGAGTTATAGGCGTATTAATAGGTAAATTTTCAATTCCTTTCTTTTATTTTTTTATAATTATTTGCGGTTTCTAGGTTAATAACCTCTAATAATTTGTTTTCTCTTTCTTCAAAAATAACTGAGTTATTGAACTAAAACGTATTTAATCGGCCGCCATTTCAAAACTGATCAGCGGATATCAACGTCTAGGTGTTAGGATTGTCGTTGGATGCACTTGTATTTTTCTGCCAAGTTTAAAAAAAACAATCGGTCCAGTAGTCTCGGAGAAAAGCCGCGGACAGCGGACAAACGATTTTTTTTTGTATTCGTTATTCGTATTATATGTATTTTGAAACGTAAGCCCTCAAATTTCGAGGGGCGGTAATTTTGTTTTTCTTGGTCGATTATAAAGTTTTATTATTGAAAATAATAAACCGAAATGCGATCCTCAAATGGCCAGTTCAGAAATGTGACCCGAATAACGTGGATTAATAGCTACTAATTTATTACTTATTCGATTTAGAGCCACTGATAAGCCAGCATAGTTTACTAGAACTCCAATTTATCTCTTAATCTAGTATAATGATGTTTCTCATTGATATAATTAAAATCATCAGTTTCTAAAAGATGGTTTTACAAATAGGAAGATATTGGAATATTTAACGGCTCACTCAAAAGAGTATGGCATCTTCCTCATATCAAGGATACGTTTATCAAAAGCTTAACATAATTTAAATAGTCTGTTTTTTAGTTCTTATTGTATGAATGAGATCCTGTAGCACTATTATTATTGTCTATTATGACAAATTGTAATATATACGAATAAAAAAATAATAAAAATGTTTTTTAGTTCTAATTCACATATGTTATGTTCTTCTTTCATCTAAAATGTAGTTCTTTAATATTGTACTATTGATTACTAAATTAAAATGTTTCAGACGTTAGTGATTTTGGAAGGGGAATATAAGAAATTTAGAGTTAACTAATACAAAAGCAGATTTTTTTTTCTATAATTCTTTTTCTGTATCTTGAAAACTCAAATAAAATAAAGTTGAAGTAGAATTAAAAAAACTACGTGTCATATATGTTATTATTATCCCTTACGAATGTTGAATTAATTAATTATGGTGTATTTAAAACAAAAATAAAATCCATTAATTTAGTATTAAATGGATGTTATTGCCTTTAATTGTGCAAAATTATTGCGTATTTACTGTTTTTAAAAAACAATAACAAAGACGTAAAGTGATAGGTGAACTGAACACTTGATTGAAGTAGTGTGTTTTCTAGAGTATGGTAAATCACAGACTGATAACAGGATATTTGAATTGGGATATTGACATAACATAGCGTTATGTCAACCTAACAAAAATTAAGGACACCATGATGAATTTTCAATTGTGTAATCACTTTTCCAACACCCCATCTCAATTAAATATTTCGTACTACTGCTGAATTATTTACAGAGAGGTTGGAATCACAAGTCTCGGTTAACAGATACGACTCGATATCGGTATACAGAGGTTGGAAGCAGATCTGGATGTACAGTTAATGCCACTCCTTGTGTGTGTGACCCCTAAGGGTAATATCGCCTTTTCATGCCTTCAGGGCCAACAAAGTCTTAGAACAAAAATGATCATTAACTACAAAAATATCTGCTTGATTATAAACAACTCATGAATTATAAACAATTATTTTTCCTTAGTAATTATCAATAAAAATATCCATGTAGGGCCCTAACATTCCTGAATTAGACAATATTTCAATTATACAGTAAATAATTGAGACTGATTTCTGAAAGTACTACGAGCATTTTTTACGAAATTGATATTTTGATATGTTTGTATAATAAGCGATTTTTGTATTGAAAACTGTCATTCGATTTCATCTAATTATAAGAAAAACGCACGTACTTAAATAAATGCGTTTGATAAAATTAATCATTTTCAAAAAGTAAAATTTGTATTTCGTTTCAAAATATTCTGTATCATTTCCTTCCATAACATGAGAATAATATTATTGACCATTACAAAAAAAAAAAAGAAGAAAAAAAAAGGGGATCCCTGTAGCAGGGTGGCTATCATAACAGTCTTCTATGCCAAAGGTCACGAGTTCATGCCCTGACGGTGGTCCTAGGATTTTTTAATGGGAGTAAAAAAATCCTTAGTTATGCCGTCCTTCGGAGGGGACGTTAAAAGGTCTCGAGTCTGTGCAATGTCAGGTAAAGTTTAAGATGTCCTAATAAAACCTGTATAGGCAAAATTTAGGACTCCCATTGTAGAATCGTCCGATTAGCCACAGTGACATAAAGTGGCGTTATAAATTTTAAAAAATGTGAAATATTGTAAACATATTTTACAATCATTAGGATAGTCCTTATTTCTCATTACCAACTGCAATTTATGTTGCAATGATGTTTTTCAGATAAATGAGAATGTTGCAAAGGAGAGATAGAAGAAACGTCTGCATATGGAAATTTCGTGAATAAGTTAAGTATAATTTCCTACTATTTGTTTGGCTTTATGGCTCATCGAACGATGGTACAGTGGGTGTCCTAAATTTTGCCAATCCAGAATTTATTAGGACAGAAATCTTTAAGAACTATTTGACATAGAGACCACCGTTTTACGTCCCTCCAAAGGACGATATAACCAAGGATTTTTTACTAATCCTGGAGTCACCTGCCAGGTTGGAACCTACGGCCTTGGGCATAACAAGCTGTTATGCTAACCACTAAACCACAGGTGACCCCTCTAATTGTTACATTTCATGAAAAGTTAAATAATTATTATTCGATTTTTTATAGTAAAATTATACCAAAGAATAGTTTTTAAACGTGTTTATTTTTAATTTATTCATTTTTTTTTTTCGAGTGATACTCATACTAATTACTAGTTATAATTAAATAAACAAAAAATCAAGAGCGGGAAACACTCACAATCTATTTATATCGTTATATTAAACTTGTCATGTTATGAAAAAAGATGTGATTCTAAATTTGTACTGGCTTCTTGAAATCGTTATCTGAGCGACAGACCGATAAGGATTTTATGTCGACAGCTGATTTTAATCTTGTTCGATCGATGACAAGTTCTAAACAAAAATAAAATATTTGTTTACTTATTTAAATCATTAGTTATATATCTGACCATCTGAAATGTAGTTTTATCAACAAAATGTATTTAGTTGATTTACAATTAAAGTTATTATTAAGGTAAAATGAATTTAATTTAGTTTAATTATTTTAATTTAATTAATAAATTTTAAAAAAGTTTGATGTAGGCAGAATAGGGTTCTAAATGACCTAGTCCCGCAAAAGGGTTTTTTCCCCAATTCGGGTAGCCATTTTCTAGAGGCTGGGTGTCTGCCCCAGAATACTCTCCATATCCTACGGTCGCCCTCCCCTCTCTTCCCCCCCCCTCTCCCTCCGGCTGAATTAACAGAATAAATAATACACACTTAAATGAGAAAATAAAAACTTCCAGAAAAATTAAAAAAGAAAAGAGAATAAATAATATTCTGCCACAGCCGGGATTCAAACCCAGAGAACTAGTGCTCTATCCACTAGACCACACCGCACCTACAGCGTAGCATAATGTGACGTTAAATAAATAAACAAACAATAACCTAACATTAATGTTTCCATCGAAACAACATAATTATTTATCAACTTTAGTTGTCTTAAAAATTCTAAGATTGTTGTTACAAGTAAAGTAAGTAAAAGTTTTTTTAGTAAAGCAATTCAGTTCAATTGTGTAAATGTCCTCTTCAAAATTTTCCTTGTCATTATGATTTATTAAAATTTGAACATCTATTGAAATAAAGTGATCGAACAATTGAGACGTCACCCATGTCCACGTGTTACGTTGGCACCATAACGTAACACATATGAGTCATGGTTTACTTCTAGATGGCAGTAATCATAGCTCTTGAACTTTAGCCGGGAATCCCGAGTGTTCCCTGGCAGAAGAATCCCCCCGAAGCATTTCCTTCCTTCCAAGATCCGAGGAGCGGAAACTGCCTTGACAGACTTTCCCTAACCTCGGAGGATAACGAAGAAAAGGCAAACAAAATATATTTAATTGCTCGTTTTCATCCCTCATTATCATGACTATCAGTTATCACTTCCTCTTCGCTAATGCGGCCTCAATGAGATACCCCTACTAAGTGGTTCCATGAAATGGATCATTTTCCGCACACTCCTGTTCGAAGGGCGCTACATCCAATCCCAACAAACACTTAGGATAGGCGTATCATTCGATACCGGCCTTCGGTTCCTATATGCTTCTTGTTATTGAACCAATTTAACTAACCGATACAACGATCATTAACCTCATAGAATTATCATTAAATACGTCGTTTCCTAGTACAAGTTTTCATAAGCTAATCTATTCCAGTTCGATCTTGATAGAAACTCGTTATTAATGATGTTGTTTAGGGTGAAAGCTAATGCTCCGACGAGGTTGATAAAAGAAGCTCATTTATAAAATGCTAAAAGTTAGAATTAAAAAGATCATTCCTCAATCCTATTCGGTATGCCATTGAATTGAATTGAAAATTTATGATCTGAATCTAACTTTGTGAATTATGTAATACCAATTTATATTAAATATTAGGATATATATCAACTCAATATTAGAAAATCAACGATTTTGGTTATTTATTTTCAATAATGAACCTTTTTAATCGACCAAAAAAAATGACCCCTCCCTCAAAATTTGGGGGTTTTTCAAGATACGAAGAACTAGAATATTGAATTTAAAAAAAAAATCTATTTGTCCGCATCATTTTTCCTAAACTACTGGACCAATTTTTTAGAAATTCGACACAAAAATACGTAGATATCAACTGATTATTTTTAAAATGACGGTCAATTATAAGTGATTTGATTCAATATCTCATTTTTTTTAAAGATGGATTAAAAATTTGTTTGGGAGAGGGGCGACAACACACTCGCTCGCAGCCTCAACCCGAACGTTAATTTTGAGTCGCCGAATTTCTCATACTTGATTAGGTTTCGTTATGGGTTTATTAAGATTACTAACTTTGTAAAACATATATATATTGAGGAAAACAAAATTCAAAAGAACAAATAAAATTAACTTATAAACATGAGTGTACTGTACTTAAAGTCACAAGGACGATCGCGGGCGACGATGGCGAGCGACGAAGGGTAGTAGCGACTGCGAAGCGACCTTTCTCTCTTGGCACCCAGAGCACTCTCCCTCCCGAGCGGTCACTATCACTTAATCCCTTTTAGGTAAATAGTGCCCCCCTCTTGCGTCTGAACTTAATATTTACTAAATATATACAAACATACATACATATATATATACATATATATATAAACTAAATCAGTATTTCTCAATTCTTAACAAATTGATTAGTATTTTTTAACCAAAAACCGTGAATAAGATAAAAAAGACAAGAAAAAAAATCTAATTTTACCCATAAATATGCCCACAAGTCAGTTATTTTTGAAGATAGAGAGTAACTTGTATAGAGGTTAAGAATCAGTAAACACGATGAACAATGCAAAAAAAAAAGGAAAAAATTGAAATCTTGCCTATATATACGCTTGTTACTAACTTCGTTATTTTCAAAGATGGAGAAAAAATTATGAGCGTTTTTCAACAAAAAAAAACCGCGAATAACTATATGAAAGAGAAAATAGAAATAAATTGAAATGTTAGCCATGAATCCGCCCATAATTCAGTTATTTTCGAACAGAGAAAAATATGTTTTAGATCCAGTAAAAACAAATATATATTGAACACAAATTATAATAGTTTCCACCAAAACTCGATTATTATTGAAGATAGAGAAAAATCGAAAAGATTAGCAGCTATAGACAGTTATACCCTAATATAGTTATTTGGAAAAAATAAGTTATTGTGTAATAATTTGCAGTGTTTTATTTATTTAGCTGAACTGAATGAAAAATAAACACTCGTATTTTAAAAAGAAAATTAATTCGTAACCATATTTCATTTTTATTTTTCAATTAAATAAATTAACGGTAATAATATCTGTCCTATCCCTCTCTCATGAATGGATTATTTCTTAGTAAAGGTGCTTAGTTAAATAAATATTCTTAGCCACCTCATCCTGTTGGCTCTGAATAATCCATTCCATCTATTGTATATTTGCAAGAGACCAAAGATTTAAATGTAGTTTAAAACTATTTAATAACTTTGTTTATTACTTTATTGTTATTTAATGATATTTGTGGATACGTAGTGGGATTATCTAGAACTTTAAATAATATTTTTCTCTGGGGATTATATGCTACGCATTCCATCAAAATATCTTGGAGTGTCTCTTGTTTATCGCAGCGTTCACACTGGCCTGTATCTGTAATTCCTATACGGTGTCATTAAATATTGCATATTCTGTTTCATTTCGCGTCGCTCTATGCTGTTGTGGCTAATCAGACGATGCTACAATGGGAGTCTTAAATTTTGCCTATTCAGGTTTAATTAGGATATGGATCTTTAACGAGTACTAGACATCCCACAGGCTCGGGGCTACCATTTGACGTCCCCTCCGAAGATTGGCATAACCAAGGATTTTTAAACCCATTAAACCCCACCTTCGGCATAGATGGCTGTTATGCTAACCACTACGCCATAGGTGGCCCGTGCCCTTATCCCGTGTTTTGGCCTTAATTTACAAAATATTTTTATTTTACCTGAATTTAGACTTTTTGAAAACTATGCTCAAATGTGATATACTGGGGAATATTAATTCAAAATAAATAAAATTAAAAACAAAAGAATTTTTCAGCATGATATTTGTCTGGGCACCCTTTTTACTTAATTATCGCCTTAATAAATTGTACAGTGGTTGTGATAATGTTGTTGTTTTTTGTTTTTTTAAAGACATGTTTAAATAATTATACCTCTTCAATGTTTTTAGAATTTCTTTTAAAAAAATATCTCAAATTGATGAAGTTCTGGGTCTGGTAACGTTATAAGAGATTCTTTAAGCTTTTACCAATCAGTCCTTAGGAACTGCTAGCAAGCCGACTAAGATACACTGCAACAAAAAATGTAGATATAGATTTTTTATTTATTATAAGAATTTCATGCCTCGAGGTTTCCTACACTCTTCCCTTACATTTTCCTTACATTCTACCAAATTGGTTCTTACATCTACCCTTATATCTTGCAATATTAAGAATAATTCATTCCAAGTTTCTGAATTGGGCGGAAACCATAGCAATTTAACCACTCATCCATAAAACCTTCGTAGAATGGTTAGCTGTATGCTGCTATAATATATAAAATATGGAAGTCCTATTTGCTGCAATTACATCTGGCATTCAGAACATTCTGAACGGTACCTGTTGTTGGGATACAGGAGGTCGATGTCCTTCCATGTTGGCGGTACTTGGTACGGAAGCTTCCCAGGAAACTGCGTTTCCTCTGCAGCACGAACTTAAATTTTGTAACTAAACCTGACCAGACGATGAAGAAGAATTTAGGTTGTTATCTACATCGTAAAGAGCAATCTAATATCACTAGTTGTCGGAACATTGCTTTATCTAGTTTGAATGGTTAGATATTCAAACATTTAAGTCTTCACTCGATACCGAAAAGTACGAATCAGGTTTTACGAAGGTGTAAAAAAATGGGACGCTGGTCTATAAAAGAAAAAGATCAACACAAGTAAAACCAAGTGCTTTCAAAGAATTTTCGTTTAGGGAGGGCAAATTGAGTTAAAAATATAAGTTAATTTTTCCAAACCCATTTGAAAATTGTGTAAAAGCAAAAAAAACAGTTTCTAACCATATGTTTTAACCAACTTTATTTTATTTATTTATGTTTGTTGCCATTGTTTGGTTTATTATTTTCAATAATAAACCTTTGTGATTAACCAAAAAAAAAAATTACCCCCCTCTAAATTTTCAAACGTTTCAAAATGCTGAGGATACGAATCCGTTTAAAAAATCCGTTTGTCAGCCGAACGCTGTCCGCGGCATTTCTCCGAAACTACTAGACCTTTTTTTTTTTCTAATTCGCCACAAAAATACTAGTCGATGCAACGATGATCCTAACACCTAGGTGTTCATACCAGCTGATTATTTTTAAAAGGTCGGCCGATTAAAAGTGATTTAATTCAATCGCTCTGTTATTTTTAATGGTAGAGAAAACAATGTTTAGTGATTTTTAACCAAAAAAAAATTCGAATAATTATATAAAAGAGAAAAAAATTGAAATTTTACTCATAAATACGCTCATAACTAAGTTATTTTTTACGACAGAGAAAAGTATGTATAGAGTTCTAGAATCAGTAAAGCGCGATAAACCAATAAACAAATTTTAATCTCGCTTATATATACGCTTGTAATTACGTTATTTCGAAGATAGAGAAAACATTTATTAGCGTTTTTTTAAACCAAAATACCGCGATAAATTATTAAAAAAATATGAAAAAGAAAACAATTGAAATTTTTACCATAAATACGCCCATAACTAAGCTATTTTTGAAGATGGAGAAAAATATGTATATAGTTTTAGAATCAGTAAAGCGCGATAAATAAAAAAAAAATAAATAGATAAAACATATGGAGTATCAAATTATAATAGATGTAATTATAATTCCTTATTATACTACATTCCACCAATAATCGAAAAGATTTTCGAGTGCAAGACAACGCGATGAACAAAAAAAAATATATATGTTACCTCCCTCCCTCTCAAAATGTGATGGCTTACGTTTCAAGATGCGTAGAATCCGAATAACGAATAAAAAAAAATCCGTTTCTCCTAATTAATAAATAAATAAATACCAAAAGCTTTTAATACCATTTGACAGAGAATTTAATTTTTGACAAAATGAAAAAAAACAAAAAATCATTGAAATTGGTTAAGAACTAGCAGAGATATAGTATTTTGAAATTATCAGTGGTGATATGCTATTTTCCTTTTGAATTATTTATTGGTTTTCATATTACTCAATTGTCTATCTAGAGCTTTATAAACTGTTAAACCCTAATATTGTTATTTGGAAATAATAAACCATTGTGTAACAATTTACAGCGTTTTTCAGCTACAGCCATATGATCTTTTTCACTTGTTAAGAATATAAAATTATTTGATGAAGATAAAATATATCCAACTAGATATAATATTGGATTTAATTCATTGTTGTATGAAAAATGTAATCGTATCTAATGTACTGGCAATATTCCCTCACATCAAATGACTTAATCCGTTTAATTTACTTACAATATATTGTAAATATAATTTTTTTTTTTTTAATATTCTCGATAGGGATCCACTATAAGGCTGCATTATATGTATGTATATTGCTTTAACGTTAATAGAATATATGTATGTATATTCCATTTTATGCTGTTGTGGCAAATCTTTAAAGAGTACCTGATATCGCTCATGCTTGGAACTACTATTTTACTAGATAATAGTAGAAATTTATAAGACATGCTTGACCGATCATGGAACAAAGCGCGGATAAGTAAGTTTTTTTGTTTTGTTTTTTGCAATTACTGATTATTTTGCTGCGTATAACAATCTTAATTTAAATAATGTTTATGTACTTAGCAAAGAAAGTATTTGTAAACAGGTACTCCAGACACAATGGGAAATGCACCCAAGCATACTGACAAGCTCTAGTAAGCCTGCAGTCTGGCGACAAGGCGGGAAGTAGAAGAAACGTAACCTTTGTTCCTTTATGAAGCCATATCCTGCTACCAGCATCTATTTTTTTCCATTTCAGAATTAACTTTTACTTTTAATGATAAAACTATATTTCTTATAAAAATAAATTTTATATAGCTTATATTTGTTTAATCTGTTTTATATTTATTTTATTTTTGTTAAGCCGGAATCATTGTCGGATTCTAAACATTTTTTTCTCTCGTCAACGAAGGTCGCCGTTTGCCCTTTTGATTTTATTTTATTTTTACTGAAATAAATTCAAATTAACTGTCCTTCGAAACCTCGTTATCATATCAGCTAAATAATGACAAAACTTCGAAGAAAGCTAGTTTCAACACAGCAGCAGTTTGTTCTAAAATATAACATTAGAAATCATTCTATAATTGAATGACAATTTATCTTTAATTTAGTACTGCGTTAAATTTAGTACCTCTAAATAAACATAATATTTTAAGCAATTAATCCACGTATTACATGCAACTTATTTAATATTTTCGGGGCAAGAGAAAAAAAAAACAAATTAAAAAAACTTACAAACGTGGTGGCTTATCATGATCATTTCTCCTGGAAACACTACTCAACCTCAATATAGAATCTCTATATGTACTGATTTCCAGAGCTAAAGAGGTAGAGGTAAGGGCCTAGCTGATTTAGCATGTGAAATCTGCCCCCACCTTTTTTTTTTTTATTTTTTTTTTTTTAATTTTTCCAAAAAAATCTTTGGTAATGTTGGATTGGCACACCTACAATTGTTTGCTACTTTATTTCATTGAAGGGTCTTGCATAGTATATATATTTTTCAAGTTGATCTCAAATGTACCCAATGGTGAAAAATAAAAATAAAACAGTATTTTTTCAGCTCTCTCACCAGCTATGCTTTGAGTAGTAAATGACCAGTTACATATATTTTTTCGTAAAAATCGGTTTTGCTATTCAGAAGAAAACATTTTTTTTGTTTTTCCTTTCCCCCCCCCCTATAACTTCCCTCCTATCCTTATGAGACTAAAAACTTGCATAAGGTTGTTTCTCATAGGTTTGAATCAATGATATAAATTTGGTTCTGATATACGCGGGGGGCAGGTTTCACATGCTTATTCAGCTAGGCTCTTTCTTTCTTTATTTATAATTTTTTTTTTGTACATACTTCATTATTCACATTAATTTTCCAGTTAATAGTTTGTTTGGAACCGTTATTGATTCTTCATTCTTTTTCAAAAACATATTCTATGAAAGGAGTCTTTATTCGCCTTTCTGGAAGACTGCGAATTATCCTTTAAATAAAAAAAGAAGTCCTCAATTCGTGAAATCCATACATATTACCTAGCCGTTAGCCCGATCCAACACCACAACCTTTCCATAAAAGTACCGAACTGGCAAAAAATTCTATCTGCAAAGGACAAGGCTGAATCAACCACGCAGTCTTCTTCGTGTTATCTTTCATCAATTTATGAACATTTTAATGAGGAGTCGATTTTCTCCAAGGTCCATTTTTTCCGTTTCTTTCCAAGCGCAATTATATGCAGTAGCGAATGTGGATATTCATAAGAAAAAAAAAGATGTTAGCACACGCAGTAATCTGCTGTATGATGCCAATTGTGTTCTTCCATTTCATAAAACATTGCATAACACCTAAGCTTTCCTCGATTTATGATAATATTGACTAGGATTAATATGCAGTGTATCTGAGTAATGTTTATTGTACATTTAAAAGAATCATCACGATCTTTTGTACCTACTTTAAATTAATTCGATTTAGAACCTTTTATCTAAGACATCAGCTATTATCTTGTTGCCACACTTTGTTTAATCTTGTAAAATAAAGTAACCCTAATCCCTCCCTCTCGTTTTTCCAAAATACTAGCCAAAACAGTATAAGATCTGTTGTTTTTATCTAAAGCTATTCTTTTGTATTCTTATATATATATATATATATATATATATATATATATGTTTTTTTTTTAGGCGCGGCTGGCCGTATAGGCCCTCGGCCGCGCGATGTAATCTGCTTAAGAATATGGAGAATACACACGCGTTACTCGGTGAAATTTTTGTAGGGTAGGGTCATCACTCCCTACTCCTAGTTTTGTGAGTGGCTACCATTTGGCTGACGGGTCTCACATGCCCGGGGGAGGCTGTGAGTGAATTCCCATTTAATTGAATGCTTTAAGAAGTCCTTCCGGTACTAGGATTTGAACTCACAACATTTGGCGTGGGAGACTAGCGCTTTAGCCACTCAGCCACGGGCTTCCATTCTTATTATTACTATCCAAAAATATTACATATTGGGATATCAATACTCATACAGGACATACTACCTGTCTGGATATTAAAACATGAAACTGGGTTGTGATTTCTGTGTCAAAATCCGTTCATTAGAAACGTATAAAAACATTTTTCTATTCTAAAGATTTAACATACATTGGGGTAAATATAGTGGGAACACTCAAAATACACTGAATAAAAACGTTTTTGTTGATTATTTATTTAACGCCACTTTATACTACTATGGCTGATCGGACGATGCTACAGTGGAAGTCCTAAATGTTGCCTATCCAGGTTTAATTAGGATATGGATCTTTTAACGAGTACCTGACATCACACAGGCTTGAGACCTCCTTTTTCGGTTCGTCTGAAGGACGGCATACATAAGGATTTTTATCACCATTATAAAATCCTAGGACCACCTGCGGGTTTGAACCCGTGACCTCTGGCATAGAAATAAAAACATGTAAAACAGATGAAGGTACCAACCTTACTGTATAGAATGTAGTGATTGCTAAAGGTAATCATTTTTCAACAGAGCAGTAACAGTGAGCCCCACAAAATTCGGAAGGTATGAATGAAAAACCTTGATGAGTTAGACGAATTTTAGCCTAAAATTGAAAAAAAAAAAAAAATCGTCTCAAGACCTTACTAAATCCAAGAAGAACCACGTTGAAATAGTTAAAATGGTTTCAAAAACCGCTCTAGAAGCTTAGTTATTGAATATGGGAACCGTTCTTGTAGAGAGAAACATTGAGATAAAGCTCCAATTCTCAAAACAAAAATGGCGAAACTAATTGTAATAATAACAAGAGTGTCACTCAATTAGTTCTTACTAGATCCTCTTCAATAGTTCGTTTCTCATGTAGCAAAAATTCATACAGGCATCAGATAGAAGGATCTACATTCGACCCGATTTTCTTGCTCGGATTGATCCTTAAATAAAACTCACTCATTTGCTTCAAGCCAGTCATATTAGTATTGACAAGAAAGGGTTGTAGGAGTCACTTTGTGAGCACAATACTCTTTGCAATATTCCAAAACTTGTCGACCTAACATAATTGACGATGATGAGACCGAGTGGTTCGGACATAGTGGAGTTTTTTTTCAGCTTTGGGATCACGGCAGGAAGATTAGCAGTATTAGCATGTCTGCTTTTCAACCTTGCTGCGGAGAGAGCTATCAGAGAAAAAGAGATCCAGGCGACCGGAAATCTTTAGCAGTACTCTACAATTACTGGGATATGCCGATGATTTCGACATAGTTGCCAGATGTATAAATGCGTAAAAGAAGCGTTTCGGCAACTAGATAGTCAGCAAAAAGTTTTGGTGAAGATATAAATAAACAAATTCATAAGAAGATAACACCGAAAAATAATACATTGATTAATAATACAGCTAGGTGCATGCATAAGTTGCATAGAGTAGAGCACTTCATGTATTTGCACTAATAGGTAAAGTGGCATCATGATTTTTAGTTTTAATATATGAAATATGGCTATAAATGATAATGTACTTTACAACAGAAGTACAAAATACAATATATAAAACAAACTAAATAAATAAAATAATATATATTAGTACAAACAATATATAAACAAATAAACTATAAACACAAAGAATACGTACTGGTTAGTTTGATATTTTATACTTGTGAATATTTTATTGAGCATGGCCCTTGTTTGTCTAGTCGCATTACTGGCGCTGAGCCAGTGTAGTAAGTGCGCACAAGAAGCAAACCGTCTGAGCATGTGTGGAGAATTTGACCATTGCCAGAACACCCATCATCAAATTTTATTTCACCGTCTCTTGGTCACAGCATTTTCACCTTTGATCATAAGGATGAGTAAACAGTAAACCAACTCTTCTGTGTCACGGATTAACATAAAACTTATTGGCATATACAACTGGCTTAGCTCTATTTAAGGAATTTTAACTTAATTATAATAAATAGTATTTATAAATAAATAAATAAACATTTTTTCCATTCAATGATTATGAATTATTGTATACAGACAGCAATTATAAAATCAATTTTTTTAAATATTGAGTAGTTCGCCTTGAATAGCAGTAGATGAATATGTGCGAAATTATTAGTTTTTTAAGCTGAAAGGGGTTTTATTTCTTTGTTTCTTTAATCGATTAAATATTGATATACTGTTAAAGCTGAACTTGGAAAAAAAAAAATGTTAGAGATTAAAATTCCGTATGCTATGCTTTGGTGAATTATTAATTTATAGCTTGAATAAAAAAATGAGTATGATTAATTGCTTATGTGGAAGATAAAACCGAAATTAATCCTCTTTAGGCAGCGTTTTCAAAATGGGAACCGAGATACGCCCACGACAACTCCGCGAGGCCAGAGCCCTATCGGACCGCCCCATCTGTCCAAAGGCAATTCCTACCCGCTCCCTTTCACTGTATCGCGAATCTCCTGTAACAGATCATTTTCCATATCCGCTCGTTTGTATTTGATCTTGGTTGAAGGTTACCTCATCAGTTAGTCATATCGCTTGACAGTGAGATATGTAAATATGTTTGCAAATGACCAGACACCTTAAAGTTATAGACACGTTGAAATTTTAATTACCTTCTACACCGTACCATTTCGTTGTCGATAACAAAAACTTTCTTGAAAACTCTGACACAGCCACGCTCTCCTTTTGAAGTGTTATTGATGATAAAGATGATTTTTATTGATGGGGCTGTCTCGAGTACTTCAATTAGACGTCTCTGATTGATTCCAATATCCACTTATTTTTCAGCTCAGGGCCGGAATTAAGATGTTTGTCAGAGGAGTAGTGGTAGCAAATTTTTTATTTTATTTTTTTTATTTGTAGCCTTCTTACTTCTCGTAATTAAATGTAAATTTCTATATGTAAGGTATGTTCCCAACTAGTGAAGTGCACGGAGAAAGCCTAACTATTGGACCTACCACATACAGTAGACTTGGAGTTTTAAACTTTGAATTTCGCGAAAGGTAGTAAAAGTATTCCATCAATTTGTGTTGTACTCGCGCATAATAAGGACAAAACAGGCAAAAATAGGGATGAACCTTTTTCCTATCCTATCTAACGGCGCTGTGGTCCCTGCGCTGGCCTCCTCAGTAATCCTTCTCCTGCCCTTCTCCATTCGCTCAAATCCAACAACCGAAGGTCCTCCCCTACGTCCTGCAGCCAACGAAGTCTAGGTCTGCCCCTGCTTCCATCAGGGTCTCACATCATCATTTGGCATCTCCCACTGTACATGTCCCAGCCATCTTATCCTGGCACTCGTAATGGTGACAACTATGTCAGGTGTCTGATAAAGATCTCTAATTTCATCATCCGTCTTTATTTGCCAGCAATGAATATTTTTAATTAAACTTAAAATATAGTTTCTTTCGAAATTCACCACCCTCTTAACCATGCGAGTTTGTGCTAACAGTAAGATATTTGTCATACGATATATTAAATAAAACACTTTGATTGTTGCTGTCGTTTTAATCTTCGAGGAGGATTGTAGCAGTGGGTAGAGCTGGATGGAGAAAAATTCGCTAAAACCAGGTCTAAAATAAATGAAATATTAAGGTCGTGGTGTAAGGTATCATTGGTAATACAATAAGGATTAAATAAATAAAATATTTTTTAATAGAATTAAAATATATCGTGTGAAAAATAAAAAAATTTAAATAATAATCCAATCGGAAATCCTTCTTAAAATCCTCAATTCTCCTTACTTTCAGGATAGTTTCTTCCATGAGAAACTCCATTTCCATTCTTACTCTCTAATTACAACCTTTGCTTTCTCTTCGATTCCTGAAAGATAATCTACTGAAAAAAAAATATGTTCATCAATTCTGATTTAAGGACTACCATTGGGTAGTTTTTTTGAGTTGGTTCAAGTCAATTTTATCTATTCATATTTTTTTACCTTATGTATTGTAAAAATATAGTTGAAAATTTAATAAACAATTAATTTTTTTTTTATTATTTTCAATAATGAATCTTTGTAATCGAATAAAAAAAAAATAAAAAAAATACCCCCCTTCAACATTTGAGGGCTTGCGTTTCAAGATGCGTTGAACCCGAAAAACGAATTAAAAAAAAATCCGTTTCTCCTAATTAGTAAATTAAATACCAAAAGCTTTTAGTGCCATTGACAGAGAACTTAATTTTTTAATTAGTTAATTGCCTACCTACAGCTTTATAAACAGTAATATTGTTATTTTGAAATAATAAACAATTGTGTAATAATTTGCAGCGGTTTTTTTTTTTTTACATCTGTACTGTATTATTTTATTTATCAATATAACGATGATAACAGGCTATGAAGTTTATTCAATAATTTGAACGTGCCGACAGACATGTTTCAGGACCATTCTGAGAGCTCTTCAATTTCTAAAATTTCCATAAGAGATTTGAACATTGTTTGATTTTCTCTTAAAATAATTGAGCAATAGTTAAAGCGATAAATGGAACTGAGAACAAATAATATCTAAGTTTAGAATTAATTGATCTATGAGAAATGTGCTGTTATCATATTTTTATCCATCATATTTTATTCTGTAAACAAAATAAATGTTTAAATAGATGTTGTTTATGATTTTATCCATTAAATAAATATTAAAAGGCCATTATTATCAGCTAAATAATATTGTATATTATTTAGATACATCCTGATGAGGTCAGCCTTTACTGAAGTAAATAAACCATGATGATAATGATTAATACATTTTTATCGCACCTCTTGAAAACCAACACTTTCAATGTTTTTCAACTTGTATGTCCTTATTTGAAAGTCAATAAGGGTTCTTTGTCAGAAAATATTGCATTGTTCAGGAAATTTCAATCATCCAAATTAATTAGTATCCTTGTATTCGTTTTGCAAATCTCGACAAGCAAATATTTTGTAATCGTCTGGGATGAAGTGACAGCAAATATTTGGTACGCTAAATGCTTTTATTGATAAAAGAAAATAATTGCTATTGATAATAAAAAGGTTAGTATAATTTCTTAAAATAAAGTGCACAAGAAAATAAATTAATTACTTTACAGTGCACAAATAACGAACTAAATGTGATACTGAAATCATTTTGGGTATGTATTTATATGCTAGCCTAAATAAGCTATAAGCTAATCTTAAACCCTATGAAAACTCAGGCTATTATGATTGGTTCTAATTATCTTCTTAACCTTTCCTACCTTATTCCTAAATCATCATCATATTCCTCGGTCAAAAACCTAGTTATTACTATTGACCAAACCCTATCCTGGAAACACCATTTTGCCCAAATTTTCCCGAAGAGTTAACTAATACTATTGTAGATCGAGATTAATTTTCATATGTGCCGATTTTTGTCGTTAAAATCATTTGGAAGAAATCAGACCAACTTTGTTTATATAAGTAAAACTACAAAAACGATTTTATTGAACTGTTTTTTTATTTTAAAACACAAAATATTTAAATAACAAAGAACTAAAATTGTCGCACATTCTTGAAGACGTGTTATTCAAAATTAATCCTTGGTCTAATCTCAGTTCCAAGGGGAGTTCCAAGGGACTCCAAACCGGCTGGGCATGCGTTAGCACATTGTAATAAAGAAAAAAAAACTAGTTCATGTTAACGATTTAATTATTAACTAGTTAATTCAGTTTAGTGTTAAACATTCGATGAAGTGTTGAGTAAAGTGGAAGAAAATTATTTCACTGATGAAATTAAAACAGTGAACAAATTTTTGTTATTTAAAAAAAATACATAAGGCTCCGATAATGCTATTAAAAAGTCCATTCAAACGTCAGAATCTTAACGTATATACAACTGTAACTGTTTAAATAATTTAAAGCTTGTTACTTCTTTAGATGACAATTTTTTTTTATTCAAGGAGTTGATAAATTAAATAAAAGAAAACATACATAAACTATTCTTTATTGTTGCTTATACTTGTAATCGGAACATAAAAAGAAAAAAATGAATAAGTCAATACATTTTTTTAATTATTATAATAGTGAGGTCAGTTTGGGTCTTTTAGAGTATTGTATGTTAATGCTCCTTATTATGTCCCCAAACATAACTTACTTCACGCCCTAAATATTCCATCCATCTTAGAATATATTCCATCCAAATTCCCTCAATTCCTTCACATATCTTTATTAACCTCAAAGAATATTGAAACGGCAGTGGAACCGAGAACTATTGTTAACATTTATATTCGAGTTTTGTCAATGGCTAGATTCTCCACTCGAATTCTGTATATTTGTGGTTTTTAGTTATGCGTGCTTTTTTAGACAATCATTTGCTTTAAACTTTTGTACATATTCTAATGTCCTAATCAGGAAAAATTATAATATTTACACAATAAAATTGTTTGTTTTGGTTAAGCTGAAACGTCGTTTTAAAAATAATACACTCGTTAAATTTTTAAAATTACAATTTTAATCGCATTCTCAGCCAGAAAACATAATGAAGAACAATAAAAAGAGAATTATCCCTTCATCAATTAGGTCTAGTTTCGGCACAACTAGGATTATCTATTATGCAAGCCTACTTGGTTTCAAATAATGTGGATAGCACTCAACTAATCATTTCTGATGATTCTAAATGGGAAAAAAAGTAAAGAAAAAACTCAATTAACTTAAAACAGGTTACGAAGATGTTTACTGCAGAAATCTACACTGGACCCTGAGGATGTGCAGAAGGCACGATGGTGCACACACACACACACATTACATAAGATGTAGCATCAGGCCATGTAATTATTAGATGCGGTAATATGCAAGGTGAAGGCTGTTAGAAATTAAACATTATAAGATCAAAACCTCAACCTTTACCTACTTTTAGGCAAACCTATTGTTTACATACTTTCCTACACTCATTATTGTGTTAAAAATAGATATTGGTACTAAGAAAAGATTCTTTTAATAATGATAGAACTGTTATACAAACAAATACAACTTGTTTTTGAATAATTTGTCTACATATAAACCATTTCTTGTACTCATCAGATATTTAATATATATATACAGAGACCAATATTACTATGCTGAATAGCACTGCATATTAAGTATATGTCAAACAGTTGGATTCTTTAACAGTCGAATGGGGTGATTATATATTTTAGGTCTCTTTCCTTACATTTTAATCCCACATACCTACCTTAACTGTGCCTCTACAACCCATGAAGGTTCAGTAATTATAGAGATTCGTACTGCTTCACGGCCAACGACCCTGCAAGGATGTGATCTCACCTAAATCACGATGGACCGCCAGGTTTTTCCCCAATTTCGGATACCCGCTTTATAGAGGCTAGGTCTGCCACAGGAGGATCTCCACAATGTAGGGTCGCTGCACGAATGAAATAACAGAATAAATAATTCTGCCTCAGCCGAGATTCGAGATCCCCCGGAGGACCCGGAGATCAGCAGACTAATGAGCTATCCACTAGGCCACGCCGTTCTCTTCATCCCACATCAAAACAGTTTATTTGATAACATCTTCCATAACTTTATAGTATACTATATGAATGAATCAAAACGAAACTAAATAAAACAAAATGAATATAAAATGAAGCCAACAGGAATTGCCTATATAAGCCAGTAAATCGAACTCTATGTTTTTATTAAAAATTAATTCTGTCTCTTTTCTTTTATAAGGGGAGCGGCGTGGTCTAGTGGATAGAGCACTAGTCTGCTGTGCTCCGGGTCCTGGGTTCGAATCCCGCCTGTGGCAGAATATTATTTATTCTCTTAATTCAGTCGGGGGGCGACCCTAGGGTATGGAGACCCTCCTGGGGCAGACCCAGCCTCTATAAAGTGGGTACCCAAATTAATTGGGGAAAAACCTGGCGGCTGAGCGTGATTAAGGCCTAATCACCTCATTGTACTGCCGTTGGCCTATAAACAGTACGAATCTCTATATGTACTGAGCCCAAGACCCTTCATGGGTTGTAGTGGTACAGGTTTTTTTTTTTTTCTTTTATAATTTTTTAGGAATTTTTACTTAATATTTCACACTCAAATATTCACTCCTTAACTTCCTTTTATAATACATTTATTTCCCTTCATATTATAAATTCATTACATAGTTCTTACCCCATTATCAAGACTTTTTTAAAAGCACTTTTTTGTAAGATCGTAAATAATCTTCTAGCAGTAAGCTACAAATGTAAAACAATGTGTTGTGTGTTAAAAAGTGTTTTTAAAAAAGTCTTGATAATGAGGAAAGAACCCCGTAACGTAAAAAAACTATGTAATAAATTATGAAGGAAAATAAATGTATAATAAAAGGAAATTAAGGAGTGCATATTTGAGTGTGAAATGTTAATTCTATCTTGAATTTAGAAAACAAATTTGGTTCGTCTCAGGCCAATTTTCGTATTTAAGTATTATACTTTTAATTAAATGAAATCTTTGTGTGTCTAATATTTCGCAATCATAAAGTATATATTACAATAACCATTAATTCATCAGCCTTTTTTATATCACAATTTTTTTAGATTACATAAATACTATATTATATATATATATATATATATATATATATATATACTCTATTGATATTGGCTGATATATTGGCTTGATATATTGACTTTTATGGACATTTAGGTAAATTTCCCTAAATCTAGTCATTTGACTTATATTTTTTTACATATACAACAACCATGCAAGTTATGATTAATGCTATACATCTCTAAGCATTAAATCAATTTATACCTAATTAAACTTTAATTCATTATAACTTAATTTTTTAATAGGCTCTTAAAAGGAAACTGATAAAAATGCGTGATAGAAACAAAAGCTACAAAAAAAAAAAAAAAAAAATAATTGATATATATATATATAAAAGTAAAGTCTGTCGATTTTTTTCTAAAACAAAAACGAAACAAAGAAAAATACCGACAAAAAAAAAAAGATTTATTAAAGATTCAAATTATTCTCCCTTCTATTTGTTGTTCTGAGGGAAAATAAAATAAAAATAGGGAGGGAAAATAAAATAGGAGGTTATGATCAGACGTTCCGAAATTTTGAATAAAATTTATCTCTATTTTCTTAATATTGTTCTGAGGGGAAAAACCTGCATAATGAATTTTAGCCATTTAAAACAAAAAGTGGACCCTTCAATATGCTCAAAAGCAGTAGTAGTATATACATTGGGCCCTCGGAAATACCTATGCTATATTAATTTTTATTTTATTTCTTCATTTCCAGATCGGCTGCATGATCCGTACATGTTTTCTTTTGTTAAATAAAAGAATTATCTTTACAACTGGTAACAATTGAAAAAGTGCAGGTATAGTCTCATACAAAAGACACTCCTAAACATCATAAATTTATAATTATTCCTGACAATTAAATAATGAAATTAAATTGATAACAGAGCGCAAAAATAAAATAAAAATTAAAGAAAGAAAGAAATTAGTGTATAATAAATAATAATTGTGCAATAAAATAATAATAACTTTGAGGCCAGAATAGAAAGTATAAAAGTAAAATCGGTTTTAGTCTAAAAAAATAAATAAATAATTTAAAAATAATAATAAATAATATTTTTTTTTAATAAACGAAATAATAATAAGGGTTCATTAAGCTAAATTATAATATTCACAGTGAAATGTCTTGCAGAAATCTGGGTTTGGACTGCGTGATGAAGTTGGAACTCCTATGCTATATTAAATAAATTTTAATATTAACTCGGTTTTAATTATTTTTCTAATAACTCCTACTAGCTACCCACGAACCTAAATTATTTAAAAAAATTGTTCTTTCTGGGAAAAAAAAATAATAAAATCCTATAAACCGAATTTTCATATATTAGATGGAATCCCATCTGGAGTCTCCAAATGTTGAGAGAAAAATAGCGATATGAGACATCTAGGGAATCTCCGCGTTCGCATTCTCTGGATAACTAATTATAAAAAATCTACGTTCCACTTTCTGCTGGCCTTTAATAATTTATTGAATTAATTGCATTTGCAATAGCCCATTATGTTAGAAGAAAATACGACTAATAAGAAGAAATCAAAGCACTGGATTAGTTTAGTTTGTTCGGGGTTTATCTTCGTTTCCTATTCTAATTACAGCAAACATGACGGATCGTATAGCTTACATGAACTGAAAGTTCATATTTCAATACGTTCGATCGCGATGAGATAAAATGTATCTTTGAAAAAAAACCTTAACTTTGAGGTTGTTAAGAAAACAAATGTATTAGTCCCTCGGCTATCAAGGCCTCGAAAGGATTACATATTGACTTAGGCATATTCGCCACAGCAGATGAAAATGGAGCGTTAATAGATATTGGTACGGAGAGAAGGATTAGAATCATGTTAACCTCCAATCCATTTCCTGCACCTAGGATCATTACCATCCCCTTATTATCCACGGCCTTTAGCACTGAGCGAGGCAGAGACAAAACAAATTAAATACGAGAAAGGATAATACGACGAGAGGAGGCCTTGATGGAAGAGGCGCAGGGAATCCTGAGGATAGAATGGAGGCAGGGAGGCGATGCGGTCAAGTTCGAGCCCCGCTCCTCAAAGTCAAGGCTGTTATGTAAAGAGCACATTCCCAGCGGAAGATGCTATTTCATTGTTAGCTACCAATTACCCTCCTGCTCTCCCTGCCAATTACCTTCATCTGGACAATGGTACCAATAACTGTTGTCACGGCCTCATTGTACACAACCTGCCATCCCGCAAATATTCCTGTATTGTCAAACAGTCTGAAAAAATATTTATTTTTATAACGAATATGAATATTAAATAACCGCGATAGTTATATGCTACAAAAGAATTCTAACACGTTTTAAGGTTATATAAACTCTAATGAGATAGCGATGGGATCTGAATTGTAAACAATTTTTTTTCAACGAGGTTTGTGGAAAACAGGAATGACGATACTAAAGACGAAATAACTAACTAATTAAAGTTGTTACATGAGAGCATTCAAATAGAAATTTGAATATCGACTAATTAATCGAATAGGTGCAAACTATTATACAAGATTATGAGTCATATTGACTATAGTTAACTATCGAGACACTGATTTCATACAAAATACCAAAGGACCTTTTTTTTTATTATAATCGTTTAGTTTGTTCAAAATCCGCCATTCAATTTCCTCCAAATAATAATCAAGTCCTTAAATAACGCTTTTTAGAAATACAGTTATTTCCTTTTTCTTTTCCTTCCTCTCAAAGCTTTTCGGCGTAGACAAGCTTCTACCTACCGGAGCGAGTCCTCTCCATCTTGTGCCTGCTGTTTCATTTTTGCGAGTCGTTCGTTTTCTTCGTCTAACCTGACAAGGTACTCATTATATTACATTATAGGACTACCTCTGGGTCTTTTTTCAGTTGAACGAGCTTCCATTATTTTTCTTGGCCCTTGGTTCTCGTTCATTCTGCACACATGTACGAACCATCACTTTGGTGCCTCTGTAAGGTGTTTTTCAATGATGATGATAATTTACTAGGCTAAAACCAATGCCGGTTTCACAGAGTTGTCACATAAATACTAAAACCAAATATTGAAAGCTTTATGTTTTACTCATGATAGTGAGAATTTCCTTAGTTCATATTAAAACAAAACAGCTTTAACAGTTCTTCTTAACAGAACAGCTTTCCTGTTCTTAGAAAGTGATAATGTTTATCATTATCGTCTAAATAAATTTTAACTTGAACAGTTAATCTTTTTTGGTTACCAAAAATCAATCACTTTTATCCAATGAAGCTTTCATATTTATTAATGTAATATTAATTCATTTGATACATAGTCAATAGATTGGAAACGTTTTGTGACTGGTCATTTTCAAATATTACACTTCCTTTCATAACATTTTTATAAACGAAAAAATAAGAAATAATTTCTATCGTTCACTTTTTCTGCCCAATCGAATTATTTATTTTTTCCAGTTATTCTTTTTATTGTACCATTTTTCTGAGAAAATCGTAAATTACTTTTCATATCTACCTAAAAAACACGGATAATATGGAAGGTACTTATACTAGAAAAGGAAAAAAATCAAATAATGTTAAGAAATCAAAAACTGTCAAATAAGCAAAGGAATTAAAAAACACATTGAAACCATATATTTTATATAAAAAAAGAAGAAGATAATTTAGCTTTTGAGAAATGGAAGAAAAATAACAATATAAGGCTATTTAAATTTTTAATTGCGTGGTAATTAAAAAATGTAATTATTTTCCTAATCAACAATATATATGGCATAAATAAGATAATTCTTTGAAACAATAAAAAACTTTCAGTCCTTACGTGGTCCTTATACAATAAAATAATTAATCATTAATTGAGGTATCCACATCTCATGTAGATCTTCTTTAACACAACTTGTATATTCTACCTTAGGGGTGGTCTATGCGATAAAGGAAGTAATCTGTTGTGATCACGGGTGCAGGCAGGAGAGAGGTGGAAGGTACCTTGTCTCCTCCTTTAAAATTGCTAGAAAAAAAATAAAGAAAAGTAAGGTATTAGGATATAGAGGCGGGATGGCCGAATTGCTTAACGTGCGTGAACAGTACAGACAGAAAACGCGTCTCTGTCTTCAAGGGTTTTTAACCCTGTTATTAATCCCCCGCCCTCGTTCTCTAGTCGAAAAAAACCCTCTCGTACAGTCTACAAATGCGGCGTCGGTGAGAACAAGAAATAAATAAAAATCTGGTACGGGAAACACGCGACTTTCAGTTACCTCGACTTTTAAAATCAATTAAAAAACTATTAAATAAATATACTTCAATTTGAAAAATATTTTAAGTTGATTTCAATAAAACATATATTCAGTTTCTTATGAAACATATGATTTAGATTAAATATTAAAACTATATTAAATTGTTAATCAATAATACGTTTATTCCCTATTTGTCACTATATATTACATTTTACAACTTTGTGTATAAGGTAATGTTTTTTGTAAAATCTTTAGCTTTCCAACGCTATATTATACATCTATATTACTGTTATGTTCAAAAATAAAAAAATGCATTAAAAAATATGTTTGCACTTTTCTTTGTTCGTTGAATATCGAATTCGTTCAACATATGTATTTACCTGTTTTTCATCAACGATAACAAGATGATATGGTTATTTTTTTAGAATCTACAAAATGAAAGATACTTCAAAGAAAGAAAATTTAAAATATCGGCATTTATTCCGTGTCAGACTATTTCAATCAGAATGAAACCTACATGATATTACAGCCCGTTAAATTTCACATCAATACAGCGAGTTTAATCAAAATCGTTAATGCCGTTTTTGAGAAAATCGTAAAAAGGTGCAAAATGCATAGTATAAAGTGCCTTTTCTGGTTAGCCAATTTTGATAAACAAGTTGCTTTAACATCTCGGGCGTATAGTAGTCTTAAATATTAAATTTACAGTTCCGTACAACTTTTCGTTTTTGTGCTAGAGTTACCATACACACAGACCTTTTTGCGGGACTTATGTTATTTGGACTCAGGGGACCCTGAAACGGGTATTTCCGTTGAAAACAGGAATTCGATAATTTTCATGATCGCAATGCTTTCCCTTACTATATATTTCATATATAGGTAAGTGAAAGTAAAAAGTTATTAGGATAAAAGGTGTGGTTATGAAGTGTTTTTACTTCTAATCAACTCACAATAATCTAAGCTCCTAGAAATTTTGAAATATCAATTTATATTATCAACTCACTCCCTCCTCCCCTTCCTTCCCGTGTAACGATGATTTGCAACCCTCCTCACGAAAATCCCCCGTACGCCCTTGGTTGAGACAGATATGAATAGCCAGGAACTTAAGATAGCCAACGATTCTCCTTTTTTTTTTTTTTTTTTTTCTATATTTGTTTAAATCTGAGTTGAACTAATTAATTTAAATCTGAATTCATTGAATATTTATCAGTTTATTCATTAGTATATTTATTTTCGTGTTTTTATTTCTTTTTTTTTTTGCCACGTGTTTGGCTGTGAATAAAAAAACAACAACGAATATTACTATAGTTCGACGATTATTTGTCACTTCCTGCTAAAACGTAAACACATCCGTTTTTATATGCACATGGACAGTCACACCTACTTCCACCTAACAGACCTTGAACGTGTTGGCTTTTCTCCGATTACAAGTTAATCATTTCGATATCCTAAAAAACGAACAGAATCTTCTAAATTACTGAATATGTCGATATATTATAAGTACATACTTATATATAGACAGAAATAAATATAATCTATTTCCTGAACATGGTTCTTAATTAGCTATAATAGATGGACAGTACTGATGGATCGATTCCATAAAAAAAAAGGGATCTTATCCATAAAAAATTACCATATAATTTAAGGTATAAATGATATATTGCAAATGGCTTTAAGACGTTGCCACCAAGGCCCCTTTATCTGAGTGATAGAATGCTTCCGTATCTGGTCACCACAGACTTAATTAAGGTATTTCTCTAATTTTTCAGATCCGGAAACTCCTAAAGCGACAATTCAATAATGCGATTTTGATTCTACTTCATAAACATGATTTTGTCCAAAATGTGATGACAAAAATTGATAATTTCAAAATTTTATGATGGTTTAAATTGCTCTTTTCAATGGTTCGTTTTTACTTTCACTTAGCTACATATGGAATATAGAGTAAGGGAAAGTATTGCGATCGTAAAAATTTTCGAATTCCATTTTCAACGGAAACAAACGTTTTAGGGTTTCCTGAGTCCAAATAACCCTGACAAGGTTCTATTTTCCTCAGTTGCTAGAAATGGATTCACAAGGAATTGGGTGATGGAGGTGCACCAAATCTTTCGATTCTTGCTCTTGGACATAGGAAAATTAGATGGGGGATGGTAGAATATAATCTTTAATGACTACCTTGATGCAGTAAATGTTAGGGCTACGGTCACGCCAAAGCGACATGTACAACTAATGCTGTTGTTTGCATTTGGTGCGCAGCTAGTGGTCACATCATTAAGGACTGCCCAAAGAAAAAGGAACAAGCAAGCCCAACATGCATTAACTGCGAGCGGGCGAATGCTCCTGAAGGCCAAAGAGCGCATGAGGCTGGCAGCCGTGACTGCCCTGTGCATTTAAAGTGGGCCAATAAGGTAGCAAAAAGGACCTTTTATGAGTAAAATCACCATCCTCCAGCTCAACATGGGTCGCCGGCGTTTAGTAGCAGACGAACTTCGAGCTCTCTGCCACCACTACGATTTCCATTGAATATTCAATCCTTATAACGTTCCCAAAGGAATATCTAACCACCTCTTGCCCAAATTAATCCCCCTTCCTATGACACTACCTACTATCCCTATCCCAGCCCAAACCCATCTGATATTACATCTATCCTCTCTTCCTTCCTACTAGATCTCCAAAACACGATAAGACCTCTCATCTCTCTCCTTACAAATCTCCTGTCACAATTCCCACTTTATCTTCCACGAAGAACAACAAGTCTCTAGCTCTTCTACTGTGGAACACAAACGGACTGAACAATCACCGAGACGAACTTGACATATTTCTTCACGACAAACACATTTACATTGCACTGATTACTGAAACTCATTTCACCACTCATTCTCATTTTTACATACGTGACTACATTACATACAGAGCAGATCACCCAGACAACACATCACACGCTGGCTCATGTATCCTCATTCACAAATTCTTACCTCACTCACTGATTCCCTCCACTCCATCTGACGCCATTCAGTCAACCTTTATTTCCTTAGCTTCCCACCCATTCAATATGACAATCTCAGCTGTATATTGCCCTCCAGGTAATTCCCTCAACTATAACCACTTTGAATCCTTAGGTCCGCGCTTCATTGCTGGGGAGACTACAACGCCAAAGACCAACGATGGGGATGCCGAAAGTCTCACAAACACTCGTGGCAGGATTTTTCCCGCGTCACAACCTCCAATAGCTATTCCAATTTTGTCTCCTCATAATCCCACATACTGGCCCACATCTCTTAAAAAACGTCCAGATATTCATGACATCTTCCTTACTTCCCAAATCCCCTCCTCCCAAACTATAATTAAATCCTTAGATGACCTCTCCTCAGATCATAGTCCGCTACTACTTCTCATGCATTCAAATCCTATACCTAAACCATCTCCTCCCTCCTTGATTAAAGGACACATTGACAGGGAAAAATTTCGTTGTGATTTTGAGAACAAACTCGACTTAAAAATTCCTTTCAAAACCAAACAGGACATAGACTCCATCATTGACGAACTAACACAATCAATAGAAGCAGCCATAGACAACAACACATCTCATTTTGCAAATAGGAAATCTTATGACACGAAATTGCCAAGTCATATTCGACTCTTATTAGCTGAAAAACGCAGAGCTAGAGCGAAATGGCATAGAACCAGATACTCATCGGACAAAACCCATTACAGTAAACTGACTAACAAACTCAAGACAGAAATAAGAAAACTCAAAATTCAAAACTTCCAGAACTTTACAGAAACCTTAACCACGTTAGACAAATCTTTATGGACAACAATTGCAAAACTACTGAAATACAAAACCTTTAATCATCCACTCCTTACTGAATCCCAGACCTGGACAAGAACCGATGATGAAAAATCCCAAATCTTTGGCGAACGCCAATCCAAAACTTTCAATCCTCATCCCGGTATCATTAACCCAATCCATAATGAACATGTAGTAGTAGAACTAAATGTTCCACTCCAAATTTATCCACCTCCTAAAGCCTTTCATCCATCAGAAATCATCAACATCCTTAGTAAATTACCTCTTAAGAAACCTCCAGGCCACGATCTTATTACAACCAACATCCTGAAACAGCTCCCTCGAAAGGCCATCCTTTTCCTTACTTATATCTACAACGCCACTCTCCGTTCTACCTATTTTACTGACATTTGGAAACTGTCGATTATAAAAATGATCCCTAAGCCCAAAAAGCCACTTGAGTACCCATCCTCTTACCGTCCTATATCCCTTTTGCCCATTATGGGCAAACTCTTGAAAAACTTCTCCTAAAAAGGTTATACCCGATCCTAGACTCCAATCACGTCATTCCTGACCACCAGTTTGGATTTCGATCATCCTATTCTACTATTCAGCAGTGCCATCGTGTGATGGATGTGGAATCCTCTACATTGGAGCGCGGAATGTACTGCACTGGAGCCTTTCTAGATGTGGAACAGGCTTTTGATCGAGTTTGGCATCCAGGACTGCTCTACAAACTCCGCAAATTCCTCTCTCCGACATATTTCCTAATAATCCGCTCCTACCTTACAGGTAGAACCTTTAATGTTAATCATAACCTCTCCTACTCCTCAGTATTCAATCAGTCAGCCGGTGTACCTCAAGGTAGTATCCTAGGCCCAATCCTCTACACGGTGTATACAGCTCATATCCCTATCCATCCAAGCACTTTCCTCTCTCTCTCTACTTACGCTGATGACACATGTGTGCTATCCGTAAATAATGATCCTATTGTTGCTTCCCAATTCCTACAGAACCATTTATCCGCCATTGCAGAATGGTGTCACATTTGGAGAATCAAAATAAATCCTAATAAATCCCACCAAATCACCTTCACTCTACGACGTAAACCTATGACATCCTGTCCAGTTGTTTCTTTTAATCATACCCCACTCGTCACTGTAGAACAAATACGATACCTTAGACTTCATCTTGACAAACGTCTTACATTGAATCCTCATACAAGACTTAAACGACAGGAAACTGCTCGTAGATATCGACTATTAAAACACTTACTTGACAAACGATCAAAACTCCCTCTTTACTTCAAAAAACTCATTTACACAACCATTATTAGACCTATCTGGACTTATGGCATAGAGCTATGGGGCTCCACTAAACCATCGAATTCCTCCCGCATCCAATCCTTGCAATCCAAAATCCTTCGTCAAATCCTAGACGCTCCTTACTTTGTTACCAACAAACTCATCCATAGAGACCTGAATATCCCACTAGTTACAGAAATCACTCAAAAAAGATACACCTCCTTTCATTCCAAATTACCCGCCCATACAAACCCACTTGTCCGCATCCTCTCATCGACATATATTCCCGATAGTCCTCCGAGGCGTCTGAAAATACGGTGGCCTCGAGACCTGCTGAACAAATAAACATTGAAGTGCTACCGCTGGGTAGATTCTTCTCATGTCTTTTTCAATCCGATTGTCTGTTTTTAGCACATTTACTTATTGTACTATGTAAATTGTACAGTTGTAAATTTCAATAAAAGAATTTTTTTTAAAAATATGTACTTATTTGATAATACACCTTCCATATTTGCAACATCAACATATTATGATCAATTTTATTATTTTTTTATAATTTTCTTTCTTATAAAAGCATTACTTTATTTTTTTAAATTAAATATATCTAATAATATTGTGGCTATTATTTTTCATTGCCACGCATTTAAATACATAAACAATTGTTGGACTAACATTTATTTTCAACCCAGTCATATACATTCTGTATCATCTTTGTCTTTAATTTCGTAATTTTGAATGATTGGCAAAAAAATCTTAAGGTCATTGTCTTTTTGTTCTCAAGATTGGTAAGAACTGAATAGGAATAAACTGTAATGGTAATAAATAAAATTAACTTTACACCTCATCAATAAATAGTAATATTGCAAGTATTTTGTTCTCCGCAGTTAAATTCATCACTGAACCGACGTAATAAAACCAATTGAAACTGATGAAAAAATGGCATTTTTTTTATTTTATACATATCAAATGTAGGTCTGTCTGAAGTGTTCTCAAGAAAATAAAATAAGTGATATGAAATATAAAAATTATAATTATAGGAAATTACAATACCAACATGAACTACTTAACAAGCAGAATATTTAATGCATCAATCAAAAGCTCATTTTGAATGGTATTGGCTATAATTCCGAATAATGATAACCAAGCAATAATTTTCATCAAAACAAGAAAATATAATTATAAAGTACAAGATCAGGATACATTAATTAAACCAATATTGAACGATTGTATAACGAAAAGATGGAGAGGGGGAGAAATGAAGGTGCTATTAAGTATAATTAACTGATTGCATTTCACAACTGCAATAGTAGCTTGTTAGAAAATAGATTAAGGAGAGTCAAATAGACTGCTAACTACTTAACATTACAAAAAACGCTCCAAATTATTACACAATGGTTTATTATTTCCAAATAACGATATTAGGATTTAACTGTTTATAGCATTTCCAAGTCAAATTCAACCTTTTCCATTTCAAATTCGCGCTCGCTCAAGTATGGGTTTATTTTAACTTTTTTATATTTATTAGGTACAAGGCTCAGTAGCTGCGTTCCCAAAGGTTCGTTACCGATTATAATATTAATTTTAATCGCGCTCGCTCAAATATGGATTTATTATAACTTTTTCGTATTTATTGGATACTAAGCACAGTAGCTGCGTTCCCAAGGGTTCGTTACCGATTATACTATTAATTTTTATCGCGCTCGCTCAAATATTCATTTATTATAACTTTTGCGTATTTATTAGAAACTTTTCTTTTTCTTTTTCTCATTAAAAAACACTAATAAATGTTTTTCTATCTTCGAAAATAACGGAGTTAGAAGCGTGTATATAATATATATATATATATATATATATATATATATATATATATATATATAAGGAGGATATTATGGTCAACTGTGTCAAAGGCTTTAAAGAAATCTAGAAGGATGAGGATAGTCAGTTTTTTGTTTTCAATGGTGGATTGGAAGTCGTGAATTATTTTTAGGAGAGCGGATTGTGTGGAATACCCAGGTCGGAAGCCGGATTGGAGAGGATTGATTAGGGCGCGTTCTTCCAGGAAATTTGATAGTTGGTTTTGTGCAAGGCGTTTCAAAGGTTTGGATAGAAAGTAAAGAAATAGGACGAAAGTCAGACGGTGAGGAAGGATTTGGAATTTTGTTTAATGGAACTAAGGCAGTTTTCCAGGAAGTAGGAAATATGGAGTTTTGAAAGGAAAAATTATATATATGATAGAGTACTGGAATAAGAAATGGTAGACAGGATTTAATTAGATTTACTGGTATGTTATCGAGCCCATAATCATTAGTGTGGGATTTAAGAGCAGTTGTTATTAATTCGTCATATGGTATATGACTTTCTGGATTAAAAGTATTATGTCCAATATCGGTAGTGGAAGATGAGGAAGGTGATATGGATACGAAATAATTGTTAAGATCGTTTGGTGGGACAGAAATGGAATTCCAGTAATAAGATTCTGTAAGGGATAGTTTGCGAAGGATATTCCATTTGGATTGAGAATTTGGAGCACTGAAGAGGGCACTATAGATATAGAGGGATTTCGCACGCCGCACTGCGTCCTGGGTATCATTTCGAAGCTGCTTATAATTTGAGTAATCATCAGTTATAGAATGAGACTTAACTTATAAATAGTATACAGTAATTATTAATAACTTCCTTTTCTATACCTGAGGGTGTCACCCATAAACCTAGAAAGGACAGACCAAGTACCGACAAAGAACACATACCTGTACTTAGGACCCAACCATCTGGAAGCACTTGCTTTGAGGTACCCATGCCGAATCCTTATCCCCTCTACAAAACCTTGCTATATATACCCTTTGATCCTCAAAACTCATCACTCACTCACTCACTCTCACTCACTCACTCACAGTCACCAGCTAGCAGCCGAGGAAGAAGGTTCTACTTTTTGAAGACAGAAGACCTCTGGCCCCGTGTTTAGCTTTCTTGACTTGCTAAGATTAGCGCCCTCGAGCTGTCAGGATCCACACATATCCCGTGGAGCATATCTTGACAGCCACCCTGTTAGGGTAAGGGTAGCGTGGCTCTAGCAAGTCCACCACGATGAGTAAGAACAAAGGTGAAAAGACGAAGGCGGCCTCCACCAGCAGGCAGGCCCTCGGAATGACAGCAGCAGCACCACAGTCATCGACTAGTGGGAGAAAGGAGAAGCCCCGTCAGGAGGAAGAAGGGGAATGGTTACTACCCAAGCGGTTCTGCAAGACCGCGAATACGGCGACGAACTTTACCGTGAGTACAATAAACAATTTTAGTATTTTAAGTGACAGTGACACTGGCAGTGCGGGAGCCACAGTGAATAGTGCCGCGCCGAAAAAAGCCCCTCCCATTGTGATGAGTGCGTCGAATACAAACGGTGTAGTGAGCGACCTCAGAGCTTCCGGTTTCGAGGACTTCACTATCCGAAAAACCACCGAGGGTGTAAGGGTCTACCCTGGCACTCTAGAGATACATAATGGCATCCTTACCCTCCTCAAAAACAGAAATATCCCATTTCACACATATTCCACAGGGGGTGGCCCTAAATTTAATAAATTCGTTATCTACGACCTGGATATAGATCACGACATCCAAGACGTTAGAAACGAGTTAACTCAACGCCTGAAAGGGGTGACGGATGTGAGGAGAATGCAGAGAAGTGATAAAGACGGGAAGAGGACCGACCTGCCCCTCATTCTGCTCACAACCACAAAAGATACCAAATTGGAAGACGTCATCAACCTCCGTCACATAAATCGAGTTCGATTTAACGTGAAACCGTACCGTGGCAAAAAAGGCATCGTACAGTGCTATCGGTGCCAAGGTTTTGGCCATACCAAAAACCACTGCGGTAAGGCAGTGGCCTGTGTCAGATGTGCCGGCCCTCACGCCATATCGGAGTGCCCGAGAGCAGTCAATCCGGTGAAGTGTGCAAACTGTGGGGAAACCCATGTAGCATCCTTCTCCGGATGTAAGGCGCGTCAGGCGCTCCTTGAGAGAATTAAGAGATTCAAGGAGAGGGCAGGCCTTAAGAAGTCACCGACCACAAGTAAGAATAAGAGCCAGCCCAACCCCCCACCTCGGCACACCGAGCCCGCTCAGCCTGTGGCTAGCGGGCCAATGGGAGACCAGGCTCAACCCCCACCCAGTTCCCGCCAGACCAACCGGACTTACGCGGACAGAGCCAATCATGACACTCCCCCTCCATGGGCGGAGCTAATGATGAAAACTTTGAACCAACTGGCTGAGAACACAGACAAGCTGACTAGCTTGTTTAAATCTCTGTTGCAGCCATGAACGGACAACTGACTGTACTTAACTTCAATACAGACGGACTGATGCCAAAAATTACGGAGGTTTATGCCTTGATAGCACGGACCCAGCCCACTGTAGTAATCCTCACCGACACCAGAGTGAGCCCCCAGCGCATACGCCTGCCAGGTTACGATCTGACAGGAGATCAACCAATAGAAAAAGTAGGAGGGGTCCTGATAGCCATTCGTCAGGGAACCAGATGGAGGGAACACCCCCCACCTGTGGATATCAGAGACCCCAAGATTCACCACAAAACTGTGCAGGTTCTCCTGGATAAACCAACTATCATCACTGGTTTATACAGGAGACCCTGTACCTCAACAGAAGACTTCTCCCAGCTACTGAACGAGTGTGCCAAGAAATCAAACCATTGGGTTATCGGAGACCTCAACGCTCGGCACACCGTTTGGAATAACATGTCCAATAATAAAGCTGGGAAAATAATACTGAAAACCCCTGTTACAGTAGTGCATCCACCCACCCACACTTTAATACACAAAGCTGACAGGACGAAGAAATCCACAGTTGATCTCCTGCTCACGAGACAACCACACCGCTTTCTGGACTGCATAGCGCTGGAGGACGAAATCTCAGACCATAGGCCTGTGCTTTACCTGGTAGACGGCGAAATACCACCCCCACCCCCATCGAAATACAAATATACTGACGCAGACTGGGAGACCTACAAAGCACAGGTCCATCACAAACTGCCGACAGTCTCCCCTCTGAGGACAAAGAAGGAAATAGATGATTATCTTATTTCCTTCACCGAGATCATTAAAAGTGCCGCCGACGCTGCTATCCCGAAGTTCTCACCACTTCCGCCAGCTCTGCGTCCTCCGCCAGACCATATTCTGAAACTTATTGCCCTGCGCAATAAGTGGAAGAATAAATGGTACAGGACCAGGGATCATGAGGTGAAGACGGTGGTAAATTCACTTACCACTCAGATCCGAAACCTCATGAAACAATGGCGGACTGCACAGTGGCATGAGAAACTACGGGCTACGCACGGCGACCACAAAAAATTCTGGAAGCTAATAAAATCAAGCACCAGAAAACGAAGCTCTACAGTCCTTCATGACGGAGAAAGACTGTTGACAGACGAAGAACAGGCCAAGAAGTTTGCGGACTACTACAGTGGAAAAATAACACAACGCACAGGAGCCCCCGCAGAACTTCCCACTGAAGAGATCGGAAACAACTACATGTATGTATCCCCGAAACAGCTGAAGGCAATTCTCCGTCGTTCGAGGGGGAATAAAGCCCCAGGCCATGACGGGATACAGACTGTATTGTTGAAGATGCTCCCTAGAAAGGGGATAGCTCACCTGACTAACCTCTACAACTCCTGTCTCAGGCTGAGATACTTCCCTGAGGCATGGAAAAGAGCTATCCTCTTCCCGCTATTGAAACCCGCGAAGAATGGATCCCAGCCAGCCGACTATAGGCCAATCAGCTTGCTTCCGCACCTGGGCAAGATTTTTGAGAAAATTATTCTTAATTATCTCAAGACTTATTGCTCAGAGGTAGCCCTAATCCCACCGGAACAGACTGGCTTTCAGGCCGGACTCTGCACGGATCACCACCTGGCGAAACTACAAGCGGAAGTAAGCCGAAGCACAAACAAAAACGACGCCACCGCAATGATCTCAATAGACTGTACGGAAGCGTTTGACTCAGTGTCCCATAGTCTACTATGTAAGACACTGCTAGATAACGAATTTCCTGAGCAGCTCTACACCACCTTGCGGTCCTTCCTACAGGGGCGTAAAATAGAAGTGCTGGTTGGCAGAGCCTTCTCCAAGGAATTCGACCTCACCTGCGGAGTCCCCCAGGGGTCCGTGCTATCACCAGTCCTATTTTCAATATACACGGCAGAAACTGTTGGAGCAAGATACACAAAAGCTACTGTAGCGGCCTATGCCGATGACATAGCGATCTACAGTAGCTCGATGAACGCAGAGACAGCTCTACGACAGGCGGAGTTGGCATGCAATGAAATAACTACAAAGCTGGAAAGACTAAATATTACAGTTAATCCCAAGAAGACCGACTGTATTATCTTTTCTTTCCAAAAGAACAAGCGCCCTCTACCGAAGACCTACAAGGTAGCAGGAGTCGAAAATCAGCCAGCCAATAGCATAGTGTACCTGGGCATCACCCTCGACAGGCATCTAACACTAGCCAATCACTGCCTAAAAAAGATTAAATCGGTTAGGACCAAGTCCTACCGATTGAATCACTTACTGATGTCTCCAAACCTATCACTTCGCCTGAAAATATTAATTTACAAAGCCGTTCTCAGACCAGCCCTCCTCTACGGAGCACCGTTGCTAAACAACATAACAGCACCGACGGCAAAGAGACTTCAGCAGTTTCAAAACGGAGTATTACGACGAATGGTAAGGCATACCTCACTACATAGGACAAAGACAGACCAGTTATATGACACCCTAGACCTCCCGACAGTGACGGAGTTCATCTCCCGCAGGCATATCAAATTCTTTGATAGCCTCCGGTACTGCACGAACCCACTGTTTAATACACTGACTCCAACAGGACGGCCACAGCGCTGGCAGGACTACGTACAAACTCTCAGACTAGACTGAGAAAACATAACTTCCTTTCACTGACTCAAAAAGACTAGTGAGCCCCATCACTAGAACTGACTCATAAACTGCTTCCCGACCCCGAAAATCTCCCTATCCTCAGACCCCTCTTAGAATGCATCTGATGCAGTAAAAGAGGACCCTTGATTCCTTCCCTTATCCTTCCTTGACTTCAACCCCAAATCCCATGGGGCTTAGAAAAAAAAAAAAAAAAAAAAAAAAAAAAAAAAACAAAAAAAAAAAAAAAAAAAAAAAAAAAAAAAAAAAAAAAAAAAACTCATCACTCTAGTTGTAACATTTACTTGTGTCACACTCATAGAAGGAGACCTCGGAATGTGCACTTGTAGTCACCCTAACTCCTCAGCACAGTTTATTGTATTCTGAATATATATTGTATTCTGATAATAAAAACAGTATTTTAATATCTTCACTGTGTGTGATTCATTAACTGGCGCCCGAGACAGGCACTGCAAGCATCAAATTAGATTTTGAATGCCTTCGCAGTTTCCGAGAGGACGAAGATACTTCTGAAGAGGATCTACAAGAAGATAGACACCAAACGAAGAAGATCATCTAGCACCCTCCTTCAGTCAAGACAATACCCACCCGAGAAGTCCTGCTGAACCTCACTGGACTTCACTGCTCAACAGGTATCCAGGAGGAATGTTAAGAACCACCAACACAGTAAGAGTTTAGAATTATTTATTTTATATTTTTAGAGTATGTGCTGTTTAATTAAAATGTTAAAATTTTAATTACAAATTTTTTATAATACTATAATATAAAGTGCTTAAAAAAACAGGCCTAATTAAGATTTTTGATATTAAGAAGCACAATTAAAAAAAAAGATTTAAATTATTATATTTAAATATTAACTATTATAGTTAAAATAAGTGACTTTTAAATATTGTTAAAAAGATGGAATCATTTCTTTTTGAAAGCGCGGACTTTGAACATATACCAAACTTTGATGGCAAACCGAATAATTTATATTATTTCGTTAATAATGTTAGAGAAATTAAAAAAATCTTTTGTGCAGAAAGTAATTCCTTTAGAGTTGTAAATGAAATCAGGATCTTTAACATGACCAAATGTCACCTAGATAAAAAAGTCGCGGATGAAATTAAATTTTATGATTTGAAAAATATTGACGATTTGTTAAATATTCTTATACGAAAATTTAAAGATCACACCCCAATCGAACAATTAATTTTAGATTTATTACATTCTAAAATCGGTAAGAAGGAGCATCCCCTTGATTTTTTAAAACGTATCAACAAGAAAAGAACCTCAATCATTTTTAGACATAAAATAGACAAAATTCTCAATTATGATTCATTTATTAAACCCATAGATAAGCTAATTAAACACCTTTCTCTCATGAATATGCCGCTTCATATTAGAATCTATTTGATGACTAAGTTAGATGAATTAAAAGATCTGGATGTTATAATTAATACTCTTCAAATTCATGGCCAATTACTGTTTGATAAATCAATGCAATACGGAGAAAATAAATATTATAAAGAGAAATATTCTAACCATAAAAATTTCGAAACCAAAAAACGTTATAATATGTACCGTCATTTTGACCACCAAAAAGTCCCATCTAAGTACAATAAATGGCAGAAACGCCCTGAAGATTATAGTAGAGCCAACCCGAATAGTTTCAGGCCTAGTTCTCAACAAAGGTCTAATAATAATAAAAATCCCTGTGATACACAGATGGATCCAATCCTTTCTATGCAAACTTTTAATTCCCACCAAGACACACAGCCCAAGTTTTTGATAGAGCCTAAATCCTATGAGCCTTCGAAGGAACCGGAAGTTGAACAAACCGAGACAAATTTTAACAATCCTTTTCCACCAGAACATTTGTTGTGCAATGACGCTGACGAACAGCCAAAAATAAAATCCGGAATTCTAAATAATAAATTTGAACAATTACCAAAAATTGATATTCAAGAAAAGGAAATAGCGTCTGAAACAGTGCCGCTAAAACTAGATAGGAACAAAACCAGGAAAACATTTAGTTTAAATCAAGAAATCAATAAGAGTGAAAATTCAAAGCGGGATAATTTAAATAACATTCTAAACATCAAAAAAGAAAAATCAACAAAACAAAAATCACATCGGTCGAAAACAAAAAAGAATAATGTCAAAATATATAAAAAAGTAAAAAACCGTACCAACCTAATTAAAAAAAATAAAAGGGGAACGAAAAAATATTTTAATAAAATAGGTAAATTTAGAGTTAAAACAAAAGTCAATAAATTATCAAATCAGAATTTTAAACATAACAAACAATCAATGAAAAACGAAAGAACTACTATGTTTAATGAGCCCAAAGCTGTTAGTGATGTTTTAAAATTTAAAAATAAAGAAATGCTAGATTGTAATGATAATAGTAATAAGTCACGTACTCACATTAGGAATAAAACAAAAATATTAAAAAGAAAGGGATAGTGAAACCCCCTCAATTAAATAAAAAAACCGAGGATAAATGTCTTCTTCAGAAGACATTTTCTACAAATCTTTAATAAAAGTTGAGGTTGGAAATATTTCTAAATAAATTTAATTAAAAAGGGAAAATAACCTAACAATTGTATATCTTTTAATTCAAAGTTTTGTATTGTAAAGAACTGAGTGTTATAGCAAATAATTAAGCAGGAGAAATTGTATGTAATTGTATATTGTTTATTTTAAAGGTTGTTGTGTTATATGTTAAACTACATAATTTCAATATTATAGTATAAATGATGATAGTAAAATTTCATATACTCTATTTATAAAAAAATGTTTATAATTAGTAAAACAGCTTTCATAGCACCTAAGAACAATTTTTTGTTAATATTCATTCTGAAGTAATAATATTTATATCCATTTCAAATGATGGTGATTTGTTGAATATAATCCTTTAAACAAAGGCAAATTGTATCAATTAATAATCTCCAGTATGTGTACAGGTTAAGAAAACAAGTTATAAATTGTATTATCATATACTATTCATTTTATCAAATCATAGTTATGTATTAATTATTTCTAAATATTTGTCAGAAATTTTTGTATTATATAATGTTACATTTCAAAACCATTGATATAATAATCCTATGGTATGGTGTGAAGAACATTTGTAAAAATTTATTAATGTATATATCATCAAGATTGTAATTTACTTGTTTCTAGGTTTTTAATTTTATAACTTATATTTTTAGGGATTATTGTAATCTTCAGAAAAATGTAACTGTTCCCATTCCTGTAGAATCCTTTCCTACAATACACTTTCCTATCCCGAACCTCCATCTGATGGACTACTATATCATAACAATATTAGCTGACAAACTTAATCATTGCACTCAAGGGGCTTCGTGCTTAAGGGGGAGAGTAGTTATAGAATGAGACTTAACTTATACATAGTATACAGTAATTATTAATAACTTCCTTTTCTATACCTGAGGGTGTCACCCATAAACCTAGAAAGGACAGACCAAGTACCGACAAAGAACACATACCTGTACTTAGGACCCAACCATCTGGAAGCACTTGCTTTGAGGTACCCATGCCGAATCCTTATCCCCTCTACAAAACCTTGCTATATATACCCTTTGATCCTCAAAACTCATCACTCGACTCAGTCACCAGCTAGCAGCCGAGGAAGAAGGTTCTACTTTTTGAAGACAGAAGACCTCTGGCCCCGTGTTTAGCTTTCTTGACTTGCTAAGATTAGCGCCCTCGAGCTGTCAGGATCCACACATATCCCGTGGAGCATATCTTGACAGCCACCCTGTTAGGGTAAGGGTAGCGTGGCTCTAGCAAGTCCACCACGATGAGTAAGAACAAAGGTGAAAAGACGAAGGCGGCCTCCACCAGCAGGCAGGCCCTCGGAATGACAGCAGCAGCACCACAGTCATCGACTAGTGGGAGAAAGGAGAAGCCCCGTCAGGAGGAAGAAGGGGAATGGTTACTACCCAAGCGGTTCTGCAAGACCGCGAATACGGCGACGAACTTTACCGTGAGTACAATAAACAATTTTAGTATTTTAAGTGACAGTGACACTGGCAGTGCGGGAGCCACAGTGAATAGTGCCGCGCCGAAAAAAGCCCCTCCCATTGTGATGAGTGCGTCGAATACAAACGGTGTAGTGAGCGACCTCAGAGCTTCCGGTTTCGAGGACTTCACTATCCGAAAAACCACCGAGGGTGTAAGGGTCTACCCTGGCACTCTAGAGATACATAATGGCATCCTTACCCTCCTCAAAAACAGAAATATCCCATTTCACACATATTCCACAGGGGGTGGCCCTAAATTTAATAAATTCGTTATCTACGACCTGGATATAGATCACGACATCCAAGACGTTAGAAACGAGTTAACTCAACGCCTGAAAGGGGTGACGGATGTGAGGAGAATGCAGAGAAGTGATAAAGACGGGAAGAGGACCGACCTGCCCCTCATTCTGCTCACAACCACAAAAGATACCAAATTGGAAGACGTCATCAACCTCCGTCACATAAATCGAGTTCGATTTAACGTGAAACCGTACCGTGGCAAAAAAGGCATCGTACAGTGCTATCGGTGCCAAGGTTTTGGCCATACCAAAAACCACTGCGGTAAGGCAGTGGCCTGTGTCAGATGTGCCGGCCCTCACGCCATATCGGAGTGCCCGAGAGCAGTCAATCCGGTGAAGTGTGCAAACTGTGGGGAAACCCATGTAGCATCCTTCTCCGGATGTAAGGCGCGTCAGGCGCTCCTTGAGAGAATTAAGAGATTCAAGGAGAGGGCAGGCCTTAAGAAGTCACCGACCACAAGTAAGAATAAGAGCCAGCCCAACCCCCCACCTCGGCACACCGAGCCCGCTCAGCCTGTGGCTAGCGGGCCAATGGGAGACCAGGCTCAACCCCCACCCAGTTCCCGCCAGACCAACCGGACTTACGCGGACAGAGCCAATCATGACACTCCCCCTCCATGGGCGGAGCTAATGATGAAAACTTTGAACCAACTGGCTGAGAACACAGACAAGCTGACTAGCTTGTTTAAATCTCTGTTGCAGCCATGAACGGACAACTGACTGTACTTAACTTCAATACAGACGGACTGATTCCAAAAATTACGGAGGTTTATGCCTTGATAGCACGGACCCAGCCCACTGTAGTAATCCTCACCGACACCAGAGTGAGCCCCCAGCGCATACGCCTGCCAGGTTACGATCTGACAGGAGATCAACCAATAGAAAAAGTAGGAGGGGTCCTGATAGCCATTCGTCAGGGAACCAGATGGAGGGAACACCCCCCACCAGTGGATATCAGAGACCCCAAGATTCACCACAAAACTGTGCAGGTTCTCCTGGATAAACCAACTATCATCACTGGTTTATACAGGAGACCCTGTACCTCAACAGAAGACTTCTCCCAGCTACTGAACGAGTGTGCCAAGAAATCAAACCATTGGGTTATCGGAGACCTCAACGCTCGGCACACCGTTTGGAATAACATGTCCAATAATAAAGCTGGGAAAATAATACTGAAAACCCCTGTTACAGTAGTGCATCCACCCACCCACACTTTAATACACAAAGCTGACAGGACGAAGAAATCCACAGTTGATCTCCTGCTCACGAGACAACCACACCGCTTTCTGGACTGCATAGCGCTGGAGGACGAAATCTCAGACCATAGGCCTGTGCTTTACCTGGTAGACGGCGAAATACCACCCCCACCCCCATCGAAATACAAATATACTGACGCAGACTGGGAGACCTACAAAGCACAGGTCCATCACAAACTGCCGACAGTCTCCCCTCTGAGGACAAAGAAGGAAATAGATGATTATCTTATTTCCTTCACCGAGATCATTAAAAGTGCCGCCGACGCTGCTATCCCGAAGTTCTCACCACTTCCGCCAGCTCTGCGTCCTCCGCCAGACCATATTCTGAAACTTATTGCCCTGCGCAATAAGTGGAAGAATAAATGGTACAGGACCAGGGATCATGAGGTGAAGACGGTGGTAAATTCACTTACCACTCAGATCCGAAACCTCATGAAACAATGGCGGACTGCACAGTGGCATGAGAAACTACGGGCTACGCACGGCGACCACAAAAAATTCTGGAAGCTAATAAAATCAAGCACCAGAAAACGAAGCTCTACAGTCCTTCATGACGGAGAAAGACTGTTGACAGACGAAGAACAGGCCAAGAAGTTTGCGGACTACTACAGTGGAAAAATAACACAACGCACAGGAGCCCCCGCAGAACTTCCCACTGAAGAGATCGGAAACAACTACATGTATGTATCCCCGAAACAGCTGAAGGCAATTCTCCGTCGTTCGAGGGGGAATAAAGCCCCAGGCCATGACGGGATACAGACTGTATTGTTGAAGATGCTCCCTAGAAAGGGGATAGCTCACCTGACTAACCTCTACAACTCCTGTCTCAGGCTGAGATACTTCCCTGAGGCATGGAAAAGAGCTATCCTCTTCCCGCTATTGAAACCCGCGAAGAATGGATCCCAGCCAGCCGACTATAGGCCAATCAGCTTGCTTCCGCACCTGGGCAAGATTTTTGAGAAAATTATTCTTAATTATCTCAAGACTTATTGCTCAGAGGTAGCCCTAATCCCACCGGAACAGACTGGCTTTCAGGCCGGACTCTGCACGGATCACCACCTGGCGAAACTACAAGCGGAAGTAAGCCGAAGCACAAACAAAAACGACGCCACCGCAATGATCTCAATAGACTGTACGGAAGCGTTTGACTCAGTGTCCCATAGTCTACTATGTAAGACACTGCTAGATAACGAATTTCCTGAGCAGCTCTACACCACCTTGCGGTCCTTCCTACAGGGGCGTAAAATAGAAGTGCTGGTTGGCAAAGCCTTCTCCAAGGAATTCGACCTCACCTGCGGAGTCCCCCAGGGGTCCGTGCTATCACCAGTCCTATTTTCAATATACACGGCAGAAACTGTTGGAGCAAGATACACAAAAGCTACTGTAGCGGCCTATGCCGATGACATAGCGATCTACAGTAGCTCGATGAACGCAGAGACAGCTCTACGACAGGCGGAGTTGGCATGCAATGAAATAACTACAAAGCTGGAAAGACTAAATATTACAGTTAATCCCAAGAAGACCGACTGTATTATCTTTTCTTTCCAAAAGAACAAGCGCCCTCTACCGAAGACCTACAAGGTAGCAGGAGTCGAAAATCAGCCATCCAATAGCATAGTGTACCTGGGCATCACCCTCGACAGGCATCTAACACTAGCCAATCACTGCCTAAAAAAGATTAAATCGGTTAGGACCAAGTCCTACCGATTGAATCACTTACTGATGTCTCCAAACCTATCACTTCGCCTGAAAATATTAATTTACAAAGCCGTTCTCAGACCAGCCCTCCTCTACGGAGCACCGTTGCTAAACAACATAACAGCACCGACGGCAAAGAGACTTCAGCAGTTTCAAAACGGAGTATTACGACGAATGGTAAGGCATACCTCACTACATAGGACAAAGACAGACCAGTTATATGACACCCTAGACCTCCCGACAGTGACGGAGTTCATCTCCCGCAGGCATATCAAATTCTTTGATAGCCTCCGGTACTGCACGAACCCACTGTTTAATACACTGACTCCAACAGGACGGCCACAGCGCTGGCAGGACTACGTACAAACTCTCAGACTAGACTGAGAAAACATAACTTCCTTTCACTGACTCAAAAAGACTAGTGAGCCCCATCACTAGAACTGACTCATAAACTGCTTCCCGACCCCGAAAATCTCCCTATCCTCAGACCCCTCTTAGAATGCATCTGATGCAGTAAAAGAGGACCCTTGTTTCCTTCCCTTATCCTTCCTTGACTTCAACCCCAAATCCCATGGGGCTTAGAAAAAAAAAAAAAAAAAAAAAAAAAAAAAACTCATCACTCTAGTTGTAACATTTACTTGTGTCACACTCATAGAAGGAGACCTCGGAATGTGCACTTGTAGTCACCCTAACTCCTCAGCACAGTTTATTGTATTCTGAATATATATTGTATTCTGATAATAAAAACAGTATTTTAATATCTTCACTGTGTGTGATTCATTAACTATCGAAAGCTAGTGCGACGGAATTTACGTCTGGCTGCTTCCCTTCTCCTCATCATTTCCTTTATTTCGGAAGTTAGCCAAGGAGCAGTGAGACGGCGTAAGGTTCGAGTTTTGATAGGAGCATGAATGTCTAGTATGGTTTTCAGATTTAAGGTGAGACAGGAAATCATAGGATCGATATTGTATCAGGAGTATATGATATCCCAATTTAGTGATTCCAGATCAGATCGAAGTGATTCGTAAAATAGGAGATCCAAATTACGATAGGATATCACTTTGGGAGTAAAGGATTTTACTGGTAGGTCATATGAAATCTGGATAAGGTCGTGCGATGAAAGAAACGGGACCGGGTGCTGGGAGGATGAAAGGATTTTTAGAGATGAATCTGTTATGTGAATATCCAGCCAGGTGTCGGAGAATTGCGAATGATGGGTGAGAGAATAAGGAACAAGATAAAGATTTAGGGAAAACAAGAGGTTTACAAGGAAAGATATTAACGTTGAAATCGCCGGAAATGATGATAACTTGAAACCAATTGGACTAGGGAGGATTAAAAAGGTTATCGAAAGGAACATGAGGCGTTCGATAGACAATGACATACAGATATATATATATATATATATATATATATATATATATATATGAACAAGATTTAAATTTTTCCTTCATGTTTTAGTTGTTTTGTTAATCGCGCTTTACTGATTATAAAACACGATGCATATTTTTCTCTAACTTCAAAAATAACCGAGCTATGGGCTTATTTATTGGTAAAATTTTATTTTTTATTCTTTTTTATAATTTTTCGTTTTTTGTTAGTAAACTCTAATAATTTTTTTATCTATCTTAAAAAATAACTGAGTTATAGAATTAAATAATTTTTAATGGGCTGCCATTTTAAAAATAACCAGTTGATATCAACCTCTAGGAGTAAGGATCATCGTTGCATGCCCTAGTATTTTTGTGGAAAATTTCAAAATATAACATTTTCTAACATATTGAACAAAATTTACGCATACAACATTAAATAACCCCAAGGAGTATAGATTGTTTCTAAATAAACAGGATATCTTAACGACAAACGAGGGTAGGGATTTCATCCATTCTTTATAATAAAAGCATGTTTGACTCAAGCTAAACCGAACCAACTTTAGAAATGAATCGATATGTCCACTGATTAACTTAGCTGTACTTAGTAAGTCTGGACAAAAGAAGATTGGTGGAAGGATTGTAAACGTTGAATAACTTTTTTATTTTATTTATTTATATTTATTTTTTATTATTATTTTATTATATTATTATAGTATATATTATATTATATTATTATATTATATTATTATATTATTATTTTTTTATTTTTAGGCATTTGAGTTTGCCAAAATAAATAACATTACAACTATTTACGTTTTTAAATATATTTTTGTATTGTATTCAAAAATTGAGCACTTTGACTTCGGTGTACATCAGTTTGATGTCGGTAATATGGGCTAGGGTATCTGAAGCTTTAGCCAGTCGGTCTACCTCATAATTTTCGGAAATGCCTATGATTTTTTTTTTCTTTAGGTTAAGATTTTTATTTTTCAAGATTTTACAAGTGACCACATCAGACTTTATATATTTTGCTGTATTGCACCAATTAAATATTACTCTAAGTAGTATTTATAAGCAGGGTCAATGATACTTACAACCTAATTTAGAGACAGTAGAGAAAATCTGAAAACAAAATTTTACACAATAAAAAAAGAATTAAAGTAAAAAACAAAGCAATTTAACTTAAAAAAACGAAACAAATTAAATAAAATACAATTTTTTGGTAATATGCTATCATCTGAAAATAATATTTTTTTTTTTTTTTGCATTTCACAATTAATGCATTAATATTTCTGTTGTACGTTTATGTTTGTGATCTTTTAGAGTGTTCTTGTTGTAATAACCTATTTTTTTGAACGAGTGAGTTGTCGCAAGTAGAAGTAAAAGAAAAAAAAAATTGTGCCAACGAGTACATATAGTTTTTAATCGACGGGAGTTTTTAAATCCGATAACATAGTTGTGGTTCGCGTTTAACGAGCATAATTTTCCTATGGGTGTTTTTTAATTTTATTGAGACAGATAATACAATCTACCACAATAAGGAACAATGCGTATTAGAGTTACAGAGGTTCATTCACAGCATATGTATACAATGAAGAAAATAAAAGAAGAACAAAAAAAGAAAGAAAGAATGAAAGGAAAAAAAGAACAATAACAATATCGAGAATGCTATTTCATACTGTGGTACAATACATTAAGTATTAACAGCCACATTTTCGTTCATACGTGTATACCATAACCTGTACCACTACAACCCATGAAGGGTCTTGGGCTCAGTACATATAGAGATTCGTACTGTTTCTAGGCCAACGGCAGTGCAATGAGGTGATTAGGCCTTAATCACGCTCAGCCGCCAGGTTTTTTCCCAATTAATTTGGGTACCCACTTTATAGAGGCTGGGTCTGCCCCAGGAGGGTCTCCATACCCTAGGGTCGCCCCCCGACTGAATTAACAGAATAAATAATATTTCTGCCACAGCTGGGATTCGAACCCAGGACCCGGAGCACAGCAGACTAGTGCTCTATCCACTAGACCACGCCGCTTCCATCGTGTATACCATGCTCCCCACTTATAATTGGGTAACATGATAGGTCGCCGTATACGGACAATATTTCCTAGGAACATACCTTTACCAAACAATTGACTCCCATCATCCTCCCTATATCCATAGCCTCCTTCAATTTAAATCCTCAGTCTACTCACTTGAAACTACACGTAGATCGCTCCATTCTGACCTTTACGTTCATAACGACACAACTACAACTTTTGACCGTTCCTATATTATTTGCTCTAATTATCTATTATTTTCATAAGTATGCCAGAGGTCTAATGTTTTCAACGTAAAATACCTCAAAAGGAAGTATAAGTTATGAAAGGCCTAAACTGTTGCATTAATTGTTTTTGCGATTTTTACATTTGTTTCTGGTTTATCGTACGATAAACGAGATCAGAAAAGAAAAAATCTGGTGCGGTCAACACACGACTTTCACTTACCCTCTATTATTAAAATCAATGAAAGAATTTTAAATACAGTTAGAGATAAAAAAAATCTGTTGCGGGTAACACACGACACACACTGACCTTTTTGCGGGACTTGGTTATTTGGACTCAGGAGACCCTAAAATGTGTATTTCTGCTGAAAACTGGAATTCGAAAATTTTCACGATCGCAATACTTTCGTATATATATATATATATATATATATATATATATATTATAATATATATATATATATATATTATATTAATATGTAAGTGAAGGTAAAAAAAAGATCCTGTATTTTCACCTTCGTTCTGTCTATGCTTCAGGCTCTAATGAACAGTTATTTTTTTATAAACATAGTATTTGAATTTAAATATGTCAAGCTCTTGAAAAGATATTTTCGAAGTATTAAAAAACATTATTTAAATTTAAATTATTTCATTTTATAAGGCGGAGGCCAAAATTCTGTATACAAAATTTAAGTTTTAATTATATTCCTCATCATTTTATCTTCAGTTAAATAAAAAATCTGCTGCGGGCAACACACGACTCTCACTTACCTCGACTGTTAAAATCAATTTAAAAACTAATAAATATATTTCAATATGAAAAATATTTGAAGTTGGTTTCAACAAAATGTGTATTCATTTTCTTTAGATACATATGATTTAGATTAAATTATATAACAATATTAAATTGTTAATCAGTAACGATTTTATTCCCCATTTATTTTTTCTAAAATCTTTATCTTTCCAACGGTATATTATACGTCTATATTACAGTTCTTATTATCAAAAACAACATCTTTTTACAAACAAGTAACATCTCAGGCATATACGCTCCTAAAATATGGCATTTCAATTGTAAACAACATAGTTTTCGAGCTATACACACTCGGAAATACACAAATACGGTCTTTTTGCGGGACTTCGTGATTTGGACTCAAGGACTCCTAAAACGTGTATTTCAGTTTAAAACGGGAATTCGAACATTTTCACGATCGCAATACTTTTCCTTACTATGTATATTTCATATATAGATAAGTGAAAGTAAAATTTAAAAAACTTTTACTTCATTGTTAATAACAAAAATAGATTACAAATTAAAAATTACTTAACCGACAAATCAATGCATTAAAGCGTTGTTTCTCAGCTGTTGGATGGTTCTAGAACGTCATGAGAGTGCACTGGCCTTTCATCTTATTTTCACATGAGCTCCTCTGGAATCCTAAATTAACTTGTTCAAAGCCGCTATCTTTTGCATTCTTATCTAATTTGAATTAATTACTAGCAATGATAGTGATTACACAGCGCAGCAGGGCAGATTGCACTGATAAAGTATTATTGTAGCATTACTATTTAGAAAAAAAAGTCTAGCAGTCATAGGGACTGCCGGTATAAGTGAAAACTTAAAACTCTCTAATATATTCGTCTAATGTCTACATCTATTGGTACTCCATGTAATAATTCTCCCTTTTTTTATATAGCTTTTTATTAATCGAAATTATTAATAAATAATAGTTATAATCCGCTTATTGAAGATGTATGGCCGACTGTTAAAATTCTAATAGGTAGAAATAATCAGGAGTCGTGTGAAAAATATTTTAATTTTGCCGACTTTTCGGCACCAACATGTGAGCCAAAACAAAGTATTTTTCAAAAGACTGATATGTTTTTACCAATGATAAAATAACCTTAAATCATTTTTATATACTGTTACTATCTACATAAATTGCAATCCTCATCAATTCCTATAAAATTTAAATTATTTGCACTTAATGATTTTATTATATTTTAGAAAAGAAACAATGGGTCTGTGGTAACTAAAGTATGAAACGAAATTTGTTTATTGAAATTGATGTAAATAGCGTGTAAAAACTGCATCGTTTGTCGTTTTATATTGTACTATATTTCCGATCATCGGACAAAGCTAATCATTCAAAAATGCAAAAACCGGTAGATATTTGTCAAAAAATCCGCTGCGCACGTGCCAGTCTAGAACATGTTGGTAACGTCACTATGATTACGAAATCAAAGCTTTTAACCCAGCCAAAAATCGCATAACGCGCCTAAAGAAGTTTTCACTTCAAAAAGATGAGGTTCATACAATTTTAAAAACCAAATCGAACTGAATATACAAAAAAGCATGTTTGTCTATCATTTCACATCACTTTATGCTCCTTTAGCTATTCTGGCAATGCTTCCGTATGAGTCCTAAATGTTTACTATCCAGGTTTGATTAGGAGAGTACTTGACATATTGCGGACGACGCAGCCAAGGAATTTTTTTATTCCCTTTAAAAAATTCTTGACCATCTGCCTGGTTTGGCCACCCCTAAAAAAATTAAGAATAAAATATTCTAAAAATTATTAATTAAGAAATATATATTTAATTTAATATATACATTTTTTGGTTTAGTTGTGCAGCTGTATCAAAACTAAAATATGTAAATGGTGCTTGTATGTGAATTATGAAACATGAGAATGGATTGTTAAGGAAATACCTATTGACCGCTCATAAATCAGTTTCTATTTAAGTTAGGAGGTCCCGGGGCCATCTTCTTTTATTATTTCCTTTTTCTAGTCATTTTTCTCACTATCCACTTATAAATAATTTAAGCCCGTGAAAAGATTTGTTTAACCTTGCAGAAATGTACCATCGTGACCCTTAGAGAAGGAATCAATAAAACATTTTGTTTTATTTTCCTAATCCAGAATCCAAGGATAAACTTTCCGCAACCACATCATGCACTTGTTGTTATCACGTAATCGTGGGCACTGGATTTCGTAATCATCTCCAAGATATATCTTCTTCATGTAATAGTTTTTTTTCTTTTTTGCATAACTTTTGTTGTTAATGTGCATTGCAAACAATAGCAGAAACTAAATTGTCGTGTTTGTTATTTGGTGTAATAGTGATAGAGTAAATACGAAACTAAAATACATAGAGGAAATGTAGAAAATATAACTTATGTCTATCATATACAATAGAATTGTAAACAAATTATTTTAATTATTCTGGGCCTCTAAGAATAACAGTTATGTGCAGTTGAAATACGTAATATGTCCAACAGACCTGGCCAACAGACAAAAGAAACATAATTAATTATTTTTTACAATGGTAAAAGAAGAAGAAATATTATGCAACAAAAACTGACAAATAAATTAGTTATAAATAAAAATCTTTTAAAGACAATTGTGTTTAACAAAATAAAAAATAAATTGGGGAGAAGTTAATTTCGAGTGCAGTCTTCAAAACACTTAATCAAGTAGAAAACTAAACCTATTTCTGTCAACGTTTAGACTTAACTTTTATACCTTCCTCTGGGAACTTATATATCCCTCCTTCAATCGCCCTGAAGAAAAGTTAGGCGGATACGTTGGCACAAATAAATTTAGTTTTCTACTTAATTAAGTGTTTTGAAGACTCCTCCCGGAATCAACCTTTCTCACATCATTATGAAAAATAAATTAATTGAAAACAAAATTTAAGATTGGTCAGTAAACAAAATGAAATTAAATTAGTTCAAAGTTAAATATTTAGAATTGAAAAATCACAATTGCTGCTCGTCTATTTGGGATGACAAGGTATTAGAAAAGTTCGGATTTGAATAAGGATAACGAAGCAGCATGGCGGATATGGGTAGGAAGAGAATTCAGGTAATAGTAGAAGGTACCGAGATAAAGAGGGTAGTGGAGAAATTTAAACAATCAAAGTGTTGTTTTTGTTTGTTTTTTTCGCATTCTCGGATTTGATCTGTTCTCAATTCCCCTTGAATATGGTTTATTTAATAACTATAACTACATGATATAAAAAAAAAGAATTTTGAGCACTTGTGCCTGGTGAATGGCTTCAGCTACACAACCTTCGCTAGTGGTGTAGAAAGTTTTAAAAATGGTTTTAGGCTATTCAATGTTCACTGAATCCTGAAAAACATATTACACATATAAATATAATTAATTTTTAAATAATGTTATTTTTTATGTCTTATGTACTGATTCATTTTTTTTATTATTATTATTTTTTATAGCTTTTCTTAACCTATATATGATCCTATGAAAATTAATGTCATAAAATTTGCAATATCGAAACGTCAGGCTTCTTTGAATTTTTTATTTTTTTATTTTTAGCTCGGTAGGCTATTTATTGAGAAATAGTTTATCCATAAATAAATCACAAAACAACCTATAGGGAAAAAACAGTAAAAATAAATGAGTTTATGATAGATTGTATTCAAATCCTGTGGGTGTCGTCATAGCACTGCTCTAGAACTTGTAGAAATGATGTACAATACAGACAATTTTTAATAAATGTCAAATTTCTGTTTTTGTTATTCAAATAAGAGGGTGAATGAGCGTGGGAAGTGTGAAAACCAGTTAAAATGAATTTTTATTATTTTATCAATTGATGTTTCGACCTTGTTTCTTAAACGTGATTGAACTACAAATTTCACTAGCTGACCCGACGGACGATGTCCTGTCCGAACAATGTCTTAGCGAAATCGGTGAAGCCGTTCAAGGGTGATGCGATGACCAAGGAAAAGGAAGATTCATTTTTATGTATTTAGATGAAGAGATTACTTCAGAAAATTAAAAAACAATAAATGATATTCAACTATGTAACGTTTATCTTTTTTTCTTTCATTAGATCCTTCTCCTGACTAATATAAACATAAACAAAAAAAAATAGAGAAATCAGTCAAGCCGTTAACGCTTATAGATATATTGCCATATATTTGAAAGGTTATTATCCATGTTAATGCTTAATTCAAATTTACAGCGTTGAGAGCTGCTAATGTTTGAGGAAAATATTGAGAGAATTTTAAATTAAACCAGAATACCATAGCTGCTTCTTGTATTGAGCCATATATGAACCTAGTCCTTGTGGTAAGAAATGATTGTAGTTTGGAGGACAGACTCCTGACCCTGCGATCCTAAGATCAACAACCTTTTCCATCTCCCTAATCGATATTTGTATTCACAGATCGTGTTAAGTATAACGATATTAATTGTGGTAGCTGATTCTTATCGCATTTTACTGCCGTATAATAGCCTAACTTCTCAAACTACGTGTTCATTCTTGTTTACAATGAAGAGAAGTTTAGTAAGTTTATTATTTCAGTAATTAATTAAATAAGAAAGATTATTTCTTTTGCAACTTGATACCATGAAGATCTTTAGAATTGCTTGCAGAAGCACAAATACCTTTAAGGTCCAAATAACCTTGCTTTACAACAAAACCAGCTCTCTACATCTTCGTTCCTTTACTTTTCCCTTTCTCGTTTTCGGCGTACCCATTCTGGTTCAAAACAAAGCCTAAATCGCTTAGATACTTGTATTATGACTGTTGAAAGTCAGCATTATGCACGAGAATTATATATTTTTCGTACTACGATTAATCCACCATCTAAACAATCTTGAAGAAAAAGGCTTTATCCGAGGGTAAGAGTTGTCACAGATGTTAGCACTTACGATGCTCTAAAATGTTTAAATTCGACAACCTGATGCAAGGAAGTTTTACACGTAATGCAAGCTATTATATATACCTCCTATGTCCAGTAAGTCCGCAAAGTCGAACGGAACGAATGGGTTTAGACGCTCGCGATTAAAATCAAGCAACGTTGAGTGTTGAACGTAATGGGATTAGTGAGCGCTCGAATTTGGAGGAACTGGTAAATTCGGACAACCCCAGATACTGCATGTAAGGCATTTGCCTAATCTAGGTGAGTCTCGTCAAACTACTGGAGGCAACTCAAAACGACGAAGCTAAACAGGATTTTTGTTTCTTTTCTTTTTTAATTTTTGTGGAAGTTTTCTTAATTGGAACATTCAATAAAGCACCCACTACCTTCCATTCATCATCCAGTTACTTTATTTCCTAAGTCTTTTAACACCTTTTTTTATATTCCATCTTAGTCGACGTTTCGGGGTTGTTTCCCCATTTTCAAGACTGAAACTGTTTTTTATACTTACATTATTGAATAAAATTACATTGTTTAAATATTTTTCTTTGAAAAATGAAGCTTAGCAATTTGTCAAAAATATTTTAAATTAACTAATTTTAATTACCTTAATCCTTGCTACAACATTTTTCTTTATTCATTACATCTTATAGCACACTGCTACTTGTCTATTGGCTCACTGTTTCCATTATATTTCTATTTTAAACCTTTGTACCTTTTCAGTATTCCGGTGTAATCCTTATTACTTTTTATTTATTTTTATTTTTACCTCTATTAATTATTTGCCCTAATTATGGTTCTTGGGCTATTGTTTTATTTATTTTTAAAATTGTATCTTATTTATGATATCTGTATAGTGAGTTCCTAAGTTTTTTGTATCTGTTTTATAATTTATTGTCCTGCTATTATTTTTGGTTATATGGATTGCTTCTAGTAGTTTTCTATTTCGAATCTGTTATCTGTGTTTTCGAAGTTAAATTTGTGTTGTTTTATTAAACTATGGGATGATAATGCTGTTGCGTTTGTGTTTTTTATATTTTTACAGTTGGATATATGTTGGTTTATTCTTGTTTTTAATTTTTTAGAAGTTTCACCTATATATATGCTTTCACAATCTTTGCAGTCTATTTTGTATATTACATTTTGCTTGTCCATTTTTTCTATTTTGTCTTTCATTTTGCTTAAATATTTTTCTAATTTGTTATTATTGTATAGGCCAAATGATATGTTTGGGTGATCATATTTTTTAAAAATACTTTTTATGGATTCTGTCAATTTTGGGATATATGTTAGTTTGTGGTATTTCTTGCAATTACTGTTGATATGCTGTTTATCGGTTTTTACTTCTGACCTATCTACCATCTTATCATCTTTGAAAAATTGAGTTATAAATTTTTGTTTTGGTTTTTTTATTTTATTGTTTAGATCTGTTTCTATGTTTTTACAATTTTCCTTTTGATTAATAATTTTGTTATTATTTTTTGTTGTTGTTACTTCTTTTTTATAATTGTACCATAATTTATTAATAAGTATTTTTGGATAAAAATTTTCTTTTAATATGTTATAAATTTCCAATTTTACATCTTTCATGAACTTTTCATCTGTAAGTTCTATTGCTCTATGTATATAATTTCTAGCTGTGTTTATTATTTGTGTTTTTGGGTGATTTGAAATATAATTTAATATCCTATTGCTACTTGTCTCTTTTTTAGTCCATTTTGTACTGATTATATTGTTATTTATTTGAATTTCTAAGTCAAGATATTTGATTTTATTGTTTATTGATTTTTCTATTGTAAATTGTATTTTTTTTGTTGTAACTATTGAATATTTCTAAAATATCTGTATATTGATTCTTATCTATTATTATAATGAGGTCATCAATATATTTTTTTATTAATATTGGTTTAATTTTTAACTTTTCTATTTGTGTTGTTAATAGTTTATTTAAATATATCCCGCTAAGATTCACCGATAAAACTCCCCCCATAGGTAATCCATTTAATTGTTTGTAATATTCATTTGTATATTTGAAATAATTATATTTCGTGCATAAATTTATTCCCTCAATGAACATTTTTTTGTCTTTTATAGGAATATAAAACAACCCAAAACCAATAAACCGGACATACCTAAAATAATAAGTAATAACATTAACAACAAAACGACATCACTTAATGCCAACAACATATTAAATGAATACCCAATCAAAAAAAATGACATATACAATAGGAATGAAGATGAAATGCTAAAAAAATATAACAACTTATATAAGGTAAAAAATAGAGTAGAGAATAAAACAGAAAAAACAATACCTAATAATATAATTAACGTCTTATCATTAGGAGATAATTTTAGTTTTGACTTTAAAAATAAAGACAGAGATATAATTAAACTAATAATAGACTTGGAAAACATATATGACAATATGAAAACTTCGGACAATCATAAAAATGCAACAAGAAACAAGATATGCACAATAATTAATAATTACATCTCTAATAACAAAAAACCAAATTCACCATTAAATATGCAAATTAATAAAGATTTGAAACAATTTAAACAATTTTTAAATACAAACAAAGATATCATAGTCATAAAATCCGATAAAACTAAAAAACTTGCTATATTATATAAAAAAGAATACGAAGATAAAATGTCAGACCTACTAAATGAAAAAACCACATACAGAAAAATCAGAAATAACCCAATAGCAGAGTTAACCGAAAAAATTAATACATTTGTTCAAAAAATACATAAATCTGGATATATAGATAAATTTACAAAAAATAAATTATTGGCTACAGACAGTACAACACCACGCATACATGGACTTATAAAATTACATAAACATAACAATAACTTAAGACCAATAATCAATAACATAGACGGACCAAATGAAGCTTTATCTAAATTTTTAAATCCTTCCCTTAATCAATTGAATAGAAATAATGATTATGACATAAAAAATGCAATGGAGTTAAAAGAAATCCTCAAAAAAACAGAATTAAAAGGTAAAAACTATGAAGTGATAAGTTTAGATGTAGTTTCACTCTTTACCAATATTCCCATTGAAGATTGTATCAAAATATTAGAAGATAATTGGGATTCCATCAAAAACCATACACCAATAAAAGACAAAAAAATGTTCATTGAGGGAATAAATTTATGCACGAAATATAATTATTTCAAATATACAAATGAATATTACAAACAATTAAATGGATTACCTATGGGGGGAGTTTTATCGGTGAATCTTAGCGGGATATATTTAAATAAACTATTAACAACACAAATAGAAAAGTTAAAAATTAAACCAATATTAATAAAAAAATATATTGATGACCTCATTATAATAATAGATAAGAACCAATATACAGATATTTTAGAAATATTCAATAGTTACAACAAAAAAATACAATTTACAATAGAAAAATCAATAAACAATAAAATCAAATATCTTGACTTAGAAATTCAAATAAATAACAATATAATCAGTACAAAATGGACTAAAAAAGAGACAAGTAGCGATAGGATATTAAATTATATTTCAAATCACCCAAAAACACAAATAATAAACACAGCTAGAAATTATATACATAGAGCAATAGAACTTACAGATGAAAAGTTCATGAAAGATGTAAAATTGGAAATTTATAACATATTAAAAGAAAATTTTTATCCAAAAATACTTATTAATAAATTATGGTACAATTATAAAAAAGAAGTAACAACAACAAAAAATAATAACAAAATTATTAATCAAAAGGAAAATTGTAAAAACATAGAAACAGATCTAAACAATAAAATAAAAAAACCAAACAAAAATTTATAACTCAATTTTTCAAAGATGATAAGATGGTAGATAGGTCAGAAGTAAAAACCGATAAACAGCATATCAACAGTAATTGCAAGAAATACCACAAACTAACATATATCCCAAAATTGACAGAATCCATAAAAAGTATTTTTTAAAAATATGATCACCCAAACATATCATTTGGCCTATACAATAATAACAAATTAGAAAAATATTTAAGCAAAATGAAAGACAAAATAGAAAAAATGGACAAGCAAAATGTAATATACAAAATAGACTGCAAAGATTGTGAAAGCATATATATAGGTGAAACTTCTAAAAAATTAAAAACAAGAATAAACCAACATATATCCAACTGTAAAAATATAAAAAACACAAACGCAACAGCATTATCATCCCATAGTTTAATAAAACAACACAAATTTAACTTCGAAAACACAGTAATTTTAGATACATCTCAAAATAATAGAAATAGAAAACTACTAGAAGCAATCCATATAACCAAAAATAATAGCAGGACAATAAATTATAAAACAGATACAAAAAACTTAGGAACTCACTATACAGATATCATAAATAAGATACAATTTTAAAAATAAATAAAACAATAGCCCAAGAACCATAATTAGGACAAATAATTAATAGAGGTAAAAATAAAAATAAATAAAAAGTAATAAGGATTACACCGGAATACTGAAAAGGTACAAAGGTTTAAAATAGAAATATAATGGAAACAGTGAGCCAATAGACAAGTAGCAGTGTGCTATAAGATGTAATGAATAAAGAAAAATGTTGTAGCAAGGATTAAGGTAATTAAAATTAGTTAATTTAAAATATTTTTGACAAATTGCTAAGCTTCATTTTTCAAAGAAAAATATTTAAACAATGTAATTTTATTCAATAATGTAAGTATAAAAAACAGTTTCAGTCTTGAAAATGGGGAAACAACCCCGAAACGTCGACTAAGATGGAATATAAAAAAAGGTGTTAAAAGACTTAGGAAATAAAGTAACTGGATGATGAATGGAAGGATTTTTGTTTTGTTTTTCGGTTTTGGGCGTACAACAACTTGGTCATCAACACCCGATGGTTAGTTATCAGATAGCGAGGGGGGGAGGGCGGTAGCAGAGAGGCGACGCCCAGGCCCGCGGGGGCCCGACAAGGGTCAGAAGGCCAAGTCCACCATATCAAAGGGTAGTTGTGTAAATATTGAGGATAGGACGTTCGTTCAGGGGATGTGGATAAAAACCACGTAGTCCTATGCTCATCTTTATATTAGTACATTTACCAATGTTTACAATTTGGCTATACGTGGAAAAGTCCAAATCTCCTCAGCTAACGCGCTCTGGCGGACGAGTGGCGCCTCCGTAACCACAGGCACAGCGCCCGCTAGTCCAAAGCGCCGCCACCCTTCCCTTCTCTTCCTCCCCGCTCCTCCACCAGTTCAGTATCTGGGTTAAGTGAAGCTAAATATGTTTTTCATACCCAATCCACCAAAATTAATTTTTCAAAAGGATATGTATTTTGGTTGAGGGTCTGCAACTTTAATTGTGTAAATTCTCTCGGTTTTCCCTTTCTGATCGGCACGTTCTAACTCTGTTAGTGTCGTACATATACATATATATTATAAAATTTATTACTAGACGCTACCACGAAGGATTAAAGAAATATAATATAATCCTATATTGGTTTGAATAAAAAATGTCACCATATGTTTGAATTTATTGAAAATATTGTTTTCTCAGTTGTTGTTTATTTTTGTTTATTCGTTTAACGTCACTTTTATGCTACTTTGGCTAATCGGACGATGCTACGGTGGGAGTCCTAAATTTTGCCTATCCAGGTTTTATTAGGATAGGGATCTTTAACGAGTACCTGACATCGCACAGGCTCGGGACCACCTTTTAACGTCCCCTCTGAAGGACGGCATAACTAAGGATTTTTTACTCCCATTAAAAAATCCTAGGGCCACCCGCGGTTTTGAACCCACAACTTTTGGCATAGAAAGCTGTTATGCTAGCCACTACGCTATGGGTGACCCCTGTTTTCTCAGTTGATACATTAGGTATGGTTACAGTGTTTTGTTAGTAGAATATTTATTTACCTTCTAAATTGTTTGTTTATTTATTTAACGTCCCTTTATGCAGCTGTGGCTAATCAGACGATGCTACAGTGGTAGTCCTAAATTTTGCCTATCCAGGTTTTATTAGAATAGGGATCTTTAACTAGTATCTGACATCGCACAGGTTCGGGACCACCTTTTTACGTCGCCTCCGAAGGACGGCATAACTAAGGATTTTCACTCCCATTTACCTTTTAAAGTTCATCATGCCCATCCATCCGCATCAATCTCTCTGATCGGGAAAAGCAATAGATAATAGATTGATAAATATCTAATGTTTAAATGAATATTACCAATAATTCTTACTTCAGATTAATTATCAAAATTCTTCATCACACATAATATGATTACCAATCAGTGAATCTGGGTCTCCTCTACGCATCTAAAGTCTGCCCAATTAGAAGGAGCAATAAATAAATCTATTTAATGATGAGAAATTTAGCTAAATTAATTCACCTGTGATCTTTCCTTTCGATTACGTTTTTTGAGAGCAGCTACGTAACAAATTTAAAATATTAACAGCTCACTTTTCCTCCTGAGTTGACCCCGCTCCAGTTCATTGTAAGGAAAAACTCCTCGTTCCTCGAATCGAACTAACGTCTTCATCGGCCTTTATGATCCAAATCGATCGAATTAGATCATCCTTACAATTAATATACAACAATATTGAATTACGTATATCTTTAAATTTAAAGCGCCTATAAACATCTATTTCTATATATTTTCACGTTTCGGGCAACAGTTTCCATTAAAGTACAATTATCTTCGTCGTAGTCTGCCCTTCCTGGAATCCGTGTTGACAAGCGGCTTCATAAAATCCTCATACAAGTCTGAAAAGACAAGAAACTCCTGGTTACCAAATGCATTAGTTTACAAATCTCCAATCTACGTCATAAACTCCTCAAAGCGACTAAAAAAAATGCTTTTATGCTCTGCTAACGTATATAACACATTGAATTTAAATGTAAGAAGATGTAAAAGAACAATAATACCAACGTGAAAATATACAAAAAGAAAATAAGTTACAAATAAAATGGTGAACAAACATTTTTCTCTAGACAATTATTTGTTTTAAAACAATTATAATTTAACTAGATGTCCTGGCTGAACTCATGTCCTAGCTGATTAAGGAAAAGGGTTATTCATTTTTATATACGTATATAAAGAGATTACCTTAGGAATTTTTTTTTTTTTATTTATTTATTGGAATTTACAACTGTATTCTTCGGAAATCAAAACACAAAAAAACATTCACACAAGTAACGTATATCTTTTTTTGTCATGAGATCCTTCTTCCGACCGATATAAACATAACAAAAAAAAAAGAATTGGAGAAATCGGTCAAGCCGTTCACGCGTAATGCGATACCAAGGGAAAAGGCTATTCATTCGTATGTATATAGATAGAGCGATTATTATTACCTTTAAATATTTTTTTAAAAAAACGATCTACCAAAGTAACTTTTCTCTGTTTTTTTTTCTTTCATAAGATCTTTCTCCTGACTGATATAAACATAACAAAAAAAAAATCAGAGAAATCGGTGAAGCCGTTCACGCGTTTTGCGATGACAATATAAGGGAAAAGGCGATTCATATATATATATATATATATATATATATATATATATATATATATATATATATATATATATATATATATTGTTCATATTACACAAAACATTCTTTCACTAAATGATAAACCATGTAATGTTACCTGTCTATGTATATGAATTATTAAAATAAAAAAAAAACTTGCAATAAATTAGTCAAAGAGACCAATTACCACTGCTAAATTCTCCGCTAATTCTTAACCGATTTCTATCATTATTTTACTGCTCTATAGGGAATTTATAAGACTTCATAATTTATAACTCTACATGTTTATCGATCTTCAAAAAAAAACTAAGATATTGAATTAAAACGTTTTTCATGTTTCAACATTTCAACATCGGTCCAGTAGTTTCGGAGAAAAACCGCGTACATTATTGGTTATTTGGTTTATACGTGTCCTTGAAATGTAAGACCTCAAATTTTAATAGGAGTTATTTATTATATTTTTTTCTTGTTCAATCACAAAGGTCCATTATTGAAAATAATAAACTAAAGTCTAATAAAAGATATGTTTTTTGATGTTTCAACCCCTGCATTTAAGGATAGGATTGAAAATGTATTCAAAATAATTTGGTCGAAAAACGAACAAAAAAGATTATTGAACAGTTAAAACATATTTACCCAAATGAATGAAAAATGAAAACTGGTCCCGAATTTAGTTTTCGATTCAATTCGCATAAAATTGACGTTAAATGAATAAACGAAAAAAGAAATCTACTCATAGCAATTTAATATAATATAAGCCTTTAATGTAATACATAAAAAAATATATTACAATAATTAAATTGGACCATTATAACAAATCGTTGAAAAACGGCCGAATATTTTTCCTTGCAAAATTTGCATGACTAAGTAACTATGTCATCTGACACTAATTACTTTCTCAACGATATTTTCGCATGTACTACCATCAATTTTGAAAATTCCTGCAATTGGGAGAATAATTATTGTTGGCGAAACAGTAGATCCTAGTTGCATATTTACCACTTATTTAACCGGAACGGATAATTACTTCCAAAACGTTTACGGAAAGAGTCTAACGGAGAACATGTGAGTTTTAGAAAGTTCTAAAAAATCCGGATAACGACATAGAAAGCGCTCGAGGAAAACATTTGTTCTACTTTTTTTTTTTTTAATGGAAGCAAAGGTCTTTCCTGATGTCTTGAGTGACATAACGTACCCACGCGATGAAACCATTTTGTTGGCATTTTATCATTTAAAGTGCCAATAAGAGGAAGAATTATATTTTTGGAATGTTATAGCGTTTATAAAATTAATTTATTTTCACTATAACATTAATTCTAAGCACATGTTAATTAAGATTTAATGTGCTACTTGGTTTCTGGGTTCGTAGGGTCCTAGTTGTTCTCTAATGGTTGAAAAAATACAAAAATACACCGCTCGGGAAGCAGTGAGTTACAGGAGATACTGGTCGCTGGAGTCACTGCCATCATCGCCGCTTTCGCAATCTTCCTCGTAGTCACTATCGTCGCTAGAAGATACCATAAGTATTCTTTGTGTTTACGAGAAATTGAATTTTATTTGTGTTTTTTTTTTCTCAATATAAATGTATAACAAACATGGTTATATTATTAAAAAACCTTAACGAAACCTAGATAAATAATAGGGATTCGGCGACTCGTGATTAACGATCAGGTTGAGACTGCGAGCTATTGCGCTGTTGCCCCTCTCCCCAACAATTTGAATATGTTAAATCAACAACAATAGCACAACTTACTTCAGACATGTGTTAGAGTGCTGTTAAACAATATAATCTACCATTGCCCTTCTGTAATTCTATGAGTCCGGCTTCCCAGCGGCAAACTTACACCAAAGAAAAAATTATGTATATTTATAAAATATATAATAAAATTCTGATGTTTGTACTTGATTTTGATTCCCAGACGCTCCGACTCGTCTCTGTGCAATGTACGGTTATACCATATTTCTGACTAATAAGAGAAGAGAAGATCGGAAAGGATGAAGAAATACTGGGCAGAAAGAAAATCACATTGCGTCTAACAATGATTTATCTAACGTACCGCAAAGTGGGTGAAACGAAAAAGAAGAAAACATATTATGTTAAAAATATGGCTGGAATAGTATGTAATATGTTATGTTAATTACTAATTAATAATGCAAAAATTTTCGTCATTCTTACTGATTCTAAATTGTTATTTTATGAAATAACTTGAGGTCATGCTGTAAAGTCATGGCGCAATTGCCTCTGATCACCTTTTTCATTAATATTCAAGAAATAAAATTCAAATTTTAATAAAATAATTACACGTCTAATTATAATTTCAAAAATATTTAATTAAATTAAAACATGAAAGTAAAGAAATGGAAAACAATACACATTATGGTATATTATTATTTTTTTTTTCGTGGACTAATTTATTACATTTCATGAATCAGAATATTCAAGAATATATTCGAGAAAGGAATCTAACCTTTAGAAATATAATTCGTCATAAAATATTGTTTTTAGCAGCTGGATTAGAATAAATACTATTATGTTGATAATCACGCGTAATTAGATATCTACTTGTCTGTTACTTTTCACCGAATTGCCTACTCTTATCCGAATAGAGCACTTTTTCGATAGATCGACCTTATAGGGAAGAAAGTTTTGTCCAAGGAACTAGAACGGGGAGATTTCCTACTTGTCCGGAGCCATAGCGACCCATCAACAGCCTTAGTGATACAGCCATGGTCGTCGTAGAGGACTCTGTTTTCGGGTCGTCACCCAGGTAAGAATTTTGCCCTAACTTGGTGAAGATGAACTATTGAATTACGATTATATAAGCAAACAATATCAGGTAGTACAACTAAAGATTAAAGTTTGGTTGTGCTGCCAGTGACAGTGGTCTAACATACCTGGCAACGACCATCAACGTCCGATCAAATCGATTTGTTGACTCGCATAACTAGAATACTATTTGAAATATTATTTCTGAAATTAACACCTGTAATAGAAGTTTAAAAGAACACACACAAACTTGGTATTAAAAAAAATAAATAGCTATCGTAAAATGAGATGAGTATGAACACTCTATGGTATCTTGAGCAATATAACAAATTTATTTTTTATCTCAATTAATTAGGTCCACATCCCCTCTATTACATATTTACTGGGTGTGTGTTTCCGAATTATAGTTTTAAAAAAATATTACTGTTCCCATTCATCCAACAGTATAGGTGAATAGGAACTACATTGAAAATGTTATTGTGTTTCCATTTACAACATGTGAGGTGAATGAGAACAGTTTAAAATGCTTATTAAATAACTTTTTCCGTTTGATTTTTTAAAAATAGAAATTAGGCAACTTATATTCTAAAAAAAGGTCATTTATTCACTTATATTCTAGACATTAGGTCTCTTATATTCCAAAAAAGTTCTAAAGCATCACGCTTCTAAAGGAAGAAGAAGAAATATCAGTAAACGGTGTATGCTCTTGGATCATGGATAAATGAAGCAGACCCCAAGAATCTGGCAGATTTAGAAGATCCAATTCCCTCTTATAACTTCACACTAGGGATAAAATAAGCGTCCTCTTCAGTTGGGACAAACCGATATATCCTCCATCATCACGTTCTAAAACCTTACAAACATAAGGACGAAAATTCTCAGCTGTTTTTCCAAATAATTTAGTAAGTAAAAATTCGCCAACTGAAATGTCATAAATTGTGGATATTACCACAATAGTCATTGATCACACTCAGTCACCAGGTCGTTCCCCAATTCGGGTGCCCATTTGAAGAGGCTGGGTCTGCTCCAGGAGGGTATCCATACCCTAGGATCGCCCCCGGCTTAATTAACAAAATAAATAATATTCTGTCATAGCTGGGATTCGAACCCAGGACCCGTAGAATAGTAGACTAGCGCAAATGAACTTTTTTTTTTTTTTGCTGGAAGGACATGGGTGTGCATGTTTTTATTTATATTTTAATGTTTTATTTTGTTAGTATTATTATATCTTACTTTGTTATTTTAATTATATATGATAGAGATTTGATATTAAAGCGGAGTGTAGTATGGTTGATGATAATTGATGAATCTTATTAATTATTATTTGTTTTTGTTTTTTATATATATACATATTTAAATTGTTATGAGAAATAAGCGAGAAAAGGAAAGCCAAAAAGGAATAAAAGGAGTTAAATAATTTTTAAAAAATGTTAAAAGAAAAAAAATTGTTTAATCTATTTTGTTTTTTTTGTTCATTGTATGTTAAGATTTATATTATATTATTACTAAAAATTGTCCAATAAGGAAAAAAAATTAGGCTGTGTGAATAGCAACCCAATCAAGTTGGGCAGCATCGCTTGTTTGTTTAATAAAGTGTATCCCTCTCAAATTATTTCAAAACTTAATCAGGGAAAAAAAATAATATTCAGGGGAGAAAGGTTGTGAAATAAAAAAGTGCATATCACCAAAGGCACTTTTTAAACACCAAGTTGATTCACGAACAGATTTTATTTATTTACAGATTTTAATACTCTTACTCAATTTAGTAATCAAGCCAGCTGGTAACAATATTTAGTCACAGTTTCACCTCCTTCCCCCTTTTTATTGCACTATTTTGTTTAGGAAATGCAAACCGTTTAAAAGAGGAAAAATATAATAATAATGAAAATATGTTTATATGGGACATCCTCGAAATATGTAAAATGGCGCAGGAACGATGGTTGCTTATCTCTATATTTCTTTTTATCAAATCATTCTACTGACATATATAAACATAAATAACTCTACTATGAAAACTTTGTGATATTTTTAAGAATTATTGATTTATTTAAATATTTACATAAAAATATCTGGGAGCCCTTGGCTGAGTGACTAGAGCGCTAGATTCTCATGCCAAAGCTGGTCTGTTCAAATTCCAGTCCGGAAGGGACCTTTTCAAGCATTCAATTAGATGGGGATCCACTCACAGCCTCTCCCCGGGTATGTAAGACCCGTCAGCCAACTAGTGCCCACTCACAAAATAGGCTGAGGAAGTGATGACCCTACTATATAAAATTCATTGAGAAACGCGAGTATATTTTTTCAGTCGAATACACCAAGGGCCTACACGGCCTGTCGTGCCACCGGAACATAAAAATATCTCCAGGAAATACAATGCTTTTCATTGGACATTATTTATAACATGGCAGTCACGGAAGATCAAAATGCCTTCGCCCTTATTGGAATGTATTATAAATTGTAGATTTTGAACCTGAAATGCTTAAATGTGTACGGATGAAATGTCACCTCTTTCAACAATAGCCGTTTGAAATTACTCTAATTCAATATTTTTGAATATTTCTTCTTAAAAATTGTTCTTCGTGTCAGCTAAATCATTTGCATCGCCTCGGTCTGCCGCTGTACAATCGGTAGGTAGCATATGCTATGTTTGCCTGACCAAAATTATTCATCTATTACACGAAACCCTGCGAGTTCTACGATTTGAACACATTATAATTTCTTAACCAGATTAAGACTTTCACCGTAATCTAAGGTTTGGTAAAGATACAATCAGTGATTGAATCATCCTATTGTTCATAAAGTTCATTCGGTTTTGTGGTGTTTCACCTCCATTTCTTATTGATTACTCAATAATATTACTTTATAAGACATGTATCGTGGACTTATAAGAAGCAGAGATAATATAACTTGCTGAAACTGATCATTTGATATATAGTGTTTTAAAAAGTGTATCAACATTGTTTCTAAAGCATAACCCTTCTGCTTGCATTAATTTATTTTATTTTATTTTATTTTTTTCTTGGAACTGTATACCGAAACCAGTCTTAATCAATTTATTCAGAACATTAAATAAATATAATATTTGATGATTTTGAATTGGGATTATTTTCTTTAATCACAATTTTATAGTATGACGATGTTATCCCATAGTAAATTTTGGAGTAATAAAATAAATGTATCGTATTTAAGAACAGTCTTAAGATTCTATTGAATCCTTATTAAATAAAATCATATTCTTCTGAAAACGAATTTTATTAAGAACACAATTCTATTCAAAGCCAGTCAGAAAAAATCCATATCAAAAATTAAAATCACAATAGTCCATCATTTTCTTTTGAATTAATCTACTCTTACTTAATTATTTAAATATTTTTTAGGAAAAAGTAATTTTTTTTTATTTTAACATCATTTATTGAAATTTACAACTGTACTTCAAAGTACAACAAGTAAATGTGACAAAAGATAAATGGCGTGAAACAGACTTGAAGAAGAACTACCCAACGGCAGCACTCCAGTAACTTTTCTAAACTAGAAGGTCTCGAAGCCATCTTCTTTTCAGACGCCTCGGAGGATTGTCAGGAATGGAAGAGGAAGCAAGGATTGAAACTAGTGGGTTAGAGTGGGACAGGAGTTTGTTATGGAAGGAGTGATATCTGGTTCGGGCTAGATCAGCAACAAATGGAATATTTAGGTCTTTATGGATGAGTTTATTTGTGGCAAAGTAAGGAGCGTTGAGGATTTTACGAAGGATTTTGGATTGTAAGGATTGGATCCGGGAAGAATTTGAAGGTTTAGTAGAGCCCCAAAGCTCAACTCCGTAAGACCATATAGGCCTAATGATAGTCATGTAGAGAAGTCTTTTGTAGTTAAGTGGAAGTTTAGAGCGTTTGTCAAGTAAGTGTTGAAGTAATCGAAAGCGGCGAGCAGTTTCTTGTCGTTTCAGTCTTGTGTGCGGATTCCATGTGATACGTTTGTCAAGCAGGAGACCTAAATAGTGGATCTGTTCGACCGGGACAAGAGGAATATTATTAGAGGATACTGTAGGACAGGATGTCATTGGTTTACGACGGAGAGTGAAGGTGATTTGGTGGGATTTGTCTGAATTGATTTTAATTCTCCAATTCTAACACCATACCTGAAGGTCTCTGATGTGGGATTGTAGGGTTTGAGAGGCAATAGTAGGATCGTTATTGACTGATAACACACAAGTATCATCAGCATACTTAGAAAGGAAAGTGTTAAGATTGGTTGGGATGTCAGCTGTATAGACTGTGAAGAGAATGGGTCCGAGGATACTGCCTTGTGGGACGCCAGCGGACTGAACAAAAAGGGATGAATAGGAACACTTGTGATTTATTTTGAAGTATCTGTCAGTAAGATAGGACTGGATGATGAGGAAGTATGTTGGAGGAAGGAATTTTCGGAGTTTGTAAAGCATTCCTGGGTACCAGACTCGGTCAAAGGCAAAAAGTAAATTAGATTTTGATTTTTAAATTAGTACTTAAATATGCTCTGCAAATTAAATATTATTTTTTACTAACAATGTGCCACTAACATTTTAAAATGTAAGGTGTAACATAAAATAATATGATATGATATTTTTAATATAAATTATATATACAATATAATAAAAACTAGTGCGGGCAACTCACGATTTTGACTTAGCTCAGTTGTTAAAATCAATTTAAGAACTATTAAATAAAGTTAAAATTGAAAAAATGTTTAAAGAATTTTATTCAGTTTCTTTGAAAACACATGTTTTAGATTAAATAGCATTATAAAATTATGCCCTGGATCAGCTGTTTGGGACCCATGCGAAGCAGACGCACTTCAGGTCAGTCTTACAGTTTTATTAATTTATAAGTGTTTTTCTTGAAAAAATAGACATTATTTTGTGCAGTTTAGACAATTTAAGGGTGCGTGTTCCATCACGAAAGTGAGAATTGGTATTTCAATAAGAAATTGGGCGAATATACGCCTATTATAGGTGCTCAGAGCTTTTGGCTCTGTAGCGATGTCAGCTACCCCCATTAAATCCTCAGTTAACTCTAATGTCATGAAAATAAACAGTAATAGTCAAAAAGAGATGGAAAACCGACAAACAACCAATAACGTAACACCTAACCTCAAACCCACTGAAATTAGCTATGCCAAAGCCACCGCATCAGAAAAGTTTTCAAAGCGAGAAAACGCTATAATATTACACACTGTTCCGGGTATCAAACAGAAAGAGTACGTGATCAAAATCGCATCCCTAATCGAACCAAAATATATCCGATACACATCAAGAATTTCCAATTCCCGGTTCTGCATTCACTTCAGTAACAAAGAGGCAGTAGATAATATCATTAGGAATCATAAATCAATAGTGATTAACGACAAAGAAATTCACATAAAACGGTTAATAAATCCAGCAAAACGAATTATTATTTCTAATGCTTGCCCTTCCATACCTCATGATACTATAGAAAATGAACTGAAAAAACTAGGGTTGAGGTTAGTTTCACCAATGCATTTTCTCAGGGCCGGGTACCAAGACCCACGGTTGGCCCATGTTTTAAGTTTTCGAAGACAAGTATACATCCCACCTGAAGACCTAACCAAACTCCCATCTTCATTGTTAATTAAACACGATAATGTAGCTTACCGAATTTTTTTAGGTGAAGACATTGTCACCTGTTTTATTTGCAAACAGCTAGGGCATATCTCTACCGATTGCCCAGAGTGTGAGAATGATATAGATAAATCTGAGTCCCAAAACAAAGAAAACGAGGCTACATTGATTAATTTCAATCCAGAAATAATTAGTAGCGTCAGTGAAGAAACAAACACCGATCGCTCGCTACTCGATACGCCTAATCATGTTTTACCCAGCACTGATAACATAGTAGAGGCCACGCTAGCCAGTAGCCATGACAACGCTAGCACTTCACCAGTGTCTAAGGCTGCCAGAGGCGGTACAGTGGAGCTGTTGTCTGGTAGTCATGACAACCAGCTTACTAGCGGTGGCGCCTTAGATAACCCTACTCAATCGACTGCTCTCAATAATCCCAATAATTTAATATTACTACCTACCGTGGTATCCGGGGTCAAACGATGCCATTCTAGCTCTACCCCTTCTACTGTATCAACAACCGAATTGAACCTCACCATAGATTCCCAGGAAGACCCTGAAAATATTATCAATTTTGAAGACTACCCATTGATGACCCCAGTTCAACCCGTAGGTAAAAAATTGAAGAAACTAAAAAAAGCTGAAAAAAATAATTCTTCGGTTAACTTTGAAAGTGCTCGACAGGCAATTGAAGGAAATAAAGAAAAGTACCCTATATCATTTGAAGACATGATCAAGTTAATCGACATATACCCCAATACTAAAAACATCAGTGAATTTGTCCAGGAATTTACTACTAATACGGAGGGTCTTAGGGGCATGCTAAAAGATACTAAAGCATTAATAACTGATCGGAGAACAAAACTTAAAATCACAAAACTTCTTAAAAAACAGTGGGAAGCAACAGATTTTATAAGTAACACAGACGATAGTACGGATAATTAATTGGTAACAACGCAGCTGATCTCTTGGAAACATTTTTATAAAATTTTACATTATGGTTAACAATTCCAATTCTTTTATTATACAGTGGAACTGTAATGGGTTTTACAAACACTTTGAATACTTTAAACTACTGTTAAATGAAGAGAAACCGTATTGCTGGTGTTTACAAGAAACTCATTTTTCACAATCTCAGGTAGTAAATTTAAAAAATCACGAAATTTACCGGAAAGACAGAACAGATTGTAAATCCGCTTGGGGAGGTGTAGCTATATTAGTTAGTAAAGACGTACATTCAGAACCAGTTAAAATTCATTCCAGTCTAGAAGTTGTAGCCGCAAAAATGTTTAAACCTGAACCGATTACAGTTTGCAATATATATATCCCACCGAATCAAGATTTCACTGCAAATGATCTTCAAGAAATAGTAGATCAACTCCCAAGACCTGTCATCCTTGTTGGAGATCTAAATGGACACAACAAATTATGGGGCTCCTCATTATTCGACTATAGAAATAGGGGAAGTGAAATCGAGAAATTTATTGACTCTAATGATTTTTTGACTCTAGTTAACGACGGTTCTCCAACTCATTTCTGTGGTGATGGCTCTCTTTCTGCCATCGATTTATCATTAATAGATGTCAGACTGCTACACAAAGTGCATTGGGAAGTAAAGGACATGTTGTACGGAAGCGATCACTTCCCAATCACTATAAAGTTTGATACTAATACTGACTTCAAGACTGACAAAACTCCGAGATGGTCATTCAAAAGAGCCGACTGGGAAAAGTTTTCTACATTAATGGAAAGGGAAATAGAAAACAAGGGAAGCTCGTTGACTGAAGTAGAGGAACAAATATCATTCCTTAATCTCACCATTCTAGATGCAGCAAAGAAGAGTATTCCTCACAAGATGGCATATAATGATAGGCGCTTAGTTCCTTGGTGGAATGAAGAGTGCCACATCGCAATAATGAACAAAAAGAAAGCTTTCAACAAATTCAAAAAAACCAAACAACCTGAAGATTTAAACAACTTCAAAAAACTTAGATCGATTGCAAAGAAGGTATTAAGGGCAAGCAAAGAAAATTCATGGAAAAACTATGTTAATTCCATTAATAGTAGCAGTTGCCTACAAGAAGTCTGGAAAAAAGTGAATGCCATTCAAGGATCTAAAAAAAGTGAGGCTATTTCTACAATACAAACGGAAAATGAAACTATTACTGATCCATCTAAAATAGTTGAAGCTTTTGGAACACATTTCTCATCTATGTCGAAAACAGGCAACTACACTCCAGATTTCCAGCTATATAAAATCGAACAGGAGAAAAATACTATTCAATTCCACACACAAGATTCAGAAATTTACAATCACCTGTTCAGTTTATCTGAGATGCAAAACTCCTTAAGTACGTGCAAAGATAAATCCTCTGCAGGACCCGATCAGATTCCATATTTATTTTTGAAAAAAATGCCCTCAAATGCACAAATATTTTTACTATCTATTTATAATAAGTTATGGTGCTCAGGATATTTTCCTGAAACGTGGAAGAACGCTACAGTTATCCCCATCAAGAAAAATCACAAAGGCATCAGTATCAATAACTATCGACCTATTTCTCTCCTTTCATGTTTATCGAAACTACTTGAAAAAATGGTCAACAATCGATTGGCATATTATTTAGAAAAACGAAACTTTTTTTCAGCTTCGCAGTACGGCTTCAGGAAAAACCGCTCAACCATTGACCAAATAATGAAGTTTGAATACGAAATACAGACCGCCTTTTCTAACAAAGAGCACTTGGTTGCTGTCTCCGTTGATATCCAAAAAGCATACGACACTATGTGGAGATACAATGTCCTAAGCACTCTTTCAAAAGAAGGCCTCACGGGGAGATTACTGATATTCATCAATAACTTTCTCAAAGAAAGAAAATTCAAGGTTAAAGTTGGTCCTAATCTTTCTCAAACGTTCCTCCAGGAGAACGGTACGCCGCAAGGATCCCCACTGAGTGTAACTTTATTCCTAATAGCAATAAACAGCATAGCAGAGACAACACCACCTGAAGTAAGATGTTCTTTGTTTGCTGACGATTTTACAATTTATATAAGAAACAAGTCGTTAGAGTATATTGAATGGAAGCTACAAAAAACATTGAAGAACCTTGAAGCATGGTCTAGGACCACAGGTTTTAGCTTTTCAAGCTCCAAAACAATAGCTGTACACTTTTGCAAAAAAACAAAATGTCAAACACACCCGTCACTGACACTTTTAAATCAACCCATTTCCTACTCCAGCACTATCAAGTTCTTAGGCGTCTACTTTGACCAAAAACTAAACTGGTCTCAACACATTCGTCATATAAAATTAAAATGTCAAAAAGGCTTAAATTTACTTAAAGTACTAGCCAACACTCAGTGGGGATCTGACCGGCGAACGTTATTAACGATATACCGAGTCCTTTTCAGACCTATAATTGACTATGGAGCTGTCGGTTATGGTTCAGCTAGCGCTTCGACTTTGAGGTTACTGGATCCAATTCACAATCAAGCTCTTCGTCTCTGTATCGGAGCATTCAGAACAACACCTGTCGGAAGCCTGTACGTGGAGAGTAGTGAGCCCTCATTAGAAACAAGAAGGAAATACCTGCTACTGGCATACGTGGGCACGTTGATGTCAAGAAAAAAACTTTTTTCTTCTGAATCCACGGCATATCCAATTGCAAGCGAAGAACCCCACGAATCGTGTAAATGTTTCTACAACAGGTTCAAAAAACTGACTAATGATTTACAAATAGTAATCCCAGAAATCTTTACGATGCCAAATAGCTCAGTACCAAATTGGATGGAAATGGAAAATCAGATCGATTACAGTTTAACTGCATTTCCAAAGCTCACAACACCTCAACATGTATATGACCAGCTGTATAAAGAGCGGGAAGAACAATATTCCGATTACCGCTTTTGGTTCACGGATGCTTCTAAATCGAACTCCGAAGTTGGTTGTGCTGTTCTCATGGGCTCTATTTGTAGCAAAAATGTTTTACCAGAACCAAATAGTGTATACACTGGAGAGCTCTACTCGATCTGGAAAGCCTTGAAAATCATAGTAAAACACGACCACCAACATCACCTGATTGTAACTGATTCTCTAAGTTCTCTAAAGTCAATAGAGAATAGGTACTCAAAAGAAGCCTTGGTTCAAAGAATCCAGATTCTCAAGGAAGAATGCGAAAGTGAAGGAAAAACAATAAAATTTTTGTGGGTCCCATCTCACTTGGGCATAGGAAGCAATGAGGACGCTGATCGAGCGGCTAATAATGCAAGGATGGACTCTGGAAGGGAAGTGACACGTGTCAATAAGACAACTGCATGGGACTGGCGAAAATACGTCAAGAAAATGATTTATACTACATGGGCTGCTGAGTGGAGTAAAACTAAAGACAAATTAAGAAAAATTAAAGAGACTCCAGGGATATGGGAAACGTCAGAGAGGAAAAACCGGCGCGAAGAAGTGGTTCTGGCCAGGATAAGAAGCGGGCACACAGCGCTGACACATAGTTACCTACTGAAAGGATTGAACCCACCGACCTGCAGGACTTGTGAGGCACCTCTGACGGTGGAGCACATCGTACTGCACTGCGGGGCCTTCAGCGTTGCAAGAACGGAGTGCGGAATTTACACCAGGCTGGAAATAGCACTAGGTAACAGTGAAGTGTGTGTTCAAAAAGTATTTAAGTTTTTAAAAAAATGTAAAGTCTTCAATGTGATTTAAGATATAATGTCCTTCTACCAAACATTCACCATTATTGTCTTGTAAATTAAATCATTTTAAGAAAAAAAAAAAAAAAACAATTATGTATATAGCTAATGACCCTTAATGGGTAGATGCTCTGTATAAATAAATAAATAAAATAAAAATAAAATTATGCCCTATTCGTCACTTTGCGTTACCTTTGACAACTTTCTGCATAAGATATTTTTTTCTAAAATATTTATCTTTCCAACCACATATTATACATATATGTTACAAGTCTTATGCTCAGGATTTTTTTCTTTTTTTTAATATGTTTGTTCTTTTCTTTGTTGGTTGTCAAATTCGTTGTTTTGTTGGTTGTCGTTCAACTTGTATATCTAGCTTTTTATTATCAATGCTAATAATATATGGGTATTTCTTTCAGATCTATAAAATTTGATAAAGGTACTTAAGGAGAAAAAAAATTCGGTAGCCCTGTTAGACTATTTCGACCAGAATGAAACCTACATGATATTACAGCCCAATAAATTTTAAATTTTATCGGGAGTTTAATCAAAATCTTTAGAGCCGCTTTTGAGAAAATCTTAAAAAGATATAAAATACATGGTATGAACTGGCTCTTCTGGTTTGCTGATTTTGATGAAATGGTTGATGTAAAATCCCAGACATACACTCTTCTGAAATATGAAATTTCAGTTTTATAAATCATACTGTTTTCTAGCCAGACCCACCATACTCAGAAATTTTTGTAGGACTTTGAAAACTCGAACCCGATTTCATCCAATCCCACTACTTCCCCTTACTATAAATTACATATACAGGTAAGAGAAAGTAATAAAAGTAGTTTCAGTATATATTTTTTCTCTGCTCTAGCGATAATGGAACAAAACTATTGGAATATACTTCAGATAATGCAATAAATAAAATTTATAAATAAAAACCAACCAAAATCGTTGGTAAAAAAGGAAAATTAACGGTACCGTAGGTATCTTTCATAAAGTAGTTAGTTACTATTTTGTTTACTTAGTGTTCCAGAACTCTGGTAACAAAGTAAATCCCCGATCGTTTGTTAATCAGTTAAACATAAACGTTCTAGAGGGGACTAATAAAAAATGAAAATAAGGAGAGTTGCAAAGGCTCACAAATAACCTTTGACATTGACACCTGTCAGCCTCACCTTGTCCAGTGAGAAAATGAAGTTCATGGTCTCACTAAATATAGATCCAAGCGTAGTAGTTTCATATTTATCTTCAATCCATCTAATTTCTGTGCTTGCTTGAAAATTAAAAACAATTTTCCACAATTACGTAACCCAAATGAGAAAATATAATTTCCAGAAGGGGATTGTTTCGCAATGTTGGCGTAGAAGGAACATAATAGCGCTCAAAAGATTATAGTCATGTAACTCTTCATTTATATTTAGATTCTCTACAACAAACTTTTAAAATAACGTGTAATTTTGGTGATAAGCACTTTTTTCTCTCCACCGTGGCCTAAGCATTAGGAGGATAATATTGTTTACTTACCCTTTTTAATAAATAAATTATTTATTATCCTTAGACAAGTCCCGTTATAACAACATTAACAGAATATACAAAATGGACTTCAGAAACGTAGAATAAATAATAATTGAAAATAATAATAAAACCGGATAGTGTGGGAAATAATAGAGTAAATAAATATAGGTATATAAACAAGTTAACTTTCAGCCTCCACTGGCCCATACCAGTGACGCGGCTGAGAGACGCTGGGATATCATGTATTCTGCATTTCCCCCCAATCGGGATACTCTAGCAGATTATAAATATTTTATACTGTGTGTATATTTTATATAATATTGTTATTATATTATATTATATTGTTTGTTTATATATTTTGATTGTGTGTATGATCCTTGTATTTATTTTAATTATAGGTTTTTTTTTATTGTATTTTTCCCTTATATTGTATACATAAGTATTTATATATGTGTATATTTCAACTTTATCATTGTTTGTTGTAAATACTGTATGAATGTGGTCTCATATCACTATTGTTCATTTTGAAACAAATTGTGATTTATCTGAATAAACATTTAAAAAAAATAAATAAATAAATAAGTTAACTAATACTTATAGAAAATAGACATACGCAAATAAATAAAATAAAATTGAACCTTATTTACAATTCCGTTATGACTGGGTGATCATGAGAGAATAAAATCAGCGGGATTTGAAGGTAGGAAGAGAGTTGGAGTGAGGAAAGAAAGAGAAATAAAATTCTATGGAATTTGGAATCTTATGGGATTGAGGATCGGATAAGAAACGATCTGCCGGTGGGTCGTGGTCTATAAATCAGAATGTCCAGGAATGGACAGAGGATTTGAACTGTATAAGGTCAAAAAAGTACGATGGACGGCGTAATTGAATAACGCGGTAAAGGATTGATGCAAAGAAATACTTTGCATGATTGGAAGGATAAAGCCACGTCAACTCGCCAAAATAAGTGGGAGACTGGGGTGTATCTCGGGACTTCGGAGATAAACCGAAAAAATCAATTAATCAAGCGTTTTATTTTTAACTCGAGATCCCATAAACACTACCGTATACTGTACAGCAGCAGTCGAAGTGAGGGTGTATTAGAAAGGTAACAAGGAGTTTTTGGGCTTGTTACGGAAATAGGGGACAAAGTGAATCCAATCGCCTTAAGGAGGAAGACGTATGATGACAAATTTCGGAAATATTTAATTTTGAGAGATAGGATCTGATCTAAGGTTACTCCCAGATTTCTGACGGATTTTAAAGGATAACTATTTAGGAACAGGGTTGTACGTAGGTATCGAATTTTAAAGAAAGCCATTACCAATTTTCAACTTCGATTACTTTAATCATTTAAAAAGATTCTGAGATTGTTATTAATCATTGTGAGTTCTAAATACTGAGAAAAGTTTTTATTTTTTAAATTTAGTTGCTCTGTTGACTGAAAAACGTGTCCATATGCCGCTTGGTGTTTCAACATTTTGTCCCTTCTGTGGCCGTCAATTTTAAAAACATCGGTTTTCCTCCAATAAACGATGATACATTGACCACGTGGACCAAGTTTCAGCAATACTTGTTCCAATTAAATTCTACTTCAATGTTTGGTGGCTTCAATTCAAATTTTGGAAGGAGAGATATCTTCACATCCTCCGTTTAAATATGTGCATGGCTTGAGTATATCGAAATGAAAGTAAAAACGAATATTAGCTATCATAAAATCTTAAATCCAACCACATTTTGAACGGTAACAGAAAGAAACTAGATACACGAGACGATAAAAAATAACTACTTTGAGTGCAGTGATATACCTGTTAAAATTGGTGTCAGGAAGTTCCGCTGTTATTTGACCAGGTTACTTTGAGCCCCTCAAGGTTAAACCTTGCAGTATACAATGTTGTACCGTTCCTACAATGGCCATGGATTCCTTCTTGTTTTCCTCTGTCACTTTTTTTATTTTAAGATCTATTTCACGCAATGAAAGCATACCTGTTTCCTAGATAGATAAAGGAGTAATCATATTCCACTTCATTGTTAAAATCGCTAAATAGTTCCAATGATTTAATTTATGACCAGGTCCTTAGGAATAGAAAGGGCTTAACTTTCTATTAATTTCCTTTGAAATGATTTTTTATTGACTTTATGAAATTAATATTTATTAATTTTTTTTTTAGAATTAAATGTACTTTCAAAAGGGGTGGATAACAATCGAGCTCAAAATAAATTTGAAAAGAAAATATAGTAGGACTGCGAAATTGCTACCCCCTCTATAAAGATTTACTATTGACAGTTTAGCATAGATTATTCTAATTTTGCTTCTTTTAAAGAGCTTGAAATTTGAATGTTGAACAATACATACAATTGTACGCACGAAATGGACTAATTTTACTATTTAAAAGAATATGGCCGATTTTCATATTTTAAGGACTTCTTTATTTTATTTTGTTTTTATTCTAAATTAAAGTCGCCATTATCTTTAAGATCATTCTTAAAAACTGACATTTATTGTAACCAGGATACGGTTCAAAATGGAAGAGAACCATCATTTTTTCTCGATTCTACTTTTAAAAGGATACAAATCGAAATAAATCACTGGTAACTAGGATTACCACACTAAAAAAGGACACTTTTTAATATAGAAACTCTCTTCCCGATGCAAGAATCGGTCCGAAATACCTTTAGTCTGTCTATATTAGGTTGGGAGGGGTGAGTTACGCACGAAAGGACTTAGTAGTATGTCATTTGATCCGAAATACATTTTTGGCTTTGCGAGGATTTAATAGTTTATCATCAAAAACAGACCTTTTTTTTTTCACTCACTAACTTTATTGATTAAGAGTCTCTATACTAGGGGTGGGCATAATCGAATGATTGTCATAATCGGATGATCGGACTTCGATGATTTAAATAATCGAATGATTCCATAATCGAATGATTACTATGCATTCTGAGAGACAATATGCATACAAATATAAATAAATAAATTTAAAAAAAAAATATCGTTCGATTATCCGACCTCCATATAATCCCTAATCCCTCGATTTATCGTTAAACAATTCAGTTCGAATGATCATTCGTTTCTCCAAACCAATTAATCCGATAATCGATTAATTCGAATGATTGAAATAATCGAATGATCCGATAATCGTCATTCGATTATGCCCACCCCTACTCTATACGTCACTCCCGGTACTTATTCAACATATAGGCGTCTCACAGTCTCCAAAATGATTATAATAAGATTTAATAAAAACAAGTTTTCTTATTTATTTTATTTATTTTTGTAGCTGAAAGCAGGAAAACCAAATAAAACTCTCGGAATCTCTTTTTTTATTACCCTGCACAACATCCCTATTCAGCTCCATAATTCTATTAATATCTTTTAAGTCTCTTCCAATCACCACCTTTGCTAGGGAGATCATGTCATCATATCATGATCACTTCAAATATCAATTAAATCCATTATTATCTTTGAAACGTTCCAAAAATGTGAATCCTAGTCACATCTCTTATTTGGCATCACTTTGATGTTGCCTGAACTATGAGTGGATAGTTTTAAAGTAACTGACCGATGAACATTATAGAAGTTTTATGAGATTTATTTTCAAACTTTCCAGAAGTATCGATGGTTAGGTTGTGATGTCCAATCTTGTTAGGGCAATGTCAAAGAGGGTCTCAAACGTGTGGAATAAATTTACACCTTACAATAGTTATTTAATTTATCTCGCAATGTTTATAAGAAATGAATCTTGATATAATGAATCTTAATACTGGTTAGTATGATAGCCGTCATGGGAAAGACCTTAGTTCCGATTCGCCAGATTGGAGAGTTGGGGTAGCCCGTGGCTGAGTGGCTAGCGCGCTAGTCGCTAATGCTACAGGTTGTGAGTTCGTATCCCAGTCCCAACGGGCTTTTATAAGGATATAAAAAAATGGGGATTCACTCACAACCTCTCCCCTCGGGTATGTCAGCCAAATGGTGGCCACTCACAAAATCAATCGTAGGGAGTGATGACCCTACACTACAAATTGCATTGTGAAACGTAAGTGTAAACTCGCAGGAGTATACACCGCGAGGCCCAGGGCCTACATGGCCTGTCGCGCCACTGGAAGAAGAAGAAGAAGAGTTAAAACGATTTATTCTTCAACCATATAAAAATTACTCTATATCCGATTTCATAGAAATCGACCTAGGTGTTAAATCTAATACAGCTAATAGGTTTTGTTTATACTAGATACGATTAGCTGTGAGGGCAGGTAATAGGAAACACTAATAAGGTATATGTTGTTGTATTATATGGGTCCATAATTATTATCACTTTGTTATTATCAAAAAGAAGTGACAGAGTGTAGGGCTTATGATACTCAAAGAGCTCATATTGCAATTGACACTGACTTACCAACAGTTTTACTAGACAACATACAGACAACTGCAAAACTTTTTGACTTCCTACGTCAGACAGACTTGTACAATAAACTATAATTTTTAATCCTTGATTTAAGGCGAAAATGGCCCAAGTGGTTTAAGCCTACGGAAAAAAAAAAAAAAAGAAGTGATGAATTTTCACTTTAATAATTTCCACTGAATGTTTGTTAAATCCATGATGCCGAAAATCTAATCTATATCTTCTAAGTGACTCCTACTCACTAAGCTCCAAGTCAGTCGCTTCCATTACAAATGCAAGTCCAAAACCCTTAGGCGCGTTCATACTGCACACGTTTTGGAGGCGGGCTCTCTATAATTCTGGGAACCCGCTACCGCTCCAATCCCCAAAACGCGTGCAATACAAACGTGCCCTTAGGGCATATGTTTAGTGACGAAATCAACTTTCTAAAAAATAAATGACTATTTTCCCTGAGCCACATACTGATATGAGTTTTGTTCCAACAGGACTCTTGTACTACCATTAACTTTTCGCAGGACCCTGTACATTTGCAGTACAGTTTTTCCATTCCGATTTCCAAACTATCAGCTAGTCAGAACTCACGTTGGAACAAACCTATTGATATGCTCCTTCCCTCTCCACCCCGGCCCCCTCTCATCCTTATAAAGGAAGGCTCCAGAGGCTGATATATTTAGTTTAGAACCTTAGGCTGATTAGTGTCTTTATAATAGTTAGCCAACAGACTCTTCTGCACCGGTAAATTACAAGCGTGAGAAAATTTCATCATTCCTTTATTAATATTAAATTATTTTTTAAGTGTGAGTGGCATTGACCGAGTCTGGCACACAGGACTGCTTTGCAAACTTCGAAAATTTCTACCTCAAACACACTTCCTCATCATCCAGTCCTATCTCACTGACAGATGCTTCAAAATAAATCACAATAGTTCCTATCATCCCATTTTATTCAGTCCGCTGTCGTCCCACAAGTCAGTATCCACGGACCCATTCTCTTCACAGTCTATACAACTGACACCCCAAATCAATTTAACACTTTCCTTTCTATGTATACTGATGACACTTGTGTGTTATCAGTCAATAACGACCCTACTATTGCCTCTCAAACCTGAAACGACAAGAAACTGCTCGCCGATTTCGGTAACTTCAACATTTACTTGACAGACGCTCTAACCTTTCACTCAACTACAAACGACTCATTTACATGACAATCATAAGACCTATCTGGACCTACGGAGTTCGAGCTTTGGGGCTTTACGAAACCATTAAATTCTTCCCGTATCCAATCCTTACAATCTTAAATCCTCCGCAAAATCTTTAACGCTCCTTACTTCGTTACTAATGAAATCATCCACAAAGACCTTAACGTTCCATATGTTGCTGATTTGGCCTGTACCAGGTGTCACTCCTACCATGAAAATCTATTAGTTTCAATCCTTGCTTCCTCTTCAATTCCTGATCGAGGCGTCTGAAAAGAAGATGGCCTCGAGGCCTACTACTACTACTAGAGTGCTGCTAATGGGCAGTTTCTCTTCATGCTTTTTTCATGTATTTTATCATTAAGTAGCATATTTACTTGTTGTATGAAAATACACAGTTGTAAATTTCAATAAAAAATAAATAAATAAAGATATTTAGTTTAGAAGCTTTGGCTGATTAGTGCATTTATAATACTTAACCAACATACTCTTCTGAGCCGACAAATTGCAAGCGTGAGAACTTTCATCATTCCTTTATTAAGATCAATTTATTTCTTAAGTGTGAGTGGAAGAGTTTATCTAGAAACGTGTAAACTATTTTATTTGCGTAATACCAGATTTTCTATGAGCCAGGTAGTTCAGTAAATGAAACATTATCAAGAAAACTTTGTTGACAAAATAAAATTTATCCTAAACGTTTTAGTAGTTTCACTTTAAATAGTGAATGTCAATATGCAAAATTCTTATATGTACACTTATAATAATTTCTACAGCTATATAAGAGAGACACAGAATCCTGAAGTGCCTCAAAATATAACATTACATATTAGCAATATTTATTAAATGTTCTCTAAAAAGACTTGTTTTATTTCAACAATATTTAACTCGCCTGTCAATAATTTGGTGATTGGTAGCCTTATTGATATTTCAGGATGACGAAGGAGGCGATCAAGGACGTTTGTAAGAAGCATAAACTCTACAATACTCCGCACCTTAACGATGTGCTCTACCTCCATTACAAAGGTTGGTAACAATGCATTTAGAACAATAGACAATAGTAATCAGGGGGGTAGGAAGTTGATTGTCACACCTTTTGAAAGGTCCATGCCAATATTAAATCAAGAAACCATTGCCTCAAGTTCATTAATTCATATGTTGTGATATAAATACAAACTGATTATAATGATTCAGTCTTGCCAACTGTTGCATGGAAACTGGGCTAATGATGAAGTGGCTATCTCTACTTCCGGAAATGAAAAAATCGTGACGAAGCTAAATTAAATTATTTTATTTAAATAACTTAAGAAACTTCTTCAAATATCTTCAATAAGGTAGAAAAAAGTACCTAAGGATCAAGCTATGTTCTGGTATTATTTTCTTAGTTATTCGTTTTATAGTCGATTTGGAATGTAATAATTTCCAACTCTCAAAGCATTAATATGTGGACTTCTATTATCCCAAGGAAAGAAGTGAAGTAATGTAACTGTGGTAACACCTAAAGATAATAGGGGTACTCACTACGTTTGCTATAGCATGCTATTTGTGTTATTTTGCTAAATCCGTCGAATTTCTACAGTTATTTCCTGTATAAAATTGATGGGTTTAGCACAGTAGCACAAATAGCATGCTATAGCAAACGTAGTGAGTACCCCTTATGTATCTAGAATACTTACGTTTCTTTTTTAACTCGTTCACGTCGGCGCGTACCACCGGTGGCCCACGCTAGTCTGTCTTATCGGACAGCGCATACCACAAGTATTTCCATATGCATGTTATCTATTATTTATAAGGGCAAAATAATAAAAATAAAATAAAACACTTTAACTGGCTTTCGAGTTATACTTACAGGCAGAAATCTGAGCTTAGGACACACGCATTAGAAAAACTTTAGAAAAAGCTTTAGGAAAACGCACACAAATTTCAAAATAAAAATTAACTCTAGTCAGTGCCTAACAGTCTACTGTTAGCAAACGTACAACTCGTATACAACGTGACATCAATTCGAGCGCCGCCCCACAGAACAGACATTGGAAATGGCGTGAACGTGTTAAACATAGTTTGAAACATTTAAAATTTTTAGTTCTACTGGGTTCTGGAGTGATATTTTAAAGTTTCTTAAGGTTTGAGGTCTCCATACTCCAGTTTACACTGGTAGGACCTTTTTTACTTTAGGTCACAATATTCTCAGATACATCAGATATTATTTTGTACCTAAAACACAATCACAATTGCAATACAGAGTAGTCTGGTTTAGTGTAAATCCTAACCCGCTTGTCTAAGCTCATCAAACCATGATATCAGCTGTTTTGTGTCACTACTTCCATCACCATCAACTTCATCGCTGCGCCACTACAAACTAGATTCCAGTCCTCCTCCAGCTACTTCCCCCACTCACCCTTGTTTGTGCTGGTCCAATCCAACTCCATATTCTCAGAATACTCCATCCATTCTCAGCTTCACCACAAAACAATTGTTTTAAGATCTTGAGCTTGAAGAAAACTAAATGTTATGACTGAAGATTGTCCATCAGTTATCATTGGGAACTCCACCATTTTGTGCCCTCTATTTTGGTGTGCCAGTTAAGAAAAGTCAATGTGAACTAAACATAGCAGAGAAGTTTGAAAGCATTACAATGCGTGAGAGTAAGTAGCAGAAATGAAGCTGAACAGAGAGGATGATGAGCCAGCTACAAGTAAGAAATCACTCACGAGATTTACATTCAAACCGCAGCACACTGTATCTCATTTTATATATTTAAACATTTATTAAAGGTTTTAACATTTTTAATTTAACTATTATATCTTCAACAATACACCCCACCACCCATATTACAAAACAGCCATGATCCATGGGTGTCCTCATGAGATATTCATAAAAAATAAAAATTAATTACAGAGATCAGAAATCAACGATCTTAAAATGCTCTCCTTTCCCTTTTGTGTAGTACATGGGTTTAATGAAAATTCTCTTCGGTATTTCTTCCTTTAAATAAGCCCTTTCCACCTTAGCCCGCTCAATTTGATGACAACTGAGATTGAGGAATGTATCATATATGAACAGATAGTCATAGAGCAACATGGTTGGAATGTTCCTTCCATTTCTATCAGCTTATATTCTTTGGAGGATCTCCTTTTTGATTTTTGTCACGTGATAAAGTTACCAGCATGGCCTTACTTATTAATTTAATTTTCTATTTACAACCTCTCCCCCGGGTATGTGAGACCCGCCAGCCAAATGGTGGCCACTCACAAAATTAGGCGTAGGGAGTGATGACCCTACCCTACAACATGCATCAAGAAACGTGAGTGTAATCTCCTGGGAGGCCAAAGGCCTACACGGCCTGTCGCGCCACTGGAAGAAGAAGAATTTATAAGTGAGGTAAGTTACACAAAAAGCAGCCCATACCGATTTATTAAGACGAAATCGTAGCTTTTGGCGTCATAGCGCCATATTCATCTGTCTTTTTTTAATTGATAATAGGTTGCAAATGTTTCTATATATATAAATATATATATATATATATATATTTTTTTTTTTTTTAAGATTTGTCCTCAGTACTCCGAAGAGGTCTCATGTGACCCATTTATACGGTGAGTTAAAGTGGCTCCTCCCCCCAATCCGCAGACAATATTTCCTAGGATCATACCTTTACCAAATCATTAACTCTCAACACCCTCCTTACATCCATAGTCTCCTACAATTTAAATCCTCAGTCCACTCACTTGAAACAAGATCGCGCCATTCCGACCTTTATTTGCCTATCCATAGGACTAAAACATTTGATCGTTCCTTCCTTGTCCGCTCCTCTAATTTCTGGAATTCTCTACCTACTCATATCCGCCATACTGCTTCCCTCTCCTCATTCAAATCCCAACTTTTCCAATACCTTTTATTATCCCAAAAAGACGCTCAGAAACTGTAACATTTTTATTTCTGACATCACACTTTGAATGAAGAATAATTTTGTTCATTGTCTATATTTAAATGCTGTTATCTACTAATTAATTTTTAATTCCGTTCAACAAAATACTTTCTAAGAATTGTTTTTATTTTAATTTTATCATTGTATTTATTTTTTTGGATATATGTGTGTATATGCGTTTATGATATGCACACATATATTAACCCATAATTGTAATTATTTATTAATTATGTTCCTTCTGTCTGTTGGCCAGACATGTATATTTCCATATACTGTACAAACCTGTTATTCTTAGGGGACCTAGTCCCAGAATAAAATTTTTTTTTCTATTCTATTCTATTCTATATATATATTTAAAGGAGAAAGTTTGTTTTTCATTAACTAAATTTGTCATTTTTATCTAATAAAAAACTATTTTAGACCTAACTACCTCTATCTCGTTTAATCAGCAAAAAGAATTAGCAGAGCTAAGGTTTTTTGTTTTGTTTTTGTACCAAGCTAGAGAAAGAAAACGTTATTAATCGTCATATAAAAGGGTTAATGACACAGATAATAAATTTAGCCTCGAACTGAACTCATTTGTTCCTAACACGTGACTAATGAAATATGGAAAATTGCGAGGATGAGAAGCAATTTGCCAAGTTTCCGGTAAACAACGTTATACTAACAAATTGCTCCCCAAAAGGTTTTAGATGTTTAAAATGTTGAAAAAATTTACGGCTCCGACATTAGCATCGTCTAATTAGCCACAGTAACATAAAGTGACGTTAAATAAAAAAAGAAACAAAAAGCAGTCCATACTATAAACCTCTTCATTACGGCGCAATCGATTTCGGCGTCATAGCGCCATATTCATCTGTAACATTTTTTTTTTTAATTTTATAATAGTTTTGCAAAATTTTCTATTTATTTGCATTTTTTTTTTTTTTTAAGGTAGAATATTTGATTTTCATTAAATACATCGTTCATGTTTATCTAATTAGAAACTAAAACTAAATTAAAATTATTAGTGCTAAGTTTTCAAACTTTTGTCTTAATAAAAAAAAAAAAATCCATTACTGAAACAAAGGAGTTACTTGGTCTTATTCAGTTTTTACCAACATGAGTCTCGATAACTCCTTAAACAAGCATAATAAACTATTTTAGACCTAACTACCTCTATCACGTTTAATCAGGGAAAAGAATTAGTAGAGCTAAGGTTTTTTTGTAGCAAGAGGAAGGAACCGTTATTAATCTTCATACTAAAGGATTAATAACGCAGATAATAAATTAAAAGAGCTTCGAGCTCATTTGTTCTCAACACGTGACTAATGGAATATGAAAAATTGCGAGGATGAGAAGCAATTTGCCAAGTTTCCGGTAAACACCGTTATACTAACAAATTTTTCCGCGAAAGCTTTTAGATTTTTTAAATCTTGACAGCAATGTTTTTTAATACAAGGCAGGCCATACCTTCGTCATCTTAATAAGAAAGAAAACCTGAACAAACAAATTAACGAAGAAAAACAGCGTTAACAATCCAATATATAGCGTTAAAAAATGTTCACTACGTTCAGTTCATGTAATTTCCAAAATAGTAATGTACTGCATCTAAACGAAAAATAAATAAAACCATGAAAGCCATAGCTGATTCTGGTACTAGTCATGGTTCGATAACAATTGCCACCCAAATATAAATTTATTTTTTCTCATAAAATGGTATAAAGATGGTACTTATTGAAATCGTGATATTTATTAAAATTAGCATAATTTAGCATAGCATAACCCACGTTTTGGTCCATCTCTAGGATACTCGTTCTACCAAATGACTGATATATCAAAGCCTGAATCCATACAATTAGTTGATAGATACTATCATTTTTTTGTGTCATGGCATGTGACTGTAATCGTTAATAATACTAAATCTTTTAAGATTTCAGCACTATCCTCAATACTTATGCTGATGACACGTGTATATTATCCGTTCATAATGATCCACCTACTGCATCACAAACCCTACAGTCCCACATCACAGCCATTGAAGAATGGTGTCACAATTGGAGGATTAAAATAAATTCTACCAAGTCACATTCACCCTTCGTCGCAAACCGATTACTTCCTACTCCCTTCCCATCTCCCCAGCATTATTTAGTAATATCACAGTCACTCCTGTAGAACAAATGCGTTACCTAGGACTCCATCTTGACAAGCGCCTTACTTGGAATCCCCACACAAGACTAAAACGACAATAAACTGCTCGAAGATACCAATTACTACAACATTTACTTGACTAAGTTCAAAACTTCCAGACTATTACAAAAACTCAATTACGTCATGATTATTAGACCTATTTGGACATGTGGAATCGAGCTTCACCCTACACATTTACTTATTGTATTTGTATAATTTAGTTGTTTTTGTTTAACGTCACTTTATGCTACTATGGCTAATGGGACGATGCTACAGTGGGAGTCCTAAATTTTGCCTATCCGGGTTTTATTAGGATAGGGATCTTTAACGAGTACCTGACATCGCACAGGCTCGGGACCACCTTTTAACGTCCCCTCCGAAGGACGGCGTAACTAAGGATTTTTTACTCCCATTAAAAAATCCTAGAACCACCTGCGGGCTTGAACCCGTGACCTTTAGCATGGAAGGCTGTTACGCTAGCCATCCAGCTACAAGTGATCCCAAATTTAGTTGTAAATTACTATTAGCAAATTTCAAAAATATTATAAATTGGATATAGATACAATACCGGTGTTCCTATAAGAAATTCTAATCTCTATGGAACGTCTACGAGTATGTGACATAGCTCTCGCCAGTTTCACATATCGGTCGTTGAGTTGAAGGGGTTACCTGCGTTATAGTGGCTAGCATAACAGCTTTCTATGCCAAAGGTCACGAGTTCAGACCTACTGGTGGCTCTAGGATTTTTTAATGGGAGTAAATAATCCTTAATTATGTCATCCTATAAGGTGGTCTCGAGCCTGCGCGATGTCAGGGGTACTCGTTAAAGACCCCTATCCTAATAAAACCTGAATAGGCAAAATTTAGGACCCCCACTGTAGTATCGTCCGATTAGTCACAGTAACATGAAGTAACGTTAAGTGAATAATAATAATATAGTAGAGTTGAAATCTTAGTGTAAATATAAATCTGGACATTCCATCAATCCGAAACGCCTTTTAAGTCCTGTCTGAAATTAGAAATGTGAAGGTTGTTAAGTTTGGAACACATCGAAACAGCCGTTTCCAAAATTTGTAGTGTGTTGCGGGTTCAACCGCCAATTATGAGTCACTAAAGTAGTGATGTAAACTTGTGATCCTACTTACTTTAACAGTTGTTAAAATTTAAAACAAATACTATTAAGTTACCCCAATAAACTTTTGTGTTTTAGTATAACAAAAAAATAATGGTTGGAAAATATTAGATAAAAATTGTTAAGATTTAAGATTTTGACTTCTATCATGCCCCACGATAAATCATCATAAACAATGTCGCTGCATAAAGTCTTCGGATCCTTAATGTGCTTTAGAATATTTTAAAAATATAAACAGATGTTTTTAAAAATACTTTTGGTTTATTATTTTCAATAATGTAATTTATTGAATTTATTTATTTTTATTAAACCTTTATAACCAACCTAAAAAAAAAATGTCCCTTCCTAAAAATTTGAGGACTTGTGTTTCAAGATCGAGTAGCCCGAATAACGAATGAAAAATAAAATTTTTTTTTCGCCGTGTGAATTTATAAATTCTTAATAATAATTTATTTCTTTATTGTAATTTATAAATTCGGGATCGATACATTGTTTTTTCTCGTTTTTGAGAATTTAATTCCCTACAAAACAATCATTGAAATCGGTTAAGAAATAGCAGAGAGATAATGTTGACCATTTTTTATGAATATAAATTGATAGTATGTGCTTTATAAGTATAAGTTATAAGTTAATTGCTTGAACAGCTATATAAATTATAAGACCCAGATATAATTATTTGAAAATAATAAACCATTGTGCAATACTTAGCGTTTTATGAGTTATAATACTGCTGGTAATAGCAACAGAAGGAAAGCAATGCTGCTGCATGTCGTTTATTTATTCCTGTGTGCGGTAATAATTGAGACGTTGATTTCCAAAAGGTACTCTATCCATTCTAGGAAATTTTACAGGAAGCGCGAAAATCTTTCATTACCGTATTATTAAAAATATAATTTAATTATTTCCGCATCAAAATCTAGATTTTTTTTACTATAGTTATGACATCATATTAAAAGTAAGAAATTAAAAGTTTTAGTATGATTTGGAACGAAAATAAATGTGTAATTTAGTACCTTTAGAAAATAATTGCATTTCTAAGTTGCGTTTTTAGAGGACTTGAGTGTTCGTTAGATAAAATTAAATAGAAGATTTAGATAAAACTAAATGATGAGAATACAGATATGTAAAAAAAATGAATTTCGTAAAAAATGTCCTTTAGTACCTTTTGGAAATCAACGTCAAGATTGACAAACACTCCAAGTTTAGGGGTATGATATATAAATAAAAGAAATGTTGTTCTATAATGTAATAAATCCCATTGTGCATTGCCTTAAAATTGAATATTTTTAGAGAAACTAGTTTTTTTAATTAAAGTATACAAGCAAAATATTTCTTGTTAATTAGTATCAATAATAAACATCGACCAGAAAAATAATTAAAAAAATAAATTCACCCCAAAAAATTAAGATTTCATGTAGAATCCCTCTATGTAGAGGTTAATGCCCGGATTATTATTCTATATCAAAATGACGTACTATTAATGAAGAAAGAGGAAAAACGCAGCAAATTATTTCGCAATGGTTTCCTATTTCCAAATAACTATATGAGGCTATAACTGTTTATAGGCAATTAATCTGGAAAGCAATAAATAATTCGAAGGAAAATGATTATGAGCGTATAAATCGACAAGAATTTAATTTTTTTTTTCTTTTTCTTTTACTTATTATTCTTTTCTTTTTTTTTTATTCTTCGTGGTGTCCTTTTCATAAAACACTATTTTTTCTAAAAACTATCAATTTTTTCTCTATTTTCAAAAATAACTCATTTACGAACGTATTTATAGGTAAAACTTCATATTTTTTCACTTTTTTATAATTAATCGCGGTTTCTTGATTAGAAAACGCTAATAATTTTTTGCTCTAATTTCAAAAAAACTGTTTTATTGAATAATTAAATGCATTTTTAATCAGCCGCCATTTTAAAACTAATCAACTTCTAGGTGTTAAGATCATCTTCGGATGCCTTAGTATTTTTGTGAGGGATTTCAAAAACATTAGTCCAATAGTTTATTGAATTTATTATTGAAAATAATAAACCAAAATGAATAATGGAAAAATTTCTTGTTTATTATAATCAACAATTATCAAACTCTACCAGAAAAAGAAATAAAAAAATTAATCTACCTCAAAAACCAAGATTTTATACAGAATCCCAGGATAATCATCGGATTATTATTCTATATCAAAATGATTGCTGATTAAAGGTTTATATAGAATGAAGCACTATTAATGAAGAAAGAGAAAAAATATGAAGTCTTTAGGAACCATTATAGCAATCATAATTTAAAATCAATAATATGTTTTTTTATATTATTTACCACTTTTAGTAATGTATTTAATAAATAATAATAATAGGATTGGAATAATAAAATAAATAACTAATAAAAGCTATTAACCATTAATAATAAACCAATAACACTTGCTATTTTTAATCTTTCTCCATAGAAAATAAATAAATCTATACCTATAACATATATTAATAAATTTTGAACTATTTTTTTAATATTAGGATTTCCAAAGATAGAGAACCTGGAAGAATACACAGGACTAAGGTGCCTCTGGTTGGAAAACAATGGAATAGGAAAAATCGAGAATTTGGACCAACAGACAGAACTTCGAAGCCTCTACCTGCAGCATAATCTAATACAGTACATAGAGAATTTAGACCCGTTGACTAAGCTTGACACGGTCAATCTTTGTCATAATAGCATCAAAAAGATAGAGAATCTATGTAAGTAATAATATATGATCCATGAATTAATTTAAATTTTAGGTATTGTACGAAGGAAAAAACAAAGCAAAAGGCATTTTTTTTTTTTTTGTAATATTACTTTATTAGGACTAAAAATAGAGATAACATCTAAGAAGAAAAAAAAAACCTACTACTCTCTTGAAACCAAAAAAAAAAGTTCATGCTTTGCAAACCAGGTTAATGTCGTTTATAATAACTATGCTATTTCTTAAATTTAAGAAAGAACCTTTTAGTGTTGAACACGGGAATAGAAATAATCTTTTTATGTTTGAACAAAAATCAAAAAAATATTAACGAGATCAAAATATTTCCGCCATAGACTCAATTCAAAGGGTTTTCCCAAAACTTGACCTATATTTCGTTCATAGTTTATAGATTATGATTATTGTGAATATTGGTGTATTCTTCTAATGAAAATCACAATATTTTCTTTATTGTAATCGAATTCGTAAACATGAGTAAGACTCTATAATCCCTCGGTTTTTAGTCATGCTTTATTATATTTAATTATAAGGCTTAGGTAGAATACATGTTTTATATCCCAAATTCATAGCTCCAATATAATTTTTACTTGTTGTGACATATATGATAGTTTCAAAATAACTATAATTGCTCTTTAAATTCCATATCAACAAGGGATCTTTAATCGTTTTTAATACATATTCATTAATACATTAATTGATTAATAAAAAATTAATACATATGTGTGGTTATTTTCAAAACGAACTCAAGCATTTCAAGTTTTCCTAAGAATTTTTTTTTGTATTCTGAAATTGAATTCCATTATAAAAACTAATACATAAAATTCCATAAAGCTACCATTGAATCTTTGAATTGAAGCTTTTCTCTTAATTTATGTTGATGTTAGGATCATCTCAACAAAACTACGCAATTTAAAATGTATATATATTTTTTTCAGCTTCATTGGTACAGTTGAACACTTTAAATATCAGCCACAATTACATTGAAACTGTGGAGGATCTGCAACACTTGGAAAATTGTAAATCAATTTGTGTATTAGACCTCTCCCACAATTATATTGAGGATCCAAACATCATTGAGGTATTTTGGATTTTTTATTTTATTTTATTATTATTTTTTTTTTTTGTGGAACAAACTAATGTAAAGTTAATGGTCTGAACGCAATAATAAAGTTAATCGGTTCATTATAACTTGATTATAATTTGATTTGTAAGAACTGAACATTTAATGGAAGGTAAATGAGATAAAATTTTGAAGGATTTTTTCTTTATTTCATAAGATATTATACAGAAAAGAACTTAGATTTCAGTAACAGTAGATTTCATCAGGAAAAAAAAAGTTCACAGCAAATAAACGAAAATAGTATGAAGTCTCAAAGACACGGTCTACGAATTAAGGATTAAAATAACAATTTTTTTTTTTTCAACAACACCATACTCAATCAAAAGTGTTTTTTTATTGTAAAGTTAAAATATCTTTAAACGAATTCGTTATAACGAGTGGTTGCAGCAATAAAATAATGTATTGTTATTGATTTCAAAACAACATTAATATCACTAAATGAAAACTACATGGGCTTTAACAGCATGTGTTGAACATTATTTTCACGATGGATAAAAGATAAATATTTATTTTAATAAAACAGTCCAATTATTAAGTGATTCATTTTACCGTTATGTTTATTAAGAACATCTCCTTGATATCAACGATGAATTATAAAACAATAAGTAATAAATAAATGTTAAAATTAAATCAGGGTGATTAAGATGTCAAATCAGACTCTGTTATCATTGAGAAAATGTGATTCATTTTGAAAAGTACACAATATCAAACAAAACCAAAGTTACAAACTATAGTTATTTATTCAAAATTATATTAATCAGTATTAATTTTTTCTTTTGCAGATTTTTGCAAAAATGGATTCACTCAAGGTACTGTCCCTAATGGGGAACCCTGTTGTGGGAAAAATTAGGTATTACCGTAAAACCATCACATTGAAATGTGTAAGTGTTTTAGATTATTATTGCAATAAAGTATGTTTTGTAGTATAAATTGAGGGCAAAAACTATTTAGATGAGGGAGATGGTTGGGGGTGCGGTCATAAATTAGAAACACACATTTAAAACAAGTGCTACTTTAATTATGTACCGACGTTTCGGCCTACAATGTGGGCCTTCATCAGGGTTGACTCTGAGACTGTGTCTAATAAAGAAGTCTTACTTAGAACTTTTGAAGAAGTCTTCTTTTGACTTGTTTAGACACAGTCTCAGAGTCAATCCTGATGAAGGCCCACATTGTAGGACGAAACGTCGGCACATAATCAAAATAGCACTTGTTTTAAATGTGTGTTTCTAATTTATGACCGCACCCCCAACCATATTCCTCATCTAATTTCTCAACGGTCAACAATAACTCCATCATTAAAAAACTATTTATGGTTATTATCATCCTTACAAATAGACAAAACGATTTACTTATTAATTGTATAAATACTATTATAAAAATAAACAGACGTAATAAATATCTAAGGTATAAATAAATATGAATTATAACTTATAAAATCTAGTGCGCGTAACCCACCACTTTCACTTACCTCAGTTTTAAAATTATTTAAAAACTGTCACATGAAGATATAATTGAAAAAAGTTTAAAGAATCACAAGAAGTTTGTTAGGAGTACAATCATAGAAAAACACTTTAATTAAATTAATTTAATTTATAGTGCTAAAGTTTCGGCCTAAATTTTAGACCATCTTAAAGAACTACACTTGTGAGTTTCGATGAAGTTCTATTAGCATTTATTTTAGATTTAATAATCTAACAATTGAACTTATTGTCTAAAATCACTGTTTTTTTTCCGCTTTTCATCACTCTCAAAACCTTATACAACTTTGTATATCGGATAATAATTTTATAAAATATTCAGCTTTTCAGCTGTCTATTATACACCTACAGTGAGTGTCAAAAGTATTCGGAATTTATATTCCTTTTCATTTAATAAATATAAAATATATTTAGACCAGATAACCGAGAAGTTTATTGCTTTTAAAAATATCGGATTAATAACGTAAAATTACAAGATCATTCAGTGTCAAATGTATTCGGAAATCGTAATATCCTGTTATTTAATGGTAATATTCTCACCAATCTTCGACATAATTTAATGTTCTAAACAATTCTTTTTCCTCGTGTAACTGATAACTAACTTTGGAAAGCAACGTTTTTAAAATAAGGCCATAAAATAAAACGCAACGATCGAACAACGGCTTCGAATAATTTTGAAGAGAGAAATAGTTGAAATGTTGAAAAAAAATTGATGAGAATATGTGGATGGTTGAGTATAGTGTTGATGATATAATAATAAAACATAAAAGCAAAAAAGTGAGCGTCAAAAATATATTAAATTTTAAAATTTAAAGACTGATTATTCATCAAATAAGAAAACAATACCTCAGATGAGTAAACCTTAGCTTATTATATTATATTAGCTTATCATTATTTTTAAGAACTTATGGATACACAATAAGTGTTTCATATGTTCGCCGCGTTCTAAAAAAATATGACGAAAAGAAAAACATGGTACGAGAAGTACGGAAAACGTCTTTCAGCAGGCAAGGCAATGAGAGAACAGGCTGAATGTTAGGAACATTTTTTTGAACAAAAAGGTTGATGAATTAAAATTTTTACTGATGACGTCCATACTAAAATACATGGTTCTCATTCAAAAATTATGGTTAGATGGAAACCTAATAAAGAATTTAGTATGCCATAGTAAAACAACTTGAGCGTTCAGTGATAGTTAGGTGTATTTTGCTTTGAAAAAATTTAATAAAATTGCATTCATGGACAGAATTATTGATTGGCGTGTGTGTTTTTTTAAGTATGAAAAGCCAGAATTAAATGTAGATAGAAAATGCTTATAAATTAAATTTTTATTTTAAGCGACCATGGGCTCTGGACATATGTACCTTATCTATTCAGATTTAGTTGTTGCAAAATAATCAAAAAGTTCTTGAAATCTCTCTTCAATTATTCATATCAAATTTAATTAACTATTGTGGTTCCTACTAAAAATAAAAATCAAGAAGTACTGTATTCAAAATGAAAATGCCTCAAGAAACAATAAGTGCTTGTAGTGGGACAATATTTCACACCAAACAATCGAATAATTAGTAAAATCAATTGCTAGTAGACTGAAATGTATAATTATACAAAACGTTTTACCAACTGGATGTTCATTTATGATCACTTTATTAATAAAACTGGGAAACCATGTAATTCCGAATACTTTTGACAGCATTGACGTACCCTATTTTTAGGTTTTTCGTAAATGAACGTAAAAAACTAAAAATAGCAACAATTCTTTAGAAAATAGGCTAAAAGTAAGTAAATTACGGAATAGTAGTGAATTCCGAATACTTTTGACACTCACTGTATATCATATTCTTATGTTTGGGAGAAAAAAAAAAAAAAAAACTACCTATGGAAATGTTTTTGCTGTTTTCTCCTTCAGTTCCTTATTAAATTCTTTTATCTTGTATATTTACCTATTTTTGGTTTATTATTTTCAATAATCAACCTTTGTAATCGACCAAAAAAAAAAAAAAATTACCCCTGCACAAAATTTGAGGGTTTACGTTTCAAAATGCATAGAATCGGAATAACGAATAAAAAAAATCCGTTTGTCTGCCGTCCGCCGTCCGCGGCATATCTCCGAAACTACTGGACCAATTTTTTTGAAATTCTTCACAAAAATACTAGTCCATTCAAAAAAAGTATTAGTGTTTTTAAACCAACAAAACGCGAATAATTATATAAAAGAGAAAAAAGAAAAGAAAAAAATTGATATTTTTCAGAGAAATACGCTCATAACTCAGTTATTTTTGACGATAGAGAAAAGTATGTACAGAGTTTTAGAATCAGTAAAGCGCGATAAACAAAAAGAAAAAAAAAGAAATCACGCTTATATACACGCTTGTAACTACGTTATTTTCTAAGATAGAAAAAAAATTCATTAGTGTTTAAAAAAAAAAAAACGCGAATAATTATATAAAAGAGAAAAAAGAAAAGACAAAAATTGAAATCTCGCTTATATATACGCTTGTAACTACGTTATTTTCGAAGTTAGAAAAAAAATTCATATCTTTTATTAACCAAAAAACCGCGAATAATCATATAAAAGAGAAAAAAGAAAAGAAAAAAATTGGAAAATTGAAATCTCGCTTATACATACGCTAGTAACTACAGTTAATGAATCACACACAGTGAAGATATTAAAATACTGCTTTTATTATCAGAACAAAATAGATATTCAGAATACAATAAACTGTGCTGAGGAGTTAGGGTGACTACAAGTGTACATTCCGAGGTCTCCTTCTATGAGTGTGACACAAGTAAATGTTACAACTAGAGTGATGAGTTTTGAGGATCAAAAGGTATATATAGTAAGGTTTTGTAGAGGGGATGAGGAAGCAGCATGATGGGCACCATAAAGGAAGTGCTTCCAGATGTTGGGTTCTGTGTCCTAAGTACAGGTATGTGTTCTTTGTCGGTACTTGGTCTGTCCTTTCTAGGTTTATGGATGACACCCTCAGGTATAGAAAAGGAAGTTATTAATAATTACTGTATATTATTTATAAGTTAAGTCTCATTCTATAACTACTCTCCCCCTTAAGCACGAAGCCCCTTGAGTGCAATGTTTAAGTTTGTCAGTTTATATTAATATGATATAGTAGACCATCAGATGGAGGTTCTGGATAGGAAAGTGTATTGTAGGAAAGGATTCTACAGGAATGGGAACAGTTACATTATTCCAAAGTTTACAATAATTTTTAAGAATATAAATGTATACAATCAAAACTTAAAAAAAAAAACTTAATTACAATAATTGATGTTATATACAATAATTAATTAGTTTTACCAATCGTCATTGCATTATCCCAGTAGAAATTTATACATTGTTAATAGTCTTGAAACTTATAGGTACAATTATATAAAACTAAAATTTCTCATTATTATCTACAAATAATTAAAAACATAACCATAACACTAAATTAAACAAAACCATGAGCTACATTGTTTTTTCATTACAATCTATAAAAGGATTTTTTTTTCAATTTATCTTATAAAGTTATTATTACCTATATATAGTTCTAAAAATAGCATTTCAAATTAGTATAAATAATTGACAATGAATATTAATATTAAATAAATATTAGTAATTCATCATTAAGTGCAACCATCAATATAATAAACAATACACTATTATAAATATTTTTATTTTATTTATTAACTGTACCTGATTATTGTTACTATTATTTATCCTTTTTTTTTTTTTTTTGTATTAATTTTAAAACTACATACATCTCGGACCGCTATCACTGTTGAGATTTTCATCTGGCCTCAAAGTCCAGAGATATATTAAATCTTTTCTCATGGATTTGACTATTTTTGGAATATTTCCTGAGGAAACCTTTTTTCTGGAATTCTTATTTAATTGAGGGAGTTTCATTACCTCTTTCGTTTTAATTATAATATTCTGTTTATGTAAACTCGCAGTATAAGTTGATATTTTATTATTATAATCGAGCGATTTATTATTTTTAAATTCTAATTCATCTTTATGGATAGCCGGAGGCTCCTTAGACTGGCTTGTCCTGTCATCATACATAGATTGTTTGTAATGTTTAAACTTTAGATTTAACAATTTGTTTAATTTAACTTTCGATTTAGCACCAAATTGATTTACTTTTTTAATATATTTTTTCGAATGCCTTTTTTTTTCCTTAATAAATTTAGTACGGTTTATAGAATATGTTTTTATTTTTTTGGATATTTTGACATTATTCTTTTTCGTTTTCGACCGATGTGATTTTTGTTTTGTTGAGTTTTCTTTTTCGATGTTCACAATGTTATTTAAATTATCCCAATTTGAATTTTCACTCTTATTTATTTCTGGATCTAAACTAAATGTTTTCCCGGTTTTGTCCCTATCTAGTTTTAGCGGTAATGTTTCAGAGGCTATTTTGTTTTCTTGAATATTAATTTTAGGTAATTGTTCAAATTTATTATTTGGAATTACGGATTTTATTTTTGGCTGTTTGTCAGCGTCATTGGACAACAAATGTTCTGGTGGAAAAGGTTTATTAAAATTTGTGTTGGTTAGGTTATGATCTTTAAATTTACGTATTAGAATATTTAACAAATCGTCATTTTTGTTTAAATCATAAAACTTAATTTCATCCGCGCCTGTTTTAGGAAGGTGACATTTGGTCATCTTACATATTCTGAATTCATTAACGATTCTAAATGGATTATTGTCTGCACAAAAAGTGTCTTTAATTTCTTTTACGTTATTTATGAAATTAAACAAAGTATGTGGTTTACCATCAAAGTACGGCATAGGCATATGCTCAAAGTCTGAGTTTCGAAAAAGTAACGATTCCATATTTTTTATTTATTACTATTTTTTTTTTTTTTTCAGATATTAAAATCTTACTTATGTCTACTATAATTTAAATTTTACTTAAATTGTGCTCAGTAACAATCATTATCTGATTATAAAAAAATTTGATGTGATTTTTATACAGCTTATATTAGTATTAATAAAATGTCATACATTTTAAATGTTATCACAATTAAACAGCACATAAACAAACATATAAAATAAATAATTTTAAAATCTTACTGCGTTAGTTCTTAACATTCCTCTTGGATACCTGTTGAGCAGTGAAGTCCATTGAGGTTCAGCAGGACATCTCGGGTGAGTATTGTCTTGACTGTAAGAGGGTGCGAGATGATCTTCTTACTTGGTGTCTATCTTCTTGTAGATCCTTCTTCAGAAGTATCTTCGTCCTCTCGGAAACTGCGAAGGCATTCAAAATCTAATTTGATGCTTGCAGTGCCTGTCTCGGGCGCCAGTTAATGAATCACACACAGTAAGATATTAAAATACTGCTTTTATTATCAGAACAAAATAGATATTCAGAATACAATAAACTGTGCTGAGGAGTTAGGGTGACTACAAGTGTACATTCCGAGGTCTCCTTCTATGAGTGTGACACAAGTAAATGTTACAACTAGAGTGATGAGTTTTGAGGATCAAAAGGTATATATAGCAAGGTTTTGTAGAGGGGATGAGGAAGCGGCATGATGGGCACTATAAAGGAAGTGCTTCCAGATGTTGGGTTCCGTGTCCTAAGTACAGGTATGTGTTCTTTGTCGGTACTTGGTCTGTCCTTTCTAGGTTTATGGGTGACACCCTCAGGTATAGAAAAGGAAGTTATTAATAATTACTGTATGTTATTTATAAGTTAAGTCTCATTCTATAACTCTACGTTATTTTCGAAGATAGAAAAAAAAAATTCATTATTGTTTTTTTTTAAATAATTATATAAAAGAGAAAAAAAAAATGATATTTTTCACATAAATACGCTTATAACTCAGTTATTTTTGAAGATAGAGAAAATTGTGTAAAGAGTTTTAGAATCAGTAAAGAGATAAACAAAAAAAAAAAAAAAAAAAAAAAAAAAAAAGTATTACATGTCAATAAAACAATGAAAATGAAGAGAAACTTTACTAGCATCGAAACAATTATCTTGAACTAATGATTGACGTTATACACCCGGTAATGATAAACTAAACTTTGCCATTTACAAGTAGATAGCAAATTAGGGTTCCAGGAGATCCCAGTGCTATTCTCTAAAAAAAAATTTTGACCAAATGAAAAAAGTATCATTGAATTTGGTATACAACTTGCTTAGATAAAAAAAAAAAAAAAAAAAAACTTGTACCACTACAACCCATGAAGTGTCTAGGTCTTAGTATTATAGGGATTCATGCTATTTCTAGATCATCAGTCATGCAAGGTGATTAAGGAAATATCACGCCCAGAAGCCAGGTATTTTTCCCCAATTTTGGATTTCAGTCTTTCTTAGTAGAAACGTGGAGGATCACATAATTAGACCTCAGGTCATACTGCAATAAGTCTTTGGAAATAACTCGATTGGTTTTACCTTCGAGACAAATTATTCTTAATCTAATAAAGATTTTTAGTATTTAATATTTATTTCATTCATTATAGCTAACATTATATTTGATTTTAGCCTTGCTTAACATACTTAGATGACAGGCCAGTGTTCCCTCAAGATAGAGCAGCAGCTGAAGCTTGGTAAGAGTTATGAAATTAGTATAAGTACCAAAATAAGAGAAATATGCAGTTTCAAATAAGGAATTCATATTTGTAAAGTTCATTTAACAAGTTATGAGAGAATTTGTTTGATTCATTAATCTAATCTCATGTGTAGTACAGTTACTAATTATTCCTTTAAACTTATGACTTTCCAAAACTTACACATGTTTGCTAAGCGACATTAGATGACAAATATAATTGAAAGTCCACATAATATTTAGCACATTTCTATTCAAATTACATCCATCTTTAAAAAAATCCTGGAGTAAGTTGATCTTTTTCATTTTATCTCCTTAGTGTTTCAATGATATATAATTAAACTGAACTCCATAAATATTTTTGACTGTATAACACACAATCACTATATTAACTCTCTGACTTTTTTAATTATATAAATTGCATTTAAAAATTTAATACATGACAAACTATCACAATACTTTTCCTAGAATTATATATAAATAAGTAACAACATATTAAGATAAATCACAATTTTCATAGTATTTTATTATTTTAATAAAATAAAATCTTTTTAAGGGAAAAAGGAGGAGAAGAAGCTGAAAAGAAATCTAGAGAAGATTTCAGAAAAATGGAAGACCAAAAGATAATGGATAGCGTTAATGGTAAACTAAATATCAAATGGCGCTTAACATTTTATTTAAAAAATATAAATGCACACTTCTAATATATATAATACAAAATTATATTGTACCCCAACAGCCCTAATGCATATGGTGAAAAAGAATCGCAAAAATAAAGAGGCAGCTGAGCAAGAATGGAAAAAACAAAAGGCAGAAACTGAAATTAGCAATGTTGATGAGGAACCTAGTAAGGAAAATGGTGGTAATTCTTCAGGCGATGACAGTGAGGTAAGACCTATTAAGCAACTTTGTGTTATAATGATTATCAGAAAAATTAATTTTCTATTATCTCTTTATAGGAATCTGTACTGTCAGGTATCGAAGATTTGTATGGATCATCATGTTCTACATGCTCAGGAAGTACAGATTTAGATGGAGATGAACTTTTTAAGAAGAAACCAGGAAGAAGAAGGGATCCATTGACATTAAGCAGTAAAAGAAAGAAAAAATCGTATGATAAGGTAATACTTGGTGAGGACACGAGAGAAAATGAAAATATTCCAAAGAAGAAAAATGATTTCAGCAAAGTGAACTTTGATAGGTTGTTCGGGAATGTAGAATTGAATAATGCTGACAATGAAGATGCAAATGATGTCCCACCCTTGGAAGAATTTGAAGAAGAAGATATTCAAATGGAAAATATGAGAGAAAAACAAATCATGGTAGAGAAAATAAATGAAGATTACTTCAAACCTCTAAAGTTGCATGAAGGGGAAAAATATTCAAATAATGGGAAACTCTTTCATGATACAAAACAAGTCGACCAAAAGCCTAATATAACAGAACAAGCTGAGTTAGGAGACTTCAAACATAATACAAGAACAAATGATGACAATTTTGAAAAAAAAAGGGAATCATTAATTAAAGAAAGAGAGGCCCTAAAAAAAGCTTCAGAGAACAATAATGACTTCATGAGCAAGCTTTCATTGGCGTACAAAGCAGGTTCCACAGATGGTAACTACCAACACGGAGTACCAATACATTATACATCAGACAATTCAGATAAGAAAGTTCTAGTAACAGAAATAAATGAACCTACTTGCTCGTATACACATAGTGAATCCACCGTAGAAGGAATATATAGGCAAAACATAAACAAAGCCACAACTTATTCTGATATATTCAACATATCAGAAGGAAACGAACATGAAAAGAACAAGCAAGTCTTGGCTAATGCTTTTAAAAAGAAACAACTCATCACTGAAATTGATATCAAAGAACCAATTTCGCCAATATCAAAACATAAATCTGATATTTCATTTGAAAAGGAAATTGAACACATATCTCAAAATGCAACAGATACAATTAAAGATATAAAAAACACTTATAATAACCATGACACAGAATTTTGTATGCCCAGTGCTAAAAATGTTCAAGAAAATGATGAGATGATTGACATTCCATTAATGAACATTAATAAAGCCAATAACAATTCAGCTAACAATTTATCAGAATTTTTAGTAGCTCAATCCCATATGGAAGACTTAAAAAAATTAATGAAGCAATACAATGAGTTAGATGAGCAAGCAATAAACTCACAAAATATTGCAGATTTAAAAAAGTACCAACAAGAACCTGATTCTATGGAATGTATTTTAGACAATGATAAGGGACAACCTAAAGGTATGGACAAAGTTGAGACAACACTGTTAGCCAACAAGGATATGCCTTCTCCTTCAAAATATTTTCAAGTTTTAGACATTCCTCAAATTATAGACAATACGGAAAACAAAGATTTTGTTCATTCCTTATCTGAAAATACAAATCAAGAAAGTTCAATACCAGATCATAAATTGTCATCAAACACTAACTGCAGTTTTGTCTTGCAAGATATAAATGGAGGAGAACACCATAAACATCTTAAATCAAAAGTCAATAAACAAAATGAAATGAGCATTGAAAGCTTGATTAACTCCTTTACAGAGGTTACCATTAATGAAAATATATTAGAAGTATCAGAACATAAATATCTGGATGATAGATATAAAAGATTAGATGAAAACTTTCAAACTGGAAATAACAAGATAAACATTTACCAAGACACTTATGATAATCACAACACGCCAGAAGATAAAACTGATAATAGTAATGAGATGATAAATCACAATACTAATTTAAAGAAAGAAAGAACACAAACTGAATCAAATAAGATCAGTACTGAAGTAGTTGAAGAAATATACTGTGCAGTTGTAACCAAAAGAGACGATAACAAGACACAGGAAGAATATAAAGTCAATGCTGACACACCAACAGAAGAAAATGACCCACAAGGAAAAATATTGCAAATCAATAAAAATGTTAATTCTTCAGTATCTGAAAATGATTATGAATCCATCTTAGTTTATGACAGTGATGATGATGATTTAGGTCTGCTAAAGGGTTATTCTGGACCACATTCATTTGACAAAATGTTATTAAAGCGTTATCAAAGTTCTAAAAACATTTCAGTAAACAAAATGCAAAAGAATAAACTTAATCCAGAAGAAACGAAAGAAAGTGAAGCAAATAATATCTCATCAGAAGACAATAAAAAATTTGACTTCTCTGTGTATGGAAAAATACCTCTATTACCTGTTAATCAATGCACATATAAAATAGAGGACCAGGAAATTAACGAACAGAATATACCAGAAACAAAAACTTATGAAATATATGTTGAGGATGAAGATAAAATAGATGATTGTGGAAGTAGTGATGTTGGAATATGTTGTGGTGATGGAAAAAGTTGTGATATTGAAGATATAGGAAAAATGCCTCGAATACCTGTTAATCAATGCACAAATGAAATTGGAGAAAAAGAAATAAATGAAGAAAATGTACCTGAAACGAAAATGTATGAAATATATGTTGAGGATGAAGATAAAATAGATGAATACGGATTTGGCAGTAATGATGTTGGAATAAGAAGTTGTGAAGCAGAAGATCGAGCTCTGGAAAAATACAATATGTCATGCAAAGAAAATGAGAATATAATAGACCAGATCAAAAATATGATTTTGGAGAATGATAAAAAAGAAAAAAGTTTCGAAGAAACAACTAATTCAGAATCGGCAAAAGGAGAAGCATTAGATGAACAACAAATTAAACCGGATAATATTGGCAAAAATGAGATATTGTATAACAATTACATCAATAATTCAGAAGATAATCTAGACTTTGAAGGTACAATCGTTCCAGAAAACCAGACATCACAGCTGAATAGTGAAGAGTTTAATTTAGAAATGAATAATAAGGGAAAAAATGATGATGTGACCAGAAATACGGGAGAAAAAATAACATTGATGCAAAACGATGAAGACAATGAAAAATGTGAAAACAATTTAAAAAGCACACCAGATTTAAAAGAAGACGATGCAAAGGACTTATGCTGAAATCTTCTTCCTGAAAAACAGGGAGTTTCTAAAAGTAGCATTTGTAAACAGTTATCTATATACTATTTTAAAAAGAGAGAAATAATAACATACCTTTCTCAAACACATAACAAAAAGTAATTAAAAACTTAATAAGCCATATGAGAGAAAAATCATTAATAAAAAAAAAAAAAAAGAGAAAATAGTAAATTGTCTTTGATACCTTGGTTGTATCTGTATTTTTTTTTCATCTTATCAATAATTCTTAGGTATTGTTTTATAAACGCTAAATCTTTTATTTATAGAAATGATATTCATCTCCTATTTAAGCTTAATGGAAAATAACCTGCAAGGAATATAAAAAGATCATGGGAATAAGTAAATTGACAAGTTACTAATGAAATAGCTTGTTAACTATCCTTCATAGCCTTACCCAAGAAATGTCAGGAGAACTTATATCATTTATATGACGACGATTCGTTGTATAATATTTTTTATCGGGTAGAATATTGATTTATTTGTTGTTTATGAATAATGTATTAATTATTGCCTAAAATTACTCTCAAAACTCGAAAAGCTATGCCTTTCAAACAGTGTCTTAAAGTGGTTCCAATCCTACCAACCTCATCGTACGTTATCCCTGATAAACCTAGTGCTTCTTCACTTTTACTAAACCACGGTGTTTCACAAGGATCTTCGCTCTCACCAGCCCTGTTTTCTTTATATATAAATGATCTACCTGATTCTATTCATCATTCACAATGTCATTTATATGTCGATGATCTTCAGATCTACCTTTCGTTTTATTCCAGCGAGATGTTTGAGGCGATCTGTCAGATTCAAGAAGACATAGATAGTATTAACGCATGGTCATTAAAGAATGATTTAAGATTAAACATTGATAAGACTAAAGGCATAATCATAGGTTCTAAACATCTCATTAATTCCCTCCCTTATATACCTTAACGGACTACCTATCTATTTCCACAATACCATTAGAAATCTTGGTGTCGTCTTCGACCAAAACATTTCATGGACTAACTATGTTTCCAATATCTTTCGCAATTCAATCGCTTCTCTTAAAATCTTTTCAAGATTGCGTGAAGCACTACCGTTCAAAGTTCGTCGGCTCCTTGTTTCTTCTCTTGTCTTCTCCCACTTTGACTATGGCTGCCTAGTTTTTGGTGAATTGTCTGGTGGACTTGAGATGAGATTGGAAAGGATTATGAAATGTTTTATTAGATTCATCTTTGGAGTCCCCAGACACTCCAGCATCTCCTACAGTTATGCCGAATTGAAGTGGCTCAATCCAGTTTCTTGCCGACAGTATTTCCTGAGAGTATTCCTATTCCACACTTTTAATACCCAAAGTCCATCCTATATTCTTGACCTACTCATCCCTTGTTCATCAGTACATTTGTTTAACACAAGATCCCAACCCACTAACCTCTATTTTCCTTCTCATTGAACATCTTCCTTTAAAAAATCTTTTATTTTGCGTGCCACCTCACTCTGGAATTCCATACCTACCTCTATAAGCAAAGCACCTTCTTTATCCGCATTACAATGATTCATTACATTGAACCCGATTACAATACTTTCATAACCTACTATTTTTATTCTTTTCTTTTGTATTCAAAACGGCCTTATAGACGACGCAAGTATCATTTTCTCCCACCTTTGCCCACACAATCTCCTCTCTTCCCACCTCTTCTTCAATATTTCAGACTGCACTCTTCTTTCTTCCTCACTCCATACTCTCCCCTTTCTCACCTCTTTGGCAACTACGAGGACTTTTATCTTCCCTAATCTTTCCCTATATTCATCTCTGGTTTGAGATTCCCAATCTCACTGTTTCTTTCCTTACCAGCTGAATGTACCATCCTATATCCCTACATTTTCTCAAAGATCTTATTTATATTTTAATTAAATAACTTTATTTTTTTTTTAATTAATTTGTATTTTGAATACCCCTTAAATTAGAAGACTTTGCTGCAAAAATGTCTTGCTCATTCTCCTTTGATATTATAACAGTATCATTTTATTTGTACTAACTTTACTATACCTCATAGTGACAAAAAAAGGCTCATTAAATTAATCTCAGATTTTTTCATCAGTAAACATTGTTTTTCACAATCAGACTTGAAAGGGGATAGAAACAGCTTACAAAATAATTATTAAAATAAGTGTACTATGGTTCTTCACCTACAAAAAGAAATATTTTAACCTTCCCTAGAGTGGAACTCAATATGTAATGGCACAATAAGCTGAAAAAATAATTTCACCGGAATATATCCTCTATATTTGGAGCATAACCACATAGAGATTTGTTTCAAAATAGCCACGACTAATCTTAATGGAAAAGTTATATGACATCTATATCACCAAGTTTGAGGCCCCCTAACATTAATAAATTTCTTGCTTTTAACTCCCAGCAATTCCAAAATAAAATAGAATTATTTTTCAGGAATTATGAGATGAATGATGAATGGCAATGGAGATATATGGGCCAGTAGTAGATCAAATCCAGCTATGGTTGAATAATTATATATTCTGTCACTTTAGAGCTGGATTGAGTCTGGGGTAGGAGGACCCTCCCAGGGCTTACCCATCCTTTAAAGTTGGATTTGAACTCAAAATTGGAGGAAGATAGAGTAATCTTGTGTCTGAGTGTGATTTCGGTCAATCACCTCCTAGGATGTATGTTGGCTTATCTTTCTATGTAATGAACCCAGGACTCTCCATAGGTTGTAGAGACAGAAGCTGTTTTATTATTATGAATGGGAAATCCAAGGTATGAGAAAACTGGTGCTTCTGCATACTCATTTGCACGAAATTCGCCAAAAGCCACAATAACACTGTTCAGCAATGAAATTGTTGAAAAGAGTAAAATTTTAGAGTAAGGCCAGAAAAAAAGTAAAATTTTAGATTTCATCAATCATCTCTTGTTTTGTTGACAGTCCCATGTCATTTTTATAGTGTAAATTTTTATTTTTGGGAATATTTTGTTATCTAATAGAATGAAGACATCAGGATGAAGCATAGCTTGCGAGGTACTGTAGGGCTGTGCACCAGGATGCTTTAGAGACAATCAAAAAGACAACAAAGTCATGAAACTACCTCATAGTGTACTTCAAATCCTGCCAAGTGTTTTATAAAATGTAATTATCATTTAAAAATTACAAATGGCCCTTCAATTTTGTTGGTTAATGATATAAAATTCGCAATTTTGCCTAAATTTTTCAATATTAAATATTTTAGTCCATTATATGTCACAAAAACTGGAGTCACTAATTTTTTTTTCATTGTTATATTCGTTTATCTCGACCAAAAATTAGTAATATTAGACTAATGAATTGAAGGAAACATTCAAAAAATATTTTGTTGTCAAGTGAAATCAGCACCATCCCCCTCGTAGAGTAGGCAGTGTATCTCACTTCAGAAAGAAAATGGGAACGTAAAAAACGTTCGAGTTTTGCAAAACAAAAAAATAAAAACGTAACTCTCAGAGTAACACTGCCAAATGAAGAGACATACAGGTAGTCATTCCAAGCCGCCACTAGATACGGTTCCTAAGGGATAACCAGGCTACCTCCTGAGGGCTGGTAGCTCCAACTTGTAACCTGTCAAATGTTTAGAACAGTTAAGTTCATTCTTTTCTAAAGAACCTTTTCTTGTCTCAGGCAACGCCTGAAGATGGATTAAATGGAAGAAACAGATACGAAATATCATATTTTTAAAATATATTTGCTTGTGCTATTGTACCTAGCAGCTGGATTTGAATTAAACTAATAATAAATATAAAGACCTGATCGGGTCCGAATGTTTAGTGTAGGAATGAGAATCTTAGTTTAACCAAATTGAATACTTCTATCTAAAGAAACAAATTTAATAATTCACAGAACCAATTTCTTATATTGAGTAAATTGAAAGAAGAAATCGATTCATGATGATCGCCGTCGATAATTATATTCCTAGTGGTGCTCCTAAGTAAGACTGGCCCTAATGTATCAAGTATATTACCTTTAAACAAATATTTTCTTAATTTAAAAAATATAAACAAACATATATTACACATTAACACAATTAATCTATTTATGAAGTATACAGTATCAAACACTACTTAATGAGCACCAGCTGGTCAATTTTAAATTAAAAATAGGTTCTTTCCCACACAGCTTAAAATCTGGCAGAAAATACGCAGGAAATTTTTTACTTCCAACTCGTCCGATACTGGAAATCATGGTATCGGGCATTTATTTCAAATTACCCAATAGTCATAGGATTGCGCATGGACAGCAAACTACAAATTTTGGAACACAAATAAAAGTTCCTTGAACATACAAAGTTCGAGCAGGCGCAGAAAAGTTATCAGGATCGGTCTGGGAGAGATCGTGATTGTTTATGTTCATTCATTTAATATCACTTTGAGGTGATATTGCTAATCAGGCGATGCTACAGTCGGAGTCTAAATTTTGTATATCAGTTTTAATTAGAATAGGGAGGACCTGACCGCACAGGCTGGGAAGTGCCTTTTTACGTTAACTCCGAAGAACGGCATGACGAAGGAGTTTTTACTCCCATTAAAGAATCCTAGGTTTAAAAATCTGCCAGGTTTAAAAGGCGATCTTAGGCATAGGAGGTTGTTATGCTCGCCATTACACCACAGGTGACCTATGGGAGAGATCATGAGAAAGTACAATTTCTTAATTTTAGTATCTGACAATCCTACACTGGGAGTCCTAAATTTTGCCTAGTACAGTACCCAATACTAATGGTCATGCCTTTATTAGTTATTTTTGTGAAAAGGCTTATATCCTTTCTTCGCACGACCTCATCCAGATTACTTACAACCTACCCGTTAAATCCTTCTCTCCTAAAGTGATTACTTATCGTAATTTGAACCTACTCCCCTACGAATCCCTTCAAAATGACCTGGAATCCTTCCATTGGGACATCATATATTCCTATAATTCCATAGATCCTATGGTTTCCGCTCTTACCTCAAATCTAAAATCCTTATTAGACTTACATGCTCCTATGATAACCCGAACCTTACGCCGCCCAACTGCGCCTTGGCTGACTCCTGAAATAAAGACAATGATGAGAAGACGGGAAGCAGCAAGACGCAAATTTCGTCGTACTCGCCTGCCTGCAGACTTTGTGCATTTTAAAGAACTTCGAAATGAAGCCCAGGTCGCAGTTCGGCGAGCTAAATCCCTCCATATCCATACCGCTCTCTCCAATGCTCCTGATTCCAAATCAAAATGGAAAATACTGCGTAAATTATCTTTCCCAGAATCGAATAACTTCACCACAATCCCAGTCACACCAGACGATCTTAATAATCATTTCACATCCTTTGCTCCTAAATCGCCATCCTTTACCGATATTGAACATCATAGCTTTAACCCAAATAGCTTTTTTTTCTCTCACATCTCAGATGAGGAATTATTAACCACAATCCTTAAATCCCACACCAATGATTATGGACCTGATAACATCCCTGTAACATTAATAAAATCATGTCTTCCGATCCTCTTACCCATTCTTTATCATGTTTACAATTTTTCCTTGCAATATTCCATATTTCCTACCTCTTGGAAAACCGCTCTAGTCCGACCATTGAACAAAATCTCAAACCCCTCTTCTCCGCTTGACTTCCTTCCTATTTCACTCCTGTCTAATCTTTCCAAGCCACTGGAACGCCTTGTGCAAACCCAGCTCTCAAATTTCCTAGAAGAAAATTCCCTCTTGAATCCTCTACAATCCGGCTTCCGAGCAGGGTATTCTACTCAATCCGCTCTCCTTAAAATAACTCAGGACCTCCAAACCGCCATGGAACACCAACAACTAACAATCCTTATCCTTTTAGATTTTTCCAAAGCTTTCGACACCGTTGATCACAACATTCTCCTTTCCAAACTTAGAAATCTTCCTCTGTCCAATAGTGCTCTGCGATGGTTCAAGTCCTTCCTTTCTGACCGTTCCCAGTACGTAGTGGTTCCAGGCCAAACTCCTTCCATGACTCTGCCTCTATCCTGTGGTGTCCCACAGGGCTCATCACTGTCTCCCACCCTATTTGCCATTTACATAAATGACCTTCCTCTCCTCATTGATCACTCCCAATATCATTTGTATGCCGACGATTTCCAAATTTACCTGTCCTTCCCACTCTCAGATCTATTACTAGCAGCCGATAAGCTACAAAATGATTTAAATAAAATTAGTCAGTGGGCCACAGATAACAAGCTAAATCTGAATGCTAAGAAGACTAAGGCAATCGTAATAGGTTCAAGTCCGCTCCTTAAAACTCTCCCTCCCATTCCTACACTTTTGCTAAACAATGATCCAATAGAATTCCTTCACTCCATTAAAAACCTTGGAATCACTTTTGACCAAACCCTCTCCTGGAAAAACCATATTTCCGACATCTCCCGCCGCTCCTTCATCACTCTAAAGCGATTAAATGGCATCCGTCACCTCTTTCCTCTAGAAACCCGTAGGCTACTGGTTTCCTCCCTAATATTCCCCCACTTTGACTATTGCTGTACGGTGTTTGGGGGTGTCTCTGGAGATCTTGAGGAAAAACTAAAAAGGCTATTTAATTTTTTCATCCGATCTTCATCCTATCGTCGTAAGTACTTCTTGGCATCCTTCCTCTATCAAGTAATCCGATCCGCCGTCCATCATACATCTCTTACCTCCTACTATTCAAATCCTCGATTCATTCCCGCAACACTCGAGCACGGCCTTCTGATTTGTATATGCCGCCCCATCGAACCGCAGCTTTCGACAGATCTTTCATTATCCGATCATCTTCCGTATGGAACTCTATTCCGTCTATTCAATTACTTCCTATCCATTTCAATTTCCAAGGAATCTCGACAATAACCAATTTTAAATGAGAATGTTCAAATAGAAAAAAAATAAATAAATAAAAAGGAGATAAAATAAAATAAAATAATAATGATAAATAAATAAATCTAAAAAATCACAGAAGCGTTAATATAGAAGTTATTTTTTTTTTTCTCCTGTTTTTATTTTTGTTTTTTTAATTAGATAGGAATTGTATATAATTATTTTTTGATCAAAGCTCTGCACAGGAACAGAAGGATAATTTTGTATTTTGTTTTATTTTATTTTTTTTTTTAACTATCATCTAAATTAGTTTTATGTACATATATATTATATTTTTTTTTTGTTTCTCTCACTCGAATTGGAATGAGAAGTCGATTTATTATATTCAACAGTTTGGTTTTATATGTTATCTTTGTCTTGTGTATTTATTTTTTACTTTATCACTGTATTTTTTTTCTTCCATTATTACTCTAAGGCATCTAAGACTTTATTTACTTTCATATGTATTATTCTGAAGGGACTTGCCCCAGAATAAATAAAGAAATTATTATTATTATTATTAAATTGGAAAAAAAAAAAAAACTTCTTTTAAATAATTTATTATAGTTCATCAACAGGTAAGTATAGAATTTACATACCAAAAAGGTCAACCATGTCAATAGATTGTAGTCTGGAACCTTAACTTGGGTCATATCTATGCAGATGAAGTTCCACCTGTAAGGACTCAGGTTCAAACCAGCGGGTGGCCCTAGGATTTTTTAATGGGAGTAAAAAATCCTTAGTTATGACGTCCTTCGGAGGGGACGTTAAAAGGTGGTCCCGAGCCTGTGCGATGTCAGGTACTCGTTAAAGATCCCTATCCTAATGAAACCTGGATAGGCAAAATTTAGGACTCCCACTATAGCATCGTCCGATTAGCCATAGTAGCATAAAGTGACGTTAAACGAATAAACAATGTAAGTACATATAGAGGTTTTGGTCTTCTGAACAAATAATAGTTGTTATCCAATTGAACCTAATAGTCAATGATCGAACGTTCAGCATCTAAATAAATGTCCTGTTTGTCATAATTGGATTAAGAAAGGACTACAAATACAGGAGAAAAAAAGTTAAATAAATGAGAAACTAATAGAGGAAAGTGTGAGCTGTAGTATCCTTAGCAACCTCATTTGGCCTGGGCAAGTTGAAATTTATTTCCTACTCTCTCACAAACTGCAATAAATTAATGAATAATTTTCTTCATAATGAATGAATATCCTCCCTAGGATGAGGTAGAATTACCAGTCACGTTTGCCATAATTTGAACAGGAAATAATTTTGAGAAACAAAACAAATATTTATATACCTACCCCTTAGTAATTTACCAACACCCACTTCTTTTTAAGTGCCTTAACAGTCAGCTGTTTATATTCATTATAATTCTTTTAAACATTTGTTTTTCATTCAGGTTGCTTCAAGTAACTTTTAAGATAAAACTTTTTTAAAAACCCTATTGTGAAGAGATAATTTACATAAACTGCTCATATAGATCTAAGTAAAGAAATACTTAGTCACCTACTTCATGTTTTGATTTCGAACAATAAATGTAACTTATAAATATTTACTTATATGTGGGGTCTATGTGGATAAGCATTATATGTAGAGATTAGCATGACAGCCTTATATACCCAAGGTCATGGGTTCAAACCCAGCAGATGGCCCTAGGATTCCAAAAGGGAGTAAAAAATCCTTGATTATGCTGTTCTTTGGAAGGGATGTAAAATGGTGGTCCCAATTCTGTGTGATGTCAGATACTCATTAAAGATCCCTATCAAAATTAAACCTGGATAGGCAAACTTTAGGACTCCCATGTAGCATTGTCAGATAAGCCACAGTAAGATAAAGTGATGTTAAATGAATAAACAACAATATACTAATATGTAATTAAAAGACTGTTTTTAATAGTACCGACAACAAATCATTTATTAATGATGTATATCAGAATTATTTTAATAACTGTATAATTGAAATATAGAAGTCAAGTGACATCTTATCAATATAAATCATACTAATGCTAGGCATAGTTAGTAATTAGTTAAGTTTAATTTTAAGATAATTAATTTTTATAAATTTTAGGATGACAAAGAAGAGTATTCAGGAGATTTGTAGGGAGCAAAAGCTGTTTCAGACGCCAGGCCTCAATGACATACTTTACCTCCATTACCAAGGTCCAAAACTCCTTCATAATAATATAATTAAATGCATCCAAAGAGGTTAATATAGTGATTAAAATAATTTCAGGAAAATCAAAAGAGCAAAATATCTTTCATAATGGATTTAGCTTGGCCTTATATCTTTCTCTGATCAGATTACTAAAACAAAAATAAACTAAAAACAGTGATGAAGTATATAAGTTAATACTTAAGATATTTGAATATTAAATAGTAAATTAAATACTTTAAATCATTTGAAACAACTATCAATCATTTCAACTATGTAAAATCAAAGGCCATGAAGAACTTTGGTCTTATTGAAATACACTGCCTGACAGACTTCCTTAGCATAAGATCTCGAACAACTTTTGTGATCAGATTGTGATTTTCAAATAGCCTGTGAATACTGTTAGGTGGAAACTATGATTTCTATAAAACATTTTCAGACCAATAGCTTTAACTCGCCTATTCTATTTCTACATAGTTATTTTTTCCCCATTTATATTTCTTTATATACCACACATATTAGAACATTCTTTTAGTTATATTAATGATTTCAGGTTTCACTAAAATTCAAAATTTGGAAGAATACACAAACCTCCGAAGTCTCTGGCTTCAATGTAATGGTATAAAAAAGATTGAAAATTTAGACAAACAAACAGAATTGAGGTTCATTAATTTGAACAGTAATGTTATCGATAAAATAGAAAACCTAGAAATACTAAGCAAACTCACTAGTATTGATCTCGGCCATAATATGATATCCAAAATAGAAAATTTATGTAAGTTTCCTCATATGATGATCATTAACACAATTCTCTTAACTTATACTCTAGTTATATTACAAAACAAGAATGTAAACTAAGTTTTGAATACAGAATTAAGTAGTAACAAAATCATTTCCAGCACAACTCTCGAATTTGCAAACTCTGGACATAACTAATAATTATATTGAAACACTTGATGACATAGATCATCTAAAAGATTGCAAAGCACTCAGAAATGTAGATCTGGCTCATAATTGTATTACAGACCCAAATGCTATGGAGGTAATTAAATTCAGAGAATATAATTAATAAAATGTACTAAAAAAAATTATTATAGACATATAAACTATCAGTGCTTTTGGTATAGTTACAGCTTATGCAAAATAATTTCAAAATTCATTTTTATCTGATTTTTAGATATAAAGCTCTTTTGCCTCCTATTTTTAGTCATAATGTTTTTTTATAATTATTTACAGATATTTGCTAATATGACATCACTGAAAACCTTATCACTCTTAGGAAATCCAATAATAGGTAAAATAAGAAACTACAGAAGAATCATGATATTAAAGTGTGTAAGAACTTCATTTTATACTATGAATTAATAAGTATGATGAATATCAATAAGTTTACTGCCAAAAGATTTATGAGGATATTAGTTTAGGTAGCATTCAGAGAAAGAAAAACAATAAAATAGTCTAATATATTTATTTTTTTGGCTGCAAAATTAATAGTTTAGACTATTTCGTTGTTTTTCTTCCTCTGAACACCACCCAGAATAATTTCATCTTGAATTAATACTTATGTTCACTTTAAACAAGGTGCAAAGAAATATATATTTTATCATAATCTTATATTAATTTAGTAATCCTATGTTATACTGATTAATCAACCTGGATAAATAATAGGGGCTAGATAAAAAGATCATTAGATAGGTAATGCTTGTAAATTAAAAAAAAAAAAAATCATATAAGCTGAAGTTCTAATTTTTGTTCAACTTTTAACCTTTATATTTTACTTTTATTTATAATTGAATATATTCATAAGATGTCAAAGCAACTTTTTCACTTCAATAGGCATACCGAAATGATTTTATACATTTTTATCAAAATGGATTTACTGATTTTGATCAAATTCTTTATAAAAATATATAATTAAATATATCATATACAATTAGGGTTATAACATTAGCTAGGATTTATCCTTATTGAAATAGTCTGATTAGACATAACAGCTACATTTTAAAAAATGCTCTCCTTCATGAAAGTAATGATAAACCATCTCTTATTGTTAGTAGTAATGAGACTTATTTTAAAATTGAAAATTAAATTAAAATGTTAAGTAAAAGTTGTTTGATGGTGTATCAATTGTTTTGTTAGTTACATAATAAATTAATTTATTATCATCATTACCATATATATATTAATATATCCTCATTTCTAGAAAAGTCTTACTGCTTTGGATGAGCGCTTGATAAACTCTGTAGAAAGAAAGGCTGCTGAAGCTTGGTAAGTGTTAAGCTATTACAAATCTTTTAGTATATGATTCAAACGTATCCTTGTAAAAAAAATATCTAATTTTGTACAGAAAGATTTTACAGTCAAATTATCATTTTTCAAAAGTAAAATGCAATTTTTTTCCAAAAATATACAAAAATGGTACAGCAACTTGATGTAATAAGTTTGTTTCTTTAAAATTCATTTAACACGTTCAGGCCGGGGTGAATATCTACATTTTTTTTTATGTTAGGCTGGACAACACTGTTGCAAGTTCAAACGTGTTTAATGCAAGATCACAACAGTTCCAATGCACTCCACCCCACGGAATAGTCAAGTATAACCCACGGGTGGGTCACGTCATACCAGCATGAACGTGTTAAGGAGTTTTGACTACAGACTCCTGGGTTTGGAGATCCAGGTTTAATAGAACTTTATATTAAGCATCATTACAATATACTAGACTATTAATTGAATAAATTAATAAAAGTTAAAAGTCTCGAAAATAAGAAGAAATATATAAGTATATATTCTGTTCACTTTAAATATGCAGAAGTAATGATTTTATTGGCACAAAAATTTTAATTAAATTCCAAAGAGAGCAAAAAGAAATTACAATTCAAAACTAATTAGCGTATTTTCAGGGCAGTAGGTGGATTAGATGCAGAAAGAAAAGTATATGAAGATGATTATGAAAAGAAAAAGAAGCAGAGAAAAGAACTGGTTGACGGTAGGTAACCTTATAGATAATGGTAAGGACATAACTTTACTTTACTATCAAAACATAACAAAGCAAGGTATATGCAACATTAGCTAAACTACATCTTTAAAAAATGCTTAGGCACCCAGGACTGTTGTACAAACTCCGTAAATTCTTCCCTCCCACATACTTCCTGATTGTTCAATATTACCTCTCTGATAGATCCTTCAAAATAAATCACAATAGTCCCTATTCATCCCTTTTTACACAGTCTGCTGGTGTTCCTCAAGCCAGCATCCCAGGACCCGTTCTTCATACAGTCTATACAGTTGATATTCCAACCCATCCTAATACTTTCCTTTATACCTATGCTGATGATACCTGCGTATTATCAGTTCATAAAGATCCATTTATTGCCTCACATACCCTTCTAGCCCACATCAAAGACCTAGAAGTAAGGTGTCAGAACTGGAAAATAAAAATAAATTCCAACAAATCCCATCAAATAAACTTTACCTTTCATTGTAAATCTTTGATTTCCTGCCCTACAGTATCCTTTAATAACATACATACATACAAACATCCCCGGCGCTACAGCCCAGTTCGGGCCTTGGCCTCCAGAAGAAACCTTCCCCACTCTTCTCTATTTCTGGCCATCGTCCACCAGCCTAACGCTCCCAGCTGCACTGCATCGTTTCCAACCTGGTCCAACCATCTCATTCGGGGTCTCCCTCTCTTCCTTTTGCCTACCGGCGCATAGCTTATTATTCTCTTGGGGATACAATCATCAGCCATCCTTTGAACGTGGCCAGCCCAACGAAGCCTGCTTATCTTTATAAATCTCACCACTGGGACATCCTTATACTTTTCATAAAGCTCTCGATTGTGTCTTATTCTCCAAAGACCATTTTCGCATATAGGCCCATAAATCCTTCTCAGTATTCTTCGTTCGAAAACAGCAATCTTTTGTTCATCTGTTTTCCGTAACACCCAGGATTCACAGCCATAAGTCAGTATGGGCCTAATCAGGGTTTTGTAGAGCGTGGCCTTCGTTTCCTTATTAATTTCTTTAGATTTAAATATTCTTAATAGACCATAATAACCCCTCGTAGCAGCTAAAATTCTCTTCTCTTTTTCTTTGGAGGAATTATTTTCGGCATCTACAAACGACCCGAGGTATACAAATCCCTGAACTGTTTCAAATTTGTATCCTTGTATCTCAATACATGGTTCTCTACCTCAGCCCCTGCAACCATATACTTGGTCTTGGATTCATTTATGACAAGTCCCATTGTCTTAGCAGATTGCTCTAAAGCTTTAAAAGCCTCGCTTATGCCCGATTCTGATCTACTGACTATAACTATGTCATCTGCATAAGCTAGTAGCTGAACACTTTTATTAAAGATATGTCCGCCTGTTTGTATTTGAGAATCCCTTATCACTTTCTCCAGAGCTATGTTGAATAGTAGGCATGCCAGGGCGTCTCCTTGCTTCAGTCCATTCCATGTTTGTATGGGGTCTGACAGGTTGGATTGGATCCTAATTAGACATTTTGTGTTTGAGATGGCTACTCTCACCATACGGACCAATTTGGGCGGTATATTCATCTCTCTCATAGCTTTATAAAGCATCTCTCTATTTATGGAGTCATACGCAGCTTCAAAGTCCAAAATAAATGGTGCGTTGTAATTCCGAATTCTAATGTCTTTTCCAGGATTAGTCTTAGTGTGAAGATCTGATCAGTGGTTGATTTACCTCGCATGAAGCCACATTGGTAGTCCTTTATAATCATTTCTGCATACGGAAGTAATCGAGTGAATATTATATTGGATAATATTTTGTATGCTGTATTGAGCAGAGAAATGCCTCTGTAGTTTTTACAGATAAACGGATCGCCTTTCTTGTGTATTAGGCAGATCATTCCATTATTCCAGTCTTCAGGCATTACCTCCTCTGTCCAAATCCGCTCCATGAGATGTGTTAATTCCTTCACAAAGTCCTGTCCTGCGCTCTTAAAAAGTTCTCCTGGAAGACCATCTGTTCCTGCGGACTTATTATTGTTCAGCTTCTCTATTGCCTCGCATACCTCGTCATAGGAAGGGAGCAGCTCTTCCCTGTCATCCGCTAGCTCTTCTGCCACCTGATCCGCTCTTCTTTCTCCCGCACTATATTCTTCATTCTTACCTATGAGTTCACTAAAGTGTTCAGTCCATCTTCTAATAACATCTTCTGTGTTATTGAGGAGCTTTCCACTTTTATCTCTACAGGCAATAGATCGAGGCTGGAATTCTCGCCTCATGTTGTTGACTTTTCTATACATGTCTCAGCTTAATTTCTTGCTTTTGAACTCCTCTATGCTTTGCAGCTGCTCTGTCATATGCTTTCTTTTTTTCTCTCTATGGACTTTCTTTTCATTTTTTCTAGCATTTTTATATTCTTCCAGTGCGGCCCTAGTACGTTTTCTTTGGATCATCATTTGATATGCCTTATTCTTTATATCCGTTACTTCCTTACACTCATTGTCGAACCACTCACTCCTTTGGATTTTCGGTCTCACGCCTATAGTTTCCTCTGCAGCGGCAGACAAAATACTCTTAAGGCCATCCCAATGGCTCTGTACTCCCTGTATCACGCTATCAGACCGCTTCCATGCTACCATTTTCTCATCAGTACAATCTCCATATTTCTTAGTCATATCCTCTTTCTTAAGCTTCTCTGTGTTGTATCTAATTGTCCGTACGCCCTTCACAGTCCTACAATTAGATATTCTTGCTCTCAATTTAGCAACTAAGAGGAAATGATCACTATCAATGTTCGCACTTCTAAATACCCTAACGTCCTGTAGATCCGATCTATGGCGTCCCTCAATTAGGATATGGTCTATTTGGTTTACTGTGTTACCATCTGGAGAGGTCCATGTACCCTTGTGGATGTCTTTGTGATCAAACAATGTTCCTCCTATTACAAGGTTGTGGCCAACAGCAAAATTCAAAAGACGGAAACCGTTGTCAGAGTGATCTGAGTGTAGTCCTTTAATAACACTCAACTAATTCCTGTTGAACAAATCCGATATCTAGGACTCCTTCTTGACAAATGCCTAACCTAAAATCCTCAAACACGACAAGAAACTGCTCACTGTTTTAGACACACACTTACTAGATAAACGGTCAAACCTTCCTCTTAACTCCCAAAAGGCTAATCTACATGACTATTATAAAACCAATCTGGACTTGCAGAGTAGAGCTATGAAGCTCTACTAAACCATCAAATTCTTCCCACATCCAATCCAAAATCCTTCGTAAATTCCTCAGCGCTCCTTACTTTGTCACGAATAAACTCATCCATAAAGCTCCTAATGTTCCCTATGTTAGGGATTTGGCCCGGACCAGGTATCAATCCTTTCATGACAAACTCCATTTTCTCTTGGACCCACTAGTTTCTATACTTTCTTCCTCTTCAATTCCTGATAATCCTCTGAGGCGCCTGAAAAGGAGATGGCCCCGGGACCATCTAGTTTAGAATATTTTTAGAGTGCTCCCAATGGGAAGTTTCTCTACATGTATTTCATGTCATTGTACTATATACCTATCACATTTACTTGATGTATTTTTTTTTTAATACAGTTGTAAATATCAATAAAAATGTTTACAAAAAAAAAAAAAAAATTCTTACAAGTGTAGATCAGATCTAAGGGCTTGTTTACACTGCAAGCATTATGGTAGTTGAAGCGATAAGTATGTTACTAGAGGACCAGACTGGAGCTGAATTCTAGAAATGCTTATCACTTCAACTGCCAGAATACATACAGTGTATATGTGCCTTAAGAGACGAAAGCAAGGAATACCCTCACTGACACCAAGTTATTTTTAAACTGCTGACATTTTTAACAGAGGATTTAGAAAATCTTAACATTTTCCTGATTGGATGAAGGGATTGTCTGAAACTGAATAAGTTCTTTTTTTTCTGCTTAATGCAGTTCCATATTCCATTATAGCAAACAGAATGGGCTACAGTTAAGCCAATGGAATATTAATATTATATTTAAGCATTGTGTAATAGTTCAAAATAAATTTGTTAATACTATTTAATAAGATTATTATAATATTAAGTATTTTTAAAAGTACAATTTATGAACACCATTACAGATCTAATGAGAAACAGAATAATAATAAGAGAAAAAGCTCAAGCTAAATGGAAGAAACAGAAAACTGAGAAAGCTAAACATGTAGAGTTCAAAGACACACAGTTCGATGATGACAGCTTTTATCCTGATTTACTCGGAAGTGAGGTAACAATAGTTGAGGAGTCTACTTCCAAAAGGGCACTTATCCAATCAGAAATGTTTTTTATAAGGTGAAAAAATTAGTGAGAGTATCAGTGAAATAAATATAAGAATTTTCGGGATATAGAATAGTCATGAAGAATACATTTTTTGTTTTAATTTGAAAGTTCTTAAGAATCAGGTATATTAATTTCAGATATGTGCCTTTTTGGACATGAGGCACAGACTTGTTCCATTTCAAAAAAAATAAATAAGATATGTTTTTAACTATGCAACAATTGATAATTTTCAAATCAGAATGCAAAACTAAAATAAATTTATCTGTATTAAAATAAATTTATTGAATTTAAATAAAAAAAAACTTGCCAACCGAGTACTAAAAAAAAATGTTTATCCGTTCTCAGGATTCTTCATTATCATTATCTGGGATAGAAGATCTATATGATGACTTATCAAACTCAGAAAATGAAAGTGGAAGTTCCCCAAGTAGGGATATCCAAAAAAACCGAAAGCTACACATCACAACACCATCTGATGAAACATTGCTCACAGTTCTAACAAGTAACGGAAACGAATGTGATATAAATCACAAAAATAAAGATGAAGAAATTAACAAAATCTGTGAAGAAAAAAATGAATTAAACAATAATCAGACCAAAAGTCTTGGGGAAATATTGAGCTATAATTTATCAATAACTGAAAACAAAAAAATTGGTAAAACAAAAAGTGAAACAAGCCTCAACCAACAACCATTTCAAGGGGATAACAAAGAAAATACTAATAATATTACAATTAATAAAAATAATAATGAATACAAAGTAGATGAAACAGAACAGCTCGAACAATACTCAAGTGATGAAAATGAATTCATCCATCCAGCATTTCAAGAAACTGAACTTGATGAAGCTAAATTGAATAAGTTATTTGAAGAATTGTTTTTAGATGATGAAGATGAAAAGTTGAAATACGAACAACCTGAAAAATCAATGCACACTCAAGAATTATCAGAAGTGAAAAAACCTGAATATGAAACTATTGATTTTTGTAATACATCAGAAAAAGCTCCAAAAAGTACTGAAGATATTGAATTTAATATAAAAAACGAAATATTAAACCAAGATAAATCTCACATAGAACTATATCGGGAAGAGTCATACACTTGTATTTTAAATCGTGTAAAACATGGAGAAATTGCTAATGAAGAAATGTTTGAAAGAAATATGTCCCATCATCTAACGGAGATAATAACAAACCCTATTGAAGATTGTAAGAGTGATAACAGAAGGGAACATGAAAAAAATCCATCAAATGTAGACAATATGGGCATAATTGAAGGCATGGAAGAATACAGGATCAAGCGAGGGGAAAAGGAACTGGAAAAACTATGTCAAATGACAATCCCTTACATTAAAGATAAAAAACCTTCATCCAAAAAGAGTTTAGAACAAGCAAAAAGATTATTTGAACAGTTATTTTAATGAATAAATCAATGAGATAATTTAAAAAAAATTATCTTATCTATAAAAAAATTAATTAGAAAAGAAGTCATTATTTGAATTAAACTTAGTACCTTTAATATATAAAAGAAAGGAATACTCTAAATGTCAGTCTTTGAATTTACATTACTGTGTGTGTATATATATAAAATAAAAAAACTTTATTCTGGGACAATATCCTTTAAGAATAACAATGTTTTACAGTACATTTTAATACATGTCTAGCCGAGAAACCAATAAAATTAATTTTTATTTACAAATGTGAAAAAAGAATTGAAAAAAAACCTTTATATACATACAAAAAAAAAATACTAGATTATAATGAACCAAACAGGAAAGAAAGGGAAAAAATCTCCTAAAAAGTACTAGAGTAGAGGAAATTTAAAATAAACTAATGGTTCTGTAGTGCTAGGATTTAGACAAAATAGAAAATATATCTTACATTAAAATAGGATAATGTAAATTGTGCTTTCCTGAAAAACGGCTTTTAACAATTTTGATTAAAATCGCTATATCAATGTACAATTTAATGTAGGTTTCATTCTGATTGAAATAGTCTGACATGGCTCTTAAATGTGTTAAAAATTTTGTAGATTAGAAAAAAATTAACCACTTCATCTTGTTAGCATTGATAAAAAGCTGGCAAATATATAAAGAGTGAACATATTTTTTCAGTTTAATTTTTGGTTTTTTAAACATAAGTAAAGCAACATTGATTTATAATATACCATTGGGAAGCTAAAGATTTTAGAAAAACTATTGCCTAATAGACAAAGTTGTAAAAGGCATTGTAAAATGCGAAATAGGGCATACAATTATTACTGATAAATATATGTAATAATTTGATATTGCAATATTATTTAATCAAAATCATATGTTTCTTCTTTTTACTTTCACTTACTATATATAGTAAGAGAAAGTATTGCGATTGTAAAAATTTTCGAATTCCAGTTTTCAACGGAAATACACATTTTAGGGTCCCCTGAGTCCAAATAACCAAGTCCCGCAAAAAGGTCTGTGTGGTAACTCCCGGGCGGAAACGGTAAGTACTATGAAACTAAAATTTTATATTTAAGACAAATATATGCCCGAGACATTACAAAACCTTTTTCATCAAAATGAGCTTACCAGAAGAGCCACTTTATACCATGCAATTTGCACCTTTTTTCGATTTTCTCGAAAATGGTTCCGACGATTTTGAATAAACTCGCTATATCAATGTATAATTTAATGGGCTTTAATATCATTTAAGTTTTATTCGGATAAAAATGGTTTGACAGGGCTTAAATGCCGATATTTTAAATTTTCTTCCTCTAAAGTACCTTTAATTTTGTTGATTCTATAAAAATAACTATATTATCTTGTTATCACTGATGAAAAACAGGTAAATATATAAATTGAATGAATTTGATACCCAAGTAAAGGAAAAAACTGAAAAAATATATTTTTAATGAAATTTTTTATTTTTGAACATAAGAGCAGTAATATACATGTATGATATACCGTAGGAAAGCTAAAGATTTTAGAAAAAATTATCTTATACTCAAGCTTTTAAAAGTTATTAGAGAGTGATGAAAAGAAGATAAAATTAACTGATTATTTTAGATAACAATATAATAGTTTTTTTAATAAAACACATGTTTCTATATAAATTTGACTGACTGACGACTATCAAGCGTTTAGGGCACTCCGTAACTTGACACAGACAACTATCAGACGTGCAAAATCCAATTACTTTCAAGAAGCCCTATCCTCAGCTCCTGACTCAAAAACAAAATGGCAAATCCTCCGTAAGCTCTCTCTCTGCAAATCCTCTTCCTCGCCTGATCCACAGATTTCTCCTGATGAATTAAACTCTTACTTTTTATCTTCGTCCTCTAATTGTTCTTCTCCACCTACTCATAAATCTTTCTCGGTCCCATCATTTAATCCTGACAATTTTTATTTCTCTGACATCTCTCCAAGTGACCTAATTTCCTCTGTTATGAAATCCAGAACCAAATCTTTTGGTTATGATGGAATTCCTGTAAAATTGTTAAAACTATGCCTCCCCGAAATCCTGCCAGTTCTCCTCTTTATTTATAACTTTTCTCTCCAAAATTCAGTGTTCCCTAGCTCTTGGAAAAAAGCTTTAGTCCACCCTATTAACAAAACCGCCAATCCTGCTCTTCCTAAAGACTATCGACCAATCTCTATCCTCTCAAACCTTTCAAAACCTCTCGAAAGAATAATCCAGGCTCAAATATCCGAATTCCTAGAAAAATCCAAACTACTCGATCCTCTCCAATCTGGTTTCCGTTCCGGTTTCTCCACTCAATCCGCCCTCGCCAAAATCTCTAATGACATACATACTGCCATGGACGAAAGGAAATTAACTGTTTTAATACTCCTTGATTTCTCTAAAGCTTTCGACTCCTTGGACCATTCTATCCTTTTCTCTAAACTTAAAGCACTGTCCTTTTCCAACAGCGTAATCCGCTGGTTTCAATCCTTCCTTTCCGATCGAACTCAAGCCGTTTACATTCCTAACCATCCCTTATCATCCTTCCTAGCTCTTATGGCAGGTGTGGCCCAGGGCTCAAGTATCTCTCCTATCCTTTTTAACTGTTATATCAACGATCTTCCTAACTTCTATAGTTCACTGCTCCCACCATCTTTATGCTGATGATTTCCAAATTTACTTATCCTTCCCTCCTTCCGAGTTATCAAAGGCATTTGCTGCTATTCAGGTAGACCTAGATAAGATCAGTGCCTGGGCAAACCTGAATAAGCTTAGCTTAAACGCTACGAAAACTCAACCTTATTCCAAAAACAACCTTATTCCTGAACAATCACCCCATTACATTCAGCTCCTCTGTCAAAAATTTAGGAATTACCATAGACCAAACCCTATCCTGGAAACCTCATATAGCCCAAATTTCTCGTAGATCTATAAGTACCCTGAAGTTTTTTCATCGCTCCAAATACCTTCTTCCACAATCCACGCGTAAGCTCCTCGTTTCGTCTCTCATTTTCCCCCACTTCGACTACTGCTGCGCGGTGTACGGTGGTCTCCCTGTGGTGCTTGAGAAAAGTTAAAGCGTCTCATGAATTGTTTTTTGAGATTTGTTTTGGGTACCTCGAGGCGGTCTCATGTGACCCCCCGCTATGCCGAGTTGAAGTGGCTCCTTCCCTCCATACGCAGACAGTACTTCCTTGGGTCATTTATCTACCAAACCATAAAATCCCAGCATCCATCCTATATCTACAGTCTCCTTCAATTTAAATCCTCAGTCCACTTGCTTGAAACAAGATCGCGCCATTCCGACCTTTATATGCCATCCCACAGAACTAAAGCCTTCGATCGATCCTTTCTTGCCCGTTCCATTACATTCTGGAATTCCATTCCTTCCAATATACGTAATGCTTCTTCCTTATCCACATTCAAATATCGCCTTTTCCAACACTTATTATTCCAAACTGACGCTTGTTAATCTTTAATTTCAAATTAGATTTTTCATTATAATCGTTATAAGGAATGAATATCCTATGTTTACCTTCTTATTTATTTTTTATTTTATTTCATATATACATGTATATATTACTATTATTTTTCGTTTGAGTATTCAAAATCAGTTGTTTCTTACTTTCAATTAACTATTTGTTTACTTTACTTTTTTTACGCTTTTTCTTATCTTTGGTACATAGAGATGTGTATGTACATACATTTATATAAATTTCTTTTTCTACCTCTTTTACTTATGTACATAATTATGTCTATTTAATGTCATCTGGCCAGATGTGCAACCTTCATTTGTAAATTTCATGTTATTCTTAAGGGACAAAGTCCCAGAATAAAATTGTTTTTCTATTCTATTCTATTCTAAATTCAATTTAATTAATTCTTTAATAGTTTCACGTATTTTTTTTATCTCTAACTGTATTTGAAAATTCTTTCATTGATTTTAAAATGGAGGTAAGTGACAGTCCTGTGTTGCCCACACCAGATTTATTTTTAATTAACTTCACAATTTTTAAATTTAAATTTATTTAAAAATTCTTAAATCAATTTTAACAGTCGAGGTTAGTGAAAGTAGTGTGTTGCCCTCACCAGATTTTATTATCTTGTGTTATACTAAAATATTATCATATTAAATAAAACAGAAAAGTAATTAAGTTATTTTCAATATTAAAATCAAAGTAGATTGCCTACATTTTGTATTGGTATTACACATCTGAACAGATATTTTAGTAAGGTACGAAATCTGACAACACAAAAACCTATAAAATTAAAAATATTATCAACAGGATAAGCAAAACAAAAATCAACTAATCAAAAAATAAAATAAAAATAAAGAGTGGTTAAGATAATAAAGTTTTAACACCATTAGGATATGTAATCTCTTTACGGTTTATTTACACATGGCTCACAGATGAAACAATGTACAATTTATAATTTTGTTTTGTTTTTCTCTTTCATGGTAAAATACATTGTACAAAATACATATAACCGAACAGAAGGAACTATCAACTACCACACATTACAGCAAACATATGAAGACAGAAAAACAAGCTGCCCAATATGACACTTATGCCAAATAAAGTTTATTTTTTCTAAAATAACAAATAACAATTAAACATTCAACAAAGCAAGTATGAAATACAATAATGACTGAACAGAGTATACATCAGATCAACATATTGCACCACTAATGAACTAAAATGAAAATAATTTAAAAAATACTTTTCTTAAGACAAACAATGCTAAGTATAGCAACAACAGTGCTAACAGCGTGTGTTAAAAAACAATAACACAAGAGTCAGGAAGAAGCCTTAGCAAAACTTAAATAAAGCGGAAAAATTATTAATTTTTTTTCCAATTTTAAAATCAAAGTAGATTGCCTACTTTTCGTATTGGGCATTACACATCTTAACAGTTATTTTAGAAAAGTACAAAAATGAAAGACAAAAAAGACTATTTATAATCCAGATTTTCAATATCGTGAAGAAGCTATTCATTTTGATATCAGTCTTTTAAGAAAAAATTGTGTTTAGTACCAATTATATTTAATTTTTTTTCCTTTTTTTATGTCATTTAATGTTAATACATTTCATGCTTCAGCCATGTATACACATTTGAGTCACAATTAGCAACCCAAAATAAAAACAATCAAATAAGATTAATAAAATAGTTCTTATATCTTTATATAATCTTTACATTTTTCGATATAAAAATTGGTAGAAATTATACAACAGTTGGCAATAAAATATATATACACGTGAAAGAACAATATTGAGAACTAATTAAAACATGAAGAAAAAATATTTTTAAAAAGATATTCATCTATATCGCAAAAAATACTTGGTCTTCTAGAATTTGTTAGCTATTCGAACCTAGGTTTTAATTAATTCAAAATATTATTAAGCTCTTCTTCATCTCTATATATAAAACATTAAAAAATATATATACAATTGAATTTTTGAAGTATACTTCCTTGGCAAAAGCTTTCTCCTGTTACAATTCAATAACATGGCTTTTGGGCTGTTTTTCTTAAACTTTCTTTTTTTTTTTCTATAGTAATTCAACCTAAAAACGGTTAAATAAGTTAAGCCGTGTCTAGTTTTCTTGCGAGAGGCGACTCATTCCTCTTCTCCACATATTCCTAAACAAACCCAGTTTAAAATTAGAACAAGATCATTAGAGTTCTCAAGTGGGGCCACAATCATCAAAAAAAAAAAAAAAAAAAAAAAAAATTGAAGAAAATAAAAGACACAGCCTAACTTAAACATATCTGGCTTAATAAACGTATAAATTACACTGAAACAATAAAACTAAATATAAACATTAGTTAAAATAATAACAAAAATAAAGATCCTAGCCCTTCTACAACAAATCAACAAAATAAAAGTTTATAAGTAAAACAAAAAAATTAAAAAAAGAACTGATAAAATATTTTTAAAAAAATATCAAATATTATATGTATACATATCTTATTTAATAACAAATAAGACAATATTATTTGTTTAATATAATAACTGGACTTAACAGTATTTCATATTATTTAACTAATAAGTTTCAGTTAAAAATAATAACAAAGATAATAACTGAGATTAAAATGATGCAATATAACTGGAACTAAATCAAAAGGTGAAAAGTTTTGAAAACAAAAATTAGAAAACATTTGCCATACCATATTACATCTTAAGAGGCAAGTTTACATACTTTGTTTTCATTTTCCTTATATTAATTAAATATATTGCTTTAATGTCATATTAGATCAATTTATCACTGAAATTAATTTGCCAAATGCTCGGAATCAATCTTATTCACATTATCTTCCAAATCTATTAACGTTGAGATGATCTTAATCATGTGGTCTTTATAAGTCATGGATGAGGGTGCTGAAGAAGTCAGAGCAGCTGTTTGGCATCGTTGCTTGAAGGAAGCCTGAAATAATTCAGAGAATGGAATAAATGAACAAAGGGCCAATCACATGGTGAAATCTCCAAGGGAGAAGAAGAGCGGAAAGATGGGCAGTGAACATCATCAATTAAGGGTAGGTAACTGACAAAATGCAGAAAAGGATTGGAATCACTGATAGGTGCTTCATCAAGCAAAGGCCATATTGATCTCTAATTCTGGAAAGCATATTCATATATTTGACTTGTCAATGATTTGGCCATATCAGCCTTATTTAAGACTGCCTTTCAATCCCTTGAAGGCATTAAGAAATTTATAATTCTACACGTCAGGTTTTCTATCGAAAAAGGCTATAAATGAAACAGGTAAATAAGCCCTTTCTGCCCTGGACACCAAACCCAAGACCATATTGACACCAAGACCATTGAGGGCATTAATAGAGAAATAAAAGCTTATACCTCGCTTTTCTCTAGTCATTAAAGCTGCGTTTGACTCAGTACCAAGAGAGAAAATATGGAATGCCCTGAGAGTAAAGAATTTGCCGAATGGTTTGTCACTCGCTATAAAATCAACATACCAAAAGTCATTGTAAGAATTAACGGTTTCGAGTTGAAGAGCTTTCCGGTGGAAAAAGAAGTTAAGCCGGGGGATAGCCTCAGTCCTCTACTCTTCATCATCTTTATGAATGAAATAATAAAGATTTGAAAGAGAAGAACAGCAAGAGCAGTGATTGGTCATTGGAATATGAGAACCATACAGGCACAAGTAATGGTGTATGCCGATGACATAGTCCTTATTACTGATTCTATTGTTAAGCTCCAACAAGCCCTAATAGAGTGGGAAGCAGAATTGGGATGGAAAGGCATGATTATTAAGATGAGAAAAGGCAAAATCCTACAAGCGGGACGACAGCCCAAACAAATCCACATTATGTGCAAAGACAAGGAGCTTGAAGTGGTAAATGAGTTCTCTGACCTTGGAACTGTGATCAGTGGAAATGGAAAAGTACAACCTGAAATATCTCACAGGATAGGAAAAACGGATAATACATACCATTCCATCAGCAACACAGTAATAGGAAAGAGAGAGGTCAATAAAGATGTCAAGCTCCATATATTTAAGGCCGGATATATGCCTGTTCTACTGTACGAAGCAGAGAGCTGGGTACTCCCGGACAACAAATAGAGCCTTATAACAGTGGCAGAAATGAAATACTTGTGGCTTCCGAAACCCGCAGGGGTAGGATCAGGAATGAAACAATAGGGGAAGAACTAAACATTTCTGCAATGAAGGAGACCCTGGAGAAGAAACAGTTAGGGCGGTACGGGCATGTGTGTGGATGAGCCATGATTGTGAACTACACAAATTTATGGAGGCAAAACTGGTAGGCACTAGAAAGGAGCAGGCTATTTACAGGAAACATCAAAACACAGTTGACCTCATCAACCCTGAGGATCAAAGTGGAGCAGAGTGGTGGGTGGCTAACCTTATACCTAGCCTTAATAGACTTAGGGAGGGCCTTTGATTCTGTCAACAGAGACTACAGATGAAAAAGTGTGGAGTTCTAATAAAGATCATTAGGATTATCAAGATGTACAAGAACTTGACTGCAAGGCTCTACATGAAGGGAAACTATCAAGTTCTATCAAGACCAATTCTGGAAGAAGACAGGGATGTGTACTATCCTCAACCCTTTTTATGTTCATTCTCGACGCTGTCATTAGGAGGACATTAGGTCATGGACGATCTCCAGATTGGTGAGGAAACTATTAAAAGAGTTAAAGTCTTTCCTTACTTTGGCAGTCTAGTCTCAGGGATAGGAGGAAATGACTAAGACGTCAGAGAACGCATTGGAAAAGACAACATTGGGTTCACCCAGCTCTAAACTCTAAGGAGAAACCGGAATGTGTCAGTGAACATGAAATCAAGGCTGTACACAACCAATATAAAGTCTGTGATGCTATTCAGATCAGAAACTTGTAGGGTATCCATGAGTGTCACCAGGAGGCTACAAGTAGTTGCTAATTACTGTCTCAAATGAAGAGCTTTGGTGCAGAGCCAGGCAGAGGCCAATTGAGCTAGACATAAGAGGACAAAGTGCAACTAGACTGGCCCATTAAAAAAGGAGTTTATTTCAAATATGCTGTGAACTTGATCACTGTTTTAAAGCCTTTTTTTTTTTTTTTTTTTTTTTTTTTTTTTGCTCCTTTGCTTTATTTCTTCTAAATCTTTAATCCTTCATCAAATAAGGAGTACTTTTTAATAATAATCTGGCACTACCAAAATTAGCAAACCATCACCAAATATTTTTAACAAAGAAATTAAGGTAACATAAGGTAAGGATTTCTCTCCAATAAATTAGGTTATTGCTAAATCAAAACTTTTCACCATCCTAATTCAATTATTAGTTAAAAATAATAAAATCTGGTATCTTAATCCATTAACCCAACAGAATCCTCATACTGCAAGTATATTTTTAAAAGCTGTAATAATAAATTAATGGTAGCATAAATGAAAGCACAGAGGTAAAAACTGAAAATATTGGGTTGTTAAATAAGTTTGTAGTGTTTCTTACTGACAATTTCAATAAAAACTTCAGATTATTGTAAATATTTTTCATCAATTATATTATTTGGATATTTAATCAAAAATTAAATATTTTTGATCAACTATACTTAATTTTTGTTTATCAATAGTTGAAGGAAGACCCGAGCACTTTGCGTGAGTCAAAATTTCCAGTTCTGAACCGAGCAAACCAATTACAGACAGTATTTTATTCCTGGGCATCATCACCATACACTTTGTTAATTTATTTTTTTATTTTATTTTTTTCTCATCATTGTCGTAATTGTTCTTTTGTTTGAATATTTGTTCAATAAATATTAGGCCATTTTACAAAAGAAATTCTTGGATATATTTTTTTTTAAAAACAATTTATTTAATCCAGTCATCGTGACGTTTCAGCCTCTAGGGCCATTATCAAGCTTCATGCATATCCATCTTAATTAAGAGTCGCGCACGAGAACACCTAAAAGGCGGCCGAAAACTGTTAAGTTTTTTTGAAAAATGATATTTTAAAAAAATTATGACGACGCTGCTGAAAAGCGGTGAAATGAAAAGATAGTTAAGATGGATATGCATGAAGGTTGATAATGGCCCTAGAGGCTGAAACGTCGCGATGACTGGATTAAATAAATTGTTTAAAAAAAATATATCCAAGAATTTCTTTTGTAAAATGGCCTAATATTTATTGAACAAATTTGTTAATTTATTTATCGTCACTTTATGCTACTGTGGCTATCGGACGATGCTACAGAGGGAATCCTAAATTTTGCTTATCCTCTCCAAAGGACAGCATAACTAAGGACCACCTGCGGGTTTGAACCCGTGATCTTAGGCAGGACCTTTGATCAGCTACAGGTTATCTCATTTTTAATTTTGTTAACTCTCTGTGCAGCGGATTTTCTTTTTCGGAAATAAAAAATCATTAAATGATGAAAATGAATTTTTTATCTTCCATTTTGAGCAAGAAAAATACCACTTAAAGATAAGGTATCTCAGTTGAAAGAGATGCAGTATATGCAGTTGAAAGCACCTTAACTAATCCTTTTTACTTTCACTTACTATATATAGTAAGGGGAAGTATTGCAATCGTGAAAATTTTCGAATTCCAGTTTTCAACGGAAATACACGTTTTAGGGTCCCCTGAGTCCAAATAACCAAGTCCTGCAAAAAGGTCTGTGTGTGTGTGTGTGTGTGTTTTTTTTTTTTTTTTTTTTTTTTTTTTTTTTTTTCGGGTAGGGGAAAAATCTTTCATCAGACGAAGTGCAACTGTCAGGCTACACAACAGTGTGAGATTCCTACTCACTAAAAAAACCACCTCCCAATTCGTCTTTACCACCCCACGGAACCGCTGTCAAGCATTACTTCATGGGGGGGCAGAAGGGCTAAATGCCAGCTACTTTACTGGACATCTGATTTAGGCTAGGCCGATGCACCGCCTCTCCTTTCTTGCTCCTGTACTCTGAGTTTTCTGCAGATTTGTGCTGCATAATCAGCTGCAGCGCTCCAACTCTCCTGACTAGCCATCATCAAGGAGACTAAATTTTCGGGTGATGCTTTTGTACTAAATTTAACGTCTATCTCCGATCTTTCTCGAACGAATCCCGAACAAGAGAAGAATGCATGTTCCACTGTTTCTTCTATGGGATCACAAAATGGGCACAATGAACTTTCCTCTATTTTGAAACGGGCTAAGTACGCTCTGAAGCAACCATGCCCAGTAAGCAGCTGAGTGAGATAGTAATCTACATCTCCATGTTTCCGGGATAACCATGTCGATATGTCGGGAATTAGGCGGTAGGTCCATCTTCCACAAGATGAAGCGTTCCAGCGTCTCTGCCATATATCAAGTGTATGAACTCTCTCTTGTTTTGCTAAAGAAGCCCAGTGAGCATCCTTCTCTTCTTGTTTTCTTCGGTAGATCCTTCTACGTTCATCTGCCAAAAGATCAATCGGAGGCATGTCTGCGATGACGCATACAGCGTCGTAGGACACAGTGCGAAAAGCTCGAGCGACACGCAGGGCACTTCTCCGATGCACACTAATAACTTTCCGGACATATGATTGCACTTGACAGGATTCTGCCCAGATCGGTGCTGCGTACAGAAGCGTGGAACTGGCTACATTGGCCAGAAGCTTCCTCTGGTTTCCCCTTGGTCCACCAATATTTGGCATGATTCTGGCCAATTCATTTACCACATTCGCTGCTCTATTACTAACTTTAAGCAGGTGTTCATCAAATCGAATTCTAGCGTCAATATGCACTCCGAGATATCTAATTGATGGCTTGGATAGGATATCGAACTCCCCGACGGTGAAACTGACTGTCTCCTTCACTTTCCTACTGGTTATCAATACTGCCTCAGTTTTATGATCAGCAAGCTGAAGGCCTGCCGCTGAGAGCCATTGACGAATCATAAAGATAGCCTTGTTCCCATTATAAGATATCTCCTCCAAGAGTTTCCCCCGAACTATGATTGCCAGATCGTCAGCAAAACCAAGCGTAGTAGTTTCTTCTGGCAGGGGTAACCTGAGCACACCGTCATACATTATATTCCACAGAAGTGGTCCTAGAACCGAACCCTGAGGAACGCCACCTGTGACTTTGTAGCTTTTTAATCCTGCTTTCGTATCATACCTTAAAATTCTGTCGGTAAAATAACTCTCAATAATCTTCATGAGGTAATATGGGACTTGCATATTTTTCAATCCGTTTAAGATACAATCCCACCGAGCTGAATTAAAGGCATTTTTAACGTCTAATGTTATAATGGCGCAGTACTTCTTACTACCTCTTCTCCATCTCTTTCCCGCAGTGGCTTCCTGAGCAGTTTTGATAGCAAAACCGATGGCATCTATTGTCGATCTGCCCTTCCGAAAACCATACTGGTCATCAGATAATCCTCTGACTCCTTCACTAAAGTCAATTAACCTGCCATAAATGATCCTCTCCAGTACCTTGCCAGCAGTGTCCAGGAGACATATTGGTCGATAAGAAGCAGGATCTTCCGGAGATCCCTTTCCTTTTGGCAGGAGCACAAGACGTTGCTTCTTCCACTGTGTTGGAAAGATACCTTCACTGAGACAGGCATTGTACACATCTAAGAAGATTTGTCGCCTTGACATGATAGCCATTTTCAAGGCAATATTGGGGATATTATCCGGGCCCGGAGCTTTGGAATCCGCAATTTTCCTGCATGCTAAGTCTAGCTCTTCCATCGTGATTTCCGGCACTGGTTCTAGATCCGGCATTGCTATAATACCAATGGGTACTTCTGAACGTCTTGGAAATAGCACTGCCACTATTTTTCCTAGCAATTCTGGACAGCTCGGAGGCGGCAATTTCGAACTTTTCAGTTTGGCCATAACCACTTTGTATGGCCTTCCCCACGTGTCTTCCTCTACCTCATCACACAGCCTCTTCCAGCAGTTACGCTTACTTTCTTTTATTGCCTTAACTAAGTCCCTCTTAGCTTGCTTATGTTCCTGATTCCGTGCCTCATATTGTAAGCAACCTCTCGCTCGCTGGGCTAATCTTCTGGTACGAAAACAGACTCGCCGGAGAACAGCAATCTGATCGGTCCACCAATATACTGTCATGTGTCGTTTTCTCCTGGAAGATCTGGCCATTGATGCATCACAAGCATCAGTAATAAACTTCATCAACCGTGTTACACTTTCTTCTACTGTTTCTGGTAATTCGATTCTTTCTTTCATCATGATGTCAAAGGAATCTTTGTCGAAGGATCGATGGTTCCAACCTACTGCTGGCAGCGTTTTTATTTTTTTCAGTTTTCCATCTGGAACACTGACTTGAAAGCAGATGGCCTGATGGTCACTATGGGTATAATGATCACTAACGTGCCAACAGCATCTTTACAGGCAAGGTTAGCATTTACAGAAGTCAAATCATTATCGAGGAAGTACCATTCTAGAGAACGTCGGAGTTAGACCGTATTTAGGAGAACACATCAGATAGCAAACGTTCGAGAAGACATTCGCTTCCTTTTGTATATTTGTACCCATGCAGTAGCCATGCGTTGAAATCCAGCGATTTGGTTGTGAGTGTTGTGGTGTGTGTGTGTGTGTGTGTGTGTGTGTTGTGTGTGTGTGTGTGTGTGTGTGTGTGTGTGTGTGTGTGTGTGTGTGTGTGTGTGTGTGTGTGTGTGGGTGTGTGTGTGTGTGTGTGTGTGTGTGTGTGTGTGTGTGTGTGTGTGTGTGTGTGTGTGTGTGGTGTGTGTGTTGTGTGTGTGTGTGTGTGGTGTGTGTGTGTGTGTGTGTGTGTGTGTGTGTGTGTGTGGTGTGTGTGTGTGTGTGTGTGTGTGTGTGTGTGTGTGTGTGTGTGTGTGTGTGTGTGTGTGTGTGTGTGTGTGTGTGTGTGTGTGTGTGTGTGTGTGTGTGTGTGTGTGTGTGTGTGTGTGTGTGTGTGTGTGTGTGTTGTGTGTGTGTGTGTGTGTGTGTGTGTGTGTGTGGGGTGTGTGTGTGTGTGTGGTGTGTGTTGTGTGTGTGTGTGTGTGTGTGTGTGTGTGTGTGTGTGTGTGTGTGTGTGTGTGTGTGTGTGTGTGTGTGTGTGTTGTGTGTGTGTGTGTGTGTGTGTGTGTGTGTGTGTGTGTGTGTGTGTGTGTGTGTGTGTGTGTGTGTGGTGTGTGTGGTGTGTGTGTGTGTGTGTGTGTGTGTGTGTGTGTGTGTGTGTGTGTGTGTGTGTGTGTGTGTGTGTGTGTGTGTGTGTGTGTGTGTGTGTGTGTGGTGTGTGTGTGTGTGTGTGTGTGTGTGTTGTGTGTGTGTGTGTGTGTGTGTGTGTGTGTGTGTGTGTGTGTGTGTGTGTGTGTGTGTGTGTGTGTGTGTGTGTGTGTGTGTGTGTGTTGTGTGTGTGTGTGTGTGTGTGTGTGTGTGTGTGTGTGGTGTGTGTGTGGGTGTGTGTGTGTGTGTGTGTGTGTGTGTGTGTGTGTGTGTGGTGTGTGTGTGTGTGTGTGTGTGTGTGTGTGTGTGTGTGTGGGGTGTGTGTGTGTGTGTGTGTGTGTGTGTGTGTGTGTGTGTGTGTGTGTGTGTGTGTGTGTGTGTGTGTGTGTGTGTGTGTGTGTGTGTGTGTGTGTGTGTGTGTGTGTGTGTGTGTGGTGTGTGTGTGTGTGTGTGTGTGTGTGTGTGTGTGTGTGTGTGTGTGTGTGTGTGTGTGTGTGTGTGTGTGTGTGTGTGTGTGTGTGTGTGTGTGTGTGTGTGTGTGTGTGTGTTGTGTGTGTGTGTGTGTGTGTGTGTGTGTGTGTGTGTGTGTGTGGTGTGTGTGTGTGTGTGTGTGGTAACTCCTGGGCGGAAAAGGTAAATCCTAAGAAACTGAAATTTCATATTTAAGACAACTATACGCCCGAGACGTGACAAAACTTTTTTCATCAAAATGAGCTTACCAGAAGAGGCACTTTAAACTATGCATTTTGCACCTTTTTTCGATTTTCTCGAAAACGGTTCTGACGATTTTGATTAAACACGCTATATTGATGTAAAATTTAGTGGGCTTTGATATCATTTAGGTTTCATTAGGATTAAAATGGTCTGACAGGACTTAAATGCCGATATTTTAAATTTTCTTCCTCTAAAGTACCTTTAATTTTGTCGATTCTATAAAAATAACTATATTATCTTGTTACCACTGATGAAAAACAGGTAAATATATAAATTGAATGAATTCGATACCCAACTAAGGGAGAAAACAGAAAAAATATTTTTTTAATGCAATTTTTCGTTTTTGAACATAAGAACAGTAATATACATGTATGATATACCGTTGGAAAGATTGAGATTTTAGAAAAAATATTATCTCATGCACGAGCTTTTAAAAGTTAACAGAGAGTGATGAAAAGTCGATAAAACTAAGAGATCATTTTTTATTAGATAATAATATAATAGATTTTTTTAATAAAACACATGTTTCTATACAAATTCCATTTAATTAATTCTTTAATGGTGTCAATCATTTTTATCTTTAACTATATTTGAAAATATTTTAATTGATTCTAAAAACGGAGATAAGTGAAAGTCGTGTGTTGCCCGCACCAGATTTTTTAGAATAAGAGAACATTATTGACCAAATACACATGATTTTATAAACATAGAGAGGATTAAATTGAAATATTAAAAAACACTATGAACTTATTTTACAACCCAATATTTAGCCATTAAAATATGTTAGCTGAAGAATGTAAAACGTTGATTTGAAGTAGCATGCAAGATATTTCAGAGGATAAATTTATAACATTCATAGCACTAGTTAAACATTGAATGATTAATTTGTAATTACTTCATCTAAAAATTAAAATAACTAAATATGTTGTTTTGTTAAGCTTTATAAATGAATACACATTTGAAGAAAGATACTACTGATAACTACTTAAAACATTTCAACAATGATATCACAAAAAGAATCCATCAACAATAAGCAGCATCTATAAAAGAAAAAAAAAATGTTTAAACTTAAAAAAAAAAAGATGAATTCTTTTTTTTTTCATAAACTAATTTTTAATATCAAGTGATTAACTTAAGACTAATAGGAATACTGTTATAAAGCTAACTCTAAATAAGAGTTTTTATTTATACATCAATTGACAGGCGTCAAAATTAAAACTGCCACATGAGAAATGCAGTTTTTAAAATGGTAAAAATTATTAATATTTAATTATTTGTTATTTTGGTCTAATGAAGAAATCTGAGAATGTTCAGTAAATTTTAAAGAACTCAAATGCCTGCAGAAGAAGTCATCTTTTGACAAGAACATAGGCAAAGTTTCTAAAGCTCAAAGGCATTAGAATTGAGTAGAAGTGGCATTTATAAATCAAACAAAAGTTATATTATTTTATCAATAAAAGTTAATTTTTTCAATAGAAAACATTACAAACTGTAATTTTTCAGTGGAACCCTGTACTTAATCTGGATTTTCTACAACATTGTAATACTTTTCCAATAAAATAACTAGAGAGAAATAAAACTGATACAAAAGAGGTATAATATTAAAGCTAGTTCAAAATATCTGTAAAAATAACTGACTCTAAGACCAATAAGTAACTTAAGTAAAAGACAATAGGTGTAATTATAAAGAAGTATAACAGGATGGTTTTAAAATAATAATTAAGGAGCACAAGGTATATGAGTGTTGAACATACATAAAAATAGATATCAGGAGGTTTGAATGAAATAAAACCACTATCTACTTAGAACATAAATACAGACAGATCCCGACTTAACAAAACAGTCCATTAAACAAGTATTTATTTAAGATGTAAAGATTGTTTTCCAATGTTACCAATAAAGGAAAAAACAATAATTTAAAATTAGCTATTAATCAATTCTTTTGATTTTTTTTTTTTATTGAGTTGATTAAAACAATCACATTATTGCCAACTTGTCTGATTGCTTTCCGACTAAATAAAAATCATAATTGGGAAATTTGGAAAAACAAAAGTTTATTATAAGAGGGATTTATATGTTTACTACTAATTGGATGATCTAAACATCCTCGCGAGTATTATGACATTGAGAGGGGAGGGGAGAGAATTAATACCCAAAATTACTATGATCTAGTAAAAAGGGACTGACACATTTCGAAAGCTGTCTGTAATAATAATGGAAATGCATTGATGAGGCTGATGATAGCGAGTACTAAAGTAAAACTAGTCTAGAATAAGCCAGCCCTTCATCTTTTAACTTGCCTTCGGAGTCAAGGATCGACAAGGCCTGTAACAAAATAGATGAAGCTATCACAAGCAGAAACCGCAAGTTGTACCACGGTGGTCATGATCTTGATTTGGAGGTGGCGAACCTAATAGAAATATTTTAAATGAATTATGAAAATAAAGCAATTAGCTTCAACTAACTGAAAAAACAAATATATTAAACCAGTATCTCTTCGGCTTAATCCCGCATTATCATTAGACTGCCCTTACTATCGACATATTAGAGATCTCTATTGTCATTCTTGGTAACTAAAGTGGTTAGTATTCAATTGAAAAATTTATATTCCTTCGGAATATTGTAATCATTACTATGATAATACCACAGCTGTTTATTTCCACTCATTAAGATGATGCACCCCTAATGCATCACTCTCAGTCAGGACCTTATCATAATTAAAAATACTTATGCATTAATTATATCACAGCTTTTGATTTCAGCACACCACACTTGCTTTTGCTTAAAAAATTTCTAAAGATTTTATAAGTAGAGGTCGGAGCCTTACCATAGTTTAAATTAATAATATTTTACTGTCATTAAATGAAACAACTAAATAGTTTCAACTATTTAGTTGTTTCATTTAATGACCGCCACCAGGACTAATTCCTTCCAGTAATTCTCAACGGTCAACTAATTACATCCACAATAATAATATTTTAATTTGATCAATTTTCAGCCTTACTAGGTATCTTTATGCATATTGCCATATTTCTCATGATATATCAAATTAAAAAAAATAAAATAAAAATAATATAATTGGAAGCTGTAAAACATTTTAATAATAAAAATAGGACAAGAGATAAAAAACTGGGTTATAGGAATAGCAACATAGTATAAATGGCACAAGAAATCACAAGATGCAGTCTACTGATAATGCAGTGTTTGGCCGAAGTGATACCATCAAGCCTATGGTAACACTGGAATGGATATTAAATTGTAGTGGGAAATTTTGAAAATAATATTAGTTTGAATTTAAACGCTCCTTTTTAATTAAAATACTTCATAATTTTAAATCAGAATATTTTAGATGCTAATAATTAAAAAAATCTTTCACTTAAGGAGAGATAGTATTGCATAATAATTTAAAAGAAAAAAGGGGCATATGAAGTTAGTTTTTGAAAATTCTATATATTATACCATGGCAACTACAGGGTTTTAGCAAGAGAAGAAAATAGCTACATACCTTAACAGAGAATTTAGACCTCCTAAAGAAATGATTCAAATTTTTAAATATATTTTAGACACTTTGACAAATCGGTTAATTAATTAATAAAATGCACCTAAAGTTGATGAAATAAAACTAATAAGATTGATAAATCAATGAAGGATCTACATGATGTCAACATATAACTCACAAGGGTTGCCCATAGCTATCCTGAATGACTGGCGAGACGCTGACAAATCCCCATCCTGCGGTGGAGTTGCTGTGGCGGCAGAAGATCCGCTCGACCTGGAGTTGGATCTTACTCCCTTTCACTACCTCCTCCATTCTTCTTCATCCGTGATTCTTCACTACCGTTACTGCTACCTCCTGTTTAGATAATTAAAACATGTTAACAATGGACTAGTTGCTTAAATGAAACAGAAGAAATTAGACAATATATTCCATGTTGTATAATAATAGTATGCCAGAATAAATTCTGAGAGATATCGACAAGAAGAGTCCAATTTCAAGTTTAAGGCCAGGCTCAACGGAATTTCCTGGGGTTACCGTTAGCATGGTGGTTATAACAGCCTCCTATGCCAAAGGTCCCGGGTTCAAACCAACTGCCTTCTATGCCCAAGATCGTGGGTTTAAACCTGTTAGGTGGCCCCAGGGTTTTTTAATAGGAGTAAAAAATCCTTAGTTATGCTGTCCTTCAGAGGGGACATTAAAAGGTGGTCCCAAGCCTGTGTGGTGTCAGGTACTCGTTAAAGATTCCTAACCTAATAAAACCTGGATAGGCAAAATTTAGGACTCCCACTGTAGCATCGTCTGATTAGCCACAGCAGCATAAAGGGACATTAAATAAATAAACAACGGGATTTCCAGAAAGTCCAAGAATGATTGCGGAATTCCCAAATAAATTAAAAGTGATATTAAGAGAGAAAACTTCAGAGAATGGACATAGACACCTTGCATATATGTGGCATACTAGCATATATGGGGTTACATCAGAAGCTTCAGAGATACAGGGGGCTGATTTGTCAAAAAAACAGAACTTCACTTTCCTGAAAATAAATGCCTAAGGAAAAAGAAGTATTTTTTAGTAATCATCTGAGAATCAAAATCAACACAGCACGAGAATGAAAGGTTAATTATGTTAACCGTACCACCATAACCGACAGAGAAAATATATAACTTGAGTATACAGAAGAGTTTTGAGTTGGGCTCATAGCCTGAACTAACGGAGAAGACAGCATGGCTGAGCTCCTGGCCAGGAAATCCTGTCATGCTAATAGGCAAGAGGAAGAGAAATATGAAAAATCAATAGCTTTATTTTAAGAAGTGAATTGTTATGGGATAAATAGTAACAATACTTAAACTTAATTTTATTAATTTCAATCTGCAAGATATAAGTCATTAATATTACAAAACATAGAATCAAGAGGACAAAACTAAGGGGAGGCTGTGGCTGAAGGCTGACATACGTAATGTGTAAGTAGTTCACTTAAAATGTATCTAAATATTTATTAGAAATAGACTAAATCCAGTGGCATTTTACTGGGTTCTGTTGAAGGAGTCATTTTTTAAATCAGTCGCTAGAGAAAAATATTGTTTATCTAAAATGGATGGAATGTCTAAGCCATAGCGCAACATACCATTTAAGATTTAGAATCAAGTTTAGATAACTTCATATAGTACTTTTGAATAAACAAATTATTTCATAGATTTTAAAAAATGTGAGCAAAATCCCTACACATAGAATCATAGTTTTAGCATGAATTAGTGAGTCAGTAAGTTATAAATATAAACAATAGTTGAGCTTCAAACTCATGTTGGGCTGAAAATTATCATTAGCAGAATATAACTTATTTATGAAGACAATACCTGAAGCACTATGGACACTCTCCTCCCTGGGAGGTGGTGGTGGTGGAACATATCCATAGAGGGAAGCATCATTGGTGTACGCCTGATGGTAGGAGAGAGGCCCATATGGAAGGTAAGTGGTTGCGTACGGATGAGGCCACGACGGAGGTTGCAATGGTGGTGGTAGAGGTCCTACGGTGTCTACTTCTCCTATAACACCTCCGTCGTCCAGCTTAAGATTTCCCAACTCTGTAAAACAACCCCAATAAATATTTTATTTATATTTACAGCTCACTCAAATAAATAATAGAAAAAGAAAATAAAAATCTCACAAACCTGGCTGAGGTATACTTACGACTTTTTCCTTCATAAACTGTCTCTTAATAATTTAAATTCATTATAAACAAATATTATTATTTTGAATTCTTTGATAATACGAAGAAAAAAGGAGTAGGGAAACAGCTCAAAAGTGATTATGATGGGAATTAAATCAAATGGAAATTAACTGGATTAACATTTTTATAGATATACCAAGGGGTAGAAGTATGAAACCGGAATTTCCCTGTAGATGGTGCTCGCTATCAGTTTAAAGACCGTAAGACTGCTTCTCCCTCTAACAGCTGACGAAGTTTGTCAACACACAAAAACCTAAGTTTTAAACACCAGTATATTTTTTCATATCCTCAGACATGTCAAGTTTTGTGCCTACGAACTATGATTTTCGGGCAGCATTGGTTTTCTGCTATAATTTAAAGAAAACTGATGCAGAATCGCATAGAATGTTTGTCGAAGTATACAATGAACATGCTCTTGGCAAAACTCAATGCTTTGAGTGGTTTAAATGCGGCATGCGGCTTTTTCTTCAGACTTTTTTAAAGGGAGTAAAAAATCCTTAGTTATTCCGTCCTTCTGAGTGAACGTAAAAAGGTGGTCCTGAGCCTGTGGGATGTCAGGAACTCGTTAAAGATCCCTAACATAATTAAATCTGAATAGGCTCGGACCCACTGTAGCATTGTCAGATTACTGACAGTAGCAAAGCCACGATTGTCTAACAAATAAAATAAACATTGATGTTTATAATGAAAAATACATGACATGAGATGGATAACACTATCTCCTGAAACTATAATTTAATTATATTATATATAATTCTAAAGTATTTTTTTATATTAGTCAAAATTATTAACATTATAACCTCTATAGGTCAATATCTCAATAATAAAATTGAAAACGTTCTAAGAAACAAAAACATTTACAACTCAAATGTGGATTGTTGATAATAATGGCAGTTTTAAAAAAGTAAAAATTCAATCCTAAGGTTAGCATAACATGCAGTTATTATATTTTCATTCTTCATAAAACATCATGATACTGTAGTATAATACTTGTTTATTCGATGTTAAGGGCATTAAACTGCTGGGCTATCAATGCATGTTGTTTAGGAGAAGTTTAAATCTAAAATAAGATAACAATTTATCTGAGGTTAAAAGGGGATGGAGGAGCAATAAGATGTAACCAAAGGCGCGGAGGCCCGTCGGATATCAGAAGTTGCGTAAGCCCGCGATATAAATAAGTTATTGTTCATTATTTAGGATTATGATGGATGAATTGACTATAAGGATGTGGATAAAAATCATGTAGTCTGTCTAAGCACAATATTTAAATGAGTGCATAGTGCTTTAATGAATTGTTAGACCCTTCATTAGTTAAATTTTGTCATAAAATAATTTATGGTTCTTATTGAATTACATACTGAAAAATCTGGTGCGCAACACACGACTTTCATTTACCCATCCGTGTTAAAATCAATTTAAGAATTTTTAAATGCCGTTAGAGATTAAATTAGTTTAAAGAATTAATTAAATTGATTTTTGATAGAAACATGTGTTTTATTAAATAATCTATTATGTTATTATCTAAAACAATCAGTTAATTTCATCCGCTTTTCATCACTCTCCATTAAATTTTACAACTTTGTGCATAAAATAATATTTTTTCTAAAATTTTTAGCATTCCAATGGTATATTATACACATATAATACGGTACTTATCTTTAAAAAAACAAAAATTACATTAAAAAATACTTTTGCACTTTTCTCTTTCTCAGTTTACTATCAAATTCATTCAACTCATATATTTGGCAGTGTTTAATCAATGCTTACAACATGAAATGGTTAATTTTTTGGAATGTACAAAATTGAAGATACTTTAGAGGAGGAAAATTTAAAATATCGTCATTTTAAATTTTAGCCCTGTCAGACTATTTCAATCAGAATGAAACCTACTTCATATTAAAGCTCATTAAATTTTACATTGATATAGAAAGTTTAATCAAAATCGTCAGAGCCATTTTTGAGAAAATTGTAAAAAGATGCAAAATGCATGGTATAAAGTATATCTTCTGGTCAGCTGATTTTAATGAAAACATTTTTGTAACATCTCGGGCATATAGTTGCCTTAAATATAAAATTTTAGATTCACAGGACTTTTCATTTTCGCCCGGGAGTTACCACACACACAGACCTTTTTGCGGGACTTGGTTATTTAGACTCAGGGGACTCTAAAATGTGTATTTCCGTTGAAAAATGGAATTTGAAAATTTTCACGCTCGTAATACTTTCCCTTACTACATATTTCATATATAGGTAAGTGAATGTAAAAATCATTGTGGATATAATTAGTTGACCGTTGAGAATTACTCAAGGAATTAGTCCGGGTGGCGGTCATTAAATGAAACAACTGAATAGTTTCAACTATTTTATTGTTTGCCAACGTTTCGACCCCCATTGTGGGTCATCATCAGGGCGTCTGGTAGGTGAGTGGAAACTGACCTATCAGTTTCCACTCACCTACCAGATGATGACCCACAATGGGGGTCGAAACGTTGGCAAACAATAAAATAGTTGAAACTATTCAGTTGTTTCATTTAATGACCGCCACCCGGACTAATTCCTTGAGGAATGTAAAAATCATTCATTCACACTTACAATAGTATTGTGTATATGCCCGGCTACTAATATGTTTATTAACAGTGGTACATCTTGTTTCAGTTAACTTATGAACGGTCTAACAATTTATTAAACGCTTATGTTAAATTATATACAGGAATATCTGGCCAATTAGCAGTCAATAATAAAAGAGAAGATTATACCTGAAGAAAGCAGGTCACCGAAAACATAATAGCACTGCTCAGAGAAGGTGATTTTGTTCACCGTGTGCCTAATGTACCCGGCTTTCAACATCTGAGAAGCATATTTCCTGGCATCCCTCTTGTCCGTAAAACCTTCAACATGTGTCTCCAACCACTCTACTACATCAGCACCTGTAATATAACAAAAATGCAGCAAATTATTACGCAATGGTTGTTTCATTTCCAAATAACTATATTAGGCTATAACTGTTTAAATAGCTGTTAAAGGTAATTAACTAATATGAAAAGCAATAAATAATTTAAAGGAAAATGGTCTATAACCACTGCTAATTTCAAAATGATATATCTCTGCTATTTTAAAACCGAGTTTCAATGATTCTTTTTTAATTTTGAAGAAAATAAATAAACAAGCATATGTATAGAAAAAAATTCTATTTTTCCTTTTTTCCTTCTTTTTTTTATTTGTCAGGGTGCTCTGGTCCTTAAAACTCGACACAATTTTTTCTCTATCTTAAAAAATAACTGAGTTATAGACGTCTTTAAGGATAAAATTTCAATTTTTTTATTTTATTTTATTTTTTTAATAATTATTCGCAGTTTCTTGGGGAAAAACTCTAATAAATTTGTTTTTCTTCAAAAATAACTAAGTTATCGATTTTAATCATATTCAATAGGGCCATGACTTTATTATTCTACAAATATCAACATCTAGGTGTTACAATCATCGTTACATGCCCTAATATTTTTGTGCTGAGTTTCAAAAAAATAGGTCCAGTAGTTTCGAAAAAAGGCCCTGATGACTGACAAATGGATTTTTTCATTAAAAAGTAATATATTGTTTAAAGGAAACTTGTTAATAATGTTTTAATATATTCCAATAATTATATTATCATATTATATTTCATCATATAATAAAGCAGTGTAACCAAGTGCAAGTATAGGATCTTATAAAAATTCAAAAGTTATCTCTATCTTCAAAAATAACTGAGTTAAGCTCCTGCTATATCTACCACCTAAGTATAATTTTTTATTTATTATCATTAGTCCTGATTCCAAAACACTTAAAATTGTTTTCTCTATCTTCGAAACTAACCAATATATTAAAGTAAAATATTCTTAACTGGCCTTCATTTTGATGTTAACATGCAGGTATTAGGATCATTGTCAAGTGTCTAAATAATACCTAGGAAAAAATTGAATGAACAACACAATTATACTTATAAAATAAAAATTATACAAACCAATAAATGCATTAGGTATTGTTATTTTTAGCCACAGCCTATCTCTAATTTCCAGCCCAGAATCTGGACGAGCCATAGCCCTAACGATGGTCAACATATCAGTATTGGTGGTGAGATGAAGATCATCAATCGCCCGGTCGAGGTCAGGTATAGAGGAGGTGATGGAAGAACTGTTAGAGTCTAATGTTGAAATTGATGGGGGCCTCAGTGGATAAGTTTCGCCTACAAAAGAAATTAAGAAAATTAGAATAAGTTACAAAAAACAATTTAAAAATATGGAAAATTGTGTAATTTATGTAAATTTCCTTCATTTAATAACATGGGAGGGAGTAATAGAGGAAAATTTTACCAACATAAAAAATAATGAATCCTAGAAACTTATCCTCAATTCTCAATGTCAAACAGAAAAAAATGGTGAATAACATAACTTTTGAATCACATCTTTTCAAAAAAAAAAAAAAATTATATTTAAAAAATTCATTTTTATCAATACTGATTAACTTTTTAAAATATTATGAACTTGTTAATCTCACACCATTTTAATTGGAAAGAGGTGTGAAACAAGGAGATAGCCTCAGTCCATTATTGTTCATTGTCTTTATGGACGAAATCCACAAAGTATGAAGGACTTCTTGGAGTGTTGTCGGTATGTGGAACTTGAGGATGGTGCAAGTATAGGCGTTATTATATGCAGATGATATCGTGCTGGTGAGAGACTCTGAAGAAAAAATATAACAAGCCACAATGGAATGGCAAGAAGAATTCACTCTTAAAGGAATTTATTTAAACTCACTAGTATTTACAGCTGCAAGAGCAAGGTTAAGACTGTTGGCAGAAATTAAAGATGTGGAAAATGTAAGAACTGAGTGCAATGAAGAAGTAATAGAAAAGATTCCTATATCTACCTTGGAATAATTATCAATAAATCTGGTAAAATAGATGGAAAAATGTCAAATAGGATTAATAAAGCAAATAATATTTACTACCAGATATGAAATACTATTGTGGGAAAGAGGGAGGTAAATAAGGATATCAAACTCCACATCTTTAAAGCGATATATCTTCCAACATAATTACATGGCAGTGAAAGTTAGGTTACTCAAGACTAACACCTGAGCAGGATTATGGCTGCTGAAATGATATTTCTGCAAAGAATATCGGGCAAAACTAGGAGAGACAAGAACTTCAGATTCTCTCAGTGAAGTCAATAATTGAACACCGACAACTTCGATGAAAGAGGGCCAAGAAGATGTATGGAGGCGAGGCCAACTGGTAGAAGACCACGAGGCAGACCTAGGAGGACTTAATTGGAGTATATCCAATGGCTAGGGTCAGGAAAGAGGAAAAACATTAGCTCATATAAAGGTGCTTGCTAGGGACCTAGACGTGTGGACTATGGGATTACAGGCTTCTCCATGCTGAAAGACACACAGAGGAAGAGAAAGAAGAAGAGATAGTTAATAATATATAATTAATTATATACTAATTTTCCAGCATAAAATTTGTGCAAAAATAAAACCCTAAATCAAAAGGTTTTACTAATCATGAGAACCTGGAAGACAGCCTCAGAAGTTAGAAATAACTGGAGGAGACTACTGCAGGAGGGTTTAAATGGTTTTTAACTTTTGCTAACAGTATGTGAGATCTCATGCTGGAGCCAGAATAGTTTTATATACAAATTTTGCATGTGATGTTACACCACATGTTAACTTATTCTTTAGTTAAGAACAAATAAAACAATAATTAATTTTTCTATACCACAATTTATTTACTAACAAAAATTGTATACAAACATTAAACAATTGAACAGAAAGAATAAAAAATATCCTTATAATTACAAATTCACCATGAAAAACATACACTATTTAGCAATTAGCTTATTCAGGCTCAAGCCCGAGTAGTAAAGTAATAAAGTGTCTCAAAAATTATCACTTACTATTACCTCTGATGGCTGCCGTGTGCGCAACCCACGCTCCAGGGTCTATTGGCCTTACAGGTTCTGTCCTCGGAATAGTAAAGTATCCCTTAGGATTAGGATCCCAACACTTGGCCACAACTAATTTGATAGGCCTGTAAAACACAAATTTCATACAAAAAAATAGCCTTTACAATGCTTTAGATGCTATTTTATTTAATAAATACATTTATGAAAATTGAACTTATACACCTGTATCTGCATTAACATACCCTGGTTTCTGGACCACTTCACGCAGAACTTTCACAGCCTCATCATTGGACATGTCTTCAAAATTAATGTCATTAACTTGAAGAATCATATCACCAGGTTCTATCCTTCCATCCAAGGCAACAGCCCCGCTAAAGAAAAGGAAAGATTATTAATACAACATAGCACTTCAACTATTGGGTTATAGAGTTCAATAAGAAGAGATTGTTATATAAGATGAAAACTTTGAGGCAAATGCCACTAGGCAATCAAACACTTTATTCCTACCAGTCATTTGGTTAACCAGGAGATAATATCCACCAGTTAGACTATTGATTGGAGAGGGCATGTTGAGTATGAAGCCATGCTACATGCTGAGAGTTGAAATGAAAGGGAGTGCTTGTAAGTGTTCAGGAAAGTATCAGAAGAGGGAGAAGACATATTTAAAAAAAAAAAAAAAAAATTGGATAATAACATAAAAAAAAAAATACTTTTTAAAAAATCCTGTAATATTTAAAAAAAAAAGAGAATAAAACTAAATGATCAAGTTATATCAAAACAAACAATTTTAATATAGACATTGTGAAAAATCCATTTTAAGAACTTAAACATTACCTAATATATAAAATTCTCGTGTCACAATGTTAGTTACCATACTCCTCCGAAAGGGCTTGAACTATTTTAATGAAACTTTATATGCATATTCAGTAGGTCTGAGAATCGGCTACTATCTATTTTTCATACCCCTAAGTGATAAGAGTTGTCCATCTCTAACATAATTTTTTAATTTATTGGACAAATTTTTTTTCTACATAATGTTGCATTAAAATATACATACAGTCCTAAATTGTCACCCTTCTATCACCAACCCCTATTATTTAATAATAACCCTGGAGTGGGTAAATCAGTTTGTGTTGGCTAAAGATGGGTTAACAAAAATATTGTTCACAATATAGCTTTAAGAGATTGATATTATTTTTTAGTGTTTCTGTTGTAATTAATTAATGATATATATAATTTTAAGGAATAAATTATAATCAATTTAAAAAATTAATGCTTGGTGTTTTGTTATTTTTATATTCTTTCATCGTTCACAGCACTCCATGCCTCTTTCACTCATATACCATATCCTTACACACTTACAGTAAGTTTTTTTTTTTCTACACTAGAAATTTCCTAGCAATAATTTATATGCCGAAACAACGTTTGCTAGGTCAGATAGTTTATAATAAAATTTAAAAAAAAAAAAAAAATAAATGATAAAGTTTTAAAGACACTAAGGTTATAATAATAATATGTTGAAAGTCTGTAAGAGAGCAAGATAGCTATCACTAACATCACATCAAACTTTCTCACATTTTCATATTTACTTTCCCCCTACTCTCCCCGAGCCTTTAGATACAAGTTGAGGTAAAAGTTTCAGGATTTTAAATAGAAAATGAAAATGGAGTTCAAGGTTTATTCAAATGATGAAAGCCGGATACTCTAGTATATACATTACAGGAATGTTTCCAGTTATTATCATACTATCAGAGGCCATGGATGTCAGAAGTGTCAAAAACTCCATCACCCCCTGGCTAGAATTGGTTGGTAGTCTTTAGGATGACCTGTGTTTTCTGCCTTAATTGTAGACAGTAAGCATCACACTTGTTACTGTCAGTAAAAAAAATAAAAATAATAATAATAAAATAAAATAACATTACTTTTACATTTTGTTATTATTTTTAGATAGGACTCGTCAGCCATTTAGAAAGACATGCTTATCAATCTAGGTTAAATTAATAAGGTCTAGATAACTATAATCCTGATTATATATCAATCTATATAATATCTTTAGGAAAAAAAGATACAATTAATGTATTGGGATGCCAAAATAATGTAAGTGTAGTAAAATGTTTTGATTATTAGAAATACAATTGAATATTATTGAAATATGTTGTTCCTCTTAAACTGACCTATTTCCAAGAAAAAAATTATTTTAATTCAATTAAAATGAGTTATTTATCAACGATCTACAGAGTAATACATAAGTATGACATTTAATACCTATGTGATATAATTTTTTTTTTCCGTGGCGCAACAGGCCGTGTAAGCCCTAGGCCTCGCGGTGTAATCTCCGTGGGAGGTTACACCCACGTTTCTTGATGCATTTTCTAGTGTAGGGTCATCACTCCCTACGCCTAATTTTGTGAATGGACACCATTTGGCTGACAGGTCTCACATACCCGGGGGAGAGTCTGTGAGTGAATTCCCATTTAATTACATTCTTATAAAAGCCCCGTTGGGACTGGGATTCGAACTCACAACTTTGGCATGAGAAACTAGCGCGCTAGCCACTCAGCCACAGGCTCTCCTTAATATGTGATATAATACCCAGTGGAATTTATTCAAGAGCACAATACAACTTGTGTCACAGGACTTCATTCAGTATAGGCTTTAGAACAAGTAAGACTATATATAATACAAGCAATAAACTTATATATTGGGTTGTCTGAAAAACAATGGAGAATTTTAGGTATTTCTTTAAATATCCCTTTATATAATAAATTATTTATGTTTGCTTGATTATTCATTTGTATTGATGTCAACAATCATTAATCCTCTTCCAAAAGAAAATGTTTGTTTACCTCTGTAGCATTTTGGTGTTAAGAATTGAAATTGTCTTATGTTTATATCTCTCCATTTGTAATTTTATTTGTTTTCTTTTGTGATTTATTAAGTGCAAGCACGACATGCATTTGTTTTATTCTATTTGAATCAGCTGTTAAGTGACCAGGGGCAGAGTGCATGCTGGGATTGTAACAGAGAGAGTTAATAGAGTCATTCGCGAGTGTAGACGATGTTTAATTAAGTTGGTGGTCGCAGATGTGTCTTATTGTTCTCAAATCGCACTTCATCGAGGAAAATCAAATGTCATAGAAAATAGTAGAGAATTGTCGCATGGAGTAGGAGTCGCTAAAGGAAAGAAGGAACATCGCAGACGAGAGGGGGAAGGAAGTCATCATGGACAGAAAGACCCACCGCTTGCACGCTATAAACAGTATTTTGTTTTATTTTAATTAATATAAGATTGTTCATGTTCTCTCTTTTATTATTTCATTTATTTACCCTCAACAAAATTACACGGATCGGCAGAAAATTCGGCGACTCATAATAACGACCGGGTCGAGGCTGCGAACTAACGCGTTAGACGCCCCTCTTCCCAACTGAAAATAAAACAATAACTAAGACGTCAAGGCACGACCTTAGTATAATTTTATTTTACGAGTTATAACTCAGCTGGAACATGGCCCAAACAGTCAGGAACATCAACAAAGTGTGGGGCGAGGGCAGTATTAGTGAGCGTTTAAAAAAAAAAAAAGAAGGGAGACTTCAGCCTGGAAAACAAAGATTATGGAGGTACTTCTTCCCTTGCTGACGATGTTCTGCAAGCTTTGGTGAAAGAAAATAACAGGAAGACTGTTTGAGAAGTTGCAGGAAAACTCAATGTAAGGAAATTAAACATTGAAGAAGGTAATAGGAGAGGGGAAAAAACTCTAAACTTGGGTTCCTCATTCCTTAAATGACATGTTAACAAAATGACTATGTTGATTTTTTAAAAAGAATCTTTTTATGTCAACAATTTTAGCATCCATTTTTACAAGGATGTTATTTTTTTAGCTCGCCACCTGATAGTAATTTAAAAAAATATATGCTAATAAATATATTTTCTCGCAATAATATTAAATACATAAAGTATGTGACCAAGTAGCTAAAGCAATTTATAAATTCTCAATTCAATGTATTTCATTAAAATACGACACATTCATGGTTTCATCTCATAAAAGTTTAAAATTTAAACTATATTTAATTTTATTTACTATTTTATGTTTTATGTTAATAAGTATGTTCTTTTTGAAATACGATGGACGGTTGATTGGAATATTAAATTATTTGGATATTGTTCATCCAAAAATACTACATTAAAAAATGCGAGGGTGAAGTCAGGAAGGTGAAAATTTGAGGTTATAAGTATTTTTGGAGGATAAAAAAAAACAATTTCTTATGGAAAAAAAAGTTTTCTGGATAAGGAAACTCAAATCACATAGCGGTATGAAACATACTTTACGACCTGTTCTCATACATTCCAAATATACACAAATAATTTCATTAAAATCGGTCGAGCTGTTTCAGATGAGTATGACCACAAACACCATGACACGGAATTTTTATATATTACTTAATTGTTTCAGCTTGTTATCATTTAACTTAATTATATTTAAATAATTTGATAGTTAATAAAAATTACCCTTTCATAATAGAACCAACGTAGATCCCTCCATCACCTCCCTTGTTACTCTGCCCAACAATGCTGATTCCAAGAAAGTTGACAGTGTCCATGTTTAGGGTGACAGTAATGATGTTAAGACTCATCGTTGAATCAGTGATGGAAGAGTAAGAGGACGTCCTCGACATGGGAGCGCGCTGCCGCCTCACCCTCCGCTGGGCCCTCCTCCTTCCTCGGCACATCACGCTACTACTCTCTATCCAGACAAATAAAATTACAACATTAGTACACTTTTTTAATTATTTCATAAGTTAAATTTAATATGACTCATAAATTACCTTATAAAATAAAGGAATATTTAATTATCTGGGATTTTTATTCAATTGTGAAGAACATATTGATTTTACTCTCTTCAACAATATTAAAACCTCATTCTTGAAATCTTTTTACAGGCTAGATACCATGCCCAATTCAGAGTCAAATATCCCTATGAAAGTATCAAGGCATACCATAGCAGTGGTAATTACTTAAGTAGCTGTCATACACAGATGTATGAAGTGATTCCTCAAAATCTTAATTTTTGTACAAGTAACAAGGCCAGGCCACTACTTTCCTATTTAAAACTATAACCTTTTAGAAAAAATCTTTAGAGGACTGAGAGTGTTGATCTGATGTTGCCAAGACGAATAGAAAGAAATGACAAATAACAATCCAGAAGTTTAGCTAATAAATCAGTTTTGAAATAATTCAATAATAGCACATAATCTCAAAATCATTTCCAAGGCTAACCAATAATGTTTTTAGCAGTAATAATTCTTAATACATTAAGTGAAATAGTTTTACATTAAGAAAACTTAAAATTTAATACCAGTTCACATACATATTTACATCAAAATGTCACCACTTGACAGGAAAATGGAGTCAGAAAGCTACAAAAGAGATATATTAATGCACAAACTTTATTAAGGTCTGCATTTCTTCTAGTAATATAAGATTTTAAAATCTTGAAATTCAAAACACATTTTTGTCAGCTATTCCGTTATAATACATAACATTGTAACTAACTCAAAATAATGCAGGAAAGAAGAAAGAAAAAAGTCTTCTTTTTCCATAAATTTAACTAACCTTCTGAACAATGAACCATAAATGACATAGTTAATTTTTTTGTCATAAATTTTAAAATATCTTAAATTAAAACTATAATTAGAAAGTGGATATAATTAGTTGATCATTGAGAATTACTGGAAAGAATTAGTCTGGGTGGCGGTCAGTAGATGAAACAACTAAATAGTTTTAACTATTAATTGCTTGCCAACGAACTGGCTTCCATATAATTAACAATTTTCCTGATCAAAAATGGCAAACTTTTTGTTACTTTATTAGATAAAATCTAATGATTATTATATATATAATATATATATATATATATATATATATATATATATATATATATATATATATATATATATATTTACATAAAGTTTACTAATACCATTTTTTTTAATATTTAAAAGAACTATCAAGCATCAGTATAAGTTTAATCTAAAATAAAATTAGCTAAATAGTATCGGAGAAAAGCAATAGACAGCAGACTAAGTACTAACAACTACTGTCTGCTGTTAATTAAGTTAATAATAGATTAAGTTTTTTTTTATTACTTTTGGATTCTACAAATCTTGAAACATACAATCTTAACTCTTCATGTTTTCTAGGACAATTAACGAAGTTAATTAGTGAAAATATAAAACCTAAAACATAGTTTTTGTTTGTTGTTCTGAAATACCTTTACGTCAAGAAATGGAGATATTTAATTTTAATGAAGATGTTTCCCACTTATATTCTTTGATTTCAGAACTTTTCCTTGATTTCTCATTTGATAACTGTAATTCTTTTAATTTTGTTTAAATTACACCAGATACCGTAGCAAAATAATCCAACAGTTTAAGGCTCCAGCAAGAATGGGAACAACCATTAAATGCTTCAGGAGTTTACAGAATACAAGGATTTTACAAACACTCCCGTCTCCTATCTCTGAAAATTTCAAGACTAAATATTCAACTGTTTCAAGCTTATTTTTGTTTTTATAATCCAGTTCAATTATTCTTTAGTATAGCATCAAAATTTTAAAACATTGAATTCCAGTTCTTTATAATTGAGTTTAAATGATTATATAAGGATCGGTGTCTAACAGAAGTTTCACTGAGTACGATTCCCAGCAAAATACGTGATAAGAATGAAATTGTAAAATGAAAATTCAACAGATACAAACAAAGGTAGACAATAATTCAAAGACAGTTTCACTAAATAAGGCAAGGCAAGAAAAGAAAAAAGACCTAATAGCAATGCAGGCAAAGAAAAACAAAAATTTTATGCTTCAACATTAAAAATATTTCAAACAGTGTTGACAAAATAAATGATGCAACAGGATAAATATTTAAAAATAAGATCTAACAGGCAGAAATAATGAAATACTAAATTTCAGTCAGGAAAGAAGCTTATTTTATAACTAAAACAGTACAGTCCATGTTAATATTAAGTATAAATGCATTCATTTTAAAGTTCAATTTTATCACATAACAGAAAGAAAAACATCAGAATGATAACTCACCATCCTCCTCATCCTCTTCTTCTTCTTCGTTTGCAGCATTAAAATAATTTAATTAATAATTAAATGTAAACAACAATAAATGAATCATGTAATTAAATCATCAAAGATTAACACCAATTATCACTTGTTACTCAAATTATGCCAACAAAAATGGAAATATAGAAGATACTTTATAAGAGTGAAAAATTAGACAGTCCAACACTATTCCAAAGTAATCATCAATATAAGTGGAATTTTATATAAATCGATAGAATTTTCAACAGTTTTAATTTCAGCTTTAATTTTACTCCCACCCACTATTTTAAAAAACTGAACAGGATTTTATACCATTCATCGTGGAGCAATAACATCACAGCCATTATCAGAGGCTATATTATTAAAATATAGTTTATTTGGCACCATGAGCAATGTATCAGTGTTAGTTAAATTGACAAAAAAAAAAAACAGCAGTCTGTCTCAAGACTCAAACTAAAATAGTGAGTAATCACATCTGTAAAGCTCATATATCGAATCAACTTCTTGCTCAGAGAAATTCCCATTCCATATTCAGATTTATCAGTGTAATATTTCATAAAATTCTTTCATTTACACCTAAAAGAGGAAATTTCGTGAAATTCCTACACTTAATTTTTGTTTTAACCATTTATTTCATGTGATACATCATATCATTATTCAATACCAATAAGACTTTTGATTCTTCCCTCGTATATTTTTACACAATTGGGAACATACTGAAAGTGATAAATATATAATTTAACATTCAACTTCCAAAGGGCGATTTCTAAGAAAAATTAAAACATACTGTTGCTAAAAACTATTATAATAAAAAAAAAAAAAACCTAACCATTACTCCAACAAAAAAGTAATTTATTGTGCATCACATAAAAAAATAATAATAAATGCTCTGTACAATGAAGGGGGATGCATACATTGTCAATTACAAAATCAAGAAATATTTACCATAAAAATACTCAACTAAGGTAAAACTAAAAGGAGAAAATTTAAAACACATAAGCATAACCGACACAAACAAAGAAAGGGGACAAATAATTACTAGGGTCATGCATCCTTACCTTTTCCATATATGTCGAAAAAAGGTAGAGGAAGTGGGTTGCAATCAACGTGTATCACATTACATGTATAAGTGAGATGTGAATCCATCAAGTGCCGTCCTTCAATAAAAATTAGTGCTAAGAACTAGAGTAGGGAAAAAGTCACTAAATTGCGAAAGATACCCAGTTTCTAATTTGTAACTAGAATTCATTAATTAAATAGGATCTTGCTTGAATAGAATCAATTAGTAAAACTTTTTGAATATTACCATTAAAAATATTTGGACAATTACATACACAATAGGCTTAAAATACAAAACACCTGTAAAACAATAACGCTTAAAATCAGCAACCTCAGAAGAGGATGGTAAAGTTTTGACTAGAGAGATCACACTGAAAACAGTTTTAACATTTGGAAGCAACAAGTTTAGACAGCATGAATTAAAAAGAAAAAGGATATAACCAAGTAACCAAAGCATTATTCAAGATTTATTTCATGAAGGATAAGAACAGTTTAATAACTAACAAGTTGGTTCACCAAAACAATCAGAATGACGAATACCCATCTTCACAAGTAAAAGAAAAGCATTAAAATAAGACAAGGGCAACTAATAAACTTGAATGAGAATAATAACACTAGCCAGTAAAATGAATTCAAGAAGAAACACTCATCCATCAAACTACTTATGAACATGCCACTGACTAATAAATAATATTATATTAAAATATGTTGTAATTAACAGAAATATTACAGATAATCTGAAATAATTTTATCGCCAATTCTACTAATAACTTTAAGAAAAGTTTAATTATTAAATAGCATACCTATTGTATTTCGGTCTACTGATAAATTAGTGGCTCTTCCAGTTGTCGTTGTAATTCTACTGGATGCATCATCTTCACTTTCAAGAAAACTGGTAGTTTCCAAATCTGAACTAAGCATAGATGAAGATTCATAACCATGTAGTCTTGATTTAACATGACCATTGACCTTGTGACCTTAAAAATATTATGAAAATAAGAAAAATGAGATAAGATAACAAAAAACAAAACAAAGAAATTTGTTAAGATTCATACCATTGTATTTATGGTACTTATCATGCATTCTCGATTCATGATGGCCATGATGACCTGTAGGAAAACACAAAATTAATACAAGTTCCAAAAGAAGCTAAATAGTTGACAAAATAAGATGTTGTTTATTACCTCCGGGTCGTGAACTAATTACTGACTCTGTTTCAGTACAACTCAGGTCATTTGAAACATGATGATGAGAAGAATGGGCAACACCATGTCTAAAATACAGTAAATTTCAATAATAGGAATAATGACTCTAACATATGCCCAAAATAAATTGTGAACTTACGGTATTTCTTTATGCCTTTCTGGATGGCTTTTACCATCTGAGTGACTCGCACTTTCTGTGCATTGAGAGGTTCCATCAGAAACATTACTACCATCAGCAGAAACCAACTATAGAATATAACAACCATTAGATAATAGTTACAAATGGTTATGATACAGTTGTAATAGATATTGGACTTACCCACGAAACAACTCGGCCATTGAAACAAGGTAAATGAGCTTCATCATCAATTATTTCCTCTTTGACAACCCTAAATACATAATAATTCACTGGTTATATTACAAGAAGTAGGGATAAGATAAGTTGACACAAGAAACACTTAGCTGACAAGAGGTTATCTTGGATGAGCTTTAAAACTTAAAACAATAAATAACACACAAATGAACATACAGCATTAAAATCCACTTCAAATTCAATATCTTACCCAAAATCATCGTCCATAGACTTAAAAAAATATTTGTAGTTCGGTCTGTTAAGAACATTTTTAAAGTCTGCTAAGGTAACTTTTTCCGGGGCTATTGGAAGTTTAACTAAATACGGAGTTTCTTCATCGTCGATATGATAAATCACTTTCGTTTCATCCATGCTAAAAACATTTAAAACACTAAAATTAATACATTCTATGACATTATCCTCTTTCCAATATGGAGTCCTTTAATAATAATCACTGTTGCCAACCATTCAGAAGTCAGTGGAACTTGGTTTTGGTAAATAATGGCCGAATGACATTAGCAATTATCTAGTTATCTTATTGTTTACTTCCTTGTTATGAAATGTTTTGTTATTAAGATGAGGATTATGTATTGTGGATTTGATGAGACCTATATTACGTAGTTTCATCTGGAGATAACATTGAAGGTGGTTTTTCGTCTAATTATCAATTTTTGTATTTTGGTGATATATTCGTGTTCGTCAATTTATAGTGAAACTTATCAATTTTAACAATGACTGTTATTAGTTTTACGAACTCAGATAAGAATTATGATCCTATAAAGCAGGGGTAAGAACCTTGAAAATACAACAGTGATATGTACTGATTTTTCAGCAGTAATAACATAGTTTTGAACTGTACTTTGAAATAGGCAAAGTAATATATCCAAGAAAGAGAGCAACAAAGGAAAGGACCCTACTTTGAAATATTGTATAGAGGATAGTATTCTTACATGTTTTCTGATTTTCCTGTCAATATGTTTTGTAATGCTGTATGCTAACTATAAGTATTCAAATAAAAATGCAGGTACTGTTCATTACTTCTTATTTAGCTTATGCTTGTACAAAGTTTTATCTATTGTATGTGAATTCATTGAGAACAATTCAACTGTACAACTTAGCAATATGATATAAAGTTTATTATGCAATTTTGCTTATTTAGTGTGGACCACAAAAAAACATATAATGGTTAATATGAATCATTACTGAATAATATATAGAAATTTTAAGTGAAGGATGACTTTCAGTGGAGTGATGATGTTTTATTAACTATTGATGGTAGTGGTCAATCTAGATATATTCATTAGTATGGTCTACTCTTATTATTGTCGGCCATCCAATCAATATTTTATTAAATGCATATTTTGCTTTTTATTTGTTGGTAGATGATTGTCCCAGATGCCATAGATATGATGATGTTTTTAAAAATATTGAAAAATTCAAAGAATTCAAACAATCAAATTGCCATGGAAATGAATTTCATGTTGAACCAACCTCCTTAAGCTCAAGTCAGTTTAGAATTGTATGTTATTATGTTATTCTTAGTAATACAACTCATAGTAGGCAGTTACCTTCAAACTACGTGGATCCTTACTTGTGTACCCATATTATCGTCGGTTTCACAACTGTATTTAATGGTACCTTGGCTCATCAAACTTCCGAAATTATCGATGTATGTTTTTATTTTTATTTTTTGGACTTATAACATTGATTAATTTTGTATAATTACTTACTCATCTATTCTCAGATCTACAAAACCATAACAGCTTTTAAATTAATGAATCCATCATTAAAAGTTTTATTATCTGTTGGAGACATGTCAAGCAATGGAGAATTTGGAAAAATGGTTGCTAATGAAAACCTGAGGCGCAAGTAAGAGTTGTGGATAATTTTAATATTATTTACTTATATTGAAATATTAGGTTTAGAATTATAATACAGAAATATTAGTTGGATATCTATTATAACGTTTGTTGAGGAATAAAATTTATTAAAATTGGCTCTTTGAGTAATTAAATTTGTTTTTTTCTTTGATTGTTGTGACCTCCCTTCTTCAATAGCCCTGTAGAAGGCCTAATATTTAGGCCAAAACATTAAACACAAATAAATTAAGTTTCTATTTAATTGATGACTACACCCGAATTAATATCTCCCCAATATCTACATACAATCAACCATTCTCACATTATAAAAACCATGATTGTGATTTTAACTTCATAAAACATATTTGCATTGATTCTTGAAAATGTTGATTTTTTAATTAAACACCTTACATCACGATGTAAATTTATGCCAAATTCCAGGCCCCTGCGTTGTAGGTGTGAGGCATGATAAATATTTAAAATTGTGTTTATAAAACCTCGAAGGATGTACGTACCCCCTTTAGGCAATTTTTTAGCAAAAAAATGTTTGTTTTTTAATTACAATGACAAATTGCACTAAACAGTTTTTATTAATGAGAAATCTTAATCTGAGCACAGTTTTTAAGAAATCTTATTATGTGTACTGTTTTGGTGAGATTAAATATATTTTTAGGGTTATTACCTTGCATAATATTTATATATTTTTATGGCTTATTTTTTAAATTATTCCACTTTGAAACAGGGTAATTTCAGTATCAAACATATTTTTCTACCTCCACTAGAACCAGAGATATTGAATAATAAGTGTTTTTCATGCTTTTTTGTTCTTTAGAATGAAATCAAATGACGGGATTTTGGGGGTCGTACTGTATGGATGAAAAAGTCCGTGGAAAAATTTTGTTGGGAGCCATTGCTCTAGACCATGCCACTACTTTTCTTCTTATATAACTTCTCTTATTTCCACACATATCTAAATCTATCTATATGTTATTTAATATAACAATAATTTATAGGAGTATGTTAGTTTATTTAATTGAATTATATTAAATAAAACTAAGAATTTTCAATACATTTGAATAGGTTATATTAATGAATAATTTGTATTAACAGTTCTTATTTTTTTTTTTCTAGATTTTCTGTGGATAGTATTAATTTTTTGAGTTCTATGAATTTCGATGGAATTGATCTTGATTGGGAATTCCCAGCTTGGCCTAATCCTAATACGGAGCAAGCTAAAAATTTTACTATTCTATTGGAAAACTTGAAGAATGAAACCGTATCACGAAACAATGAAAGTTTAATATTATCTGTAGCTGTTGCTGCTCCAGAAGTTATAATAGATCAAAGCTACCAGATTCGAGATATGGCTAGGTAAATTGACAAATATATATTTGTCCAAAGGCTTAAGCATGAGACCAATTTGTGGGTTGTCCTAGATCCTCAAAGGGTGTAGCTAAGTAAGTACGGTAAATCTGTCCGCGCAGCTTTTTCGATTCAAACTTGGGGGGATCAATTTGGTGTCAAATGTAAATAATTAACCTTAAGTTTTAGCTTTTTAAATCAAAAAGTTTTAGGTTTTCAAGATTTTTTATAAAACATTTTTTTTTCAATTTGTGTTTTTAATAGTAAAATTTTAAATTAATTAATGATGATTTTTTCCCCCTATATCTAAGGAGTCAAAGACTTTAAAAATTATATGATCATGTGCCTTAAACAAAAAGCCAATTTTTAGCAGAGAAAAAAAAATCAAAATATATATTTTTTTAGCCTTTCCAAAAGGTTTCAATCATCAATTTTTTTTTTCTTCAAATTTTTTTAAGTGGTGTAATAATATGAAGAAAAAAAATCTGGTGCGGGCAACACACGACTTTCACTTACCTCCGTTTTTAAAATCGATTAGAGAATTTTCAAATGTGAGTGAAACCATTAAATAATAAATTGAATAAAATAAATAAATTAAATAGAAACATGTGTTTTATTAAAAAATCTATTATATTATTATCTAAAATAATCAGTTAGTTTTATCGGCTTTTTATCACTTTCTATTAACTTTTAAAACCTTGTGTATGAGATAATATTTGTTTTAAAATCTTAAGCTTTCCAACGGTATATCATACATGTATATTACTGTTCTTATGTTCAAAAACAAAAAAATTGCATTAAAAAAGTTGGGTATCGAATTTATTGAATTTATATATTTACCTGTTTTTCATCAGTGGTAACAAGATAATATAGTTATTTTTATAGAATCAACAAAATTAAATGTACTTTAGAGAAAGAAAATTTAAAATATCGGCATTTAAGAAAATCGAAAACATTTGCAAAATGCATGGTATAAAGTGGCTCTTCTGGTAAGCTCATTTTGATGAAAAAGGATTTGTAATGTCTCAGGCGTAGATTTGTCTTAAATATGAAATTTCAGTTTCATAGGACTTACCGTTTCCGCCCGGGAGTTACCACACACACACAGAGCTTTTTGCGGGACTTGGTTATTTGAACTCAAGGGACCTTAAAATGTGTATTTCTGTTTAAAACTGGAATTCGAAAATTTTCACGATTGCAATACTTCCCTTTCTATATATAGTATGTGAAAGTAATTAAAACTCATTTTTTTTTCTGAAATCTTGCATGTAACTTATATATCTTACTATTGTTGAAAAAAGTGTTAACAATTATTCCTCCCAAAAAATTCAGAATTACATTACGTACAAAACATTTTCAATCATTTTACTACAAAATTATTGGATAAAAGTGATGTTTTGCAAAACACACACCAGGCTAGTGCTCTATAACAAACGCCAACTACTGAGCCACTTTATATTCTTTCTCTACTTCGAAAAAGATCTAGAGCACAGAGGAGCATAAAACACATTGTCTGGCAGAATTTGGTGATTGAAACCTTTCAAAAAAGGTTAAAGAAATATATATTTTGATTTCCATTCATCTACTAAAAATCAGTTTTTCGTTAAACAATCACGATCATGTAATTTTTTCAAATCATTGGCTCCTGGAAATTTATTTTTTAGCTTTTCTGCTATAACTGTTTTCAAGTTTTAAAAAATCCTCCCCAAAAAAACACATATTTCGATTTTATAATTGTTGTCGCCTTTTGAAATTAGTTGTGATACTGTAGCAGAAGAGCCCCCTCTTCGTTGCAAGGCAAATTTACAGAGGTTGGAATAATTGATCTTATAAAATGTTTTTATCAAAACAAACATGTGTTGTTTTTGTTAATAAAAATAGAGAGGTTACAACCTGTTCTGTAAATACTTCTTTATTGTTAACACGTTTATACAATAAACATTCTGTGCAAACCTTGTTAGTTTTTACACTGATCGTGCCCGTTAAGGCATTCCCTGGTAAACGCCCGGTCTTGCGGGGAGACGGCGGCGCTCGCTAGTGGAGCGGCCTAGCGCCGTAGTCTTTTTATACCGCCCGGAACGACGGCTGCGGTGCCGGAGAGCTGCCATCTTACCAGGGGAGGGAGGGCGGAGTCAACAAGGCAAACAATCTTTCGGACCTTAGACCGCCGCAGAGCGGGTTGCGACGTCCACTCACCACCACACAGCCTGGCGGGGTGCGAACCCGGCGAGAAGACGTGAATCTCCCTTTTTGGTGCTTCAGGTCTTTTCTGTTTACCCCTGAGCGGTTTCACGTACTCTTGTTCTTTATCGGTCTAGTGGTTGTATTTAGCCTTAGATGGAGTTTACCACCCGCTTAAAGCTGCACTCTCTAGCCCGACTCTAAGGAGGGGCCCACCCGGGCTTAAAACCTTTTTTTTTTCCATAAATCTTGCTTTTTAAGAAACTTATTGTTTTTAGATTATCGAGAAATGTGTAGACTATTATTTTTTAACCGAAAATACTTTCTCGCTAGAGAAAATCATAGAGAATGCCTGAATAAGCAAGATCTTTAAAGAAATGATTGATAGTGGCTAAGTAGACGGCATTATAGTGCTTTTTGAAAACATTGCTTTTATCCAATAATTTTGTTGTAAAATGTTTTAAATGTAATGTAATTCTGAATTTTTCGTGAGAAATAATTGTTTACACATTTTTCAATAATAATAAGATATATAAGTTAAATGCAAGATTTAAAATTTAAAATGAGTTTTGAAAAAAACAGATGTTTGAGCTTGACTGTGTAAAAGGTTAGTTTTTTGTTAATGCAGTTTTTATATTTTAAATGATATTTAAAATGAATATAACTTAATTTTATTAAGTGTGTGTATTAAGAACATACTAATTTATAAAACTTATTAATTAAGTAAGTGTGTGCGCGAAGGAACAGGTAATATGACGGAGCCCTCCTCAGCTTCAGACAGTGTTAGTGATATGGAAGCGATAGACTTAAATGCAACTAACGATTCTCAATGTGAAGGTGTGTGGGAGATAGTTACAGGTCGAAAACGCCATTCAGAAGGCGAAAGCGACCCAAGAAAACAAAAACGGCCCACTATATCAACTCCGACAACTTCAAACCTAACCAAATCAACTCCATCCACATCAACTTTCAATAGATTTCAAATTTTAACAAATAGTGATGAAACCCAACAAAAAGAAACAGCACAAAAGACGAACGATAAACCTCCACCTATTTTCGTTAACGGAGTAGAAAACTACTCAGCTTTTGTACAATTTTCATACCAAATCCACGGCTAAAAATATTTGTGTATACCCGCAAACACCTCAGTACTATCGTGACATTGTTAGCTCTCTCAGAAAACAAGGAGCGGATTTTCACACATTCCAGCTTCCTGAAGATAGATGTCCACGAGTGGTTATCAAAAATCTCCATCACTCAACTCCTCACTCTTCTATCGTAGAGGCATTGAAAGGTTATGGATATGATGCAGTAAACGTCAACAACGTAATATCCCGATTTAAGGAACCGTTGCCAATGTTTTTCGTTGATATTACGAAACAAACATACAACGAAAATATATTTCAAATAAAAACAATTTACTACACACGAGTGATCGTCGAAGAACCTCGTAAGAAGAAAATTATACCTCAGTGTAATCGCTGTCAACAGTACGGTCACACTAAGAGCTACTGTAACCACACGCCTAAATGTGTCAGATACATTTCTTAAAAACCTTAATACCGGCGATGGAAGCTTATGGAGGAGAACGAGACAGCTGCTAAAGCATCGTGAGGTGTCAGTGCCCCTCCGAAAAGAGGATGGTGCTTTTGCCTTGTCTGACAGTGAAAAATCTGAACTCTTTGCGACTCACCTATCGACAGTTTTTACTCCACATACAGACTACAAAGACATCGAACATGAAAGTTACATACAAAATTTCCTTGACACCCCTTTACCACTTTGCTTACCTCCATCTGCCTTTACCCCAAATGAGGTTCTGGTAGAAATCAGAAACTTACCGAAAAGAAAAGCCCCCGGATATGACCTCATCACAGCTGAGCTACTACAACAGATGCCCAGGAAAGCAATAGTCTATTTAACAACACTATTCAACGCGATACTCAGGACAACAAAATTCCCTTTGCAATGGAAATTTTCGCAAGTACTGATGATACAAAAAGCCAACAAAGATCCTAGTAGCCCTTCTTCTTACAGACCGATTAGTCTACTTCCCATTTGCTCAAAAGTGTTTGAAAAACTAATTTACAAACGTATACTGGACATACTGACAGACAATCAGATACTACCTGACCACCAATTCGGCTTTCGCTCATTACACTCAACTTTACACCAGCTACATAGAGTCACAGACTACATTTCCGCTGCACTAGAGGACAAATTATATGCTACTGGCGTATTCCTGGATGTAGCTCAAGCTTTCGACAGAGTTTGGCATAAAGGACTGCTTTTCAAACTTAAATCATTCCTTCCTCCAACTTACTATCTTATTCTTCTCTCTTTTCTTTCCGACAGATTTTTTACTGTCCGGCAGGGCACAGATACCTCTTCTATACGTCCAGTCAGGGCTGGAGTTCCGCAGGGATCAATTCTCGCACCTTTACTGTATATTATCTATACACATGACATACCAACACATCCTAACATATTAATAGCGACATATGCAGATGACACAGCTCTTCTCACTAGACATACTAACATACTTCAGGCTTCACAGACCCTTCAGCATTATTTACAACATTTAGAAGACTGGTTTAAAAGATGGAAAATAAAACTCAACATAGACAAATCGCAACACATCACCTTCACCCTACGACACGACACTTGCCCTCCAGTCTACATAAACAACTTACCGATAACACAAACCAACACAGTTCATTACTTAGGACTCACTTTCGACAGAAGGATGACATGGGGGCCTCACATTAAGCAGAAGCGGCTGACTCTCAACAATCGACTAAGACTTCTATATTCTCTACTGCACAAACACTCTTCTTTAAAAATCCGACAAAAACTAAATACTTATACCTACTTACTAAAACCCATATGGACATACGCCTCCCAAATTTATGGAATAGCGAAACCGACTCAGATTGCAAAAATCCAGACTTTTCAATCAAAAACTTTAAGACTTATTACTCGATCACCCTGGTATGTCAGTAACAAAACTTTACATACAGACTTACACATACCAATGGTACAAAATCACATTCGGACTTCCTACATAAAATTTCCATCCTACATAAAACTTCACGGACATACTAACAAACTCATACAAAACATGGCCACGACAGACATGCCAGGGAATATTCAAAGAAGGCTGAAAAGAAGCTGGCTAAGAGATCTCCTTAAGTAAACTCTTTTAAAATTCAAGTTAGGAGTAGATGCCAATGGGTATCGACCTCCCTCATGCCTGACATGCCTTTTATATCAATTGTTATCAAATCCGCTTATTGTCACGGGCTGAGCGACAGGTGTGGATGTAAAAATAAATGATCAAAAAAAAAAAAAAAAAAAAAAATGAGTTTTTAATTTTTTTTTTTTTCGTATTGTTTCACCACTTCAAAAAATTCGAGAAAAAAAAATCCTTTGTATAGAGGAGTATAAAAAAAAATTTTCTGAAAAAAAAATCGGTGATTGTCATCTTTCAAAAAGGTTAAAAGTACATATATTTTGATTTTCTTTCTTCCGCTAAAAATCGGCTGTTTAAGAATCATGATCATATCATTTTTTGTCTTTGAGTCCTAAGATTCAGGGAAAAAATCATCAATTATTAATTTCATGTTTTACTGTTAAAAAAATAATGAAATCGAAAAGTGTTGTTTTTTTTTAAATCTCGAAAACCGTTTGAATTAAAAAGCTAAAAATGTAGGTGAATTATTTTTAATTGATCCCGAAAGTTTGAGTCAAAAAAGCTGCGGGGGCAGATTACCATACTTACCTGGCTATACCCGTTTTAAGTATTTTTTGAACTTGGTTAAGCTATTAAATGTTGGTTTTAGACTTCTTGCAAACCATACTGGTCTGAATAGGAATAGATGCAGGTTCTTAGTTATTATTGAGGTATTTGTATTTAAAATTTATTGAAATATAAAAACTAAAAGCTGTATAGCTAACCTTTGCTGACAAAAATATTTTTCATGGTTACTATATCTCTTTCAACAGATAAGAGACAGTTGACAGCTGATAAACACAATATAACATTTTGTTTTTATATTTGAGCATTCGTGTTCAAGAGATAAAATACTTAATGGTGGTCCATTATAAGTTTTGGTGGGAAAGTCATGCAACATTGAATCCAAGATTATACTATACATTTTTTTTTGGCACTATGTTTCTACAAAAAGCAAAATCACTATTTTATTCTGAGATAAGGAAACCCTGAATTTATTTTGCTTATTTGGTACTAGATACATTTAGATATAATACATTATAGTGAAATATAATATGATTATATCAATTGAAACAATCTCTTCTTGTTTTTGTTTATATGCATTTATTTATCCATATATGTCAATAATTAATCTTATAACATTCGATATTGAACATCTGACGATGAGGCATGTGAAACATCGAAACGTTATAAGATTAATTATTGACATGTATGGATAAATAAATGCATATAAACAAAAACAAGAAGAGATTGTTCCAATTGATATAATCATATTCTAAAATACTCTTCTATAATAGTAATTGATATGAAATATAATAGTTTTATTTTATTTTTTTCCTCAGGTTCTAATAAGTTTAATATACAGAATTTTTCAGGTTTGTTGATTTCATAAACTTAATGTCTTACGACTATCATATGTATACTGACTATTTACCATTAACTGGTCCGAATTCTCCTTTATATCCGAGACCAGCTGACAGACTTTTCGAGCAAACCCTTAACATAAATTGGTCAGTTTCTTTATGGATGAAATGTGGTATGCCGGCATCAAAGATAAACATTGGGATACCAACTTATGGCCATTCTTTCTGGTGTGTTTTATTTTTATCTCTTAATGGTTTCCTATATTTTAATAGTCTTAAGATAAATAAATTGTTTTATATTGTATTCAATTAATTAGTATTTATTTTAAATTATTGAAGATAATGTGAAAAAATTGACATATCTGTTAAAAAAATGGATTAACTGCATTTTTAGGCTTGTTAACGAAGATAATAATGGGTGGAATGCTCCAGCAAAAGGGTTTGGTACCATAGGAACTGGCGGTTTCATTACATATCCAGATGCTTGTCATTTCATTGCTGATCCTTCATCAACCAATCATTTTGATGATGACTATCGTGTTCCGTATTCTTTCAATGGAAGGAACTGGATTTCTTATGATAATGAAATGAGTGTTCGAGAGAAAGTGAGTTAATAATTATTTAGCTTACCTTATGAAATAATTCATGTCTATCGAAATCAGTTAAAATCTGAGAAAATACATTTTTTTTTTTTTTTATAATTTACCTTCTCTTAAATCTACCAGTGCTCACATTATCTAACATGATTAGGAATATGGTACTATGCTTGTTTCTGTACCTTAATTATTTTTTGTTTAGGCAAATTATATTAAAGATAATAAGTTTGGTGGTGCAATGATTTACTCATTGAACAGTGATGATTTTTATGGTGAATGTGGAACTGTGAAATTCCCACTTCTCCGACGAATAAGTGACATTCTTTCTTAATGTGCCAGATTTGCTCAATTTAAGTAAATTATATGCAATGGGCCATGTGATAAAATTTTAGAATAGTTCTTTAATATTCATCATGACATATGTATTATTATTAAGTATTGTTTAAATGTTAATTTTTTTTGTCAATTGTTGAATATTTTAGAAATTATCTGTATCTGTGATTTATGAATTAATAAGTCTTTATTTATTTTTTTAGAAAAATAAGAATAGTTTTATTTAACTCCCTCCCCCCCCCCCCCTTATCCAATACACAAATGAGACTGGAATGTGTAGACAATAAAGGCCATGTTACTCAATGATGACAGTCGAGTGAAAGCTGTAAGTATGTGATAACTCAATGATATTGAATTATCACTATAAATGAATTTAAAGCAAATATATAAGAACCATATCTTCTATATAACTTGTATAATTTTTGTTTTAACTTTTATTTTAAATAATATTTAATTCTATATTTTGATTCAGAAACATGTTTTCATAATTAGTTAATACCAAACTGTTGTAATTTTACCATTTAGATTTCTAATCTTTTATTAAAAATAATATTTAATTATATAATAAGTTTTTAAAAATAATATTTGGTGTTATTATCCGGCTTTATTTAAAATTTTAATTTTTTCCTCCTTTTCTGTTACTTTCGTGAGAATGCTTTCTCTTGCCTTTCCTAACTTTGTGTAGCACACCCTTAAGTAGATATTTTATTCATTGGCAAAGTTATTTTAAAGCAACCTTTGGCAATAAAATGAATGAAATAATTAAAATAAATGAAGATGAGCACCTGTGGAAACCATAAATAATTCTTATAAAGCAATGATTTATTTAGTCTTATCTTGTGTTCAGCAGACATTGCTCTATTTAGTAAGCGTCTTATTTCAATTGGGAAAGAGAGAGGTAAATGTGTATTTTCTGGCAATGCTGCCCAAATACATTGGGTTTCTTGTCACATAACATACTTATCATTCCATACTGTAAATATAGTTTCTTTGGTTTATCCAAACATATTCTAATTATTTAATTTCTATTATTTAAAGTTTTCATTTTTACTTTATTTATTTCTCAAATTTTTAAACTAAATTTAAAATTTAAATTATATCCTTTGGTGCGCACATTACAGTATCAAAATTCTATGCTTATTATAAATAAATTTATTTTCTCTTTTAATTGCCAAGCGGGTGATGGTAGATAATCCCTATGCAATCTAGAATTATATTATGTTTATCAATATAATTACTATTATAATATTCTATAATTAATAAAATTATAAAATATTAGGGGTGAATTGTTCTCTATTATTTATATGGAGAATGAGTTCAGTGAGAGAAGAACTGAATGATCAAACCAAAGGCTTTTAAAAAAAATCAAAGGGAATAAGGATTTAGGAATCAATTTTATTAAATAATTAAACAAAAATCTGATAGGGAAGGATTAAATGGAGCACTTTGCTAAAAAAAAAAGTTGACTTGTGAATTAACTATTCTTTCAAAAAGTTGTAATTAATTATATAATTTGATCCAAATTTTTTTACCTAGTACTAAGCCCTTGTTCTATGGAATCAACAAAATTGTATAGTATTCCTTCATTTGAGATAAATGTTGAGATAGATTTTTCAATTTAGGTTCATCTCTATCAAAAAATTTTTTTTTTGCTATTAATCACTGCTCTTCATTACTTAAAACAAATAAACATAGGATATTAATAATTAAAATTAAAAAAAGAAAAGAAATATTGACTTAGATCATAGGAGGATAAGTTAAAATGCAGGTTGCTGTGACCACCAAACGTGGGGTGGGTTGTGTTGAAGAAGTTATAAAAAAGATAGCTGAAAATCAATATATTTGTTTTTCTTAAAACTTATGACTCTCAGATATTATTGAACTCTGTAAACTTAAATTTATAAACAATACTCTTCGACATTGAAGATCCCATTGAGAAAGAGATATAGAAATTTTAAAAATAAATCTTCCAAATTTTATCTTAGTTTTTAATTTTAAACCAAGTAGTGGTATTTATAATCATATTTTCCATGTCTAAGAGCACCACAAATCAAATCATGATTACTTTTTTCTTAGTGATAGTTTAACAAAATATTTAGTCCTAACAACACTATAAGAACTGGATTTAGTACATAAATAAAGTCGCACCTTTGTATTCGTAATTTAAATTTTTATTTTAATATACATTTAACATTAGATCATACCAACAGTAGAAAGTTGGCACACAATCAATTTTAAAAATATACTATAAAAAAGCAATTGTATAATACAAATTAGCCATTTCGGCCCTTCATTAAATATTAGAGTTCATATTTCTATAAGTATAATTTACAATATATTTTTAAAACATGATTCACTATTATATAATACTTAAATTTAAAAAAACATATTTTGTACTACATAAGAAACTAAACAACAGTTAAACCGAAAAATAAACAATTCAATTTTTAAACCAAGCAAACAAAGAGTTCCTAAAATTAGTAAGATATTTATGTTTCAGTTTCTTAAATATTAAAGCAGGTCTTGAAACATTATCTTTCTGGGTCTTTCTTTTTATCTGAAGAAATAATATTTGAAGAATAATTATGGCGTTTCTTCAATAACTTTGGATTTACTTATCAATAGATGGAACACTGATTCATTGCAATTAATACTATTTCGTATCATCAATTGAATTAGAAACATGAGCGATAAACAGAATTATAAATTACCTAAAATTGATTTGGTATACAGTATTTTTAAGCCTTCTGCTGGACCAACAGTAAAGTGATTAGCAGTATGTATATCACATTTTGAGCTCTTTTTTCAAAACTACTGGGCTGGAAAATTTTGGTTTTGACCTGATGAAGGTCAAGCAGATTTGAGGGAGATGCCTTTCCATGTAGTCATCTCAGCTGGATATAAAGCTTTATAATTTCGATCAGTCTATAATCTTTCTCCATGATTTGAGACTTATATCAGTTCTTATACTTCATTTTTCAAGGCCATTTCTTTTTATTTCTAATAGATCAAGGTAATATACCTTGATTAATTTATAAAAAATCTATTAAAGTAGGTTATTCAAAAATCATCATGCAAAGGCATCATGTGACTTGTCCATTTAAATCAATGGTTCTTATAGTGCTCTGTAAATTGCATTAAGTATACCATAATTGAATTAAATAAATTATTAAAATATAACATTATTATGTTGTTTATCTTAAATTTTGTTTATGTTTCTATTTAGTTACTTGTATGGTTTATTTTTTTGCGGGTGGCATGACAAGCTGTGGTGGCCTTTGGATGTGTGATATGTTTTCTTACGATTCCACACTGTGATTCTAGATGACAGTTACAGGCTAAGGTCATCACTCCATATGCCTATTTTTTGTGATTGACCTACAGCTGGCTGATGGGTATTACATACCAGAAGGAGAGGAGAAGGAAAGGGAGATTTTTAGTGAAACACCTATTTTTATGATTGGCTCACAGGTCTTATATACCCAGGGAGGTTTTATTGTTTGTTTGTTTAACGTCACTTATATGCTACTATAGCTAATTGGACAATGGTACAGTGGAAGCCCTAAATTTTGCCTATCCAGCTTTTATTAGGATAGGGATCTTTAATGAGTTCCTGACATCGCACAGGCTCAGGACCACCTTTTAACGTCCCCTCCGAAGGATTTTTTACTCCCATTGAAAAATCCTAGGGCCACCCACAGGTTTGAACTCGCGAACTTTGGAATCGAAAGCTGTTATGCTAGCCACTACTCCATGGGTGACCCTGAGAAGAAGGTTTTGAGTGAATCCCCATTTATTTACTTGCTTAAAAAAGTCCTCCGGAGACTGGGATTTGAACCCATAGCCTTAAGCTTAGTAAACTTGCGTGCTTTCCCTCCCTTCTCCCCTCATTTTTTATTACATTTATAAGAATAAAATAACAGAGGTGATGAGCACTTTGTTTATTTATTTAAGTGTGCTGTCTGCAAAAGAAAAAGGATTAGAATCATTGTTCTAAATGATGTCTTTTTAATCTGGAGAAACAATATAAAGTTGAAGATAGATCTTCATAACACTCCAGCAAACCTACTGGATCATCTCGAGCCATGGAATGAAGCAAAAAAATAAACCTGTACGCAGATTCATCTCACATACAAAATAAGCAACATCTTTTAAGCGAGCAAAATATGATAATTTTATACCAAGAAACAATGTATTTATCAGTTTCAGTTAAATAATTTCGACAAAAGAATATGATAATCAACAATAATCGTTCATAAATGAAACTGTAATAAGATCAATCATATAAAATAGAAATTCCTAGTTTTGTGATTAACATGAATATTATCAAATGAGCTATGTGATAAAGAGGATGGTTCGGTAAATGGATAGGATAAAAACGGAACATTATGGTTGCACTTGTGACATAATTTAATACATAAGACATTAATGTAAAAATTGGTAAGTAAGGATAAATTAAAAAATTAGTAGAAATCCTGTTTTCTCTAGGTCTAGGCAATACCTAAGGCATATTTGAGAAGAAAAAAAAGTAGGAATAAATAAAAATACACCAGCAGAAGGTTTCTATTGTCAGAAACATTTCATCTACTTTCATAAATTGATATCCTCGGAATGTCAGTGTTATCTAGTAAATGTTTGAAATAAACCTACACCATTCATTAAAGTTCTTGGATTTGGTACTTATCAAGAAAGCACTGTTTCTTGACAGTTAGTTATACAAGATTTTTTTTTTAACACCCTTTCTCCTAATCCAATTATGGCAAATAGGACTCAAGATAATTTGACCAAGATCAAGTCTAATTATCAGGTTTTCCTCTGATCCTAGAAGGAAGCCGCTTTATGGCGGCTGATATAACAGAATAAATAATTATCTACACAACTTGACTCAAATTTAATTTTTCTTTTTTTTTTCTTTTTCCATTGGCATTTGTCCTCTAAAAATGAAAACATCACTAACTTCAAAACTCAATCTAAAAGTTGATAATGCCACTAATTTCAAACTCACAACCCTCAATTCTCCAATTAGATTCTTTATCAAGATATTCATAATGACAAGGAAATCTAAAATCCTTGGTTTCATGAATAGCTCTTTATTTCTGTATGAAGTATATCTATATTTGTTGATTATACTTAGTTTAAATTTACATAATCATACATAAATTGTTGCCAAATTAATGAGATAAATTAAATATGTTTTCTATTTATAGGTCATTAATTCTGAAACATGGTCAGCTTCCGACCGAAATATCTGTGTGCTATGAAATGTGGGTTGTTCTATAAGGAAGTAATACCTTACCTGATATTGCAAATGGAAATGTTCACCATGTTAAAGCGATTCATATTAGGAGCTGCAACTAAACACAAATTTTTGATTTAATGTAAATAATGATAAATTTAAAACATTCATGCTGGTATGTACCACCAGTGGCTCACACAATTGTTCCATTGAGCAGTGTGTACCACGACTGCAATATGCCATTACTCATATCGTTCTTTTCATAGCATAATTTTTTTTTTTTTGTATATAAGTATTGATAACATTAACTCCTAATCATATATAGATTATATTATCATATGATATTGATCACTGAAGTATTTACTGAAGTGAGAAAAATAAAAGTGTTACCCTTAGGTCCAATGCCAATACCACCAAAAGCTCTCTACATCCCAATGACTCCTCCAATACCCAAATCCTTGGAATCAAGTCATTCTTAACACAAAACTCCCTGCCTACACCTAAAAGTTTTTATACCTAATTTAATTTTTTATTTTATGGGACAGTTAGGATGATATTATTTCAATCACATTTACAAGTTTGATCCCTATTTGATAAGAAGTATTTTGGATAATACAGGGTAAGGGTAATGTAAAATTATTTTAAAAATTAAAGAAAAAAAATATGTTAAATTTCTTTAAGTGCACTTAAGAAAGGTGATATAACTTACTTAAGTTAGTAAAAACGAATATATAACAAAAGCATTACATTCAGAGAACTAAGATCCATTAAAATAATATTTCTGTTCTCATACTTTAAAAATAAGAAATACAAACTGAATTAAAAGCAGAGAAAATATACCTACATTATAATACATCTAACATCAACAATTATCATCTAAGTAGGTTAAGTTTAAACAGGCTATGATATTTTCAAATTATTTTACCAGATAAGAAAACAGATTTAATGATAAAACTTGTCTGTCAAATCCTTTTGCAGGATTTTCATTAAGGGACCAAGTGGATTGAAAATCATAATTAGGAAGAGGAAAGGAGGTCAAGTTGTTCCACAATATAAGTTATTTTTTCAAACACTCTCCACTCGCTTATTAATTTGAAAATGGAGTACGTGCTTCAATGTAAAAACACCTTTTATCCTGATATCTTATTTTAGATGATTTTTTTTTTTTTTTAATTTTGAAGATATTATAATTATTATTTGCCCTAACAACTTTTAGGGGTGGGGGGTCGCTGCCTTCTTTTAACTCCCCTGCCTGTAACCATGTTGCCTGTTACAACAGATTGCTTTATAAAATTTATCATAAAAGCAAAAAAATTAAGCAATGAATAAGTTAAGCTAAATGAATTCATTTCTTAAGAAACTATAAATAAATTTATTCAAAATTTTTTTTTTTTTGTAAAAGGAATCAATAATAATAATAAACTGAGCCTGAGCCGAGCGAAAACTAAGGCAATGCTTAAACCTTCCCTCCATTCACTTCCTTACTTATTTCCGGGCACACCCCAAATACAAGATCTCAACCTACCAATCTATACCTACCATTGAACCACCTCCTTTGAAAAACCCCTTACCATCCATGCTACCACACTTTGGAACTCTTAACCTATCTCCCTCAGTAAAGTGTCATCCCTAACCACTTTTAAACACAATTTATTTATCCACATCTTAAAAAATCAATCTCCCGCACGTATGCGATAAATCTTGACTTTGATAATACATAACAAAACTTATTCGATATTTTTTTCTGTTTTTAAAGGTATCTTTTAGTTATTTTGACTTTATTTAATTTATTGTTTGACTAAACAATCGTGTATCAAATGAAGACAGACAAATTGGACTTCCTCTCTTTACTTAGGGAACGAAATGTCCCAGAGTAAAAACATAAAAATTAAACTTTTTCAGAACATTAACGGTGATAATAACAATAAACCTTTCAACAGAATAAATAGTAAATAGAGAAAATGCGATTTAATAACAAAATTTATTAATGTTAAGATTCTAGGAATCTAATTTACTAATAATTGATTATCACCTCTGTATCAAAAAATAATAACCAGTTCTTGCAAAAAACAAAGTTACTTTTTCAAGAAATTTTATCTTTATAAGCGCTATTGCTCCTTATAACATGCACTTTCGAATTATGTTGAAAAAACTTGATTAACTATACTTTTTCACAAGCAAAAGATGTTTTGTAAAATAGTAAGCCATACTATGATGTTTCTATTTTATTTGTGAAAATTGTTTTATCCTACTTTTACTGACTAAACTAATTCACTAAATTTAGCTAAACGAACATTTTCGCAATGAAAAACAAAACCTCTTAAAAAGAAACTAATATTTTCTTAGGTATACATGGCAATAAAAAAAAAAAATACATCACAACTGCAATCACTAATTGCATATATTTAAATGTTCAAATCTAGAATTTGTTCTGAAATATTTTATCTATGAGCATGATGATTAAAAAATTATGGTATTTAAATTCATTATTTATACTTCAATGAATACTGATCTATTTACCACATAGGTAAACCATCTCAGCACTTTTGTTTGATTTTTGCAATAATAAATACATTTTAGCCAGAGAAGTAAAAAATGGCATAACAAAAAATCTATAACTCTAGTTATATACAAAGTATCACATTTAAATCATATATCAAAATGTGATAATAACTTGGTTATAAAATTTTAAAACTGTAATAAATTAGTATCTAGATTAAATGTTAACAAGCAAAAAATTTATATATTTTGTAAATTTTCATTAAATTAAAAAAAAAAAAAAAAAAATCGAAACACATAACATGACATTCCACAATGGTCCCGTTGCAGCCATTTATATCTTGATAATATTTAATTAAGAGACGGTGTTATTCCACTGCTCCACTGAACTTCTATACTCGGCCACTTCGTTTGAAGGCATGTCTGCATACCATTGTTTTCGGAAATTGATAAAACATGAGTTTCTAACAATATGGCATGACCTTCCTGATATTTAACCTTTAAAACAGAACAACAGCATTATTTACAGAGGTAAAAATTTTTAAAAAATGAATGTAATTTATATAAATTAGTTAGTTCCATACACTCAGTAACCCTTAATGAACATAAGCACACTGATGTGAGAAGTAAAAGAGCAACTAAACATGTTTCAAATTAACAGGCATTCATTGTTGATGTCATTAGTTGAGCAGAAGGGATGAGAAAAAGAAAAGGAAATCATGATTATATGTGGAAATTAATCGGGAGTCAGTCTTTTTTTAAATATTTTAATTTTGCCGATATTTTGGCTCAAGCTTGTTTGTTTGTTTATTTAATGTCACTTTTTGCTACTATGCTACAGTGGGAGTCCTAAATTTTGCCTATCCAGGTTTTATTAGGATAGGGATTAAAGATCCGAGTACCTGACATCGCACAGGCTCGGGACCAGCTTTTAACGTCCCTGATCTAACAGTTTTTACATTCCTATTATTTCCACCTATAATAATTTCTACAGTCAAGTCGACTCCACATCCTCAATATTGAAATCATGATTAATTAATAACATGGGCAGAATGAATAAATGTTTCTTAAATGATCATTTTATAAGGAATCAGGCATTTCAATAAAAAAAAGTAATAGGGCTGATTCAAGAAGAGGAAAGTCCTCCATTCTCTTGATAAAGATTTTGCATGAACAAGAAAATACTTTCTTCTTTTTTTATGCATAAATTTGCACGAGTTATAAACTAAACTTTTCTTGTAATCACTCTAGAGAGACAAACTCTATAACATAAATATTTTCATGTCCTCAGGAATAGTATTACTATGAGAGTCTACTATATTTAAATAAAGTAAAAGTTGGTCAATGAAGTAGTTCTAAGCAAAAAAGATCCATGATACCTGGGTCCCCTCAATCACTAAAAGTATATTATATAATAAACCCCTTCAATATTCTGATATTAGATAATATTTTACTAAATAATATAAAACAAAACAGAACTAAACTATTAAAATTTAGTAGTTTTAGAGTTTCAAATTTGTATTTCATCTTGCACTTACTACAACTAAACCATCATGGTGAATATAACTGTTCTTACACATACAACAATTACAAACTAGTTAAAAATGTTATTAATGATAATATATTTTCAGTTCATCAAATTATAATAACAATATTCACCTTTTTATTGGGACAAGAACGAATCAGACCATTATAATGGTACAATGTAAAAGTATCAGGAATGTTGACCGTTTCTTCTGGAAAGAACTCGTCCATAAATGCTGGAAGAAGAATTATTCCTAAGTTTTCAGAGTCCAATTTTTTCTTCATAATATCTACACTGAAAATATTAAAAATATTTAACACAATAATGAACATGAAAAGAAAATTATATGAGAAAAAATAACTTACTATTCTGGGTCAGCCACAAGATCTAAAGCGCTCATTACATCTTGAAGAAGATCAGCTGGAATGAAATTTCTACCTTCAGGATCAAAACTTTTAAACACTCTTCTAGCAACATCATTTGGCGTTTCGGCACTCACAAGTTTTTTCTCAAAGGAAAATAACACTGCAGCAGGATAAATAATTATTAAGGAGGTTTACTTCTTAAATTGACTTGAAAAATAATGAACTAATATTAATCGTTAAACTAAATTATACTCTGCTGTACACGGCTGATGAAATACTTTACTCTACACTAATATTTTTATAAAAATAACGATTCAACACACTGTCATTTAAAAAAAAAAACTGATCAGACCAGTTGTTCACAACTAGAAGATGTCCAGGGGGTCTGCAAGATGCAATTGGAAAAATGTATTAAATTACATTAATAAAAAAACCTTTAGCTTCTAACAAAAATAACTAACACATTGCACAAAATCATAAAATTTCGTCCAATAAATGATAGTAAATAGGCACTTTTATTGTATTTCTAAATTTTAGTAACTCACTATGAATATTTTGAGGTTGTGGTCAGTTCTTAGAGCCTGTGTCTAGCATATACCATATATATATTTTTATTTTAATAACTCCTTCAATTAAATCATATTACAAACATTTTTACAGTGCAAGTAGAAGTCACTTTCCCACTAAGGTAAGCCCGTATGTGGGATAGGAGTATAACATCTTGGTCGGGTTATCTTAATAATTTATTAATTTTTATTACAATCGAAACTTGTTTGAATGAATAAATTTATTGTTAGGTTTTTTTTTATTTAAATTGATCCATTTTCATTCAACATTTTTTATATTCTTTTTTCCTTCTCCCTACGTTTCGGTCTTTGCCATTTTCAAGGGATCTTTAATATTGCACTAATATAAAAAATACATTTAGTCACATTTTAAAAAACTATTACTGGCTGACCAGCCCTGCCAGGCTTGTTATCACCTACTAGTACTAAAGTATATTCAAATAGTCTCCATTGAAATTTATACATTTTTCCCATCTCTTCAGCACGTTATGAGCCAGTGGCAGCAGCCACGCCAAAAAAAAAAATTTGCATCCTTGAGGCTTTAGAAAAATATACCGGTGTATGAAACTTAGGTTATTGTGTGTTGACAAATTTTGTCAGCTGTTAGAGAGAGAAGATGGCGGCCACAGAAGTATGGTCTTTAAACTGATAGCGAGCACCATCTATAAGGAAATTCTGGTTTCATACTTCTACACCTGGTAGCTTCCATACGTTACAGATGAAGACCCGTAACATGGGTCAATACATTGGTTAATATATATTTGTTCACTATTTTCTAATATTTTTTATCCTTAACTGAACCATATCATCCTTCATACTAATCTTCTTATTTAACATTTAATAAATTAATAATAAGCATTAATTTTGATAATTTTATTAATATACAAACCTGTTAAATGTGTCTCACTTCCTAAAACCCAAACAGGATTTATTGGGTTTTTTAAAAATGAGCCAACCTCACAATACCTAAGATGTTCAAGGAGCGTTAGGAAACCAATAGGACTTTGTTTATTGATTCCTTTCAACTCTAAAATAAAAATAAAAGAATCAAATATTAACAAAACATAAAAACATTTTATAAGCATGTAAAATCCTTAACAAAATAAGGAGAGCATATAAATATTTTTTTGTATATTATTAATAAAATAATTGTATTGAACTTATCAATTGAATTTTAACTTAAACTGCTACAAAAAAGCCAAAAAGACACTTTTGCAAGTGACAACAAAGTTTATATCACACATCAAGTATTCCTATCTCATCATCAGCACTAATTAATGAAAGGGATCATAGGACTTTGTGACCCTTTGGATCTCAATGATCTTATCAGAAGATGGCTTAAGATAGTCATGAAGCAAACATTGTATAGTCAATTTAAACTTTTCTTGAATAAAAATCTATATTGGTGATAATCTATATCTCAAATAGAAGGAAGATGATCAAGAAGAAAATAAATTGGTGGTAGCTATTAATTAAAGGACAACATTTAAACCCATATTGGAGGTCTTTATCAAAAATAAAAATGGAGAAAGTTTAAAGTAGGAGAATAATGAATACTATATAAACATAACTGTGAGATATTACATAAATATTAATATCCGACTAAATTAAAGAGAGATGCACTGACCAAGTGATGCTGCCCAACTTAATAAGATTGCTTTTAGACAGCATTTTTCCTTATAGGACTATTTTTAATACATAATTATTTAGTTATTACATAAAAATATTTTGAATATACAATTAAATTTATATAAATAAGAATTAAAATTAAAACCAAATAAAATATAAATCAAGGAATCAGATAAACAGAGTAAACAATTAAATACATAAGTGAGCAGGGTAATAACAACCAATAAAATGTTGAAAAAATATAAGAAGTATGTATAAGATATAAAATTAAAATCATAAAAGAGAAAAATTAATTAGTAAAATTCAATCAATAATAAATAAAAAAGAGGTACATAATTATTTAGAAATATAAATAAGAAATTCAAAAAGAAGATAGTCCAGGTGGTGGTCAAGGAAAAACATTGAAATAGTATTTTCTATTAATTACCAATGTTTCTTTCCACATTGTAGGTCTTCATCAAAGCACCTTAACATACAGCATTACGAAAAGACTTTTAAGAACCTGTCTGAATCTAACTGAAGAAGACCTACATTGTGCCTCAAAACATTCGTAATAAATAATATCAATTTAACACAATAATAAAGACTATTACATAGTTGTTTTCTAGTCCGCTTCCCAGGCAATGAATAAACAAGACCTATAATATGGATTGAAACATCAAAATTTAATGAATAGTTATCACTATTTTATTTTTTGACTGCTAACCGGACCATGTCCTTCCTGGTACACTAAAATCCCTGAAAAATTTTAGATATAAGATTGATAAAAATTAAAGCATACTTAGACCACAGATGTCTTGGTCATTGTTCCATACGTGTGCTACAGCCCTACCAGTTATCATAAGGTTAATAAGACTCTGGCTGCCATAACCATACTCACAATCAATAAAGGGTTCGGCAGGATCAGTAATTTCACTGTGTAATGCTTCTATTCCCTAATTGAAAAAGTCATATAAATTAATTAATTAAATTAGACAGTATATATTGCATGTAAGCAAGGTCAATGAAAAATTCATATAAAGAATAAGGATTAAGAACCGATAAATTACTTTTTTTCTTCTTTTTTTTTTTTAATACAACAGGTAGCATTTCGACAGGATGTTAGAATTTGGAAAAACATGCTTATTCTTTGCATTGCACCGTTTTATCCAGGTCCATAGAAAAAAAAAAAAAAGAGATGGGAATTATATAGTTTCTCCTACCCATCCTTCACTTAATAACACTATTTTACATATATATGAAGGATGATATGGTTCGGATGTTTAATTTAATATTTTACATTTGTAGCCAGACTCGAATGTAAAGTAGCTTAATGAGCAGTGTTATAAGGATCCCCAAATACATATATTTTAACAGCCAACTCAATATGTATATTAAAAATCTGTCTACATAAACTGTTTTGCTAATGGTAACAGCTTAAAAATTATAGCAAATTTTAATATTAACATATAAATACATTTATTTTATACAGCATGATTTAAGCTGATAAGACAAGGACTCTTTGATCACAGCAGAACATCTATTATCGTTCACAGATAAATAAGGGGATAAGTATGGGCCCTAAGGCCAAGATCACATGTTCAAACACCGCAGATGGCCCTATGATTTTTTAAAAGTACTCAAAAACTCATTATTATTTTCTCCTACAGAGAAGGTGTAAAATGGAGTTCCTGAGCATATGTGATGTCAGGTATTTGTTAAACACCCCTATCCTATAAACCTGAATAGGCTAAATTTAGAATTCCCATTGTAACAACGTACGATGAGCCACAGTAGTATGAAGTGATGTTAAATGAATAAATAACAAACATAAAGAAATAAAACACAGTTTTATTCTTAATTATGACCACAAAAAAAAACCACATAAGTATTATGGCATATAAATTTTTTTAAATATTCAATTTTACATTACCTTAGTACATATCACAGAATAAAGAAACAGTAAAACACCAAACGTTTCTCTCAACATATCTATCCTTTCCAAATAGTAGGCTTCAACTTCTTCTGAGCTTTCAAAGCTCATTGTTCTAAACAGAAAAACCTTTATTTAATAAGTAAAATAGATACTTTATAATTCACATATTTAAACAAGTATACCTTAATTGGGAGTGAAAATGTACATGATCATCAGATGGCAACAATTCCTGAATTTTTTCTTCTTCAGAATCAGAAGCTTTTTTTTCTTGACTTGAAACATCAGCATCATTCATATGAACAAGAACAAATTTGTTTCCTGTACCAGAGTAAGCTTGCTGAAGTATTTCACACAAGGCCCGAATTAATAATTTACTTACGATTTCGGGATCTAACTAAAATATAAAATTTGAGTTATTATCAAAGAATATTCGGAAATCAATATAATTTTGAAAAACATGTTCAAACCTCATGCCAATTAGAATCTTTTTTTGAACAGTCACTGATCAGCGACTTTAAAATAAAGGCTTGAACAGGGGCAATGACTGCACAAGGGCCACCTTCATGCTGAACAAGTGCTGTGGGTTCATCAGGACTAAACCTAAAACCTACAAATAAAGCTTTAAAAACCTCTAGAAAACCGTATTTGGAAACCAGGATCATTAGAACCCACCTTGTTTCCATCTTTTAAATACATCTTCTTTCACTTCATTACCCCACATAACTTTAATGATTTCATCAAAGTCAGTTGTTGACACAGGGGTGGCTGTTTTCCCAGACATGTCTGGTATATATTTAGTCTTTATTTGATTAAATGAATTATTTAAACAAATATCATTCATAGCAATGGTATTAGCTCTACTAATCATAGAGCTAAATCTGTATCCTCTCTACTTAACCTCCTCCATGTTAACTTGTTTGTTCGATAACTAAATTAACGGACAATCAGCTGTTCCATTTTTTTTATTTTGCGTAGTTGCTGGCTTGATTGATCATATCACTAAATGTTACTCAAATGATTACTAAAGAGGTTACTTCGAACGTTTGATGAAAATGACGTAATAAAAAGTATGTATTACTTAGAATTCAAATAATAAAATATTTATATCCCAGAATCTTTTTGGCACAATTCTACGTGGCATTGATTGGGCATGCGCGTAGAAATTTAAGGAAAGGTCACGTGATTTTTCTGCTCTGTTCTTTGACCACCATGTTGACTGCGGTAGCAAGAGCTGCCTCCGGGGCTTTAAGGATTGGAAAATCTGCCTTAAACCCACAACTTCTTCAAAATGAAGCCCTCAGATGTGCGGGAGCTCTTTCTGCAACATGTGAGCATTATATTATCGCAGTATTTTTTTTATTTTATAGACTTTCAAGTTGTGCAAGTACGGCCATCGGCAGATCTCCAACTTCTGGTTCCACCCTTATCACTTAAATTATAAAAAAAAAGTATAATGCCATTATTATTATTATATTTTACCTTTCAAAGAAACTATTTTAAGTTTATTAAATATGTGGTGAAGTATTTGAACCCCTCTAACCTAATTAAGGAATTGTAATTTTTATCTTGGTTTTTATCAATAATTATTTCAATTCATTGCTTACCTGTAATTACTTTTGATCATTTATCTCTGGTAGCTGATTTGAAGGAAGTAAGAGAGGTGATATTTTTTATCTCTTTATTTAAGGGCTGCGCTGTATTGATTAGGTATAATTTTATCACTTATGCCCAAGATTTTATTTATAAAAAGTAAACTATTTTTTTCATGAAGTTACATCTGTGCAGATTAGCTCGGCTTCAGTAAGTTTAAATCCAGTATTTATTAATAGATATTTTAGCTTTATTGAATCATTATTATGATTGCTTAATTTTAAGGCAAATATTGCAATTTTTAGATAAAGTATATATGTAATTTTTTTTTTATATTTAAGAGAATTTTTCCTGAATAAATTTGAAATATAAGTTAGAATAGTTTTTATCTTGAAATTTTCACATTGAATACAAGAATTGTTTAATTTAATTTTCCATTTGTATTCACTTTTCTTATTAATTATTTAGAATCTGGTTAGTAGTGGAAGAACCATACTATTATTCAATTTAACCTTTACAGTTTAAACAATTTTTTAGTTAGCAGTTCAGGGAAAAAATATATATGTTGTGCAATTTTTTTTTACAAATGATATGGATTCTCCATTGTAATTGTCCAATTTCAAGTGAATGGTTGTTTAAGGAAATATAGAAGAAAATCAATTAATCCTTTTTTTTTCTTCTTTACCCTTTATAAAGGAATTATAGTCTTGTGTATATTAATGTCATAATTTATTGGATAGTTTAAGTTAATCAGGTATTTTAAGAGAATTTTATTTAAGTAGTTAGGCTGACCATCCAGTCCAGCTGAAATGTGCCATTGATTCAGTCAATGACTAGCTTAGCTCTATAAGTTTTATTTTTTATTTAACATGAAAACTTATTAAAATTATTTCTAAAATAAATATTCTTTCATGATAGTATGACAAATTTATTTTGAGTCAGTACATCACCAATACCAAATTGCTATAAACCATAATTTTAAAATGTGTTTTGGGAATGGGTCTTTTAATTATGATTCTTAAGAGCATGATATTATTTTTCTTTATTTTACAAATTTTACAGTTTTCAACTTTGTTTTACATTAACTAAAATTAAATAGTATTAAATTTTTAAAAAATATATTGATGTATCTTATTTGAGCCCATTTCTTCTGTTGTATCCTACTTATTTTCTTCTAATGGCTCAAGATTTTTTTGCCAATAATGTTGAAGTAAATTATGTGGCTACATTTAATTCCTCTCCCTGTGGTCTCCTGAAAAAGGAGGGGTTGCACCTTTTATCTTATCATCATCTGGTCAGTATTAGGATAGTACTCTCTGATTTTTCAATCATCCCTTTTAATGGATTAGCCATATTATTAGCTAAACTGAAGGTAGTTACACTGATCTCTTGTCCATAATTAGATATCTGTAGGTTAAACTTAAAAGTCCAATGTTCTGTGAAAATAGTACATCAGGACATTTGAATTTATTGAACAATAAGACCTTTTAAGTTTGAGACTGGCCAAAAGGTGGTAATAGTAGTTGTAATGTATTGAAATAATATGGGATGGGTGTTTTTTTTTTTTTTTTTTTTTTTTTTTTTTTTTTTTTTTTTTTTCATATGGCTGCATATGTAATGTGAATATATTCTCCTTTCTTCTTTAATTTGGGGTATAATATTTTTTCAGGTCTAAAACTATAGAAATAATCAACTCTAATTACAATTTTACAAAGTTCATGATTGCATCCTCTTTGTTGTATGTTTTATCCATGAAACAATTCTGTTCCAATATTTCTATGAATTTAACTCAATGTCTTAATTGGAAGAAAAAATTAATTTTAAAAGCAAATGAAAATATAAATTAATGATAAGCACTATGCCTGAACTGAGATGAGACAAGAGGCTGTAAAATTTTCTAAATTTAGGTTCATAAGTATTTGTTCTGCTATTTTAACCTTTAATCAGTCAATAAACCTATTGTTAATATTTTAATAATTATGTTGTTTTGTTTTTTAAAGCTTATGCCACGGCTGCAAAAGGAGCCCAGGGGAAAGTTGTTGCTGTCATTGGTGCCGTTGTAGACGTTCAGTTCGATGACAACCTCCCTCCAATTCTCAATGCTCTTGAGGTACAGAACAGGAGCCCAAGGCTGGTCCTCGAAGTTGCCCAGCATCTTGGTATGTATTACTGATAATATTCCCAATTTTGTGTAAGTTCGTAAACACTTATAATAATGGTAGTTGCATTAGATTTCTCGTCTTAATAATTGTTGTAAATTCTTTTTTTATTATATTTCAGGTGAAAACACCGTCCGAACAATTGCTATGGATGGTACTGAAGGTCTTGTCCGAGGACAAGAAGTACTCGACACCGGATTTCCTATCAGGATCCCTGTTGGTGCCGAAACCCTGGGCAGGATCATCAACGTCATCGGTAAGGCATTTATTTCTCATTTTTAGTCATTTTAATTTATTTCAGTTTATTTCTAACATTTATAAATGCCTTTTATATTATCCAGGTGAGCCCATTGATGAAAGAGGTCCCATCGTTACCGACAAATTTGCCTCAATCCACGCTGATGCTCCTGAATTCGTGGACATGAGTGTAGAACAAGAAATTTTAGTTACAGGTATTTTCATATTTTTTACAATTTGATGTTATACAGTTAACTTACATATAGATGCTTACATTATTTTGTGTTCCAGGTATTAAAGTTGTAGACCTCCTGGCCCCTTATGCTAAAGGTGGTAAGATTGGTCTCTTTGGAGGAGCAGGAGTAGGAAAAACTGTACTGATCATGGAACTTATTAACAACGTTGCTAAGGCCCATGGTGGTTACTCAGTATTTGCCGGTGTCGGGGAGAGAACCCGTGAAGGAAATGATTTATATCATGAAATGATTGAGTCCGGTGTCATTTCACTGAAAGACAAGACCTCAAAGGTTTTATTATTTTCCTATTATAATTATTTATATGTAGCTTTAGAAAATTAATTTAGTTTTTATACTGTAATATTGTTCTGCTTATGTTATAGAAATAAATTATTCACATTGGATAATGTTCTTTTAGGTAGCGTTGGTATACGGTCAAATGAATGAGCCCCCAGGCGCCAGGGCTAGAGTTGCTTTGACTGGTTTGACCGTTGCTGAATACTTCAGAGATCAAGAAGGTCAGGATGTACTGTTGTTCATTGACAACATTTTCCGTTTCACTCAGGCAGGTTCAGAGGTATCCGCTCTGTTGGGTCGTATCCCATCAGCTGTAGGTTACCAGCCAACATTGGCCACTGACATGGGTACTATGCAGGAAAGAATTACCACCACCAAGAAAGGTTCCATCACATCAGTACAGGTATAGAGCAAACATGCTATATTTTATTTTCCCTAAATAGCTTTAAAAATATGAATTTAATTTTAATTTAATAATTAGGCTATCTACGTGCCTGCTGATGACTTGACTGATCCCGCTCCTGCTACCACCTTCGCCCATTTAGACGCCACCACCGTATTGTCTAGGGCCATCGCAGAACTGGGTATCTATCCCGCTGTAGATCCACTTGACTCCACCTCAAGAATTATGGATCCTAACATCATTGGTGCTGAGCATTACAATGTTGCCAGAGGAGTACAAAAGATCCTCCAGGTAATGTTTCATTCAACAATATGTGAGATTCTTATTCCTATTTATTTTAATTCTGTTACATCTTGAAATTTGCTTGCTTGATACTACTTGTATTTATTTTTTAGGACTACAAGTCCCTTCAGGATATTATTGCTATTTTGGGTATGGATGAATTGTCTGAAGAAGATAAGTTGACTGTCGCAAGAGCCAGGAAAATCCAAAGGTTCCTCTCTCAGCCATTCCAGGTTGCTGAAGTTTTCACAGGCCACGCTGGCAAGCTTGTACCCCTCGAAGAAACAATCAAGGTAAATGCATATTTTATTAACACTTCATTGGCCTACAGAATTATGTTATATTCTATTTAATTGTTAATATTCACTATGATTGGTATTTATGGCTGATGAAATTATGTTTATTACATTGAACTATCTTTATCCTTTACTACAGTAAATTATTGAATTTGTAAACCAATGTTTTTTATTTGGATATTATAGGGATTCCAGAAGATATTAGGAGGAGATTTAGACCATCTTCCTGAAGTTGCTTTTTACATGGTCGGTCCCATTGAAGAAGTTGTACAGAAGGCTGAAACCCTTGCCAGGGCTACATCTTAATAAGTGTATTCCTGAACATTTCATAGAATTAGTCAACAATTCATGTGTATAGTTCTGAAAATTCATAATTTTTATTAATTTTATTGTTATTTTATTCCATATACTAATTTTTTTTTATTCAAATGTCAATGGTGTAATATATCTTCTGATCCCAGTTTTATTTGTCTCCTAGATTCTTTTTTTTTTTTCCTGGAAATGTTATAAAAATAAACTGTTTTCTATAAAATATATTATGTGTGGTTTATACATTTATTAGAAATAAATGATTCTACCACTTAATCTAATTTCTTATTGTCCTTATTTCTTTAAGTAATGATACATACTCACATCCCTGTGTATATATATATATATATATATTTATTGGACAGGATCTCATAGTAAATGTTTTTTTGGTTCATTACGAAAGGAAGAAAAACTAAAATACTGATTAATACAATGTTTGTTAATGGTCAATAGTGAAACATAAAAAAGACAAGAGTTAATTAGCATTAGCATAGTCTTCATGTGTTGAAACAGTAAAATCTTTATCTTCAGCTACTAAACCCATAAAAAGGACACAATCTACGAAAAATATTCCATTAAAGGATGATTAAATATGTCTCCTACCTTTCCTGGTGAATGAGTACAATTACTAAGTGTCAGCCACCAGGATTTTCTCCCAGTTTTTGGTAGCTATATTATAAAGGCTGTTTTTTGTTCTTTCACCCTTATATCACCTTTCTAGGATAATCATTTATTGACTATCAATCTACCTATCTCATTTATTATCAAACAAATGTGATTTAGCAATTAGGATTTTAAAAGTTAGTAAACATTGTGAAACAAAGCATTCATATAATCTCAAACACTATTAGTCACATGGTCTAGTTATTAAAACATAACATGTTTTTTGAGACTTAAAATTTTTAAAAACATTAACATCCAAATGTGTATAACTGACTGATTACTTATTTAAAAATTAGGACCATTATGAATCATCAATGCCAAAACTGGGAGCCATTATTGCTTCATTGTTCTGACGCTCTCCTTCAAACGCCCTGAAGAAGGCCTATAATTTAGGCCGAAACGTCGGCACCAGTTTATTAAGTTAATATCTTAATTGTGTGTTGTTTTGACTGCACCCTGAACTAACTTCTCTCACTTACACAGTCTTCACCATTCTCACTTCACAACAAAATTCAAGTTAAAAAATTGCAGTTTTTTGGCCATTTTAAAAATTGAATTATTATTTATGTTACAGAAACTTCTTAACTATTTCCTTTTATTAAATTAAAATGTACATTATGGTAGGTGTTTTTTTGGAATATTTAGAAATTTCTGTAAATAATATTTCTTCGAAGAGCAGGCATTTCTTCAACACTAAATATATTTTTTTTTTACATTTAGTACACACAAAATTCTCTCTTTTTTTCTTTTTTTTATGATACACTACATTAAAGTTACGTAATGCAAGAAGGTTTATATCCTTATAGGCCAACTGTAGGGGAAATTTTAAACTATGAAAGTTTGCTGTTCGATATGTTAATACTTATATAGCATGTTTCTAAATTTATTTATTTCACAGAGCAATATGTTGAAATCCAAGTTCTGATCAATTTTTTATAGTTGGGATTATTCTTGTTCTTTTCATTGGTATTTCTAACTACCACCTTTGGTAATTCCTACAACTTTTATATACTGCCCACTTTCACCATAATACTGTTAATTTGATATAAAATTACTGTATTTTTTTCATTAGGATTTCAATGGTCAATTCTAATTTAACTTTCATTACATTGTGTAATAAGTTTGCTATTTTGTCTGTATCCAATGTGTGAAAATATTAGTTCCTTAACACTTTCCGATACAAAATTTCACCAAGATAATTTAACCCGACTAACAAAAATCCTAAAATCTAATAATTTTCCTGACCAATTAATCAAGAACCTCATTAAAACTTCTTCAAACCCTCACTCCATCCCCGCACACTCTCCACAAACCGCCATAGTTCCCCAGTACAGATCCATTCCATACATCCCATCTCTATCTCAAAAAATTAAAAAAGTCTTATCCTCTAGCTTTCCCCATCTCCGCTTAGTTTTAAAACATAGTAACAAATTAAAGAATCTATATTCAAAACTAAAAGATCCCATCCCTTTCCTACAAAAATCAAATTTAGTTTATCGTATTCCCTGCTCTTCCCCAAATTGTAATTCATGTTACATAGGCGAGACCAAAAACTATCTCAAAAAAAGAATTTATCAGCACAAATACACAATATCTACCCGTAACCCATTTTCCTCAAAATTATCCGAGCACGCTATATCCCTTGACCATCATTTTGATTTTGATAATCCTGAAATCCTAGCCACCGTACCTAACTACAAAAAGCGACTCCTCTCCGAAGCTATATATATCCATATGGAAAAAGATCGAGTTCCCGTAAATCATAAAACTGACAAAGAGATAATTTCTCCCTCGTATGCTAACATCTTCCGTCTCCTTAAATTATAACTCTATCACTTTATTGTACAAATTGCTTGTGTAATGTATATTTTATTTATTTACTGTATATTTATCTTTTTGTTTACAACACCTCTGGTTCTTGTTTTTGTTATTTATTTATTTTATTTTGTTTTTTATTATATACCTCATGATCTTTTAAATACCTCAGATTCTAGTGTTTATAATTTTCTGTTAAAAATGTTCAACCTTATTGTACATACGGATATATTATTTTGTTTTTTCCATTATATAATTTTGTAAAACTTTTTAAAAACAAAGATAAGCTGTAGTATTTACACTTAGAGGGGAAAACCTTCAGGGTTTTTACACGAACCCCTCCCCATACTACCTATGTTTATGGTTTTCCTCAGTTTATGCTTGGACATGGCTCAGTAATGGTACGTTTATATATATATGTTTTTTTTACTTTTATATTAAAGTCTAAAGTTCTGTAAAATTTGTTATGCTTATCATCATCAGATTATGTATCATATTATCATTATTTGTATCTATAATATGTAAGTATGTTGGTATATTTTCTGTTTTATTTCAAATGTTATCATTGTCACTACATTCAGAAGAAAATTTTCATTATCATATTAATATGTATCTCTTTTGTTCTGATGTTTGTAGCCCTGATGATGGCTCACAAGCTTGAGCCGAAACGTTGGCAAAATTAAAAACTTTTTAAAAATGACTGATTCCTGACTATTCCACCTATAATAGTTTCTACAGTCGACTATACACCCTCAATATTAGTTCTAATATTTGCCGTAAGAGGCCAGCACTGATCAAACATGCATTACAATGTTAAATTCTAGCCAGAAAATTTTATTTTGTATCAGGAGAGTAGGAAGTAACAAGAGCTCAACAAACGGTGAGTTACGAATATTCGATTGTGCTGCTCTCTTGTGGTATTTATTGAAACTATACTAGTTTGAGCAGTACTCACGAGAGAGCAGCACAATCAAATTATTACTTGCAGATTGATTGAGCTCCTTTTACTTCCTAATCTCCTAATACAAAATAAAATTTTCTGACTAGGACTTGGCGTTGCTCGGATAGTGAGTGCCTTGGAATAGGATAGTGCTGACATCTATTGGCGCTAAATAGAACTTTTTTTTTTTATTTCTCAATTAGTGCTGCTACCTAGTGGAACTTATTTAAAATATTATTTTATAAAAATTATTAATCGTCTATCATTTTTTTGTTTTATGGATCAGATTTAACATTATCATCAGAATAAATAATTGTAGATTTTTTTTTCTGATATTATATCTTTAAACTTTGGTTATAAAATGTCAAACAAAGCATTCCTAAAATGTAAAACAGAGCAGCACTAAGGAAGACCCACAATGAGGGTCAAAACATTGGTTAATAAATTGTTTTTCTCTATTAGCTAATCTTTTGACTGCCACCCGAAACATCTCATCCTTTATATTTATCACACAGTCAACTATATTTAATCTTCAATATGCTTAAAATGTAAAATAATAAAATACTGTATTTTAAAATATATTATAATATAACTTTAAATATGATAAAACCCTTCTTAATTTCTATTATTTATCATACTTTTGAATAATGTAAGAATTCAACTACTAAGTTGTAAATTACTTTTTTTAAGAACAATTCAGGCGTTGATTTCCAAAAAGTACTAAAGGACATTTTTTAGAAAATTGATTTTCTTACACATTTGTATTCTCATCCATTAGTTATATCTAAATCTCCTATTTGATTTTATCTAATGTACACCCAAGCCCTCTATAAACGCAATTTAGAAATATAGTTATTTTCTAAAGGAAATAATTACACATTTAATTTCATTCCAAATTATACCAAAATATCTCATTTCATATCTTTAATATGATGTTATTAATATACTAAAAAAACAATTCTGGATTTTAATGCGAAAAGAATCAAATTAGCTAATTTAATAATATAATAATTAGTGATTTTCAAGCGTTCTGTAAAATTTCCTAGAATGGATATAGTACCTTTTGGAAATCAACGTCTCAATTGAAGTCCATTTACAAATATTAAAATAGAAAGAACTTTAATTTGATTTCAAAGAATGTTTACACTATGAGAGCTAGTTATAAATGAATGTTAGCAATTATTTATTTTGGGCTCAACAAAACTTAGTTCTTATATCTACCGAGGCTTTTGCGTGGAAAACTAAATTTTTTAGCTTTTCGAGACTTTCATTATTTAGGTCTGATTTTTCTAATGTAAATATTATTCAGATGTTAGATTTGAAAAAGAAAAGAAAATTGTATAATATACTTCATGACAGATAAAGTTAATGATGGGACTCAAAAATACCATGGCTAGCAGAAGCTTTCCATTATTTTATATATGCGTTATTTTCATCTAAGGAAAAGAATTGTGATTGTGAAAATTTTATAATTCCAATTTTCGATGAAAATACATGTTTTTGAATATTCAATAACCAAGTCGTGCTAAAAGGCCTGTGTGATGACCCACAAAGGGAGGTCAAAACGTTGGCAAGCAATAAATAGTTGAAACTATTTAGTTTTTTCATTTACTGACCGCCACCCAGACTAATTCCTTCCAATAATTCTCAACGGTCAACTATCCACTATGCAAAAATATTTGTTCAAGTTGTTTTTCCTCACAAATAAGAATAGCTATATCAATGTATTAACATATCTTTGGAAACCTAAAGATTAAAAAAAAAAAAAAAAAGAATTATGAGATTTTTCCACCATTTATAAAAAAATATAAGTTTTAAATTAAGTTTATTAATTTTACTTTTTTTTTTTATTATTCTATTTCTATTTTTTTTTCTTGTGTTGTTTTATAACAATCTTCCAAAATTGAGGTTATTCATGGAATGCAGAATGAATAATGAACCTTTAAGAGTTATTTGCTCAGATCTCATACAAATTATTTCTATTTTTCAAGCATCTTTACACCTCCTTAATTTTGTCTATTTGGGTGAATAACACTTATTTTCTTCATCATTCTATGATATTATGATTAAGTGAAGGTTGAGGAAGCTTTTATTGCTGCAAGCCTTTGAATCTTTTGTAATTAACTTCCAAGTTACAAACTGATGGCAAGTTAGTAAGTTAGTTTATTGGCAAAACTCGTTGATGAGTCCTGGCCTCCTTAAACAGCTTCCTCCAAGCATCTCTGTCCCTGGCAGCGATCCAGTCCCTGATGCAGATCATAGTTGTTGCACCCCTCGCCCTCACCTCCATCTTCTTCCAAAAAACTGCTCCAGTAGCCTCCTTGGAATTTCTTTGGTCAGCATGGCCAGACCAACATAACCTTCCAGCATGCAGAACAGCAACATCAGCCTCTCTATAGACCTCAAAGAGCTCGTGGTTGCACTTTCTCTGACCCATTCTCTTTCCTCCTAGTATCCTAAAAAAAAAACTTTCCTTTCAAATATTTAAATTTCCTGTTTGTTGTTTTTCAATAGAGTCCATGTTTCTGATGCATATAAGATTATTGGGCATATGAGGCTTATATAGAGGCAAAGCTCTGGTAAGATGATTATTAACAGGCCTGCAAAGTCCAAAGTAACACCAGTTAAGCAAGATTATCCTATTTTTTATTGCATTTTCAACTGAGTTAAATATATTGATGGTAAGTACATTCATACTATAAACCTGTAAAGAAGAACCTTTCATGAAGGGAAAATATAAATAAATCTTTCTTGTTTATTAAGAACTATATTTATTTATTTTGATAAGAACTTACAATTTCCTTTCATTTTATATTTCCATCAGCAAAAGTGTGAAACCAATAGTAAGACCATGTATACTCTGCCATTAATTTTTTTTTTCTAATTGCTTGAACATAATCGTATCACTTTAAAAATATATATATTATCAATATGATGAAAATGAAATATTTTAAACTTTGTTGGCTCTCTTTAAAAAGTAATTATTTAAAAGTTACATGGTTTTAAACTTTTGCTGACTATATGTAACATTATCACAGCATAACAAAAATAATGAACATTAAGGGCCGCTGTCTTGTGGAGGTTCATAATCTATTTTCTTAGCAGCGCACTCTTCATCTAAATTTTGTGGAATCACAGCACTTGTTAAACTAATAACTTTATTCATAGGGCATACATCTTCACATTCTGGTATTGTTAGTAGGTAAGGCTCGTGAGTTGAATTTTTCAAGAAAACCTATAAGTAAAAAAAACTTTCATGAAATCCAAATTCATAAATTAAAACTAAAGACTGGACATCAAACTGTTTTTTTCTTAATTTGATTTAATATCATTTGCAGCAATTATATTGGTAAATGGTTCATAGTATTTATAACGTTCTTTTTTCACATATATAACAATAGGTATTACCTTGATCTTGTAATCATCTTCTATTTTATGTAATTCTATTAGTGCTAGGATATTGTATCTTGGAATTTGTGGATCCCAAACTTTCAATGCTTGCAGAAGATTGGCAACAGTTGAATCATGGCCAGCATACAAATAGAGCTTCCTCTGAGATGAATTATCATTCATTTTATTCTTGGAATCATCCAAAATTTTCTTTAGCAGTGGCCCTAAAACAGTAACTGCTTTATCTAAACTATAATAATTAAAATTTTTAAATTAGTCTTTTATTTACCTCCTTTTAATCTCTTCAACTCATCAGAGTATGAGTTGACGATGAAGCTAAAAGCTGTCACATTTTCCAATTCATGCGGATAAACTTTATTTGTCCAGGACGGTAATTTTAATCCAAACTCTTCCTATAACTAAACTGTTACAACTTTGTTGCAAAAACAAAAACAGACATATTTTGGATTGTTATAATATATTAATAAAATTGAGTTATTTAAAACAGATTAAGTAAAATAGACTTTACCTCAGCTTTTAGGGTACTGTAAATGTCCATCACTCCATCAGGGTCATTGACAATATTTCCAGAATGTTCAGAAAGATAATCATAAAGATTCTTTTGTTTTGATATTGTTTCAGCCAATTGATTAGACTTCACTTCTGCAACTGCTTCTGAATAGCGAGGGCATCCACGAACCAATAATAGCTGAATAACATAAAGTAATTATTTAAAAATGTGAAGGTACATAAATTCATTGTTTTATTTTTTTGAGGAGACCAGAACATTGGGATACCTTATTTCTTATAAGCATGGGAATGGCGCATTATCTACTGTTCTATAGATCTCAGGTTCAAATCCCGACTGTAGCAGAATAATTGTTTATTCTGTTATTTCAGCCCTGGAATGATCCAAGGATATGGAAAACTTCCTAGGGCACACCCAGCCTCTATTAAGTTGGTACCCAAAAACTGGATAAAAAAAACTGTTGGTTGAGAATGATCTCAGCCGAATCACCTCATAGCATGGCTATTGGTCAAGAAACAGTACAGGTCTCTGTATTTACTAAATTCAATATACTTCATGGGTTGTAGAGGCACAGGTTTTTTTTTTTTTGTTTTTTATAAACAGGAAACTAGTATATCTGTATTTTTAAAGGTTATATTACAGCCTGAATAATGATATTGGCAATGGATATAATCTAAAAATATAATATACATATTAATTATTTATTATTTTATTCTCTATAATTAATTAAGTGTTACTGATGAGCCACTGGTTTTCATACATATTCTGGCATCATAAATGTGCTTAAGAGACAACTTATTTATAAATGGGAATGTAGAAAGGGAGAAAAGCTCATTTAATATTAATATTTATTGAATAAGTACATTATTAATTTTTATTATATCACCACAAATGTCCACCCTAAATGACACTAAAAAATTGGGACAGTCCTAAATAATTCAGGATAGATAGTCACATTAATGTAGATATTTTAAACTAGCAATAATCGCTCCTCAGTAGACCTTCATTGGTTACGATATTGCCTCTGCGCAAGGTTGTGCAAAATTTAGGACTCCCACTGTAGCATCGTCCAATTAACCATAGTAGCATAAAGTGACGTTAAATAAATAAACAAACAAACATAATCTAGATGTAAGTTAAGGCAACGTTACAACGTTAAGAGAAGAGGTAAGAACATGAAACCAAGTACTTGTGAGAGATCTCAAAAGCAGAGAGAGAGAGGAGGAAAGCATTATTTTTTTAATAAAGTTGGATAATAACATAATTTTTTTTTGAAAATCCTTTAATATCATTGAATATTCTTTATTTAAAATAAATAACAGAACTAAATTATTGCAATATAAAAATTAAGAAAACTTCTGTTTTTAATTTAGAAACACCATTTTAAGAAATTAAACATTATGTATAATAAAAGATAATTTTAATACATCGAAAGAGTGTCAAAAGTGTATGATAATTCATTATTATCCCACATTTTCGCACTATACTTTCCTCTACTATTGCCTTGTAGCAACAAGGTAATTAATAAACTCTATATGTTTACATCTTGATGTAGCAGAGCATTAGCATAGCTTAAGCATTGGTTGTATAATAGAACCATCACAGGTAAACAATAAAATAAGTTCCGAAACCTTCACAGATGGTCCTCAACTTCCTTAATCAGTATGCTTTTATGATACAGATCTAGGAAGAACTTCCAGGGCTTTTTAGTTCTAATTAATTGTCAAATAAATTTCAGTTTGATGGATTTAATACAATAAATAAAGCAATATAACATACAATATCAACTTAACATTAATTTTGATCATGTTTGAATTAAATAATTTCTTTTTACCTTGTCCTCAGCCAATTTCTGGTGAGAAGTAGGTATTGGCTGCCAAAGAAGATCCTTATTCCAAATTTGTCCATCTTCTGGTGGGAACATGCCTGCCAATAGCAGAGCTGCTGACATTTTAGTGCGGTCTACATCAGTCGTCCACGCTTCCAGCAAGTTGCTTTTATATGCCTTTCCAAGAAAAATGGCATACCGTGACCTCAACCATTTTCCAAGTTCATATTGTTGATTTTTTCCTTCCTGGAGATCACAGATTATATTCCAAATTAAAAAAAGATAAATAAAGAAGGAAAACAGTAAAAAAAAGAAGATTGAAATAGCCATTAACTAATTTTTCCATTGCCAATCTTTCATCCTGCATTAGAGGCTCCTTTAGAGAAAAAAACTAGTGGATATAGTACTATTCTACTGTTCTCCTAGTTCTGGGTTTGAATCCCAGCTGTGACTGAATATAATTTATTAAGAGGCAATCCTAGAGTATGAATAAACTGCTGAGGCCCACCCAGCATCTAAAAAGTGAGGACTGAAAACTGGAGAAAAGACCTGACGATTGAGCATGAACTCAGCCGAATCACCTCATTGCACTGCCGTTGGTCCAGAAACAGTACAAATCTCTATAGTTACTGAACCCAAGACCATTTATGGGTCATAGAGGTACAGGGTCAACTAGAAAATTATTGAGATGCTGGCAAAGAAATAGGTAGTTAAAGATTGTTTCAATGTTTTCTTTTTGACAATTAACCAGGCTTGTTTTCTTTTATGTGTATTGTTTTTTAAACAATTGTCAACTAATGATATTCCAATTAAAATTTTGATCTATATTTTAAGTTGTATAATATTAGACAACTAATATTATTATCTATTCATTAAAGATCCCATCACAGTCCCTAAACACAAGAAAGGCAACCAAAGTGAATGTGGGTACTATAGGCCAATCTGTCTATCCTCAGTCGTATACCAGGTTCTAAATCAGGTGATGAAGTCAATTAACTGTATTACCAGATATCCAAAACAATCATCGGAAAACATGAAGTTATCAGAGATGCTAAAATTAGGATATTGAAATTGGTTTTCCTTCCATTACTTTTAGATGGATCTGAAAGCTAGATGACAGCAGCTGAAATGAGATTCCTTCGAAGAATAGTTGGTAAGAGCAAGAGGGACCTCTTATAAGAAATTATAGGATTTGCGGGGATTCCGAATGAATGATACCCGAAAGGCCAGGTGTTTTTTATAGCCAGACCGGAAGGAAGACATCTTCGTTGCAGACCCAGATGTATGTACTCTGACTACATTGAGAAACTCGTTGCAGCAAGAGGCCTCACGATCCCAGAGATGAAAAGAATTGAAGGGACAGAGATCAATGGGCTCTGTACAATTTGGAGGCCCGGTAAGTGCTTTACCACCGGGAGCCCTTTATTGTGCCTTAAATGAAAAATGCGTGAGTTCGTTTAAATTCTTTATTATAATTAACAAAAATGTAATTAGAGGGTCAAGGTCCTTATTAATATTTGCGGCGTGCTCGTCCTCGTCCTCCTGGAAGACCTCGGTCCTCGCTCAGGTCTCTTCCGGTTCTGGATACGGCGGTTGCTGTGCTCTGGTTCGGGATGAAGATCCGTTCAGGCCGGCTGTTAAACGAGGAAGGCAGAACTCCAGTTGAACGCCACAGAAGTAAATTCTATAAATGGTGGGGCTAATGACTTCTGGAGCGTACATGCTCGCCTTTCCTGTATGGAAACAGAGACCCTGACCCGAATAGCATTAGCTATTGCAAAATATAATGTGCACAATATGTATAATAATCTCCGGAGGAGGCTTAAATCCGACAGGCTCTGTGGACTGAGATGGCAACTCTACACTTAGTGTCGCAAAGGAGTTAAATGAAGAAGAAGAAGTTGAAGATCCCTATCCTAATTAAACCTGGAAAGGCAAAATTTAGGGCTCCCAAAAACATAAAGTGACTTTATATAAACAAAAAAAAATAATATTTTTTTTAATCTAAAGACATAAATTATCTAAAAAATGAACATTAAAGTTCTTTTTCATTTTTTTCACATGAGCATACTTTATAATTAATTATGTTTTGGAAGATGAATTTGAAATAATATCAACATGATATCTTACATTAGTCAGCGCTCCCCATCCATAAGGACTGAATTTCTCATTTATATAAGGATCTTTTGGGTATGTATCTGCTGGAGTTCTTTGGCCATGTCTGAATATCTAAAAAAAATAAATAATGATAATAAATAAAATACAAAGATTAATAAAGCCTTAGCTGTTAGCATATAAAACAATAATTTGCATTTTTGGCATTTGCTATAATCTTCATGGTATAATCCCCATGTTTAAATAAAGATGAGATGAGTTCTAAAAGAAAAATAGGGAGAACTGTAGCGGTTTTTATTTGAGCTCAGAGGACCCTGAAACATGTATTTCCGTTGAAAACTGGAATTAGAAAATTTTCACGAACGCAATACTTTCTCTTACTATCTATTTCGTATATAGGTAAGTGAAAGTAAAAATAAAAAGCTATGAATATTTCTCAAAATATGATAAATGGACTATAATCAAACCCTTTCTTGCTTTTTAATCTGTCCTACAGTTGAAATAATTTTTCTCATATTAAATTTAATTCTTCTATGTGAGGAGGGAAGGGAGAGGGGGGAGAGGAGGAGTGAATCGATACAAACGAATAAAAGCAAAATATACCTTCGTAAATATATGTTTTTCTCCAACTAATTAATAACATTACAATTCATGACCACACTGGTTTGAAGGTCACAATGTGAGCTTACCAGATTGGCAACCTCCTGCAGCTATTCCAGTAGAACTAGCTGAAGAAATAGTAACTATACTTGAAACATTAGAAAATTCGTTGGAACTCAGAATCGCACATAGGATTTCAGTAATTCGAATTCGGGTAAGATAAGAGATCAGGTAAGTAATATTGAACAATTCTAATGTTATCATTTTTCGAAAATTCTAAAGGTGACGTCTGCATAAAATAGTCTTAAAGACCGGTCATACACAGCATATATGATTTAACAGTAATTGCTAGAACAAAATTGAACCTTTCTCATTAAAGACTTTGTCAAAAAAATTGTTAAATACAAAGAAAACACCTACTTATTCTTCATTAATATTTCAATGCGTAAGTAATATTTACATCTCTATAAAATAATCTTGCGAAAGAAGATAAATAGTTTTAAACATTGAATTAATAGATCAGAGTCAAACAACAATTAAGATTACAAACACTTTTTAAAAAATACTTCTAGTGTCATAGAAATGAACGTGGCGTAATACTTGAAATCAGGTGAAGAAAGTTGTTTCCTTCAGATATTACTACTTGGGGTATTTTATTAAATGCATAATTGTATCTCTTACTCGCTCGTAACGTCGTGTCATGAACGTTGCGAAGATTACAGGGTGAGGGAATCACTATCTCCATAATAATTTAAAAATTCGAAGAGTTGAGAAATTTGAAATGTGAGAACATATGTACTTCAAACAACTAAACAATTTTTTAAAAGTATTTTATCGATATAATGTGAGTATTGAACAGAAAATACAATGATTGTAGTCAAATATCAACATTATGAACAGATAACTTGATACTGGATCTAGAACGGTTGAAAAATTAAAGTTTTCAAGAAAAATTGAAATAAATATTTAATGTAGTTAAAATATTCCATCAAAGTTGTTAAAAAATTAAAGATTAGTGTCCCAACTCCCTCAAATTGTTGTAACGTCCCTAGATGACTCCTTCACCAGATACACTGAAAACACATAGAAAAAGTAGGTAGAAAATTAATATAGGTCTTAAAATACCTTAAAAATACTTATTTACATACGTAATTTATTACGTTTCGAAACCCAAAGACTGTTAGTTATCTCTTTAATGTTTTCCAACTTGGACTACTGCTGTAAAGTGTGCGGAAGTATCACACTGGGGTCCTCGATTGGCACATTGCTTGGTAAGATTCATTTTCAATAATAGCCTTGTTGGAAAGATAATGGAAACAGAAACTCGCCACAGGAAGTGAACACTTCAAGGACGATATAAATAAAATTTTATATTGAAACATCCACCTTGAGGACTCACCAGATGAACCAATTGAAGAGTGTCTTCAGAGAACGCCGAAGAGATACAGAAGAGTACCAAGGCAGCTACCGCCTCCTTCATAGCAGCCGAGGAAATGATCACATCCCCACCACTCTACTCAATGCAAGCGAAAGTGTTTGTTTTTTTTGCAGACTTAAAAACTAGTTTTTTACGGGGATCCTTTTGGCGATTTTGATTCCCTGCAGGGATCGAATTTATCCTTGTACGCATGTTTTTTTCTTCTATCTAGGCGAATCTATTATAGAAATTGGATCAACAACTGATTACATATACAAATCTAAATGTCTGTATTAATCTAAATTGTATTCAAATTAATGTTAATTATCGTACGTAAATAATGCATATTCATAATTCGTTATCTCAGAACTGTCTTTTATTAATCATTTGGCCCAAGTATATTTATATAAAATTATATTTTAAAGAACAGCATTGAACTTGGCATAGATCTGCATTTATGTTAGCTGACTTTGCATAAATCAACATAAGTAATTGTAATTTACATTGTCTTCAAATGCTACAGAGAACGTTACATTGTGATCAAAACACAGCTTTCAAAATTTTGAAGTAAATAAAAAAAATAGAAACAAATTGGCACATTGCTTGATAAGATTCATTTTCGGGATCTTAAAATCCTCTATCTCTCGTTCTAGAGGCTAAACCCAACCAACTGTCGAAAATATTTCCTAGCATCGTTAAGTTCACACTTCCACCGTTCATCATAAATATCTGACCTCTTCCAATTTAAGTCTTCTGTTAATTTAAAAAAAAAAAAAAAAAAACCCCGCTCTCGGTCGCATCATTAAATAGATCTTTCCTTATCCGATCCTGTTCTCTATAGAACACTATTCTTCCTCAAGGCTCGAACACTATCCACCTTTAAATTCCGCCTGTTCAATCAGTTGGCTATTATTTCTAATTAATTATTGAAGCATCTTGTATTGTTTATTTTTTTTTCTTTAGCATAATACCGTAAAATGGTCTTCTTATATAGTTTCTTATTTTATATGTAGAAATTATTATTTTCATTTTAATGTCTTAGACGGCAAAACCATATTTTTGTTTCATCTTTTTCTAAAAGAACTTGTTCCAGAAAAAAATAAAACCTTATTATAACTATATTTTGATTTTAAATAGAAAAATTAAAAAACCCTGAATTCTGAAATATACTTTAGAACACAACCGATATCTATCCAAGAATTCATCTTTTCAATTTTTAAAACATAATTATATCTGATTCTGATATTGTAAATCGCCTACTAAAACTACATTGCATTGTTCAAAGCCTAAATCGTGAGAAATAAAGTTATGCACATAATCCCGAGAAGTACATATATGTATAAGTATATATTAAAATAAACTTTATTAATGTAGCAACAGGTTGATTTTACAGGGCAAGGTGGAGGGCAGGAGGAGGCCTGGTAGGCGAAGGATATTAAGTTGTTTTTTCGAGTGCGCAAAGAGGAACTACCTGAAATTTGAATAATTTATTCCAAGTTCCACCTCATTTCCTATGAATAATCAGTCTTTCTATTGATGGTTGTAACATGCGGGATAGTGCTAGTGTTTCGATAGAAGGTGACTGAGATATGTTCTAATATTTATTATTTTTAAAATAATACCCGTTTTCAACTTTTAGTAATATTGTCATGTTTCCTTAACTTATTTAAGGTACATTCATCAAAATCTCGACAGAAGAAATCAACTTTTGGATTCAAGATATATTTCCATTTTACAATTAATGAGAACCTGACGTGTTTGACAAAGGTTTTAAACAGACTTAGTTCCGACTAAATCAAAAGCTTATCTATATTTATAAAAGAAAGTGCCATTCCACTCGATTTTCTGGTCATCGCTCTATCTCATAAATGGCTATGGCTGTGAAGCTGAAAATAAGGCTGGGTTTGGAATAATTCCACCTCTAAGCGGTTGAAAAAAATTAATTTTCTAAAACCTACAAAAAAATTGGTTATGGAATAAATCAAAAACTATACATCTGCTGAAAAACTATAAGTACTCATTTGAATGACAATCAAATTTCTAACCATCTGGAAGCAAAATCGTCTTAATTAATTACCAAAAATATTATTACAATTTATAAGATACATATTTAAGCATATTGAGCATCGTATCGATGTTGTGTGTGAATGTTCCCGTAGACACATGTTCAATTATTATTAGTTTTTTAAAATAATTCAAAGTTTTAATCTTTCGTTAAAAAAACATGTTAGGGCTTATTTCTGGATCCCTCCCCCCAAAAACACTGTTTATTCTGGAGGAAGGCTTCACCTACAAGTGAAGAAAATACGCATCAAGTTGCAAAGGAGTTATGATGATATACAACGGCAATCTATGTTATTGAATAATTTGGATTTCTTTACTTGGATTCTGGTGTGCTATTGTAACATGGAGTAAATAAAATTGATATCTGGCATGTAATAATCTTTTATTTATCAAACACAGAGAAACTCATGGCTATGCACTCAAATTTCTTTTGTATATCCTCATTCAACATAGTCACTGTCAATATGTTTCGTAATTTGTAGCAATTTTATAACCAAATTATTTTATTTATCACATTGAATTCAGCAACCTTCCGAAGATAATGAAGTGTAGTTTTTGTTCTATTTTTTCAATATTTAAAACAAGATATTTATTATTGTATTAGATTAATTATGTCTGTAGACTGGGGTGGTCCATTGCATAGTTCACTGTATAATATTCTACGGGTCGGAACACCGCTGGAATAAAGCATGAGCATATCCAGTGAGTACCCGAAAATTTGCGAAAAAAATAGCTTCTGAGATAGATATCTTTAAAGCGCCTCATTGCGTGGCCGTTGGGCTCTGAAAGAATAAGAATCCCTGTATTTGTTTAGTTGGTCTAGCCATTGAACGTCACTTTATGTAATGTAGCTAATCGGATTATGCTACAGTGGGAATCCTAAATTTTGCATATCCAGGTTTAATTAGGATAGGATTCCCGTAATTAATGAACTTAATAACCTGCGTGTTACAAAATACTTGGTTATGTTAGATGCTAAACGTCATTAATACGCTATATCTTGATTACCACGTCCCCAAACAACCGATCCAATCATATATGTTTTATACTTACTCCGTCCGTAAACGCATTTATGCAAATTTAAATAAAGATAAAATAAAACATTCGCGAGCAAGCCACGAGTTACAGCTAGTTATTTATATACAAAAAAATTTGTCTTCCCTCAATCACCTGTAATTGAAGATTGAAATTTAAAAACATAAGGGACTAATAGGAACTTGTGTTACCAGCCTGCGCAAGTCCGACTGTTTGTTAAAAAAATCTGGTGCGAGAACACACGACTTTCACTTACCTCCATTTTTAAAATAAATTAAAGAATTTTCAAATACAGTTAGATATAAAAATGAGTGAAATCATCAAAGAATTAATTAAATGGAATTTCTATAGAAAACATGTGTTTTATTAAAAAATCGTTACCTTATTATCTAAAATAATCACTTGTATCAATTGATTGTGTATGAGATAATATTTTTTCTGAAATCTCAAGCTTTCCAACGGTATATCATACATGTATATTACTGTTCTTATGTTCAAAAACAAAAAATTGCATACAAAATATATTTTTTCTGTTTTCTCCTTTTGTTGGGTATCGAATTTGTTCAATTTATATATTTACCTGTTTTTCATCAGCGTTAACAAGGTAATCTAGTTATTATTATTGAATCTACAAAATTAAAGGTACTTTAGGGGAAGACAATTTAAAATATCGGCATTTAAGCCCTGTCAGACCATTTTTATCCAAATAAAACCTACATGATATTAAAGCCCATTAAATTTACATCGATATAGCGAGTTTAATCAAAATCGTCGGAACCGTTTTCGAGAAAATCGAAAAAACGTGCAAAATGCATGTATTAAAGTGCCTCTTCTGATAAGCGATTTTGATGAAAAAAGTTTTTGTCACTCTCGGGCGTATAGTTGTCTTAAATATGAAATTTCAGTTTCATAGGACGTACCGTTTCCGCCCGGGAGTTACCACACACACACACGCACAACGACCTTTTTGCGGGACTTGGTTATTTAGGACTCAGGGGACCCTAAAACGTGTATTTCCGTTGAAAACTGGAATTCGAAAATTTTCACGATCGCAATACTTCCCCTTACTATATATAGTAATGAAAGTAAAAATCTGGTGCGCACAACACACGACTTTCACTTACCTCCCTTGTTAAAATCAATTTAAGATGTTTTAAATACATTTAGTGATAAAAAAAAAAAACGATGCAAATTTTTACACAATGGTTTATTATTCCCAAATAACAATATTAGGGTATAACTGGTTATAAGGCTGTTGATAGACAATTAAGTATTTTTGGTATTTATTCATTTATTTATTGGAAGAAACGAATTTTTTTAATTCGTTATTCGGATTATACCCATCTTGAAACGTAAGCTCTCAAATTTTGAGGAGGGGTACTTTTTTTATTATACAATGATTTTTTTTTTTTTTTTAATCGCTCTTTACTGATTCTAAAACTGTATACACACTTTTCTAAATAATCATGGAACTGCGATTTCAGAATTGTTTGACCATGAATAAAGCGATTTTGAAATTGAATTTTGTTTCTTTTGCTTGTTAAAAACCTGACATAAATCATTTTAATTCACTTTCTAAATGATGTTCACTTAATTATATATTTTTTTTAGTATTAAAGGAATTATGGTGAAAATTTTTTAAATTATGAACATTGACTGAGTTTTACAACAAAAGTAATTACTTTAGATAACAGTACGTACGAGTCAATGAAGTCATTTCACTTCTAGATAACATTTTACGTTATTTTCTGATGAAAACATTGCATTTCAAAATCTTAGAGCTTATAAATTTGATCCTGTGGCTTAACATATTTTGTAATTATTCCACTGAAATTTTTAGTTCTTATCACAAAGAGAATAATCTTGTGTACATAGTCACCGATTTTAGAATTTTAAAAAAATACGAAATTAGAATGTATCAAAGTATTTTATAATAATGGTTTGCGAGTCGGAAAATACACAAAGTAACACCTGAACAAATTGCTTATGTGATGACGCTGCTTAAAATGTCTAATTTCTTTTAAAACGTTTTGTAAAAAAAAAAAATAAAAAAATGACTTAATGTGCATATTTATTATTCATTAACAAGATTAAATATTTTTCAAACACAGAGTTTCATAAACAATAGAATCTTAATTTGTTTAGATAAGCATAAAAATGGGGCTGTGGGTCACAGCGGAAATAGAACGGAAAATATCTTTGACCTTTATGATGGGCACCTGGATATCAAAAGATAGAGATTTCGCAAAATACGTGTTAGTTTTCGTGAAATGTATTATTTTAAAAGTTCACTACAGCTGTTCCTATAAGGAAGTATAGAATTAAATCAACAATAGCCTTGTTGGAAAGATAATGGAAACAGAAACTCGCCACAGGAAGTGGACACTTCAAGGACGATATAAATAAAATTTTATATTGAAACATCCACCTTGAGGACTCACCAGATGAACCAATTGAAGAGTGTCTTCAGAGAACGCCGAAGAGATACAGAAGAGTACCAAGGCAGCTACCGCCTCCTTCATAGCAGTCGAGGAAATGATCACATCCCCACCACTCTACTCAATGCCAGCGAAAGTGTTTTTTGTTTTTTTTTGCAGACTTACAAACTAGTTTTTTACGGGGATCCTTTTGGCGATTTTGATTCCCAGCAGGGATCGAATTTATCCTTGTACGCATGTTTTTTTCTTCTATCTAGGCGAATCTATTATAGAAATTGGATCAACAACTGATTACATATACAAATCTAAATGTCTGTATTAATCTAAATTGTATTCAAATTAATGTTAATTATCGTACTTAAATAATGCATATTCATAATTCGTTATCACAGAACTGTCTTTTATTAATCATTTGGCCCAAGTATATTTATAGAAAATAATATTTTAAAGAACAGCATTGAACTTGGCATAGATCTGCATTTATGTTAGCTGACTTTGCATAAATCAACATAAGTAATTGTAATTTACATTGTCTTCAAATGCTACAGAGAACGTTACATTGTGATCAATACACAGCTTTCAAAATTTTGAAGTAAATAAAAAAAATAGAAACAAATTGAAGATTTTAAAAAACAATTAACTAAATCGAATTGACGGAAGTTCATGACAACTCATTCAACTACATTGTTGAACGGTTATTAAAACCTCAGAATAACCTTAAGAATAGGAAAAAAATAAAAATTGTAAAAACTACAATCAATTTCATCTCACTAACCCTCTCCCTTAACAATTGTCAGTCCACTAAGGTACTAGAGTAGAAATTGTATGCAACATGAGTATTCCTGGATTTGCTCACGCATTTAATATTGTCTCCTATCAGGGGTTTTTCTTCAAACTAAAGACTAAAGACTATATTCTCTTCTACCTAATATGCTATCCTTCAGTCATTTCTTTGCGACAGTTTTTTCTCTGTATGTCAACAGAAAACAATTAGAATAGCCTTAGTATGTGTAACTCAAGGGACAGTTCTCGTTCCACTACTTTACATAATATACACTACCCAACATGTCCCACAACACCCATATAAGGCAGAAAAGAAGTTGGATGAGAGATCTCCTGACAGAAATGTGAAATAGCAATCACACCAAGAAGAGGTGCTGCTAGGTATTGCTCTATCCAACATGCCTACCTTGCTGCAAGATCAAGCCCTACACTCCATTACATGCGTTGATTGTCCTCCGCATGATACATATGAATAAATAAACATTAAAATAAAAATAAATTAATAAAAAAAGAGCATGTTAAATTTATTTCGTTACAATTGTAAGAAATTTAACCTAATATAAATTTGGTGAAAAATATTTTCGTCCCACATTTTTTCTTAATTGTCTTTACCGGTTATTAAATGGCTAGAGTTAGTAAAAAAAAACAAACCTAAAGTACTTTGGAAATTAATAGTATATGTGTATATATTTAAGATAGATATGTATATACCCAGGTTAGTAAAGAAAGATGTTACAGTAACTTTTTCACCTTAATCTACCTACTGGAATTCCATTTAATACCATGATTTTTATGCATTTTTTACTTTCACTTACCTATATATGAAATATATCATAAGGAAAAGTATTGCGATTGTGAAAATTTGCGAATTATAGTTTTCACCGGAAATACACTTTTTAGGGTCCTCTGCGTCAAAATGAACTAGTCCCACAAAAAATGCTGTGCCTGTGGTAACACTAGCACGAAAATGAAAAGTCCTATGAAACTGAAATTTCATATTTAAGACAACTTTACGCCCAAGCTGTTGCAGCAATTTTTTCATCAAAATCAGCTAACCAGAAGAGCAACTTTATATCATGTATTTTGGACCTTTTTATGATTTTCTCAATAACGGCTCAAATGAATTTGATTAAGCTGCCTATATAGAAGTAAAATTTAATGGGCTTTAATATGATATAGGTTTCATTCTGATTTAAACAGCAGACTGTCAGAACAGGGCTTAAATGTCGATTTTTTAAATTTTCTTCCTCTTAAGTACCTTTAATTTTGTAGTAATGGGATGAGATTTTTTTTTAGTTTTGTTTTTGAACATACATTAAACATTAATATAGATGTATAATATACCGTCATAAAGCTAGAAATTTTATAAAAAATATTATCTTATACACAAAATTGTAAAAGGTAATGAGAGTGATGAAAAGCCAATACAATTAACTGATTGTCATAGATAATAATATAATAGATTATTTAATAAAACACATGTTTCTATTGAAACTCAATATTATCAATTCTTTAATCATTTATTTTCATCTTTAAACGTATTTAAAAATTTTAAATTGATTTTAACAACAGAGGTAAGTGAAAGTCGTGTGTTGGCCACAAAAGATTATGATCAAACTTGTCACATTGGTGAATAATTAAATGTCCATCAATATGATGTAGATCTTATCCTCATTAGATTAAAATAGACAGACAGGATTAAAAGCCACTTTTTGAAAATTTCTTTCTTTAAAGTGCCTCTAATTTTATTTTAGTAGGGTACATATGGTGTATTTGTAAAGATAATTTTTTTAAGTTTTATCTCTCCCTCTCCCTCTCCTCTCTCTCTCTCTCTCTCTCTCTCTCTCTCTCTCTCTCTCTCTCTCTCTCTCTCTTATGAGATAAAAATGGTGTGCCTTGGATATTTTTTGAGGAACAGCTTCCTTTTTGGAATAAAAAAACTTATAAAACTCCATTTCATAGAAAAGTTAGTGGTTCTTTACTTCATATTGGGTTTCTATTATCAATTGATTGACTGACACCATAATATTTTCTTGGATATTGGAATCTGATATCTATAGGATTTCACTGAAAATCATTTTAAATCATACACCTGCATGGAATTTGACCATAAAATACTATACTATACTTACAGTGAGTGTCAAAAGTATTCGGAATTACTATTTCTTTTCATTTAATAAGTTTATTTCACAATTATGAATTTATACAATTCTTTTTCACTCATAAATCTTTAAAAGAGACTCCCATAAAGGAAAATCACTGAGCAGATAACCGAAAAGTTTATTGTTTCTAAAAATATCCGATTAATAATGTAAAATTGGACAGATTGTAATATTAAAAAAAAATAAATAAAAAATAATGTAAAATTACAAGATCGTTCAGTGTCAAAAGTATTCGGAAATCGTAATATCCTGTTGTTTAATGGTCTCAACTTTTAATATTCTCACAATTTTATGTTCTAAACCATTCTCCTCTCTCATGTAATATATACCCAACCATTGAAAGATTTTTTTTTTTTTTTTTAAATAACTCCCTAAAATAAAAACACAATGATCACATTTTAACACATTCACATGTTAACACTAAAGAGAAATAGTTGAGATGTTGAAAAAAATTGATGAGAATATATGGATGGCAATGTACAGTGTAGATAATGTAATAATTAAATATGAAAGCAAAACAATGAGCGTCCAAAATGTTAATGATGACTCCCATACTAAAATATATGGTTCTTATGAAAAAATTATGTTTAGAGGAAATCAAATAAAGAATTTATTATGACATAGTAAAACATCTTGAGCGGTCAGTGATAGTTATGTCTGTTTTTCTTTGGAAAAGTTTAATAACAGTGGATTCATGGACAGAATTATTGATAGATTTGTGTATTTGTTAAATTTGAAAAGCCAGAATTATAAGTAGAAGAAAAATTGCGAATAAATCAAATTATTAACATGCGCGCGACCATGACTCCGGACATATATACGTTATCTATTCATATTCAGTTGCTGCAAAATTTTCAAAAAGTTCTCGAAATCCTTCTTTCACTATTTCTTTCTAATTTAATTAACTATTTTTGGGTCCTACTAAAAAGGAAAATAAGGAAATACTGTATTCAAAATGAAAATGGTCACAAGATACAATAAGTGTTTGGGTGGGGTAATATCTCACACTAAGCAATTAATTAAGTAGTAAAATCAATTCCTAGTTGGCTAAAATCTATAAGTATACAAAGGTTTTTATCAACTGGATGTTTATTTGTGATCACTGCATTAATATAATTAGGAAACCACATAATTCTGAATACTTTTGACACCATTGACTTACACTTTTTCGCAAATGAACGTTCAAAACTTTCAAAATAAAATTATTGTTGTCGTAATGTTTGGGTTTAGTTATTGTATACCTTCCTCATAATATTGTAAAGTGGTTATCAACTCTTTAAAAACATAAAAAATAAGTTAAAAAAACAAGTGAATTTCAGAATGGTAGTGAATTCCAAATACTTTTGACACTCACTGTAGATATATAGTACTAATGAAATTATGTTTTTCTATAACCTTATAGACCATCTACAATTTGAAATACAATATTATTCAGTGCTTCTCTGGATGGTGTATTCATTTCTTAAGTTTAATTAATATTTTTTATATCATATCTATTACAATTAAAAAGATATAAAATGTCCAAACCTAAAGTTAACAAAATCTTTACACCTTCTATATTTCAAAGTAACAGGAATGGCTTCTACAAAAGAAACAAATATGATGATTTGTGCTTCCTTTTGAACCAATTGAAAACGCTAAAAACTAAAATCAAGAATATCCTTTTAATTTAAAAGTACATTCTTTAATTTTAATAAAATATTTTTATTAAAAAATGGTTACTGGAAGAAGTTTAACAAGAATTCTAACATTATACACACTTAATAAATGAAAAACAATGTTGAGTTATGATTTGTTATGTATTAATTTACACAATAACTGGCAGAAAGTAAAATAAAATATTACTAAAGGAAACGCAGTTTATTCCATGTACATCTAACATACCCCATGAGATACACAATACACAAAGATGTGCCAAGTATTTCCAATCCAATAAATATTAAAAACTATCCCGATAACGGGCATATTTTCAGCCAGGAACCTAAAGTAATCTTCCATTATTTAAAAAAGAGTGGCAAACGACATCAGTCTTGTGTTTCGGGAGAGACAGTGATGGATACAGATAAAAAGCAAAAACTGCTCATTTTTAAAAGACTTTAAGCTGAGTTTTTTCATCGAATCCTGCCGAGTGGCCAGCATTGCGCACAATGAAACTGGAACCATCGAAGTGCATACGCCTTTCTCCACGCCTCACAAAGAGGTGAGAGGTACTTCCCATGCTGGCCGTGCAATGGAGGAATGGGGTTGTCATTGAAGCGGTGCCGTTAGTTGGGGAGGTGCGTAAGTGATACTTGTTACTGTTTCGAGCAACCCTGAAATACAATTATTAGATACAATAATGTAAAAATAATAAATATTAAATAATATATTAAAATACTAAATATGTCTTTAAATGGTTCATTAAGAGTTAAGGGTATTTAGAGGTCCGATCCCTAATTAGCAAACTTGGTTGGTTATGGAGAGATAGGGTGATTTCTACAGCTTACCTTACTTTATCAACATGATACTAAACACTGGGTGGGTCTTAGCCTCTTCAATGTCATGCTCACGATCACTACAGCACTGGCATTAAATCACCTCATTTAAAAATCAAGGAACACATGGTCCAAATGGTATTTAAAAATATTTCACATATAATGGTTTTATCATCTACCAATATTAACTACTAGGACATATCTGTTTGTGATAGATAAACTATCCAATATTAAGTCCAAATTTTTTATATTGTTTCTCTAAAATTTTTAGTTTTATTATTTATTATTATTAGGTTAAACTACTCTCAATAAAAATGCAACACTTCAAATATTAAGATTAATCATTATTCATAACAAACTATACTTTGTGGTCTAGTTCTGAAAATATTACTTGTGATAGTTTATCCTCTCATATAAAGAAATAAAATTATGATTTATAAAGAGATAAAATATTTTTGAGGAGAAGTTAGTTGAGGGTGCAGTCAAATTTGTTAAATATCGATTGTATATGTAAAGATAGTTGTGGCACTGAACTTCCACCTAGGTGTAAAGCAGCCCAACAACAAACAGTTCAGTCCAGTTGGTAGCGTCCCCTGCGCCATGTTGTTTGTGTTTATAGCAGTAATAAACAAGCTGTCTAGTACAAGGTTCTTTTATTCCACTGCCTAATACTCTATAACTTTAATAAAATTAACACACAATTAAGTAGAAACTGAATTTAATAGTGCCTACATTTCGGCCTAAATTTTAGGCCTTCTTCAAAGATAACAACCAGTAGTAAAATACAATATATAAAGATAATAAGTAAAAGAAATTATACTGATAATTAGAAACAAAATGAAACAGCAGTTATGTTAATTGGCAAATATAGTAGTTAGAAACAAAAGGGACAAAAGAAATTTAATAAAAGGTGAATAATTAGATAATAGGAAGGAAATTAAAAATTAAAATTACCATTCTCACCTCACCAATAAAACCATTCTTGACCATTCGGTTCATAAAACCAGTCAACCATTTTCACTTCACAATAAAATATTTTTTTATTTATTTATTTATTTCATTATTTATTCCTTTTTATTTTATTTATTTATTTTATATATATTTATTTTTTATACATTTTTAGTTATTTATTTATTATTTATTCCACAGTTAAACTGAAAAAAATAACTTGAGTGCCATTCAGCTACTCTACTTCCTAATGATAAATCAATTAAAACCTCTAAAATCCTTACTAATGAAGACATTTATTACAAAACATTTGATTCTAACTAGTTATTATAAATTATGCTAGCCACTACGCTAAGGGTGACCCGTTATTATAAATTATTTAACGTGTGCTATAAGATAAGTTACCTGACGAGACCATCTGGTGCCTGTGAAATGCGGACATTATTGATAAGCCAATTCTCTACACCCTCTTCAGTCGTCCAATACTGAGCTCCATGTATAATATTAACTGCATCAATTGCAAAAGTCTGTCCATGCCTTGACTCTGAATAGAAAACACCCAATGAAAAATCCTGAATGAGATCGGAGAATGTGTCTGTTGTTGTACGTGTTCCAGCCGAGTCCACAAGATAAACAAGTGCGCAATTTTCAGAAGTAAAGCTGACACCTTTGTACCACATCTTAGCATATCTAGAATATAGAAAATAATTTTTATTCTGGGACTGGGTCCCCTAAGAATAACAGAATTGTACAATTTAAATATACAACATGTCTGGCCAACAGACAGAGGGAACATAAATTAATTACTTATTACACAGATGGGTTAATTCGGGTGTTCATATCACACACGAATATCCACACAATATATATATATATATATATATATATATATAATTATATAATTTATAAATAATAATTATATATATATATATAAATAATAATTATATATATATATATATATATATATATATATATATATATATATATATATAAAAATATGATATGATAAAATAAAATAAAAACAGTTCTTGAAAAATACTGTGTTGAACAAAATTAAAAATAAATTAAAATATAACAGCGTTTAAATAAAGAACAAATATTACTTTTCTTTCAAAGTGTGATATCAGGAACATAAGAATCACTGTATTTAAGTATTTTTTTGGGAAAATAAAATGTATTGGAAAAGTTGGGATTTAAATGAGGAGAGAGAAGCAGCATGGCGGATATGAGTAGGTAAAGAATTCCAGAAAATAGAGGAGTGGACCAGGAAGGAACGATATATACCATCATTCAATATGAAAAAGCATTAACTAATAAAGCATATTAAAAACTAATACTGAACAAATGTTTGTTGAGGTGAATTTTTATTTATTTACAATAAATTGTTACTTGTCATCAATAATATGTTAACTTCTGAATCAATGGTTAATTCATAGCATCTCTAGGCCACCCACCTAAAAAGTCATCCCTACAATCATGAGGATCGATGGTAGATTTAAGTGTTTGGGTCAGTAGGTTTATATTGTAAGTTAATCTTTTTTATAATATTCTTATCAATTTTTATAATATTCTGTAGCTAATGTTTTAACTAATTATTTTATAATTATTATTAGCTAATTATTTTAATCCAAATTTAGGCCATTGTAAGGCTATATTGAAAATAGGAATATATGATATTTATGGTGACTGTTCCACTGGGATTAATAATTACAATGAGAAAAATAATATTTTGATCTTATAAAATAAATTAGGGGAGCAGCGTGGTCTAGTGGATAGAGCGCTAGTCTACTGTGCTCCGGGTCCTAGGTTCGAATCCCACAGAATATTATTTATTCTATTATTTCAGCCGTGATGGGATCCCGGTGTATGGAGACCCCCCTCTAGGGCACACCCAGCCTCTATAAAGTGGGTACCCAAAAATGGGGGAAAACCTGACGGCTGAGCGTGATCTCGGCTGAATCACCTCATTGCAGTACGAATCTCTATATGTACTGAGCCCAAGACCCTTCAAGGGTTGTAGAGGTACAGGTTTTTTTTTTTTTTTTTATTTATTTTTTTTTTTAAATAGATCAGTTCAAATAGAGAGATAAAAAACTTATTGGATATAATTAGTTGACCGTTGAGAATTACTAGGAGAATTAGTCCGGGTGGTGGTCAATTAATGAAACAATTAGGTAGTCTCAAACATTTATTTTCTGCCAACGTTTCGAACCCCATTGTGGATCATCAGGGCGTATTGTAGGAGAGTGGAAACTAGGTACAATTTGGTGAAATGGGATGTAGGTAAGTGTGACCTACTGTGAAATATGACCTACCCACATCCCATTCCACCAAACTGTACCTAGTTTCCACTCTCCTACAATACGCCCTGATGATGACCCACAATGGGGGTCGAAACGGCAAAAATAAATGTTTGAAACTACCTAATTGTTTCATTAATCTACCGCCACCCTGATTAATTCCTACGAGTAAATTTATAAACAATAGTACTTGAATTGCCGACAGAATATAATACAAATTTATAGTTACTCATCGGTAATGCATATATAGAAAAACATACATAGAAAAACATTGCACAAAATATTCAGTTTTACGTACTTGTGATTTCCTCTAATGTCATGAGCCATGATTTCTACCCTGCTACCGTACTGATGAACTCTACCGTTTGGATGAAGGAGAGCGCAAGCTGAACCTGTTGGGTTCATCGCTATAACAATGTTATTCTGAAAAGAAAATGATTAATCTTATACTCCTTGATTGTTTGTTGGGTGCTTGAAAAACTATATGTTTAATCTAACTGGAATTTAAGTAATTCACAAATAAAATTCATATATTAAGAAAAGCCTAAATTTTTAAAGTAGCAATAATGGGAGACGACATTGTGGTGAGTTTGAGGGATAATGCACAGAATTTAAAGAAGATTGGCATGCCTTCCCTACTCTTGCTGAAATAGAAAGCAAACCAAAGGAAGAGCAACTTATAAGCAACTTGTGCATGGGTTATGTACAAATTCTCTCTGATTTATATAATTATCTACAAATCTTCATTAAAATGTATGAACAGAATAAAAAACATAGAAGTGAGATTTCCAACAAGTTCAGCAACAAAAAAATATACAAATTCATTCTCAAGAAATTGGAACTTACGCAAATATATTTCAATGTAAATAATAAAGATATAAGATAAATTGACTGCTATAAAAAATACCAGTGCAGGCCCTTAGTTGTTGTCTCATCAGAGCTCTCTTATCCAAACCAAATAAAAATTAAGCAGGGGACAATTTTATTTAAAATATACCACTGTTGAAAAGTACTAGGCAAAACAGGCTAACTATAAATTACCAATTTAGATTTATTGAAACTGTGTAAATTTCTATAAGTAGACACCCCAACAGTAGGTCTAGATTTTGCAGACCTGAGGCATGTGACAATATAAAATTTAACTAACTAAACCATCAACAGCGTAGTAAAATTGAATACATTTTTAATTAACTTGTAAGCTTCTCAGACCATAAAATAAAAAATTAAAATTAAAAATCTTTTTAGGAAAACATTAAACATATGTTATTTTTTGGGTAACTTAATTTGGACAAATATAAATAATAATAAATGCCATTGTATCAATAGTAGTGTCCTCTGAAACAACGTGTCATTAAAAAATATTTTCATTTTATTCCTGTTAATTCATTTGAAGTACCAAAAGCTTATGTTTTGAAAATATGTACTTGTGAAATAAAACTTTACTTTTTTCTGGTGGAGTTTTAACATATAAATTATTAAAATTATTTGTTCCTTTCAGAAAAGAATAACAATTTCCGTTCAAAAAGTGAAAAAAAGAGAGGTATATAAACTAAAAAAAAAAAAAAAAAAAAAAAATCAGAGACTGAACATTAATAATGATGACAAAAACTGTAAAATCATATCATATGCACTGTGAAATGACTGCAATGTGAACAGGAAGGAGGGAGACCGTACTCCTTCAAAGATATGTCATCTATGCCCAATGGTCAAGTCTATTTAGCTCCTTCTCCTAGCAAAATATTTAATATATAAACATTACACTCTTTAATCTCAAGTATTTCCCCCCTTACTCTTCATACATTCATTTTTAGGAAGGTTGGGTCGGTTAACATCTGTTAAAATAAGATGTTAGCTCAGTTAAGAGGATAATTGGGCAAGCAAGAACTTGATAGGTATTTATTAGAAACAGTAATTTTATTGGATAACAAAATATTTCACTTTCAGTTCATAAAAGAATATATCTGAATTATTATTGTCTAATAATTAATTTGAGGAATTTTCTAAATATATGATGATAATAATAACAATGTATTTCATTAAATGAGAAAGGGCCTAGCCGGATAAACATGTGAAATCTGTCCCCGCTTGTATTAGAACCAAATTTATACCATTGAGTCACACCTATGAGAAACAACCTTACGCAAATTTTTAGCCCCTTAATCCTAACGGGAGGGAAGTTATGGAGGGGGAAAGAAAAAAAAAAAAAAATTGTTTTCTCCTGAACAGCTCAACCGATGTTCACGAAAAAAATATATGTTATGGATTTTACAAATAGGTTTCAAAAAATATTATTTTAAATTTTTTCCCACAAAAATGCTGGTCAAAAACAATTTTTAAATTTTTCAAAAAATATTTTCTGGTTATGATGGTTTGGTACACCTCCAATCTTTCGCTACTTTATTTCATTGGAGGGTCCTACATAACATATTTTTTTCAATTTTATCGCAAGTGTACCCTATAGTGAAAAATAAAGAAAACAATTTTTTCTCCTGAACCGATTACCCGAATTTCACGAAAAAAATATATGTTAAGGGTTTTCTAAAAGAATTTCAAAAAACATTTTTTTTAATTTTTATTTCCAAAACGTGAGTCAAAATTTTTATTTTTAATCTAAATTTTTTTAAATTACCTTGCTTTGGTACACCAAAAATTTTTTGCTAATTTAATTCATTGGAGGGTCCTACATAACATATTTTTTTCAATTTTATCGCAAGTGTACCCTATAGTGAAAAATAAAGAAAACAATTTTTTCTCCTGAACCGATTACCCGAATTTCACGAAAAAAATATATGTTAAGGGTTTTCTAAAAGAATTTCAAAAAACATTTTTTTTTAATTTTTATTTCCAAAACGTGAGTCAAAATTTTTATTTTTAATCTAAATTTTTTTAAATTACCTTGCTTTGGTACACCAAAAATTTTTTTGCTAATTTAATTCATTGGTGGGTCCTGCACAATATATATTTTTTTCGTGTTGATCTAAAATGTAATAGTGAAAAATAAAAAAAGCAGCATTTTTCAACTCTCTTTCAACTTTCCAACTTTCTCATAGATTCATAAATTTGGTTCTAATACACGCGGGGGCAGATTTCACATGCTTATTCGGCTAGGCCCTTTGGATAAGACATGAGTTATATCAAAATTTGGAAAAAATCTCTCACACTTTCAGAAAAATAAGACTGAAATTTTATGGTCACATTCTCAGAATTGATAATAATAGACTGACCAAGAGAATTCTCTCTCTTGCCCTCTCAATCATAGTTTAAAACAACTGGATACTTAAAATTGAAAAAGTTCTTCAGGAAACAGGCATCACAAATAAAATTCTACAAGACAAAGCTGCATTTAAAAATGGAATTGACAAGCATCAGCTTAAAGCTAGACTGTGAACAGAGAATAGAAAAAAAACACAGTGAGAAGATGAAGAGGTTTCGGGAGGAGAAGGAGAGCACATCAGTGAAAGAAATTTGATCGTGCTTCATAGTTAGGCATAAAACTGTAAAAATAAAAATGTATTTTATTAATAAGTAATAAAATATTATAATTAATAAAATAACCTTAAAGTTCAGAAGTCGGACTGCACGATCTATAGTTAGGTCAACTCTCATTCTGTGAGCTAAACGTAGAGATATAGTTCCATGTGCGGTAGCAGTAGCTGTTCCAGGCAAACCGAGGTCACCCTCCATTTCCTAGAAATAAAAGCACAAATATCAGCATTACAAAAATACCTTGAATATCTCCCAATAAAACAAAGTTCTTAAATAATTGATCACCATAAATTGAAACATTCAACAAAAATAAAAATCTAATTAAAATAATTACATAGACATAGCTCTGGAAATGATCTAATATTACATAAAAATTTCAATAAAAATGCTATATAATTTTTAAAAATATATATAACTAGCCAATTTACCTGGAAAGCACTTGTATCTTCAGGAGTTGGGTTAAAGTATGGATAAACCTTATTTGAAGTTCTTGATGTAGTGCGCCATATCGGAGCTGCCAAGGCTGCAGCATTGCACAAAGGGCTAACTGGATTGCCAAAATATGTTCCTGTTGTCCATGGCTCAGACAGGGGTGTGTCCAACAACTGTAAAAATCGAGTAATAATCAAATATAAACTTATAATAAAACTTAAGGATGACAATGATTACTAATGTTAATCATAAAGAAAAGAAATATGTACATTCTAAAAGACTCCACCCTTAAACTATAAAACCTAAGTTATGAAGGAACCAAAGAAGTAACCTCATAGTTATCATTAATAACTTCATGGACATTTAGGCTCGAACAGTGTCTGGATCTACCCATGGGTTGTAGCACATTTTTTCCTTTATCCATAAGATTTAGATGAGTGATTTCTTGAAATACTAATAAGAATGAAAGTACATCAATAGCATGTGAAAGGAATCATTTAAATTGTTAAAGAAAAGGTAAGTGGAGTCTCAATAAAAAATACTAATAACTAAACATACGCTGAAAATATGAATCAGCTTGTTATATATTAATCATATTTTTTTAAATAAAAAAAAGGTAATCATTATTATCTGCTTTAATTATAACTAAATTCTGCTTATCAAAAACAAGACAGAGAGTGACAATCTTGAATAGATTTTTTTTTTTTAATTATCAACAAAAAATAAGAAACTTTTTAAAAATTATTTAATTAATTTTTAATGTTAATATAACCTCTTTAAAATAATGACTGGTTTATGGTGTATTTAATAATTAAATGTTGAAATCTGAAATAAAATCAATTTGTAAATTTAATATGCTTGAACAGTTTGTTTATAAAGAAAATATGAATAGAAAACCAGTTTTAATACCATACCATGGTACTAGGGTTAGTAATTTTCCAGTTAATAAATTTCATGAAACTAGTGACTGCACAAACTTTTATCTGGTTGCTCCAGATTTTCAAAGAAATGCCTTTCATTTTTATGGTTCAAATTTGAATTAGGAAAAAACTTTTACTGGATTTTTTAAAAATACTACTTAGCTTTTTGAATAGCCACAAAGGAAAAAGTGTCGTTTTCTCTGTTTTTTCTTGTGATACCCGCTGGTTTTTAAAAATTAAAAAGAATTTTTGAGATTTACTCATTTAAAAACTGGCAAATTCTTACATCGAAAACTTATAAATTAGCACTTGAAGGATAGGTGATAGGTGTTTACAAACTAATCAAACCTTTGAAAAAAATGACTCCCGCCTCCAAATTTTAGACATAATTAAACTCAACTTTCCTAACGCTTATATAAGTGGCAATTGAAGCTAAGGCATAAATATTTGATTTTCTTGAAAAAAAAAACATATGGTTTGATGTTGTCAGGCAAACTAATTCCCTCATTCCAAAGTAACTTTCTCATATGATTTCAAATAACAGTTTCATCAAAACTTTAGAATGGTAGAATGATCACAGATTTTTCCTCAGTTCCAATAAAGAAATGTATAGATATTTAAAAACATAATGATAAAATACTATTACACATTATTCAAAACTAATATAATTAATTTAATTAATAATTATAGAACAAAAATCAGTTTAAAAGAAAGTAATGAGAATATCGAAGTGGAACAAAAATAAAGAGATTGACAAGTAATAATAGATAAATTACAATTTTCAAAATGTAATTAATAAAAATTAAAATAAATTGACATAATTTCAAAGAAATATTTAAGACTTTATTTTAATCTAAAAATTTGTCAATTTATTTACAACTAAAATTTAAGTAAGTTTTAGAAGTGTATTGACTAGAATATTGGCTTTTTACAATTCTGTATCATAACATTTTCAAATGTTAGATTTAATTTTAAGTAAATAGATAAGAATAAGATATATCCAGAGACACCGGATTCTACGAAGTGTTGAAATGGTTTTACCCTTCCTCTTCGAAGTTCTCCAATCCCACTACCCACTATACATCTCAGATATATTTTCATTCAAATCCTCCACCCACTCTTGCAATTGCAATTGCACTCTCAATAAATAAGTGTATCTCTAGGAACCCCTCATTGAACCGCAGCTTTCAACAGATCTTTCCTAATCGGATCCTCATCCGTATGGCATTGTTTTCTTTTATATATCCATCACTCTCATACTCTTCCGAGTTTCAAATCTCTTCTGGTCAATTACTTACTTTGTCCAATTCCCAAAGAAATAGATTAGAAAGTTTCTCTAAAATTAGTAAATAAAACAGATAAACGATTATTTATCATTAATATTTTATTTTCTGTTGCATTTCCACATTTAACTATATTTTTTCATCAACATATCACCCATGTAGTAAATCTCTTTTGATTAAAATTTGTAATTAAGATGTGTATATATGCACATATTTTTTTGTTTTGTTTCTTGTCTAGTTTTTTAAATTTATTTTCAAAATTATTTTAAGTAGCTACCTCTTAATTTATTACTATAACTCAATTTTATTTCTAATATGTTTTTTTTTTTTTTTACTCTTAAGACACTGAAGTTCTTTTTTTGTTATTTCTTTTAATATTATTCTAAAGGGACTTATCCCAAGATAAATAAAGTATTTATTATAATTAAAAAAGAATATCTGTTAGACTGTTACTCAGAAAAAATCATATGTATGATTCCTTAAAACTATTTCTATTGGTTTCCCAAAGCAATAGAAAATAAAATATAATTTGAAGTCACAATAACTTTTACTCCAAATATGAAGTTACCAAATCTGGAACAGGGTTCATGTTGCTCTCTCTTCCTACTCCAATCTATACGTTTCTTCTTAAAGTATTCTTGGACCAGGGCTTCTTAAGAGATGTATTGCTTCCTCTGGTTGTCCTTCTCTCTACAAAGGTCGAGTAGATCCAATGTGGTCCAACCTAAGGAGATGACTGAATCTACCTAACTTGTGTTCCTCTAGGAAAGTCTAATCAGCTTCAAGTTCAATCCGTTAGGTGACTTATTGTTAATATTAGTTTTTTAATAAAAGTTTTATAGAATAGAAAGTGATTTTTATTCTGGGACTGGGTCTCTTGAGAATAACATAATTGTACAATTTTATTTATTACCTTGGACTGCATCTTTACAGACGTCTTGCTTGTAATCCTCACACTAGACTGAAACGACAAGAAACAGCTCACAGATATCGTTTATTACAATATTTACTTGACAAACGTTCAAAACTTCCCACCTACTACAAAAAACTTCTAACCATACTTAGGCCTATTTGGACATATGAAATTGAACTATGGGGATCCACCAAGCCATCAAATTCCTCTTGCATCCAATCCTTGCAATCCGAAATCCTCCGAAAGATCCTAAATGCTCCTTACTTTGTCACCAATAAAGTAATCCATAAAGGCCTCAATATCCCATTGGATGCAGACAGCCCGAAATAGATATACTTCCTTTCACTCCAAATTACCAGTCCGCCACTTGTCCGCAACTCTTATCTCCTTCTATTCCTGATCATTCTTCAAGGCAGCTGTAAAGACGATGGCTTCAAGACCTACTTATCTGAATAAACTCTGAAGTGCTACCACTAGGTAGTTTCTTCACACATGCTTATCATGCCCATATTTCAATGTTCACATTTACTTGAGGTATTTTTTTGTTAATACAGTTGTATATATCACTATAATATATACATTAAAAAAAATGTATTTATTGTTTTATTAAAAGCAAAATATGTTTTCTCATTAAAAAAAAAAAAAAAAGATATATATATATATAATTTTCTATATATATTTTCTACTGATTTTAGGTTTCAGTCAATAAATAAACAATTTTATTTTTGCAACGTTTCGAGAATTTGTTGTTCTCATAATCGTGCAATTTTAGATAAAATAGTGTCTTACATAGACATATGTATAGACTATGAACTTTGAAAGAACACTGTGTGTGTATTTATTTACTTAAACCTAAGAACAGTTGAAAACTTAAATTATCAACAGTCGGGAACTGATCAAACATTATATATATATATATTATAAGATATACTAATTCAAAGTAAGATAACAAAATTCAGTAAAAAAAAATCACTCTAGCTTAAAAATTCCTAAATTAGAAATTAAACCAAAATTTCAGTAAAACAGAAAATATTAACTGCTTTGCTTTGAAAAAAAAACAACATAACAAATACCACTTACCAGTAAATCATATATCATTGACTCCATACCATTAATTTATAATATGTTGGTGAGGAAAAATAATAGTTCACTCCTAGAATTGTTGAATTTATTTCAATAAATAAGAAAATTCATTAAGAGTAAATATCAGAAACTCTGGAATAAAACATACATATCCAGTTTTTGAAATTATTGATAAACAATTATATTCATTCGAAAATACTCTTTCAGACTAGCATAGTTCCTTACATTAATTTACATTACAAAAAGTGGATTGTTTTGATCTTATGCAACTTATCTATACATACAAAAATATACAAATATTTCTTTATGAATAAATTCAAAAACAAAAATGATATATTATTTTTTCAAGTTTTAGTATCAAAGATCAAATGGTATAACCATTTTTGTCTGGAATGATCTATAAGAAAGACTCTTTTACATCATAATGTAATTAAGTTACTTAGTACTAATATAGAATAAATATCTATCTCAATCTGTAATTAAATTTATATTTGGCGTCATTTAATATACCCAGAATTAAAAAACAATAGATTATGACGAATGCTCCGGTAAAGTTAATAAGAAGTCTTTCAGCATCTGAGCTTCCTTTCCTATAAAAGTATTTCATACGATTATGTCAAAGATATAATAATTTTAAAATATTAATGATTTAATTAAATAAAACTTACTTTAATCCTGTAATGATTGCTCCAACTCCGAGTACGAAAGCTGAGATTCCAATTTTGATGTGCCATGGCATCATAGCTTCTTTATAGGAAAGTGAGATTTTCGGAGATAAATAAAACACACTCCCAAGAATAAACTGTAAAAAAAAATTAATTTTAAAATGTTTCTTATTAGGCAATTGGATTAAAGTGAAAAAACATTATATATAAAAATTAATTTCAGATGATCAGTTTAGAATATCTGTTACCGATAGGACAATTGTGCAAATTAGTAATAAAGGAATATTGGGAGACAAAATGAAAATATCATCATTAAATTGCAAAATTTTGCAGCATTATATCATTTACGTTATATTGAAATATTTAAAACATTCAAATATAAACTAAACAGAGCCATGAGTAACTACAAAACTATTAAAATGAGATTTTGGAAGTTTATAAAGAAAAATGCCATACTCTATAAAATAAGTTGTATGGTGCCTAGTAATAAGGACTTATACTGCATATTTATTAATGAAACTCATAAAACCATGTTCTTAAAATTAAATAGTCTGAGGTGAGTGGGTCATGATGTAGTAAAAGAGAGCTCCTGACAAAACCATCCTGTGATAAAGGTGGCATGGAGAACCAATAGCAAGACCCACAGATGGCAATACTACAATGTCCAAAATATCCAAGAGTCGGTGATAGAATGATCATGAAAATTCTTATTGAAAGTTCTTACAAGAGACCAAGATTCAGTAAAAAGGGTCATGTTTTGTGAAAGACTGACAATGTTATTTACTATGTGATTAGGAAAAACAAAAATAATAAATCAAGACTGGTCAAAGTATTATAAATTACAGTGTTGAGTTTTGTAAATATAAATAATCAGTGTTAGATAAATAGTCAAGTTTTCAATAGAATTTTTATAATTAAGATTCTAGAAAATATTACAATAAGACCCATAATATTACAATAAGACCTATGGAAAACTGAATGGCGCAACTGACTCCTAACCTTATGGTATCATCAGTAGATACCATGGCCAACACACTTTACCAGTAAGATATATCTCCAGTCTAATGTCAGTATTTTCTGGGGACTTTATAAATACAACCGACAAAAGTCTGAATAGACCCAGAAAACACATGTTGAATCATTGTTTCACTCCAACAGTAACACTGAAGTTTTAATACTTAGGTTTTTACCACACATCAGCTATTCATTGTTCATTTGATTAATTTTATTTGAAATATAAAATATCCAAACCTGAACCACGAGCAGACCAATGGTAAATATACCTATCCAGCTGTGGAGAGATACAAAATGTGCTTTTCCTTGAATATCTCGTTCATCTATTACAAAAAACAGCCCAAGAGCAGCACAAAAAATTACAGCTCCATTTGTACCTAAATGAATATACTTCAATTTCTGCTTTGCCATTAATGGCATCAATCGAAAAACTGTCAATGCTGCAAAGAGAAAAAAATACAATAACACTTAAAACAATTAAATACATCTAATCTTCATTAAAAAATAATTGATACTTACCATTAGCAAAAAAGTAAGTGAATCCAAGCACCATGAAAAGATAATGCCAATTAAATTCAAGCTTGGGATGATTTCTTCCACCAAAACCATTTTTAAATTGAACTATATGAGCTATAGTCAGGGACACGATGAGTAAACCAATAAACTGTGTGGCCCAGAAGTAATATTTTCTCACATTTTCAACTGATAACAGTCCCATATTTGGTTTACCTGAAAAAATACACATGAATTATATAAAAACAACTTTATAAATGGTTACTAATAACTTACTACTAACTACACACTTTTTTTTCTATACATTGTTACTGTAATATCATTTATTAAAAAAAAAAGAAAAGATACATCAATTAAGATAAGGAAAATCACCACATGACTTTAAGTATCCGGTATGAGTTTGGTAATATTAAATATTATATCACTTGACGTGTTGCATTTGTTTAATCATTGTGATAACTCCTAGTTAAATACATTATGAATTTATAAAATGTATATAAGTTTTCAAACAAAATTTGACAATAAAAGATTCAATAGCATGTAAATGATAATATAATCAATGTAAAATTACCAAAACAGGTGCTCCAGGGACTGACAGATTTTCACTATTGGCAGACAACTTTTGTCATTGTTTCAATAAATCTCTTATCTTGTTTAACATTTATTGTTGATTAGGTAATAGAGATTAATATAATTTTCCAAGAAGAACAGTCTTAGCATCAACAAGTAAGTTCACTATCCTTAAAGTGCTCTAAATCAATAAAACTAATTCCTCAGGATTCTTTTAATTATTTTCAATAAACATAAAAAGGAAATGACTTAGTTCATGGACATATGAATAATTCATTATTAATGATATACATATACAATAATATATAAAAAAGAAGGGTACATAGTAAAATTTTTTTGTTGGTCTAGATATTTTTTATGGATGTTATGTTATAACAACATATAAATAATATATTCAATAAGGCATTCTATATTTCCATTAACTTTTTTTATTCTTTAAAAACTTTTTTAAAGTGGTAATAAGTTACATCCTGATTAAAATAGTCTTACAGGGCTTAAATGCAGATTTAAAAAAATGTATTCCTCTAATGTACCTTTAATTTTATTGATTAAAAAATATTTAACCACATCATCTAATTGCCACTAATAAAAAGCAATTAAATATAAATTTAAAAAAAATTTGTATAGCATAATAATACTAGTTTATGAATTCAATTAATAATTAATCTAATTTATTAACCTAAACTGAGTTTAGAAGATTCTAATTCTCGACAATTCCTTTTTTATTTTTTCTATAAACTCAAGTTCTACAATTTACAGCAATACCCAAATTATATTTAATTCAACTTTTTATAATAACCCTTTTTTTTTATATGAGAATCTTAGAAACTAATGATTAAATTTGTACTTTCAACCATACTGTTCCCACCTCCAAAATCAAGGTCACATTATATATTAACAGTAGATACTTATCTATAAGAGGAAGATATGATAAATTCCTTTTTTTATTTTTTCTATAAACTCAAGTTCTACAATTTACAGCAATACCCAAATTATATTTAATTCAACTTTTTATAATAACCCTTTTTTTTTTATATGAGAATCTTAGAAACTAATGATTAAATTTGTACTTTCAACCATACTGTTCCCACCTCCAAAATCAAGGTCACATTATATATTAACAGTAGATACTTATCTATAAGAGGAAGATATGATAAATACCGATTTTGAGATCAATCACATGCAATTGTCGGGACCCCATCCTTTTCAGGAGCTACAGCAATTATGGCGAATAAATTTTTATCAAATCTACTTGACCAAATTGATGTTTAGATTTTAAAATTCTTTATCTAGGGATTGTTTAACCTTTGATTTGTTACACAATCACAGATTATCTAAGTTATAAATGGTAAGCTTACAATGATCATAATTTTATCCCAACTATCTTTAGCACTAAAAAAATCAGGGAAGATGTTCCCTTACTTTAATGGAAACAATTGAGATATTGATTTTCAAAAAGCACTAAAGGACTTTTTTACCAAATTGATTTTTTTTACACATTTGCATTCTCTTCATTTAGTTTTATCTAAATATTTTGTTTTATTTTATCTAATGAACACTTAAGTTCTATAAAAATGCAATTTAGAAATACACCTATTTTTTAAAGTTTCTAAATTACACAGTTAGTTCCGTTCCAAATAATTCTAAATCATTTCATTTCATGACTCTAGTATGATGTCAAAATAACAATTCTATTAATATAGCAACAAAAAAACAATTCTATATTTTAATGCGAAAATAATAAAATTGGCTATTTTAATAATAAAGTAATGAGAAATTTTTGCGCTTCCTGTAAAATTTCCTAAATTGGATATAACACATTTTGGAAATAAATGTCTCAATTCTTGTAGGTAAAAAATAAACTTAGAGATGAATATGCCGAAATATATTATAAAAACAAAAGTCAATTACAATAATTAATATTTTCATAAGAAAGCATGGATTAACACATAATGAATAATAAACCTATCTCACTTGTGAAAGTAAATTGATAATAGTCAAAGAACAGGTATATTTTGACAAGAATAAATTTTAAATTAAATGATTTATTTCAATGAGACTACAATCTTCTTTAATAAATATAAAATTTCCATTTTATCGAATCTAAAAATTACCTACTAATTTTTAAATTTAAATCGTCTTCATGAGTGAGAAGTAGATCATCTTCCTCTTCGCCATTTGATGTGCTCATCAGTTCAGCTTTGCAGCCTGTAACATAATCACAAAAAGAAGAAAATAAAAATATGTGAGTATTATTAATAATAATTAGATGAAATATCATAACCACAAAAACTTTTTCAAGAACTAAAGTATTTAAATTTGTCTAAACTTATAAGTTAAACTTTATATTTACTCACATTATATTCTTTAAATGGTAAATCATTAAGAAAACAGTTAATTGTGATTTTCGTAAACTATAGGACAATATGAGGTGATTAGGCCTTGATAAGGCTCAGCCGCCAGACCTAGAAACAGTATGAATCCCTGTATGTACTGAGCCCAAGAACTTTCAGGGGTTGTAGATTTACAGGATTTTTTTTTTTTTTTTTTTTGGGAGACTCCTGGATCAAACCCAGCCATTATAAAGAGGTTACGCTAAAAATGGTGTTAAAAAATTGAGTTATCCTGGCCTAACAACCTAATTCCATAATTATTGACCAAAAACGGAATAAATTCTAATATGTACTGAATCCAAGATCCTACATGGGTTCTGGTACTAAAAGATTGTTTTTTATTTATTAATAAGACAATATATAATCCAACAGGTGGGTTAATTATTTTTATGGAATTATAATAAAAAAAAAAAAAAAATCTAGTGCGGGCAACATACAACTTTCACTTACAGCCCTCATTAAAATTGATTAAAGAATTTTCAAATACAGTTAGAGATAAAAATGAGTGAAATTAATAAAGAATTAATTAAATTGAATTTCTATAGAAACAGATGTTTTATTAAAAAATCTAATATATCATTATCTAAAATAATCAGTTACTTTTATCAGCTTTTCATATAAACTTTTACAAGCTTGTGTATAAAACAATATTTTTTCTAAAATCTTTAGTTTTTCAACAGTATATTACTGTTCTTAAGAAAAAATGCCTGAAGAATGGAAAACAGCAGTGATATGCCCCATACATAAAAAAGGTGACAAGCTATCTGTGATAATTATAGAGGGAGAGCATTACTAAATACAGCCTATAAGGTATTTTCAATATTACTAAACAGACGGCTGATGAAGTGCTCCAAACTGATACTGGGCGACTATCAGTGTGGTTTCAGGCCTGGAAGATCAACCATCGATCAGATCTTTTCACTGAGGCAGATTCTTGAAAGAGGATATGAGTTTAACATTGACCTCTACAGTCTATTCATTGATAGAGAGGCACTACTGAAGGTAATGCTAGAATTTGGAGTTCCCAGGAAGCTCACTAGACTTGCGAAAATGACCATTTTTGATAGCAGGATTAAGATAAAAATACAGGGAATGCTATCAGAAGAATTTGCAGTAAATAGTGGACTGAGGCAGGGAGACCCGCTATCACACGTTCTATTTAATCTAGAATTGGAAAAAGCTATAAAGGCAATAAGAACCAACCCTAATGGAACAATTTACAATCGCCTCACACAGCACTTGGCATATGCGGATGATGTGCTCATAATAGCGAGAAGCACGGCTGCGCTTGGAGAAGCTTTTAAAGAGTTTGAAAGGGAAGCGGCAGAAGAGGGCCTTCAGGTTAATGGAGAAAAAAGAAAATATATGGGATCATCCAGAAACCATCTACTGGAATATCACGACCTGCAGATTGGCGAACGCCGTTTTAAAAGTACAGATACCTTCAAGTACCTAGGTTCTGTTATTACTCATGATAATAATACGAAAGATAAAGTTAATGCGAGGCTGTCTGCAGGTGACAAGTGCCTTTTTGCCCTACAAATAATACTAAAGTTCAAAAATCTTTCAAGAGATGCCAAGGTGATGATATGCGAAACAATACTGAGACCCACAGTTACTTATGGCAGCGAATCCTGGGTATTAACAAAGGAAAGCGAAAGGAGACTCAATGTTTGGGAGAGAAAAGTACTCAGGAAGATATTCGGGCCAATTAAAGAAAATGACTCTTGGCGATTAAGAAAGAATAGTGAGCTCCGAACAATGTATGGGAAACCAGACCTGGTATCGTTAGTGAAAAAAGCCCGCCTAAGATGGCTCGGACATGTAGAAAGGATGCCAGAAACTAGGATTCCAAGACTACTACTTTAAGGGATAATTGGAGGAAAAAGACACAGAGGAAGGCCAAGAGTGAGATGGTTGGACGACGTCGAGGAGAATCTCAAGTTGCTTGGAGTAAGGAGATGGAGGGCTAAAGCGAAGGACAGGAACGACTGGCTTGAAGTTCTTGAGGAGGCCCGGGTCCTTGTTGGACCGTAGCGCCCGGCAGCAAGTAAGTCTATTACTGTTCTTATGTTCAAAAACAAAAAATTACATTAAACAAATATGTTTGCAGTTTTCTCCTTTAATTGGATATAGAATTCGTTCAACTTATATATTTACCTGTTTTTTATCAATGGTAGCAATGTTATAAGATTATTTTTATAGAATCTACAAAATTAAAGGTACTTTAAAGAAGAAAATTTTAAATATCAGCATTTAAGCCCTGTCAGACTATTTTAATCAGAATGAAATCTATATGATATTAAAGCCCATTAAATTTTACATCTATATAGCGAGTTTATTGAAAATCGTTAGAGCCATTTTGAGAAAATCGTATAAAGGTGTGAAAAGCATGGTATAAGTGGCTCTTTAGGTATCAAAATCAGCTGAATTTGATGAACAAGTTTCTGTAAAATCTCGGGCGTATGGTTTTCTTAATTATAAAATTTCAGTTTTATAGTCACGGAAACATATACAGTGAGTGTCAAAAGTATTCGGAAGACTCTACCATTCCGTAATTTACTTGCTTTTAACTTATATTTTATGTTTTCAAAGATTTGTTAACCAATTTATAATGTTAGAAGGAAGGTAAACAATAGCTCAAACCACAAATTATGACGATAATCATTTTATTTTCAACGTTTTGAACGTTCATTTACGAAAATATTAAAAATAGTGTATGTCAATGGTGTCAAAAGTATTCGGAATTACGTGGTTTCCTAATTGTATTAATGCAGTGATCATAAATAAACATCCAGTTAGTAAAACTTTTTGTATAATTATACATTTTAGCCAACTAGGAATTGATCTTACTAATTAATTGATTGTTTGGTGTGAAATAATATCCCACTCAAGCACTTATTGTTTCTTGAGGCCATTTTCATTTTGAATATAGTATTTCTTGATTTTCCTTTTTAGTAGGATCAACAAATAGTTAATTAAATTTGAAAGAAATAATTGAAGAGAAATTTCGAGAACTTTTTGATAATTTTGCAGCGACTAAATCTGGACTCAGGGAACCCTAAAACGTATATTTCCGTTGAAAACTCAAATTCGAAAATTTTCACGATCGCAATACTTTCCCTTAACATTTATTTCATATATAGGTAAGTGAAAGTAAAAATTGATAGTTTTTGCTACCTAAATATGTCATTTATCTATCACGAAGACATTTTCCGGAAAAAGAGCTATCTCCAAAGAATTCTACTAACAATTAAATATCTTATCAGAAAATTGTTTTATTGGGGTTTAAGACAACTGTAGTAAAAACGCTATTAATAAAGTTCCGTTGAAGCTTAAATTCATGAAAACAAATATAAATACGTGGGATGCAAGACAAATGCCACATAATATTTATCATAAACTGGTGGAATATGGGAAAACTTTCCGGGTATGAAGGTCCTATTACCATCTCGTCTCAGTAGGAAGTTCATTCCCTCTTTTTTACTACCTCTTAATCCAGCTGATTTACAAGATTTAATTCAGTAAATTGGGAGGAAAAAAAATTGTAAAGTCCTTCCTGACGGAAAAAAACATTGATCAGGAATATGTCTTTTATAATCTACTTTTATTCCCAGTTTGAGAGAATATTTAACGGACGAGAGGATTGATGAAGAAATGATTATAAAGAAAGAAAGAATTGATCTAATAAAAAAAAATTTAAACATCTATGTAGATTTAGAAATAAGTACATTGGTAATTTTTTTTATATTCAAAACAATATAGTTCCTAAACAGTAGGTTCTAGCGACAAATGTTACATAATAAAAAATCTGGTGCGGGCAACACACGACTTTCACTTACCTCCGTTTTTAAAATCGATTAAAGAATTTTCAAATACAGTAAGAGATCAAAATGAGTGAAACCATTAAAGAATTAGTTAAATGGAATTTCTATAGAAACATGTGTTTCATCAAAAAATCTATTATATTATTATCTAAAATAATCAGTTAGTTTTATGTTTATTTCATCACTCTCTATTAACTTTTAAAAGCTTGTGTATGAGATAATATTTTTTCTAAAATCTTTAGCTTTCCAACGGTATATCATACATGTATATTACTGCTCTTAAGTTCAAAAACGAAAAATTGCATTAAAAAAATATTTTTTCTGTTTTCTCATTTAGTTGGGTATCGAATTTATTCAATTTATATATTTACCTATTTTTCATCAGCGTTAACAAGATAATATAGTTATTTTTATTGAATCTACAAAATTAAAGGTACTTTAGGGGAAGAAAATTTAAAATACTGGCATTTAAGCACTGTCAGACCATTTTAATCAGAATGAAATCTACATGTTATTAAAGCTCATTAAATTTCACATCGATATAGCGAGTTTAATCAAAATCGTCGGAACCGTTTTTGAGGAAATCGAAAAAAGGTGCAAAATGTATGGTATAAAGTGCCTCTTCTGGTAAGCTCATTTTGATGAAAAAAGTTTTGTCACGTCTCAGGCGTATAGTTGTCTTAAACATGAAATTTCAGTTTAATAGGACTTACCGTTTCGGCCCGGGAGTTACCACACACACACACACACACACACACACAAACACACACACACACACACACACATGGGGATCACTTGTAGCTGGGTGGCTAGCGTAACAGCCTCCCATGCTAAAGGTCACGGGTTCAATCCCGCAGGTGGTCCTAGGATTTTTTAATGGTAGTAAAAAATCCTTAGTTACGCCGTCCTTCGGAGGGGACTTAAAAGGTGGTCCCGAGCCTGTGCGATGTCAGGTACTCGTTAAAGAACCCTATCCTAATAAAACCTGGATATGCAAAATTTAGGACTCCCACTGTAGCATCGTCCGATTAGCCATAGTAGCATAAAGTGACGTTAAATAAATAAACAAACAAACAGACCTTTTTGCGGGACTTGGTTATTTGGACTCAGGGGACCCTGAAACGTGTATTTCCGTTGAAAACTGGAATTCGAAAATTTTCACGATCGCAATACTCCCCCTTACTATATATAGTAAGTGAAAGTAAAAATATATAAATTTCTAATCCGGAAACTATCGGCAATTTTTTTATTCGAGTAACATCAGTAGTGGTACAGCGTCTTAAAAAAGCTCTTACTCTTTAAAAAAACCAGGATTTTTTCATTGAAACCAATATATCTGCTATACGGTGTGACAAATTCACTTACGAGTATATATGAAAGACATAGTAAGGGGAGTTTGCGATCGTGAAAATTTTCTAATTCCAGTTTTCACTGGAAATACACGTTTTGGGGTCCCCTGAGTCCAAATTACCTAGTCCCGTAAAAAAGTTTGTGCGTGTGGTAAGTTTAGCGCAAAAACGAATAGTTTACGAAACTGAAATTTCATATTTGAGACAAATATACGGCCGAGATGTCACAGCAACTTTTTCATCAACATCGGCTGACCGGAAGTGTTACTTAATACTAAGCATTTTGCACCTTTTACCATTTTCTCAAAAACGGCTAAAACGATTTTGACCAAACTCACTATATCTATGTAAAATTTAACGGGTTTGAATATAATATAGGTTTCAGTCTGATAAAATAGCCTTACAGGGATTAAATGCCGATAGTTTAAATTTTCTTCCCTTTAAGTACCTTACATTTTATATATTTGAATAAATTAACCTTACAATCTGGTTAACATAGATAAAAAAAACAGCTAAATATACAAATTGAACGAATTTAATAACCATCAAGAGGAGAAAAGCTAAAAAATATTTTTTAGGTAATTTTTTTTTTTTTTCAAAACCTAAGAATAGTAAGAATAGTTCACGTTTCATTGAAATCAACTTAAATTTTTTTCAAATTGAAGTATATTTGATAGTTTTTAAATTGATTTTAACAGTAGAGGTAAGTGAAAGTCGTGTGTTGCCTGCACCAGTTTTTTTTAAAAATACGTTTTAGAAGATAGATACTTATTGAGTAATCAAATGACAACGGAGTCCAACTTTTTATCCGGTATATTTACCATGAGTGAAGAAGAAGAATTTACAGATTATTCTAAATGTTTTAAACCTCATACCTCTATATGAACTATAACTAGTCTGTTTTTTGTGGGGGAGGGGGGAGGGAGGGGAGTTGACGATCTTATATCAAAATACTTGCTTGTAAGATAAGAACGTCGACCGCCAAGGATCACTGTTGAGTGACCTGCGATGTTAGTGCCAAACATCAACAAAAAAAAAAATTAAAAACATTCACGAAACAATTTTACCTTTATGTGAAAACATATTCAGAAAGGAGGAATGAAGTTCACACAGCATAAATATGCGGGACAGACTGAGCAATTATTCTTCGTTCGAACGAAAATAGTGGGGAAAACCGCTGTTGGGCCGAGATATGTTATTTACATAAATCGAAAGTCCAACAAGTAACAATTCTGGACAAAAATATAAGCTTTGGCAAAGAATCGAGGCATAAATTTCATTACGCTGATTTGTATACAGTCGTTTAATGAGTGAGGTACTCAAATTTCGAGTTTTTCATTAATTCCGATAACCTTGAGGAAGTCATCGACGGTAGATTTTCTCAAATTGAGTTTTTCTGCAAATTCTTTAAACTGTTTTTCGGGGATTTTCGCAGAAAAATCTTCGTCAAGAAAATAAGTCCTCCCACGACCTTCAATAGCTTCCAGTCTAAAGTCTCCCTTTGAATTTTTTGAACCACTGTCGAATGATACACTGACTAATACTGTCCTCAACCCACACTTCTTTGATGTTTCTAGCCGTTTGGGCCGCGTTTCGGATCAGTTTAAACGTTTAAAATAAAATTATGCGAAAATAATTCTTTGACGTCTAAGTAAGGACTGAGTTATTTCGAAATAGCAAAATGCTACAGAGTTAAAAAAACATTTTCTTTTGGAATGGGATTAATAAGTTTTGGCATTCATAAAAATGAACAATCTATCAAACGTAAACAGTTTATTATGTACAGGGATATTTATAAACAGCTCAAATTCCTCCATTATTCACTAGACAATCCAATATTAACTGAGACGTCTTATGAATAGACACAAAAATTAAATTAAGATGGAAGGGGAAAATACTTTTAATTCATTGTAATCCAATACGATTATCTAAATCAATAGGATTAACGGCGAAGGTGTAAATTATTTTAGATTTAAATAGATTAAAACTTCTGAGTTCCGCCTCGCTCAAGAGATTTGAACAACCTTCTTATATAGTTGACAGCAGATGAGGTTTAGACTGTTTGGTTCTTAAACGGTTTCGACTATCAGCACATTTAAATTACTAAAATAAATTCTCACAACTGCTATTATCATTATTGGTTGTTTTTGGTGTGTTGTTTAGAATAATTGTGATCGACAAAAAAAAAACATTTCAAAATTTGAGGTTTCAAGATCATCATCGAATTCAAATACCGAATAAAATTGATCCTTAAAAAAAAATTTAAGTGACAGGACTCCGCATATAATAATAATCAAAGAAAATATACCTACATGTATACGCCCATAACTCAGTTATTTTTGAAGATAGGAGAAAATTGTCAAGCTTTTTAGAATCAGGATAACACGAATTACTTATAAAATGTACATATATGATAATTATATGGCAGATGCTATAAGCCCATTACCGGGTTATTTTTAAAGATGAATAAAAAGTGCAAATTTTCTGGAATCAGGACACAAGAATATTTTAAAAAAACTATTCCTGAATGGTATAGTTCAGGTCCCAGGTTCGAATCCCGGCTGTGGCAGAATATTATTGATTTCGTTATTTCAGCCTCGGGACGACCCTGGGGTATGGAGACCCTCATGGGACACATCCAGCCTCTATAAAGTGGGGGTACCGCAAAATGGGGAAAAGTCAATGATGCAGCTGAATGTGATCTTGACCTTGACGTTGGTCAAGAAACAGTGCAAATCTCTTGATGTACTCAATACATGTTGGAGGCCGCTAGAAATCTGGCCAGAGAAGGCATCTAGGCAACACCTGTGTTCTATCTCACTGTTCATTAGTTTTTATCTCTTTCTTTTACCTTTATTTACTATTATATGATTGTGCTATAAAACTCATAAAATAGTCAACAAGTTTATTAACAAGTTCGTTTATAACCACTTTCGTCTATTATTTAACAATTAAACGAAAACTATACAAATTTACGGCGCCACGGCAGTAGAGGTTGCGTTAATCCCTAAACCTTAGAGGATTTACTGGCGAAAATATCTGTAAGTCATTGTTTTTATCTATTTATTTATCTCATTAATTAGGCAAAATGGTAATGTGCACGGTCTGTGAAACCACCATCACTAGAGATGATAAAAACAATTTGAGCTGTAGCAAATGTCAATTGATTTTTCACGGCAGATGTTGCAGCCTCAGCGATAAAGATATTGAAGCTCTCAAGGCTCAAAGAAAATATTGGTTCTGTAATAAATGCGAATCAGTAAGAAAACCTGCCGGGTCTGGTAAAGAAAAATCGCCCAGCCCAACAAGATCTTTGACGAAGATTTCGGACCGATCATCGAAGAAGACCGAGCCGGCGCCGAAGATTGCTGAGACGGTACCGAAGCTTGCCGAGCCATCGTCAGCCGATATTCTCGCTGCAGTTAATCGCCTCCGCACCGAAGTTAACGAGGAAATAAAATGTTTAAAATCGTCGCTAGATAAATATGGTGACCTCAGCTTCGAGTTAAATGACAAATTTTCCAAAATCGAAAAACATTTAGAAGATCAAGCAAAACATATAGAAGATCTAACTTCAGAAAATAAATTATTAAAAAATAAAGTGAGCGAACTAGAAGTGCGTCTTAATAAAACAGAACAAAGTTTTCTTCGTAGGTCTGTTGAAATCCGCGGTATACCAGTTCGCCCAGGTGAAACTTCGGCAGCTCTTGTGACCAGCGTGGCGGCGGGGCTTGGGATCAAGATAGAGCCTAACGACCTGGATATAGTGGAACGACGAAGGCCACGAAAAGAAGATATGCAGCCACCTTCCATCATCGCTCGCTTCGTAAGGCAATCGCTGCGCGACGAGATAGTGCGGCAACGCAGGGTGAAGAGGGACTTCTCCACGCGAGACATCGGTTGGGAAGAAAATGACTTCCACCGAATTCATCTCGGCGAAGAGATGACGCCAACAAATAGGCATTTATACTGGCTCGCCCGTCAAGCGAGAGCTGCGAAAAAAATAAAATATGTTTGGTTCGCGGGCGGCAGGGTGCGCTGCCGAAAAGATGATGGCCACTCGGTGATCTACATCGACAAGACTCAAGACCTCGATGTTTTCAGTTGAAAATCTGGAACTTGTCTACCTACTGGGAATCATCGTAATGTTCTAATGGACCTTTATCCTAATGATATTTTTTCTATTTATTTTGATTCTAGCATATTTATCTTTCCCTCAATTTTACAAATGGATTTTATTTATTTTGCTTTATTTTTCCTTCATAGATTATTTTATGTTATCTTATTGTTGATAGGTACTTTCTTCTTGACCATTCACATTTCTGTCTTATCTCAAGCGTCTTTCCTCCCAAAAACTTCATTTCCTCTCCCTTATGTCTAACGTCCTACTTTCCTGCCACGTTAACGCACAGTCCTTACCCGCACATTTTGACGAATTCCACAATTATTTCACCCAAAACTCTTACCACGTTATTGCCATTTCCGAAACCTGGTTAAAACCCTATATTCCTTCTTCTTCTGTCTCCATTCCTGATTATTCATTTATCCGGCACGATCGTATGGGCAAGAACGGTGGAGGTGTGGGTCTTTATGTGCACAACAGTCTGAAATCCCGAATCCTAGACGTCTCATTCCCTTATGATTATCCACATATAGAATTCCTCCTAGTTGAAATTTCCTTTAGATCCCGTTCTCTCCTGTATGCTGTAGTGTATCGTCCTCCTCTTGTTCCATTTGATGAATCATTTGAATCAATCCTATACAACCATGTTCCCTTCTACAGTCATATTATTATCTCCGGTGACTTCAACACCAACTTACTTTTGAATTCCAACGATAAACTTTATCTAGAAAACCTTTTCTTCTCCCTTCATCTCTATATCGTTCCATATTTCCCAACCCACCACACCTGTAGGTCTGACACCTGGCTGGACCTGCATGTTATTGATTCACGGCACAACCTTCTTTCCGCTTCCCAACATCCAGTACTATTCCTTTCATCTCATGATCTGATCCAAATATCTTACAACTTTCGTACCTCAGTGTTCCTACCTAAAACCATTACTTTCCGCAACCTGGACTCTCTTACCCGAGAAAACCTTTTACCTGACCTTGAAAAGATGAACTGGAGCAAAATCTATTCTTGTACCTCAATTGATTCCATGGTTGATATCCTTACCACCAATCTCATTCACATCCTTGATATCCATGCACCATCCAAAACCACCACCTTTCGTCGCCGACCTGCTCCCTGGATGAGTCAAGAAATCAAAGATCTTCAAAAAAGACGTGAGGCTGCCCGTAGACGCTTTAGACGTACAAGACTGACTGACGACTATCAAGCGTTTAGGGCACTCCGTAACTTGACACAGACAACTATCAGACGTGCAAAATCCAATTACTTTCAAGAAGCCCTATCCTCAGCTCCTGACTCAAAAACAAAATGGCAAATCCTCCGTAAGCTCTCTCTATACAAATCCTCTTCCTTGCCTGATCCACAGATTTCTCCTGATGAATTAAACTCTTACTTTTTATCTTCGTCCTCTAATTGTTCTCCACCTACTCATAAATCTTTCTCGGTCCCATCATTTAATCCTGACAATTTTTATTTCTCTGACATCTCTCCAAGTGACCTAATTTCCTCTGTTATGAAATCCAGAACCAAATCTTTTGGTTATGATGGAATTCCTGTAAAATTGTTAAAACTATGCCTCCCCGAAATCCTGCCAGTTCTCCTCTTTATTTATAACTTTTCTCTCCAAAATTCAGTGTTCCCTAGCTCTTGGAAAAAAGCTTTAGTCCACCCTATTAACAAAACCGCCAATCCTGCTCTTCCTAAAGACTATCGACCAATCTCTATCCTCTCAAACCTTTCGAAACCTCTCGAAAGAATAATCCAGGCTCAAATATCCGAATTCCTTGAAAAATCCAAACTACTCGATCCTCTCCAATCTGGTTTCCGTTCCGGTTTCTCCACTCAATCCGCCCTCGCCAAAATCTCTAATGACATACATACTGCCATGGACGAAAGGAAACTAACTGTTTTTAATACTCCTTGATTTCTCTAAAGCGTTCGACTCCTTGGACCATTCTATCCTTTTCTCTAAACTTAAAGCACTGTCCTTTTCCAACAGCGTAATCCGCTGGTTTCAATCCTTCCTTTCCGATCGAACTCAAGCCGTTTACATTCCTAACCATCCCTTATCATCCTTCCTAGCTCTTACGGCAAGTGTGGCCCAGGGCTCAAGTATCTCTCCTATCCTTTTTAAATGTTATATCAACGATCTTCCTAACTCAGTAGTTCACTGCTCCCACCATCTTTATGCTGATGATTTCCAAATTTACTTATCCTTCCCTCCTTCCGAGTTATCAAAGGCATTTGCTGCTATTCAGGTAGACCTAGATAAGATCAGTGCCTGGGCAAACCTGAATAAGCTTAGCTTAAACGCTACGAAAACTCAGGCTATTTTGATTGGCTCCGGTCCTCTTCTCAGATCCAATATCACCTTCCCAACCTTATTCCTGAACAATCACTCCATTACATTCAGCTCCTCTGTCAAAAATTTAGGAATTACCATAGACCAAACACTATCCTGGAAACCTCATATAGCCCAAATTTCCCGTAGATCTATAAGTACCCTGAAGTTTTTTCATCGCTCCAAATACCTTCTTCCACAATCCACGCGTAAGCTCCTCGTTTCGTCTCTCATTTTCCCCCACTTCGACTACTGCTGCGCGGTGTACGGTGGTCTCCCTGTGGTGCTTGAGAACAAGGTAAAGCGTCTCATGAATTGTTTTTTAAGATTTGTTTTGGGTACCTCGAGGCGGTCTCATATGACCCCCCGCTATGCCGAGTTGAAGTGGCTCCTTCCCTCCATACGCAGACAGTACTTCCTTGGGTCATTTATCTACCAAACCATAAAATCCCAGCATCCATCCTATATCTACAGTCTCCTTCAATTTAAATCCTCAGTCCACTTGCTTGAAACAAGATCGCGCCATTCCGACCTTTATATGCCATCCCACAGAACTAAAGCCTTCGATCGATCCTTTCTTGCCCGTTCCATTACATTCTGGAATTCCATTCCTTCCAATATACGTAACGCTTCTTCCTTATCCACATTCAAATATCGCCTTTTCCAACACCTATTATTCCAAACTGACGCTTGTTAATCTTTAATTTTAAATTAGATTTTTCATTATAATCGTTATAAGGAATGAATATCCTATGTTTACCTTCTTATTTATTTTTTATTTTATTTCATATATACATGTATATATTATTATTATTTTTCGTTTGAGTGTTCAAAATCAGTTGTTTCTTACTTTCAATTTACTATTTGTTTACTTTACTTTTTTTACGCTTTTTCTTATCTTTGGTACATAGAGATGTGTATGTACATACATTTATATAAATTTATCTTTCTACCTCTTTTACTTATGTACATAATTATGTCTATTTAATGTCATCTGGCCAGATGTGCAACCTTTATTTGTAAATTTCATGTTATTCTTAAGGGACAAAGTCCCAGAATAAAATTGTTTTTCTATTCTATTCTACTCAGCTCAAGACCCTTCAAGATTCGTAGAGGAACGGGTTTTTGTATCACTTTCTTTTTTAGTTCGTATGATATAATATACCAGATACTATACCCATGACCCCGGTTGTTTTATGCATTGAGAAAAAATGAAAAACTTTTTGGAATCAGGAAAACAATGCTGGGAAATATGGAAAACTTTTTAATTACTTTATTTCAAAAGTACATTGGAGTTAGTACCAAATTTCTGAACGTGCTGAATGTGGGATGTCTCAAATAACACATTTTTCTGATATTTTTGTTTATATTCCTCAATGATATATTTCTGGGGAAGTCGCATTCTTTCATTAGTTTAAGAGCATAAATTTCAGCGTCAAATAAACACCACATATTTGAAATACAAGTCGTAGGGAACATATACGAATTCAAATCACGTTAACTTTTTTTTTTTTTTTTTTTTTTGCAAAATTCGTGATTTAGATCTCTTAATTTCTTGGCTACCATATTTTTGTAAACAATCAGGAAAATTGAAACATTTTATTTACTACGATTTGTTAGAACCATTGGACACTTTAACACACTTACCACTGGAAAAGTTTATTTTAATTCTCATAAAATACTTTGAGTATATCAAAAAATGCTTCGGAGTGTTTGACGAATATCCAGAAAACACTTCAGAGAACTTAAGTTTAGCAATGTTTAATTTTAAAGAAACATTATCACTAAAATACAAGGAGGAAAATTTTTGACGTATAAAAAGAATCACTCATCTCAATAATAAAATGTAATTTGGAGATGAAATAACACTGACTAAAAAGTTATGGCGGATGCCGATACGAACATTGCCAGGTCTATAAAAAAAACTGAATGTCTGTTATGATTAGTGCTTTACAACTACTGAAATAAAAAATAAATATTTGAGTCATAGTCGAAGAGATTCCTTTGAATATTTACTGTAATCGTAATGACGATTTCGTAAAAGACAACTGAAGAATTGACGATAAATGTTAGTGTAATTTATTTTAGAACACCTGTTTTATAGGGTTTATGTTTAATCTTTACCTAAGTTATTATCTAAACCAAAGAAGTAGACTGCTACTAAGACACACTACTCAGACGACAATCAAAACTAAAATTAAGACAGAAACTTGCCACCTACACATACTTACTAAAACCAATATGGTCATACGCCTCTCAAATTTTCGGAGCTGCAAAAAAGACTCATATACAAAGACTTCAAACTTTTCAGTCAAAAATATTTAGACGAATTACGCAAGCACCTTGGTATGTTTCAAACACAACTTTACATACAGACTTACACATGCCTACCGTCAGCGAATACATACGAACTCACTACTCTCGATTTCACAACAAATTACTAGGACATTACAACCCTCTCATAGAACAAATGGCAACAACCAATATGCCCCACAACATCAGGATAAGACTGAAAAGGTCATGGATGAGAGATCTATAATCTTTTGAATTAAAACATGCCACGGAAGAGATACCACTGGGTATTGTCATCTTCCTCATGCCTGACATGCCACTTTTTATTGTAATTCTGACAGACAATCCACTGATTGTTATATGTATGTATAAACAGGTGTGGATAAAGAAATAAAGTTATAAAAAAAAAAAAAAAAAAAAAACCTAAGTTATTATGAAGGCCTTTCCTGTTGAGATAAGTAAATAATAGTGACATCGCCTCGATCAAACACTTTAAAAACTAATGATAATACGCCTTTGAACAATACTAGAACTGAGCAAATTCTTTTCAGGAATCAAATGATTCAAAACTGTTTAATTCACACACATACACACATATATACTCATATTACCTTTATTTGGAGGTTTTTTCACAATAGGAACTTCGGGAGTTTATTTCACTACGTTAAATATTTTTAGTACGCACTAAAAACCGACGAAAAAATCGATAGACCGATTAGATTAAAAACACTTTTATACTTCATCTTAATCACACTTTTACTCGTAAGCTTCATAGAATTGCACAAATAAGTGTCAATGATCAAACACTGACGTACAACTCAAACATCATTAAAAATTAGAATGTCCTTCGATTCTGGCCACATGCCCATTGATAGAAAATCAACAATAACGTCACCGATAAAAAAAAACAGTAGACTGATATTATTTTATTAGTCTATTTATAAGCATTATTCGAAATACGAATTTACTAAGATTCCGAGTCTGTTTAAATCAGAACCAAGTAGTTTCTTAATAGAAACTGGTTTCATGGCACAAGTCTTATATAAGTTTTGTGGAACTTTCGCAGTAGCTATTAATCCATGCTTTCTATCTCATAAATAAATCATGTTTTAAATAAATAAAGTATGAAGTTTAGAAACACGGGCTTTACAGTTTTAGGCGTGTAAGGACTCATTACGAGATCGCAATTGTCTTTAATAAAGTATAAAAATCAGTGAGTTGAAAACTTATGTTCAAAGAGTGGACAGAGGAACGCCGGAAGAAAAGACGAAGAGTTTAGTAGAATAGGAAGGTTTGAACAATAAGGCACCAAAGAAGTAAAAATGTTCAATTAGTAGAAAGCCATCATAAAATAAAAGCCAAATAGCTCCAACAAAAGATTTGGAGGCGTATGAATTGTAAAACCAAGAGTATAAAAACTTTCTTTATAAATGATGGAGGATGGGACATGAGAGGGTCTCACTCCAAAATTTTAGTTAAATATTTTATTAAAGGGTTGCCAAGAAAAATTTGAAACATAAAGCAATATGTTTAAATTTAAGAAATTAAGATTTTATCGATACGACCTCGTGTTTGAATGATAAAGAAAACGAGGCTCCCTAACAGGTAAGTTATCTGTAAGAGTTGAGAAGAAACACTAAAAATTACCCTGAATTTTAATAATTCCTGGTTTCGATTCACCACGAAAAAAACCCAATAATTATTATAAGAAGAAACTGGAATAAGATTTTTCAAACAGAGATGAGTTTTTTTTGTATTCACTTATTTTTAAGTGCTGAACTGTTAATTGATACTTCAGAATAATAAAAAATAAAATATTGCTTAACCGATAATGTAAAATGAGTTTGACATTTAATAATCTATCAGAACAAATCGTTAATAAACAACTAAATAATACATATTCAAAATTGACAAACAACTAAGCCCTCATTGGTTTATATTATACGAATACTATAAGTTACGACAAAAATAATAAACTTTCAAATAATAATTTAAAAATATTAAAGTCAAGAAAAAGAAAATGACCTTAGACGATGCATTCTGAACTGATAACTCGAAGGAGCGTTCACGATCTGAAATATTTATGTGAAGTGATCAAATTATGACTGCCACAACAAACCAACTTTCAAAAGGAAACTGAGCGAATGGAAACTAGTTACAAGAAATCGATGTCGGCCAAATATAAAAATCGATTTTTGAAATAAACATCAACTCTATCGACAGCAATAACTAACAATAAGTTCAATTATGATAAATAAAATTTAAAAAAAATACTCTAACTATATTGTCAATTTTTCCAAAAAATAGTTTTACATTATGGAAAGAATTCATTAAATCTATTATAATTTTTTTAATTTCCTAAAAGTGTTTTTTTTAATAGAAAAATAAAAATTACTAATCTTTTATCTTTGAATAAAAAGTTCTTTCTTCTATTGAGAAAAAAAAATTGCTAATGTAATTATCGAGATATAATGAATTTGGATGAAATATATATAGAAGTAACTGTATATATAAAATTTGATGAACAATAATCAATATTGTCATTCCTGTATAATTTAGTTGACAATAATGTACGAACTGATTCCATAAAATAAAAGAAACTGGAGGACATACCTCCAGGTGATGATCAGAAAGAAAAACAAGGAGACGGTCCAGATAACATTCAGAAAATAAAATATTATCAACTCTTTATTACAGCTGATTAATAAATTGGAGCATTAACAAATAGTTGAATCTTTTATCACCTGAATATTACCCAAACCATCTTCTTGCTGAATTATGATACTGCAAACATTGAGAAATATATATGCATGTTTGTTTATGGTTGTAACAGTATCAATATTTAGATATTGAAATACAGCAATTTAAAACTTTTTTTAAAAGAAAAACATAGTTATAAGTTGTGGTGAATTATCACTACTTCGTAATTATGAACAGATTAGGTGCCTTAAAGATGCTTCACAGAAGTAGATTTTTTTATCAGTCAGGCAACTGTATGAAATTATCCTTCTTCAAAAATTTTTGTTTCTATAAAAACAATTTAATCTCTTAAATTCAAACTTTAAATATAACAGCACTACTTTTACCATTTCCTGATAAAAATATATTTGTATATATGGATAGTTGAAATGTTTATAGTTTCTTTTATTATGAATATCAACAGTTGAGCATAGAGAGATTCAGGATGAAATAAGTATTGTTTAACAATAAATAGTTTAGACTTTCTTCAAGGTATCTAATCTGCACATAATTAATTATAAATTTGTGATCAATCAACAAAACTTATACCTACATTCTTTCTTAAAAAAACTAAATTTTAAAATTTCATATTTAAATATATGAATATGGACATTGTTACATCCATGAACAAACATACATAAATGTTTATCAATGCCTGTGGTATCGTAATTCAGGAAGAAGATGAATATTAATATTAACAGACCCTACTGAATATTAACCATAACAAATTAGCAAAGAATATAAAACATTTATACTTGAAAGGAAAGAAAATATAACCTAAAGAAGTGAAGAAAAAAAAAAAAAAAAAAATGACTAGAACATAATTTCCGTGAAAATAAAATAAATATCTTGAAAGTCAAGATTTTTTAAGAATTTTTTATAAATAATTTTTATAAATAAATATTATAAATTTATGTAATAATATAATATAATGATTATTTAATAATATTATAAATCAAGAATTTTTAAGACATTAAATTATTTAAAAAGTAAAATACTGTAATTTCTGATCCAAAAAATTATAGAAACATTTTTAAACACTAGAAAATAGTTTCTCAACCTATACTTACTACATTACTTCTTGAGTTCTACTTATTAAGTTCTTGGTCTTCAAAAACGACATCTGTTTTAATTCTTAGGTATTAAGGATTTCTTAATGGAATCCTCAACTATTTTAACTCAAAGAACTTAAAAACATTACATACATAGCCATCATCTGCAAAATGTTTTAAATCTTTGTTTTTAGCTATTTTATTATTTTAAATTGTAGAAATATTCATACTTTAATCAGTCTTCCAAGTCTACAAAATTCATAACTTCAGATAAAATCAAATTATTTTAATCTTCATTATTACTCATTCTGAGAAATTTGGAATAAAAATTATCAATAACATTTTTCCTAAATCCAAATACCTTTATTTCTCCAAGTGAAAGATGTTGGTAGCTATTCAAGATTAAAATATGGTTCATTACATTTCTCTAATTTTAGTAATTCATGTATTTATTTATCATTTGGGCATTATCAATTAATTTATTGTTCAACTAGAATGTTGACCTATTATTCTACAATTACAAGAAAATAGCCAATAACCTAGACCCAATTGTGTAAATGGATTAATTGACAAACTGCAAACACATTTTAATATTTTAACAATGAAACAATGGTAAAGGGAAGAATAATAAGGAATCATTGGTTTTTACTTTCACTTACTTATATATGAAATATAGTAAGGGAAAGTATTGCGATCTTTAAAATTTTCTAATTCAATTTTTCATCTATGATCTATTTCATCTATGCGTTTTAGAGTTCCCTGAGTCCAAATGACCAAGTCTCTCAAAAAGGTCTGAGTGTAAGACTAAGTAAAAGGTAAGACTAGCACAAAAACCAAAAGTTGTACGAAATTGAAATTTCATATTTAAGACAACTATAAGCCCGAGATGTTATAGCAGCTTTTTTTTTTTTATCAAAATCAGCTAACCAGAAGAGCCACATTATACTATGCATTTTATACCTTTTTACGATTTTCTCAAAAAAGGCTCTAACAATTTTGATGAAACTGGCTATATGAATGTAAAATGTAATGGGCTTTAATATGATGTAGGTTTCATTCTGATTGAAATAGTTTGACAGGGCTGAAATGCTGATATTTCAAATTTTCTTTATCTAAAGTACCTTTAATTTTGTAGATTAAAAAAAAAAATCAGGCACATAATCTTGTTAGCATTGATAAATAATGGCTAAATAAGCAAGTTGAACGAATTTGATAAGCAACAAAAGGAGAAAAGTGCAAACATATTTTTTTATGCAAATTTTTGTGTTTTTGAACACAAGAAAGTAATATATATGTATAATATATTATTGGATAGCTGAAGATTTTAGAAAAAATATTATCTAATACACGATATTGTAAAAGTTAATAAAGAGTGATGAAAAAATGATAAAACAAACTCATTGTCGTAGATAATAATATGATAGGTTATTTATAAACATAATATAATAAATAAAACTTGTGTTTCTATTAAATCTCAATGTATATAATTCTTTAACAATTTATTTTCATTTCTAAAAGTGTTTGAAAATTCTTAAAGTGATATAAATAACAGATGTAAGTAAAAGTTGTGTGTTGCATGCACCAGATTTATTAAACTTCAAAACAGCTTTCCAAAAATAATAAAGATGATAACAATGATGATTTTAATGTTGAAATTAGTAGAGGAGTCAACAAAAACAGAAGCTTAGTAACCAATCAATTTAATAAAATAAGCCTTTACCTAGATGTTTATTTAAAGAAAACTTTGGGATCCTGATCATTACTAAACAGAAAAGTAACTACTTCTAGCTAATCAATAATGCCTAGGTCGATAATAAATTATAATTTTTTAATGATGATAGGGTATGTACCATACCAATCGGTAATTTTAAGTAATACTAATTTTAGTACTGTAATTATTTCTTCTTTGTTTACTAAAAATAATTTATGAATGGAAAGTATTAATGGCATCAACAAATAATTGATACTTCAGCTACTAAGAAAGAACTTAAAAGCTTCTGCTATTACGTCCATAATTCAAGGCAGCCAGTTTTGGATGTTGTACAAGGAATTTTAATAAGCTCTAATGGTTTATGGTCTGAATCTCTGATGATCATGAATACAAAGAATCAAAGTGTTTTTCTAAGGTAAGAACACAGATGAGAAAGTGGTAGAAAGGGTTTCACATTTGTTCTTCTTTCAATCCTGACCTGAGTGTCGAACTGATAATCAAAACATCAAGGACTTAATGACTTAAACTACCTAAACTTATTAGTGAAAAAAACAACAAAGGAGAAGTATGGTGAGAGCTCTGTCACAAACATCTGCTTTGAGGCACTCTCTTCATTCCATCTAGGATGAAGTCTTGTAGTCCATTGCAAGATTTTTTTTTTAAGCTATTCAGATTTGAGCATTAAATGTATACTTCTTGAGAAATAAACAAATAATATTTTCTTTTTTTCATAAATTTTTTCTTGACTTCGTTCATGTGTGTACTACACAGGATGTTTTATAGATGTCTCCACATATTGTGGGAGCAGATACTAGACCTCAAGGGGAACAAAAAGGTTCATATAACACATAGTTTGATTCTCAACAGTAGGGAGGAAAATAAAATTTTGAGATTCTTGCTATTATACATGGTTTTCATCAGAAAGGCTCAAATATATCTACTACAATAAAATAAGTACAGTACACACACAGAAAAATAAGTGGTACCAAATAGAAGAAGAGAAAATTTCCCAGAAGGTTGAGAAGTCGAACCCTCAAAATAGGAAAGTAAGTGCTGCACAAGGTCAGTCAGAAAATTAAATTTTAATATATTTAAGAATATTTTTATATTCGAACAGTTTTATGGGGAACAACTTTTTAGCTCTCATTTCAAGCAAATAGGATGAGTAAGTAGGAAACCTTAGATTTCCAATTATTGTTTAACATAGGACCTCTCTTATCTGGACGGGTCTTATTTCTGATGAAAATCATGGATAAAAGAAAAAATCTCAAAATTTTGATTTTTCTTCCTAACCATTGACAACAGAACTATTGATCAATATGACTGGACATTTACGAGACACGCTGTACAGATAAAATTTAAAGGGCTTTAGAGCAGAAGATTTTAAGAAAGTATAAATGAAATGTTATAAGTGGCATTTATGAATCAATTTAGTGAATAATAATTGATGAATCAATTTTAGTGAATAAGTTCCTGTAACATACCAGAAATATATGTTAAAAAAAAAGAAGAAAAGTCTTGGATCTATTACTTTATCCTTTTATTTTTTGTTCACACCTATCTCGCCTTTTTAGGATATTATTTCTATGGCCAAGAGGTGATGGCAACTAACTGGAACCGATACGCTAGGCAATGTGCAGTTCTATTCACATGTGTTAACCTGACTGGCCACCCCGCCCCGCCCCCTGGGTTGGGCTAAGAGATTCGTACTGTTTCACGCCCGGCGGCCATACAAGAAGCTGATAAAGCCCAGATAACTCTGCTTCCACAATAATTTCTATCTTAAATGTGTAACTTTAGTTTCATATCACTTTTGATATTCATTTAACATTTTAGTTTAGGTTGTTCATGCACACCTGTGCAAGCAAAAAACATACACTAATTTCTGAGACTTTTAATCAGGTATCTATGGTTCAGGTACCTTAAAAAGTATATTTCTGTAGAAACTTTCATTCAAAAATATTCACAATCACAATATTTTTCCTTACTTATTTTAAAAAATTGATGAATGAAAGTAAAAAGTAACTGCTATATCTGCATTCATAAATAAAATGAAGAAAAGTTCTGATGCAATGACTTCTAGAGAAATGTGTTAATTTTGTAAATCCTATACTTTAATTCAATATTCTGACATATAATTCTAAGTCAAACAATTTCTTCAACATGATTTATCATAACGTAAAAATACAAAACAAAAGTTCATTGAAAAACAAAACTTTATTTATAACTTATAAAATGATAAAAATGTACACTCTTGAATGTGATTTAATACTCACTACTGTGTAAAAAAAATATTTTTATAAAACAACTTCAAATAGAAACATTTAAAATTAACACTAAATTTAATATAATAAAGCACCATGATAGGAAAACTGATACTTATATTCCAACTAAGTAAAATAAATCATAGTCCAAGTTGCGGGTAAGTGTGACAATAGTATATCTTAAATTACATTAATTTTGAGTACCTGTATCTGGTGATAAATAGGTATTCTGCTGCAATTAACAACTTTAAACAAGCTACCATTAAGATAATCAATACTATTGTAAAATTAAAAAATAAGTAAACTCTTAATCAGTCTTAACATTTACAAATAGGTTTAAATAGCTTTGTTCAACATATCATAGTTAATACTATTTTACTACTTATATATGTATACATAGAATTTGATTATAAATACATAATAAAAATATACAATAGCGATAGATAAAACTTTCAATAAATATAAAATCAGATCTCTTTAACAATTCAAAATATATTTCTGTAATATTCTTTCTTTCAGCTTTGTTTCAAAATATTTCTTTTTTAAAATAATGCTCTTGTTAAAAGATCATGTATGGTTTATTTTATTTTATTTTTTTAAAGCACACAGCCTATTTGAGTGCATCATCTACTTTATAAATAACATCCTGTTTTAATAAATGCATCATAGAACATTTAAATGCTGAGTTACATCTATAGTTATTTACGTGGATGGATAAGTGATAGAATGCAAGTTAAAACAAAATAAGAAAGAAGCATTTTGCCTTTTTAATATACTAACACCTTAAATAAATTGTATATCTATAGCCTATATAAGTAACAATACAAAGCGATAAATACTTATTCACCAACCACTGTAATAGGTGAAATTAAAAAATGTTGGCTCAAGATTGTGTTTTGAAAGTGAAATATCAAAATAAAGGTATAACAAAAATATTCTACCACAACAAGTGTTTCATAGGTTTGATTAACAGTATTTAAACACATATAAGTGTACCTAATGATATTTTATATCATTGGATTGAATATATGTATATATCTTACACATAGAGTGGAAATAAAGTAAAATAAATAAATTATTCATTAGGAGATGAACTAAGGAGGGCTCCATCTTCAGGACGTGGGTGCCTTTTGTATTTTGGCTCAGTTGAGATGTATACAACCAAAGCTGCGAATAAGATAAATAATAGGCCGATCATATTTATCAGAACTGCTTCACCAGGGAGATCACCATAAGAACTGTTGAAATGAGAGAAATAAATACATTTTAAAAGTTTAATTTAGTATTTGGAAATATTCAAATTGATATCATTGGGAAATTCTACTTAGGTCATAGAAATGAGAGAGCAAATGACAAAGTCTATAATAAATCATGGCATAATAAAAAATATAATGAGATAAATAATGGTTTCTGGGGTCACCTGTGGTTTTGTGACTAGCATAACAGCCTTCTATGCCCAAGATCAGGGTTTTGGACCCTAGGATATTTTAATCGGAGTAAAAAAATCTTAGCTATGCCGTCCTTTGGAGGGAAAGTGAAATGGTGGTCCCGAGTCTGTGCGATGTCAGGCACTCATTTAAGATCCATATCCTAATTAAACCTGGATAGGAAAAATGTAGGACTCCTACTTTAGCATCGTCCAATTAGCCACAGCAGAATAATAAAGTGACGATAAATAAATTAATAATAACGTTTTCTGTTATCCATCGGAATTGGCTCAAAACTAAATCCCAGATTCTGCAAAAGTTGAATATTTAAGTTAATAAAGAGATGATTCTTCTACTTCAGGATAAAGACTCTTTTATTAATAACTTTATTTATCCAAATTCCTTCGTAAATTCTTCCTATTGTTAAAGAATACATTATTAAATAAAATTATTTCCTTTTTAAGTTTTATTCTCACACTAGAACAATGTCTACAATTTTTACTTTCACTTACTATATATAGTAAGGGGAAGTATTGCGATCGTGAAAATTTTCGAATTCCAGTTTTCAACGGAAATACACGTTTTATGGTCCCCTGAGTCCAAATAACCAAGTCCCGCAAAAAGGTCTGTGTGTGTGTGTGTGTGTGTGTGTGTGTGTGTGTGTGTGTGTGTGTGTGTGTGTGGTAACTCCCGGGCGGAAACGGTAAGTCCTATGAAACTGAAATTTCATATTTAAAACAACTATACACCCGAGACGTGACAAAACTTTTTTCATAAAAATGAGCCTACCAGAAGAGGCACTTTATACCATGCATTTTGCACCTTTTTTCGATTTTCTCAATAACGGTTCCGACGATTTTGATTAAACTCGCTATATCGATGTAAAATTTAATGGACTTTAATATCATATAGGTTTTATTTAGATAAAAATGGTCTGACAGGGCTTAAATGCCGATATTTTAAATTTTCTTCCCCTAAAGTACCTTTAATTTTGTAGATTCAATAATAATAACTAGATTATCTTGTTAACGCTGATGAAAAACTGGTAAATGTATAAATTGAATAAATTCGATACCCAACTAAAGGAGAAAACAGAAAAAATATTTTTTTAATGCAATTTTTCGTTTTTGAACATAAGAGCAGTAATATACATGTATGATATACCTTTTTTAAGCTTTTAAAAGTTATTGGAGAGTGATGAAAAGAAGATAAAACTTACTGATTATTTAAGATAATAATATAATTGATTTTTAATAAAACACATGTTTCTATATAAATTCAATTTGAATAATTCCTTAATAATTTCACGTATTTTTATCTCTAACTGTATTTGAAAATTCTTTCATTGATTTTAAAAATGGAGGTAAGTGAAAGTCGTGTGTTGCCCGCACCAGATTTTTAAAATTCTGAGTGTGTTTTTCTTATCTAGATAATATTTTTTGTGTCATAACATAATATAATACTTGATTTTTCATAAAATTGACCAAAAATATGGTAATTAAATAGTTGATGAGATGGCTACAGTATTCTATGATTTATATCTCGGTATAATCATTTAGTATGACAGAGAGAACCAACCAAAGCCCATCGTAGCCTAGAAGAAGTTGAATCTAAAAATTATAACTAAGAAGATTACCCAAATCTTAAATTTAAAAAAAGTAAAATTATTCCCAATACAAACTTTCAGGACCCTATGAACACATATCAGTGGCTTTCTTTTTTTCTCTCATAGTTTTTTTATTAGTAAATATTTCTTACTGATCTACCTAAGCCTTGTATGTATAGTAGAAAAATGTAGAGTATATAATTCTGTCTCGTTTTACAATTAATGAACTAATAAATCCAGAAGGTTTCTTTTTCACCCATATTTCCTATGACGAATTATTGACAGCTATTCTTAAATCCCACACTAACGATTACAGACCTGACAACAGACCAGTAAAACTAATAAAATCCTGTCTTCCAGTCCTTATACCAGTTTTATATCATATTTACAATTTTTCCTTGCAAAACTCCATATTCCCTTCTTATTGGAAAACCGCTTTAGTACGACCACTAAATAAGATCCCAAATCCTACCTCACCGTCTGACTTCCGTCCTATTTCTCTTCTCTCTAATCTCTCCAAACCACTAGAACGTCTTGTACAAAATCAATTATCGAATTTCCTAGAAGAACGATCTCTTATTAATCCCCTCCAATCCGGCTTCCGACCTGGTTATTCAACGCAATCCGCTCTCCTAAAAATATCTCACGACCTACAATCTGCCGTTGAACATAAACAACTTACTATCCTTGTCCTGCTAGATTTTTCCAAGGCATTTGATACAGTTGACCATACAATTCTTCTTACCAAACTACAAAATCTTCCCTTATCCAACAGTGCTCTGCACTGGTTCAAGTCCTTCCTCTCCGATCGCGCTCAGTATGTGGTAGTCCCAGACCAACCTCCTTCCAGGACTCTGTCTCTGTCATGTGGTGTTCCTCAGGGATCATCACTATCTCCTACCCTCTTTGCTATCTACATAAACGACCTTTCCTCCCATATCCATCACTCCCAATACCATTTGTATGCGGATGACCTCCAAATTTACCTCCCCTTCCCTCCGTCGGACCTATTACTAGCAACAGAGAAGCTCCAGGATGATTTAAACCGAATTAGTTGCTGGGCAGCTGACAAGTTAAAGTTAAATGCAGATAAAACTAAGGCGATTGTAATAGGTTCCAATCCACTCCTCAAAACCCTTTCCTTAATCCCAACATTGTTTTTAAATAATGAACCTATAAAATTCCATCAAACCGTCAAAACCCTTGACCAATCTCTTTCCTGGAAAAACCACGTTTCCGAAATTTCTCGACGCACAGTTTCCATCTTAAAACTCCTAAATCACCATCGTCACCTTCTTCCATTAGAAACCCGCAGACTTTTGGTTTGCTCACTAATATTCCCCCACTTTGACTAATGTTGCGCGGTGTATGGGGGTGTCTCTGGGGATCTTGAAGCTAAACTAAAACGATTATTTAACCGTCTGGTACGTTTCATCTTTGGGATATCCAGGGACATCTCTGTAACCCGATTCTACGAGGAGTTAAAGTGGCTTTACCCATCATACCGCTCTTAGTAGTTCCTGGCATCCTTTCTCTTCCAAGTTCTCCGATCTCAACGTCCATCGTACATCTCTGATATACTTTCATTTAAATCCTCCATCCACTCCCGCAACACTCGTTCACGGTCTTCAGACCTGTATATAACGCCTCATCGAACCGCAGCTTTCGACAGATCTTTCCTTATCTGATACTCGTCCATATGGAATTCTATTCCTTCTTATATCCGTCATTCCAATACTCTCCCTACCTTCAAATCCCGTTTATTCAAACACTTCCAGGCTATCCAATTTTCAAATGACCTCAAGTGATTTGCAAATTTCAATAAAAATCGGCAGAGAGAAACGATTATTTATCACATTTTATTTTATATATTAAAGATTTATGAATTTTATTTTATGCATAATTTATTTTGCAATGTATATATGAAGATATTTTTATTTTTTTATTCTTGTCTAATTTGTTTTGTTTGTTTTTCTAAATTATTATAAGAAGCTACCTATGAATTTATAACTATTATTCATTTTCTTTGTCATTTCTGTTGCTTTTTATTTATTATTTTTATTATATATATATATATTTCTTTTTTTACTCTAAGACATTGAAGCTCTAATTTAATTTGTCTGTAACATTATTCCGAAGGGACTTGTCCCAGAATAAATAAAGAATTTATTATTATTATTATTATTAATATTAATTTAACAGGAACAGTGAAATAAGAAAATTTCTTAATAAAAAAACACTATCGTAAACTTCAATAAAGTCCAAAATACATCTTAGAGTAAAAAATATGATAAAAAAAACTATTTAGTTTACTAATAACATACTTTTTGAGTTTGAAGATTGCTTTTTCCAAAAGGCCCGAAATTGAAGTTGCTATAGCTAATATGAAGGCGAATAGACCAAGGAAAACATGCCATGGCATAATGGCAGCTCTGACAGACAATGGAATTCCAGGATAAAGGTAGACCACAAGGCTCATTGCCCACTGGAAATCACATATAACAAACATATAACATAAATAAAACGAACAAGTATATTCATTATTATTTAATTATATTTCTAAATAATAATAAGCAGATGTTGATTACCTGAGCAAAGTAAATTATCACAGTTGTCATACCGATCCATGAGTGAAGTGAATACAGATTCGGAATACCTGATAGATTATGGAAATCAAAAACTGCAATCTGGGCGATAATGATGCATAAAATTACGACTGAGTGGATGCCAGCATGGATCAACTTCAATTTTTGTTTTCTTATTGTGCGAAGAGATCTGTAGATCATAATAGCTGGGGGAAAAAAATGATTAGGATTATAAAATTAAGATATAATGAATAATAATAAGATTACAAATTAAAGTAATTTAACATTGACTCAGTTGAGAGATTTTCTTTACCTGCTTTATTTTTAACAAGCTATTGCATGAAAGTTTTAAAACAATCTAATAACTAATAAGCTGTTTTTTTGGTAGACTACTTTTCTAAGGTGACGGTAGTTCCAAAAATGTTCATGTGTTTTATATTTTATGAAGTTGTATTGTAATTATTTATTAGTTTCTAATGGGATTTTTCTCTGTTTGATTATTAAAAAATAAATATAAGTAACACCACATTTGTAATTTGTATTAGTAAGCTTTTCAATTTTAATTGGCAACTAGTCGAGGCGCTATCTGGTGGTGATGTTTTTTAACCTATGTTCTTCTCTCTCTGTCTTTTCTTGCCTTAATACAAAAGAGAGTGTTTCGTTTGTTCAAATGTGTAACATATTAATGGTATTCTCCCAGACAAATATACATAATACTGAATTATGTGTATTCCGCAGTAAAATTTCCATTAAAAAAATAAATAAATAAAAAATGTAATTTTCCAATAAAGATGTGGTAAATATGAATATTGTTGTGTAAATGTGAATTCGGAATTAGTCTAAAGATGGGTCGAGACCTAAACAGGCCCTATATTTTGATGTTTTCAATTATTTTTTTATTTGATATAAGTCATAGGCATATGACTTGAAAATATTTTGTGTCTACAAATTAATCGTTATTTTATGAACAGTATTTATTTTATGTGCCAATTTGAAAACAACTGCTGCAAAATCGCAAGAAGGCCTCATAAAAGTTATAATGGCCATGCACTTGGCAACACACTGGTAATGAGTGAAAAAAAAAAATCAAAGTCAAAGAATGTGGGTGACCACCAAAAAATTTTCTAGATGGTGAATTACAAGCACTGTTGGTTGGGAAAGACACTATAATGGAACGACGACTCGCCGCTCAATTAAGTGTAATGGGAGAAGAGAAGCTGCCTCCATCCGTTTAAAAACCATGGAAAAGTCTAGAGGAAGGGAAAATTGGTTTCATATAAACTTCCCTAATGGATTATGAGTTTAACAAAATCCGGCTATCGGGCTGCTGTTGTAAAACAGAGTTGCTAGCAGTCTGGGTATGTAGCAGAACAAATGGAAAGAGTACAATAATCTATCTTGGTTGGATCAGAAGGGTGCAATCTGTTATGAGAAGCTACAACATTGACAAACCTTTAATGCTCAACTCTACTGACCGCAGATTTGAATCAAGCATTGCTTGAAAAATGACCGAAATCAACCAAAGCAAGCAACACAAAGTGACTTTATCCTTAGTTATACCGCAGTTCGAAAAGGACATAATAAGGTGTTCCAAAGCATGTTCCATGGCAGGTACTGGTTAAAGATCACAATCCTAAGTAAACCTGGATAGGATTTACCTCAATATCATTTTTCTTGGAAAGTTTAGAAATCCCACTGCAGTATCATCCGATTAACCACAACAGTATAAAGTGACTTAAATGAACAAACTAATTAATTTTTCACCACAAAACCAGCCAAGGAAGCGATCGAGGCGTTGCAATACTAGTGTATGCGGATTAAAGGCCAGTCTTGTCTTCCTAGCCAACATTGACAAAACACTTGCAGAGCACCGCTTCGGTTTCTAAGAAAATGATTCGACGTTTGGTTTTCATTAGGTTTGTTCCCTTTTCTTTAGAGATAAAGCAGAATATGCACAGTAAATACTTTGTCATTCTCATTGGGACCTTTTGACCTGGCTTGTCTCTGAGCAAGGAGGGAACCAACCTATTTTTACTAGAATTTTCTGGTAGTTTAAATATATATACACAACTTAGTAATTAATTTTATATACACCGTTCTTTGAAAATATTAAATTATTCCAGTAAATATTCCAAAAAAAAAAAAAAATTTTAGTTAGGGCTAAGTAACTTTTGGGGCAAAACATATTTTTCTTTAATTATCGAATTTCGTAGCCCGAAATAACGGAAACTATACAAGATGGTGAGCAAAATCATGAAGAGAATTTTGTCAGCTTTAATTTTATAATGAACGTTGTAAATGATACTAGAATATTAATCGTAAAACGAAAGAAAAAAAATGAACGTTCTAAATGGCTCGTTTGAAGGCGGTAGAAATTTACCTTATAATGAGCCCAATACAAGTCATACATCAAATCACTTGTTTTTGTAATTTATGGACTAGGTTAACTTCATTTTGAAGATTTCCAATTCACTTTATTTATTTGCGAAAAAGTACTTTGTAAGTATATATTTAAGATAAAATGGCCATTCACTTACAATTGGCGAAGAGGTATATCATGCCCACAGTCATGAGAAGAGGATGCCAGTTGAACTGCCTAGGAGGGTCTGAGCGCCATGCGAATCCTCCGGCGTAACTAGAGGTCCAGATGAGCATGAGGACAACGCAGAGGAGGCCAACTCCATTAGTTATCCCAAATAAAATGTTGAATGATTTCAAGTCTTCCTCCATTGCCTTGCGGATTTTATTATCCTTATCTGAAAAAGAAAAAAAACATCATATAGACCATTTAGAACTGTAAAACATGATGCTCCAACTAGGATGTGGCAGACCGAGCGCTAACGTACAAGCGATGTGCATATAAGTAAGAAGACGATCGTTAAAGGTAGTTTGAGGGAATATGAGATACCGGAGACTGACAAAAAATTTGATAAGTCTCCGGGAGATGTAATCTGTCACGGTCGGAAGTTTGAAGGTGTCGTGTATTTGGTCTGTCTTTGTCCTCTGTAGTGAAGTATGCCTCAATATTCGTCTCAGTACTCCATTTTGAAATTTCTATAGCTTTTTCGCTGTGGCTGGTGTTATGTTAGTTAGCATCGGTGTTCTGTATAGAAGGGGCGGTCTAAATACTGATTTATAGATTAATATTTTCAGGCGGAGTGATAGGTTCGGAGATGTTTATAAATGATTTAGTCGATAAGACTTAGTCCTAACCGAGTAAATCTTTTTGAAGCAGTGATTGGATAGATTGAGATGCCTGTCGAGGGTGATACATAGGTATACTATCCTATTGGCTGTCTGGTTTAATGTGATGGTGAGCATAGTTGCCTTCCATATAGTTTACATAATCGGAACCGTTATTAACTATTACAAAAGTTTCCTAAATGCGAGTAAAAGAGCAATTGAGGCATTTGAGGCCGCTCATACCAAGCAGCAATAGTCAAAGTGGGGGAAAATACAAGAAGCTTACGGGTAGATAGTGGAAGAAGATGGAAAAATGTGTGGGCACTTATTCTTCGGGAGATTTGGGCAATATGGGGTTTCCAGAAAAGGGTTTGGTCAATGGTAATACCCAGGTTTTTGAGCCTTTCAATTTGATCATCTCAAATTTGAACATCCCAATCTGATTCTTCCCATATTGAATTCCTTTTCGTTGAAATCTCCTGTAACACACAACCTCACTTGGAGTATTTCCCTCCTTTGTCCCCATTCGACCCACCCTTTGAATAAATCCTTTACAGATATGTCCTTCTGTATAATAATATCATAATCTGTGGTGGTTTTAAAACCAACTTTCTTCCCGACTCCAACGATAGACACTACCTGGATAACATCTTCTTCTCTTTTCACCTGTTCATCGTTCCATATGCTCTAACTCACCACACTCACCGTTCCGACACCTGGTTGGACCTCCATATTATCGATACAACTTTCTATTGCACCCAATATTGAAACCCTAAATTGAAATTCAATTCATACCTGTTCTTCTACCGATTCAATGGTCCACATTTTCATCTTCAATCTTTTAAGTATCCTCGACATCCATGCTCCACTCAAAACCCACACCTTCCGTTTTTATTTGTATTCATTATTCGGATTCTACGTATTTTGAAACGCAAGCCCTCCAATTTAGAGAGATAGTTCGCCTTAAAAATATTGTCAATAAAACCGCACCATAGCTGCATAATGAACTTAATTTATTGTGGATGTAATTAGTTGACCGTTGAGAATTACTGGAAGGAATTAGTCCGGGTGGCGGTCATTAAATGAAACAACTAAATAGTTGACTAACTTAACTATTTTATTGTTTGCCAACGTTTCGACCCCCTTTGTGGGTCATCATCAGGGCTAAAAAGATACAAAAGAATATAATTTCAATGACATTACATACAATATTGTATAACCTATTTAGCTAGAGAACGTCGATATTGAAAAAATAACAGAAGAACTGTATATGTAAAAAAAAAACTTAATTAAAATACAATGACCATATTACAATAATGAAAGTGTTATACAGAAGAAATAAAAATGTTCACTAAACAAAATTTACACAGGTATCAATAATTTACATTAAATATGAAATATAAAAATATGAAGTAGAGTGGAGATACGTACCGCATGGTGGGAGAATGGAAACTAGGTACTGTTTGGTAGATGGGGGGTAGGTAGGATGGAAAATACGTAGGAAAAGGTAGAATGGAAAATACGTACTGATTTATGGACAGGGTCTGACAACAATGACTAAAATTCTTAATACACCCATACAAAGAATCAATGAAATTTAACTTATGATTATAATAATGATACAGGATAAAAAATTATAATTTAATTCTTGAAATATCACCTATATAATAGTAAAAACAGTGATGGAAGATGTATATGGAGAAAAACTGACTGTACCTCCCAACTTAATTATCCCTAATTCTGTTTAAGGTATCCAAAGATAACAGAGTGGAAAAAAATAAAAATGGAACATTGTAAAATACATTAATTGACAAATCTTACAGGTTGATAAAAAAGTTAAATAAACATAAATACAAGTTGGAATAAATTGAATAGTGAAGACATTTAGAAAATTTTAAATACATAAACAAAAACAAAATAAATACATATATAGAATTATATGGATACCTAAAATAGATTTAAAATTATAAATAAAAACCAACAAACAATAATAATGAAAAACAAAACAATATATATGGTGGGATAGACAGAGAAAATATGCTACTTAATAGAGTTTAATATGTGGCTATATGTGGAGGAAATGCATTGACAAAACCGATAAACAATGCATTTCCTCCACATATAGCCACATATTAAACTCTATTAAGTAGCATATTTTCTCTGTCTATCCCACCATATATATTGTTTTGTTTTTCATTATTATTGTTTGTTGGTTTTTATTTATAATTTTAAATCTATTTTAGGTATCCATATAATTCTATATATGTATTTATTTTGTTTTTGTTTATGTATTTAAAATTTTCTAAATGTCTTCACTATTCAATTTATTCCAACTTGTATTTATGTTTATTTAACTTTTTTATCAACCTGTAAGATTTGTCAATTAATGTATTTTACAATGTTCCATTTTTATTTTTTTCCACTCTGTTATCTTTGGATACCTTAAACAGAATTAGGGATAATTAAGTTGGGAGGTACAGTCAGTTTTTCTCCATATACATCTTCCATCACTGTTTTTACTATTATATAGGTGATATTTCAAGAATTAAATTATAATTTTTTATCCTGTATCATTATTATAATCATAAGTTAAATTTCATTGATTCTTTGTATGGGTGTATTAAGAATTTTAGTCATTGTTGTCAGACCCTGTCCATAAATCAGTACGTATTTTCCATTCTACCTTTTCCTACGTATTTTCCATCCTACCTACCCCCCATCTACCAAACAGTACCTAGTTTCCATTCTCCCACCATGCGGTACGTATCTCCACTCTACTTCATATTTTTATATTTCATATTTAATGTAAATTATTGATACCTGTGTAAATTTTGTTTAGTGAACATTTTTATTTCTTCTGTATAACACTTTCATTATTGTAATATGGTCATTGTATTTTAATTAAGTTTTTTTTTTACATATACAGTTCTTCTGTTATTTTTTCAATATCGACGTTCTCTAGCTAAATAGGTTATACAATATTGTATGTAATGTCATTGAAATTATATTCTTTTGTATCTTTTTAGCCCTGATGATGACCCACAAAGGGGGTCGAAACGTTGGCAAACAATAAAATAGTTGAAACTATTTAGTTGTTTCATTTAATGACCGCCACCCGGACTAATTCCTTCCAATGAACTTAATTTACATTTGTTCTCAAAACTCAGAACTGTTCTATGTTGGACAGAAAACCACTATAAACCCTAGTTTATAACTAATTTGATTCTTAGAAAAAAAGTTATTAATTAGTGGCCCAAAACGCACTTTCAAGCATCTAAGTTAAAGTGGTCGTGGAATTCAAATGATTCAATATTTTTTTAAATTTAAACCTCAACAGGTTGGGAACAACTGCTGTGGAGGGATATGGATATATATCTCACGTCACTTTTTGGTACCAATATTCGATATTATAAGTTAAATTGCATGAAGATGATGAGTTGCAATTCGGCACAATTGGTATGTGGATTATTTTTCTCTCCTATATTAATGTTATTAGGCCTTTTGTTGTGCGGGTTCGCGACCAGCCCCTGCTTAAAAGCGGTTATTGGCGTACCACTACTACTATTTATTTTATTCCATTTTCTGGAAAGCGATGAATTAATATTAAATAATCCCAAAGAAGGATTATTAGGCATTAATCGAAAAGTTAGATCATCGTTTAAAGTAATTGTCAATAATAATTGTGAGTAAATTAAAATGTTTTAACAATTATCTAATTTATATCGACTAATTATGCTGTGTATAACAAAGCAACCCGCTGTATTTGCGCAGTATAATGATCAATAAAGCATTTTTGTCTCTATGTTGATAAAGATTCCATCACTGAGCTTTGAGTGACAGCCAGACCACATTTTGAATAGTTTAACCCTGATTTTGATATTCTGAATATTTTGACCCAAAAGAATAATTTAAACCTTTCAGTATGTTTTCATTCTATATGATATTTTATGGTTCTGTTGAATTTCATTGTACAATAATGTACATAAGTAAGTATACTTCATTATTTTTCTCCCGCAATCAAAATTAATGACAAAACGTGTGCATGAATTAAAGTGTGAATCAATTCTTCACTTATAACTCTATTCTATCTACAACAAAGATTCAATTAACACATTTATAGAATTTTATCTTCCACAGAGTTCGTGGTAATAAGGAACTACTGAATTAATTATGTTAACTGTTTTTGCTTTCCTTAGATGTTCTATATTAGCCGAAGAGTCTATTATAAAATTTTATATTTACAAACGTAGATATAAACTATTTAAAGAAATAATTATGTAAAATAAGGAAATAATTTTGCAAAGCCAGAACATCCTAAAAAACAAAATTGAAACCAGTCAGAAATTTTTCAGTATCCTGTCCTTATAAGGTAAAAAGTCTCAAAGTTTTCTGAGTCAAATTTCGTAGACAGGGACAATCAGAATTTTTTTTTGTAGACATCCCAAAAAATATTTTTTTACTACATTAAATGTAAAATAAAAGTACTTTAAAATATCTTTTAAAATGGTTCTATACACTTCCTTACTAAAATGAATGGTTGCGGAATAATTTATGGGGATTTTCCACATTAGGTGAAAATAGTTTTATACACTATAAAACATGAGTGTTCGAGGGTAATGGTCAGACATTTGTATCGTAGATATGATTAATTACAATTAAAATACGTGTAAAATCTCGTTCAATTATGACTACAAAACATAATTAACCATGCACCAGCGAATTAAGGTTTAAAACTAAAAAATGAATAAATCCCAATACAATGGATTAATTTTATTTCTTCCATACGTTCCTTTTAATAAGAGAAGGGTACTAAACAATGTCTGATAGGTTGTAGATTTTTATTTTGGTGATCGATTTAAAATCTAATTTTACGATACTATTGCTTATAGAGAATCAGAAGCACCGCCGAACTTACAGAATTGTATGCAGAGCCTGATATCCTCTGTGCTCTAAGGAAGAGCAGGCTGCGAAGGCTAGGACATGTGGAAAGGATGGAGCCCTGTAGGCTGACTAAAATGATGCTAAATGGTACACCACGAGGGCAGGCCCAGGCGATAGTGGATTGAGGACTTGGAGGAGGATTTGAGAAGGTTAGGAGTTGGAAATTGGAGGAGTCTTGCAGGAGATCGTGAGGCATGGGGAAGAACAGCGGCAGAGGCCGAGGGCCTACAAGGACTGTAGCGTCCAACAGTGAGTGATAAGCAATATGAACTGAAGAATGCCGTCTCCTATCGACTTTAGTTATAGAATGAGACTTAACTAATAAATAATATACAGTAATTATTAATAACTTCCTTTTCTATATCTAAGGCTGTCATAAACCAGCTACCTAGAAAGGATTGACCAAGTACCGACAAAGAACACATACCTGTACTTAGGACACAGTACCCAACACCCGGAAGAACGTGTGGTACCCATGCCGCCTCCTCATCCCCTCTACAAAACCTTGCTATATATACCCTTTGATCCTAAAAACTCATCACTCTAGTTGTAACATTACTTGTGTCACACTGATAGAAGGAGACCTCGGAATGTACACTTGTAGTCACCCAAACTCTTCAGCACAGTGTATTGTAGTCAGAATGTGTATTATGTTCTCATAATAAAAGCAGTATTTTAATATCTTCACTGTGTGTGATTCATAAAATCTTCGAGTAATCGAAATACTGCTGCGTATAATGCGAATTGACGCAAGTAAGAATGCATTCAAATATATTTATATACTACATTCCTAAATACTAATGGTCTAATTAAAATATTAAACAAACGAACAAAAATAAATAATGATAATATATATATATATATATATATATATATATATATATATATATATATATATATATAGGTTAGAAAAAAAACTTCCTATATTCCATAAGTTATTTTTCCCAGTTAACTTATATTGATATTTCGTGGGTTTGTCCCTTCACTAAAAAAACACAAATTTGATTACACAACAATGTAAATATTATTAAGTTATTAATTCTTGAAAAACATGGGCGTAGGCAGGAGCCACCCCTACCCTAAAAATGATAGAGGAAAATATAAATTGTAAATAAAGTATAAAATATGGTACTATGATATAAGGAATGGTTATAACTTATAGACATTATAGCATATAGAAAGCGTTAGAAAAATTAACTTAAATTTTATTCCCAATTACCACCCTAAAGAAAATTCTTCGTATGCCCTAGTTGATAAATAAATAAAGTACCTTGAACTTGTACTTATTATATAAATACTATAGAGTAATATAATTCCGTAAAACATTATTTATTCAACGATATTGATATTAGAGATTTGGCTCTACTTCTACGTTCTAGGTTGACTGGATGTGTTAAATACAATATATCTGACGTAGTATTAATGTAATTAATAATTGTTCACCTATTTATTGCAATCACTTTTTTAAATTTCATTTATTTATTAAACAGAAAAAAAAAGGAAACATTTTCAATGTAAACGAAATTCTCATATTTAAATGCCACGTTAATAATTAATTGCATTTTAAAAGACAAATAATTAGATATTTTTAGTACATAAAGATTAAAAGAATGGTTGGGCTTTGGAAGCCATGCTGAGTTCGGTTATGAGCTCTTACATTGCGGTTACGTAATTGCAAATCTTAAAGCTCATACAAAAAAACGGTCAATTTATCCTGAATATAGAAATTGGAAAAAAAAAATGACAGAATAAAATCATAATAAAAATACAAAAGGAAATTGGGGAATATTACATAACAGATAGTCTATCTCGTTATAACAATGACCTGAACCGCAACATTACGATAAAAGAATTTTTTTTTTTTACTTTCAGTTTGGCTTCTATTTCTAATTATTCTACAAAAATAGAAACTAAATTTATCATAAATAACTTGTTGATATTAGACATACGATCCCAGTATACAGTGAAAGAGGAAATACAAAAGACATTACGTGCGAATATTACATAACACATACAAGTGTGCATGCTTGCCTGCTTATGCATCGACTAATACCTTAAACTGGTTTATATTTGATTGAATAAAAACTGATGAATATATGGGATGTTAGTTTTTTTGTTTTTTTTTAATAAAAATTACTATCGTAAAATTGTATCTATTCATAAAAATATAAAAGTATATCAATGAAATGGAATGGTTGGCTAGAGTAATAGTGGATAAGAAGATTTTTTTGTGGTATAATGTTTCCTGCGAAACTGGCTTGGAAAGATTACGGATAAATTTTTAAAATTAGGTTAAGAGTTAAATAGTCTGACAGCTTACTTAACTCGAAATTCTACTATTTACTGAGTCACAAAAAATATTATTACACCAAAAAAAAAATCTAACATTCAATTATTAACAAAAAAAGTTATGAATGGGGTAATAATTAAATAAAAAAAATAAAAAATAAAAATTGGGACATATCTCAAAAGGAATTTCAAGGGTGGGCCATATTAGTGAACGGTAGCACAGGTAGACTTGGGAGGACCATTTTACTGCCGAAGCTAATGCTACTACAACAATGGTTCATAGCTATTGCTACTGTTTAAAAAGGAATCATCTAAGTAACGATGTTTGGACAATAAATAATAAAAATTAATATAAAAAAGGACAGGCACCATGCACGTTCTTGCTAAATGTAGTAGACAGATTTCGAACAAAACATCCTGACGTTCGAAACAGACATTTGTTCACATAAGGATAAAAAGTACACTCAAGTTTAAGTTCTCTAATTTTTCTAGTTTGAACAGTGTTTTAAAATTAAAATAAAATTATTTCTGCAAAAATGTTGAACAACTTCATTCAATATTTTTATTTTTTGTGAACTATAAAATCTTTAAACTTTTAATAAGCTGTTAAATGATATTCTTTAAAAAGAGATTATTCATTGAAAAAAAAAATGCAATGAACTCAAGGGTAAAAAAGAAGAATGCACGTATATATGTGTATGTACATGTATATATATTATGTGCGGGTGTATCTGTGTATGTATTTGTGTGTGTGTGTATGAATGTAGAATGTACACAGAACCCATCAATTAACCCTGAGTGAATTTATAAACAGTTTATTATTACAGTCAATGCGCCTAAATATAGTACGTTTCAAGTCATTGCTTATTTACAATTCAAAATTTCAGGGTTGGGGATGTTATTGTTGTGCAATAATAATACAATAATTTAACTAATAGGGACATAAAAGTTCCCGAAAACTATAGTTGAATAATGGTCTACCATATGGTTTTGAAGAAAACATGTGTAAAAATTCGGGTATTGTGTTATTCAGAATGTAAATGAGCCGGTCAAGGATGCGTTGTCGACAGTTCACATTCAACATTCAATTGTCACAATTTATCATTTTAGAGAGAGCGAGATTTGAAAAAATAAATTTTTAAAGTTTTGCATTAGTTAAATATTACTTAAAATTAAAAAAAGATTGTTATCAATTCAATATGGAAACTAATAACATGAATTGATGGCATAATTGACTGATAATAATGCTTATGAATATGGAAGTATGGAAATGAAACTAATTTTGTATATTTCTACTCTTATAAATAAATTTACATGTATACTGTCACTAAATTCACACTAAACAATATTTGTTTTATAAATATAAGTGTAGTTATATAGTTGTTTAATTGCAAAACTAGAAGAGGATTTCAGTAAATTAATTTAATACAAATGTAATTTATGATTTTTATCTTAGTTGCAAGGATTTATATTACAATTTCAGACAATTCACAGTATCATTTAAAAACAGTTAATAGAGAAAAATGACAATATACCATATGGTAGACCGATCAAGGACGGATTCCCTAGCAAAGAGATTCTGCACACATTTTACTATTATTTAAGAATTGTGAGGTTTTACGAGTACCTCAATTCAGTTGCTTCTGTTGTTGAAATTGCTGAGGTTACGGAGCGAGCCTGGTCCAGACAGCTGCAACATGCAACACTGCCAAATCGATTAAACGCCGGTTAACAGCAGTCCTGCTGTCTAGCGGTGGGTTATCGAACTAATTCAGTAGAGCTGCCATCATTATTGCGGCGAAAAATTATCGCTTAATTGTTAATATTGTATGAATGTGATCATATTGCACTATTATTATTAGTGTCCATTGAGACAAATTGTAACATATCTGAATATATAATAAATTAAAAAAAAAAGTTTATATTCTGAATAATTAATAACGTGAAAAGCTTACGAAAGAGTCAAAACATATTCGAAATAACAAAAATTTATAAACAGCGTAAATAAAAAGTAAAAAGTATATCTCGATACGCAGAGGTCACATTGAAACAATAGAAGATGAAATAATCCAAAAAAATAAATGGTTGGGTTTTGTACTTATTGGTGTAAGCTACTAAAAAAGAAAAAAAAAAGAAATAAATTCATCCATTGCAGTGGGATTTATTCGGTTTTTATTCTTCAAACTCAATTCAATGGTTAATTATATTTTGTAGTCATAATTGAAAGAGAATTTACACGTATTTTAATTGTATTTGATTATATTTACAATCAAAAAGTTAAACAATGAAATTAAGTCTGACCGTTGCCCTCAAGCACTTTAAATGTGGTTTGATGCACTATTTACTTGACGTCGAAAACCCTCCTTCCTCCACAAGTAATTATTAAGGAAATTTATAGAGCCATTATTAAACATATTTTAAAGGTTAAGTTATAATATATAAAATATACGGTTATATTTTTATTTTTAAGGTTAACTATAGTAATATAGTAAATATAAAACTTTATTTAGATCTCCTGTAAAACTTAGCATACGTTATTTTATAGTTCATGCCGGTCGTAGAAGTAAAAAATAATTAATATACATATTTACCTGATTTATAAAACGACTGTTTCAATACATACTACTTATACTTGGTGCGTTTAGTTCTATATAATAGGCAGTAATGTGAGATAAATATGTTTATTTAGAGAGCAGGCATTATAATTAGCTAGCGATAAGAAGCACCTGATAATGAGGGGAATATTATTCAACACAGTTCCATTTAAAATAACACACGAGCTGAAAATTTGTTCTAAAAATATTTGTTTCTTTTAGAAATAAATTATGTGCTGAAGTACATTTTTACAGGAAACACTTAATCGACATAAAATTAAACAGAGAATGAATTTAAGACATCGACCTGATTACATGTAATATCTACAAACTTTTTTTTAATTTTATTTTTTTATTTATTTATTGAGATATATTAAAATTTGTTTCTATATGAACATTAGTAATGGTGATATAAGATCCCATTCACACAATATATACAGTATACAATGATAAAGCCAAATTAAATAAAATATAATATATATACAAAATAAGAAAACAAACAACAACCTATAATTGAGATAAATACAAATAAATTATATATATAGAATTAAATAATAATAAATATAAAAAAAAACAAATCAAAACATTAACCTATAATAATAACAAACCTAGTGTTTAAGAAATAAAAAAAACTTTTTTTCCAAAGGGAATAAAAATTAATTGCTAATAATTGAGGAAATTAGATTCTGCGAAAGATTGTTTACTGATTTTTCTCATTTAATTTTTTGGGGGGTTAAAAGAAAAAATTAAATATTTGAAACAGCTTGTCTTATAGAGTCATAAATGTTATTATTTGATACAGGGTACTTGACTTAGTCTATCTAATACTAAAATATCCTGTTTTACCGCTCAAAATATAGTGTTGTATTTTTTAAAATTATTTTAGCTGGGAGAAATAGTGAGTCTAGAGATATCAAGATATATCAAATGACTGCCTTAGTGCCTACTGTTGAAGCTGAATGATCCTTAGTACAAGCATGCAATTATGAACCAAAAAAACTCTTACATGATGATATGATTTATGATATATATATATAAGGTGATAATGATTCACATCTTAAGATTTTTATGACGTATGGATTAATTTTTTCCCAATTTAATTCAAACCTGATTTATTAGTTAAATTAACATTACAGTTTTTCTTTCACATATTGCGAATCACCAGGCTCTGACAGATAAACTGTTGCCCACATTATTTTCTTAAGTATACATTCTCATTTATACACAACGGCTCACCGATCTGCACATTTCGACAGAACTTTCCTTATCCGATCCCCAATCCTATGGAATTCTATTCCTTTTTCGATCCGCCACTCTAATTCTCTCCAAATCAAGCTTATTTAAATATCTCATTACTCCAGTCTCAATTGAATTGTAAATAAGGTTCTATTTTTTTATTTATACATTATTATTATTATAGTTATACTTTTCTCATTTGCATATTTATGTTTTCTATTAGTATTTTTCAATTTATGTACGTTAATCTTTTTTTACTCTTCTCCTTCTTGTGGTGCCTATCCGTTACGGATGTTGGCGATCATCAAGGCAATGCGTACTTTATTATATTATAACTATGCAAACCGTTGTTGTATTATATCATGTACGCAAGTTATTTAACCACGATGGATATCCTTAGCCTACCAGGCTCTGCAAAATCAACAGCAACCAGTTATACCGATGACTGTTTCTTATTACATGTTTCAAATATTCCAGCTTACGTGATTTTATTAAAAACAGCAGCTCCTTTTCCATTCTTTCTAAGACCTTAAGATTTACTCTAAGACTCTAAAATCCATTTTCCATGTTCTGTTAATATTATTCTAAAGGGACTTGTCACAGGATAATTAAGAATTTATCTATTATGTATTTTTACTTTCACTTACTATATACTCGTATAGGAAGGGAAAGTACTGCGATCGTGAAAATTTTCGAATTCCAGTTTTCAACGGAAATACACTTTTAGGGTCCCCTGAGTCCAAATAACCAAGTTCCGCAAAAAGGTCTGCGCATGTGAGTGTTCGTGTGTGGTAACTCCCGGGCGGAAACGAAAAGTCCTATGAAGCTGAAATTTCATATTTAAGACAACTATACGCCCGAGATGTTACAAAAACTTTTTCATCAAAATCAGCCAACCAGAAGAGTCACTTTATACCATGATTTTCTCGAAAACGGCTCTAACGATTTTTATTAAACTCCCTATATCGATGTAAAATTAAATTGGCTTTAATATGATGTAGGTTTCATTCTTATTGAAATAGTATGACTTGGCTTAAATGCCGATATTTTAAATTTTCTTCATTTAAAGTATCTTTAATTCTGTAGATTCTATAAAAATAACTATATTATCTTGTTACCATTGATAATTAATAGCTAAATATGCAATTGTTTTTTTTAACTTAAGAACAGTAATATACATGTATAATATACCGTTGGAAAGCTAAAGATTTTAGAAAAAATATTATCTCATACACAACCTTTTAAAAGTTAATAGAGAGTGATGAAAAGCCGGAAAAACTGAGTGATTATTTTAGATAATAATATAATAGATTTTTTAATAAAACACTTGTTTCTATAGAAATTTCATTTAACTATATAATTTAATGGTTTCACTCATTTTTATCTCTTACTGTATTTGAAAATTGTTAAATCGATTCTAAAAACGGAGGTAGTGAAAGTCGTGTGTTGGACGTTCGTGAAATATTTATTATTTTTACATTAATATATCTGTTATAGTTATCAGTAAACTAGAGATATGAGCCATTAGGCTAACATATCGAGCCTAATTATGTTAATATTCCCTTATGTAATTTAAATAATCCATAGAGTCTGATTACACAAATGAGGCTTCACTAAAAGATCTTGCCCTGGTTCATCTGCCACTACCCCCTCTTCTTTAACAAGGCACAAACTGTATCTTTTTTTGTGGCCCGGCAAATCGGTGGACAACAAAGAAGAATCACTCCTCCACCAGAGGGGAGAGGGAACAATCAAACTGTCATAAAGGCTATGACAAACTGCTTTCAATAACGCCAAGTGTACGAGCCGGGGGCGCGCCTCCAATTAAATGCAAATGTACAGCAGGAAGGGTCCGGGCTCATCCGCGGACGCCGTTCGGCCCGAGAGGAGAATGGATGGAAGTGAAGAGATTTCCGAACAGGAGGAAGTCGAGGACCTTAATCAGGAAGGATCAAAAACTGTGTCAATGGACTGCGACGATAGCGTCGGATAAAGAGAATTTGATAGTGTGCAGCAGTTCGAGGATAATCATTTGAATCCACTTAACATGCAATCACCAAAAAAAGTTTCCATACAGCATCCTTTTAATTTGCAGGGCTATTTATCTTCAACTTGACAACTACCTAATATAAAAATTATGAATACTAATATTAGATCAGCAAATAGATTTATTTATTTTCATTTCAATATTAATATCAAATTAGGCAGAATGTCATTTGTTAATGATAGGTCAAACAAGTTTCCATACACTTTTAATATTAATCCTATTTGTATATAACCATTTTTCCGTTGTTATTTGTATAAATCTTATCACTATGCTCACCTCTTAGTTCAGTATTTGCTTCACTTATGCCTGGGAATTCTTTGCAATATGCGCGTTTCTCGTGATTTTAGAGAGCTTGTGGTTAGTTACCAAATGCAGAGTCTATCCCTAAGTCTAATAAGTCACATGCTACTGTACAGTATGTACTAAAAAGACAAAGAGAGTTAAAATATGTGGACGATAGACCACATGCTTCAAGACCCAGGAAACTGGAGAATCACCACAGGGTTATCCTTGCTAAGTCCATGCAAATCCTCACATTACAGCAACCTCCATGGCCATAAGAAAAATAGGAACTATGGGATTCAAGTCGATCCAGAAATATTCTAAGAAGGAAGGATACAGTGGTCAAGTCGCAAGAAGAAAGCCTTTCATCAGTAAGATAAGCCGGAAGAAGCGAGAGAAATGGACCAGGGAGTTTGAAAATAAACCCAACTTGGGCCTGATGGAAGACCAAAAGTTGCAAATTTCTCTAATTCCTTTATTTGCATTTTTCCAATTATATTTGGGTGTATGGAAACTTTCTTCAGTGAGTGTATATGATGTTTGATAGAGATGAACATAATTAGCTCTTTGAATGAAGCAGTCTATTTTATTTTTAGTACTTCACAAATTCACAACAATCTTTGTGATATTAGATTATTCTTTACTTTAACGATAAGATACCGAAGAGGTTCAATAACAATATCCACGTCATTCATCTTTTTTCGCAGGGAGTATGCTTTGATGATTTCCCAATACATGCTCTTCTACTTTCTCTTCTTCGTCCTCTTTCTTGCATTTCACCTTTCTCCTGATATCCCACAGATAATCACAATGATACTTGCGATAAAAAAAATACTCAATATAACAAACATAGTGAAGTAACAAATCAAGCCAGCCCTCAGCAAGTATATTGCTTAATATTTACCAATTTCAGATTAGCTGGAAGATGCTACCAATATCTTAAATGGATGAGGTCACAAATAATTTTTAAAAATCTGCATGTTATTACACAATGGTTTATTATTTACAAAAATTTTATTACGGTATAACAGTTTATAAAGATGTTTATAGACAATTAACTAATATGTATAGCAATAAATCAATCAAAGGAAAATAGTCAATCACCACTGCTAATTTCAAAATGTCTACAACTATGATATTTCTCAATCGATTTCAAGGGATCACTTGTAGCTGGGTGGCTAGCATGACAGCCTTCTATGCCAAAGGTCACGGGTTCAAACCCGCAGGTGGTCCTAGGATTTTTTAATGGGAGTAAAAAATCCTTAGTTATGCCGTCCTTCGGATGGGATGTTAAAAGGTTGTCCCGAGCCTGTACGATGTTAGGTGCTCGTTAAAGATCCCTATCCTAATAAAACCTGGATAGGCAAAATTTAGGATTCCCACTGTAGCATCGTCCGATTAGCCATAGTAGCATAAAGTGACGTTAAATAAATAAACAAACAAACAAAACAATCGATTTCAATGATTTTTTTATTTATTTTTATTATTTCTTATTCGGATTTAAGTATCTCAAAACACAAGACCTCAAATCTTGAGCGGGGAATTACAAAGGTTCGTTTTTGAGAATAATAAACCGAAATTGCTTCTTGTATTGATTATACTTTATTTCATTGGAACAAATAGTGAACTAGTTACAGTAACTGACATAATAAACATTTCGATTTTCATTATAGTTCCGATTAATTACTAAACTTGATTACTGGGTTATTAACGTAACGAGTAGCGTGAGTTAATAACAGCTTTCAATTTCAGTTCAGAGACTTGATAAAATAGTGAAATGTGATAGAAAGTGTATATATAAAAAAAATCAGTAAAAAAAAAAGATAAATTACTCAATATATTCCTCTTCTTGAAATGAGGCGTAAGGTCCTCCATACACGACGGCCGCCCACACAGGCTATAGAGTTACCGACAACCGGTAGCCTAATCGATGGAACACCACGTAATAACCGGTAACTTGAGTAGTGATGTTTATAGCACCTCATTGGAGATAAGTTATCTTCTAGTAAGATCATGTTTGGACGATTAAACCTGGTCTATGACAGTTCTCTTAAAATTACCGTTACCGAGGAACATTCCTTATAGCAGGGAGTCACTGTAATGGTACTATTTGTGGACATGGTACTAGTAAATATAAACCAATATTTATTAAATATTAGTTTATTTTCCTTCTAAACAAGATAACTGGAATGAATGAATTCTTATAACTGTGATATTCATTGCCCTAGAGGGTGGCAGATTTTATTATTTCTGTATAAATCAATTATAAAGTAACTTATGTTGTGGTTAAGTAATAAATATAGCTAAATATCTAATCAGCAAGTAGTGAATATAAAAAAGTTTATATAGCAAAATCGCGTAAAATCCCAGTTCCTCGACATTTGATTTTCAAAAGGTACTAAATCACATTTTTTACGAAGTTGATATTTTTACATATTTGTATTCTAATAGCTTTGTTGAAAAAAAATCTGTCATCCGATTAAATTTAAAAAAAACAAAAAAAAACACCCAATTCTTTTAAGAATCACGTTTGAAAATTGTAATTTCTTAAAGGTACTAGGCATTAATATCAAAATATAATTCGTTCCAAATCATACTATCGTAAAATATATCCTTTCATGGTAAACAAATAATGCTATTAATATGGTAAAAAAACAACTCTAGATTTTAATGCGAAGGGAATCAAATAAATCGATTAATTACAAAGTGGATGATTGATTTTTGCGTTGTTTTTTTTTAATTTCCAAAATGATACCGATTCTAAAATTCCCGAAATGTTCCTTTTCGAAATCATAGTTTCAATTTTATAACTAGTGGCCCAAAGCGAAGTCCACATGTTTCGGAGGTTTTATTCCTCAAATCAACTCAATATACACAATAACACAAGATACACAGACCTATGTAGAGAATAAAATATACAGAAAGTGCCAGGATACAGATGTAAAAAATGGAAACAAAATCCGGATATTTTAACAGGATATTTAATGTTAAGATCGCGTGTTTAGGAATTTTTTTTCAAATTTCCTAATCCATGGCTAAGTATATTTATTTTACCTTCAATTTCTTAAAGATGGAATATAAAATATTAACCTATTCAAGGCACATGATAAAAAAAAAACGCTTGGTCTCACAGAAAAAAATGTTACAGGAAAAACTTATAGACCGAGACGTTTTTCTCCTTGAATAAGGTCTTCTTTTGCATCAGAACGAATATGGCTCCTTACATAGAATAAGTACTTTTTTCTTAAAATATCTATTTATATCTTCTACCTTTTTCTAAAAAGATTTTAAGAAATGGATTTTGCCTATGATGAACCAGGTATAAAACAGATCCAGTAAAAAAAATATATATATAGAAATAGTTTTAAACGTAAACTTTTAAACTAAAAACCAATTGAATGTCATTTAAATGAGGGAGCATGAATGTTATATACTAATCCTTCATTTTGGGGTTAAATGAACATAAACATTTTTCTTTATCCCTTCGAGTTAAAGATACGGCATCTTGTAATCTAATTAAACATTGTATTCGATTAGGCTTAGGATAAAATATTTTAAAAATCCATTCAGAATAATAAAATCAGAAAAATACTCCTGATTCAATCAATTTTCAAGTAATTAATAGTATACTTTTTGTTTCGATGGGCGATCACGATTCTAGATGATATATATATATATTAGGGTAGGGTCACCACTACCTACACCTATTTCTATGAGTGGACACCAGTTGTCTGAGAGGCCTTACATACCATGGGAATAGGTGAGTGAATTCCCATTTAATTATATGCTTGAAAAAGTCCCTCCGGGACTAGAATTCGAACCTTTGGCGTGGTAGACTAGTGTGCTAGCCACACAGCAACGACCTCCCGATTATAATATAATTATTTTTATAGTATTGTTATATTAATTGAATGAAACTTTAAAACTAAGAAAAGTTATAACAAGCTGACCTAAGATGAACATTACTGTAGCTGCCAAAAGCTGTTCTATTTTATCTGATCGATTCGATTCCCTCCATTGACACTGTCACTTGTCCCAATGGCATCCACTGTGCAGAGAGAATCGGAGATATTAGATTAAAATTATAACGAGGGAGGGTAGAATAAGTAAGACTGGATAAACGACCGATACAAATCCTGAAGAAAGGGATTTGAGCAATTAGGGGTTTGATATGTCAAAACAGAGGGGGAGGATTTGACACGGAGGGGAGCAGCATATGCTGGAGGGGTGATGCAGTGCACCCTACGGTCAGGTGGACACAGTAGTCATCGGATGGTTGCTGTCTGCTATAGTCCAATAGTGTGAGATTTGTTTCATGACTATATACGATAATAGCTGACCCGGCAAACGTTGTTTTGCTGCATATGTGATTTCTAGGATAGTGTGAAAAAAAAACTACTAACTTATTGTAAGTGTGTAAGGATGCAGTACGGTATATGAGTGAAGGAGGCATATATCGTTGTGAACGATGAGGGAATATAAAAATAACCAAACATTAATTTTTTAAAAATTTATTTCTTAAAATTATATATATTATTAATTAATTACGACAGAAACAGTATCAATCTCTTAATGCTATAGCGTGAACCATATTTTTTGGGAGCCCATCTTTAGCTAACACAAACTAACTGGAGGGTTTACCCACTCGAGAGCATACCACGCATAATTTTTTTTTTTTTAAGATTTTTATTTTTCAATATGTTTTTACAAGCGGCCACATGCCTCAAACTTTATACATGTTGTGGTAATTGCACCAATTACATGTTACTTTTACGTTGTATTTACAGTAGGGATTAGTGGTATTTGTAGCCTATATTACTTTTGAACAGTAGGAAAAATCTAAAAACAAAAACCTACACAAAAAAAAAAAAAAAAAAAAAAAAAAAAATTTAAGTAAAAACAAAATAATTACAGCTAAAAAAAACAACAACAAACAATTAAAGTAAAACAAAACATATTATAATAAAAAAAATAAGTAAGTGGAAACGAAACAATACAAGTACATATTTTGGTTATATGCTAATATATTATTTCTTTTTTACATTGTAAAATTAGTCTAGTAGTACAACTTTTGTACGTTTATGTTTTTAGGGTATTCTAGTCGTAATCGCATATTTTTTGAACTATTGGGTTGTCACTAGTAGGAGTAAGAGAAAAGAAAAGTTGTGCCAGCGAGTACGATATTTTTTTATCGCGGAATAAATCTTGAAAAAAAAAAAAAAAGTAGATAAATAAAAATCTGGTGTGGGCAACACACGGCTTTCACTTACCTCCATTTTTAAAATCAATGAAAGAATTTTCAAATACAGTAAGAGATAAAGAAACTATTAAAAAAATAATTAAATTAAAATTTCTATAGGAACATGTGTTTTATTAAAAAATCTATTTTATTATTATCTAAAATAATCAGTTAGTTTTATCGGCTTTTTATCATTCTCTATTATCTTTTAAAAGATTGTGTATGCGATAATATTTTTTCTAAAATCTTTAGCTTTCCAACGGTCTATCATACGTGTATATTACTGTTCTTATGTTCAAAAACGAAAAATTGCATCAAACAAATATTTTTTCTGTTTTCTCCTTTAGTTGGGTATCGAATTCATTCAATTTATATATTTACCTGTTTTTCATCAGTGGTAACAAGATAATATAGTTATTTTTATAGAATCAACAAAATTAAAGGTACTTTAGAGAAATACCTCTGTTAGACCATTTTAATCCGAATGAAACCTAAATGCAATTAAAGCCCATAAAATTTTACATCGATATAGCGAGTTTAATAAAAATCGTCGGAACCGTTTTCGAGAAAATCGAAAAAAGGTGCTATATGTATGGTATAAAGTGGCTTTTCTGGTAAGTTCATTTTGATGAAAAAAGGTTTTGTAACGTCTCGGGCGTATATTTGTCTTAAATATGAAATATCAGTTTCATAGGACTTACCGTTTCCGCTCGGGAGCTACCACACACAGACTTTTTTGCGCAATTTGGTTATTTGGATTCAGAGGACCCTAAAATGTGTAATTCCGCTGAAAACTGGAATTCGAACCTTTTTACGATCGCAGTACTTTCCCTTACTGTATATAGTAAGTGGAAGTAAAAATGAGATAATTCTAATCTATCTTAACATTTTTATCACTATACATCTTTTAACATGAGTGTACGTAAACAGTTATATAAATATAACTTGTTGGGGTTACCTCTGGTCTACAGCTACTTTACTTGCAGCAAGCATAATAGCTTTCTACGCCCAAGGTTTCAGATTCAAACACGGCAGATTGTTCTGGATTTTTTAAAGGGAGCAAACACCTTTAGCTATGCCATCCTTCTGAGGGGACTTAAAAGGGATACTCCCGACCCTGTGTGATTTCAAGTACTCGTTAAAGACCCCTATCCTAATTAAATCTGAAAATACAAAATTTTGGATTCCCACTATTGTATCGAACGATTACCTACAGTACCATATAAAAAAAAACAACATATTTACAATAACGCAATATTTTCTTAACCGCCCTTTATTTATTTAATATACCTATCTTTATATAGTAACTTTTATTTAACCTTTTTTTCTGTAATTTCATTAGACCTAGTTCTGTTTTATCTATTTTTATTTTATCATAAGGTCACCTTAGGTATAGTGGTTAGCACAACAGCCTTCTATGCCCAAGATCGTGGGTTCAAACCTGCAGAACTTTTGCAGATGACACCGCCATCCGATCATCCATTTTCAATCCTGAAACAGCATCCTTAAACCTTCAGAGACACCTATTCCTTATCGAACACTGGTGTAATAATTGGCGTGCAAAGATGAACGAAGCCAAATCTAAATACATAACCTTCACTGTTAGACGAAAATCCTGTCCGCCAGTTTATTTCAACTCATTACCAATTCCTCCCACAGATACAGTCCGGTATCTTGGCTTACTGTTAGACAAAAGATTGACTTGGAACCCACATACAAGACTTAAAAGACAAGAAGAACTCAACCGACGATTTGGACAGTTATACCGACTACTCAACAGAAAATCTGAACTTACAGTTGACAACAAATTATTAAACTACAAGACAATACTGAAGCCTATCTGTACCTACGGACTTGAACTGTGGGGGACAGCTTAACGTTCTAACATCAAACGCATTCAATCCTTTCAATCCAAAGTCCTCCGTACAATAGTAAATGCTCCTTATTATGTCTCCAACTATATCTTGCACCACGACCTTAATGTTCCATTTATTTCAGACCTAATTCCATCCAAATTTTCCAAATTCCACCAGAACCTCATTCATCATCCTAATCCTCTAGCTCAATCCCTATCCAGCTCCACTCATCCATACAACCCACCTAGAAGGTTGAAACGGCAGTGGCCTCGCGACCTCTTGTAAATATGTGTATATTGGAGTTCTAGCACTGGCTAGATTCTCCACTCAATGGGATGAATGTGTGACGTGTATATAGGTATGGGTGATTTATAGACTTTGTTACCATTTTATTGATTTATTATTGTAATATATATTTTATTGTACCTTTATTTATGTGTAAATATTGTATGAATGTAGTATGTATGATATCTTTCACCACTACTATTGATGTCCTAATTTGGACAGATTGTAATTTCACTGAATAAAAATTATTGTTGTTGTTGTAGAACCCCCTTGATTATTAATATTTGTATGTGTTGCTACATTTTTGTGTGCTTTGTACCTACTACTTTAGGAATAGCACGGTATCATAGACGTTTAGAGATAGTATCCATGAACACTTAGGAGCTCATATTTTAAAACAACTTTCTTCCAACTAGCACAATTTTTATAACTCAAAGAACGATGAGAGCAATGAGTAAAACCAATTAAAATCGGTGACGTAAATAGCAATTTCGTCAAGATGTGATGGAATAGAAACCATATAGGGTTTTTTTCTTATAGTTAACCTCAATGCTTTCTAAATCGATAATTATATATCCACAAACTAACAGTCTAACTACTCGAAAATCCGCAATTGGGACACCCAAATAGGCGTGGTTTGAGCTGATCGAGTATAAGGCCACAGATCAAGGTTGAACTCAAATGATTCATGAAGTATATAAACACTGGGTAAATACATTGAGGAATTTTATACTATTTAACTTGTATCGCTGTAAAACTCATTGTTATATAAATAGGAATAGACTAAATATCTATAAAATTGTAGGAACATTAGGGCCTACGGCGTTATCGTGGTAATTCAAGGTCTGCTGAGCCGCTAGTTCACGATATAAATGTGTCACAAGGACAGTTGTATTTTCTTTTTCATACTTTCACGGTACAGTATTTCACAATACTCTGTCCTTCTTAATTCTTTTACTAACACTTCCTAGGTCTATTAAAAAGATATAAAAGGAAGAAAAAATATTTTCAAACTAATAAATAAGATGATGCACACTAAATGACGGTCCACTGTCAATTTTATTTATTTCTTGACTGGTTTAGATTATTTCAAATCATGGTTGCGTTTTTTATTCTAAAAGTTTTAGCTTTTTAATTCAAATGGTTTTCGATTTTATTTTATTTTTAATAGTAAAATTTGAAAATAATTATTGATGATTTTTTTTTCTGATTCTTATGAGTCAAAGGTATGAAAAAATGATATGATCATGATTCTTAAACAAAAAGCCAATTTTTAGCGGGAAGAATATAACATCTAGAAGTCATAGCTTCTGTACCTAATATTATAGCTAAATATTAACTAAATACTTGGTTATGACGTCCAACGGTGGGGGCGAAAAATGATAGTTTTGGGCCTGTGTGATGTCAGGTACTTGTTAGAAATCTACACCAGAAGAAAATCGAAAATAAATGGTAATTTACATTTCGAGAAAAGTGACACATATAACAAAGGATTTACAACTGAAAAATAAAATTATCAGAAGAAGAATCATAATTTAAATAACGCAACAATGATTTTCATATTTTACGAAGGTTCGTTTCTATTTATCCCATTTTATTGTAAGTACCTTTTAGTTTTATAGGGTAACGGAATCCTAGGAGGGGTGAGGAGGCGGGGTACAATACTTTTATGTTTATACTTTATATAAGAAGTCAAATATTTTTTAGTATTATTAAAATTAGTGAAATAACAGCAGAAGATTGGGTGCTTCAATAACAAAAAAAAAAAATATTGCTATCGGATTGGACAGAAAACTGGAGAAGAGGAAACAAAAAAGCTGGGGAAAATTAAACCTAATGATAATAAATGGAAAACTAGCTCGATAACGTCGAGAAAGGAAGAAATTATACGTGTAGATTAAAAATTGGCCATTGCTAATTCATCCATACCATGGATACCTCCTAAAACGGATAGAAGGCCTCCTTGCACAAAATACGACAACATACAACAAACAGTTAAATATTTTCTAATAGATTGCAAGGAATACGATAATTTGAGAAAAAGGATTGGACTACCACACGCCTTGCATAAAATACTCTGCGACGAAGAGAAACATATCCGTACTGTTGGAATATTTCAAGATTGAAGGGTACTACAACATAATATAATGTATCTATGAAGAGGGGGGGAGAAGTAAAATATCAGTATTAATTTAATATTGTATACTGTACAATAATTCACATAGCAAGAAGATAACACAACTAACTAAATTAGGTCTACGTTAGCAAAGAGGATGTCATTTTCTTTTACAACATGCTGGCAATTAAAAATTAATAGCTTTACAAGGGAACTACGCGGGGTACACAGCTTCCCTACGGGGGACTTCATCGTTACAAAATTCCATAATTAACGAGTGAAAGGATTCTTATCAATACTATTGTAGAGATCTGTCTATCTATAGGGCGTAACAAATCTTTATGTTAGTTTGATACATAACGTACTTGAATACTTTGGCAAACATTTCTTTTGCAGAGGGTTTAGAGAGGATGTATAGCTGTAAAGAATACCTAATTACTCTGATAATAATAATTAAAAAAAAAAACAATTATCGGAACCTATAAAATATAAAGTAAAAGCTAAATTAAGGTATAAGGATAAAAGGTATGATCAGAAACTGTTATTACTTCTAACCAGGTACTTATTATTCAAATTTATACGTTTACAAAGAGAGTTTACAAAAATATTTTTAACCCACCCCACCCTCTAACTAAGGAAATTTCTGTGTAGGCTCCTGCTTATGTACAAATAGCAATAAATATTATGAGATAATTTGACGAGTTATTAATATTTCAGAAATAAAATTGAACTTAAATCACTCATATATTTCTGTAATACCGAATAATCAGGGCACTTAAATGGTATATGATGGTTTAATTCTAGAAGCTTATCATAAAAAATTAACATTTATCTGATCTGAACTAACGTTTATTGCAAAAAAAAAAAAAAAAAAAAAATCTTAAATAGAATAAAATACTTGGAAACGGCATTGTTTAACTAGAATCTGTTTTAAAAACGCTGCAAATTATTACACAATGGTTTATTATTTCCAAATAACGATATTGGGGTACAACTGTTTATATAGCTGTTAATAGGCAATTAAGTAATATGAAAAGCATTAATTCAAAGCATCATATCATAACACTACCACTGATTTCAAAACGCAATATCTAAGCTAGTTGTTAACCAATTTCAATGATTCTTTTTTCATTTGGTCCAAAATTTAATTCTCTATCTAATGACACAAATTTGGTATTTATTCATTTATTTACTAAGAGAAACGAATTTTTCTATTCGTTATTCGGATTCTACGCATCTTGAAGCGCAAGCTCTCAAATTGGGCAGGGGTAATTTTTTTTTTTGCGCGATTACAAAGGTTATTTATTGAGAATAATAAACCAAAAGCATTTATACAGGACTGATTTACTATTTAGTTTTCTTTTCTTTCGATTTTCATTCAAATAACTCAAATAAAATTTCCTGACTCCAGAACACCTTACATTTTATCTTTATCATCAATAGCAACCGAGTTATTATGGAATAACATCTTTAATAATCTTTAAGAGGCCACCTATAGTGTAGTGATTAGCATAACAGCTTTCTATGCCAAATGTAGCGGGTTCAAAGCCGCGGGTGGCCATAGGATTTTTTAATGGGAGTAAAAAATCCTTAGTTATGCCGTCCTTCGGAGGGGACGTTAAAAGGTGGTCCCGAGCCTGTGCGATGTCAGGTACTCGTTAAAGATCTCTATCCTAATAAAACCTGGATAGGCAAAATTTAGGACTCCCACTGTAGCATCGTCCGATTAGCCATAGCAGCATAAAAGTGACGTTAAATGAATAAACAAACATCTTTAATAAGTTGTGGCTTGACCATATAAGATGTTTTTTTTTTTGTTTGTTTTTTTGAACTTTGTTCATTGCGTTGTCTTGATCACGAAAATGTTTTCGATTTTTCTCTATCTTCAATAATAACCGATTTTGGGTGTGATTCGGATTATTATAATCTGTTGCTTGATTATACATATCATTTTTTTAAAATTTATTTATTTATCGCGCTTTATTGCTTCTAAAACTCTAAAAAAAACAAAAAAAAAACTGAGTTATAAGCGTATGTATATACACGTATAAGCGAGATTTCATTTTTCTTTTGTTTTCTTTATTTTTTTATTATCGCGCTTTACTGATTTTAAAACTCTATACACACTTTTCACAAGCGTATTTATGTAAAAATTTTAAATTTTTTTTCTTTTTTCACTACTATAAAATTATTCGCGGTTTTTTGGTTAAAAACACTAATAAATTTTTTTCTATCTTAAAAAATAACTGAGTTATTGAATAAAATCCAGGCCGCCATTTGAAAACTAACCAGCTGATATCAACGTCTAGGTGTTAGAATCATCGTTGAATGGACTAGTATTTTTGTGGTGAATTTCAAAAGAATTGGTCCAGTAGTTTCGGAGAAATGCCGCGGACGGCGGACAAACGTTTTTTTTTATTCTTTATTCGGGTTCTACTCATCTTGAAATGTAAACCCTCAAATTTTGAAGGGGGGTAATTTTTTTTTTTTTTTGGTCAATTAAAAAGGTTGATTATTTATAATAAACCAAAAATTATCTATAAACAGAAATGTATAAAAATTAAATTTTTCAGGTATAAGCTCATTCATTACTAATATAAATTAAGTATATGTAAAACAAATAAAAGGTGTTTGTTTAAAAATTTGCTGCAACATCTTAGACATACAGGCTTCTAAAATATGAATTTTCAGTTTTATAAAACAGCATTTTTCAGCTACACTGACCACATACTCACACACAGAGGCTTTTTTGCGGAACATGGACTCAGGGGATCTTAAAACATGTATTTCCGTTGAGAATGAAATTCGAAAATTTTACGATCGCATTATTTTCAATTACTATATATTGTAGCTATAGGTAAGTGAATATAAAAGAGTTGCAAATTATTACACAATAGTTCATTATTTCCGAATAATTAATTATGGCATTACAATCTTAGTAGCTGAGTAGGCCATCGAGTGTTTATATGTACAGCAATAAATTAATTAAGGAAGGATTTAAATTTTAAAAATAGCATAAATAATTTCAAGGGAAAAATGTACTTAACGGTTAGAGCATTGTCAATTTCCTCAAATTTCAGGATGACTTAAAATATAGATTTGTGAAACTCCTAATCATGTGAAAGGGTTTACTTAAAAAAAAAAAAAAAAATCATAATATAGTATGTTTGGGATAAAACAGCTGGATATTTCCTTAGAACAAGGTTTCAGTTCTAAAGAATACTTTTGTTTTTCGTAACGTTTTTATTTAAACAAAATATAATTTCATATCAAATGTGTTTTTCGTAATTCAGGAAAAATAATTTGCTTAGCAATTTCCTAAATTTTAAAGTTCAAGTTATAAAAATAATATAAATGTTTTTCAATAAGAAAAACAAATGAAGCCGTAGACTAAAGTAATGAATCAATACAAAATGCGAAAAATGCCTCAATCATTAACTTCTAAACTGGTTTGCCTTGACCCTTCAATAATATATGCAACTGAGTTACTTGACCAGTTCCCCATGTGAAGTTATCTGATTTTGATGATTTTCCAGCATAATGCTTAATTTATAGTACTTAAGTCAGTGAAAATGTATTAATCCTACCTAATAAATCATTAAATGTTTGGCGAAATTGATTGATTTATTTCTTCTTAATAGTTTTTAATGGGGTTATTCACCCATTACAGTTATACTCACCCATAATAAAATATACTTCTTCGATTGAAAACCTGGTGCAACACATGATTTCACTTACTTCTGTAGTTAAAATCAATTTAAGAACTATGAAATTAAGTTGAATTTCAAAAAGTAAAAAAAAGTATCTTCAGTCTCGTTGGAAACATATGTTTTCGATTAAATAATATAACTATATAAAATAGTCATATCCAAGAATCACTAAAGTTTATGCGCTATTCGTTACTACATTATATTCTACAAATTTGTTTATAAAATAACCTTCTTTTTTTTTCTAAAATCTTCAGCTTTCTAATGGTATATTATACATCTATATTAATATTCTTGTGTTTGAAAAAAAAAGTAACAAAATATTTTTTATCTTTTAGTCAGCTATTCGAATTCTTTTCTCTATGATACGTAAGTAGGTTTTCGAAACTCTACATTTGGAAGTAATTTCAAAAAGTGAAAACATTATAACGCTGAAAATTAGGGCAATGAATTAATAACGAAATGAAAGTTCCCTAGTCCGGGCTAATGGGCCATCTAGAAGAGTCCTATTAAATTTCTCTGGAGGGTTATTCGTACAATGATTAAAAAAAAAAAAAAATTTCAACAGAGAGTAAATTAAGACTATACAGCGTAGATAGGCCTTTTGAGGTTACCTTAGCCAGTATCTAATTAGTTCTATGAAAAAGTCATAAGAATGTTTTAAGTATAAAGAAGTACATATCTCATCGTTGGAAAAAGCAAGCATAGTCATCAACGCGCTAGTAAAAACACATAGTAATAATAATGTAATAAAAATATCAATTTCGTAAAAAAATGTATTTAAGGAAATAAACTTCTCGACTATAGAACTACTTCAGCACCAAAATCGGAAAAAGAAAAGCGGTTTATTACAAAGCCTATTATTATTGGTTTTTTTTAAAAATATTTTACAAAGTTTTTGGACTTCATAAATCCACAGCAGTACGTTCATTATAAAACTTTCCCTTTTATAATAATAATCATCCATATTTTAAGAAGTATTCAATACTACTAACTCAAACTATATTCTCAACATTATACCCCACACATAATTTGTTTTAGGAGTTGCATTAAAACAATGATATGAGAATATATTTTGACAGTAACCATTGAATTATTATAAACATTCCTTTCATAGTAAAATTGTAATTTATATTCGGTTAATATAATGACGAAAAGTTTATGTTTATGTAAGCAAAGACCCACAAAATATTTGTGGGTTATTACTTAACAGCGAGCAGTACTACTTCATGGTCAGAAATATAAAATAAAATAATAAAAAATAACTTTTGGGGTTATAAAAATTAGAACTGACCTGTGCCAGACCGCAGACAAGGCCAGTAACGGGCAACACTCTGCAAGGAGCGAGGCTGGAACACTGAAAGAGAAAGGTAACTGGGCCTCCGTTACCTCAGATCGACTCCATAGGTCCTTGTAGTACCCCGGTAATGTGGAACGTGTTCGTATTGTACCGGTACCAGATGCGATATACATAGCTCAAGGTACTCGGTGAACTATTAGTCCAAAATGGATGAGAACTTAAATTCCTTGATTCCCCAAACTATCTGCTAGTTCCTCTGACCTTATCTCGTTGATAAGACTAAGGCCAACGTACTGACAATGTACTTCATTGAACTATCAAAGATTGACATTTCCTAAAAGATACAAAAAAAAAAAAAAAAAAAAAAAAGTGACAATTTTTATAAGCTTGAAACCTGGTTGGATCTAGAGGTAGTCGTTAATGATTGTTTTTGTTTTTTTCGGTGGGAAGTGAAATGAGAGTTTTTAAATTCCGTATAAACTAAACTTAAACTAAACAGGACGGGTAGCCAATCTATCCTAGCTTAATTAGTACAGTGTTGATATTTAATAATGTAGAGGTGCTTTAAATTGGCCAGAGTTTTTTTTTTCCTAAAGGTTAGGAGGACATTTTCTACTTTTCTGTGGATTCACCACTCTTTCCGACAAAGCAAGCTGTCCAGGCAAGATGCGTATAGCCATATTAGAAACATTTATCTTTGCGTGACACAGACTTCTTGAATTCCTTATTTCTAAATGTCATCTTTATAAACATGGAATCTTGGGCCATTCCTTTCAGTGATTATAGACGAGATATCACGGATCACGATATACAACTCAATGTATATACTAGGAGTTTGTATGTGTAAGGCTGTGACTATATCTCTGTATGTGGGTATATTAAATATGGATGTTTTTTATGTTATATTTTAATTTCTTATTTGTATTTATCTTATAATAATAATAATAATAACATTGTTGTATTTTGTATACATGTATATTTATAATGAATGATTTCTGTAGTTCTTAAGTTATAATATTTATTGCTATTGGTTATGGCCGCCTCGCCAGCGGACGGTCATTGATCCCTTGCTGTATCCATGATTACTAAGCCATATGTTAGATATATTTATATTATGTATTTTATGTCAACAAGAGTTAAATAAAAAATAATATTACAACAGAAAGTCAGCGGCGAACCTTGCGGGCGTAGGAAGAAATGATTTTGCGGAACCATTTGCATTAAAAGATTGTGAGGCCCTTAGGTTAGAATGGTTTGGAGAGAGCTAATGGAAAACTATCCCTGGTGTCTCTGGGGTTCTTTTCGAAATATGTTCAAATAGTTCGGAAAAAATAGAAGTATTTTATGATACTTTTAAATTGATTTGTTTTTAAAACTCACGTATTCTATTATAATCTTGCAATTTAATACCGTTTTAACAATTGCTTTGTTGAAAAGTGGATATGAGTAATTAAAATTTCATTAAAGTATATGATGGGGTGCTCGATCAGACATTACCCAAAACGTCCATACCAAAACCAATTACATAAGACAGGAAGCGTTATTGTACAAATTACCAACAGCTTTTAACATGCAGATTTATTCCATGGATTCCCCATTGATATCAATTATATAAAATTATAAACTGCTATTTGCGATATTTTAACTATTTTATGATATAATTTAAAATCACGTAGCTGAGAGACTAGCGCGCAATTCTCTCACGCCAAAGGTTGTGAGTCGAATCTCAGCCCAGAAAGGACTTTTTCAACCATTTAAAAAAAGAGATTCACTCGCAGCCTCTCACTCGAGTATGTGAGACCCGTCAGCCAAATGGTGGACACTCACAAAAATAGGCGCAGGCAGCGATGACTCTACCCTATAAGATTTAATCGAGAAACCGCTAGTGTATTCTCTCAGAAGATTACGAAGAAACGAATATTTATAAAGCTAATCCATTGTCGGTTTTTTCAATAGCACTCTTCAAGAACTCTGAAACTTTTTTTTTGATATATTTCAAGGATTTATTTATAAGAAAAGTAAAAAGAAAACAAATCTAGGGCATAAGATTTAGCTTCATTAGATATTCAATGATAGTTCCTTTAAACAATTTTCTGAAAGCACATCAATAAAATAGTCATAATACATTAACTCTATAGTTTTGAACCTTTCCTCACTTTTTTATAGTTAGTTTCGAAATGTCTGTTCATAATCCATGACCTCTCTATTACTTTAGAGTTCCCAGGCCATTAGTTAGAGAATGATGAAAGAGCATTGTTGTGTTCATAAAAAAATATAGTGAAGGTCTTCATTTTCTATCCGTACAGGCAATGATCATCATTACAATAATTATTTTGTAAATATTAATCTGGGTAAAGAATGGCTCATAAAAATTAAAATAACTCATTCCTTCAACCACATGGATTTAATGAAGAGTGTAAATAACGAGTTTTTGAGAACAAATTTATATTAATTTATCAAATAAAGGATGTAAACATTGAAACAGAAATATGTAATATTAGGTTCCACAACTTAAAGTTCCTCCTTAATTGAAATAGATTTTACATTTACGCGTTTATGATTCATTGAAATCCTATTTATTTTTCATTGAATTAATTTTAGACCTCTCTTTAGTTTGTATTTATTTACCCAATTTTATATTTATCCAGTCATTTTACTAATAGCAATGAGGATTTTTCAGTTATAAATTTTTGTATAAACAAAATTAAGAACACTTTACATGAAGGAAATTCGAGTTTCATCTATGAAGAGAATTTTCGGAGAATATTGTGAAATTTTATGATATAAATTGGCAGGGCCAATTAGCAAATTTTCGGGATACAGACAATGAATGTAATAGCATCATTATTTGAATCATCAGAGATACTGGTAGAATAAATACTGAAACATATAGAACAGAATAGAAAGTAATTTTTACAGCTTATAACATACATGTCTGGCCAACAGACCAAATTAACTAATATTCACAATTATGGATGAATTTAACATCGTAAGATGCTAAAGTGGGAGTCCTAAATTTTTCCTATCCAGATTTTCTTAGGATAGAGATCTTTAACGATTACCTGACATCGCACAGGAGTATATAATAGTATTTTATTTTCTAATCACATGGAAACTGGATCAATATTTTCCTCCATTTCTGCCTTAATGAAACAATGCGGGACCGATGTAACACGTGCTACCAACTACACAACGGGCTAGCTCAGTGACAGTTTAATAAAAGTTCTATCAGTTCGATAAGATAGAACTTTGAAAATGCGTAAATCACATTCAAACACTATGCGAAGATTTTTTAATTGTCTCAATCTAGTATGAAAAATTGTGTCCTTTAAGTACTCAAATTGAAAAATAAAATAACATTTCCTAGGAGTAGCATATTTACATGTGATTTAAGTAGAAATACAACAAAACGTTGGATTATTATTTCCAAATAATTATATCTATATTAATTTTTTTAAGGTCACTTATAACACTAAATGTGACTACGGAGAATCAATAGGAATGGTGTTTAAGTTTTTAAAAATAAATCGCCTCAAATGGACATTAAAGCCCTATTGTCATAATATTTTTATTAAATTTTATAATTTAGTCTGTAGATAAGAGTAACCAAATAGGAACTACAATTTTGTTTTTGCCTCAAAAATAAAAAACTATTAAAAAATTAACCATTTATTGACATGAAAATAATAACACATACATTTTTAAAGAGCCAAGTAACAATCTTATGTTCTTAACATTATAATATATTATTATATTGAGCATTAAACAAAATATCAAAATAAACGCAAAATATGGAACAGACACTCAACCATTAGCAACAAGTAGAAACTTATAATATCTTCAACGAAAATAACAATTATAAATATTTATCTTATGAGAGATCAAATTAATTTGGTAAATGGAAGAATTCGCATGATTTACTTACAAAAATCACATACTTAAGAGTCAAACTCTGGCCCAGCACAGTCATTATGTGCCCAGATTAAACATCTGACCCACAGTTCTCCTGCTGCGTTTTCGGAAAAAAATAAAAATAAATATCAAAGGTACCTTTAGAACCACATAACCAACCAACTAAAATACTAAAACATAAATATGGTCTAGCCTATATTCAGGAACATAGTCATAGCCCATATTTAAAATTCTTTACTAAAATCAACTTGGTCGTGTACTATACAAATACATATAGCAAAAAATAAATCGACCAAAAATCCTACAATTAAACTTATATTCTGCATTGAAACACATAGTTACAGTATTTAGACATAATTTTCATCAATTAAATAACACATTGATACGTACCGCAGAAAATTTTTCGACAACACCAGTATGGCCGACACTGGCGACAACTCGCGCGCTAATGATGAGAATGAGTGAGTGCGATGTTAGAGCGAATGAATGCGATATACGATCGTCATTTGTTGCATCTTTCAATTGAAGGTTTTTGAGAAATGTTACTAGCCCATATTAAAGCACTAGCTCACATTTAATCACTCTCCTCTACCAATAATTTATAATTGTTTTTTCGTCTTTATTTTCTTTATCTAGCGACAAATTTAATTTTCATCAATAAAAATGAAAATTGTCGCTAGATAAACAGTAATTACTATTTGTTATAGATTTATTTTAATTTATTTACTTATCCATTTTTAAAAAAAATCCACATCTCTTTAATTAGATTAAAACCGTAAATACATTTCACTATCAAAATGATTCTATAGGCGTTGATGATCAATGGGTTTTACGCCTTGAAACACAAACACTAGATAAGTGGACACTCAGGACTTTTTTTCACATAAAATAGCTGTGAAGAAAATTATCTTTCCTAGTTTGATTGATTTGGCAACGAATGACCGTTTTATAAAAACCCCGTTAGAGAAAGCAATAATAGAAGAATCGTGAGTATTGGGGAAGCGAACAAGCCATTAAGGAAGTAATAATCTCAATCATTATATAAAAAAAAAAAGTATAAGTATATTTTGTGGTCAAAACTTTTTCTAGAAGTATGTTTTCAATAAAACTGGAAAATTACGTAGTTGAAGAGTAGTGACAAATAGTTAAGCTTAAATAATATAAAAAATGAAAATTAGAAAATAATTAAAATCTATATAATTATAACTAGCGACTCGCCCTTGCTTCGCACGGGTGCAGTTAAATTGTGGTGTCATTTATGTTTGAAAAAATTCGGTTTAACCAATTAAAAGTTTATCACTTTGGGATTATGAGTTCATCGTAACGAAAAGTGTACTTTGCAAGAAATAATAATAATAATAATAATAGGCTTAACGAACCCGAAAGTTCGATGCCGATACCACCAAATTCTCTCTACTCAGACTCGTCCAATGTTCACCGTTCAAGCCCAAGCCCCCGAGATCAGCCTTAACGCAATCCTCCCATCGACGCTTCGGCCTACCTTTCGGACGCTTACCAGTCGGATCAGCGAAAACCAACTTTCTCGGAATCCGCTCCACACCGAGCCCAACAACCTTACATGCCCATTCGAGTCTCCGCGCTGCTATCAACTCAATTATATTCACAGGATACAAGTTCCGCGATTCCGCGTTGTGCAACCTTCTAAACTCCCCAGTGGCCTCATCTCTCTTCAGACCAAATATTTTACGCAGCACCTTATTTTCGAATACCTCAAGCCGCTGTTCATCCTTCAAAAAAAGCGGCCACGTTTTACATCCGTACAGAACCGTCGGAAGAATGATAGTTTTATAAATTCTAACCGTTAATTATGCTACTTTCACATCTGATTTGTGCTAAAATATGATCGATTTGATTCCGTGTTTGACCATCCGGACGTATACTAATGAATATCCTTATGTTTAAACGTAGTACTTTTGATTACTAGGTTTTTCGAAATGGAAAGGTTTATAAGTTGAGTACCATTATCATTACTATATTCGTGCAAACTTTCTTTACCGACGTTTCGGCCTAAATTATAGGCCTTCTTCAGGGCTATAAGAAAAACAAAAAACAAAGATAACAACCAGCAGTTGAATACAATATATTAATTAATAGTTAATTTACCTTCCATGGGAGTCCCATTTAGTTCACAGTGGAACTGCTATTTTTGTGAAATTGTTTCTAAAACCTTGCATGTTGGAAAATGGTATGGAAGAATATAACCTTTACGACCACCATAAATCACCATAAGCTCCCTCATCCACATTACAAATAACATTTGTTCATAAGTTTGTGAGCTAATAACATCTTTCTAATAACGTGTCCGACTTTTTTTCCGTCTAAAGAAAAGCTAAATTGCAATGTATTTATTATAAACCTTTAGAAAACAATACCCACAATTGATGGTGAAAACCGTATCAAAATTACTCCAATAGTTTAGAAGGAGTTATCGGAAACCAAAATCCAAAATCATTTTATATATATATAATATAAGAGAGAGAGAGAGAATGAGAGAGAGAGGTTATCATGGTTAGGTGAGGAGTTTGGAATACTCCCAGTTTAGATAACTGCTGGGAGGCAACACATATAATATATGAACAATTCTTAAGTATAAAGTTGCACAAAGTGACGTTTGATAAACGACTTTTCTAGAAATTAGAAATCACATTGTGACATAACAATAAAGCGAAATAGAGAGGGGAATATCGCTCTGCCGAAAGGACATAACAGAAAATGCATATTTCATGAGGACGGAGTGCACCTGCAGGGTGCGGATTTCAGAAAAGCTCTATCAGAGGCAACAATGGCTTATTAAAAGCAGATCTGCCAGGGCAGAAGCAATATGTCAACTTTCACGGGACTAAGTCACGGCAGGCTGACTGACATCACAGTTGTTCTAAAAGCGGCTTAATCACAGGGTTTATTGGGGGTGATTTTTGGAAACAGTGTATCTCTTGTATGTTTAAAAATTGGGTATCTTAGAACTATGTAGGAAAAATAATAAAAAGACGTATTCGCAAAATTATCAAATAAATAATTATAAACTCAAATTTGGAGTTATCATAAAAGTTAAAAAATGAAATTAATTATTTTCTACTAACTTACATCTGTTCCTTATATTGTAAATAAATTGTTGAAAAGGACATCCGGTAATTTTTGTTTATACTTTTAATAATAATTGAATTTAAACTGTGTTCAGCAGGAGTTACACATGGCAGTGTACTAGGACTATTACTATTCAATATTTGCACGTCAGACTTAACTGAGAAAGGTCATACATTATTAACCACTTTTGAGGAGGACACAGCACTTTTTACATCCAAGTTCTGGCGTTTTTTATATTGCAACTAGCTTAACGACATATCTAGTAAGGAAACAAGGTGGGAAAGAAAAATGAATGAAACAAAGAGAATGTTCTTCATTGTCTTCACACTTAATCATGGTATATGTCCAGAAGTATATTTAAACTTTATACCGATATACGGGGACTTTAATTTGATAAAAGAATGACATGGAGGACCCACATTGGACTTAAACGAAAACAGTTAAACAAACGATTTGTACTATTATCGAAAATCACCACCCAAAAAGTACTTATCAAATTCTTTGACCTACGGGGCTCTGCCTAAACCTCAAAACCCAAAGAATTTCTAATACAAAGTTTTTCGAAGTATCGTGGATGCACCATTCTATGTGACAAACGAGTTACTCCACAAGGACTTGGACTTGCGCATAGTTACAGATACTTTTGTTTATTTAATTATGCTGCAGTGGCCAATCGGACTATGCTACAGTGGGAGTCCTAAATTTTGCCTATTCAGATTTAATTAGGATAGGGATCTTTTACGAGTACCTGACAGCGCACAGGCTCGGGACCAATTTTTAACGTTCTCACTGAAGGACGTCATAACTAAGGAATTTTTATCCTATTAAAAAATCCTAGGGCTACCTGCGGGTTTGAACCCGGGACCTTTGGCATAGGAGGCTGTTATACTAATCACCATGCAACAGATACTACTGAATGAACTCATCTTCTCAAACGCTTAAAACCACCACAAATTCGTATAATTCAGCCTAGAGATTCGCTGAATTAACCATTCGGTAGAATTCGCAAATGGTAAATAACGCTATATTGCTTCTAAACAAATAAATAGAATAACCAAAGGTTTTGAGGATTCACGGTGAAGTAAATACATAAACGAGATAAATTTTTAAATGAATCCGCAAGAGATTTTAAAAAATATAGCACTATCAAAAATTGATTGGCGGAGGATGGGGGCTGAGTCCTCAAACAATTATTGCACCTACTATTGAAAGAATATATACAAATTATTGGTTATTAATAAGTAATTTTGAACATTTTTATTTTGCTATACAATTAAAAACATAATTACATTTAATTTTCTTTTTTAACACCCTTCAATCACCAAATCTGAAATAACACGCAGTAAATGGTTTTTCTATATATTAATATATTTCCAGGTTCTATTCAAATTAACTAATAAAAAGACGATTTAAAAATAAAATATTCATTATTGTCGCCCCTATTTCTGAGACAACTTTGTGTCTAGTAATAATAACTATTGAAGTACATCTAAATTTTTAAGATTTTTTAAATATTTATAAATATACTTTGTATACCATAAACTAGAATACTGACAGCTTTAAACTCTAATCTCAAGATTTACTTGTAACATAATATCGTATCTCAGACACAGAAATTCTAATCACTCATCTAAAGCGTTCTAAAGCTGTAATTATGAGATTGTAATACAAAACTATGTGTAACATTCTTTAAGCTATTTGAGTTATGACAGATAAGTTTGTTTTTTTCTAATTAAGTAATTGGCAACCGCTTCTGATATGAAATCGTAATTATTTTTTAAATAGAAACATTGTAACACGCAGTAAATGAGCGTTAAAGAACAAACAATGGTCTTTATATAACAGGTTTTAAAATATACTTTAATAAAAAATGAACACTAAAGTGATGGTTTACTTGTCGAATATCTAAGAATTTTTTAAATATATAAAAAGTTGTCGAAAAATTGATGATTAAATTTCTATTGCGATTAAATTGGAGAAAATTTTATTTTAATATTCAATCACAGAACATAATAGTTATCATGATGATGATTCCAAATGATTTTGGACTTTGGTTTCCGCGGATCCCTTCTAAATCACTAGACCGATATCGATAAGTTTTTTACTACAATTAAGGGCATTATTTTCAAAATGTTCAAAAGTAAAATAGATTAAAATTTAGCTTTTCTTTGAACGGGAAAAATAAATTTTCTCTAACCAAGACATCAAAAAATTATTCCTGAAATATAAGTTGTAATATAGACGTATAATATACCGTTGGAAAGGGCAAGGTTTTAGAAAAGTTGATATGCAATAAAATAAATCGTAGTGGAAACGGACATTAGGCTAAGGAGGCTAAGTTTCTACGGGCAAATGGTAAGGATGAGCCCGAACAGAATAAATAAAGAAATCTATTATTATATTGAGATATAAAGGGGCCGGAAGATACATTCAGCAGATAAGGAAAGAGACATTGAGGTTGGGAATCTCAACACAGGATTGTGTCAATAGAGATGAACATAGGGAAAAATTGAGAAAGATAAAGGTCCTTGTGGGTGCCAAAGAGGTGAGAAAGGGGAGAGTATGGAGCGAGGAACAGAGAAGAGTCCAGTCTGAGAGAATGAAGAAAAGGTGGGAAGAGAGAAAAAGAGTAGAACGCGTGGGCAAAGTTAGGGGAAAATGATATTTGCGTGGTCTTTAAGACCGTTTCGCTTGAAAAAAAATAATAATAAATCGTACGAGTTAATATTAAGTTGGAAACGAGGGAGGTTATGAGAGGAGAATGCAGGATCATGCAAGTCATATTCTTTTATGTAGTATGTAAGATTTTAGAAAAATATTACGTATCGAATTTTAATTAAGTTATTATTATAAATGGTAAGATTTTATAAATCTATAAACTAATATTGTTATGGATAATTTCAAATTTAATACTATTTCATAAAAATAGATGTTTGACTGTTAGCTAAATAGGATTTCTATGGAAACTGACTTTAACTTCTGAAATTTAATTTAAATAGATCATTTGAAGTACAAATTAGTAATACACCGAATAAAATAGGAAATGTTGATATTTCTGTAAGTTTTGAAAACGTACATTGCAATAATGTTTTTATTAAAGTGGAAAATTAAATTTTCTTTTATCTAATGCTTCACATTAAAATGTAAAAGAAATAAACTGAACCAAGTTTAATTTGTATTTTTCATTTTTATCGATTAAATATAAAATATAATAATGAATAGACGTTGTCAAATAAAATATATTTCTTACTAATCGCACTTTTCGTAACGATGAACTAAAACTTCCGTAGCGATAAACTCTAAATCGGTCATACAGAGCTTTTTTGAACATTAATAACACCTTCATCATAAATGACACAATTTAAATTGCACCCGTGCGAGGCAGGGACAGGTCTACTAGTATATCATAAATTTCTTTAATTAGAAAAAAAAAATTATCTACTATATAATATTCAAACCATATAAATTAAAAATAAAAATAAAAACAATTTGAAATCTTCGGTTTTCGAAAAATAAAGTATTACTCAAAATAAGTCGACTTAAAAACTATGCCTATTCAATATTGTAGTTACATACTTAATGATGTTTAAATGTACCGATCATTACTGTAATTAGTAATGTATAGATATATCCACTAATGTGATCAACTAATACCTTACTCCATTTTTACATTTAGTTATTAGCAGTATCCATAAAATTTGAAACTGAAAATATTTAATATTTTCAGTAAGCAGATGAGAAAGGATTCCACCATTTAGAGTTTGATGCCTTAAGTTAATGATGATTGAAATAGTTATTGAAATAGTAAAGTTTAAAAAAAAAAAAAAATAATTCTTGACGCCTTAATTTTAGTTTTCTTTTTTATGGGTTTGAAAATTTAAATGGTCAGACCATGTTAAAAGAACGACGATTACTTGCTACTTATATACTTAAATAATTATACTTGAAATAATATTAGATAATGAATAGCCAACAAATGTGACAACTATACTATAAAACGTGTATTAAAAAAATACACCAAAATTAGACTACAATTAAGAAACAAATTGCATTTGACAGTTAGAACAAGTATTAAGGGATAAAAAAATACTCCGTATTTATAATTAATACTGCAGCACCTTAGGTGAATAAACATATCAAAGAAACAAGAACAGATTCAATGACATTTTAAGCTAACCAATATTAGATTAAAACTCATAAAAACCAAACAAATAAAATTCATACAATAAATAAAACTATCCTAGACTCGATCAACATCAACTAGGCGTAAGTGTTGATTATATTTACTGTAATCTATCATTGTGAAATTTCCAACTGATAATAAACATTGTGATAAAATTTAATGATGTCCTTAAAATAGATTTTCTGCGTTGATTTATCAATGGAACAATGGCGTATCTCATGACATGAGGTATAAAAAATAAAAACACTGCAAACTATACACAATGATTTACTATTTACAAATAATTATATTAAGATATCACAATTTGTATACCTGTTTAGTCAATTAACTTATGTGTACAGCGATAAATTAATCAAAGAGTTTAAGAATGACTACCAAGCAACCCTCAATTTATATTCAAGGGAAATGGCAAATCACCACTAATGAGTTCAAAACGCTGTATCTTCGATATTTCTAAACTGCTGTCAAAGATTCTCTTTTTTCTTTTCTTTTTTTTTAAGGAATTTAATTTTCTATCGATCGATAAAAATATAACAACCCTGTACCTCTACAACTCATGAAGGGTCTTAGGCTTAGTACATAAATTCGTACTGTTTCTAGGCCAACGGCCGTGCAATGACGTGATTAGGCCTACATCACGCTCAACCGCCAGGTTTTACCCTCAGTTTGGGTACTCACTTTAAAGAGGTTGGGTATGCCCCAACAGGTTCTTCATATCCTAAGGGCGCCCCCCGGCTGAATTAACAGAATAAATAATATTCTGCCATAGCCGGGATTCAAACCCAGGACCCGTAGAACAGTAGAACAGCTCTCTATCCACTAGACCACGCAGCTCTCATAAAATATAAAAAAATCATATAATTTAATGCTATCAGGTTTTACGTATTTTTTTAGGGTCCTCAAATTTTTAGGGTTGTGTAATTTTTTTTATCTTGATCAATTACAAAGGTTTATTATTGAATATTATATATCAATAATGACCATCAACATAACAACTAAAACTAACGTAACTAGTGGGATTTTTACCACTTTTAGGTCTTTAAAGGTGAATTTGGATAGCTTCAAGAAAAGTTCAGAGAAAATTGTCTAATGAATCTAGGATAATTATCTGAGAACCAAGAACGACCTTTAACCCTGTTTAATAACCGACAATCTCGCAGCTATCAAATCATTACTATTGCGTTCCATGGAGCAAGCCTAGAGGCAGGTATAAAAGGGAACAGATTGTTGTACCTCTATAAAAAACAAGGCTGTAAAAAACGTATCAGATTCAAAACGTGCCACATAATACCCGGCAAGCGTGCCTCAGAAGATGGGAAGGTTTTGAATCTGATACCTTGTTCTAATCGGGTGGAAGTGCCTACCTTGGCCTGCCGGCGCGTTGGGCTGCGGTTCACCGGCTTCTCTGGCTGGGGCTGTAGCCATCTTTTTTAACGTTGTTCTACGACCTGCAATGAAAAAAGAATATATAAATAAAACACTTTAAATTTTCTTATAAATATATGTTGATAAATTAAGGTGAAGGTCAGAATTCAATAGTAAAATAAAAAGGCTGTCTTACTGCTACACCACTTTATTTAAAATTGCACGACGTTTCGGCTAATACGCCGCACAGTGGGCAAAGTCACCGATTTAGGTGGTTAAAATTCAAGTCAAAAGTTTGGAATTTTCCAGTGCTTCACCTTTTTATTATTAGTTTGCAAGTCCCTTATTAATCATATTTCCCGCCATACCGTGTTTACAAGTAAATAGTAAATGACTGAATCATTCCTCTTCACACAAGTGCCTTACCGGCAGCTGGATTATCTTTATTCGATGGTCATTTATTGAGTTCAAGGTGTATTAAGAGCAAAGTCTTTTTGCTTTTATTTAACAATGGACATTGCTGAGACAGGTAAGACATTATATTTCCAAACTCGTTACTGAATATAAATTGTAATCTCATCTGTAGAGTTAATTTAGCAATTTGTAGATGTATACCCCTATTCAATAACGAAAAACTATATAACCCCCAAATTACCCCAAGGATTTGTTTCATCAATCCTTCTAGTCTTTAGATACTACAAAGGATTTTTGCAATTTTTTGCGTTTTGTGTGATATATAATTTTTTTCAGACACACCACTCCGAATCAAAAGTTTTACAATCTATAACTTCAAGAATTTCCTAAATGATATAAAATACATCTATTAGCAGGTTTTAGCAACTCCGAACCATAATTAGATTTTGTTTATTATTTTTCCCGTATTGTGGGACTTCAAACGTAAAATGTAGGGAAGTTTTAGATTTTAGAAAATAAATTTGATGTTTGACCACTCTGCGCTCGTCAATCGTGTCAAAAAAGTAATAAGTTTTTATCATTTTTTCTTATAATTTTTTATAAAAAAAAATTCCGCAAATCTGGGACCCCAAAGGTTAAATATAGACAAGTTTCAGAACTTTGTCCACCTAAATCGGTCATATTTTCCACTATACTCCATCTTCAATTTTTATTATTTTTGTAATTGAGACGTTGAGTTCCAAAAGACACAATATGCATTCTAGGAAAGTTTTACAGGAAGCGCAAACATCTCTCATTACTATATTATTAAACCAACTTATTTGATTATATTCGCATTAAAATCTGGAATAGATATTTGCTATATTTTAAAGTCATGGAATGAAATGCTTTAGTATGACTTGGAACAAAATTAAATGTGAAATTAGTAGCTTTAAAAAATAATTGTATTTTTAAATAACGTTTCTAAAAGACTTGAGTGTTCATCAGATAAAACCAAATAGAAGATTTAGATAAAACTAAATAATGAGAATACAAAAATATGTCAAAACATCAATTTCCTAAAAAAGTCCTTTAGCACCTTTTGGGAATCAACGCCTCAATTTATGAAAAGCTTTTATCTTGTAGTAGAATTTTTCAAGCATTGTAGAATAAAAGAAATTCCATAAGTTCTTGCAGACAAAAATTGTTAGCACCTGAATATGGCAATTTTAAAGAGTGGTGAATGGCAAGGACAGCCTTTTTATTTTATTATAAATATAAAATTCTATAAATGTGTAAGGAAGTGGAATGATTATGTCAATAAGCATTTAAAAGAAATTAAAACTAAATTTTTCATGTAAAAAAATATAAGAGAATTTTTTGTTATAATTATCTGTTTACATTTGGTAGCCTAGTTCAAAAGTTTTTAGGCGAAAGAACTTTCTATAATTAAATAATCCCCATAATTTCCAGCTAACATCTCCAAAATACTGGTCCAAAAATATCTTCAAATGACTTTTCATTGTTTTGAATTCTTTCTAACTCACGAAATCACGCCAAGGAACGGGTTTTCCTACAGGTTGTAAACCTATTTTAACTAGGGTGGAAAAGTCAAGATTCATCTTGAGGTATCACAAAAAAATAAATTTCATTAGAATAGGTTTTTGAATAGAATAGAGCTTTCTGAAGCAATGCCATCATTAGTATATTTAGTATATGATCTTATCAAATTGGCCGAATCGGGGAAATTTTGTTTAGAATATTTTCCTTACAATTAACAGATTTCAAATAAGAAAAAAATATCAAGTTCATTAAGAAAAATTGTGTTTTTCTATAGTAACTCATATTCTCATACGTAGACAAGTAATATGAAATCACAATAGCTAAAATGACGTCCTAAATAAAATGAGATGAACTCGAGAAAAAACTAATAAAAACGTAAATATTGTATGATTGTAGTAATGCAGTCCTAATTGAAATAAATTGTAATGATCCTCAATAAAATTGTTTAATTTAAAAAAAAAAAAAAATGAACCTTCCACTCCACCTTTTCTAATAAAAAAAGATTCACTAATGTAGTCAGACTATATGAAACAAAGTCCTTACAATTTTCCAGCCTTTTGTATTACATTAAGAGTGCTATTTTATCTAAATTAACAGTATTAAGGTTTTTGTAAAAAATGTCCAATTATCGTAAAAGATGAATACAAATTTAATTTCAAAATAGTTTAAATAAACATTTGTCACATCACTCATTAAATAGTATTATTTGAGAGGTGCCAGTGGGTTAGAAATGAATGATTTCTAATCTATATCGATAAAATAATCAACTTTCGTAACAGTTAGTTCAAGAATAAAGAGAAATCACAACGTAAGTCAACTGAAGCATAGTACTTTCTTAATACTTTACTTTTTTTCGGTCGAGCTCTGAATCCTATTGAAATAGTATTCAGAACATATGAAATGTTAATAAACATAGAAAAGTAAAATATAACAGCCTAAAATGATCTTGGAAATCATTATAGTAAACTTGGCAATAAAAACATCATAAGGACTTCTATTATAATTTTTTTTAGCACTATATAATTAAAATGTAACCAGGGTTATGGTGAAGGACAGGGTAGACCAATGACGCTGAGGATCTGACGGTCACACTTCCGCTAGGACTCAGGACTGGTGACTCAGGCAGAGCAAGGTCAAACGGTCGTGGGGGTAGCGTCACAGTTCAATATTTTATCAGTACTAACATTAACCGGATAACAACGAGAGGTGCATAGAGTCATCTTAAACCGACGGCTTCAATTGAGTACCTAGGCTTATAAGCTATAAGCCAAAATTGTTTGGGTTTAGAGTACTGAGACTATCATCAAATTCATTCATGCAGAGAAATTCAAAATAACTAACAAGTTAGGTTTAGAAAATTTTATCAAATTAGATCAATGTTTTTAATTTTTTTTCAGCAATATTACAAAAATCTTACAATTTATAAAAAAAACATTAATAGAACTATGGTCCTTTAGAACGTCTAGTTCGGAGCTGACCTGTTCTACTTTACAAATTATACAACAGTAACAATAAAAGTAAAACAAATCTCACTCACTGATTCTACTATCTTTTCGCCAGGCTCAAAACAACAGAGCAATAACAATAAACCATTACAATTATATGAATGATAAGTTTTAAATATAAATAAATTATTTTAAAAGTTTGTATCTATAAGGCCATGGCTCGTTTACAATAATTATACACAGTCATCCAGTTTTGGCCGTTAAGACAGTTTATTACTTCGTCGATGATTAAATAATTCTTTCCGAAGCACCTAATTCTAATTTATTACAAAATAGGACATGTAGCGAGGAAATATATATCACATTGTTATTCGACCAAAATCTATAGTAGTTCAGGAATGCCAATTCACATCTAACTTTAAATATTTGTTCACCCCATTAAAACCTAATTTAGTATCAAACAAATATTGCGTCCCATAATCATAATTTAAGTTTTTATATACAAATTTTTTTTTTTCTGAGACTACAGCCCTTTGTATAAATTTCGATCAATAAATACCTGTTAGGGATTCTCTAAATTCCTGTAGGATTAAAGCCCAGTTATTATTCATACTTGTTCTATGATCGTATAGTGAGGGCATTGATGCTGACACGAAATACATTTTATTAATCTATATTCATATTTAATACTAAATAGTCACCTATTTATTAAGACATATTCCTATTAACCTATGATGGTTATGAAGGATGAGGAGGTTAGGGTTGCGGTCATAAATCATTAAAAACTATCTATTATGCAACCAACGTTTCGACCCACATTGCAAATACTCGTGATGGCTTCTCAAGCTTAATGTTGGTCAGCCGCTCTCAAACATTCAGTCTCATATAATAGGGCAGTTGTTCCCTCTAGGGGTCCGCGATGTGACATTGGAAAATAATTTTAAATTACCTTAACGTAAAATTGTTGTAAAGCTTTGGTTTTTAAAAATATTAACACACTCTGTCCGGACAAATTTAACATTATAACTCATATAATTGCTTGTGTTTACTGACAGGGGCCTGCTACTCGAAAATCACAACCTTAAAATTGGTTATTTTCTAACATTTCGAAAATATGAAGATTAAAGAACAGAATATGTATGATGTATCGAAGAAGTATTTATAAACATTAATAACAACATTAGATTTCTTTCTGGTCATTTCAATAACTTCATTCTTGTATAAGTTTTATATTTTTATTAAGTTATTTTTGTTTTATTAATTTAAGGTCATTCATGTAATTTTGGCTATCCATACTGTTAATATGGACAATATTAAACTGGAAGATCAAATTTTTTTCCATCCAGGTTTAATTAGGATGTGGATCTTTAAGGAGTACCTGACAGCACAGGCTCTGACGAACAGCATAACGAAGGATTTTGCACTCCCTTAAAAAAAATCCTTTGACTTTCTGCCTGGTTCAACATTAAATTTTAGTTATTCAATGTTTCGCGGATTGAAGCAAATTCCTAGACCCTAGTTCTTTGTGCTTCATTACCCTAACTAGGCCATTTATAGAATATAGAGTTTCGTTAGAGGTATTTCGTAGGCAATGTACGCGATACGGTGTAGTCCACTAAAAATCTAAACAAATGAGGATTATGGTGTCCTTGCCATTCAGATGATTGTATGAAGGGGTCCGCAAAAATTTTTTGTTGGGAACCACTGTAATAGGGTGTAGACAATTCTTGTTTTTTTTTAAATGACCGTTATTCAACCAAATATTTGTATTATTATTTGTTTAATATAAAATACAAATAATACTCAAACTATAGTTCAATATAATCTACCCTCATTAGCCAAATGCTAGTTAATAGCTCGTGGATTATAGATTCCGAAAAAGTATCAACTCGAAGAAAATGGGCCATGGATGAGGCAGAAGTTCGAACCCATGAAGTTCTAAAAACGTTTCTTTGGTTGGACGTGAAGTGAGAGCTGATTGCTGAGGAGTAAGTTCGTGAGACACTAGTCTACTGCTCATTTTCACCTTCCCCATGGAGAGTAGATGGCGGCTAATGCATGCTGTCAGATTGGGCAATGCATAAATTTATATCTCAATAACCCAGATTCATTCATGTATTCTTTGCTTTATACATGGTTAAACTGACATGAATTAAACAAAACGTAGATTTAGTTTTGTAATAGTATATTAACAGTGAATTTAGGTATCTTATCTTATAAGTATAAAAAGTATCTTACGACACTACACACTGCCTGGCAAGTTCGCGAGTACTTGTGAACATATTTGAACAAAGAGCTTATAACAGGATATAAAGGATACAGATATTTACAGTCCTTAGAAATCTTGAATTTTATTCAACGCTACATCCCATTAAATTCATTAGTTAATTTATATATATATATATATATATATATATATATATATATATTGAAGCTCAGATTCTCACTCACGTCAACAAGATTTAAATTGGATTCTAGCAACACAAACAGAGGTGCAACGAGTAAAAACTAAATGCCAACACTGATAATAGGTAGACGAAACGTGATTTTTTTCATTTAAAACAATATAACTCCTAAACAATAGGTCCTAGCGAAAAAAACTATACATGGAAATAGCATCAAATTTTCAATACGAACAACAAAACACAGTATTTTAAAAACAGAGCGAGTCAATAAAGCCCCCAACACTTAGTAAATGTAGCAAAACGTGACTTTTTTCATTCGAACAAATCAAATTTTCGATCCGAACAACACCAACAGATCTGGAGCGTGTCTAACTGAAAGTAAAGACGTTACACAATAAAAGTAACACACCCAAAGTCAAAAGACAAGTCCATGCCAAATACTGTCATGAGAAGTGGCGTATCAAATATCGTGATAACACCAACTCCTGACTTTTTCGATAAAAAAATTCATAACTTATAGGCAAACTGCTCGATAAAGAGTAACTTATCTTATAAGAATAGAAAAAATATTAGAAATACAAGGAGCTTTTAAATTATTTTTGAGAATGTTCTGAATCAACAACCGAATCGTTTCGGATCGGTAGGTATGCCATCAACTACCCTTCAATACAAGTAACCATGGTAGTTTCCAGAATTTTCGTTTAAAATGTACGTTGTTTTTTTCAAAAACTGTCTACATACATATATATTTGAAAAATACATGCTTGGTATTAAAAAAACTTTTTATCTTAATACCTTATTTTACTTTCTAATCTATTATTCTTATTTACCGTCCCTCTGGTCTTTCTTTATACGCCCATGCACGTTAGCGACTTTTCTAATCGAATTTCTATTTGAAATCGGTCCAACTAAACCCGCCATCCATTGTCCTAAGATGGTTGAGCCGACAAAAGAACTACACGGCCTGTTTGTTGGTGTGATTTAGTTAAACGCCCTTACGTACTCTATTTAGGACGAAAAACGCTAATATTTCCCATTCACATGGAGAAAGTTTATATTTATACCAGAAAATAAAAGTTTTCCAAAAAATATGAATTGGGACCGCTTTTGACTTCAGAATGATGGATTAGAACCAACGCCTATAACTGCAATAAATCAAACCATGGGTAAAGCTTTTATTTAATATTTCATAAGCATGAAGGTCCTTCAATACTAGCGGTTGAAATAATAAAGCTATTAAAATAAATTAAAATAAAGGAACACTTATTACAAATTAAGGAGGTCAAATATTTTTATTTTATTTTTTGGAATATACTATCTTAATGAATAACAAAGCTCAGAGGTAAATAATATGTAAATATTAAATTTGCTTTCTCTAACGCTTTTTCTGAATTCAATCGAGGCTTCAATTTCTTCACCAACATGGTGATCCTTCAGGATCGTATGGGAGAATTCCAAGTATTGTTATATGAAAGGATTCTTGTATAGAACAAAAAAGAAGAAAGGCAGCTTGTTTGGTAAAATGTTGGTACAGAAATAGGACACTCAGTTGAAACCAGAGAACCATAATAAAGACATCAATGGTAAAGTTTGTAGAATTCTTAACTAGTGATATTTTTTTCACAAGCAATTTTTTTATTCGCATATTACAATTTGTTTCAAGATGAACAATAGAAATAATGCTCACATTAAATATTTATAGAAAAACAAAGATCAAGTCAAATTTAATAAAAATAGAAAATAAAATAACGATAGGGATCACTTCTAGCTGGGTGGCTAGCATAACAGCATCCTAAAGGTCACGGGTTCAAACCCGAAGGCGTTCTAATGGGAGTAAAAAATCCTTAGTTATGCCGTCGTTCGGAGGGGACGTTAAAGGGTGGTCCCGAGCCTGTGCGATGTCAGGTGCTCGTAAAAGATCCCTATCCTCATAAAACCTAAATAGGCAAAATTTAGTACTCCCACTGCAGCATCGTCCGATTAACCATAGTAGCATAAACTGACGTTAAATAAATAAACAAACAAAATAACGATATATAATAAAAAAGAAAAAAAAATTGTGTGGGCAAAGTTGAGAGAAAATGATATTTGCGTGACCACTTAAAGACCTTTAAGGCCGTTAAAAAAGTACATAAAGAAAATATACAATATTAACGATTCAAGCAATGAAAAAAAAAACCGGCTTACCTAGATTTTTATTAATAAATATATCTTGACAAAGGTATAACGCGTCCTAGCACCTATTTTTCATTACTTAAAATGAACACATTTCACTTCAATATTATGTTAATAATCATCTATAGTAAACAATAAACAGATAAGCGTTCTTCAAGACTGCATTACTTAATAAAGCGACTTTAATGTTACACGTTTTACTTCATAAAGTGCTTTTTGTTTTAATTGTTTTCGTTTTGTTTTTGGTGTGGTTGTTGCTTAATCTTTTTCTTTTAATAAAATGGTTTTACAAACCACTACAGTTGCCAGAATAACTGCGTTGGTAGACGAAGGTAGAAGTCAACGTTAAGTGGCCAGGACGTTAGGTCTATCATAAATAACGGTCCGAAGGGCCGTTCAGAGGTACTGGAAGACGGAACTCGGCACGAGGAGGTAAGGATCAGGGCGCCCCAGAACGACTGAGCCAGCAGATGACCGTTTCATCATGATGCAAACGATAAGGAACCGTACAGCTGTAGAAACCGCTTGCCGGCTGAGAATTGCTAAGTGAACGTGAGTGTATGCACAATAACGAGAAGGCTCGTCGAAGTGAATTTGCACTCCAGAGTTCCAGCAACAGGTTCTCAGTAGACGGAAGCTCACCAAAATGTTCAATTTCGCTGATAACACTCTAACTGGACTGAGCCTGATTTTGTCTCCGTTAGGTTCAACGACGGGTCCAGGTTTATTCTGTGTACTATGGATGGCCGAGTAAGAGTATGGAGAAGAAGAGGAGAGAGGTACAGTTTGTGCGAAATCGCTGAAACGTTGAGTTACGCAGGTGGGTCTGTTATGGTGTGAGGAGGTTTTACATCACAAGCGAGGACGGACCTCCACGTGTTCAACAGACAATCCCTCAATGCAATTTCTTACATTACGGACGTTGTAGAAGAATATGTGATGCCTTTTAAGCCTTTCATTGGCGAAAATTTTCGCCTAATGTCCGGCCACACACAGCAAACGTAGTCTGAATGAGGTCGGCATTCGTACTCTGCGGTCGGTGGCCAACTCGAAGCCCAGACCTGAACCCTATTGAACAGCTATGGGACCAGTTACAGAGGTGTTTCCGACGGCGGCCAAACCCTCCAGATACCCTACAGGACCTCAGGATAGTGCTAGTGGAAGAGAGGGAGGCCATCCTCATCCATAGTATGCCTAGAAGGATTGAAGCAGTCATCAGAGCCAGAGGAGGGAATACCAGGTATTGAGGAAATATTTTTTTGGCTTAATTAAAGTTTAAAAATATAAAGAAGTCAATTTTTATGATATTTCGTTTTTTACTATTAATTTTATTTCTTTTTTTATTATGTCGTTTTTCTTAATTTTCCTTGTGTCTTCAAGAAGCATATAATATATATTATGCTAAGAAAAAAATTGGGAGTTTAATCTCGGTTTAACAAAAAGATATTTGCCGCCGTTTTTTTATTTTTATTCGCTAGTTATAAATATCGCTCTAAATTTGAGGGAATACCCACACAGCTTATTATTATTAAATATACTATAACGTGTATAATCGAATATTTTTATTTTTTTTAAATCTGCCAGATTGAGGCTTTTCTCTAAGGCTGTGGCCGATTTTTATTTATGCACAAATATCAAAATTCACCACACAATGATCTTCGGAACTTGACAAAAATATTTTATTTCAGTCATATTTATAAACATAAATCATGATTGTCAAAGGTTCATTTTTCATTTACATTCATAATGGACAGTAATAAACCAAAAAAACGTTATTACCATACTAGTGGTCAAGGTTTTTTTTTTTATTTATTAATTTTTTATTTATATATCTTTCCTATTTTTATTATTATTTTTGTACTTAATCATTTTATTTAGGTTTATATTGTACATATTATTGTACATGTTATCTTATAACTCAAATACTTATTGTCTTTGCGAAAATAATAAAATACTATATGGGCATGCGATCAGTTTATAGGGTAGCCTCAACCTTTATAAGAATCACTTATTGTACAGATTGACAGTTATTTCGATTTAGTTATCAACTAAAAGAAGTCGTGAATTTTCACTCAATAATAACTTCCGTTGAATGTTAGTTAAACTGATAATGGTTAACAATGGAATCTGAATAGTTACAAACCTCTACATTAGCTGAAAATCTAACCTATATCTTCTAATTGTCTTCCACTATCTAACCTCCTATTTAATCGATTATTCTATAAACAACAAGGACTAAAATTTCATTTTACAATTATTCTTGAGAACCCGATATCCAAAGCGCAATTTATTATTGCAATAAAATACTCCAATGCTTCTTTCCGAGGTCATGGGAACATTATTATCCATTTCCTCATATCTTTGATTTCACAGTATAAAGTAATGTTTCTGATTCGATACGTTGTCGTTTTTATTTGTCTCTCATTGTGTTCCAATAGAAGTTACTAATATCTGAACGTCTCGAAACGGGTTGAGAATAAATACAAGATTGAAAGCCATTAATTGGCCTAAATTTTAACCAAACATTAAGATAAAACTTAATGAACCGCCTCTTTAGAAGCAGACTCTGAGTCACTTGAAATGACTCACAAAGAATTCTTTGAGGCTGAGTTTTAACGAGCCCTTGAATGTGTAACAGTTCCTACTTCGTGGAATCGCTTTGAATCCACGAAGGACGCTCTTTTATGAATAATATTATTGTAAAATGATATACTTCCAAGGACATGACCAAGCCCGTAACAATGAACATGGATTGTTCCATCATTCGATCACTGATGCACATTAAATGGAATACTTTTTCGATTGCAATACTTCAATCGTTACTAATGGATGATTTAATTTAAAATAAATAGCAAATAGACCGCTGTTTTTTATTTTATTTAATATTAAATATATCGGGATCACCTGTAGCAACAGCCTTCTATGCCAAAGGTCATGGGTTCGAGCCCGCTGGTGGCCGTTAGATTTTTTAATGGGAATACAAAATCCTTACTTATGCCGTTCTATAGAGGGGACGTAAATAGGTGGTCCCGATGGTCCTGTGCGATGTCAGGTACTCTTTAAAGTTCCCTATCATAATTAAGAATGAATAGGCAAAATTTAGAACTCCCAGGAGCATAAAGTAGCGTTAAATAAATAAACAAACAAATTAAATCTATGATTTGGCGATCTTGAGCCACTAACCATTATTTTAAAAGAATTCGACATAGAATAGTTGACCTTGTGTATAAAATGAAGGAAGAGACGAATCTGGTGGTGGCCAATTTTAATATTTATTGCTATTATATAAGTTTCAATAATAACAAATATTACTATTTTAATATTAAATATGTAATACATATAATTTACACCCTTTCATACATCCATATAATCCATATACCTGACTTGGTTGAAGTGGAAAATATGTTAAACCAATATAAATAAACGTAAATAAACCATATATGACGTAACGGTTCCTAAAAGTTACACTTTTCAAACGAACTCTAATAATGACATTTTACGAAAATAACGTAAAATTCCGTAGTAGAGAATTGGATGAATACCTAGAAAGCTTTTAAATTCTTACATTATTTGAAGATTTTTGAGTTCGGGTTTTTAAGGAAACGCCATTCCAAAGAGCTAGAACCTCTAGAGTCCAAGAGTAACTGAAAATAGCCAAATATTCGTATTTATATATTAGAGGAGTACCAGGTTCGATGAAACGGTCAACTCATACAATCCCATACATGGTCAGCTAATACCGCCTGGAGTACCTCAATGAAGTCAGAAAAGTTTGGAAAAATAAGTTTTAGTTTTTATTTTAGGTAAGGAGGGCTTAAACCAAGATGTGAGTCTGAACTTGACTAATTATGAATTAACTACAGATATTAAGATGCGTACCTGCAGAAAAAAGAAATGTTCAAACCACTTAGCTTTTCAGTAGAGCTGACAGAAATGACTAAAAAAAATAAATAAATACAAAGTCGTAGAAAACGTCTGAAGCAGGAGATAAACTTATTTGAGATAAAATCAATACTGAGGAAGCCAATAGAGCACAGTCGTATTCCCCTCCCCTCGTCCCCCACCCCAAAAAATAAAATAAAATAAATAAACAAAACAAAAGAACATTATAGAAAAAATAAAATAAAATATGTCTATTAATACAATTAAATCTATACAAGAAACACTTTATCAGTTGCATTGTAATTAAAAGGGAAAGGGAGTAAGAATATTTTCATTTTCAATCATTTTTAAGTGATGAATGTATATATAGCATTTCCAAGTCAAATTCAACCTTTTCCAAGTCAAATTCAACCTTTTCCAAGTCAAATTCAACCTTTTCCAAGTCAAATTCAACCTTTTCCAAGTCAAATTCAACCTTTTCCAAGTCAAATTCAACCTTTTCCAAGTCAAATTCAACCTTTTCCAAGTCAAATTCAACCTTTTCCAAGTCAAATTCAACCTTTTCCATTTCAAATTCAACCTTTTTCGATTTCAATAAAATAATAAAAATCAAATTAACATGATTTTATGTTTTAATGGTTATTTTAATTACACCGTGTGTTTTTAACCCTTGTGGCTTGTTAAATGTTCCCAGAGGCCTTTCTACATATAATTAGTCACGAATATAATAATAAGTATAACCGATACATTAATTTTAAGACATTTGCGATACAAGGTCTGGTAGTCGGATTAGCGGGATTAGTTTTATTTTAGTTTTATAATCGCGGGCGAAAATATTATCAATAGAGGTTTATTTTAAATTTTTCGTATTTATTGGATAGTAGGCTAAGCAGATGCGTTCCCAAAGGTTCGTTACCGATTATACTATTAATTTTAATAGCGCTCGCTCAAATATGGGTTTATTATAACTTTTTCGTATTTATTGGATACAAGGCTCAGTAGCTGCGTTCCTAAAGGTTCGTTACCGACTACACTATTAATTTAAATTGCGCTCGCTCAAATATGGGTTTATTATAACTTTTTCGTATTTATTGGATACAAGGCTCAGTAGCTACGTTCCCAAAGGTTCGTTACCAACTACACTATTAATTTTAATCGCGCTCGCTCAAATATAGGTTTATTATAACTTTTTCGTATTTATTGGATACTTGGCTCAGTAGCTGCGTTCCCAAAGGTTCGTTACCGATTATACTATTAATTTTAATAGTGCTCGCTCAAATATGGGTTTATTATAACTTTTTCGTATTTATTGGATACAAGGCTCAGTAGCTGCGTTCCCAAAGGTTCGTTACCGACTACACTATTAATTTAAATTGCGCTCGCTCAAATATGGGTTTATTATAACTTTTTCGTATTTATTGGATACAAGGCTCAGTAGCTGCGTTCCCAAAGGTTCGTTACCGACTATACTATTAATTTTAATCGCGCTCGCTCAAATATGGTTTCATTATGACTTTTTCGTATTTATTGGATGCAAGGCTCAGTTGCTGCGTTACGGGGGGTTCTTTCCCGACCAGTCTATTAATTATTCGTTCGCTCACTCAAATATGGGTTTATTATAACTTTTCCGTATTTATTGGATACTAGGCTCAGTTGCTGCGTTACGGGGGGTTCTTTCCCGACCATTCTATTAATTATTCGTGCGCTCGCTCAAATATGGGTTTATTATAACTTTTTCGTATATTTATAGAATACTAGGCTCAGTTGCTGTGTTACGGAGGTTGCTATCCCAATTATTCAATTTATTTTAAGTGCTCTCGCTCAAGAAGAGGTTTATTTTAACTTGTTCGTATTACTAGGCATACTAGGCTCAGTCGTGCGTAACCAAGGACTCGTTACAGATTATACTATTAATTTTAATTGCGCTAACTCAAGTAGAGGTTTATCAAATAAGAATGTACTTATAAAATGGTTCGGTTTAGCTGATTATTATCAAACTCCAAAATATTAACCAAAAATATAACATACTATCCTGAAAAAAAACCCAATACATGAAAAGTTACAAAAAACACGAAATAAATATACATTAGACCAACTGACTAAAAAAACATTAACACATTCACTAACAAAACTCCCGAAACACAAATACAGAAATTAGCATAGAAAAGAAACACGAATTTATAATAAACCCATAATTGAGCGAGCGCGATAACAATTAATAGTGTAATCGGTAACGAACCTTTGGAAACGCAGCTACTGAGCCTAGTATCCAATAAATACGAAAAAGTGATAATAAACCCATATTTGAGCGAGCGCACGAATAATTAATAGAATAGTCGGGAAAGAACCCCCCGTAACGCAGCTACTGAGCCTAGTATCCAATAAATACGGAAAAGTTATAATAAACCCATATTTGAGTGAGCGCACTAATAATTAATAGACTGGTCGGGAAAGAACCCCCCGTAACGCAGCAACTGAGCCTAGTATCCAATAAATACGAAAAAGTTATAATAAACCCATATTTGAGCGAGCGCGATTAAAATTAATAGTGTAGTCGGTAATGAACCTTTGGGAACGCAGCTACTGAGCCTTGTATCCAATAAATACGAAAAAGTTATAATAAACCCATATTTGAGTGAGCGCACGAATAATTAATATACTGGTCGGGAAAGAACCCCCCGTAACGCAGCAACTGAGCCTTGCATCCAATAAATACGAAAAAGTCATAATAAAACCATATTTGAGCGAGCGCGATTAAAATTAATAGTGTAGTCGGTAACGAACCTTTGGGAACGCAGCTACTGAGCCTTGTATCCAATAAATACGAAAAAGTTATAATAAACCCATATTTGAGTGAGCGCACGAATAATTAATAGACTGGTCGGGAAAGAACCCCCCGTAACGCAGCAAACTGAGCCTTGCATCCAATAAATACGAAAAAGTCATAATAAAACCATATTTGAGCGAGCGCGATTAAAATTAATAGTGTAATCGGTAACGAACCTTTGGGAACGCAGCTACTGAGCCTTGTATCCAATAAATACGAAAAAGTTATAATAAACCCATATTTGAGTGAGCGCGATTAAAATTAATAGTATAATCGGTAACGAACCTTTGGGAACGCATCTGCTTAGCCTACTATCCAATAAATACGAAAAAGTTAAAATAAACCTCTATTGATAATATTTTCGCCCGCGATTATAAAACTAAAATAAAACGAATCCCGCTAATCTGACTACCAGACCTTGTATCGCAAATGTCTTAAAATTAATGTATCGGTTATACTTATTAATTATATTCGTGACTAATTATATATAGAAAGGCCTCTGGGAACATTTAACAAGCCACAAGGGTTAAAAACGCAAGGTGTAATTAAAATAACCATTAAAACATAAAATCATGTTAATTTGATTTTTATTATTTTATTGAAATCGAAAAAGGTTGAATTTGAAATGGAAAAGGTTGAATTTGACTTGGAAAAGGTTGAATTTGACTTGGAAAAGGTTGAATTTGACTTGGAAAAGGTTGAATTTGACTTGGAAAAGGTTGAATTTGACTTGGAAAAGGTTGAATTTGACTTGGAAATGCTATATAATGGAATCTTACTTGGATAGGCAAAATTTAGGACTCCCACTGTAGTATCGTCCGATTAGCCATAGTAGCATAAAGTGACGTTAAATAAACAAATAATAATAATAATAATGGAATCTTTATTTTCTACAGTATTAGTTCTGATATCCAACTAAGATCTTATGAAAATAATATGTCTAGTGTTGTGGATTATTTCTAATGTCACAAAAGCCAATCAATAAAATTGCATATGCCAATAATAAATCAAGATTACAGTCTGGAATTTATGAACTTATATGTTCGTCTGATCGATCCTGAAACCAAAGTATACGAGCTGAGTTGACCTTTCCTATAAGTATTTATTTTGTGAAAATACAAACATGTAGGCCTGTCTAACTGGTTCAAACTTAGGGCAGGATTAAACACTGTGGGTTACACTAAAAAAATATTGTTTAAAAACATAGAAAATGTCTCTAATGAATTAACTAATGTTAATTTTTTTTTAAATAATACTATACGATTGAATAAAAAAGGGATAAGATCAGCTTTACTGAAGAATAGTGTCGAACCACAGCCACCTGGGCTCTCCGATAAAACTGAAGATAAGACAGCAAAAACAGAAAAAACTATACATAGGGCCTGTCCAAACATCTTATCTGTTTAGTCGATTCTTTGATTTTAAGCAGCCCAGAGTAATGTTTTTCTACACAATGTTTGCGTGAATTCGGTAATCAAGACTAGTTTACAATATTATATATAATACTCTATTAGTAAGTGCTATTTATAATATTGATACCAAAACTCATTTGAACAGAGATACCCGAATTTTTAAATTAACTTCGCAGTTCAGGAAGTAAAAATTTAATGAAGTATTTTTTATGTTTGAATGTCAAAATAATAGTTTAAAAAAATCTGGTGCAGGCACACACGACTTTCAGTTACCTCCATTTTAAAAATCGATTGAAGAATATTAAAAAACCTATTATATTATTATCTAAAATAATCATTTAGTTTTATATGCTTTTTTATCACTATTTATTAACTTTTACAGGCTTGTGTATAAGATAATATTTTTTTCTAAAATCATTAGCTTTCCAACGGTATATCATACATGTATATTACTGTTCTTATATTTAAAAACTAAATTTTGCATAAAAAAAAACATTTTTTTAGTTTTCTCCTTTAGTTGGATATCGAATTCGTTCAACTTTTATATTTACTTATTTTTCATCAGTGGTAACAAGATAATATGGTTATTTTTATTGAATCTACAAAATTAAAGGTACTTTAGAGGAAGAAAATATCGGCATTTAAGCCCTGTCAGACTATTTCAATCAGAATGAAACCTACATGATGTTAAATTCCATTAAAGTTTATCGACATAGCGAGTTTAATCAAAATAGTTAGAGTTGTTTTTGAGAAAATTGTAAAAAGGTACAAAGTGTATAGTTTAAAGTTGCTCTTCTGGTAATCTGATTTTGATGAAAATGATTTTTTAACATCTCGGGCGTATAGTTGTCTTAAATATGAAATATTCGTTCACGCGCGGGAGTTACAACACACACACCTTTTTGCGGGACTTGGTGTTTTGGACTCAGGGGACCCTAAAACGTGTATTTCCGTTGAAAACTTTAATTTGAAAATTTTCACGAACGCAATACTTTCCCTTACTATATATTTCATATATAGGTAAGTGAAAGTAAAAAAGTAATTATTCAATATATTTATAAAAAATTAAATTATTGTTGAAATTCGTTTGGAAGGAGACTGTCTGACGGATTTTTTATTGTTAAAAATAATAGTAATAATAAAAAATATATATATATAAAAAATAAATAAATTAAGAAAAAATATAAAAAGGAATAAATTCAGTAATTCAGAATGTGTCAACAAAATAATAATTAAAAAAAAAAAAAACAATAAAAAAAAAATAAACAAATAAAAAAATTAGTAGAAAAATAAATAAATAAAAGAAGAAAAAAGAGTAAAACAAATCTGTTACTACAAATTTATTCGATGCTAAAAACCAAGAGATTGAGCACCTACTCCAAAACCCTAACCCTAACCCTGTCTGACGGAAGAAGAACATACTGTAAATCAACCTCACGTGCCCCCTAAATATCCGTTAGGTGAAGTGAATGATCACCGCTATCACCGAAATAGTAGCTCACTGTCCAAGTAGCATCATAGAGCTCTCAAATGTATGACCATTCTCTCACTCCTCTTATAAGGGCTTTGACTGCGGAACCTTTGACACCAATGTGGAGGTTTCTTTTGGAATGGTGTTGACATAACCAATGATAAGTCAACTCAGCTTAATAAAATTATAACTGATACAGATCCTGATTTTTGGAGACACTGTTGAGGAAGTAGTGGCATCAGAGTGATATCAAACAAACTCTTTAGCCTTCCAGAATACCCAACATACACTCTCTTTCGAGCTGGACTGGTAACTTCGAGAATCTTATATTTTGAAATCAAGTATCAAAGCAGAAGTATTAGTAAGAAAAAAATCCTCAATTACTTATAAATGAGAGGCAGTTAAATGGAATGCGAAATCTTCAAAAGCAACTCCATAGAATCGGACTAGTAGATAGCCACATATGTGCCTCATGTTATGGGGAAGAGAGACAGACACCTTCATATATGCCCTGCCATGGAGGACATAAAAAACAATATTGCAACTGAAAATAATGTCTTGAGAAACTCAACTATTTATTGGACTGTAAGGTATCAACGTATAACGGTGGCGTAATGAAAAGGAAAATAAAATTATTCAATAGTTAAACAGGAATTTTCCATCTTATGTATTGGTTTTGTTTTAGTTTCAGGATTTTCGGGTTATTTTTATATTTTGAGTTAGTATCAACTCATACTTTGGTTTTTAGTAGAAAGAATCAGGAGAGGATTTTTGACCGATTTTTGATTTAGCCAAATAGGAATGGTGAACCAACAGTTAACCAATCTATCATAGCTAGATTGGGAAGGTCGATATTCATTTTTTGTACAGCCGCGAAGTCGATTATAGTTGCGGCCAGATTAGAACCATTGCAGTTTGATCAGGCGTTACCAGAATAAAGCTTTAACAAATTAATTACTATAGTAACTCACTATTACTGATCCAAGTAGACCTTCAATATTTAACATGTAGTATTATTTAAAATAAGCCATTTTTGCCAGTTATTGATTTGGAGAAGAGAGAAATATTTATGTATCCACCAATAATTCAGGCATATCTATGTATGCTACAAGTTTCAACAATTTTTACTTCCATAAAATCCCAAGTTTCTAGATAACAGACTGCGAAGGAGTCGATTCATAGGTGATGAAAATGTCATCATGGCAGTAAAGTCACATTGCTATAGAGACAATTAAATTTAAAATGAAATCCTGTCATCATATATTTTAAAATACCAATTAATAAATTCTATACGAATAAATATGTTTTAGTTTAATTTTCACCAGAATCAGATCCTGACCTATAACCATAATTTGGTATCACCGAGGAGACTACGTCCCCCAAGAATCTAATTTAATTTAATCAATAAATTAAACTCATTTTAAAACGAACATAAATAAAAGGACATGTTGAACGGATATCCAGACACGCCTCTAACGTACATCAATAGAAAAACCCTGAAGAAAATTCACCGCTATTTCGGTCAAGAACCGTACCCACACGAAAGAGGCCATGCAACGCTTAAGAAACTCGGGAAGCAAGGTTCATCATACCCAATTGTGAAATGGGTTTGTACATTCATTAGTAATAACGAAGTAATACAACATCAGGAGAAAATTCATCAAGGACAGCAGGTTATTATTATTACTATTGATAGGGCAACCGACGAACCTAAAGATAAAATATATACATTTGAAATGTAAATAGTTTTAATTATTATGTATTATTTTTATACAACAAAAAATAAAAAATTGTACCTCAACAATCCATAAGGATTATTGGGTTCAGTGCATATAGAGAATAGCATTGTTTCTAAGCCAATAGTCATGAGAAGAGGTTATGGAATTATAAATAATTAATTATATGTCAATATCGCGCTAAGCTATCATGGTTTCCTCCAAATTTTGGATACTTACTTTTTAGAGGCTTGGTGTGTCCCAGGAAGATCCCCTACCCGACAGTCACTCCACGCAGATAATAAATAATTATTACGCCACAACAGGGATTCGAACACTGGATCCCGAGGATTAAGATCAAGTACTATTCTATCCAGAATACCAATTATATTATTTGTCTATTATATTAATTAATATTCTGTCATATTAGGCACTATTATATTAGAAGAGGCAAGAAAAACTATTTTAGAAGGATTAACCTGTAATAATAAAGACAAATTTAACTAAAAGGCAATAAAAGGGAAAAGGTAATCAAAACGAAATCAAATATAAAAATTAAAAAATAAAAGGTACTATTTAAGCAATTTCATAAGCAAAAAACGGCAACAGTGTTAGTAAACAAACTTACATATTTCAAATATGGATCCATTAAAAGTTAAAACAACTAAGCGTTGTGTAACAATAAAATAAATAAATATGAGCTCGAATGTTCCCAGGCAAGATTAATATCTCGTTTTTATCACAATCACGTATGACTCATGACGCTAAGACTGCAACATGATCTTCATGGGGTCAAATATCATAAAATATGAGAACTTCACAAGAAAATAAGGCTCAGAATAATTGTTTGTTTACAAGGAAGAAGAACGTAGCGTAATTTATGCTTATCGCATTCCTTTCACGCCAGGTGCCAGGATACCCACCTTCCAGTACAATGCAGGGAATACAGTACTATTTATTGATCACATAATGACACCAAATTGTATAGAGGCCACAGATAAAATAATCGATAAGTACCTACGTGAGAGGAAACAGGAATTAAACTAATTAGAATATTAACAAAGATAATACACGTTCATGGCCGACTAATGAACAATAATTCACTACAAGTTACAAAGCAGAATCTATTTACCAGCTATAAAAGAATATTAACCGTCCATTGTGCAATCGACATGCTATATTTACTAGAGAGGCGTACACTTAACGTAACTGTTGCTGCTACAATAGAAAATTCTAACAATAAATATGAAAGGAAAATAGAAATCCCCAAATAATAAACGAAATTAAAAATAATATCTATGTCCAAAAAAATATTGCCTGTATAGACTGAAAACATAAATTAATTAACTTCATTAAGAACTGAATAAAAACCGTATTTTCAAAGACTAAAAACGTACCAATGATTTTAATAGAAAGCATCAAAAATACTTAGAAATGTAAATTATGCACAATATAATTTAGTGAGGAAAACTGGAAAAGAGTAGGTATTTTAAAGGTTGTTTTTTGTTGTTATCTGCTTACGATAAGTCGACTCTATAAATCGTATTTATTTACTCATAAATAATGAGAAATGTTTGCGTTTGAATATATTTAAAGTCAAACATGATAGGATGTTAAATGCTTTAGTGTATGTATTTAATTGGCGAGCCTCTTAATCCTCCTATTCAACATTCGTCAATATACTGACAATCTGAGGAGTATAGGGGTATATTGTACCAATAATACTGACATGCATAACGACGTATGGTGTGAGTGTAATAAATATATATATAGTTATTAGTGTGATTGGTGAGCCGTGCACAACGGCATAATTTTGAAAATGTTCCCATACTTAACCAGCAGAGGATTGAAATGTCAATAAAAATTGTTTAGAAGAAGAAACCTAAATTATTGTTTCAATAATAATAACTTTAGGCGAAGGCAAGGTAGAACAAGAGAGGGCGCTTAACATTATCAGGACAAATGAAAATAACAGGTAAAAATATAAAACAAACTATTAGCTTAAAACTTAGGTTAGAGAATTTTTTTTTTATTTCAATGTATGTACTTAAATTTCAAATTTATGTATACAAGTAATGTTTCTAGAAAACAAATTAAAATTTTAAACCCCTCCGTATCTTAACGAAAATCCTGCATACGACGTGACAGATCGTCTAACCGTGGAAATGGGGCTATTATATATTATTAAACAACGCTGTTAAGGTTTCCCATAACAACAAATATTTTTCTGTTCCTAAGACTTTTAGTTTTTGTTTTGTTTTAATGAAAAGCTCCGTTATTATTATAAGGGATGATGATGAGTGATAATATACGGCTGCTTAATAATCGACTTTTATTTTAACAAGGGTTTTAAACTATTAAAATTTCCTATTAATAATTGCTAAGTAAATAATTAGAAGAAAGAAAGAATTATAAGAAAATAAAGAGATTAACAGGAGATTAACCTAAAATATGGCGGTAAAAAATTAAATATATTAAATCGCTTATATATTTTTTCAATTAAAAATAATGTTAACATATTAGTATAATGTACCCGAAAGTAATAAAATAAATAAATTGAAATTTTAGGTCCTGAAGATAGAGTATATAAGATAGAGATCCCCAAGTTAATATAAAATATTTTTCGAATATTAAAATGCTACGTCAACACTGACTGACAACACCGATAGTGATAACAGCAGTGATATGTAGTAAAAACAAAGAGATAGCAAATCATTTTAGTAGAACCAAGTAATGTCAAAGCCTATCCGAAAATTTCAACATATAAAAAAAAACAAAAAAAAAAACGATGATAGTTAACACAATTCACAAGGAATAAACAAGAAACGAGTATAAAGCTTCCAAAGACAACAATAGGTGTGAGTAGCAGACAGTACTGTTATCCAGAAAGGAATGTTACCTGAAAATAGACCAGAAGGGTAGACGAACTCCTGAGGAACACGAGAACGACTGAGCCTCTGCCCGCCTCCCACCCGCCTCTTCTTGAGAGGGGATACGTAGAGCCATGGAGCGTCTTGGTCTTCGGATGGCCCTGGGAAAGTTTCGAAGAACAAAAGACATAGAAGGGTATGTAGAAACGAAAAGAGTGATACGTAGGATGTCGGATCAATACACTTCTCAAAGAAAAAATATAAAACAAAAATTACTGGAATACCTGAACTATTATTAGTTACTAAAAGTAATTAAAAAATCAGGTGCGGGCAATACACTACTTTCACTTACCTCCGTTTTTAAAATCGATTAAAGAATTTCCAAATACAGTTAGAGATAAAAATTGGTGAAACCATTAAAGATAATGAAATTGAATTAATATAGAAACATGTTTTTATTAAAAACTCTATTATATTATTGTTATAATAATCAGTTAGTTTTATCGGCTTTTTATCACTCTGTATTAACTTTGCAGCTTGGAAATAAGATAATATTTTTTTATAAAATCTTTCTCTTTCCAACGGTACTTATATTATACTTATTTACTTATGCTCAAAGACAAAAAATTGCATTAAAAAAATATATTTTTTTCAGTTTCAATCCTCCTTCATATTTACTTTTCAATCAAATTACGCATCAAATTTGCATATTTAGCTGTTAATGAATCAATGGTAACAAGATAATATAGTTATTTTTATAGAATCTACAGAATTAAAGGTATTTAGATGCAAGACAATTTAAAATATCGGCATTTAAGCCATGCCATACTATTTCAATCAGAATGAAACCTACATGATATTAAAGCCCATTAAATTTTACATCGATGTAGGGGGTTTAATCAAAATCGTCATAGCCATTTCGAGAAAATCGTAAAAAGGTGCTGTAACATCTCAGGCGTAGTTATTTTAAATATGAAATTTTAGTTTCGTACGGCTTTTTTTTTCGTGCTAGGAAGTCTAAGATATAAGTGATAAGTTCACACACACAGACCTTTATTCGGGACTTGGTTATTTGGACTCAGGGACCCTAAAACGTATATTTCCGTTGAGCACTAGAATTCGAAAATTTTACGATTGCAGTACTTTCCCTTACTATGTTGTTGTTGGTTTGGGTTTTGAGGGTAAAAACCAGATGGTCATCAACGCCTTCCATTAGTAAAATTTATATATATTATAACTTCATATAAAAAAAAAAATATATATATATATATATATATGGTTATACCACACGATTGTTTTATTATTTTTGTGTACAGTATCCTATATTTTATTTAGCAGCTGCTGGGCTTCGAGAAAGTTTAGCAATAATTTTATATTTTTTTCGTTATCAATAAGGTAGCTGTATCAGGTCTTATTCCTAGTCTGTTAAAATATGATCGGTAAAAAGGGCATTCCTCAAATATGTGTCTGACAGTAAGCGGGTTTTTGACAGTGTTGGCACTTTGGGGTGGCTGTTTGGTGATATGATGTAATGGTCAGGTTAATGTGGCCTATCCTCTCTGCGTCTACTTGAGCATTGGACGAGCTCCATGGCTTTACTGTTTTTTTAATTGTTTTCAGTTTGCTAGGGGGCTTTCGTCCCATATGGACTTTTCCGAAGTGTGACACATATCCCGAGGTGTTAAGATGGCAACGCCTTGACCTGGAAGGGTAAGCGCCTGTTTGGCAGCCCTGTCCACCAGCTCGTTACAACTATCCTCACATGGCTTGGGTTCCAAATGAAACATACTGCTTTTCCTAAATCATCTAGAATATTGATGTCCTGTGGACTTCTTGGACAAGAGGATGTCCTAGAATACATGTTACTCAAACCTTTTAAAGAACTCAGGGAATCTGTTACTATCGTGATTGAGTTTGCAGTAACTGACCTAGCGTACTAAAAAACTGAAAGTATTGCATGCAGTTCCGCTGTGTAGATACTGCACAGTTTATGAAGTCTTAATTTTTTGGGAAACAAATGAACAAGCAGCAGACTCTTCGGATTTCGATCCATCAGTGTATATTAAATAATATCCGGAATACTTCGAAGCAGATTCGTGAACTCAGCTTTGTAATCGGAGGGTGGTGTATTGTTTTTGATTAGTCTTGATAAGCCAACAAATTTTGGGTGTGTTTGGATCATGTAGGGCTTTGAATTTCAGTTGTTTTTTTCTGATAGGGGTAGAGTTTTAGGTTTGTTTACCGAAGCATTCCTTTCTGATAAGGGTAGGGTGGTGTTAGGTTTGTTTCTGAATGCATTCCTAAATTTCGGCTGAAATATGTATTTTGGGATAGGATGATCAGATCGGAGAAGCATTTGGATATGTAATTTACTGTTAGTTTTTTCTTCTAAGGAAAAGAATTATATGAAATCATAATTTTATTTCATAATAGGTAAGTGAAAGTAAAAATTAATTTTAATTTCATAAACAATATAAATTTATAGTTTTATAAAAATACATTTTGTTTCATAAATTAAATTAATTATTTATCCTTTTCTGTCTCATGTTAGTCTATAATATTGATGTAACGTGATGTAATGAACTATCCTTAAATAATAAATTCTTTTCATTGAAGACTTTACATTGGGTTGTGAAATATTGTGTTTTTTATAATGAAATTCAACCCTTCTTTGTTTATAAAGTCGTGTTTGCTTGGTCAATAATGTCTACACATTTTAAAAAAGGATTAGTTAAGGTGTTTTTTACGCATACTTATTACACAACCGAGATTAAGTGGTATTTTGCTTGCTCAAAATGGAAGAGAAAAAGATTCATTTTCAACATTTAAAAAGAAGAAGAAAAGTAAATTTTATTATAGGACCTTCAATCCCTTAAGAAGAACAGTAAGTACAAAAACTGAGTCTTGGATCTGGCCACATACAAAAACTAACTGAAAGTTATACTTATATTATTTATAAAAGTAGTAAATACGAATATTTGTACGACATATAACTACCTACATTATTTATAAAAATATTAAAACAACGATAATAGTGTTATATATATATATATATATATATATATATATATATATATATATATATATATATATATAATATATAATAATAATAAACATATGTGCATGCAGAGATATTACAATTCTACTTTTCACTATTATCTAAAATCAATAGAAAGAAGAAAGAAGTTTTTTTTTACATATTTGTAATGGTCCTCATTTTGGATTAAAATATGACGATTATTTTAACTTTTGCATGAAATCATTGGGAAGATGAATAGGTGAGGAGATGAAAGAATAATTTGTTTTAAATGAGGTTAAAGCAGATACTTTGCATATAGAGTTAGGTATGGAATTCCAGAATGAGGTGGCACCCAAAGTAAAGGATTTTTTAAAGGATAATGTTCGATGAGAAGGAAAATTAGAGGTTAGTGGATGGGATCTTTGTTAAACGAATGTATCGATGAACAAGGGATGAGTAGGTCATGAATATAGGGTGGATTTTGGTGATTAAAGGTGCGAAATAGGACGACTATGATTGGTAAAAAATATTTACCAGAATCTGAATTTTATTTTTATATCACCAGTGAAAAACCCCACGGACCTATTTTCCAACCCAATATAAATAAATTAAAATATATAAGAAAAAAATAAAACCTTTTTTCTGCCATAATAAAAAAAGTCTTTCAAAAATACAGGAAAGAGTGCAAAATGGAAAACATACGAGAAAGCCTAGTGTATCTGTTTACTGCTTTAACCTATTGGTTATTATTTAATCAATAACTTTATTTCATATATATGAATTAATAAGCTAAATCATTTCTTAAAATAAGTAGTTTGAGATAGGGAGTTAGGAAGTAAAACTGAAAAAAATAAAACAAATAAATATTCATACATAAAGTTAAAGATGTGATGATCATAATATTATAAGATAATAACATGATATGTAGCTAAATAATAATAAATAGTGTTACATATTAATGCCGTTATGTTATACTAAACTTATGTATCCAACATAAGTTCCACATTGTTCAGAAGTTTTATTTTTCATCTTGAAAATGTTTTCATATCAGCTAGGGAATTTACAAATCATATCAATACAATTATTGAGATTACTAATGCATATGTCTTTGATTCCTCACCATAAAAAACCAATTTTAAGAAAATAAATTAATGATTACGAATAATAACCATGTTTTCGTTCACAACGGGATAGAATGTAAATAAATATAATTTTATATTCAATAATATATCAAAATTAATAATTAAACGAAAACCTAAAATAAACTTCAGTCTTCAGAAATCTAGCCTTAAATGAAATTGCCCCAAAAACTCAGCACTGTTGTCTATTAAATTGCAAGTAATGAAATAAAACGATGATACATAGGAATTAGCTGGCTTCAAAGTTATGAGACATTGAGTTTAGATATAAATATAAGAAGAGTAATCTTATATAATATCTTAATAGACATAATAAAACAATTATGGGATCAAGATCTAATATATATTTATCTTCCTTAAAGCCGTATATTTTTATTTGGTCTCATTCTATAATTTTTAACTTTCCTTAAAATTACGAATAAACGTTTGCTGGTCAATACGTCCTCAATGTTGAGGACTCAGTGACTAATAGACGGAGAGGAAAAAGGGAAAATTTCCCTTCATGTTTCGTCCCCTATCAAAAATAAATATCGAGAAAAATAAATAGAAAAAGTGTTTTTTTAAAAACATATTTATTGATATTATTAAAATACATCAGCTAAATGTGATGGACAATAAACTGACATGAAAAATATGAAGAGACCCTACCCATTGGCAGCACTCTAAAAATATTGTAAACTAGAAGGTCTCGAGACCATCTTTTTTTCAGAATCCTAAGGCCATTATCAGGAATTGAAGACGATGATAGGATAGAAACTAGTGGGTTAGAGTGGGAATGGAGTTTTTCAAGGAATAATTGATAACTGGTTTGGGCTAATTCAGGCACACATTAAGGTCTTCTTAGTTGAGTTCATTCGCGACAAAGTAAGGAGCGTTAAGGATTTTGGATTGTGAGGCTTCAATGCGGGAAGAATTTGATGGTTTAGTAGAACCCTATAATTCTACTCCGTAAGTCCATGTCGGTCTTATGCTGGTCTTTTGTAATTAAGAGGAAGGTTTGGGCGTTTGTCCAATAAGTATTAAAGTAGTCGTAAACGTCGGGCAGTTTCTAGTTGTTTCAGTCTTATATGAGGATTCCATGCGTGACGTTTGTAAAGGTGGAGTCCTTGATATTGAATCAGCTCAAAAGGGACTAGCGGAGTGTCATTAAAGGATACTGCAGAGCAGCAAGTCATTGGTTTTCAACGGAGGTAAAGGTTATTTGGAGGGATTTGTTAGAATTAATTTTTATCCTTTTTATTCAATCCTGACACCATACTTTTTAAGGTCTCTGATGTGAGTTTGAAGGGTGTGGGAGGCAATTATCTACTGATAGCACACACCTGTCATCAGCATAGGTAGAAAAGAAAGTGTTAGGATGGATTGGGTATCATGTGTGAGGGCTCGAGGGGGTCCCAGTTCTAGGATGCTGCCTTAAGGGACACCAGCAGACTGTAAAAAGAGATGAATAGGAACCATTGTGATTTATTTTCAAAGATCTATCAATGAGGGAGGACTAGAGAATAAGAAACCACGTAGGAGAGAGGAATAGACGAAGCAATCCCGGGAGTCAGACTTGGTCAAAGGCAGATTAGTAGTTTCAAAGTAATTTAAATATATACTATAATATATCATAAATAACTATTCGTACTGTACTCGTGAGTCACTGAAAAGGTTGGTTTATTTGAAATTGGTCGAATCTTCCCGTTTTACCTTCACTATAACTAAATTCCCCTATAAAAAAAAAAAAAAAATAATAAAATAAAATAATAATAATAAATAAATACAAAATAATACCCTACCACTAAAACCTTTCTCTAATTGATTCTATTTGAAAGACAAGTAACAAAACACTTCAAACTAGAGCTTTAAAAAATGTTAAATTAAATTAAAGTTTAGATTTTTTACTTTCACTTACCTATATACAACATATATTCTAAGAGATATTATTGCGATTCTGAAAATTTTCTAATTTCAGTTTTCAAGGGAAATACACGTTTTAGGGTTCTCTGAGACCTCATCAAGTCCCGCAGAAGGTCTGTGTGTGTTGTAAGTCTATGAAAATGAAAACTATGAAACTGAAATTTCATATTTAAGACAACTATACGCCCGAGATGTTACAGCAATTCTTTCATCAAAACCAGCTAACCAGAAGAGCCATTTCGTAACATGAATTTTGGACCTTTTGACGATTTTCTCAAAAACAGCTCTGACCATTTTGATTAAACTCCCTACATCGACGTAATATTTAATGGGCTTTAATAACATGTAACATTGAAATAGCTCAAGAGCTGATATTTTAATTTTTCTTTCTCTAAAGTGCCTTTATAGATTCTATAAAAATAAACACATCACCTTACTAGCATTGCTACAAAACGGATATAGATATAGGTATGTAGATGTATGATCGAATTCGATTTCCTACTAAAGAAGAAAAGTGCAAAAATATTTTTTAATGCAAATTTTGTGTTTTTGAACATAAAAACAGTAACATAGTTGTATAATAAACGGTTAGAATCAAAAGATTTTGGAACAAATATAACCTTCTTTAAAAAAGGTAACGCAAGATGACGAAGAAGCCATAAACTTATTACTGATTATCACACTTAACAATTTAATATTGTTATATTATTTAATCTAAATTATATGTTCCCAACGAAACTGAATACAATTTTTATTTAAATTAATTTAAAAAACTTATTGAACTTTAAGTTAATTTAATAATTCTTAAATTGATTTTAACAGCAGAGGGAAGTGAAAGTCGCGTGTTGTTCGCTACAGATTTTTAACAATGTTCATTCAACTCGCAATTTCGATACAGTTTTTATATTTATTGAAATAGTCTGACAGGGCATAAATGTCGCTATTTTAAAATTTCTTCCTCTAAAGTGCCTTAAATTTTGTAGATTCGAAAAAATTAACCATATAATTTAGTAAGAATTGATAAAAAACGAAAAAATAGGAAAAAATTATGTTAATGTAATTTTTGTGTTTTCTAACATATAAGCTTTAATATAGATGTATGATATACCGGTACTCAATGAGATTAATTCTTTAACCTTTTTATCTAACTTTAAGTTAATTTAATAATGCTTATATTGATTTTAACAGCTGAGTTAAGTGAAACTCGTGTGTTGTCCGCACAAGATTTTAGTTTGAACTATTTAACTACTAACACCATGTATAGTTTGAAAACCGAATAAAAATTTACCTCAACCAAGTATTATTTTCATAATTCGTAGATCTCATAACGAGTCATAAACACTCTAAAATATAACTTTTTGGATGGTCCAGAGAAAGGTCTTTATAAACTACAGCTCCATTTATATTGTTATAACCACTTATTTTTTTTATTAAATTTTAAAATTAAAAAGAAAATTAAAATTGGGATGAAGGAGCTAAGAGATAATAGAAAGTTTAACACAGACCTGTTCCAGGTTCTAGGCCGTCGACCTTTCAAAAATAAACGATACCATAGCCATTTAATATTGTGTTATAGCTAGACCAAAGCTTTGAAAAGAAATATAGTTTTTCTTTTTTAAAAAAAATTATATACATATATAATTTCCTTCGGTCTATTAACAAATAATGAGAATTATTTCATGAATTAAAAATAATTATGTATTTGTTGAAAATAAATAGTGTTTATAAAATAAATAAATGATGAATTGCTGATATTCCACAAGCAAACAGTTCAATAGACTTGTTGAAGATAGCGTTAGTTGTATCGTTAAAGGATGAGCTCTATCAATGTCACTTTATCAAACCCGTTGGTGAAAGCGCATTTACGCTAGATGTCACTACCTTCTCAGATGTATATTGTCCTACTACATTTCCGCGGAAAAAAACTACTTTAAAATTAGAATTTTGAGTAAATTATATTTAAACTTATTATGCTTTTGGTGGATATTGGAAATTAATAAAAGGAAAAAAATACGAAAATAAAAGTCACTTTAATTAACTAAAAGAAACGATTGAACACAATAAAAATTATAGAAGATAAGAAATCAAAAAATGCACTTTTACTTGTTGCTTAGGTTAGGTTAGGTTATTTTATGTATGGGCACAATACATCTGGGGTCTTTAGCGCCTTTTTCTGTTTACATAAAAATTACATTAGATTTTTTTAAACAAATCAAATGTTTTTAAAAACTCAATTGTTTTTCTAATCGTTGTAGTGTTGTCACCTAGTATCCTCTTGAGGTTTCTTTGAATATTTTCTGTCTGAAAATAGTTGTGGTAAAGTGGGCAGTCCTCAAAGATGTGGCAAATGGTCAGTCACTGGTTGCAGTTCTCACAGCTCGGAGGTGTGCTTTTCTCTATAAGATATCCATGGGTCAGTCGCGTGTGCCCTATTCTTAAGCGAGTCATTACAACACCTTCTCGCCTGTTGACACTGTTGGCGCTCTTCCACGGTTGAACATCGGATTTGATACTTCTTAACTTATTCGACTCTTCTGTATTTTCCCAAAGCTCGGCCCATGTCATTGTCGCTTGTTTTTTTAGATAAGCGCATATATCAGATTTTGTAAATATCGGGATGATTTCTGTATAGGATAATGCTGCTTCTTTGGCTGCTTGGTCTGCTTTTTCGTTGCCTTTTATCCCTATATGCGATGGTGTCCAAACAAGAACCACGCTTTTGTTTATACATTTTATCATCGAGGCATTGGCTTGGGCTTTCTTTATCACAGCATCATTGGAATAAATATTTGTAAAAGCCATTAAGAAAGATAAAGAGTCCGTAAATATTACGAATTCTTCCTCTTCACACTGTAGGATTTTGTATAGAGCTGAACTAATTGCGTAACATTCTGCTGTGAAGTTGATAGCAGTGTGTGGAAGTCTGTACTTAACAATATTGGGTTCGATTACAACAGAACATCCAACGCTATTTTCTGTTTTTGAGCCATCTGTATAAATATGGGTCCTATTTTCATATTCGTCCTTGATGTTTTGAAATTCAGTTGCATAGGTGAATTCTGAGATGTTGTTTTTCTTAAATTTTAGAAGCGTTAGATCTATGGTGGGTAGTTGTAAGGTCCATGGAGCGAAATTATTTTCAAAGATCGTTGTTTCGATGTCTTGGATTTCGTCTATATATCTTTTGTATCTGACTCCCAGTGGGGCAGCTAACCTTTTTTCTTCAGCTAACGGTTTTCTGCAAACCATCTTGTTTTGGGTTGGAAAACATGTTTCCATGCAGGATTATTTTTATTAAATTTTTGTTTGCCGGTGTATCCACATGCAAGCTGCTGTTACCTGACAGCCAGAGGAGCAAGACCAGCTTCTACACATAAACTATTCACAGGACTAGTTCTGAATGCACCCGTAGCAAGTCGGATACCAGCGTGGTGGACTGAGTCTAAAGCCGAGAGATCTTTAGGATTTGCAGATGAGAAGATAGTGCAGCCGTATTCTAATTTGGGTCTTATCAAACAGGAATATACTTTCAGCATGCTAGGCCAAACATAATTAGAAAAAAATGTTTTTTAGGTCCACACACACGATTTTTTTGATTCGCTCACCAAGTCACAACAACGTACACACAATGCGGGTAATTGGTTGGTTACCTCAGTGTTGCAGGTAAAAACTTAATATTAATAATTAAATTACTTTCCACCTGGCAACACCGAGGGACCTGAAACCGTCGTGTAAAGTAGTCGAGGACCTGAAAACCAACAAGTAGTGCTGTAGGAAAAGGGAAGAGATTGTAGTTCAGGGGAAAGGATAGAGTGGTCAAGGGAGTAAAAAGCTTATTTGTTAGTATAAATGTTACGTAGGTGTTAAGAGACCAAGAGGTGTTAAGAGAAATGTCTTTAGTAAAAATGAAATATATAAAATTAAACGATAGTACGGAAAAAATTTAATAATACAATTCTCTACACCTAGTGTCCTAAGCGTATACAATCTTGGAAACAAAAGGCCATAAAAGTATGTATATATATATATATATATATATATATATATATATATATATATATATATATATATATATAGAGAGAGAGAGAGAGAGAGAGAGAGAGAGAGAATGATTTTTTCACAACAGAGTTTTAAACTGTCCTTCATGGCCAGGAGCTTTGTGACTACCAACACGATAACCCCTATACATAAAACTATCTAAATTATCTTCCTTGCTATAGATATGGTACTAACGGAAAGATAATTTTTGAGAAGAATAAAATAAATAGAAAAACATATACGTAATTATATATTTTTGTGCTAGAGAGTTTTCTTACCTTAGAGAAAATAGAATCAATTAAGGTCAAAGTCAACCACAGGATAAAAATGATTGTTCAATATTTTATCAGGAATGATCGGAAGTATGCCAGCTTTTTCCAAGACTGGAGAGTAAGAATGCGTTCTGGAAGAAGTACACCAGCAACTTAAAAAAATATCAGTATCAATTAGTTTCAAAATGAAACTTTTCTTATGTGCAATCCAAATATTAGAAGAAAAGAATCCCTAGGTTTTTTTTAAAAATCAATATTTTTTTTTTTTTTTTTTTTTTAAACTATTTATTGATATTTACAACTGTATAATTATATACAACAACTAAATGTGATGGATATAGGAAAATGACATGAAATACATGAAGAGACGCCACCCATTGGCAGCGCTCTAAAAATATTTTAAACTAGAAGGTCTCGGGGCCATCTTCTTTTCAGACGCCTCGGAGGATTATCAGGAATTGAAGAGGATGATAAGATAGAAACTAGTGGATTAGAGTGGAAATGAAGTTTTTCATGGAATGATTGGTACCTGGTTCGGGCTAGTTCAGTAACATATGGGATATTAAGGTCTTTATGGATAAGCTTATTCGTGACAAAGTAAGGAGCGTTAAGGATTTTACGAAGGATTTTGGATTGTAAGGATTGGATACGAGAAGAATTCGATGGTTTAGTAGAGCCCCATAGTTCTACTCCGTAAGTCCATATCGGTCTTATGATGGTCATATAAATAAGTCTTTTGTAATTAAGTGGAAGGTTGGAGCGTTTGTCCAGTAAGTGTTGAAGTAGTCGAAAACGTCGAGCAGTTTCTTGTCGTTTAAGTCTTGTATGAGGATTCCATGTCAGACGTTTGTCAAGGTGGAGTCCTAGGTATCGAATCTGTTCAACAGGGGCTAGCGGAGTGTCATTAAAGGATACTGTAGGGCAGGAAGTCATTGGTTTACGACGTAGGGTAAATGTTATCTGGTGGGATTTGTTAGAATTAATTTTAATCCTCCAATTCTGACACCATACCTCAAGGTCTCGGATGTGGGATTGAAGAATGTGAGAGGCTGTAAAAGGATCATTGTCTACTGATAGCACACACGTGTCATCAGCATAGGTAGAAAGGAAAGTGCTTGGATGGGTTGGGATATCAGCTGTATAAACTGTATAAAGAACGGGTCCTAGGATGCTACCTTGAGGAACACCAGCAGATTGAGAAAACAGGGATGAATAGGAACTATTGTGATTTATTTTAAAAGATCTATCAGCGAGGTAGGATTGGATAATTAGAAAATAGGTAGGAGGGAGGAATAGACGGAGCTTGTAAAGCAACCCCGGGTGCCAGACTCGGTCAAAGGCCTGCTCTACGTCGAGAAAGGCTCCCGTGCAGAACAATCCGCGCTCCAACGCAGAGGAGACAACGTCCACCACACGATGGCATTGCTGTATAGTTAAAAATCAATATTAAGTTAGACAACCTATTGAACTCAGTAGTTAGTAGTCATAAATTATTTTATGGAAACTGACTCACCTTAGTTTACCCGAAAAATATAAATCGTATTAATATAAACTTTATTAATATTAATATAAATTCGTTTCCATTTAAAAGATAATTTAATTGCTTGCAAAGCTAATGGTAAGAATTAAAGAAAATTTGGAATAAAAACAAATGTGTAGAACTTGCAGGACTTGAATCCTGATACCTTTGAACTAAACTTGTATTATTTATAAATGATTGTATAATAATCTGCAGCGTGTAATTAAAAAAATAAATAAATATGCTAACCACAACCTCCAATTGAGGAATTTAAAGTTATCTTTAGTGAAAATATAAATGTTTCAAATTTATAATGTTGTGTAAATTATTCTAAACAATGCTAATCAATATTATAACTGAAAGAAAAATACAAATAAACACAGTAATCTTGCTTCACATTTTGATAAAAATTTAATGAGACATGTTTATGATTAATCATAAATAACCTCTATGAATATTGGGTTGTCCCTAATGTTCGTAGAGAAATTTGGACACAAATTAAAATTGATGTAAAATGTATTTATTTAATCTACAAAATAGTTACCACCGTTAGCGATTATCCTTTCCCAACGGCTTGGAAGGTACATTATCCCTTTTTTCCAAAAATCAACAACAACAATGGTTGCCAACAACAACCACAATCCTCTTCTTTGTTCCTTCCTCATTCTTTTCGGATAGTAGTATTAGGATGAATAGTATTTAAAATATGTTGTAATTTGACAATCAGCAGATTTTTAAGAAGGGAAATAGAATGATTCAAGAGTAAAGTTTTTTTCTAGTGGCGCGACATGCCGTGTAGGCCCTAGGCTTCGCGGTGTAATCTCCTGGAAGATTATACTCACGTTTCTTGATGCACTTTCTTGATGCACTCAGTGAGGTCTAAGCCTTCAAAGTGATAGCATCGTCCTTATCGTATTAGCCATAATAGTTATTAGTTATAACTAATTGCGAAGGTGTTTGTAGTGTGTATGTTGGTGTGAGTGCAGTCGAAAAATTAACTGAAGCACAGAGCTATATTTTTTTAAAGGAGTTTGCTGAGAACAGTAAGATATTATATTATTAATTCTGTTTAAGTAGCTTGATAGATAACCACGCTATAGCTTGGAGTGGGGACGCGCACGCGCATAAACCACGCTACCGAGATAAGAAGCAATTGGAAGACAGTACCTGATCAGCCGTCAAATAGGTTGTTGCTGGATTTTTTTCTATGTTCCACAATTCATTATAACTTCGTAAATTTTTCATTTTATTCTTATTTTTCCATAATAAATACTAAAAATGGTTGTCTGCCCTAAGTGTAATCAAACCGTTACACGAGATGACAAAACTGCACTCACATGCAGTATCGAAACTTGCCGAGCCATTTTTCATAGTAGATGCCTCAAAATGGAAGACCTGGATGTTGAAAAATTTAAAGCCTTAAAAAACAAATGGGTCTGTCTCAGCTGCGACAAAGCAATTAAGAGATTCGCCAGTGGGGACAGGAGCATTAGCCCCTCCGGGTCGGCCCTCCAGAGTGGAGGCAGTGAGGCCGACGTACTTAAATTATTGAAGGATCTCGTTTCTGAGATAAGAGATCTTAAGTCCTCACTCGTTGCCAATACCGAGGAGATAAAGGATATCAAAGATACTTTAAATAAGCAGGCGACGATTAGCTTCGAGAACGCGGAGCGTTTAAAATCGGTCGAGGCACTCCTGGAGGCCCAAAATAAAAAAATTGATGTCCTCGCTCTAGAAAACATCACATTAAAAACTAGGGTCACCGAGCTTGAAATTAGGCTCAACAGATCAGAGCAAAATATCCTCACTAAGACCGTAGAGATTAGGGGCATACCGGTGCGGCCCGGTGAGTCACCGATGGGCCTGGTGATGGGCATCGGAGCCGGGCTAGGCCTTAAGTTGGAGGTGGAAGACATCGACCATGTTGAGAGGCTCAGGTCTAGGAAAGATGATGTACCTGGGCCACTAATGGTCCTTTTTATGCGCCAGACTGTGAGGGATGAGCTGGTGAGGAAGAGAAAGGTTGTCAGAGACTTTTCTACTCGCCACCTAAGATGGCAAGAAAACGATGTCCATAAAATATTCTTGGGTGAGGCGATGACCCCGACCAACAGGCATCTTTACTGGCTGGCCCGGCAAAGAAGAGCCGCCGGCAAATTGAAATACACATGGTTTAATGATGGTAAAGTGAAATGTCGGCGTGCGGATGGCCAACCAGTGATAGTCATCAACTCGCCTTCTGACTTAGAAGTTTTTGACTGACATCAGGGACTACTTTTCACCTTTCGGGATCATCGGCTTTCGACCATTCGTTTTTTAAACACTAATTCGCGATTTTCATCTCATCATTAGTTTTTTCTTTATTACTGTAGCTATTTTTATTTTTGTTCAATATTTTTTTTTTTTTTTTTTTTTTTATTTTTTTATTGAGAAATATTACAGTTTGTTACATAATGAACATTAGTAATAGAGATGTAGTACACATTCATACAATATATACAGAATAATGATAGTAAAGTCAAATTACATAAAATCGGAAATAAATAAATTCGAATTTATACAAGAAAATAACAATTAAAAAAAAAACAACAACAAACAAATCAAAACAACAACCTGTAGTAGAGATAAATACAAGTTGGGAAATAAACAAAAATCATACAAGCAAACTTAACTATATACAATATATACAATCTGCTAAAGGGACCCTAGACTCCGCTGCTCCCTCCACAAGTGGGGGGAGAAGCCGAATCCAAGAGATCCCAGCGCCTCTCACCCGGCGCTTCACTGGTGTAAGCCAGTGGAGGCCGAGCTAGGGCGGAATAGCCACAAACATACAGTACATGAGTGGAGGATCTGACCAGTGTCAGAACTCCAGAATAAAAGTTTACAAAACGTCGCGGGGCCACTGCCGTTTCAATCTTCGAGGAGGATTGTAGGGATGGGTGGAGCTGGAGAGCGATTGAGCAAGAGGATTAGGGTGATGAAGAAGGTTCTGATGGAATTTGGAAAATTTGGATGGTACCAGGTCTAAAATAAATGGAATATTAAGGTCGTGGTGTAGGGTACAGTTGGTAACGTAATAAGGAGCATTAACTATTGTTCGAAGGACTTTGGATTGGAAGGATTGGATACGTTTGATGTTAGAATGTTTAGTTGTCCCCCATAGTTCAAGTCCGTAGGCCCATATAGGTTTCAGTACTGTCTTATATATTAGTAATTTGTTGTCGACTGTAAGATGAGATTTTCTGTCCAGTAGTTTGTATAACCGGCCGAATCTGCGGTTGAGTTCTATCCTTTTAAGTCTTGTATGTGGGTTCCACGTCAGTCTTTTGTCTAGTAAAAAGCCAAGGTACCGGACTTTGTCTGAGGAAGGAAGCGGTATGGAATTGAATTTAACTGTTGGACAGGATTTACGTCGAAGGGTGAAAGTAACGTGTGTGCATTTGCTTTCGTTCACCTTAATTCGCCAAGCCTTACACCAGTCTTCGACAAGGGAAAGGTGCCTTTGGAGATTTAGCGATGCTACTTCAGGATCGGAATCGGATGATAAAATGGCTGTGTCATCAGCAAATGTTGCCAGAAAGGTTTTGGGATCGGTAGGGATATCGGCGGTGTAGAGGATGTAGAGGACGGGTCCTAAGACGCTGCCTTGAGGAACACCGGCCTCAACAGAATAATGTTTGGAAAATTCGGAACCACAACGAACTCGGAAGGAGCGGTTTGATAAATAGGATCGGAGGATTAGGTATAAAGATTGAGGTAAATGGGTTTTGAGCTTAAAGAGCAGTCCCGGGTGCCACACCCGGTCAAAAGCTTGAGCTATGTCCAGAAAGGCACCCGAACAATACTCCTTGCACTCAAGGGCGGAGGAAATGTGGTCTACAACTCGGAGTCCTTGCTGAACCGTGGAATGTTGAGGACGGAATCCAAACTGGTGTGGAGGAAAATTATGAAATTTGGCTAGGATTCGTTTTAATAGGAGTTTTTCGAAGATTTTGGAGAGGATCGGAAGAAGGCTAATAGGTCTGTAGGATGACGTACAGTTGGAGGGTTTGCCTGGTTTTAGGAAAAGGATGATAGTCGAGTGTTTCCACAACAGAGGGAAATAGGTAGTGCGTAGGATACAGTTATAGATATATGTAAGGAATGTAATGGCTTTAGATGGAAGTTGTCTTAAGATTTGAGGAGTAAGGAGATCGTATCCAGGGGATTTACGGAGAGGAAGCTTTTTAAGAAGATATTTGACCTCAGAGGGATTGATTGCTTTAGGTGGTAAGGAAATTGGTATCGGTGACGTAAGGAACTCTTCAACTATTGCGGTATGGGTTGGATTGAGATCGGAATGAGGAGTGAATACCTTGGAAAGGTGTAGTGCGAATTCCTGGGCCCTATCTTTGTCAGAAGCAGCCCAGGAATTATCACTACGCCGGAGAGGATGGGATATCAGAGGGGATTTAAGAATTCTCTTCGTGACATTCCACAAGGAATTGTCACGAGTCGAGAGAGAGGAGAGGTAGGAATTGTAGGATTGGGAACGGAAGATCGCCAACTCCCGCTTTAATTGTCTACAATAAAAGTTATAGGAGTGGCGATCTGATATGTTCAATATTAAGACAAAATGCAATTTTTTTTCTTTATTCGCAAATATACGGGAATTTTTTGTTATCTAACTCAACAAGAGTAATAATTATTTTATTTTTATTCGCTATGTACAGACTACTAACAGCTGTTGAAATTGTAAAAACCTTTTTGATTTTCTATATTATGTTTGTTTTATTTCTATTTTCTAAGAATGTTTATGTTTCTAGTTCTTATTCCACAAATAATGTCAATGCACTGCAGGTTTACTCATCTTCTCATTCCTCGCTCCCCTTTTCTCATGGCCCACCATCTCGGTTCACTACTTCCAATTTTCCTTTCCCATGACTAATGTCCTTTTAACCTGTCACGTCAACGCACAGTCACTCCTAGCCCATATTGATGAATTCCATGACTTTTTCCTCCATAACTTTTATCACTTAATAGCTGTTTCTGAAACCTGGCTGAAACCTACAATTCCGACATCCCAAGTTTCCCTTCCGAATTATACATTGCTCCGTCATGACAGAGATGACCGAACGGGTGGCGGCGTGGGTCTCTTTGTTCATGACAGCCTCAAATCCAAACAACTCATTCAATCACCCCATTCCGATTGCCCTCACCTCGAATACCTTTTCGCCGAAATATCCACAGCTTCACATTCCCTACTATTTGGAGTCATATACCGCCCTCCCAGAGTACCCTTTGAGACAGAATTCGAATCCACTCTTTACAATCTAATCCCATCCTATAACAATATCATCCTCACTGGGGATTTTAACACCAACCTAATGTTGCCTTCCTCAGACCATGCCTACTTAACCAACCTCTTCTTCTCTCTCGATCTTTATATTGTACCATATAATCCCACACACCACACCCAGTCCTCAGAATCCTGGCTCGATCTGTATGTTCTGGATTCTGCTGATAAACTCCTCGCCTCGTCTCAACATCCTGTTCCGTTCTTGTCTGCTCACGACCTTATCCAGATATCCTATAATCTTCCGATTACTCTATTTTCCCCAAGAACCATTTCTTTTCGTAACCTTAACACCCTTTCCTCTGAAATCTTGGCGCCAGATCTTGAAGCTATCCCATGGAACACCATATACTCGCTTAGGACCGTAGATTCTATGGTTGAAACCCTTACCTGTCATCTCCATAATATCCTAGACAACCATGCTCCCCTTATCACAAAGAAAATCCGACACCCTCCTGCTCCTTGGTTAACGCCTGAAATTAGGGAATGCATGAGGCACAGGGATGCTGCAAGGCGACGATTCAGGCGCTCCCGTCTTCCTAGTGATTACTCCACCTTCAAACATCTCAGAAACAGTACCCAATCCATGATACGCCAAGCTAAATCCCAATATTTTCAGCAATCCTTATCTTGTGCTTCCGACTCCAAAACCAAATGGACAATCCTGCGTAAACTATCCTTAGGAAAACACACCCATAACCAACCTATTCCTATTTCCGCTGATGATCTTAACACCCACTTTGCTTCCTGCTCCTCTCATTTATCATGTCAGACGCCGATGCCTGCTCCTATGCACCATTTCAATCCGGATTCATTCTTTTTTTCCCATATCACCCCTGAGGACCTCTTTAATTCTATTCGTAAATCCCGAACCAATGACTACGGACCTGACAATATCCCAGTAAAACTAATCAAAGCCTCGCTTCCTTCCATCCTTCCAATATTATATCATATCTATAACTTTTCTCTAGACAGTGCAACCTTCCCAACTTCCTGGTCCGTCCACTGATGAAAAACTCAAATCCGGTATCTCCTAATGACTTTCGCCCAATTTCTCTCCTTTCAAACCTTTAGAGCGTCTGGTCCAATCTCAGTTATCCCTCTACCTCGAGCAAAATAACCTTTTGAACCCCCTCCAGTCTGGTTTTCGGCCTGGCTATTCTACTCACTCTGCTCTCTCCCACATTTCCCAAGATCTTCACAAGGCCATAGATCAGCACAAAATAACTATCCTTGTTTTGCTTGATTTTTCCAAAGCCTTCGATTCTGTGGACCATAATATCCTCTTAACCAAACTCCATAGACTCCCAGTATCCACAGGCGCTCTTCAATGGTTTCAATCATTCCTTACCGGCCGTTCCCAGTATGTTGTAGTTCCCAATAAACCTCGCTCCGACTCACTGCCACTAACAAAAGGTGTACCCCAAGGTTCCTCGTTATCTCCTACCCTTTTCTCCATATTCATAAATGATCTTCCGCTCTCCATCAAGCACTCCCAATACCACCTCTATGCCGACGATATTCAGATTTATATTTCCTTTACCCCAAATGAATTTCCTGATGCTATCTCTAAACTTCAGGAGGACATAAATAATATTAGTGCTTGGTCAAACAGCAACAAACTCCTGCTAAGCGCTGAAAAAACAAAAGCCATCCTGATAGCATCACCTGCTCTCCTTAAATCCTTTCCCAGTTCCCCCAACCTTTTCCTAAACAATACTCCTATCTCTTTTCATTCATCTGTCAAGAACTTAGGTATTACTCTTGATCAAACTCTCTCTTGGAAACCGCACATCTCCCAAATATCCCGCCGAACCATAACAACCCTAAAGCAATTCCGTCGCCTCCATCACCTCCTACCATTCAATATTCGTAAACTCCTTGTTTCTTCCCTTGTCTTTCCCCACTTTGACTACGGATGCGAGGTGTACAGCGGACTTTCAGGTGAGCTCGAAGCAAAACTTAAGCGTATTATGAACTGTGCAATACGGTTTGTATTCGGAATCACCAGAGACACGCATATAACCCAGTATTACACCGAGTTAAGGTGGCTTTATCCTCGTTACAGATGCCAGTATTTCCTAGCCTCCTTCCTCTACCAGGTTATCAGAACTCATCGTCCCAGCTACATCTTCCAATCCCTTCAATTTAAATCATCAATTCAGTCCCGTTCTACTAGATCCCGTCTTTCTGACCTCTACCCTCCTCCTCACCGTACTGCTGCCTTTGACAAGTCCTTTCTAGCCAAAGCAACCACACTTTGGAATTCTATTCCTCCTGAGATCCGTCATGCAAGTACTGCTTCCTCCTTCAAATCGCTACTTTTCAACCACCTTCTCCTTACCCAGTCAAACAGACAATAACTTCAAACTGCAGATGCTATAAATACCAATTATTATTATTTTTTTTGTGTGTTTGTATTACTCAAATTATCATTGATGAACCAGCTATTTCTGTTTTGTTTTTTTTGTTTTTCTTATTCCGAAAGTCTGACTTGTAAAGATGTACATATATTACTACCTTAATTATTTTTTAGTTTAGTATTTTGTTATTCTAAATCATGACCACACTGTTCCGGTCATCAATTATGCATTTTATTTTATTCTTAAGGGACTTTAGTCCCAGGATAATAAAGAAGTTTTTTCATTTCATTTCATTTCACTTTGTAGTGTAGGGTCATCACTCTCTATGCCTAATTTTGTGAGTGGCCACCATTTGGCTGACGGGTTTCACATACTCGGGGGAGAGGCTGTCAGTGAATCCCCTTTAATTTAATGCTTGAAAAAGTCCCTCTGAGACTAAGATTCGAACTTACAACCTTTAGCATGAGAGACTCAGCCACGGGCTTCCCTAAGTAGTAAAGATGCTTTTTTTTTAATTTCATACTTGATATATTAACTAATACAGTTGTAAATTTCAATAAATTAATAAATAAATTTAAAAAATGATCTTATATGTTTATATTTACCGTCGGCATAATTTAAGGTGAATATCATCATTCATTGTCTACTATCGTATACGTATCCACTTCTACCTGTCCTTGAGTACAACAATGAAAGAGTCCAAGAACCGATAAGGTATCACTTCCTAAATATAAAAGTGCTGACGTCAACAGAAACTTATATCTGTCATTGACCATTGCCAATCATGATTGAAAAGAATGATCATTGACAACTAGCAAACTAGATCATAGTCAACAATAGATCGATTATTACAAGAGGTACTCGTCGCCGAAGGAGAAGAAGAGGATCGATCAGACGGTAAAAAAAATAATCAACTTGAAGAAAGATTAGCTTTCCGGTAATCTTAAGGGCCCTTGAAAATTGATGGAGAATCTACTAGACCGAGAAAGGAAGGATGAATAGCTTCACAACTTGAGAAATAAGGAAAGACCTAGTAAATCCAAGGAACTACCTCAAAATAGAAGATCTATAGATAGTTTTAAAACTATATTTAGATATACATCTACACTAGTCTAATAAAAAATATGCACAATAAAATAGTGTTGTCAGACAGGAGAGAGATACAAAGTAAAAATACGAGTAGAACTCCAGCTATAACTCTAGCCCCATTACTGCCTTTACCTTATACCAGAAGCTAGTACAAGTACTGGCATTTTTGTTTGTTTATTTAACTTTACTTTATGCTGCTGAGGCTAATATGGGATACCTGTAGCATAGTGGCAAGAATAACAGCCTTCTATGCTTAAGGTCAGGGGTTCAAACCAGCAGGTGGCTCATGGATTTTTTTAACAAGGGAACGTTAAAAGTTGGTCTCGTGTCTGCGCGATCTCGGGTACTCGTTAAAGATCCCTATCCTAATTAAACCTGGATAGGCAAAATTTGGGACTCACTGTAGCGTCGTCTAATTAGCCACTGGAATTTTTAATGGTGCAAGTAATTTGTCATGAAATGCATTTATTAGGTTTTGTGTAATAAATCTGAATATTTTTTTAATGTAATAATAGTGGTCATTGTTGTAATTATTAAAGCTAAAGAAGCATAAGCCCAAAATCGATTAAGTAAGAATGCGTGGGTACAATACAATGCGTGTCAAGTAAGCATGCGTAGGTGAATAGCAAGAATCCATTTTTATTTTTATTACCGACACAGTAATTTTTAAATTAAACGATTTTATGTTTTCCCTTTTTAATAAGTGGTTCCAAGATTAGATTCGGTCAATTTTGGTCCTATAAAAAGTTTAAATTGAAATTTCAAGGGTTACTAAATGCAACGTTTAAAATTTATTTGAAATAATTGTTTGTGAATAGAAAGGAATTATCCAAAAGTGAGAGAACATTCGCTGTGTGGTATCTGATTTGTATAATGGTACACCTGAGGTATATAAGGGAGGCTATGTGGCAACACTGGCTCCCAGTAACCTTCCCATATATTTACATATGTAATTATTAATTCAAATATAAGTGTGTGTTTCTATACATTGTTATTTATAAAATATACATTCTTTCCATTGTTTCCGGTTATAATAAAATATAGATTGCATATATACAAAGGCTATATATACAAATGTAGACAACCAAATTAGATTAATTTACGAAAATTATATATATATATATATATATATATATATATATATATATATATATATATATATATATATATACATATATAGTTTATTTACAGATTTAGTATATTTAAAGTTACAATAAAACTATTGGGGGGTTGGATGACCTAGTGAATTAGAGCATGTTGCCGTTGAATAAAATTGAAATGAGTGAAATAAAAATTGAATTAAACTTTAGAAAACATGATAAAAAAAAATCTTCCAACTGGCTGAAAATATATAAAAATAACTTACCTAAGAGAATATAATTGAAACAGTCGAAATATATAAAAATAAAACAAATCAACAGATATTTTAAGAGAACGAAATGACAGAAAAATCGATATTGATGAAAGCTTTTTAGTGCGGCATACCATATGGACCACCACTTTAATAGTTATTTTTAGATTTTATTTTTAGAATAGACTACTTCTACGTCTGTTCTAGTAAAGCTATTATCTATTCGTTGTGTGGTTGACGAAATATTTTTATAAAACAAACATTATTATTATAATGGAAAGCCATTTTAATTTAAATCTATTATATCCACGGGTATATTAACATAAACAGAATGGATTAAATAAAAATAATCATCTATAAATCCATGTTGTTTTCAACTTTGTATAGTTGATTAGTAATAATAATGGGACTAATAATCTGTAAATAGCTTGTCGTCGCAAATTAAGAATTTGATAAATAACTAATTACATTCATTATAAAAAAAAATAATAATACCATAAAATTGTAGGATTTAAGTACTTATAGAGAAAAATACAGCGGTGAAAGAAAGAAAACAGAATTCTTTTCTTAAGTAAAATGTTTTAATCGAAGCCAAAAAATGATATGAAGTAACAGGAAAAAAAGAAGAAGCAAAATAATAATGTGAAAGTAACCAAAATTAATAATAATAAGATAGTAATACTTAAACATTAATGTTCAATTTGCAAAAAAAACAAAAAACTTTTGATCATACTTTACTTTACTTTGGCTAACTATCTTTTCGAACAGTGTTTCCCAAAGTGTGCTGTAATGAGGGGGGAGGGAAGGGGGGCCGTCGCGAAATATTTAATTAAACAATTTGGCAATTTTCAGACAGTTGAAATTAGATATTTTCTACCATCGCATAGAAAACAGGGGATATTTGTTTTTACTTGTTTTGCTGGTAATTAGGTAATCGCTTTTGAAAAGTAAATTTTTCCAATTCTCAAGAAAGACAAAAATTCAGAAAAAAATATGAAGTATTAAGGGCGCCAATATTTAGGGAGCCATAAAGCGAATAAAATTGGGAACCTCTGTTTTAGAAACTAAATCAGATATTTATCTTAAAGAACTTGACAGAACTCTAGAAAAGTTAGAGTTAAAGTTAATTGAGAAAGTCTTATGGAGCCCTCTCTAACACCATAATATGAATTATTTTATTCCAATCAAGTCCTCATTTCTAAAAGTCCGTATCCCATTTATTCCTATGTCGATTCACGTCTACTTCGGCTGGATTTCTTGTATGTTTTATTCCTACAAAGTGTGCTTATCAATTCATTCGATTTTCTAGTATTACAACATTCGCTAGTGCAATTCACGATCAATAGATACATACATGGCTCAACTTCTCGCAATAGGACAAGGCCCTCCTGAACTCAAGATCGCAAAAAAAAAAAAATAATAAGAAAATTTATACCTGAAGGATTTGAAAACAACGAGATAAAACGATAACTCATCATCATATCATAAAATGTGTTTTAATACCTTCGTAACTTTACATTCTCGGATCTAGTTCATTTTTAACAAGAAAATTTAAAAACTGAGACAGCAGAACAAAAAAGAACACGCTAGCATAATATGCCCATGGTCGCTGTTCAAGACCGGCAGATGGTCGTTTGATTTTTATAAGGAGTAAATAATCCTTGGTTATACTTTTCTTCGGAAGGGACGTAAAATGGTGGTCATGAGTCTGTGCGATGTTAAGTGTTCGCTAAAGACCTCCCTCTATTCTAACTAAACCAGGATATTGAAAATTTAGTACTCTTAACAGTAGCATCGCCTGATTAGCCACCGTAACATAAAGTGACTTTAAATAAATAACCATTTGGCCCGTACCAGGTATCGCTCCTTCTATGAAAATCTCCACTCCCACTCTAATCCATTAGTTATAATCCTTGCTTCCTCTTCAATTCCTGATAATCCTCCGAGGCGTCTGAAAAGCAGAAGGCCTCGAGACCTTCTTGTTTAGACTCACTACCAAAGAGTCTAAAGGGCAGTTTCTCTTCACGTTTATTTCATGTGTTTTATCTTTTAAGCATATTTACTTGTATTTTATACAGTTGCAAATTTCAATAAAAATATATTAAAAAATAGAATAAAAAAATAAATAACCACAAACAAAAAAAGACATATTGTGAAAGAAAACCAAAAAGTTGAATTTGTTTACTTCACTTGACTGAGGGAGCGAAATGGCTAAGCTAGGAGCAGGTGATGGAACATAATGGGGCCAGCGTATAGGTCACCCTTCTATCCACTGACGCCTCATTCACTCGACTGCAACTAGGTCGAGTACAGATTGTTCTCATCGTACTAAACGAATCACTGTCTTGGTTCAGCACCCAAAAGGTTCAATTAAACTCCACGATATAATAAAAATAATAATAATAATAAATTATTTATTTATTCTGGAAAAAGTCCCTTCAGAATAATGTTACAGACAAATTAAATCGGAACTTCAGTATCATAGAGTAAAAAAAAAAAAAATATATATATATATATATATATATATATATATATATATATATATATATATATATATAAATAAATAAATAAAATAAACAAAAAACAACATAAATAACAAAGAAAATAAATAATATAAATAAATTAACAGGTAGTAAAATAATAATAATTTAGAAAAACAAATAAAACAAACTAGACAAAAAATAAAATAAAATATTTACATATTCATATATACAGGGCTAATTAAAATAAATTTACAATACTTATGAAAAGTATAAAATAAAACACATAAATGCATAATAAGATATCGTAAATAATTATTTTTCTCGGCTCTATTTGCTTATTTTTATTGATATTTGCTAATTAATTGGGGTTATTTGAGAATTGGATATACAAAAAGCGTTTGAACAAATGGGATTTAAAGGTCGAAAGAGTATTGTAGTGACGGATATGAGATGGAATAGAATTCCATAAGGACGAGGATCGGATAAGGAAAGATCTGTCGAAAGCTGCGGTTCGATGAGGCGTTATATACAGGTCCGAAGGTCGCGAATGAGTGTTGCAGGTGTGGACGGAGGACTTGAAAATATATCTGAGATGTAAGATGGACGTTGAGTTCGGAGAACTTGGTAAAGAAAGGATGCCAGGAGGTACTTAAAACGGTAGGAAGGATAAAGCCAATTTAACTCATCGTAGAATCGGGGTCCCTGGATATCCCAAAGATGAAACGTATCAGGCAGTTAAATAATATTTTTATTTTAGCTTCAAGATCTTCAGAGACACCCGCATACACCGCACAACAGTCGTCAAAGTGGGGGAACATTAATCAGCATACCAAGACCCTACGGGTTTCAAATGGGAGAAGGTGACGGTGGTAATTAAGGAGTTTCAGGATGGAAATTGTGCGTCGGGAAATTTCGGAAACATGGACTTTCCAGGAAAGAGATTGATCGACAGTTACTCCAAGGTTTTTGACGGTTTGGTGGAACTTAATAGGTTGATTATTTAAAAATAGTGTTGGGATTAGGGAAAGGGTTTTAAGGAGTGGATATAGTGTATTGGGCGTACATTAGACAGAACAAAGGTGCACAAGACTTTCAGATGGTTTATCATATAATCGTTACAGGGACGTATCATTGAATGTTTCTGTTAGATCTACTTATAAGTCATCAACAACCTCTCAACACAGGTTGGGAGAAAAATTACCGAAATACATTACCAAATCATAACCGAAAATATTATCTCATAACACATCACAGGAGAATTTTTTCCTTTCCCTTATGATTTCCTTTTAAAATATTTTAGTATAAATCTTATAATTTTGATCCATTTTTATTTCCACCTTTGGGGCTAACCTATTTATATATTCCTATTTAAATATATGTATAGTACGGGAAAGTACTGCGATCGTGAACGTTTCGGAAATCATGTTTACGTTTTAGGGTCTCTTAAGTCCGTCCAAATGGCCAAGTCCCAGAAATATTCCGACAGGACCTAAATTCCAATATTTTAAACTTCCTTTCTCCAAAGTACCATTAATTTTGTAGATTTTAAAGAATAACCATATCATCATGTGAGCATTGATAAAAAACGCGTAAATATTGGACGAATGCGATATCCAAGAGCACGACACGAAGCTAGTAACATAGATGTACATAGATTCTAATTAAACTGCGTTTTCCTGTCATCTTTTCAGGCCTTCTACATATTTATAATGTTTCTCTTCAAAAATCTATTTTACCAACAGCCTGGAATAAGTCATTGTACGTCCACTGAATCAAGTTCCTAAATCCTGTCGCAGTTTCCAATTTTAGACCTATCTCCATACTAGCAAATCTATCCCAATCAATTGAAAGAATAGCTTAATCACTCACAGCTCAAAAACTTTCTTGAGAAAAAAACCTTCTAAATCCTTTACAGTCCGGTTTTCGATTCCAATATTCTACTCAATTTGCATTGTTAAAAATCACCAAAGACCTACAATCCTCAATATACTAACAAACGTCACACTCCATTGCCTTAAACGACTTTATAGGTTAAATAATATTTTTCCAAAAATCTTACAAAGGTATTATGGTACATCATCACTACGGCTAGGATTCCTATGTATATACATATTGGCTCCTGACTTTGATATCACTTCGTAACAACAAATAGTATATGTTTTAATGCAATTGGAATCAAATTAAGCCAATTTAAATTTATATAATCGACTACATTTACATATTTCTTACATAAAAATTTTCACTAAAATTGGCCCTCCAATTTTCACCAAACTTTACAAGACATTTTTGAGATCTCCCTTGATTTTGGCTCTGAATATACAGAACCAAACCTAATTCTCATTTAGTGTTCATCTGTGAGTCGTAAAGTGCATACCATTCTTGTCGAACACGATTTGAAAATCTTATTTTGTGATTTTTTTCTATTTTAATTTTTTACGGAATAGGGAAAGAGAAAAAAGAAAAAAAAAAAAAAAAAAAAAAAAGAACGAGTTTTAAAATATCTTCAAGAGTTTCCAAACGTAACATTCATTTGATCTTGTTTTTGCTGTGCCCACTAGGCAACGTGACCAAGTGACCCAACACGTTGGCACAGGAACATGTTTTAGAAGGCTATGTACTGTTTACATATTTCACTAATTTTATATAATTATTTTCATATTTGTATCAAAATTAATACATATACGAGCATATTGGCATATTTGGCATTTGTAATTACATGAAAATCCTAGCCCTAATCATCATTAGTCTTATATCCATAGTTAAAAAAATTAAACCTGAAAAAATATTTTCACATTTTTCTAATCAATGTTTAACAAAATATTTAAATGTTTGTATTCATACACCTCTAAATATTAATAGTAGTAACGTGAGATCGTTAATTAATTTAAATAAAAAATAAAATAAAAGTACAATGGGAACAAACAATTCTATGAATTGAAAATTCATTATTTAAGCTCCGTCAGATTGTTATAATGAAGATTTAGATAACATTAACGAATTTTTAGTTTTGATTGCACATATGAATTATAACAGGAATTGAACCAAAATAGTTTGAATCGTTTCCGAGAAATAGGTAAAAATATTTAAGACAGACAGTTCTGAAGAGTCCATTTTGTAGAAAAGTAAATACAAAAATCCTGATGCTAAAATATACCAAATTATAATTTTATAATAATATACGATTATTTATTTCACAGTATTTCCCTTTACAACCAAGGGTAAAAGTAAATAATATTCTTACCAGTTAAAAAAATTTTCACACGATAGATATATTAAGTACTAAATAATGGAATTATTTATATATAGCTAGAGTTTTTAATAATAATAAAAATTTTTAATTTTAATTCAGCACTGGACAACTGGGGATATGAACATTAAATTAACAATCACAAAATGCAGTGGAGAGGATTTAACAATGAAGAGAAGAGGGGCAATTCATTTTACCCCCGGAGATATTAAAGGGGATACAAAGATGGCGGAGCTTCATTCAGATTGGACGCCGTAAGGGCGCAAGCTGTCGCCCAGCCAATAGGAAAAAGGCACCGGCCACCCTACCCTGTAGGGGCGTGACAACCCCTTTAGTAGCAATATGAGCACCGAGTTGCCCATATGGGATTTACCGTCTAACACGCCAAATGTAAGTTTTTCAGTCTATTTTTCTAGCTTTTATCTATATCTACTGTTAAATAATTACCAACAGTCTAGATAATTAGAAATAGCTTCTTTTATTTTTTTGTTTTTGTTTTAAAGTTGGAAGTTTCATGGAGACCTAAGCAGGTAAACCATTCCATCTTAGCTTTGCACGAAACGTAGCTTAGCAAAATAAATTTTATGTTAAAGAAGTTTGGTTTTGGGTTTTTCAAAGGTGCTTGAGAAATAATGTGAATATAAAAATGTGCTAAAATATCGAAAATTCGATTGGGATATTTCGAGTATCAGGGCTGAGTATATTTAAAATAAACATTTCAGTTTCGAGATTTTAAATAAAAAAATTCAAAATAACCTATTATATTGAAACAAAGTTATAGTATCATCACTTCGTACTGTTTTATATAAATACAAGAGATTTTACTTTAAAATATATATTAAGGAAACTTATTGGGATTATGAAAGATTTCGAATCCAGGTTTACAACAAGAGTTGGAGTATCAAGTACCCTTCAGTATAAATAACTAAGTTTCGCAAAATGAACTCAGTGTGTGTGTGTAAATGAGGTAAGCACAAGTCAAAAAAGTAAAAAATACACAAAACTGATAATACATATTCACTATAGGCTTATGCCTGGACTATTAAGTCTTTTTCCAAATTTGAGTTACAATACATTATGTTGTTGATTTTACACATTTTCTTTTTTTGACTATATAATTTAATTAATCTTGCTAATCAAAGGTAATTAAAAGTGTAGGCTTAAAGGGCTTAAGTCCCGATATTTCATGATTTCGTTCTCTGAATCACATTTAATCTTGTTATTTGATATGTTGAATAGTGAGTCGTATTAACCCATTAATAATCAATTAAAGGAGAAAAAAAGGGAGAAATATTTTCCCACGTATAATAATAAAAAATAGATATAACAAAGGAAAACCTTAAGAATTTAAAAGCTTTATTATGTAAAATATCAAGTCGAATAAGTAGTCAAGACTGTTAAAAACCCATACATTTTTGTTTTTTAATAAAAATAACGTAATACCTATATGTTCTGATTATTTCATAAAAATAATTTTATGATGTGTCTTTGAAAATTAATTTGAATTTCAGCGAAAAATAAATTTAAAACATTAAAATCAATTTGAATTAAAGAGTTAAGTGAAAATCGTGTGGTGAGCGCATGGTATTCTTCAGCCAATACTGGACAAAACTAAAATAAACTGTATATACACGTACTTGCATAAGCCCCCTTTTCAGTCGAGGTTTATGATGTGGGTATGAAAAAAAGAGCTCATTTAAAGTATTTCAGATCAATCAAAATAAGCCAGGATGTTCATGACTTTCTTTGAAACTTAATTAGAATTTCAGCGAAAAATAAATTAAAAGCTGTTATTAGGAGCTTGGACTCATGAACGTCCAATATTAGGAAATGGTACATGTCCTTTTAGATATTTTATTGTGATACCCGTAAAACTTTCCTTCCATGACTAGGGTAGGTGTCCTACATCAAAATTCTTAATTACTAAACGTGGCAGCTATAATTTAAAAAACGCTTTGAATTATTACTCAATGTTATGTAGTTTATTACTATCAAATAACTAGATTGGGATATAACTGTTTATAGTCAATTAACTTATATGTATTTATTGGCAAAATTTCAATGTTTTTCTCTTCTTTCTAATTATTCGCGTTTATTTGGTTAAAAACACTAATAATTTTTTTGTCCACCTTAAAAAAAAACAACTCAGTTATGGGCGTAATTATAGGTTAAATTTCTATTTTTTTTTTTTTAATTATTCGCGTTTTTTTCGATAAAAAATACTAATAAATTTGTTTTCCATCTTCGATAATAATAGAGTTACAAGCGTAAAAATAGGCAGGATTTAATTTTTTTAGTTTTTTTTTTATTTATTGCGCTTTACTGATTCTAAAACTTTCTATATATTTTTCTCTATCTTTAAAAATAACTTAAGTTATGGGCGAACTTATGGGCAAAATATTAATTTTAAAGGTTTTGTGAGTGGTTCAAACGGCAGTGGGCATAGAACACTTTAATCTTAGAAGGAGAAGACTCATTTCTGGAACACCACCGGAGTAAACGAAAAACGTCGAACACCCATAGGCAGCTCAAACCTAAAATTGCCAAACCCCGTATTAAGGAAAGACAGGGTCTAAGAAATAAATAAATATCTTTGAATTTGCGTGATTTTTAATCATTTTTGTTAATTTTAGGTCTAATGAACATTAAATTTTTAAGTGCTATAAGAATGTTTATAAATAATAAATAACATTATTTTATATTAAAAACTAGTTAATCTCGCTTCATTGCTTTTGTAGAGCTCATAATAGTACTGGGCATCTTGCAAAATCATCGACATATGCCAGTATGGATAACTTTGCATAATTTTTGCCTATTTTTTAACCAAGAAGTTGAAGAAATAACTATATTGCGGGACCGTATACGTTAAAAGTACCAGCTTCCAGAAACTTTCACTAGCTTATAAGGGAGGTTTAAAATAATCGTGAACGATTGCAGAAAAGAACATTGCTATATTTTTGTTACTTCCAAGGTTAAGGTCTAGAATGAATAACTTAATTTCCAACCTTAGTCAAAACCAACAAACAAATAACATGTCCTTGAAAATAATTCAACAATGTTTTTCAAGAACTTAATACATATGTAGGTTTATTTCCTTGTTTTTTTAGGTTTCAGTAATAACAATATAGCATTTTTTCAATATCTGAGCCTAAATTCTGACTATATATGATGTATCAAACCTACCTTTTTTTTCTTAATGTTTGAATGTTATCTAATATTGGAACTATATTTCCGAGCTTCTGCGGAGATTACTTAAAATTTTCTGAATGTTTATAATACAAATATACAGACTTCATGTTTCATCAGATTCCATCGGGATCATTTCCCGATAATTATTAACACTCCTATTGAAATGTTATAAAGGGGGGCGGGGTAGCCGAGTAGGTTAGCGCGCGTTACGTTGACGCGCGTTGCCTAGCAACCACAGAGAACCAAAAATTGGAAACCATAATATTATGAGTTCGAGTCTCAGTACCGGGAGGACTTTTATCTCGGCATTTATACCCCGCCCTCACTCCCTGGTCTGAGAAACCCCCGTATAGCCTTCAAAGGCGAGGTAGGGGTGAACAAAAAAAAAAAAAAAAAAAAAAAAAAAAAAAAATTATTAACACTCCATAGAAAATAAAAATATGCTAATCTTAAGATGAATCTAAAGCCTATAAATTAAAAGATTAAATACAATTCATTAAACCATTTATTTAGTAACTAGTGAACTGTCATTGCTTCGCACGGGTGGATTTCATGTGATTTCATTTATGTTTAAAAAACTTCAGTTTGACTAAATAAAAGTGTATTACTTTGGGATTATGAGTTCATCGTACCGAAAAGTGCACTTAGTGAGAACATATTATGTCTATCATTTAAGGTCTATTAATTTTTATATTTAATTTTCGGCAGAAATTGAAAAACATAAATTGGTCAAAAAATCAAACATTGGTTTAGTTTATTGGTTTGTTATGTTTAACGGTTCCTGTTTTATTTGGTTTATTACAATTTTAAATTTCATAAGAACTTTTTCTAAATCCATTTTAATTTATTAAAGTTAATTCAGTTTCCATGTGAGTTCCATTTAGTTTAAAGTGGAACTACTATTTTTTGTGGAACGATCTAAAAGTAGAAATAATTATTAACAGCGTTAGTTTATAACAACCTTTCCCTAATTTTAGCAACTTACGGATGATTAGATACGTAATATTTTTTTCTAAAATCTTGACTTCTCTATGTAAGTATATAACCTGAAATCACCTAAATACACAACATTAATAATGACATTTGTTCATAAGTTAATGCGCTTATAACATATTTTTATTAAATTGCCCGAATTATTTTATTATATACTAACTTTTCTAAAATCTAGCGCTTTCCAACGGTATATTATACGTCTAGGTTACTACTTATATTTCAATAATAATTTTTTTAAGACTTGGTCACAGAAAATTTATTTTTACCGTTTAAATAAAACCTAAATTTCAATGTATTTTACATATGAACCTTCAGGAAACAATGCCCTAAATGATGGTGAAAACCGTATCACAATCCGTCCAGTGGTTTAGAAGGAGTTAGCGGAAACCAAAATCCCGTGGTCATTATATATATATATATATATATATATATATATAATTTTATTTGAAATTATTCGGGTTTTAGGTCATTAAACTATCACTCCTTCTTAATTTTCTTTATTTGGACGTTTCGAACCTCCGTTTATGTTTATACATAGGATCCTTTTCAACAAATAGATAGATGGTTTATGGAAAATGTAACCAACATATGCTACAAAATGTAACCAATTATTTTTAATTGCAGTGTTGAAAAGGATCCTATGTATAAACATAAACGGAGGATCGAAACGTCCAAATAAAGAAAATTAAGAAGGAGTGATAGTTTAATGACCTAAAACCCGTATAATTTCAAATAAAATTATAATATAAAAGGGTCGATGAATTGAATTCTTGTAGGTATATATATATATATATATATATATATATATATATATATATATATATATATATATATATATATATAAGAGAGAGAGAGAGAGAGAGAGAGAGAGAGAGATGACATACAACTTAAAAATCTACCTTCGCACGGGTGCAATTTAAATATAGTGTAACTTATATATCATGGACCGAGATAAAGTTAATCACTTAATTGTTAGCTCACCGTAGCGAACATTGCACTTATAGTTAGTAAATATTATGTATATATAACAAGATCTATTCATTGTATTCAATCATCGGCGAAAATGAGAAAGATAAATTCGTTGATTCGACGAAATCCTCATGGTTAAAGAGCCAGTGGACAGAGTCTAGCCACATGTTTTCTATGGTCACTCATAATGACATTTTCGGCATCTGTCCCCTATAACTCACAGGAATAGCCACGGTCAGATTATATCTTGACTATTACAAACCTTTGGATCTACTAAAAATGAACCCTAAAACTGAAATAACAAATGAATCCCATTAAAATCTCATACATATGAGCGAGATAAAATAAAATAATTAAGGAAAAAGAGATTTATGAAAATTCATAAAGGAAGTTGATGAATATGAGGAAAATATTTGTTCAAGAAAATAATTTTTCCATTACTCTAATGACCTTTACTTTAAATAATATTTCAAGGAAATTATTTATATGCATTAGTAATAATTATTAAAAGTTTCATTAAAAAAATTAAAATTTAGAGCTTTACCATATATAATTAAATTTGTTTCATAAATTAAATTAATTGTTTATCCTTTTCATTCTCATATCAGCACATGATATTAATGTAACGTTACGTAGTCGTGCTATCCTAATAAAAATATTTTAACCTTTATATATTGAAATTTATATATATATATATATATATATATATATATATATATATATATATATATATTTTTTTTTTTTTTTTAATGAATTATTTTAATTATGGGTTTAAAAAAAATAATCATGATTTTTTCAAAAACACTTTTTCATTCAACAACTTTTTATGTTTCCATCCCCAATGTTTCGTCTTAGACCATTTTCATCGATCCAAAAACAAATGTTTTAAAAAATAAACGATAATCAACATTTTTATAAAACGTTTTTTGCGTTCCTTTAATCCGTCATATTCCTATTACATATAAATAAATATACATATGTAATTACATTCAAAATATCTTAGTCTGAAACCAGCCTTGTCAGCTTGTTTTCAATACTTGATTATGATAATTCATTCCTTTCACTTTTAACAATTCTTATTAAATTAACAACAATTAATACGACTTTAAAGAAAATAAATAATCAGCAATTAATTAAAAAAAACACCTTATAATTAATATGTGAATCGAAATCATTTTTATTCATAAGGTTTTACTCTAAGACGTATGAGGCAGTTTTCCTATATTCAGGATCTTAAAATTAAAATTCATTAAAATTCCCACATACTCTTACCAGACATTATTATGTTGTAAATAAATTTTAACATTACTATAATTTACGTAATGAAAATTATCTGAACTATGTTAATACATTTGTTAATACACAACCTCTTACTGATATTTTATTTTGTGTCCGTCAACATTATAAAAATAAATACTCTATATTTATATAAATAAATTTTAAGATTAAATAATAGTAATACAATTTTTTTTTTTCATTTAACAAGTATATACATTATCATTATTTTTCACATAGCATTATATTTTTTTTTTCCAATTATATGAGAACTTTTTATTAGATTATATTAGAAATTATTTTAGAACTAAAAGTAAATATAATTTTTAAATGTTATCCTTGCAATAAAGGCTTTATTCATTCATTCATTCAATAGTAATACGATTTTTAGATAGGAGAAAATAAAAAAAGTATGTTTTCTCACTTTTATTAAAACTTAACAATAACTTAGTTTAAGAAATATATTGATCCACAAGATTATTATATTTGTTGGAGAGAGGATGCGGATTAATATATATTTATTTTGGTTAATTTTACAATACCTATATTTTTTATTTTTTTTTATATATTTATACAATAACCCATTGGATAATCATTTTGTTTCGATTGTGACCACAAAACACATACGGGCGACTATCAAAATTTCTTATCTTGCCCGAAAGATTTTTTTATTCTTTTTTTCATCTCCTTTTATATACAAAATAATAATATATACGAACCGAATTCCTTTTATTTGGTAAGTTTGATACTTGAAACTGACGAAAACGCTCCATCCAAACAATTTATTTCTTTTTTAACGCATAATCTAGTTGATTATGATCATTTCATCATCGCTCTGTAATAGATTATGTCTTATGTCCTACACATGGATGATTTTCATTCCAAAACCTTAATTACAATAATGAATTTACAATATTATGAAAGACGAACAAGAGGTTTCGAAAAATAAGAGCTTAAGACGATCTTATATCGTCCATTTAGTAAGAAAAAAAACATATTCCTTACTTGACATCGAAATCCTTAAGCAGTTTCGGTCCTTTCAACACGGGAATGAGATAGCATTTACATAAAATACAGTGAGAAAAAAAAAATGATTTAATACTCTTTATTTACCTTAAGCATGTAAGTAAATAAAGATGTTTCATGCATTTAAATAATCTTCAAGGAATGACATTACATACATCAATCTTACTACAAGCTTAAGCCTGTTTCAGACTAATAAATAGCTCCTTGTTTGATAAACCTTGATAAGATGTCTCGAAGATGTGTAAAGAAGGAGCCATGAGCCATAAAATGAAATAATATTTACAAAGTGAATTAAAGGAATAGCGGTTTAATAAAACAGTTCTTTGTATCTTTCTAATCCACCCAAAAATCAATGATTAATAATTCTCGAGATAGATAGATAACTGTTTTTTATATCTTTAAGCATATTACAAAAACAAAACAAATATTACAATATATAAAGAACATTTGTAGAACTATGGTCTTTCAGATCGTCACTCACTAATTCTATTCAACTTTTAACAGTATTAACTTAACAACAAAACAACCGTAAAAAATAACAATAAACAATTAATATTACACAAATTAGAAACTTTTTTTCAATTATGATTAAATTCTTTAATAAGTCTATATCTATAAGGCCATACTATTTTATAAAAATTGTATACAGACAACCAGTTATTACCATTTTATCACCACATTTTATCACATCATGAGCTTTTAGATAACTTTTTCCAAAACAATTTTGTCTGATTTTAAACAGAATCTGACATGCAGCCGGGAAATGAAATGCATTTTCTGTTTCTCTTTTATTACAATAATTCTCTAGGTATTTAAAATAAGGTTCACGGTAGTTATTTTTATATACATATGCTTCTTCTTTTTTTTTAAGAACTCGAAGTAACGAAAAAAATTATTTTATAAATAGTTAAACTGTGTTATTAATTCTTATAGTTACTTTAGTTATAATTTATTTTATTATTATTTTTATGTTTTTTAACAGAAAAAACTGCCTGTGCGATGCCAGAACGTCAGATCCCTCTATACTAATTCAACTCTATCACATAATAAGAAGTTGGATAAGCAAAATTAAAGACTGACACTGTAGAATTGTCCGATCATCCACAGTAGCATAAAGTGACATTGAATAAAAAAGTAACAGTAACAAAAAACCAACCCCTACTACTTCCCACACGTATTGTGTCTATCGATAAAAATCATCAGTACAAATACCGTAAGTGATATCTCAATCCTTGGCTTTGGAACTGAACATCAATCAAATATATAAAGTAAAAAATCAGCATCAATCCTTGTTAGAACTACTTGGAATCTCCGGCGATGACAGCGCCAAGGGGTGAACCAATTGCACTAAAAAAAATATTCTTTCAGTTTTCTCCTTTAGTTGGATATCGAATTCGTTCAACTTATATATTTACCTGTTTTTATCAATAGTAATAAGATGATATGGTTATTTTTATAGAATATACAAAATTAAAGGTACTTTAGAGGAAGAAAATTTAAAATATCTGCTTTAAGCCCTGTCGTACTATTTCAATCAGAATGAAACCTACATGATATTAAAGCCCATTAAATTTTACATCGATATAGGGAGTTTAATCAAAATCGTCGGAACTGTGTTTGAGAAAATCGTAAAAAGGTGCTAAATGCATGGGATAAAGTAGGACTTCCGGCCAGCCGATTTCAGTGAAAACGTTGCTGTGACATCTCGGGCGTATAGTAGTCTTAAATATGAAATTTCAGTACCGAACGACTTTTCGTTTTTGCGCTAGAGTTGCCACACACACAGCCCTTTTTTTTCACGATGGCAATACTTTATATATAGGTAAGTGAAACTAAAAACAGTTTAAATAATGAGAAAATAAAATTGCAAAAAATGACCTTCATTTTTCACTCAGTCCTTTTTGAGATATTTCACTATATTGAAAATAACTGATTGACTATATTGTGACAAATGATCTAAATTTATTATTAGTTTTTGTTTTGACTCGATACCTGCAAAATTGCCAGTATTAGAAAGATTTTTACAACACGTGTTTTCAGTCACGAAGCTGACTTAAAATGGCTGCAACACAAGGTGCATTTGCCACAAAAAAAAAATGTATCCACGATTTTTTATTTATGAAAGTTTAGAGAATAACTATTAAAAAAAAATATTAAAATAAAAAATTTTGAGCCGCAAAATTAATGAAAATTGGACGATTTCAAATGTATTGATCCATATACGATTTCTATTTATTTTTAATGTTACGTACAATAATTAATAACAATATCAATCAATTTAGCCCCTTAGGATGCAAGAAGCAACTGCTTGTCAACGACACATACGTCCTCGGCATAGATCCCTAGGGAACTGGGACCATTGTGCCTACAAATATAATGGTTGCTTTCACTTTGTAGGAAAGATGTTCTTGAATGATTAAATGGACAATTCTAAGGCAATAGCTCACAAGCCATTGACTACAATTACATGCAATCTTATTAATATATAATGTTGAAGCATTAATACATTGCGACATAGGCATATTTTATTCATTAAAGGACTTAAAAGACATTTCTCACATAACAAAAGAAAACAAAGTAGGCAAAAAACTAATATAAATATGTTTAATGCACGCAACACATGACTTTTACCTAACTCCGTTGTTATAATCTAAATTATAATTTAAGAAATTTTAAATACATTTAGAAATGAAAATAAATTGTTACAAAATTAATTACATTAAGTTTCAAAAAGAACATGCTTTTATTAAATAATCTATAATATTATTATATACGATAATCAGTTAGTTTTATCGGCTTTTCATCACTCTCAATTAAAATTACAATTTTGTATATAAGATGATATTTTTTCTAAAATCATTACATTTATAAAGGTCAAAGTTATATTATACATCTATATTATTGTTTTTATGTTCAAAAATACAAGAATTACGTGAAAAAAATATTTTTGCTCTTTTTTCCTTTCGTTGGATATCGAATTCGCTCAACTTATATATTTATCCATTTGTATCAATGTAAAAGATGATATGGGTAATTTATTTAAACCGACAAAAATGAAGATACTTCAGAGGAAGAAAACTATCGGCATTTAAGCCCTGTCAGATTATTACAATCAGAATGAAACTTACATAATCTCAAACCCTATTAAATTTTACATTAATAGTTTTATCAAAATCGCTATAGCCGTTTTTGAGAAAATCTTAAAAAGGTGCAAAACGCATGGAATAAAGTAGATCTTACGGCCAGCCGGATTTGATGAAATAGTTGCTGTATAATCTAGGGCGTATATTTGTTTCACTTATGAAATTTCAGTTTCATACGACTTTTCTTATTAGACTAGACTAGGCTAGACTTACCAAACACACACACATACAGACACCTACAGACCTTTTTGTGGAACTTGGTTATTTGGACTTGGGGGACCCTAAAACGTGTATTTTCGTGGAAAACTGAAGTTCGAAAATTTTTACAATACTTACTTCATTTCATATATAGGTAAGTGAAAGTAAAAAGTATAAACAATCTTTAACACTTGCACCGCCTCATAGGATACACTTCCATACGCCCGGGTGACTCACACTAAAGCCGTTCTCTTGATTGTTGCCAATCTGCTTTTCTGTCTGTGCGAGAGGTTCTGATTCCATGCAGGAGATACATACCTTAGGATACCCACCACTACGCTTCGGTATGTAGTCATGGTAGGTGGGTACCTAAGGCCTCTGTTTTTTTATTAAAAAAAAAAAAATTTCTTATATCCCACTGGTTGCAGACTTGGCCCGCGATAGATTCCTTTAATTCCAAACTACCTGCTCACTCAAACCCGCTTTTCCTTAACCTTTCATCTACATCTATTCCCGGTGATCCTCCGAGGTGCCTGAAAAGACGGTGGCCTCGAAATCTGCTCATAAAATAAACTTTTAAGTACTACCACAAGGTAGATCTTTACATGTCTGTTATTGTAATTCAGCCATTTTACTTATTGTATTTGTATATACAGTTGTAAAAAACAATAAATATATTATAAAAAAAAAAGTTGTACAATATATTCAAAATTAAAGAAAAGAACATAAAAATCAATGCAATTTTGTTGGTTTGTGTCACGGCTATTTCCCGTGAAGATTCTTCTACTTCATTTAAACAATGTTAATTGTTTCTGATAGCCAAACGCATAAAATTTGACATTACAGATTTATTTCTGGTACTAGTTAAAACTACTAACCAAGAACTAAGAAACGTTATTTTATACACACGATATTTTAGAAACGTTATACGCTTTTTTTTTTCATTTTACTTTATTTTATTAAGTCTATGATATAAATAAGTAGATGAAAACCATAAAACCGATTCCTATATATGTATATATATATATATATATATATATATATGATCAATCGTACCAAATTATATTATGGTATTTCAATTTTGTAAGTGCCCTACCACTAAGGAAAAATAGAATCTGATGATATCAATTAAATTTTGTTTGTCACAATGATCATACTATTTTAATAACCGATAAATGTTCAAAATTATACGACCATTGTAATTTTTTTTATTTTGTAGCCATGAATTATTTCTAAACAATAGAAGATGTAATAAAACTTAGAATAAAGTCTAATAGAACTAACTCATTTAAAATGTGTTTGGATTTTTTTTTTATGTCTAATATAAACAAAAGCATTCCTTATCTGTGAATGTAGGTGCATCCAGTTTATTTTAGATTTGCAATAAATCTTAACAGAAGAGCATAAGTAAAAGGAGAATTAGGTGACGATAACAAGAGTAAAAGATAAACTTAATCTTGACATTATCTCGCCAATCCTCAGTGCTTTCTTTACTTTTTTTGCACATTCTCGAAGACTAAACAAAAATTAATTGTAAAACAAACAAAACATAATTTAGTCAAATCTGGGCCAAATTCTTGATCAAAATAAAAACACGTTTATTTTTTTATTATGCTCCATTACCTATAAAATATTTTAGAAATGAAAAATGTGGGAAAATATAAACATTGTTTGAAATTTAGAACAAAATCAACTTAAAAGCAGTGAAGCATTTAAATAATAACCATAGTACAAGATACATATCCTGGTTTATAGGAATAGAAACGTATTTTCAAAGAATTGGACAAGAAATCGCTAGTGCACCGACAGCACAGAAGTGAAACTCAATTTTAACCAGTTTGAATAGAAAAAAAAAAGAAGCATCTAAATATTAGAAGTGTTATTGAATCTTTAGAGTTTTGTATACAACTTTTTTGGGATAACTTGTAGCTGGGTGGTTAGCATAACAGTCTCCTATGCCAAAGGTCACGGGTTCAAACTTGCAGGTGGTCCTAGGATTTTTTAATGAGAGTAAAAAAAACTTAGTTATGCCGTCCTTCGGAGGGAACGTTAAAAGGTGGTCCCGAGCATGTGAGATGTCAGGTACTCGTTAAAGATCCCTATCCTAATAAAACTTGGGTAGGCAAAATTTAGGACTCCCACAGTAGCATCGTCCGATTAGCCATAGTAGCATAAAGTGTCGTTAAATTAAACAGACACTAAAAATAAATAATAACAATACAACTATTACTAACAAAATTAAAAATAACAAAATATTTATGCATATAATTTTTAATGATCTTTGCAATCGTAAACAGTTTGTTTTAAAATAACACTTTAGCAATAGCGCAACATATATTTTATTGCTGTGAAAATATTTTATGAATGTTATCTTTCACCACTATTATTAATGTGAGTCGAGTAAGAGTTTGAGAGTTTGGAGTAAGTCGAGCTTCAGATGGAGGAAGCATATGCGATATGAGTACGGTTGACATGATTTTTTTTTCGGCGGTTTAAGAAGTTTTTTTTTTTTTTTTTTTTAATAAGTGAGTAATCTTTTAATGTGCGAGATCTGTTTAAAGTTAGATCAAGGTTTATGATTTAACTGGGTTTGTGAATTGTGGTTGTTTATATGTGGTGGCGATTTGTAAAAACTATTGTTTCAGATAAATGAGGGTTGATTTTTAATTTCTATATTAAGAAATATTTATAATATTTTTTGAAGTAATGCAATAAACGGTTATCTGTAGCGTCTATTTGGTAGGAAGAAGTATACAATGCTGTAATAGGTATTATTTCTATTTTCTAATTATTAATCGTTTACTAAAGAGCCATTGACGAACCAAAAACCAAACAAAGAGCTATGAATATATAATAATAAGAGGTTTAATCCTTAGGGCTGCCCCGAAGAAGTCTACTGCAGCGGAGGACAGGTCTGGGGACACGGGTACCCACCGCTAGGCTGTCCACCGGATCTCTGGCACCACTCCTCAGGCAACCCACCCATACTGCACCACAGGTAAGATCTAGTTTCGTATAGCATCCTCATGGCCAAGCAAATTTCAGGGCTAATTAAGGGCAGAGTGGAGATAATGGAAAAGAAGGAATAGGAATGTCCGATTTCGTTACTTCCAGGGAATGAAAAAGAGGATTTAGAAGGATTATATGCACCTGTTTCATTGGAAGGTGTATTCAAGTTGGATGATCGGGGTATAAGAGTGCAACAATGGTTCTGTATCATATAAAATATCAGAAAGTCGATGGTTGGTGTATGGATGAAATGAAAAATGTCTTCATTACCTAGGGTTGAAGTCCCTTTGGAATAAAACACAAGTTTGAACGGAACAGTGTGGTCATTTAAATATCAATAGGTAAACTCAAATAATAAGTTGAAGTTATGAACTAGGTACAAATTTACAAACCAACCTAGTAAGATTAACAAACAGCTAGTAAGTAAAAAAAATTGTTTAATTATCAGCGAGAATTATAAATAAACATAAGAAGAAAGCAAAATCGGTATTTCTAGCCTCTGCACTGTGGGTTTTTTTTCTATTTGATTGGGAAAGGAAAAGGTGATTGAAAAGGAGCAATTTAATGGAGGAAGTAGTTCGTGTATGACCGATCTCAGGAGGGATAGAATTTATAAGAGTTTTGAAGACATAGCTGGGGCGCATAGTTATGATTACCTGAAAAAAAGGTGAGGATATAGCCACCTTAACTTGGCGGAATACTTCGTTATATGCGTGTCTTTGGTGATCCCGAATACAAATCTTATTGCAAAGTTCATAGTATTTTAAAGATGAAATTGAAGATAATTAGATATAAGAGACCGGGGTTCAAACGCTAAAGTTGTGAGTTCGAATCCCAGTCCCAAGAGGACTTTTTTCAAGCATACAAATAAATGGGGATTCACTCATTCAATCTTCCCCGGGTATGTGGGACCCGTCAGCTAATTGATAGCCACCCACAAAAATAGGCGTAGGGAGTGATAACCCTACCCTATAAAATGTCATCAAGTATCGCGGTTTGGAATATAAACCATACCGCGCGGCCAAGGGCCTCCAAGGCCTGTCGCGCCAACCAAAGAAAAAAATACATAAGAGACCAGAAAAAAATATTTTCTGTAGAAAGTTTATACGCTCTTAAATGGGTCGCACTGAGAGGAAAAACCCAAATGTGTTAAAAGGAGAAAGGAGTAGGTCAGATATCACAGAAACAACAAAAAAGTAGGATTCAGATAAAAATGTATATGAACATACAAGAGAATCACAGGCGTTCGTAGAATTTCCACCAAAATTAAAATAGGTGTAAATAATTAGGAGCCAGTCTTCTTTGACTGACTCCTGATTATTTCTACCATCCCTAATATGATATACCTATCTGTGTTAACCTTTGACCCCAGGTATACAAACTGGACTGGACAAACTTTGTTTGAAAGAGTCTATCCTATCTGGACAGTCTTCGCTTTGACCTTTAGGTTGACCAACAATCATATATTTGGTGTTGTTGGTGTTAACGACAAGTTTCCTAGTAGCATCTTCGAGGGCAAGAAAAGCTTCTTCCACTGCAGCCCACCAAAATGTCGATATAGTAGGGTATCTCAGGATTTCTACCATGGGATTGAAGGTTGTACCACTCGCCTGGATCTTAGATTATCGGACTGCTTTTTCAAACCAATGCTAAAATGCAGACATGCCAGGGACTCTCCTTGTAGGACTCCATTGACAGAGGTGAATCCTTCAGATAGATCCCCTCGAATCTTTATCACATACTCAATGCTATTCATAATGAGCTTTACCAAACGGATGAGCTTAATAGGTAGATTCAGATCTTACATGGCTTGATACAGGGGATCATGCTGAATAATATCGTAAGCAGATCTAACATCCACAAAGATATAGTGCGTTTGGGTCGGGTATTCTCTACATCTCTCTAGAATAGTTCGTAGGGCAAATATCTGGTCTATTGTGGACTTACATTTACGAAAGGTACATTGATATTTTCTCAGTGCGCTTTCAACATGCGGTGGCAGTCTTTAGTACAAAATATTCGAGAAGATCTTGTAGGCACATGACAGGAGGGATATTCTCCGTTAATTATTGCATTCAAGAAGGTCTGCCTTCTAGTGAACAGGACATAGGATCGTTTTAATCCAAGCTTTTGGGTTCCTCAGTACAGATCATAATAAGAAGATTGTGTAATGTTTGGAATAACCGATCTCCACCTTTCTTAAATAGTTCAGCCGACTGTATGTGGTGCCTAGTTGTTTTCTTTTTCAGTTCCTCTCCGTCAGGGGGCTCCAGGTCAACTTCAAAAATTCGACTCGTGCTAACCTCACCCTGTAGAGCTCCTCGTTCCTGGTTCCCATTCAGCAGGACCTAGGCCCTTTCTAGATCAAGCCATTGGATATGCTAAAAATAACTCCTTCTAGATCTGCCTTGTGGTCTTCTACCAGGCGGCCACGCCGCTATACATTTCCTTGGCAGTCACTTTTCCCCGTACCATCGGAGTTATCGGTGCTCTGTTACTTATTGCTGGGAAGATCACCTATTCTTTCATTTCTTACCTGTATCTCCTAGTTTTGTCCAATATTGTTCGCAGAAATCTCATTTTAGGAGCCGTAATCCTGCTCAAGTGTTTGTCTAGCCGTTAGGCTTTTTCACAACCATAATGTTGAAAGAAATATTACTTCAAAAATATGGAGAGTTTGATGTCCTTGCCTACCTTCTTCCTCTTTCCCACCATAGCATTGCATATCTGGTAGGAACCAGCTATGCAAGAAAGCATACCGCTGTTCCGAAATGTTATTGATATCATTCTTAAAGAGCTTTACAAAATTACACAGGAGCCAGTATTTCGGTTGCTCCTTAAAGCTATTACATGAGATGTTTTTAGAGTAAAAAAAAGAGGAAAATATGCAATGGCCGAAAAAATTACAAAACCATATATTTATTAGAGCACCTTGCAAGAGGAAGGATGGATGCAAGGGCTGGAGACATCGATTTTAGCCGAGACTATCCTCCAGGCTGGTGCCACGCCCTAAACCTCCTTCACTTTCTCAATCTTGTGCCATATATATCTACGATCATTATATTATTAAGACAATTTTTCTAATTCAACCAAATTTATTTTTTTAAACAAAAATAAAAGGTTCTTTGATTATACTATATATGTGTATATATATATATATATATATATATATATATATATATAATTTTTTTTTTTTTTTTTTTTTTTTTATACTCAATAATTTTATTTGCACCAGTAATTTATATACAACAAGTAAATCAGTTTTATTTTATAAATATACTTAGAGTGATTGTCTATCTAAGCTGGAGGGCAGGTTCCGCGTCTAATTGTAGGTGGCAATGTAACATGCAGGGACTTATATTGGTTAATTTTTAATTTTAATTTCTTAGTCCAATTTTGTACCTTGTCTAAATGATGTATAGTGATACTGGCCAGTGAAGGGTCTGTGTTTCTCGAAATATTTGAATCTACTAAAGCAGAAAGAATAAGAATCAACTACTAGTATTTATTCTAAAAATTTATTTATACACTCTTACGCTTCCTAGTTTATACTTGTGATTTTATGTAAACCCAAGGACAGTTGGTGGTTCGTTTGAAATTGTATTAACCAAAAATGATGTGACAACTAATTTTTCAGGAGGGAACAGTGATGTAAGTAATTCATGGTATATAATAAAGAAATGACATAAATAACAATGTACGTATATGTATACCAGTAGAGTAATAAAATGCGCTTCTGATCAAAAGTCTAAATAAAATAATCTGTAGTGTAGTGGCTATCATAACAGCTTTCTATAACCAAGGCCAAGGGTACAAATCCGGCAGATACTCCTCAGATATTTTTAAAGGGAGTCAAAAATCATTGATTATGTCGTCCTTCGGAGGAAAACCAATACGTAAAATAGTGGTTATTGTGCCTTTGCGATATCAGGAACTCGTTACGAAACCCTGTGCTAATTAAATCAGTATTGGCAAAATTTATTACTCCCACTGTAGTATCGTCCGATTAGTCGCAGTAGCCTTTGGGATGAAATTATCCAGGTGGGTACTTAATGGATGAAAATTGTTAGAGACAGAATGCTGTCCATAATTGTGATGAAACTATAAAAAGTGCTCTTTCCCAATCTTAGAAGAAATATTTTATTATTTTACTTTGAATTTTTTTTTTGTTTTTAGTTTACAATTATCAGTTTCTTTGTTTTGTAAAATACTGTTCCTATTTTATATATTTTTTAATTAATATGATATTACGTTTGTGTAGATCATAGTGTTTTTTATCAATATTTTTAGAGTTGAACTCTAATACCTCCTTAGGGAAAGACCTTTATTCTGTCAAATTATGTCAATAAATCGAATTAACTATTATTATTATTATTATTACCAAACATAAGGCTATTATTACTACTAAATATCTCTCTATATAAAATGATAACGCGATCCTTGATTTACACGAACTCTTAGTATATCACTAGACTGATTATTATACGAGTTTCACTTAGGGCGTTCTTTCCTGAAAATTTATAAGTAAAATACATCCCAATCAAGTTTTACTTACGAAGGGAAAATTTTATTTTCTTTAATCAATTCATCACAAAATTATTCCTAAAATAAAAGTAGTAGTATAGACGTATAATATGCATTTGGAAAGCACAATTTTAAAAAAAAATAATAATATAAAATAAAACAAGTCTACAAACTGATAAAAAGTTGTTATAAACCTATCAATGTATGAACAGATGTTATTTATAATATTGTAATGAGTTTTAATAAACGAATAGTCTAGAAACCTTAATTATTTCTAATGTTTTTGAAAAACTTAAATTGCAATTTTTTTTTTTTTTTTTTTTTTTTTTTTTTTTCAGTGGCGCGACAGGCCGTGCAGGCCCTGGGCCTCGCGGTGCGATCTCCTGAGAGATTACACTCGCGTTTCACGATGAAATTCGTAGTGTAGGGTCATCACTCCCTACGCCTAATTTTGTGAGTGGCCACCATTTGGCTGACGGGTCTCACATACCCGGGGAGAGGCTGCTAGTGAATCTCAATTTAATTATATCAATATAAAAGCCCCGCCGGAACTGGGATTCGAACTCGCAACCTGTAACATGAGAAACTAGCGCGCTAACCACTCAGCCGCGGGCTCCCCGAATTATGTTTTCTTAAAATAGAGAAATTATATTTTCAGTAATCTATGCTTTCCTTTAAAATAAAAAACAAGTAAACTTTTGATTTATTGACAAATTTATGTTAATTAGTTCTGCCGGTGATTAAATATAATAATGAATAGATGTAATAAAATAAACATATTCTCTTGCTAATTACACTTTTGTTACGATGAACTGAAAATCCCAAAGCGATAAACTCTAAATAGGTCAAAGAGAGCTTTCAATGTATTTTTAAAGAGGATGTACAGTTGGGATTTATTGCTCTAAGCCAGCCCTCCATAATTTAATATATGCCAAACCTGTTATCCATGCGACTAATTTTTTACAGGATGTTGTTTCACAGGATGCTAAGCAGAAGCCAGACCAGCCCCGTACCAGGACAGAGGAAGCCTCGGCGCAGGGTGGCCACCATCGCGCAACGGAGGGCTGCCAACATCAGGGAGAGGCGCAGAATGTTCAATCTTAACGAGGCCTTCGATAAGCTGCGGCGGAAGGTACCAACATTCGCGTACGAAAAGAGACTTTCCAGGATCGAAACACTGAGGTTAGCTATCACTTACATATCGTTCATGAGCGAACTACTCAGCGGAACCCACAAGGAACCTATAGGACAGACATCGCCGATCTACCAGTCGCATAGGGACTACATACCGTATTCCATAATGTCTTAGGGACAGGACTGCTTCCTCGCAAGGTCGAGGAAATCAGGGTCGTGTCTCTTGGGCTGATTTCATCCACCCACCCTCTTACTCAGACCAGAACTTGTCATGTGGATAGTGCATTTCGGGAGTGACAGCTAAATAATAATTACGGACCTGTAAAGAGGCTATTTATTATTGGAGACGAAAGCACTCAACTGATTGGAACATTGTTAATTAACCGTATTTTTCTAATTCTCAGGAATGCAGAATCAACAGAAGTAGTGAGATTAATATAGAATTAAGTAAACGTAAGAGTTAAAAAATAATATTTAAGGTTAAGGCAATAGAATGTTTCACAGCAGACAACCAACATAAGTTTTAAATTAAAAAAATAATAAATACAATACATTTTAGTGACGAATTAACCATTCCAATAAAAAACAAAAACATAAACCCAAATACTCGATTCAATATTCACAGATTGACTTACAATGACACTGTTTTATGCAAACCTGTTTCATAAAAAACAATTTGAAATTACTATTCCTTAATTCACATGAAACTCATTACCATTATTACACGCAAGTTTAATGAACCATTTTTATAAATGGATTACAATTAAAATAACTCATTCAAATAAGTTATAATGTAAGATTGAGTAAAACTGTTTTTATTTTGACATCACAACAGTAATATTTCACTACTCCTGCAATATCCAGAGAAAAAATTCATTGATATGTCCTCATGGAAAAAAGAAAAAATTATAGGAAAAATGTTGTCTATTTGTTAGTCTATTAAATGCCCACTGATAAGTTCTGAGGCTCAATATAGAGCGTATTGAAAACCTACGACGATAATGATATAAATAACTACTTTAATTCAACAAAACAATTAGTACCTAGTTTATTTGTGTACTAGATACTTAATACGAGTAAAAACGTTGAGGAAAATACATCAATGAGGAGGAATATAGTCGTGCAATTTTTTGCTTTTCTTATTTAATAAAATGTCTAACTGTATTAAACCAACATAATAACAAAACAAATTATAAGATTTTAACAAGGGAAGCAAACACCCATCCGTCGCAATTCACAATTACATTTCGGTTAAATAAATAAACAATTATTTAATCACTGTTAAGAACATCCTCATTAAATGTAATAAAGTAATTTTGATAAAAGGCAGAAAATTATTGACCCACCCAAAAACTGCAAAGGATTATCGAATATCATTAAGTTAATTATATGTTATATTAATATTGAATATTAACATAATATATACCAAATTATATTGGTAAATATTCACATTTTTAGATTAAATGGTAAGTAGCAAGAAAAATCGATAATCTTAAGTTTCCTAATATGTTAGCTGATTTTTTTCTTAGCAAGTAAAACAAGCAATAATTAACAAAAGTTGATACATTTCTTAGAAGCATATTAGAAAAATTTTAAAGTGCGAATGAAAAAATAAATAAATAATTTTAGAATACAAGAGGATTCACACATTTCAGCCGAAAATAAAAACTTGTCAACATGATGTGAGTAAAAATTACATTTCTATGTTACGATTCATAATTTAAGTTCATGAAATTTTGTATATAAATATGTATAAAATTGTTATTTTAATTGTGAATTTGTGTGATAAACTATTACACATACTTTATATCACTAATTGAGTGTTAATAAACTGTAAAATATTCTGTATGTAAAGTGTATGTTTGTACTTATTTATGGTTTGTTTATGTTGTAAATGATACAATGTATAATAAAAGTATAATCAACTTGTGGTTGTTATTAATTGTCATTAATTTCATAAAATAAAAATCCTATGATAAAAACTTGCAAGAAATATTTTTTAGCCCATTTTCATTTGCCGAACTCAGCTAAACTAATACGAGACGAATTAACTGTATAAATAAAATATGGCAAAAGGTAGAGCATTGTCACTGAGTTCCTATTTTCATTTAAAAAAAAAAAAAAATTTCAAGTTACAGAGCATGGGTTAAAAAAATGAATAAAAGGCGCACTGACTTCTTCTACAACTACATATACATACAACTTCCAATGAAATAAAGAGGAGCACAAAACCTCAACAGAGAAAAACAATTTTTTTTTTGTAATATAAGTTTTCGTCAATTCTCTCTTTTTTTTCCATTTTATTCCAAATAAATCTTTAATTTTTGTTTCTTAATCTTACTTTTACCTCTAAATCATTCCCCCAAAAAATACTATTTTATATAAATGTTGATGTAATGCCTATTAATTTTACAGGAAAACAAAGATGATTTTTCAAAGAGCGCCACTTTTTTTGTGGACCAGTGTACATTTAGTTATTTCTTCTTCTTCTTCCAGTTGTGCGACAGGCCGTGTAGGCCCCGGGCCTCGTGGTGTAAACTCTGCGAGTTTACACTCACGTTTCACGATGCAATTTTTAGTGGCCACCCTTTGGCTGAAGGGTCTCACATACCCGGCCGGGAGAGAGGCTGGGAGTGAATCCCCATTTTTTTACATCCTTATAAAAGCCCCGCCGGGACTGAGATTCGAACTCAGAACCTGTAGCATGAGAGACTAGCGCGCTAGCCACTCATCCACGGGCTCCCCACATTTAGTTATTTAGAGGTGATAATTACTTAAGACTTTTTAACAGAGGCATTATATCTCACAAATAATATTAATCTAGTTCCATGAGAACAATCAATTTATTCCTCTTTCGTAACTGATTAAATTTTATATTTTAAAATTTGACCATAATCGTCTTGACAGACAAATAAGTAAGGCCGAGATTTTATAAAATAATATATAAGTGTAATCTATATATTTACAATACTTGATTAAAAAAATTTTAAATGTGTTTTCTTTGACTGAATCTGTCACCCAGGACTGTTATACAAACTCCGTACATTTCTCCCTACAACATACTTCCTCATCATCCAGTCCTACCTCTCCGATAGATCCTTTAAAGTCAACCACAATCGTTTTTATTCATCCGCATTTACTCAGTCTGCTTGTGTTCTTCAAGACAGTATTCTAGGACCAATTCTTTACACAGTCAATAAGCTGACATCCCAACCCATCCTAACACATTCCTTTCTACCTTTGCCGATGACAGATGCGTGCTATCAGTTAATAACGATTCTAATTTTGCCTCTCAAACTTTCCAATCCCACATCAGAGACCTTGGGGTATGGTGTCAAAATTGGAGAATTAAAATCAATTCTTATAAATCCCATCAAATTACCTTTACCCTTCGTCGTAAACCTATGGCATCTTGCCTTACAGAGTCTTTTAATGATATTCCGCTTGGCCCAGTTGAACAGATCCGCTATTTAGGCCTCCTGCTTGACGAAAGTCTTACATGGAATCCGCATACAAGACTGAAAAGACAAGAAACTGCTGGTCGATTTCAGTTACTTTAACATTTATTGGACAGACGCTCTAACCTTTCACTTAACTACAAAGGACTCATTTACATGACAATCATAACGCCTATCTGGACCTACGGAATTGAGCTTTGGGGCTCTACTAAACCATCAAACTCTTCCCATATCCAATCGTTACAATCCAAAATCATTAGAGTGATGCCAATGATGGGCAGTTTCTCTTCATATTTTCTAATTAAGCAGCACATTTACTTGCTGTATTATAATATATAGTAGTAAATTTCAAAAAAATAAAATTAAAAATGTGTTTTTGACCTTCAACATTGCGAATAGCTGTCTGTAACTCTTGAACAGCACACCGATGATAAGTTGATCATACTCTGATAGATAATTTTTTTAAAGGATCTGAAAACACTTCATGATAAATCCATTATTTCGTGGTATTGAAATTATGGTTTTACTTTGCACATACATGTATCATTAGAATAACCATTCTACGTGTATGTTTATATATTTTTAAATATATTGCACTGATACTACAGATGTATTAAATTAAATGTTAAAACAAAAATTATATAACAAAATAAGTACTTTAAAACGAATGATAATCATGATCTGATAAAAAACAATAAGAGTACTGCTAATCTTGAAACAATTTTCCTGTCCGTATTTTCATAAGCAGGGAAGACTTCATTGTGTGTTAATTTTCAAAAGGTGGTAAATTTTAAGGTAGTTTATGTTCAACGTTCAGTATGAACACAAGGATGTCTCATTTGCTAGCTCTCTTCCTCATTTTCTTACAACACTGTTCCGGACTGAAAATCGAAGACCAACAAGAAGATGGAGAACTGGTCTTCACTAATATCGTCAGTATTGATAACTTATGTTTATGTAATTTAATATTAAAATGCGACGTATAACATATTTTCAATTAGGAAAGTAATTATTTTTTTTAATAATTCAAAATCAATGAGGGTGCTAGCTAGACATAATCAAATTAATAAACCTGTTTGATGAATAATAACTTTTTTTTAGAAATTTTAAACATGATATGGATACATTTATAAAATTCATGTTTTATTAAATCTAAGAATAAATTACTCCCATGAAGATTTTCTTTACGCATTTGTGAAATAAACATTTCGGAAGATGATAAATTCTAAATAAAATAAAATTGAAGTGGACATAGTTAACCGTTGAGAATTACTGGAAGGAATTTAATTTAATACCGACGTTCTCTAGCTCAATAGTTTATATAATATTGTATTTAATGTTATTGAAATTTTATTTCTTTTGCATCTTTTTTAGTCCAAATGATGACCCACAATGAGGGTCGAAACGTTGGCAAGCAATAAATAGTTGAAACTATTTAGTTGTTTCATTTACTGACCGCCACTAAGACTAATTCCTTCCAAAAATAAAATTAATTTTGAACTTCAAGACTATCAGTATTAGTGTATCTAAACTAATAACGAATCCCAAAATACCTAACACTCGAAAATCTATGTATTACAAAAGCATCCGTATGAAAAACAGGTTTGTTAAAACTCAGGAATGGGAGTCAAGAGAAATGATGAGAAAATTTATACTGAGGCTAAATTAATAATATTAAATTGTCTATAATATTTAACTTACCCTAAATATAATATAATATTTAGGATAATTTAAATTTTGAATTGGATATAACAATGTAAATTTTATTCATTTCAACTCATAATGACTGAATCTGTAATGGTATTTCATTCCTAGTACATCCATTAAATTCAATATATTTATCTCCTAAATATAAATATGCACATATTTACGGTTTTCCTCATTACAGTAACCCTGCAATGGGTGCATTTATTTCTACGCGTACCATCTTGCGATACAACGCGTATTTTTATTACATAATATAAATTATGTTACAGAACATTAAGTTACATAAAAAATAAAATAAGTTAAATAAAACTAATAAATATAAACTGATAAATTAATCATTTGTTATAACGAATTAACAAAATAATACTAACTAATTGACTAAACAAAGAAACCAGTATCAAATATTAACAGTGAAAGTAAATGAAATAAAATTAATAACGAGTTATTGCCTGTTGCTATTTCTCTAATTCTGCATAGTCCACCCGGTCCACAAATTCATCAAATTTTGAAAAATATTTTGTAAGAAGGACACACTTCGAAGGCGGCCATTGGTCTCCGTTAAGTAGGACTGTTGAGATCAGTTTGTGTCTATGTTTGTCCAGTTTACTGCAATCGAATAAAAGATGGTCGTATGTCTGTTCGCTTTAACCGTCACACTTACAGATTTTGTCGTCAGTTAGTTTGAATCGAAATAAATAGCTTCTGGCTCCTCCATGTCCCGTCAGGAATTGTGTCATTTTGTAGGATATTTTTTTAAGTTTAGTTCGATCGTCAATTGTTTTAATGAAGTCATAGGTGTGTCTACCTTTTGTTGAGATGGCTCATTTCTATATGCACATATTTGTTTTCGAGTAAATCATTTAAGGCATTTTGAAAAACTTTATGAGCTTTTGTATTCAATGTCAGAGGGAAATTATAGACAAACTCTTGACAAACATCGGAATGAACATTGTTAGTTAGAAGTTAGAAATTCACATTTATAGAATGCGTTTCATCATTAATCAGGAAAGTTTTTTTTAGTTTTTTTTTAATTTAAAATCAATTGGCGTGTGAGACAAAATAAAATTAATTAATTTCTCAAATAAACTATACATTTTTTTTTAGAAATAAAAAACTATACATCGATAAAAACATACACAATATTGTTCAAAGCAAGAGTATGTAAACTCGTAAGAAAGTAGATACGTGATAGAGCTTTACATATAACATATATTCACGTTTTATTAATTTTTCAGAATGAATTAATTTTCCAATATTATTTTTTAAGAGAATAAATTAATTTCCCATTATTATTTTTAAGAGAATAAAATGATTTCCCATTATTATAAATTTTTAAGAGAATAAATTAATTTCAAATTATTATTATTTAAAAGAATAAATTAATTTCCCATTTTTAGTTTTTTTTTATGTCTTTGTGAATTTAAGATTGAGGAAGATTATAAATTCTAAATAAATTTAATTAATTTTAAACTCCTATGCTATTAGTATTTATTTTTCTAAACTATTAATGAATCCCGAAGTACAAAAAACTCGAAAATTTATGTATTACAAAAGTATCCGAGATTCCCTCTATAAATCATAGATGAAAAATAACTCGGTAGTTCAAAAACTTTTAAATTAAGTCCGAGTTAAAAAAAGTAAAAAATTGTTATTGTATATATTATTATTCTTGAGTTCGGAAAAAAAAAAAAAAAATGGATATGACTTTTTCATTAACCAAGAAAGGTAGGAATGTAGCTTTTTATTTCTTTTATTATCATATTATATACTATTTCTGTTATTAATAATGTTTAACAATTTTCATTAAACAGAATAAACTGATAATTAAGTTAACATTTTTATTAAAGAATCTAATGTTGCCAAATGGTATAGAATAGATCTCATTTATTTACTGATCGGCTCCTAAGCAGTTGTAATAACTAAGTGAACTTATCGTTAACTTAGGTAAGAGGTAAAATGTTAGTTAAAATTAGTTGAAGAATCGTAAATAAAAAAAATATGTATTGCACAAATCTAGGGAATGTCCAAAATCTTCGTTTAGTACAATTAGTTTAAATTTTTTTTTTAATTTATTTATTTAAAGAAATTTACAACTGTATTAAATAAATACAACAAGTAAATAGGCTTTATATATGATTATTACACATGGTAGTCCTGAGAAGAAACTACCCATTGGTAGCACTCCAATGTCTTATGTTAGAAGGTCTCTTGGCCATCTTCTTTTAAGGCGCCTCGGTGGGTTGTCGGGAATAGATATGGAGGAGAGGTCACGGATAAGCGGGTTTGAGTGGGCAGGGAGTTTGGAATGAAAAGAGGTATATCTGTAACGGGCCAAGTCTTCAACCAATGGGATATTTAGGTCTTTATGGATGATTTTATTAGTAACAAAATAAGGAGCATTGAGGATTTTACGAAGGATTTTGGACTGCAAAGATTGGATGCGAGAGGAATTCGATGGTTTAGTAGACCCCCATAGCTCAATGCCATAGGTCCAAATAGGCCTGATAATTGTGATATAAATGAGTTTTTTGTAGTAAGTAGGAAGTTTTGAGCGTTTGTCAAGTAAGTGTTGTAGTAATCTGTATCTACGAGCAGTTTCCTGTCGTTTCAGTCTAGTATGAGGATTCCATGTTAAGCGTTTGTCGAGGTGGAGTCCTAAGTACCGAATCTGTTCAACAGGAGTAAGTAGGATATTGCTAAAGGATACGGTGGGGCAGGAAGTCATAGGCTTACGACGTAGAGTGAAGGTGATTTGATGGGATTTATTAGGATTTATTTTGATTCTCCAGTTTTGACACCATTCTTCAATGGCTGATATAGTTTAAATTAAAATAATAATTATGACTTTTCAATTCCTGCGTATTTTGACTTGCCTTCATCCCATCACCAGCATATCGGATAAAGCTCCAAATTTATCAGAGATCTTCACGAATACTTCTCAGACATAGATACGTTTAGAAACGAAATCGATATTTTGACATATTTGTCAATAAATATAAAATAAAAAAGGGTTCAATAATTAAATCAGTGAGAAAAAAAAAAAAACCAAACAGACACGCGGGGTTGCTAAAGATAATAGTTTCAGCTAAAAAATTATTATTATCTTAATTTAAAAAATCTATGATTAGATATACAGAAAAATAAATTTTAAGTTATGATAGTTTCTCTTCAAGTTTATTTCATTTCATTTGTCATTTTAGCATATTTATTTGCAATCAATACAGTTTTAAATTAAACAAAAAATAATAAACAATTATTAAATAAATAATAAATAAAATATTTTAAGAATAGAGGAAAGTTTAGCGTTGCTCGCATTAAATTTGTATGTTAACAACATTTGCAATTTTTTTTCAGTTGTACAGGCATGGAGAACGTACACCAGTATTACCTTATGCCAATGATCCTTACAAAAACGAATCGTTTTGGCCAATGGGCTTCGGACAGCTTACAAATGTGAGTAAGAAATGAAACTTATTACACACGTTTTTATATTAAAATAACAGTATAAACTAAACGAAAAAAAAAAATCATAGAATGGAAAACGGCAGCATTACGAGCTCGGGAAATGGCTGAGACAAAGGTACATCTCCCTGATCCCGGGCGGCAGGTACTCGGTCAATGTGGTCCACGTGCGAAGTACAGACAGTGACCGCACTTTGATGAGTGCTCAGTCCAACTTGGCTGGAATGTTTTACCCCACTCCAGCCGAGCTATGGAGCGATATCAAATGGCAGCCAGTTCCAGTCCACGCATCACCCAAGGAATTCGACAAGGTTCGTTCCATTACAATTAGTGCTTCTATACGGTTTTCAAAATTGTATTTTGTTTCTAATTTATATTCTGTCATATTCAGCTTCTAGGCATGGGGTATCCTTGCCCTAAATATATAGAACTGTATACAAAGTTTTACAATAGCAGTTTAATGAAGAGCTATAAGCAAAAGCACCAAGCATTGTTTGACTACTTAACTAAGCACGCTGGAGAACCAGTGGATGATCCAATCAAGGTCCAATACCTCTACTCCACATTGACCATTCAGGTAAATATTTAAAAAAGGTGTTTTTTTTTCTTTTGTTTATAGAGCTTGGCTAATTTCGAAAATGTTTCTTCTTATCTGAATTGTGTACAAGGTCTTTCCAATCTTAATCCCAATTTAACACGTTGACTGCCACGGAACTTTAAAGAATTCCAGTCTCAGAAATCAAATTAATTTAATCATATTATGTTATTAAAAACGTTCATTATAGTTTTTGTCTCCCTTTTTTCCGGAACTATAACTTAGTAATAAGTCAAGGACTCCCGCAACAGCGAGTCCCCTCGGTTCGCTGCCACTGCCCTCTGGTTCTTCACTCCTAAGATGGACCTTGCATTCTTCGCCACTCCATCGGTCCATCGTAGTCTTGGCCTTCCAGCTCTCCTCTGGCCATCTAGCCTTCCAAAAGTTTCTTTGGGATCTCATAATTTTTCATTCGAGCAACATGGTCTGCTCAACAAAGCCTTTCAATCCTTCCTAACTGGCGACATTTGCATTATTATAGAGTTTCCACATAGGGCATTTGTACATGCAACCGATCCATTTAAACGAATTCCCCTTCGTTGACTATATAGTGATATTTGGTAAAAATGTACGGGACGTCCAATTTAACCTCAGGTAGAAGTAGCCCTCACTAATATGAAAATAAGCACTGAAAAGTCCAAGGTGGTGAGAATAGGAAATACTCATGTGCATGGCGACCGAATAATCAGGCTAGAAGGGCAAGAGCTGGAGCGAGACAGTAGAGATTGCGAAATAAGAGAGAGAGAGAATAGCCGCTGTAGGGAGTTTATTATTAATGCTCTAAAAACTCCTTTGTAGGGAAACCCGTAGTCTTAAAAAACACAGAATATAAGACAACTTTTTGCCTACACTAACCTATTCCAGCGGGTCATGGACCCTGACTAGCAAGGATACAAGTTAACTCCAGGCCATGGAGATGAGATTCCTCCGGAAAATTGAAGGAAAAAACGCGCCAAGACAGAGTGCGAAACACCACGATAAGGAATAATCTCGGCCTCAAACCTTAACAAGAAACCCTGGAAGATAATCGTTTGCGCTCGTTTGGACATGTATTGCTACCAAATGAGAGAATAGTCTGACTTGAGAGTGAAGAGAAGAAGGATCCGAGGACGCCGAAAACAAACCAGGGAGGAAAGTGTTAGGGAGGCGTTTGCGGCCAGAAATTGGATTGGTGAAGAAGATGGGAGCTGGCAAAGGACCGAGCACAACGGATCAAGCTCTAAAGAAGTAACCCTCACACTGCACTAGACGGTAGGCGAGGAGCGGATTAAGTAAGTTAGTAAGTCTATTTCAGAATAAGTGTTCTGTCACCACACGTTATCTCTGAACACTGGTCCAAGGATTCTTATATGGACCCGCCTTTTGAATCTATCGAGCATTAGTTCTTGACCTCAAGCGATCGCCTGGCATTTGGAAGCAGAGGTCAGAACGGGCCTTATTGTCTTGTAAAGCTGCAATTTGGTGTTCCGCGAGAGACATCTACTTTGAAACCGTCTACTTATTTCCTGCGACATATTTTTGTCGGAGTTCATCTGAGAGCCGAACTAAATAAATTCGTTCATACATTCAAACGTGTAGTTAACGGTGTTCACTTGAGCGTCCTGTCGATCTAAAGCTAATGCTTGCGGACTTATTGTAAAACATTTGGAGTTTCACTCATTTATTGTTAGGTCCACTCTTTGTGCCGCTTCCTGTACAGCAATAAATGCCTCCTTCACAGAAGTCACCCTCCGAGCCAAGGATTTGAGCCGACTTATTAAATAAAGCTCCTCCAATATGCACAACTAAGCTCCAAGCAGCACATTCAAGAGAAATGTTACACAATAAACATGCAGGACTGTCACCTTACCTAAGGCCGTTGTACGTTTCAAAATTCTAAGTAAGTCCTCCATCAACTTAGACAGCACACTTCACCTTCTTCGTGGCCATCTTCGTCAGACTCAAAGGACCAACTTTGAGGGAGTTCCCAATTCTAGCAGATTTTGGTACATTTCTTCCCTCATATAGTCCATTGTAGACCATATAAATAATAAAAAGCTTATCGAATATTTAAGAGTTATCTTAAATACATCCACATGTCTCCACATGTCGCTTCACCCGGGGAAGTTGGATGTGTGGTATATATAAATTCGAATCAGAGAAATAACTAGTAATTGGTGTCCTGGGGAGGTAAACAACATACGAATTAGCGTTGAATCCATCTTGACGGATGTCAGAAGATAAAACGTCTAGAAGTTCAAGGCGGAGACTAGCAGTCCAAATATAACATAAATAGTTGCGGTTAATAGGTCAACAACTTTGTCACTACAAAGTCAGAAGGAAGTGGTGGTTATGAATAAACCATTAAATAACCATATTTATTGCTTTAAACTATTTATCGCTTTACCAACATTTCTACTCAAATTGTTGTTCCTCATCAGGGTAACATAAGGTACAACACTAAAGAAAATAGACTTTGTGTTGACCTACATTGTGGGTTGAGACTTATGGAAATAGTACTATTTCATTTTGTTGATTTTTTTCGACCACAACTGGGAGTAGAGAAGAAACAGGCGAGCTGGCGCACCGATTCCTCCATCCCCTCCCCTACCACTCTTAACCACCTATGACGTCATCACGACCTAACCTTAACTACTATGGTTCGCGCCATCGACCTAACCTAAACCACCGAGCCACGCCCCTTTTTAGTCACGTGACCTTTTATTAACCTAACCTAAACCAGTAGGCCACGCCCCTTTTTGGTCACGTGATCCCTGTTTGAGGGTATAAAGCATGAGTCTACCCGGCGTCCATCTTCTTTTCCCTACGTTTTGGGATAATTTAGTATTTATAAAGCATGAGTCTACCCGTTCGCCATTTTGTTTTACGCCGTAACCATTTACAAAGCATGAGTCTACCCGGACGGCATTTTGCTCCCCCCACTCCTGCATTAGTTAACCAATCAGAGTGCCTAACTTGAGAGTTCCTCCCGGCTAGGTCCGATGGTAAAATTGTAATGTGTGCTTTTACGAAACCTTTCAAACTGTTACATAACCTTCTCATTGTTTACATTTTCCTCAACCTTCTCATTGTTTACATTTTCCTCAACCTTCCCATTGTTTACATTTTATGAAACCTCCCTTGCTGTTACATAACCTTCCCGTTGTTTACATTATCTGAAGCCTCCCTTGCTGTGACATAACCTTTCCGTTGTTTACAATATCTGAAACCTCCCTTGCTGTTACATAACCTTCCCAATATTTACATTTTCCGCAACCTTCTCAATGATTACATTTATGAAACCTTCCAAACTGTTACATAACCTCCCCATTGTTTACATTTTCGGAAACTCCCCTTACTGTTACATAACCTTCCCAAGGTTTACATTTTCCTCAACCTCCCCACTGTTTACATTTTATGAAACCTCCCTTACTGTTACATAACCTTCTCATTGTTTACATTTTCCTCAACCTTCTCATTGTTTACATTTTCCTCAACCTTCCCATTGTTTACATTTTATGAAACCTCCCTTGCTGTTACATAACCTTCCCGTTGTTTACAAATTCAGAAGCATGTTCAATAGGTATTAACATTTCCACTGTTGGTTTACTTTTATTTTCTCTTCACATAGTCGCAGAACATACTTCATTTCTAAAGAATCCGCAAGAGCGCAGCACCCACTCTACTTCGTAATGTGTCCACCAGAGTGCATCTCTCCGGAATATTTTATGTTATCTTTCCAATAATATTTTATACTTTTTTTTTAAGTAAGTTTTTTCAGCCGCCATTTTGTTTTGAGGAAGCCAACATTGCAATAATTCAAACAGGTATGAACATGTACAAACAGGTTTGAATCATGTTCAAGCATGTTGATAATTTAAACGTAAACATGGACTTTGAACCCTCTTAACGGCTTTAATATAAACATCGTTATAGGGCTTCTTAATCCTATACATCTGTGAACTTTGATCCTTAATCCTACATTTTAAGTAGCGATAAAAAGTTCCTTAAGCTTAAACGTAAACATGGACTTTGAACCTTCTTAATGCCTTTAATATAAACATCGTTATACGGCTTCTTAATCCTGTACAGCTTTGAACTTTGATCCTTAATCCTAATATTTAAATAGCGATAAAAGGTTCCTTAAGCTCTTGGACTACGGTCTATTATTCTCCTATGTGTAATGATTTTTAATCCTATAGAGCTTTGAACTTTGATTCTTAATCCTACTATTTAAATAGCGATAAAAGGTTCCTTAAGACTTTGAAGCATTATCCTCTTAAGTATATGTATAAATATAATGCGGACCTTGTACGTTTTATCTCTTAGTATAGTAAATCCCTAATGATTTAATCGTAAACAACACCAATTTAAGACGTAAATATCAATATTGTACTAATGATTGCTTTAAGTATAAATATAAAATAATATAAAACTTGTACCTATTTCGGTAGGCGAATATAATTATTTTTATATATATTTTCAATATTTTTAGTTATTTTCTCATCTTCTTAGACAAATTTTTACCTTTTCTATGTATTATTTACTTAAAATTAACAATTCTGCTTTACAATTGCTATTAGCGATGTTTTCGGAAGAGTTCGTCTAATCTCGGCCGGCTTCGGTCTTCTACCTTTATCCCGTTCAACTTCGCTATAATCCGAAGTTCTATCTAAAGAAATAAACAATGATAACGTTGCTTCAATCGAAGGTAAACTACTTCCTTATCTTATCTGCACATCTTGCTACAGTATAAACAACATTATATTCTAGTAAAATAATATTGTACATCGTAAACATTTTATTCATTTTAGTTATTAGTAAACAAAGTTTTGTACCTTTTTTAGTTCGGCGTTAAGCCTTAAGCCTCTTCACCACGTCAAGGTAAAGGTACATCGAAGAGGTTTTTATTTTATTTATTTATTTTACAACGTGATTTTCACAATAAAAATGTGTACATATTAAACGACAAAAATAAAGTTTATTAAAAATTAGAATTCATAAAATATAATTTCTAACACAATCAAGAATTAAACTAAATTTATGCTTATAAAAAAATAAAATCATCACTTTTTTTGGTAGTGTATAATCATATTGAAATTTAATTTTTCACCCGATGGCATAAACGAAATATTTGCTGATGAGATGGTCGGCAAGGTGCGGCAATAACTCTTTAATCTTCAATAAATAAACAACACCATATACTTTATCATTTTTTTTTCTTTATTTATTTGAAAGAGAAATATGAGCATCGAAATTATTCTGCAGGGTTATTCTATTCACCTCACATTCACTCACACATTCAGGTTTACAGGTGTTCAAACCATGCCATGGACCTTCATTCAGGGTTTATAGGTGTTCAAACCGTGACAGTGACCCCTTTCATTCATGGTGAATAGATTTAAACAATTTTTCATTTACCTATACAGATAAAACCTTTTTTTGATACTCTGTACATTTCTCTTTCGAGACATTATGATAAATGCAATGGCTGCCTTGCTGAGATGGCTTTATTAATTTAAATACCGCCAAAATATTCCAAATTCATTAGTGAACAGACATATTGTCACACCATGAACCATCATTTTTATTATTTGTTACCTTAGTTTTATTCAGACCTAAAGACAAAAATGGTTGTAAATTCGCGTTTTGTTTCTTATTATTACCAAAATAATCTTTATATTATTTCACTTCATTTAATTTATAATGACCATAGGCCAAAGTATTGATTCCGTCTTCTAGGATGTGTCTTTTATTATCAAAAGGAGACAGAGAAACCTTATTTATTTCGGAACTAAAAATATTATGCAGCTTAGATTGTATCATCCTCATTGGCGTATGCATAATTTCCCTTTTAAATAATACATTTTCATAATCCTCAAAACTAATATATTGTTTTAATGAGGCTGTTTTTACGCCTTTAGCTCGCTTTTTTACATCGTTTTCTGTCATAATAGCGTACATTTTCGCTCTTAATCCCACATATTTTAAAATTATTTTGGAATTGAGCTCATCTTTAAACTTTCCTAACTTCTTTTTATTTTTATTCGAATAACACAAATGTGTTTCAGGATAGTCTGAGAAATCAAAATATTTATTCATTTTTTTCATATCTTCATAGACATCATCTGTTAAGACTCTATAGATAAATGAATCTGTATCGGTATACATCATCTTCAAGGTTTTTCCAGAATATTTTTTCATCATTATGTCATAATGAAATTGATACATTACAGTTTTTGATAAGTCTAAAATGCACATTCCTATGTATATAGGTTTATTAAACAATACTTTCGATTTTCCCATATGTACAGCTACTATATTCTCATTGTAGATTGTACGATCAATGAAATTCGGTTTAGAGACAAGTTTCATCAACTTTTTACTGTTAGTTACTAGTTGAATATTCTGGCGGTTCCTGATATTTTCCATCGTTTTACCGAAAACTGCATTGTTAAGCAACTTATAAAAATCTTTTTCAAAATCATTGGATGCTCCTTTCCTTAGCTCTGTATTGTATTCTATATACGATCGTAACCATGGTGCTTGGTTAAACTTTAGAACACGGTGAATTTTTTCCAAATTTAGCCCATGCTGTAGAGCTTGAATCAAATTTTTATAATGTAAGACGTAGCGATTTCTTTTCCCAAAATGTGTTATTAATTTTTTTGAATTAGAATTTGAGCCCGGTGGTATCATCGCTTCAGGTAAGAACGGCAAATCATCATGGGAATGGTGAAGTTCTTGAGGATAACTGATATCAATTTCAAAGATATATCCAATATCGTCATCATCCTTAAGCTCGAATATATTGATACGTTCAGGATTTTTGACCCACTCGAATCCTCCGTACGGTAAATACATACTCATCGCTTGCCCATAAAGATTATTAGCATCTAAATAAACTATATAACTCGATTCTTCGTTTGGATTAAAATTGAGCATGTACTTATTATTCGCTTCTGCATACCTGTGCGATACCTGGCACAAACCTCCTCGAATGCCGTGCTCTACCATTAAAATCATATCATAATCCTGTAAGAGCTCTATGTTAATTTTTGTATATTTTAACATGGCGTCGAAGGTCAAACCGGGAACGGTAAAATAATGAGCTGGATCAAGTTTATGTGTCTTCATCATAACGTCTCGAAAAGATTCGAAGACGTCACAAAGTAGAAGAACATCACTTTTAACGTAAAAATCAGCATATTCACCCAAAGATTTACATTTAAAGTGTTCCCATATGTTTTGAGCATGTCTATAATCTTCTGCGCTGATATCACTCTCATTCAATTTATTGTAAAAAGCTTCAATTGATGGTAGCTCTGTTTCATTGAACTTATCTTCATTGTCTATGTAATCGTATGGAAAAACACCTTTTCTGGTGACCAATTTTAATTCCTCATCTCTATAATATTTTGATGTCTCCTTGAATTTGTCCCAAGAAAGAGATTTTACAAGATAATCTAAGCTCCGCGGCATGAATCTGTAAGAATCTATAAACCTCAATTTCAGTTTACCAACATGTTTTGTAAAAGATATGTATTTTTCTTCACTGTTCGGTATTACCTCAACTTCTCCAGGGGTAGTTCCCAATTCTCTAACAATAAAATGTGCGTCATAATTGCTCAAGTTGTGCATTATGACAGGTACAAACGAGGGATTAACGCGTTTTAAATTACAATTATTACACGAAGCTCCTAAGTACGTTCCGGTTATATGGCAGTGGTCTCTAACTTTTATGTTGTTTTCTTTAAATTCGTCTTGGCACATGTAACAGGTTTTAGCTTCAGCCCAATTTTTTTCTTCATCCGATGAAATCCGCATTGGTTTGTTCATCTTATAGATTTCTTGAATCTTTTTAGCAATATTGGTAATATATTCCATGAAGTGATAAGCGGCATTGGCTCCCCTATAAACGTACGGTATGTTTATTGGGACGTCTACTCCCTCGATCCCTTTAACATATACACAAAATGATATCGGATCGTGCCTCTGATATTTAGTCGTGTTCTTTGACGATTCGTTTATAGGAACTAACATCGATTCAAAGTCGGCATAGATGACAAACGGCACCTTGCTTTGTCGTTCCATATTTGAGAATCTGATAAAGTGGTCTTTCTTTGGTATCTCTATTCTTACTGGTTTATTTTCAGAGCAATATATCTTATGTTCTTCAAGTTTTTCACTAGCTTGTTTTCCATACAGATTGTTAAAATGTGTGAAGCAGCGTTTACATATTGTTAACTTATGTTCATACTGGCTGATTTGTGACACAACTAATCTTTCGAAATTTTTTATGTAAACATAATGGGAAGTTTTATCATCAGACACGAGTAAAAGATCCCGGTGATCTTTCAATTCTGTTTTACAGACTTTCAGAGGGTATATCTTATCTTTTTCATCGAGCCCATAGACATTGATGGAGATGTTATTTACCTTTTCAAATTTTCTTATCTCACTCAGTGAAGTTGGAAATGAAACGCAAGTAAAGTCATACACGTGTTCTAAATTGTTATACTTAGTAACGCGTTGTGCGTGCTTTTTAACAAATTTTGATAAAATTGAATACTTAAAACAGTACATATCATTATTCCGCACATTAATGCAAGCTTTCTTTGATTCTATAGATGGGGGGAGTGGAAGATACGTACAACCTCTTAGAGGCATATATTTGTTAATTCTCAATCTGATTCCATCAACCCCACTCAGCTTCCATCCGCTTTTTTTAAATTGAGACTCCTCAGCTTCAGTTATGATTTTGTTAAAACTTTCCTCTATAAATTTGCTAAGATTGCTGCCTTTAAACACACATTTGTTTCGTGTTTTGAATGCCTTATCCATCTGATCACCTACAGAATTTGTAAAAGTACATTCCAATAGGCAGTTCACTTTCAATGCGCCATGTTCATGTAGCGAATCTCGAATTTTATACACTAAGAGGTTCTTAACACTTTCCAGAAACGAGTTAATATCCATAGAATCGGACGATCTGATGAAGAATGATGCCAATCGGTTCTGAAATGCTGTCTCATACTCAACAAGTCCCTGCTTGTCTGGTACGAGTGCTAAAATGACATTCTTTTGTGGCTCAGATAATTTTAATTTTTTTATCAACGGTTCCTGGGTACATACATTTTCATGTCTTTTACCGTTATAAATATTTGGAAAAACACCTCCACACCTGGTGCAAGTATAAGTCGAATTACCGTTACAAGATTTTTCATGTCTACGAAGGCTCTTCAAATACTCATACGTATTATCGCAAAGGTAACATTTAAACTGACTCATTTTTAAGTGTTAAATTTCAAAATTTCTGAACGGAGAAAAAATTAATAATTTATTTATGCACACAACTTACCTTCCGTGAACAAATGGAGAAATATCTACTAGTTTAAAATTAACGAAAAAAAAAATCTTCTATAAAACTTAAATAATATAAAAATATTAATGGCACCAAGAAATTAGGAAATATTTTTAAACTCAGATAGCAGCAACAGCAACAAATCAATGTGTTCGCTTTGAAGTCTGAAGCTAAAATGACAGTAAATACAAATGACAAGTAACTCGTTAACTATCAGCTGTTGCTTACCCCCACCACCTCGTGTTTACCCCCACCACCTTCCACTTTACCCCCACTACCTTCAATTTTACCCCCACCACCTTGCATTTTACCTCCCCCCCTCCCTCTTCCCCCTCCTGCCCTTGTAGTGCATCCGAGGATACCCAACTCAAGATGATGGTCAGAAGTGGTTAAGAGTAATCAGAGAGAGTCGGAGAGGTTCACATGGTTTTAAGAAAACTTATTGGACAGATTGGACATAATCTTTTCCTCACATGTGAACCTCTCCGACTCTCTCTGATTACTCTTAACCACTTCTGACCATCATCTTGAGTTGGGTATCCTCGGATGCACTACAAGGGCAGGAGGGGGAAGAGGGAGGGGGGGGAGGTAAAATGCAAGGTGGTGGGGGTAAAATTGAAGGTAGTGGGGGTAAAGTGGAAGGTGGTGGGGGTAAACACGAGGTGGTGGGGGTAAGCAACAGCTGATAGTTAACGAGTTACTTGTCATTTGTATTTACTGTCATTTTAGCTTCAGACTTCAAAGCGAACACATTGATTTGTTGCTGTTGCTGCTATCTGAGTTTAAAAATATTTCCTAATTTCTTGGTGCCATTAATATTTTTATATTATTTAAGTTTTATAGAAGATTTTTTTTTTCGTTAATTTTAAACTAGTAGATATTTCTCCATTTGTTCACGGAAGGTAAGTTGTGTGCATAAATAAATTATTAATTTTTTCTCCGTTCAGAAATTTTGAAATTTAACACTTAAAAATGAGTCAGTTTAAATGTTACCTTTGCGATAATACGTATGAGTATTTGAAGAGCCTTCGTAGACATGAAAAATCTTGTAACGGTAATTCGACTTATACTTGCACCAGGTGTGGAGGTGTTTTTCCAAATATTTATAACGGTAAAAGACATGAAAATGTATGTACCCAGGAACCGTTGATAAAAAAATTAAAATTATCTGAGCCACAAAAGAATGTCATTTTAGCACTCGTACCAGACAAGCAGGGACTTGTTGAGTATGAGACAGCATTTCAGAACCGATTGGCATCATTCTTCATCAGATCGTCCGATTCTATGGATATTAACTCGTTTCTGGAAAGTGTTAAGAACCTCTTAGTGTATAAAATTCGAGATTCGCTACATGAACATGGCGCATTGAAAGTGAACTGCCTGTTGGAATGTACTTTTACAAATTCTGTAGGTGATCAGATGGATAAGGCATTCAAAACACGAAACAAATGTGTGTTTAAAGGCAGCAATCTTAGCAAATTTATAGAGGAAAGTTTTAACAAAATCATAACTGAAGCTGAGGAGTCTCAATTTAAAAAAAGCGGATGGAAGCTGAGTGGGGTTGATGGAATCAGATTGAGAATTAACAAATATATGCCTCTAAGAGGTTGTACGTATCTTCCACTCCCCCCATCTATAGAATCAAAGAAAGCTTGCATTAATGTGCGGAATAATGATATGTACTGTTTTAAGTATTCAATTTTATCAAAATTTGTTAAAAAGCACGCACAACGCGTTACTAAGTATAACAATTTAGAACACGTGTATGACTTTACTTGCGTTTCATTTCCAACTTCACTGAGTGAGATAAGAAAATTTGAAAAGGTAAATAACATCTCCATCAATGTCTATGGGCTCGATGAAAAAGATAAGATATACCCTCTGAAAGTCTGTAAAACAGAATTGAAAGATCACCGGGATCTTTTACTCGTGTCTGATGATAAAACTTCCCATTATGTTTACATAAAAAATTTCGAAAGATTAGTTGTGTCACAAATCAGCCAGTATGAACATAAGTTAACAATATGTAAACGCTGCTTCACACATTTTAACAATCTGTATGGAAAACAAGCTAGTGAAAAACTTGAAGAACATAAGATATATTGCTCTGAAAATAAACCAGTAAGAATAGAGATACCAAAGAAAGACCACTTTATCAGATTCTCAAATATGGAACGACAAAGCAAGGTGCCGTTTGTCATCTATGCCGACTTTGAATCGATGTTAGTTCCTATAAACGAATCGTCAAAGAACACGACTAAATATCAGAGGCACGATCCGATATCATTTTGTGTATATGTTAAAGGGATCGAGGGAGTAGACGTCCCAATAAACATACCGTACGTTTATAGGGGAGCCAATGCCGCTTATCACTTCATGGAATATATTACCAATATTGCTAAAAAGATTCAAGAAATCTATAAGATGAACAAACCAATGCGGATTTCATCGGATGAAGAAAAAAATTGGGCTGAAGCTAAAACCTGTTACATGTGCCAAGACGAATTTAAAGAAAACAACATAAAAGTTAGAGACCACTGCCATATAACCGGAACGTACTTAGGAGCTTCGTGTAATAATTGTAATTTAAAACGCGTTAATCCCTCGTTTGTACCTGTCATAATGCACAACTTGAGCAATTATGACGCACATTTTATTGTTAGAGAATTGGGAACTACCCCTGGAGAAGTTGAGGTAATACCGAACAGTGAAGAAAAATACATATCTTTTACAAAACATGTTGGTAAACTGAAATTGAGGTTTATAGATTCTTACAGATTCATGCCGCGGAGCTTAGATTATCTTGTAAAATCTCTTTCTTGGGACAAATTCAAGGAGACATCAAAATATTATAGAGATGAGGAATTAAAATTGGTCACCAGAAAAGGTGTTTTTCCATACGATTACATAGACAATGAAGATAAGTTCAATGAAACAGAGCTACCATCAATTGAAGCTTTTTACAATAAATTGAATGAGAGTGATATCAGCGCAGAAGATTATAGACATGCTCAAAACATATGGGAACACTTTAAATGTAAATCTTTGGGTGAATATGCTGATTTTTACGTTAAAAGTGATGTTCTTCTACTTTGTGACGTCTTCGAATCTTTTCGAGACGTTATGATGAAGACACATAAACTTGATCCAGCTCATTATTTTACCGTTCCCGGTTTGACCTTCGACGCCATGTTAAAATATACAAAAATTAACATAGAGCTCTTACAGGATTATGATATGATTTTAATGGTAGAGCACGGCATTCGAGGAGGTTTGTGCCAGGTATCGCACAGGTATGCAGAAGCGAATAATAAGTACATGCTCAATTTTAATCCAAACGAAGAATCGAGTTATATAGTTTATTTAGATGCTAATAATCTTTATGGGCAAGCGATGAGTATGTATTTACCGTACGGAGGATTCGAGTGGGTCAAAAATCCTGAACGTATCAATATATTCGAGCTTAAGGATGATGACGATATTGGATATATCTTTGAAATTGATATCAGTTATCCTCAAGAACTTCACCATTCCCATGATGATTTGCCGTTCTTACCTGAAGCGATGATACCACCGGGCTCAAATTCTAATTCAAAAAAATTAATAACACATTTTGGGAAAAGAAATCGCTACGTCTTACATTATAAAAATTTGATTCAAGCTCTACAGCATGGGCTAAATTTGGAAAAAATTCACCGTGTTCTAAAGTTTAACCAAGCACCATGGTTACGATCGTATATAGAATACAATACAGAGCTAAGGAAAGGAGCATCCAATGATTTTGAAAAAGATTTTTATAAGTTGCTTAACAATGCAGTTTTCGGTAAAACGATGGAAAATATCAGGAACCGCCAGAATATTCAACTAGTAACTAACAGTAAAAAGTTGATGAAACTTGTCTCTAAACCGAATTTCATTGATCGTACAATCTACAATGAGAATATAGTAGCTGTACATATGGGAAAATCGAAAGTATTGTTTAATAAACCTATATACATAGGAATGTGCATTTTAGACTTATCAAAAACTGTAATGTATCAATTTCATTATGACATAATGATGAAAAAATATTCTGGAAAAACCTTGAAGATGATGTATACCGATACAGATTCATTTATCTATAGAGTCTTAACAGATGATGTCTATGAAGATATGAAAAAAATGAATAAATATTTTGATTTCTCAGACTATCCTGAAACACATTTGTGTTATTCGAATAAAAATAAAAAGAAGTTAGGAAAGTTTAAAGATGAGCTCAATTCCAAAATAATTTTAAAATATGTGGGATTAAGAGCGAAAATGTACGCTATTATGACAGAAAACGATGTAAAAAAGCGAGCTAAAGGCGTAAAAACAGCCTCATTAAAACAATATATTAGTTTTGAGGATTATGAAAATGTATTATTTAAAAGGGAAATTATGCATACGCCAATGAGGATGATACAATCTAAGCTGCATAATATTTTTAGTTCCGAAATAAATAAGGTTTCTCTGTCTCCTTTTGATAATAAAAGACACATCCTAGAAGACGGAATCAATACTTTGGCCTATGGTCATTATAAATTAAATGAAGTGAAATAATATAAAGATTATTTTGGTAATAATAAGAAACAAAACGCGAATTTACAACCATTTTTGTCTTAGGTCTGAATAAAACTAAGGTAACAAATAATAAAAATGATGGTTCATGGTGTGACAATATGTCTGTTCACTAATGAATTTGGAATATTTTGGCGGTATTTAAATTAATAAAGCCATCTCAGCAAGGCAGCCATTGCATTTATCATAATGTCTCGAAAGAGAAATGTACAGAGTATCAAAAAAAGGTTTTATCTGTATAGGTAAATGAAAAATTGTTTAAATCTATTCACCATGAATGAAAGGGGTCACTGTCACGGTTTGAACACCTATAAACCCTGAATGAAGGTCCATGGCATGGTTTGAACACCTGTAAACCTGAATGTGTGAGTGAATGTGAGGTGAATAGAATAACCCTGCAGAATAATTTCGATGCTCATATTTCTCTTTCAAATAAATAAAGAAAAAAAAATGATAAAGTATATGGTGTTGTTTATTTATTGAAGATTAAAGAGTTATTGCCGCACCTTGCCGACCATCTCATCAGCAAATATTTCGTTTATGCCATCGGGTGAAAAATTAAATTTCAATATGATTATACACTACCAAAAAAAGTGATGATTTTATTTTTTTATAAGCATAAATTTAGTTTAATTCTTGATTGTGTTAGAAATTATATTTTATGAATTCTAATTTTTAATAAACTTTATTTTTGTCGTTTAATATGTACACATTTTTATTGTGAAAATCACGTTGTAAAATAAATAAATAAAATAAAAACCTCTTCGATGTACCTTTACCTTGACGTGGTGAAGAGGCTTAAGGCTTAACGCCGAACTAAAAAAGGTACAAAACTTTTGTTACTAATAACTAAAATGAATAAAATGTTTACGATGTACAATATTATTTTACTAGAATATAATGTTGTTTATACTGTAGCAAGATGTGCAGATAAGATAAGGAAGTAGTTTACCTTCGATTGAAGCAACGTTATCATTGTTTATTTCTTTAGATAGAACTTCGGATTATAGCGAAGTTGAACGGGATAAAGGTAGAAGACCGAAGCCGGCCGAGATTAGACGAACTCTTCCGAAAACATCGCTAATAGCAATTGTAAAGCAGAATTGTTTAATTTTAAGTAAATAATACATAGAAAAGGTAAAAATTTGTCTAAGAAGATGAGAAAATAACTAAAAATATTGAAAATATATATAAAAATAATTATATTCGCCTACCGAAATAGGTACAAGTTTTATATTATTTTATATTTATACTTAAAGCAATCATTAGTACAATATTGATATTTACGTCTTAAATTGGTGTTGTTTACGATTAAATCATTAGGGATTTACTATACTAAGAGATAAAACGTACAAGGTCCGCATTATATTTATACATATACTTAAGAGGATAATGCTTCAAAGTCTTAAGGAACCTTTTATCGCTATTTAAATAGTAGGATTAAGAATCAAAGTTCAAAGCTCTATAGGATTAAAAATCATTACACATAGGAGAATAATAGACCGTAGTCCAAGAGCTTAAGGAACCTTTTATCGCTATTTAAATATTAGGATTAAGGATCAAAGTTCAAAGCTGTACAGGATTAAGAAGCCGTATAACGATGTTTATATTAAAGGCATTAAGAAGGTTCAAAGTCCATGTTTACGTTTAAGCTTAAGGAACTTTTTATCGCTACTTAAAATGTAGGATTAAGGATCAAAGTTCACAGATGTATAGGATTAAGAAGCCCTATAACGATGTTTATATTAAAGCCGTTAAGAGGGTTAAAAGTCCATGTTTACGTTTAAATTATCAACATGCTTGAACATGATTCAAACCTGTTTGTACATGTTCATACCTGTTTGAATTATTGCAATGTTGGCTTCCTCAAAACAAAATGGCGGCTGAAAAAACTTACTTAAAAAAAAAGTATAAAATATTATTGGAAAGATAACATAAAATATTCCGGAGAGATGCACTCTGGTGGACACATTACGAAGTAGAGTGGGTGCTGCGCTCTTGCGGATTCTTTAGAAATGAAGTATGTTCTGCGACTATGTGAAGAGAAAATAAAAGTAAACCAACAGTGGAAATGTTAATACCTATTGAACATGCTTCTGAATTTGTAAACAACGGGAAGGTTATGTAACAGCAAGGGAGGTTTCATAAAATGTAAACAATGGGAAGGTTGAGGAAAATGTAAACAATGAGAAGGTTGAGGAAAATGTAAACAATGAGAAGGTTATGTAACAGTAAGGGAGGTTTCATAAAATGTAAACAGTGGGGAGGTTGAGGAAAATGTAAACCTTGGGAAGGTTATGTAACAGTAAGGGGAGTTTCCGAAAATGTAAACAATGGGGAGGTTATGTAACAGTTTGGAAGGTTTCATAAATGTAATCATTGAGAAGGTTGCGGAAAATGTAAATATTGGGAAGGTTATGTAACAGCAAGGGAGGTTTCAGATATTGTAAACAACGGAAAGGTTATGTCACAGCAAGGGAGGCTTCAGATAATGTAAACAACGGGAAGGTTATGTAACAGCAAGGGAGGTTTCATAAAATGTAAACAATGGGAAGGTTGAGGAAAATGTAAACAATGAGAAGGTTGAGGAAAATGTAAACAATGAGAAGGTTATGTAACAGTTTGAAAGGTTTCGTAAAAGCACACATTACAATTTTACCATCGGACCTAGCCGGGAGGAACTCTCAAGTTAGGCACTCTGATTGGTTAACTAATGCAGGAGTGGGGGGAGCAAAATGCCGTCCGGGTAGACTCATGCTTTGTAAATGGTTACGGCGTAAAACAAAATGGCGAACGGGTAGACTCATGCTTTATAAATACTAAATTATCCCAAAACGTAGGGAAAAGAAGATGGACGCCGGGTAGACTCATGCTTTATACCCTCAAACAGGGATCACGTGACCAAAAAGGGGCGTGGCCTACTGGTTTAGGTTAGGTTAATAAAAGGTCACGTGACTAAAAAGGGGCGTGGCTCGGTGGTTTAGGTTAGGTCGATGGCGCGAACCATAGTAGTTAAGGTTAGGTCGTGATGACGTCATAGGTGGTTAAGAGTGGTAGGGGAGGGGATGGAGGAATCGGTGCGCCAGCTCGCCTGTTTCTTCTCTACTACTGGGTCTCTTTTTCCTTCCGAATTTTTAAACAGTCTACACTGATATTCATTAGACAACAAATTAGGTTAAAAGAATACTATACTCCAATTTCATTCTAAGTAGATTTTTCTTTATTTTTTTTTAAACTATTCGCATCTGTTCTAGTTGCCAATCACCTTCATATAACGCAAGTTTTATTTTTTTAAGTAGAGTGAAAATGGATGTACTAATTGTTTAGATATATTACTAGCCGATACCATAACACTTCAACAACTAAATGACTATGGATGATTAGATCAAATTAATTTATAAGAATTTAAAATTATATCACAAATAGCTATTTTCCAACAAATCTGTTAAATAGATAATAAACAATTACACACTTCCTGAATGGGCCCAGAAAGCACTTACGCAGGAAATGTATGAAGTTGCTGCTTTTGGATTTAAAATGCGAGTGTTCACAAAGAGTTTAAAGAGACTACACTCAGGTATGAAATTAAGCATTATACCAGGATAAATCAACGACATGGTTTTGTAAAATCATGAATTCTTTTTCAGGGCCACTATTGAAAGAAATGATAGAGCACATGAATGCTAAGAGGTTCGGAACGCTGTCACCTGACAGGAATATCTTCGTATACTCGGCCCATGACGTATCAATAATTGGACTGTTGGATACCATGGGCGTGATGGAAGCCCACCTGCCTGACTTTGCAGCAACGGTACTAGTCGAATTGAGAAAAAAGAATGACCAATTTTATGTTTCTGTAAGTGTCATTTACCTGATAAGAGAAAAAAAAAATACTTCATATTACTTTATTATTAAATCATGCCAGTTTGACTTCAAGGTAAGATGAGTGGAAATAGAAATAATTAATCACAACACTCAATCTAGTTTATTTGTTTTACGTTGGTTTTAAGACTTAATGTTTTACTCCATTGCCTCTTGCAGTTTTTTATTCTAATATCATTATTTTTTCAGAGGCATATACCATACAGACGTAAGATATAAACATATTACCATCTAATCTTATTTCTGAAAATATTTCACATTTTTCTCTTTCAGTTAACATAAAATTCTTGAATGATTTTTACTTATCCTCTTAACAACAATATTTTTTGTTTTTACAAGTAATATACAAATACCTGTGGGCAACATTGATCATCACTAGTAAAAACCACCTTCAGGATCATCAATAATTTCAAATAAAACAAATAAGAAATTAATAAACCAAACTAAGTACTTTAGACAAAATCGAAAAAAAAAAAAAAAACTAAAAACTTCTAAGTGTAAAAAATGAAATTTTGCTATCGCACGACTTCTCGTTTTTGAGTTCAACTTTCCACACACAGACCTTGGTCATTTGGACTTAAGGACCCTAAAACGTTGATTTTCGTTGAAAACTGAAATTCGAAAGTTTTTAAGAATCATTAAAATTTCACGATCGCAATACTTTCCCTTACTTTATACCTTATATATCCAAATAATATGAAATAGACATGCACTACTCTCATAGAAAACGTTTCACAACGAATTAACAATATTTTCTGATAAAAAAACGCCAGTTTAGCAACTTATCTTAAATAATTTTTATTTTATATATATTTATTTGAGTAATTAAATTTGTTTTTAGGTTCTTTTTAAATGAAAAAATTATCCATATTTTTCACCCAACAATCCATTGTTATTATTATTTCTTTTTTAACTCCAATGTTTCAGCAATTAATCTTTTTCAAGCCTTAGCCTTATATATATATATATATATATATATATATATATATATATATATATATATATATAAATAAATATTTATTTATTTTTATTCACATTTTATTTTATTATTTTTTTAGTCACATTATAAAAAATAAATTTGGGCTGTAACCGGCCATGTCAGCTTGTTATTATATACTAATATAATAACAAGCTGACAAGGCTGGATTCAGTTTAAAGTACCTACCTATATTTTTTTTTTTTTTATAATGTGTCTATATATATATATATATATATATATATATATATATATATATATATATATATATATATATATTTATATATGCAATAGATAGGACAGATTAAATAATCTTTAAAATGACTACTTGCTGAAATGTCGGAGAGAAAAAAAGTATGGATAATTTTTTTTTTTTTAAATAATAATAATTTGAATTTTAAATTTAAAATCGCAGGTACTTTACAAAAACTCAACTGCTGAACCGTCTCAACTAACCATACCTGGATGTACCGCACTCTGTCCCTTGGTCCAATTTCAGGAACTCTTATCTGGTGTCATTCCTGAGGATTGGGACGCAGAATGCGAAACATCGCCGGGAGATTTAGTAAGCTTAGATCAACAGATGCTAGGTACACATCAGTTACTATTATATTGACTCAAGAGTTAAAATTATTGACTCTAACAATTCCGATATCTTCTTTTAGAAAATAAACTTCTTAACAACCTTTTTTTTTTTTTTTTCAGCTCTGGCCGAATATGAAACCAAAAACATCGAAAATTATTTCACACACCAAATATTTTATTAAAAATGAGTCACCAAATCGAAACAATAAGCACAGCCTGTTATATACAAAGAAATTAACTAATGGGGAAAAATCTCCCATACGGTGTTAAAAATAAAAATATATTTGAATAAATTATAGACACTTTTGAAGGAAGAAGATATTATAAGAGAATTGTAAGTTTATACGAAATCATTTTCTGACAATAAAACTGACATCAATGTCGAAAGTATATATTTATTTAGTAATGTAACATAATGTCAATCATAAGCGAGGAAAATGTTAATGCTAAACTGTAATTTATGTATTCAATATCATCAGAAACAGCAACAGTATAGAAAATATACATAAAAAAAAATAAATAAATAAAAACAAAAACAACTCTTAAATGAAAAAAAAAAGAAAGAAAGATTTAATCACAAAAAAACAATATGAATAGATATAATTTAATTAGTCATAAAACAACAGTATTGAAAACTATAAAACTTAAATAAATATTAAGTTATAATTCAAATAGAGATTAACAAAATAGCAAACCTTATTTCCTAAAAAAATACATATTTGAACAAATCTTACATTCATTAGAAAATATTATAGAGTAAAATGTAATGAAGGTTTATACGAAGTTATTTTCTGAAAATAGAACCGTCATCAACAGCGTAATATATATATATATATATTTTTTTTTTATATTGAATTTATATAAATAATACCAACTAAAGTGACAAGACTCAAAAGCGTGGTTCCTTCCAGTTTAATTAATTACTTTTACATCAAAAACACTCCTGAAAAGTTTCATTCCTTATTGGCCAACATTTCATGATTCACAACATTAATTGTCAACATTTATAGATATTCACTATACAAAATAATTAATTATTAATAAAAAATATTTATACTTTTTTGTTGTTTGTTTTTTCTTAGTAAAATATCTTATAGCTAGAGATGTGATTTCTTTCCGCAATCCTCCAAAAACAAAAGTATTCAAACGATATCAATGTTTACGATAAAACTAGTCCGGGTTGCGGTCAAAAAAAGAGAAACCATGAAATATTGTATAAGAATTAATTGTTTTGCCAACGTTTCGACCCACATTGCAAATCATCATCAGAGCTCAAGAAGAAAAGGCAGGATGGAATATACGCTTCCTTTCTAATTCTGAATGCTATTTCGGGATATCATTATTTTTTTATTTTATTTTTTTCCCTTCATACTTCTTCTTTTGCACATCTCAAAAGCTTTTTATTTAATTATCATAAATAATTATTTATTTAATTATATTTAAATGGTAATTAAATATTCATCTCATTAATATTTAACATTCATTAATTCATTAAAAATATAGTAATTTCTTGACCTTGCTGAGGAACGGAGGTTCTGTATTTAACACGGTGGCGTGGGATGAGCAGAATTAAAACTAATCAGAAAATGAACTATCAAGAAACATAACCAAATCAGATGCATTAAAAGACTCAAGTAGGATCCAGGCAATTATGCACTAAGGGGTAGTAGTGTAAAATCTTTAATAATAACTTAAGGCCACAATAAATACGGGTAAGACTAAATATATCATTAGTAATAAAAACCGGTGATGGTTTTGGTAATTAGAATATATCAGAATATATGATTGAATATGTGGATAAGTTTAGGTATTTATGTCCTGTAATAACTTGAAAAAACGAAATTTAGGAAGAAATAAAGTCTGATAACAAAATTTAAAAATCTGCTTTGAGCAACAAACGACTTTCACTTACCTCGGCAGTTAAAATCTATTTAAGATCTATTAAATAAACATAAAAAAAAAATAAGTTAATTTAAATAAAAAGTGTATTCAGTTTCCTATGAAACATATAGTTTAGATTAAATAATACAAAAATATTAAATTCCTACGTTTAATAATAAATAATAAGTTTGTGTATATGGTTGTATATCTGAAACCTAAAAGATGGAATTCACAATACTATTGCTCTGCAGACAGTTGTATACAGGTGTTAAACGCGGTCGCTTACATACGCTTAAATTGAAGCATGGGTGAAGAGCACCTTAAGGTTTACGAGAATTAAGTTGCTACGTAAAGATTCTACACTCAAATATGCACTCCTTAACTTCCTTTTATAATACATTTATTTTCTTTCGCAGTTTTTCTACGTTTCGGTGTTCTTTCCCCATCATCAAGACTTTTTTTAAAACACTTTTTAACACACCACTCATTATTTTACATCTATAGCTTACTGCTATTCGTCCACTTAGATGCTAACAATAAACATCTAAGTGGACGAATAGCAGTAAGCTAGAAATGTAAAATAATGAGTGGTGTGTTAAAAAGTGTTTTAAAAAAAGTCTTGATAATAGGAAAAGAACCCCTAAACGTAGAAAAAGTATGTAATAAATTGTGAACGAAAATAAATATATAATAAATGGAAGTTAAGGAGTGCATATTTGAGTGTGAAATATTAAGTAAAACATCCTAAAAAATTATAAAAGAAAAGATTTTAGTCCAAAGGCCACTTAGTAGAATTTAGAAGGTTACACAACGTGGAGTTATGGAACTCGTCCAGTGTAAATGAGATTGTAGCATCGCGCCGGTTCAAAGTAAAGTTGTTAGGATACCTGCACAGCGGATTCCTAACAAGTTAATAAGCTCATAAACTGACTATTTGGCGTCCATGAGGTAGGCCGAAGCGTCAGTGGGAGGATTGTGTCATGTCTGATCTAAGAGATGACTGCCGTCTATTAGTCATTGGATTGAATGGATCATGATGATCAGGGAAAAAGACCTCTCTGAAATTATTTTATTTAATTATAATAAAACTCATTTAATATTCCCCTCTTTAATATTATACATACATTAATTTATTAAAATAATTTCTTGATCTGGCCAAGGAACGGATGCTTTGTGTTTTAACAAGGTGGAGTGGGATGATCAGTGTTAAAGCAAATCAGGAGAAACTTTAAGGAATTAGAAAATCTTTAGTAATCAATAAAGGTCACAATAAACATGGATAAAACTAGGTTTTAATGTAGGCCGAGAAATGTGTCAGGTATGATCTAAGGAAAAAATGTAAGGTGTTCTGGAATCAGGAAATTTTATTTGAATGAAAATCAAAAGAAAAGGAAATAGTAACGAAGTTTAGTATAAATGTTTTTGGTTTATTATTTAAAACCGTTATTCTTAATAGTAAATAATAAATACCAAAGCGCTATTTCATAGAGCATTAAATTTCCTACAAAATAAAAAAAGAACCATTGAAATTGGTTCAGAACTAGCAATGCTAATATACCATTTTCCTTTAAATTATTTATTGCTATTAATATTAGTTAATTGCTTGTTTATAGCTATTTAAACAGTTTTACCCTAATATAGTTATTTGGAAATAATAAACCACTGTGTAATAATATGCAGCGTTTTTTGTTTTATTCTTTTCTACATCCTCCAATTTACTTTTCTGTGCAACATCGGACTTAGACTGATCACGGATCTTATATTACAAATATTACAAAAGGGAATGACCCTTCATTCAAATTCCGATACATTAATTAATATTAGTATGGTAAGTGATAAAAAAAAAACTAAATATCCCAAAGGACAAATTCACGTTTCTACTTCACAATTTGTAAAAATAGATAAGAATCACGCAAAAATCGATTAAAAAACCAAAGAATCGTAAATTTATTAATTAATGATATTCAGAGAAAAGAGCATGAAGGATCTTGAGACACTTGAGAAAAACCAAGGTTTATAATTAGGGTTTTCCTTTGTACATTTATCATATCTAATAGCAATTCTATATTTAATTGTTTTCATTTTGCACAAATACTTCAGACGTGTTGAATGTTTAAAAAAATATTTAGATAACAATATAAGATGTAAAAGCCCTTTAAAACCAATGATAATCACGGACTGATAAAAAAGCTGAACAATTAGATAACTGCAAATAATAAATCAGTTCCCTGTTCATTTTTTTACAAGCGGGGGAGAGTCAATTGTGTGTTAATTTTCTAAGTTCGTAAATCTTAAAGCAGTTCATCTTCAACGTTCAGCATAAACTCAAAGATGTCTCATTTGCTAGCTCTCTTCCTCATTATCTTACAACACTGTTCCGGACTGAAAATCGAAGAGCAGCAAGAAGATGGAGAACTGGTCTTCACTAATATCGTCAGTATTGATAACATGTATATGTAATTTAATATTTACAGTTAGGAATTTTTTTTTTTTTTTATAATTTAAAATTAAAGATGTGCGAGACAGAATAAACTCAATTGATTTGTTTGATAAATTACAGATTTTTTTTTTAGAAATTGTTAATGTAATAAGGATTCATACTTTATTAATTGTAAGAATAAATTAAACCCAAGATGATTTTCTTTACGTCTTTGTGAAATAAAGGAAGATAATAAATTCTTAATAAAATAAAATTAATTTTGAACTTGTATAATATTAGTATTAGTGTATCTAAACTAATAATGAATCTCAAAGTACCTAAAAATCTATGTATTATTACAAAATTATCTGTATTAAAAACAGTTTTGTTTAAACTCAGGGTGTCACTCAAGAGAAACTGATGAGAAACTTTATATTGAGGACAAATAAATAATATTTTATAATACTAAACTTAAATTTAATATTATGGATAAGTTAAATTTTGAATTTGATATACCAATGAAGGTTTTATTTATTTGAACTCATGATGACTGAATCTGTAATGGTATTTTCATTCCTCGTACATCCATTAACTTCTACATATTTATCTCATAATTATAAATACGCACAAATTTTTGTTTGAGTATATCATTAAAGGCATTACGGGAATGTTACAGATGGTTTGGGTTCAATACAAGACGGAAATAATAGACAAACTCTTGACAAATATAGGAATGAACGTTGTTCATAAGAAGTTAGATATCCACATTTGTAAAATGCTTTTTATAATTAAAATAAATTTATAATCCGCATTTTTTAACAAAGTGATTATTTATTAATTGAGGTATAAATAATAATTAAGATCCTTATTGAAACTAATAGGTATAATTAGTAAAAATAATACCACTCTCTTTCTAGATATTAACATAAGTTCACCCACTCTGTTTAACGTTTAATTACATTAGTTAACATTTTAAATTCCTGCATAAACGGACACGGTCGTCCGTAAAACTCTCACCGGACGGAGTGACATATAATTGGCATTTATGCAGAAATTGTGTGTAAATAAATTTAGCAAAACAAAATTCAGATATAAAATCTGTAGGACAACAATAGGAGTCTATAATATATGTATATGCATTATGGGAATAATACATAATTCTATAAAAGCAAAAGAAAGCAGATCAGTGTCTTTCGTCGCGTTGCTTAACAGTCTCGTTATTTTTAAGAGAAAAAAAAATAGATTATGATCATAAAATTAGGAATTACAAGGACAAACCTGCAGTAAAACTTATAATGGCATTAGAAATGGTAGTTTATTTAGAATATTATGAAACCACTCTTACAAAAGTTAATACGTGTGTATGTATAAATAAAATATATATATATATATATATATATATATATATATATATATATATATATATATATATAACCTATATCAATACAGTTGTAGTGTGCAATGGGTTCACGAAGGGTCTTGAGCTCAGTACGTATAGAGATTCGAACTTTTCTAGGCCAACGGTAGTGCAATGAGGTGATTAGGCCTTGATCACGCTCAGCCACCAAGTTTTCCTCTCTCCTCCCCCATTTTTCGAGTACCCACTTTATAGAGGCTGGGTCTGCCTCAGGTGGGTCTCCATACCTTAGGATCGCCCTCCCCTCCCTCCCTCCCGACTGCATTAACAGAATAAATAATATTTTGCCACAGCCGGGATTCGAATCCTCAAGTCTATGAAATACCCGATTTGGAAATTTTTAAAAGGTACTAAATACACATTAATTTCGTTTCAAAACATACTTGAACGTCTCTTTCTATTTTGCCAAAATGATGCTTTTAAAAATTGATTAAATATATATATTAAAGTGAAGTAAAAGACCAATTCTAGATTTTAATTAAAGAGAGATTATTAAGTTTTCTGTAAAATTTCCTAGAATGGATATAGCACGATATAGTACCTTTTGGAAATTAACGTAAACGTCATATTTTAACTGCTTGTCAAATTTTTAATTTATAGATAACTTTCATAAAGTGCATCAGGCCAATGCAGAAGTCCGTATTTCCATATTATTTAAATCTATTTTATTTGTTAACTAGGGAGCGGAGTGACCTAGTGGGTAGAGCGTAAGTCTACTGTGCTCCGGGTCCTGGATGCGAATCCCGGCTGTGGCGGAATATTATTTATTCTGTTATTTCAGCCGGGGGAGGAGGGCGATCCTGGGGCATCGAGACCCTCCTGGGGCACACCCAGCCTCTATAAAGCGGGTTCCCAAAAAAGGGGGTAAAAACACTGGCGGCTGAGCGTGATCTTGGCCGAATCACGTCATTACACGGCCCTTGGCCTAGAAAAAGTACGAATCTCTACATGTACTGAGCCCAAAACTCTTCATGGGTTGTAGTAGTACAGGTTTTTTTTTTTTTTTTTTTTATTTGTTAACCGTTCTTATTAATCCTTTTTTATATTCACATTTTAATTTTTACTTCGAAAAAGTATTGCGATCATAAAAATTTTCGAATTCGAGGTTTCACCGAAAATAAAAGGTTTAAGGTCTAGTGAGTCCAAGTTTCGCAAAAAAGGTCTATGTATGTGAATGTGGACAACCAAGCTCGGAAACGATAACTTGTATAAAACTAAAACTTCATATTTTAGAAGGTATATGCCTGAGAAGTTATATCATTTTTTTAACAAAATCTGCAAACCAGCCATTAAATACCATGCAGTTCGTAAATGTTTATGATATCTCAAACATCAGTAAACAAAATTAATGTGCTTTAATATCCTGTAAATTTCATTCTTATTAAAATGGTCACACAGGAATTAAATGCAGATATTGGGTTTGTCACATGAAATGTCCGTTTTCAAGGTAAATGATTTTTTATTAAAAATACAGTATGAAAACAAGATAATTTTATTCGAAGTATTTACCTTCTGTTTCTACACATTTTTCTCAACGTGACACCAACTTTTTTATCCCCTGAAAAACTCTGAGCTTTGAAGTGAAACAAAATCTGAAAACGCACTTTTCACTTCATCATCATTTTCAAAAAGTTTTCCTTTGACGAAGTTGTCTAATTTCCTAATCTGTTGGAGACAGGCGTAGCCCAGTTCTTTCAATTTTTGCACGGTATGCTTTGAAACGTGGGGTCTTGCTGCCGCTCAGTGAGATCATGAGGTACCCATGTATCGAGCTTTTTTACTTTCCCAATACAGTTTAAATGTCTGGAAACGGTAGATGCACTTGCATTTAGTTGTGCTGAGAGACCTTTAACTGTTTGGTAGGGGTTTCCTTCTACTGTATGTTTGAGGACATCGTTGTCTATTACGGACGGAGGTCTTCCTCGGGGCAAGTTTTCCAAGTCGGTATCCCAGCTAAAACTTAAGAAACCAACGGCGAATGATCCGTTCATTAACAATCCCTTCCCCAACGCCTTGTAAATATTTCTACCGGCCTCAGCTGCTGAATGGCCGAGTTTAAACTCGTACAAAAATATTACTCGAAAATCGCGTGTTTCCATGTTCATATTTGGAGGTATACTAAAAAGTGGGTAATTGGTCGGGAAGCTAATGTTTATAATACAAAGGTAGATGATTAGTAACTGTTTACTTTAAATATGTAAACATTCGGAAGAAAACAATAGAGACCTGCAAAATCCTTAATAAAAACGGACATGATAAACAACCCAATATTTTAAAGTTTCTTCCCCTTAAGTACATTTAATCTCGTAGATTCGGAAAAAGTAAACATATCATCTTGTTAGAGTTAATAAAAAACGGGTATATAAATATAAACATCAAATTCAATAGCAACTAAAGGAGAAAAGTGCAAAAATATTTATTATGTATTTTTGTTCTTTTTGAATGTAACAGTACTATATAGGTATAATATACCCTGGGAAAGCTAAAAAAAAAAAAAAAAAAGAATATTATTCTATGCACAAGTTCGTAAAAGGCAATGGACAGAGATGAAAAGCAGATAAAAATAAGTTATTGTTGTAGATAATAATGTAAGATTATTTAATGAAAAACAAGTTTCTATCGAAACCTAATGATATTATTTAACATTTTTTTTTTCATTTATTTCTTAATATAATAGTTTTTCAATTGATTTTAACATCGTAAATAAGTGCATTTTGCTGAGCTGCGAACACCAGATGTTTTATTAAAAAAATAAACTTTGTGCGCAATAGCTAATTGAAGTATTTCCTCAAACACTAAACACCAACCCATACCCAATGATTGAACAAATCAATAATTGCAATCCATTCTTCAAATTTAATCTTGGATTTTGAGTGGTTATAAAGAAACATACTAAAATTGATTTCGTAATACAGTAATCATTTCATCAATTCAATATTATTTTCAAAAGTAAAACAGTAATGTACAAATATATTTTTTTTTATCTCCGCACTTATCAATACTATTTTATTAATAATTTTATAACAGTAATTTAATTAAAATAACCGATAGATTAAAATTCGTAAAACAGAAAAACTTCAATTTACTTAAGTGCCCCTCAGTAAAACACCTTCTGATCAATATCTCCATTTTCTCAAAAATTATTCCTATCATTCAGATCAAATTTTTGATATATGTGTGTAATTAATTTTGTCTTATTAATTATCTCGCTCTTATTATTCATTAATTATATCTAATTATCTATTAATTAATCTAATTATTTATCAAGTATCTTTAATTTTTATCATTTTAAGTAATAAATCGCAGCAATAATAATAACATGTATAAATATACAATACAAATGAGTTCAATAATTGAGTAAGAGGGAGAGGGGGATAACTAGATTGAAATGAAAAATTTCAGTGGAGAATGGAGATTAAAGACCAGATAGACTTAAGTGATAAAATGTTTATTATTATTATTTTGTAAAAAAAAAAAATCTATTGAATATATAAAGCGTTTTATTTTAATAGTGGCTTGAGTCCATTTATACTTAAATTGATTTTGTGCTTTCAATACAATTAAAAATATAAGCATAAGATACTAATGGTTCTTACTCCTTAAATACACTTAAAGGTTACGAATTAATAGTTCCTATTAAAATAATGGTAATTAATGAGTGAATAGTATGAGTTTTCTTAGCAAGAAAGGAGTTAGACCACTTTTAAAACTAACGAACTGATTAGTTATAAAATTTGAAGGAGACCAAGTCAATTAAACATGATTTACGATGATTCAAATTGAAAAAAAATACTAAGAGATTTGAAAAAATGACAGGTGGTACATGTCGTAAAAGGTATATTATTTCCTTGAAATTTGCTGTTGTGGTTTGTCTGATATTTTTATATCCCGGAATAAAAACAGAAAAATTGATACACCACTGTGAAAATACAAAATATTCGAACTTTCTTGGTCTCTCTCGACGTGGTAATAAATTTAGGACTTTTCCGTCATAAAACTTTTATTAGCATTCAATGATGTCTCAAAGATAATTCAATACAGTCTATTCTGGCAAAACATGTGAATATTGTACAAATGTTGTTTAAGTGCATTAATTAAACGTACTGAATATACAAGTAATGCAGTTAATCAAAAACGGAGGTTAACTTGTTAAATACTAATTTTTTTTTTTATAGTTGGGATATTTTTTGAGATATATTACAATTTAATCAAAATTAACAATAGTAATAGTGATATGAGACCAGATTCATACAGTATTAACAGCAAACACAAAATTAATTAAAATTACTTTCATCACTGCCTTCGGACATTATCTATAATAAATAACTTAATTTAAGTATGCATAGACTTAAATAGACCGTTCTTGGGCACTGAAATTTAAAAAAAAGAAAAAGCTTCAAAGAAAAAAAAAAAGAAAAAGGGTGCTATCTTTTAATTTCACCTCCCATATAGTTGTAAATATCAATAAATAATAATAAAACATTAATTAATTTAGGATGTTGAAAGTCAAAATTGAGCAGTTATCAAATGCAAGTTTGTATGTTATCATATGCAATATTTTTTTTTCAGTTGTACAGGCATGGAGAACGTTCACCAGTATTTCCTTATGCCAATGATCCTTACAAAAACGAATCGTTTTGGCCAATGGGCTTCGGACAGCTTACAAATGTAAGTAAGAAAGAAACTTATTACACACGTTTCTATATTAAAATAACAGTATAAACTAAACGGAAAAAAAAAATCATAGAATGGAAAACGGCAGCATTACGAGCTCGGGAAATGGCTGAGGCAGAGGTACATCTCCCTGATCCCAGACGGCAGGTACTCGGTCAAAGTGGTCTATGTGCGAAGTACAGACTGGGATCGCACTTTGATGAGTGCTCAGTCCAACTTGGCTGGAATGTTCAACCCCACTCCAGCCGAGCTATGGAGCGATATCAAATGGCAACCCGTTCCAGTCCACTCAGCACCCAAGGAATTCGACAAGGTTCGTTCCTTTACAATTACTGCTTCTATACGGTTTCCAAAATGTTGTTTCGTTTCTAATCCACATTTCTGTCGTTTGTAGCTACTAGCCATGGAGTATCCTTGTCCTAAATATATAGAGCTGTATACAAAATTTTACAATAGTGGTTTCATGAAGAGCTATAAGCAAAAGCACCTAGCACTGTTTGACAGCTTGACTAAACACGCTGGACAACCAGTAGATGATCCCATCAAGGTCCAATACCTCTACTCCACACTGAAAATTCAGGTAAGTTAAAAAAAAGAAAAGGCATATTGAACAAAGTTATTCTTTAAAAGCATATCCGATTTTTATAAAAGGTCTTTCCGGACGTACTCCAAGTTTAACATTATGACTGCGCTGGAACAGTGTTCTCTATCTCCACTGCTATTAAATCTCTACGTTGAAGAGGTTCTAAAAGTATGGAAGCAGAAATGCATGGAGATAGAATAATGAGAAACAATAAATGCTTCAATACTCTGCAATTTGCCGAGGCCCAGGTAATCATAGCGAACGACAATGAAGATGCCAAGGAAGGAAGGAAGCTCCAGGCAGTACAGAGCATGAGACTTAAAAGTGAGTAAAGAAAAAAACAAGGAAATTGAATTTATTGGTAATATATAGGAGCCTTATCCCTATGAAATTGGAAATTAGAAAGGGTAAAGGAGTTTAAATGTCTTGGCAGATGGATAACTGAGGATGGAAGCTATTCCAAGAACATCATAGAAAAAATTACGAGAAGGCGGGTAATCGGAACACTGAATTCTGTGTTATGGAGCAATCAGGTGAGTCTCCAAACCCAAAAAAGGCTATACCATTCCTTTTAGGGAAGAGTCACGCTATACGCAGCAGAAACATGGGTAATTATCAAAAGGGGGAGACAAGGTTTCCATCATTAGAGATGGGCTTTTAGAGACGTTCTTGTGCCATTTCTAGACTCTTTCTAGCATGTTCTCAATGAAACTATTAGGCGGAATATCCAACAAGAAAAAAATATTCTCAACGAAATAGATATAAAAAAAATTAAAATGGTTTGGACAATTTTCAAGTATGACAGAGGAGCGACGGCCAAAGATGACTTTTCTCTATCAACCTGTGAAAGGCGAAAAAGAGGAAGACCCAGGAAGAGATGGTTACAAGATGTGGAGGAAGCCAATATTTAACATTTAACATCATAGAACATATTAATCACCGAAAAGTTTATAAAAGGTTTAAAAAAATGTAAGTGATCACAACCCGGACTACCTTGCTTCCGAATTTCCCAAAGGTCTACAATTGAAATTAATCATACAGAAAATCAAGTTATAATAATACTATACTCCATTATAATTCCGCCTTGCTTGTGACTTTTCTTACAAAAACGATTGGCATCTGTTTAATTGGGAATGATGTTACAGTTACAGATTTGCAGAGCAAGATTCCTTTTTTACAATTGAAAGTGGATTATTATTGAGAAATATCAGTGGCTAACAATATAACACTTGAGTCCCTAAATGGCAATATCTTATTAGGTTATGATTTAATTCTTAAGAATTATGAATTTTATTACAAATAATAATTTGTCTAAAAATTGCTCTACAGGAAATGAATAATTACACACTTCCTGAATGGGCCCAGAAAGCACTTACGCAGGAAATGTATGAAGTTGCTGCTTTTGGATTTAAAATGAAAGTATTCACAAAGAGTCTAAAGCGACTATACTCAGGTATGAAAGTAAAGCATTATACTATTATGCATCAAATACGGGGTTTCGTACATTCATTGATTATTTTCCAGGGCCACTATTGAAAGAGATGGTGGAGCACATGAAGGCTAAGAAGTTTGGAACGCTGTCTCCGGACAGGAATATCTTCATATACTCGGTTCATGACGTCACAATAAATGGCTTGTTGGAAACAATGGGCGTGTTGGAAGCCCACCTGCCTGACTTTGCAGCAACGGTACTAGTCGATTTGAGAAAAAAGAATGATGAATTTTATGTTTCTGTAAGTATCATTTACCCGATAAGAGAGAGTAAAGAACATATTTAAAAATTTCAAAATTGCGCAACGTTTAATTCAACATTCTATGAGTGGAAATAGAAATAATTAATTACAACACTCCATTAACTTTATCTGCTTTACGTCACTCTCCATCACCTCTTACAATTTTTTTTTAATCCTTATTTTTCCGATGATGGATCATTATACCATACCTCTATTTTACCATCTAATCTTAATTCTGAAAATATTTCACATCTTTTCTATTTCAGTTGATATCTTCTTCTTCTTTTGCATCACCCTGTAGTGCCTTTCAGCGTAGGGGAGCGTTTAGCCAGGATTGCCAATGTTCCCTGTTGTATGCTAGATTTCTGGCTTGGCGAATATTTTTATTTCGTTTCTTGCACAAACGGTCTACGTACTCCAGGTACGACATTCTTGGTCGGCCACGGGGTCTTTTACCAATGGGAATATAGTCCATGGTTTTCAATGGATCTCTGTGTCCCTCCATCCGGACAACATGTCCAAACCACTTGAGCTGCCGAGTTTCCAGGACATCCTTCATTGAGGGAACTCCTAACTCCTCTCTGATCCTATCATTGCGGATGCAGTCCCGTCTTGTTCTCCCTGCGATTCTTCGGAGAAATCTCATCTCCGCAGCAATGATTTTGCTCTCCAGTCTGCTAGTCATCACCCAGCTTTCTGCACCATAAAGGAGTACAGGAAGGTACACCGCCTTAAAGATGTGCAGTTTCACATTTCTGCTGACTTCTCTCTTCCCGATCACTGTATTACAGATCTGGTAGTATACAGCGTTGGCCTTGCTTATCCTGTTCATTATTTCTGAGTCTACTTTCCCAGATCTATGCATAACAGTGCCGAGGTAGGTGAAATTTGACACCTCTTCCATCGCCTCTCCATTGCAGTATACCAAAACATCTTCCTGTACCCTTCCAACCTGTAAGATCTTACTCTTGCTGGTACTGATGGTCATGCCCTTCCTGCGGAGCTCTTCATTCCATTCGTCAACTGCTTGCTGCAATTTCTCTACAGAATCTGCAATCAGGACAATATCGTCCGCATACAGGAGAAGCTGTATCACGACTGGAAGCAGATTCCTTCGCCCTAGGAAAGTCCTTTCTGTTCGCCTTTTGCAGATTGCAGCTATTTCATCCATATATAATGTGAATAGCAATGGGCTTAAGCTATCCCCTTGTTTAACCCCTCTAGCTATGCTAAAATGGTCAGATTCTTGCCCATTCAGTCTCACTATACCCTTTGGATCTTGGTATACGGATTTTATAGCTTCCACCAGGCTTCTTGGAACATTCTTGGCTCTTAGCGTTTCCCATATTTCGTTTCTTGGGACCGAGTCAAATGCACCTTGGAGGTCTAGGAAGGCAAGGTATAAATTTTTATCATGATCCCATGATTTTTGCATAATATTCCTTAGGGTGAATATATGGTCCTGCGTCTGACGTCCTGGCCTGAATCCAGCTTGCTCCTCTCCTATAAACGGCTCAACTAGAGGTTTCAGTCTATTATGCAGGATGGTTGTATACAACTTGTATACCACTGGAGACAGGCATATAGGTCTGTAGTTGGAGCATTCAGCCTGGCTGCCTTTTTTATGTATGGGAATTATCACATTATATTTCCATTCTGTAGGGATCTTTTTCTCATCCCAGGCTTTTTGAAAAAGTATTTGGAGAGACTTCATTAACTCCATTCCACCATACTTAACAAACTCTCCAACTATAGTATCCCGTCCTGGAGCTTTTCCTGTCTTGATCTTTTCGATAGCTAGTTCAACTTCTTCCTCCTCTATGACCTCATCGAACTCAGCTTCATTCCAGCGCCCTTCTTGACTGTCCAAAGGACACACATATTTATTTATGAATTGTTTTTCATAATGTCTCCTCCATACCTCTAGGATGCCTTTATCCTCTGAGACCATTTCTCCTAGCTCATTCTTAATATTCCTGATTCCCTTGACTGTTCGGCCTCTCAGTGCTTTGATTTTTTTCCAGAATAGCTTTATGTTTTCACCATGATCTTGGTTCAATCTCTCTCCAAATTCTTCCCAAGATCTCCTTTTTGCAGTTTTTACGGCCTCTTTGGTATTATTCCTGGCCAATACATATAACTGCCATTTTTCCGCGGTTTTGGCAGTGCAATAATTTTTCCAGGCTACCTTCTTTTCCTTAACCAATGCTTTTAATTCATCGCTCCACCATGCAGTCCTTTTACCTTTTGTATATATTCTTTTGACTCCGCAGACCAATGTAGCCGACTCTAGGATACTCTCCTTTATATGTTTCCATACATCATCCAAACTAGCATCCGCATCCAATTCCTGAAGTTTTCTTTTCAGTTCCTCTTCATACCTCTGTCTTATCTGAGGGTCCTGAAGCTTTTTTACCTCAATCCTAGCGTATGCTTTTGGATTTGTCTTGCGCTCCTTAAGTATCCGTTGATATCAAATTCTTCAATGATTTTTACACATCGACTTTTCAGCAATGTTTTTTTGTTTTACAACAAATAACATACAAATGTCTTTGGGCATATATATTGCAACATTGATCGTCAATAGTAAAAACTTAAGGGTCATCAATAATTTAAATTAAAAAAAAAACTACATAAAAAAACTAAATTTACTTTAAAGAACGCACAACATCTCGTGTTTTGAATTTGAAAAAAATGAAATTAGAAAGTTTTTAAGATCGCAATACCCTCTATCATTTATACATATAAACTTATTATTAATAATTTCGATTAAACAAATTTAAAGGAACTATATACAGAGGCGAATGAGGGCCAAGATTCGAGTGAAAAATGAAATTTTGCTGTTTCACGACTTTTCGTTTTTGAACTAGACTTAACACACACACACACACAAACACCATTTGGCGGGACTTGCCTTACAGTCCAATAGAGATAGCATTTTGGATGGAAAAAGGTATGGCAATTTCGATTTTTAGGTACGGTTGTATGTATTGATCCTCTCTTTGAAAACCCAAGTTTTCACACTCACTGACCTTGTGCGTTATGCGCTATCTTGAAGAAAAGCACTTTTTTTAAATTTTCCAAAATAGCTCGCCTCCAGTTCATTTTATAAAAAACATTGTCGTTAGAAAGAGTAAAGACCATTTAATTTACTGCAATTTCTATACTTGACATTTTGATGTAATTGAAACAGCTTCTGAGATATGCGGTGGCCAAAATCTCAGATAATGGCGAAAAATCTCACTTATTGGTCAATTGGACTCGGAGTCATTTGGAGGGGCCATAAAGCGTGTATTTTCGTTATAAACTGGAATTCCAAAATTTTCAGGACCGCAATATTTTCTTATACTTTATGCATAGGTAAGTGAACATAAAAACATAATTTGAGCATATTAGCATATTCTAATATTTTTCAAGCGATTCAAATATAAATCCTTAAATATTTATAAAATATAATATAAAATCGACTTATACCACATTCATGAAAACGGCAAAATGATCTATCTCTGATAAACTTCGGTAAAAAATAAATAAATAAAAACTCAGAATCAGTTTTGCAACTTATGGAAAAATTCAAAACTGAATTACAGCTTTAAATTTTGAATTGTAGATACATTACAAGAACTCTACTGCTGAACCGATCCAACTTACCATACCTGGATGTGCAGCACTCTGTCCCTTGGACCAATTCGAGAATCTCTTATCGGATGTCATCCCCGCGGACTGGGACGCAGAATGCAAAACATCGCTGGGAGATTCAGTAACCTTAGATCAACAGATGCTAGGTGAACATCAGTTAATGTTGTATTGACTCAAGAGTTAGAATTATTGATTCTAAAAATACCGATATCTTCTTCAGAAAATACACTTTTTAACAAAATTTTATTTTATTTTTTTCAGACCTAGCAGAAAATGGAGCCATAAACATCGAAAACTATATCATCAATAAATTATTTTCTTAATAATGTTTCACCACCAAATCAAAACAATAGTTACAGCCTGCAATTAATAATAAATGAGTTAATGAAAAAAAAACAAAAAAACTTCAAAACAAATGCATACTGAAAAACAATTTGTCTCTTATGGTGGTAAAATATAAAAATAGTTTATATATTGTTAATGAAAATATAATAAATTAGTAGCACGTTAGCTTATATAACCTTTCTACATTCGAAAATAATTTGAGCTCAAACATGAAAAAAAAGGTCTTAAAACACACTCGAAAAGTTTCTCCTTATATTAGACTATACTTCATGTTTATTAATGGCCAATGTATAACATACTTAATTGATAATAACAAATATATGTATGTATGTATGTATGTATGTATAAGTGTATATATATATATATATATATATATATATATATATATATATATATATATATATATATACTTTTTTGTTTTCCTTTTCTCCCTCAGTGAAACATCTTGTCACTTCTGATATGACTTATTTTCGCAATATTGAAAATGGTCCGAAAAGAAATTTATATAAAAATAATATATAACTGTAAGATATAAATGTTCAGAAGGAAAATAGCCCGAGAGACGGTCAAAGGAACAAAAACATAAGTAGTGTTCAACTTTTTAGTGTTTGTTAACGTTTCGACCGATATCAGCGCACCTTAAGGAAAGGGTTCAGGGAACATATTTCTTCTCTCTGAGCCTGAAAGCTGTATTAAGAAATAATTTTATTTAATTATTATATAATATTCGCCTCTTTAATATTAAATATTCATTAATTTTTTAAATAATTTCTTGATCTTGCCAAGTGATGGAGGTTCTGTGTTTTGCTTAGTTGTTGCAGTGTTAAAGCAAATCAAGAGCAACTTTAAAAAATCTTAAATAATTAAAATCAAATCTTCATTTTCTCTAAGCTTATTATTATTATTTAAGGTCACAATAAAATCTCAAAATACTGATGTGGTAATAAAGATCAAACACATGATGCCTCAGCCCTCTGTTATTTAATTTATTTATTAACGATATCCCCAAAAATAGCAAAACAAAAATTGCAATATTTGCCGACGACACGGTAATTCTAGCATCCTCATTCAGAATATCCTCTATCACTAAAAGGCTAAAAGAAGATTTCATTAAAACCACGAAATACCTGTTTCAATGGGGACATAATTATCCATCATTCACAAAAATAACTAACATGCACAAAGAATTTATACACCAACACACTCAATAATTTTTCTCAAAATGCCAACTGACTGACGATACCCTTATAAAACAAATTGGTAAGTATACTAAGCTATCAACCTTTAAATATAGACATAAGAGAACTAAACATATACTGTTATAAAATTCTAAATTACTAAATCCTATCTTAAGATTTTAATAACTGTAATTTCGTTTATTTATTTATTTTAAATTTTATTTCTATCTGTTTATTTAATTTTATTTATCTTTTTTTTCCTTTCTTACTTTCTCTTTTTTAATTTTTACCAACAATAAAAACAATTTATGTAGAAATAAATTGTAGCAAATAAGTAGCGAATTGTAATGGATTTCCAATCAATGTTTTAAATTTGTGCAGATTTTGTACAAATAAAGATTGATGTTGTAAAACAAAACAAAAAAAAAAAAAACACACACACGTTTTATTCTGTTATTTATTTAAATTATACTTTTTTTCTTTATTATTCCATTCTTTCCACATACTCTAATTACTTTTCTATGCAACATCAAACTTAGATTAATCACGGATTTTAGATTACAAAAGAAATGACCCTTCATAGAGCGAAGAACCTGAAGTGGCGCAATAGTTGAGTGGTCACTAAAAAATGTGACAGATAAATATTCTTAAAATAAAATTTTGATAATGAAATTTCAACATATTAATTAATAGTAGTTTGGTAAGTGATAAAAAAAAACAAAAAAAACTAATAATATCTCAAAGGTCAATGTTCTCGTTTCTATTTCACAATTTACGAAAATAGATACAAATCTGACTCAACAATAGATTGAAGAGCCAAGGAATCATCTATTCATTAATTATAGATATTTAAATAATAGAGCATAATGAAATTTGATGCACACCAAATTTTCAAATAGTCCAATAAGTCTGCAACTTGATTTCTTTAAAATCATTTTTTTTTTTTTTTTTTTAAAGTATAAAACAATAATCCAATAATTCAATAATATTCCTCCAATATCTTTTTTTACTTTTATTTTTTTCACTTCGTTATCAATACTTTAAAAGTTTATAGTAACTATTTACCCTAAAATAATGAGTTAAATTATTTATCAAATCGAAAAAATTATTCGAATTTGATTTAAAAAAATACATAAAAAAAAAAAATGTAAAAAAAATTTGAAACCTTTAATTAGTGTGAATAAATGCCATGTTTAAAACATATTTGTCTACCTATCCAGAGTTAATTAGGGAAAGGTATCCTTAACGGGCACCTGATATAAAATAACAGTAATACAGATAATATATAATTGTATAGGGGATAATTTTGTTTTCTTATCCCAGACGAAAGCCTAATATTTAGGCCGAAAAATCGAAACATAATAAAATAAATTTAAGTGTGATATATTTGATGAACGTACTAAGTTTTTATTTTTTTTTCTAAAGAAATCCAATCATAAGTAATATAAAACTGAAATTACAAATAATAGAAAAAAATAATCCTAACGTTAACAAGAAAATTAAAAACAATACTAAGCTAACTTGTATGAGATGCTATGTTTGTTTTTTTATTTATTTAACGTCACTTCATGCTACTATGGCTAATCGGACGATGCTACAGTGGGAGTCTTAAATTTTGCCGATCCAGGTTTTATTAGGATAAGGATCTTTAACGAGTACCTGACATCGCATAGGCTCGGGACCACCTTTTAACGTCCCCTCCGAAGGACGACATAACTAAGGATTTTTTACTCCCACTGAAAAATCCTAGGACCACCTACGGTCTTTGAACCCGTGACCTTTGGCATAGGAGGCTGTTATGCTAGCCACCCAGCTACAAGTGATCCCTGAGATGTTATGTATTATAATTTAGTCCTGAAATCGGTCACCGAAATCCAGTTTTCAACAATAGATTGAAGAGCCGATGAATCATCTATTTATTAAGATAGATATAGAATATAAGATATTTAGATAATGAGCATAAAGAAACTTGATACGCACCAAATTTTCAGAAAATCTCATTTGTTTGCAACTTAATTTGTTTCTTTTTTTGTTTTTTTAAAGGAAATAAAATACAATCACTCAAATTCCTCCAATATCTAGATTTTTTCGCCACGTTATGAATAAATTAAAAGTTTACAGCAACTAATTTACCATAAATTGCTCAAAATATTGTCATTCATTTCAGAATTATATTATTTATCAAAATTGGAAAGATTTATGCGAATTTGATTAAAAAAAAATTGAAAATTCTGAAACTTTTAACTGGTGTAAGGGACATAAATGCCCATGTTTTACACATTTTCGCTGTTACACATTTCCTAAAAAATGTGTAACAGCGAAAATGTGCCACAAAGTTAGGTTTAAGGAAAAATAAAAATCTACTAAATCTTTTATCTTGTAAAAAATTAGGCAAAGGTCTTCAATATTATTTAATATTTTAAGGAAATTAATTTTTAAAAATTGTGTAATAAAAAAACGATACACTTACAACTTTATTTAGACAACGCGCTTTATTATAACCAACAATGTGTAGAAACACATAATTATGAAATTCCTCAAAATTGAAATTCTTTTGTAGTTAGGCAGATGGGTCAAGCATTTTTTAAAGGGAGTAAAACGTCCTAGGCAACTCCGTCTTTCAGAGGGAACATAACATTGTGGTCCCGTGCCTGTGCGATGTCAAATATTCGTTAAAGAACTATATCTTAATTTAACATAAATAGGTTTAATTTATGAATCCGACTGCAGTATCGTACCCACAGTCGCATAAAGTGGCGTTAAACGAATAAACAGCAAACAAACCTTCGTAATTACACAACGAAACATTGGTTTTAGATATTAATAAAACATTATAAAAAAATAAAATAAATGATAATAATAATAATAATAAAATAGTTTCTGACCTATGGACGCATTAAACTAATATCTGTATGATTTAAAATTTTTTTATTAAAATGCAATGATTTTTGTTTATTCATTTAACGTCACAATATGCGACTATGGTTATTCGAACGATGCTACATTGGGGCTTCTAAATTTGGCTGTCCAGGACTTATTAGGAAAGGTATCCTTAAAGTGTGCCTGATATAAAATAACAGTTATGTAGATGTAACAAATTATATGACTATCGGTGTGTAAATAAATCAAAATAATTGTAATAAAACAAACCGTAAATTTAAGTTATAAAAAGTTTTATTTTCTTATCCCACACGAAGGCCTAATATTTAGGCCGAAATGTTGACACAAAATATATTTAAATTTGATCTCTTTAGTGAACGTAATGCCTAACAATTTTTCATCCTAAACATAATATATTTATTTTTTTTTTTTTACATTACGTTTTCAAAAGTACAAAGTTTTGATTTTTTTTTCTAAGAAATCTAATCATAAGTAATGTAAAACTGAAATCACAAATTACAAATAGAAAAAAATCTAAGGTTAACAAAAAAATTAAAATTAAATTAAAAACAATACTAAGCTAACTTGGATCAGAAGCTATGTAATATAATTTAGTCCTAAAATCAGTCACCAAAATCCAGTTGTGTCAGACAATGACACAAGCTTGTGTCAACACTAATCGACAAGACTGTAGAATAAAAACAAAACCTAAAGCAAATTTAGATTTCTTAAAATACTTGAAAATCCATTAGTATACAATAAATCACTCATGCAATACTTGTTGAGAATTGATAAGGGTAAGATTGGCTGATAAACGGCTAAGGTATACGCCTTTTGTTAATTCTAGTCAGTACCGAGCGTTGATTCTATTTACCAAGATACACAAACCCAAACCTCTAATTGTTTACCAATAGATCAAGTAAGCACTTGTGCCATTTAGAAACGGTAGTTTAAAAATGAAGGATTTTTTCACAAGTGGCTTAGTATATTCCATTCTACTATTTACTGCTAGCACAGTATTAGGTCAACGCCAGGATCTCAACGGCACTCAAATAGTTTTTACTAGTATTGTAAGTATTAGTATGTTAAGTAATCAATCTGTCATTAACAATTTTTTTTCAATAACTTTTAATTAAATCATTTTTTTTAATACACAAATCAATTAATCTATATATGTATATATATAAATGAATCGCCTTTTCCCTTGGCCATCGCATCACGCGTGAACGGATTGACCGATTTCCCTAATTCTTTTTTTGTTATGTTTATATCAGCCAGGAGAAGGATCTTATGAAAGAAAAAAAGAGAAAATTCACTTTGGTAGATGTGATTTTTTTTTTTATTTTGCAATAATCTTTATATATTTGTATGAAATTGAAGACAGGAGAACGATCTTACTTAGGTCAATAGGTTTTATTTTATTTTTTTAATATAATAATAATCGCTCTATCTATATATATATATATATATATATATATATATATATATATATATATATACTGTACTGACCAACTCCTTTTGTATGGGGATTACCCCGAAAACAAAAGAATTACTTCACCAAGACTAGGACTTACTCACAGTTTCGGATACTGCTACAGAGTATTATAAAAATGTTAACGACATGTTACTGACTTATACCGTGAACCCGTCGGCCCAAACACTTAAATCCACCACAAATACGTACAACCCACCCCGACGAATTTTGAGGAGGTGGCCTAGAGATGCTTTGAATTTACCAATTGTTCGGCAGTTAACATATTTGCTTATTGCATTCAGCTTTTTTGCAGATCATGCAGATGATTAATAGCAATTTTGCAAACAAAAACAATTGTAAATACATATAAAAAAAAATTAACATAGTCTAAGAAAATAGGTCTAAATGTAACAATAAATGACCAAAAAACTGGTGCGGGCAACATACGACTTTCACTTACCACCGTTTTTAGAATCGATTAAAGAATTTTCAAATACAGTAAGTGATAAAAATGCGTGAAACCATTAAAGAATAGTTAAATGAAATTTCTATAGAAGAATGTGTTTTATTAAAAAATCTATTATATTATTATCTAAAATAATCACTTAGTTTTATCGGCTTTTCATCACTCGTTATTAACTTTTACAAGCTCGTGTATTAGATAATATTTTTTTTCTTTCCAACGGTATATTGCACGTGTATATTACTGTTCTTATCTTAAAAAACAAAAAATTGCTTTAAAAAATATTATATTACATCGATATAGCGAGTTAAATCAAATCGTCGGAACCGTTTTTGAGAAAATCATAAAAAGGTGCAATATGCATGGTATAAAGTGGCTCTTCTGGTCAGCCGATTTTGATGAAAAAGTTTTTGTAACATATCGGGCGTATAGCTGTCTTAAATATGAAATTTGAGTTTCATAGGGCTTTTCGTTTCCACCCGGGAGTTACCACACACACAAAGACCTTTTCTGCGGGATTTGTTTTTTTGGACTCAGGAGACCCTAAAACGTATGTTTCCGTTGAAAACTGGATTTCGCAAATTTTCACGATCGCAATACTTTCCCTTACTATATATAGTAAGTGAAAGTAAAAATATAACCTTTACGAAAAGGTTAGTATATATAATCAAGAATAAATTGATTTGAGATGATTTTTTTTTTTTAATCCGATAGAATTCTAATAAAATGAAAGCAAATTTTTTTAGCTAATAAAATTTTTTTATAGATTATAATAAGCTTCTTATGAACTGTGAGCAATACTTTCGTTAATTCTACTTAAGGAACATGGTAATACTTACCCATTTCTTTGATCCGTTGCCAGGATGAAGATATTTGGTATAAATGCACCGAGTAATCCTAACTCTGCACATGATTTTATTTATCTCTCCACACGAGCGTTGGAAAATGAAACAAAAATTGATTAGATTGAACCTGTATGAGACAAAGTAAACAGACATATTTCGATTAACTGTCAGTTTCTACTATTTTTCCAGGCGCTAACGATTTTTTACCAACAGTGTTTGTTGTGATATGGAGAAGCTGCATGTCATAATGTTTTAATCTTGTATCCCATTTCTTCTTAAATAGGCTCAACAAATCGTTGGTTAAATATCAAGGTATTAGTGACTATAGCCCAAGAATGAAAAAAAATATATAAAAGTTTGTTCTACCGATCGTGTGCGGTTTATTGCAAAAGAATAATTTTTCAAAGGAGAAAAGGATTTCTTAAGCAGCATGGTGCGTGGATGTATTGTAAATGTAGATGCCCCGTTTTGGCTTTCAAATTTCATTATTTAAAAAAATCGGTTCAAGTTAAAGAATAAAATCGAAATATAGAATAAATAATAAGTGATCATGTCGTTGGAGACTATCGTCTAAAACTTGTGAAATTGTTGTTCTCAGCGTCTTTTTTGGTAACTAGGTGCTACAAGCTTGCCCCGTTTTTAAGACTTCGCCACACCGATTTATGTAATTATTTTTTGTTATGTTTATATTAGTCAGGAGAAAGATCTTTTGAAATTAAAAAATCTGTTGCGGGCAACACACGACTTTCACTTACCTCCATTTTTAAAATCAATGAAAGAATTTTCAAATACAGTTAGAGATAAAAATACGTGAAATTATTAAGGAATTGATTAAATTAAATTTCTATAGAAACATGTGTTTGATTCAAAAATCAATTATATTATTATCTAAAATAATCAGTTATTTTTATGTTCATTTCATCACTCTCTATTAACTTTTAAAAGCTTGTGTATGAGATGATAATTTTTCTAAAATCTTTAGCTTTCCAACGGTATATCATACATGTATATTACTGCTCTTATGTTCAAAAACGAAAAATTGCATTAAAAAATATTTTTTCTGTTTTCTCCTTTAGTTGGGTATCGAATTTATTCAATTTATATATTTACCAGTTTTTCATCAGCGTTAACAAGATAATCTAGTTATTATTATTGAATCTACAAAATTAAAGGTACTTTAGAGGAAGAAAATTTAAAATATCGGCATTTAAGCCCTGTCAGACCATTTTTATCTAAATAAAACCTACATGATATTAAAGCCCATTAAATTTTACATCGATATAGCGAGTTTAATCAAAATCGTCGGAACCGTTTTGGAGAAAATCGAAAAAAGGTGCAAAATGCATGGTATAAAGTGACTCTTCTGGTAGGCTCATTTTGATGAAAAAAGTTTTGTCACGTCTCGGGCGTATAGTTGTCTTAAATATGAAATTTCAGTTTCATAGGACTTACCGTTTCCGCCGGGGAGTTACCACACACACACACACACACACACACACACACACACACACACAGACCTTTTTGCGGGACTTGGTTATTTGGACTCAGGGACCCTAAAACGTGTATTTCCGTTGAAAACTGGAATTCGAAAATTTTCACGATCGCAATACTTCCCCTTACTATATATAGTAAGTGAAAGTAAAAAAGATAAACGATACTTGTGTAAATAGGTTTTTTTTTTTTTTTAATTTCCTAACGTAATCTCTTTATCTACATATATAAAAATGAATCCCCTTTTTCCTTGGTCTCCGCATCACGCGCGAACAGCTTGACCGATTTGGCTAAGACATTGTTCAGAAAGTCTGTCGGGTCAGCTAGTAAGATATAAAAGTTGAGCTTTTCGCTATGTTATTATTATATTATGTTATATTGTCATCATTATTACTATATGTTGATTTAAGATTCTATGAATATTATATTGTAACGAATATATATCTTTTTGAATTTATAATTACAGGTTTTTAGACATGGAGAGAGAAATCCGAACAAGCTATGCCCAACTGACAAACACAACGATCTCCGCTATTGGCCTGAAGGATTGGGAATGTTTAACAGATGTAAGATTGCAACAGAATAATTTATTTTAAACTAATGAATTTCGATATAAATAGATCTATATTTCAAAATGATAATTTCCAGAAAGGTAAATTACAACATTACGAACTCGGAAAATGGTTTAGAAAAAGATACGATTCTTTGATACCTGGCGGGAAATACTCCAAGAATTTGATTCACGTCCAAAGCTCGGACTGGGATCGTACTTTGATGAGCGCTCAATCCAACCTCGCGGGGATGTTTCCCCCGACCCAACAGGAATTATGGAGCGATCTGGACTGGCAACCAATTCCTGTACACACCATTCCCAGCAAACTAGACAAGGTAAAGGGACGATGGTATGCTTTACTTTCACTTACCTATATAAGAACTTGAAACTGATAGTATTGCGATCGTCAAAATTTTAGTATTTCAGTTTTTAACCGAAATACGCGCTTTAGGGTTTGCAGAGTCCAAATAACAAAGTCGCTCGTAAAGAACCGTGTATGGTAACTCAAGCACGAAAACCAAAAGTCGAAGGAAACCGAAATTTCATATTTATGACATCTAAACCCCCCAAATGTAATAGAAATTTTTTATCAAAATCAGCTAACCGGAAGAACCATTCTATATCATGCATTTTGCACATTTTTACGAATTTCTCAAAATCGGCTATTATGCTTTTTATTTAATTCCCTGTATAAAATTTAATGACCTTTAATGCCATGTTTTATTCTTATTCAAATAGTCTTACAGAGCTTAAATGACGATATTTTCAATTTTCTCTTAATTTACCATATCATCTTGTTAACATTGATCATAAACCGGTGAATGTATAAATCGAACGAATTCGATATACAAATAAACGAGAGAAGATCAAACATATGTTCTGTATGAATTTATGTGTTTTTTAAGCATAAGAACAGTAATATAGATCTATAATTACCGGTGGAAAGCCCAAGATTTTAGGAAAAATATATATTATTTAATCTAAAACCTATGTTTCCAACGAAACTTGATTTAATCTTTTAAACCTTTTTCAACTTTTATTTTCTTAAACATTTAGTTCATAAGTTGATTATAATAACTGAGGTAAGTGAAATTCGTATGTAATTATGATCATGGAAATAAAAGCAAGTATGGCATATATTTATATATATTTTTCCTAGCTAATAGCGATCCACCACCCGTGCCCGAGACTAACAGAGGAGTTGCATAACATCAAGAATTCTCCAATCGTAAAAAGGTACAACAAGTTACACGAAGGGCTGTACTCAGAGTTGACGAAGAAATGCGGCGAACATGTCGACAGTGCCAAGAGTGTTGAAAGCAAATACGTCACATTCCTCATCGAGGTAAAAAACATTACATTATTATCATGCTTTCTCTGTATCTTTTGTCTACTTGTAAAGTAATGGCTGTGCACATTCGTAATTCATACCGGGACTGTCTCCAAATAATCAAAAATCCTCCAGCCCATGTATGAGCATGCTAGTATTTAGTCATGAGTATTTAGGTGGTGTTCAAATCCCTAAAGGATTCAAGAATAAAAACATCGAAGTGTAAAGACAAGGGCATGGCAAGCAACCGACCGTCCAGTTTCGTCTCGGATAGAGAAACTAGGTTGAGCGTTAAACATCGATATTCAATGGTTTTGAAACAAAACCTGAAACCGGCGGAAAAAACTAATCAATTCAGAAAAAGTTTACAGACAAGCGGGTATGTTAAAACATTAACGGATATATATACTCTAGAGAGCCGGAAAAAAGTTCATATTAGCAACCAAAGTTAAAACAAATCTGGTGCGGGCAAAACACGACTTTAACTTACCTCCGTTTTAAAAATTGATTAAAGAATATTCAAATACAGTTAGAGATAAAAATGAGTGAAACTATTAAAGTATTAATTAAATTGAATTTTTATAGAAACATGTTTTATTAAAAAATTAATTATATTATCATCTAAAATAATCAGTTAGTTTTATTGGCTTTTCATCACTCTTTATTAACTTTTACAAACAAAAAATTTCATTAAAAAATATTATTTCAATTTATTTCCTTTAGTTGGTTATCGTATTCATTCAATTTATATATTTATTTTACATCGATATAGCGAGTTTAATCAAAATCGTCGGAACCGTTTTTGAGAAAATCATAAAAAGATGCAATATGCATGGTATAAAGTGGCTCTTCTGGTTAGCTGATTTTGATGAAAATGTTTTTGTAATATCTCGGGCGTATAGTTGTCTTTGAAACTTCAGTTTTCACACACACGCACGCACACACACACACACACACACACACAGACCTTTTTGCGGGACTTGGTTATCTCGACTCAGGGGACCCTAAAACGTGTATTTCCGTTGAAAACTGGAATTCGAAAATTTTCCGATCGCAATACTTTCCCTTACTTTAAGTGAAAGTAATATAACTACCAGTGCTATTTCGATAAGGATACGTATTTTGGCTTCGGGATGTGTCTATAACTTTCATCGTGTAACGCTTTTTTGTAACTGTTAATAAAGGTGAATATAGGCAATTAACTAACATCAAAAGCAATAAATAATTCAAAGGAAAATAGCATACCACCACTGATAATTTCTGTTTCTCTGCTAGCTTTTTTCTCTTTTTTTCTAATTATTCACAGTTTTTTGGCTAAAGAACACTAATAAAGTTTTTCTCTATTTTCAAAAATAACTAAATAATGAGCGTATTTAAATTTCAAAATTAAAATTTCATTTTTTTCTAATTATTCATGTTTTTTTGGTTAAATTTTATTTATTATATATTTATTACATATATTTTTTCTCTATCTTCGAAAACAACAGAACAACCTCATTCTTAAAAGACACTTCACTTCTTACAAAACTGAAAACTTAATTTAAAAAATAATAATAACTTCGCTGTTTAAATCATAATGGAAATATAGGAAAAAAACAAAATTATCTTTCGAATTCTAATTACATTACCACACTCATAAATCATCCTTCTATAAGATCTATTGTTTAGAAAATCCTTGAAACATTTAAATTCTCGGTACATTGATAAAGATAAGAAAATTTAAACTTTAAGAACTAAAAATCAAACCGTGAAGGAATTTGATTTGGATAACATACTAGATCATCCATCATTTAACTAACACAATAAAAAGATAAAAACATAATCCGGTTTAAAAAGTATTAATTCATTCTACATTCCGTATTATTATACAACTGTTTATTTACTTTTTTTTTAAATCTGGTGCGAGCAACACACGACTTTCACTTACTTCCTTTTTTAAATCAAATTATAAATTTTAAATAAAGTTTCGATGAAAACATGTGTTTCAGCATAATAATCTAACAAAAGAAATTATTATCTATTATTATTTAGTCGCCCGTTTCGTCTTTCTGCATTACGTTTAATAGTTTAATATATGTTTAAAAACTACTGAAGGAATTAGTCCGGGTGGCGGTCATTAAATGAAACAACTGAATAGTTTCAACTATTTTATTGTTTGCCTATTTTATGTTTAAAAACACAAAAATACATACAAAAATAGGTTTGCTCTTTCCTCCTTATATTTATTTGATATTTGTTAGTTTGATATCGAATTCGTTCAACTTCAATATTAATCAATGCTAACAAGATGAAATGGTTAAGTTTCTCGAGTCTACAAAATTAAAGATACTTTAAAGAAAGAAAATTTAAAATTTTAATCCCTTTCAGACAATTTCAACCAGAATGAAACCTACATGACGATAAATCTCAATCAAAATCAAAGTGGGTCTAATATAAAATAGTAATAAACCGAATAATATAGAAACCGTTACTATTTATGTAGTTTTTGATTACATACATAGCAAGCCAGTTGTCTTTATATGGAAAAATTAAATTTTCCGTCATCTGTGCTTTACACTAAATTGCAAATAATTAAACTTAAATAATTTTGATTTATGTTTATCATTTCTCCCGATGATTAAATATAATAATGAATAGAAGTTATTAAATAAACATATTTTCTTGCGAATTGCACTTTTCGTTACGTACGATAAACGAAAACTCCCACAGCGATAAACCCTAAAATCAGAGAAAGATTTTTTTTAAATAAATGACACCTCATTTAAATTGTGCCCATGCGAAGCAGAGGTGGGTCCACTAGTTTATAGATAAACAGTAAATATTTAATGTTCCTCACACAAGACTGAAAAGACAAGAAACTGCCCGCCGCTTTCGCTTACTTCAACACTTAATGGGCAGACGCTCTAACCTTCCACTTAACTAAAAAAGGCTCATCTGTGTAACCATCATAAGGTCTATCTGGAGGTACGGAATGGCCTTTGGGGCTCTATTAAACTCATCTATAAAGACCTTAATGTCCCATATCTTACTGATTCGGTCCGTACGAGGTATCAATCCTTCCCTGACTAACTCCACTCCACTTTAACCCACTAGTTTCAATCCTTGCTTTCTCTTCCTTTCCTGACAGTTTTCTAAAAGAAGATGGCCTCGAGACCTTCTAGTTTAGATGACCTAGTGGAGTGCTGCCAATGGGCATATTCGCTTCATGTCTTTTTATGTATATTATCTATATATATTATCAGCTAATTTAATTGATGTACGAGTATTAACTAATACAGTTGTAAATTTCTATATATAAAAAAGGAATGTAAAAGATATTTAGTAATAAACTGTATCTAAGTTCGACATCCTCTTGAAGTCGAAGTGAAATATTACGGTTTTATTTAAATATTTTGTGATTCGTGAATGAATTAATACTTAAACAGGATTTAAAAAGATTTTCAAAAACTTGGGTAGTCGTCATGTAAACTTCACATCCCAAGACTTAGGCCCTTTTAACCAACATCAGTGAAATAATAGTGCTAAGCCATAAACAATTTTTTTTTTTTTTATTCAGACACTGCATAACTATACGATTCCTAAATGGGCAAAAAAAGTATTTCCAGACACCTTATATCGAGTTGGAACGTTTGCTTTCCAAATGCGTACGATGACAGACACACTGAGGAGACTGAGGGGAGGTAAGGAAATTATAAATGAACCGTCAAGTTCTGTCAAGTACCTATTCTTTCTTACTGGTTTTAATTCCATTACAGGTCCACTTTTGAAGGACATGATCGCCCACATGAAGCAAAAGAGAGACGGAACTCTGAAACCGAACAGAAACCTCTGGATGTACTCGGGCCACGACACTACGGTAGCCACAATCCTGGACACGATGAGGGTATTCAAGCCCCACATACCAACTTTTGCGGCTGCGGTTATGGTAGAGCTGAGGAAAAGCCAAAACAATGAATATTATGTTTCGGTAAATACATACATAAAGAGGGAATTCCGAAATCCTTTCATCATGGAACTAGCTGAATGTTATTATTATTATTTTTTTTTTTTTTGTAGGTGTACTATAAGCCTTTGACTGAAGAACCCGAACTACTGACGGTACCGGGCTGCGATCCCTTGTGCCCTCTCGACAAATTCGAATCACTACTGTCCCACCTCATCCCAGTAGATTGGGAAGCTGAGTGCAGGGCCACGACTGCTGTTGGAGAATTCGATCAACTCGATGAAGACGGTAAAAACTAACACTTCCTACTTTTAATTACCTCCGTTTTTTTGTGTGTTTTTTTTAATTGAAATTTACAACTGTATATTATAATAAAACAAGTAAATATCCTGAGTAATGATAAAAAACATTAAGAGAAACTGCCCATTGGCAGCACACTATAGTAGTGAATCAAAACGAGGTCTCGATGCCATCTTCTTTTCAGACGCCTCGCGGGATTATCAGGAATTGAAAGGGAAGCAATGATTGAAACAAGTGGATTACTACCAGGCACGGGCCAAATCAGCAACATATGGAATATTAAGGTCTTTGTGGATGATTTTATTCGTGACAAAGTAAGGAGCGTTAAGGATTATGGATTGTAACGATTGGATATGGGCAAAGTTTGGTGGTTTAATAGAGCCCCGAAGTTCAACTACGTAGGTCCAGATAGGCATTATGATTGTCATATAAATGGGTTTTTGTAGTTAAGTGAAAGGTTATAGCATCTGTCCAGTTAATGTTGAACTAAAGGAAATCGGCGATGCAAAACGCTTCTACGATTGTAAGATATGGAATTTCAGTTGAATACAACTTATCGTTTTCGATCTAGACATACAACGTACACCCACTCAGATCATTGTTAATTTCCTTAAAGAACAAATGGAATTTTAATCTATAAATGGACAATCCTTGATCAATATGTAACAGAAAATTCAATTTTTTTTCAAATATGCAAGTGAAATTTTAGTGAAACATAGGTTTTTTAAACTCACCTATTTATAAGAATTATCTTATTCTGAAAATTTATGTTGCTTTTGTGTCTTAACATCAGATTTCCTTTCTTTAATAACTTTCATTTATTTATTAATAATTTTCTTTTTTCAGAATGAATCATATGAAGAATGAAGAGTGACTGCCATTTTTATTCCACAGAAAAAATGTAAATAAGTTAATTTATTAAAAAGACAACAATTTATCAATTTTTTTTTAATTTATGACAAAGACGAATAAGTAAATAAATTATTATTTAAAAAAGAAAATTTCCTGTTTCCTGCTTTGAATTTTCCTGTTTAGAAAATGATTTCGACTTTGCCTGTTGTCAAAACATAAAGTTAAGATGAGCAAGGTAAAGCTTTCATAATAATCGATCATACTTTATATTTCTGGATCAGGGAATGAAAGCAAATGACTTTTAGAGGACTTTATTTAAAATTAAAATAAAAAAGAATCTGTGCTTCTAAAACCTGTGCAATAATAAGTATTTTGTATAGTTAATTAATTGGTTTTATAATTCACAGTGCTCAATCTCTTGGCTATTCCCTGATGTTTTTATAATTACTTTAGAGAGACTGGGAAAGCCGTAAGAGAATAATATATATATATAATATATATATATATATATATATATGTGTGTGTGTGTATATGAATGAAAAATCAAAAATGTCTTTATTGTACAGGGAAGTCCCTTAAGATTGAAATTAAACTACAAGTTTGATGACCGGAACAATGTGGTAATTTTAATATCAATACCTAAACTCAAATAATAAATTAAAGTTATGAACTAGTTACATATTTACAAATCAAGCTGTTAAGATAAAGTAAATTAACAAAAATAGAATAATCATTGGCGAGAATTAAAATAATATACAAAATCTGGTGCAGGCAACACACGACTTTCACTTACCATCTATCAAATCATTTTCAAAACTATCAGATATAATTCAATTTTCAAAATATTTTAAGTTGATTTTAATAAACCGTAATTTCATTTTTGTTGGAAACATATGATTTAGATTAAACGATGAACTATATTAATTTGTTAATCAGTAATAAGTTTATTCCCCATTCTTCACTTCATATTACCTTTTACAACTTTGTGTATCAGATAATATTTTTCTAAAATCTTTCTCTTTCCAACGGTATATTATACGTCTAAATTACTGTTCTTAATATTAAAAAATTAGTGAAACAATTAAAGAATTAATTAAATTGAATTTCCATAGAAACATGTGTTTTATTAATAAATCAATTATATTATCATCCAAAATAATCAGTTAGTTATTAATTTTTACAAGCTTGAGATAATATTTTTCTTTTAAATTCTAAGCTTTCCAACAAATATACATTACATGTATATTACACATATATATTACTGTTCTTATGTTCAAAAACTAAAAATTTCCTTTAGTTGGGTATCGAATTCATTCAATTTATATATTTGCCTGTTTTTCATCAGTGGTAACAAGATAATGTAGTTATTTTTATAGAATCAACAAAATTAAAGATACTTTAGAAGAAAACAATTTAAAATATCGGCATTTAAGCCCTGTCAGACTATTTTAATCAGAAATTAAACTACATGACGTTTGAACCTATTAAATTTTTCATCGATATAGCGACTTTAATCAAAATCGTCTGAACCGTTTTCGAGAAAATCGAAAAAAGGTGCGAAATGCATGGTAAAGTGGCTCTTCTGGTAAGCTCATTTTGATGAAAAAGGTTTTGTAACGTCTCGGCCGCATATTTGTCTTAAATATGAAATCTCCAAAGAAAAGGATGAGCTAGACAGCATTCTCGGAGAGAAGGCTGTTTCAGAAGATTTAGTCAACCTAATGATGACCAAAGAGGAAAACTGGAATGCTGTGGCAGAATATGCGGCGCAAGTCGGAAAGAAGCTTAGATCTCAAGAGCGCGATAGGAGCGGCCAAGTAAGGCTTGTAAGATAAATTATATAAAGTCTGTCTATTACTGAAGTAGGCACATAGCCATACTGCCCCCCCACGAAGTAATGCCTGACGGCAGTTCCGTGGGGGTGGTGAAGGCGAATAGGGAGGTGTTTTTTTAGTGAGTAGGAATCTCACACTGTTGTGTGCTTATATAGCCACAATATGTATATAAATATACGATTTCGACTGGATTGACCCATATATATATATATATATATATATATATATATATATATATATATTATATAATATAATAATTAATGTTTTTTTTTTTTCTATTCGTATGTATTACAATTCGTCACAATGGACAATAATATTCAACAATCAACATTGTTTTTAAATAATGAACCTATAAAATTCCATCAAACCGTCAAAAACCTTGGAGTAACCCTCGACCAATCTCTTTCCTGGAAAAACCACGTTTCCAAAATTTCTCGACGCACAATTTCCATCTTAAAACTTCTAAATCACCATCGTCACATTCTTCCATTAGAAACCCGCAGCTTTTGGTTTGCTCACTAATATTCCCCCACTTTGACTACTGTTGCGCGGTGTATGGAGGTGTCTCTGGGGATCTTGAAGCTAAACTAAAACGATTATTTAACTGCCTGGTACGTTTCATCTTTTGGATATCCAGGGACAGCTCTGTAACCCGATTCTACGAGGAGTTTAAGTGGCTTTACCCATCCTACCGTTCTAAGTACTTCCTGGCATCCTTTCTCTTCCAAGTTCTCCGATCTCAACGTCCATCGTACATCTCTGATATACTTCCATTTAAATCCTCCATCCACTCCAGCAACACTCGTTCACGGTCTTCAGACCTGTATATAACGCCTCATCGAACCGCAGCTTTCGACAGATCTTTCCTTATCCGATCTTCGTCCATATGGAATTCTATTCCTTCTTATATCCGTCATTCCAATACTCTTCCTATCTTCAAATCCCGTTTATTCAAATACTTCCTGTCTATCCAGTTTTCAAATGACCTCAAGTGATTTGCAAATTTCAATAAAAATCGGCAGAGAGAAACGATTATTTATCACATTTTATTTTGTATATTAAAGATTTATGAATTTTATTTTTTTTTCTCGTCTAATTTGTTTTTTCTAAATTATTATAAGAAGCTACCTATGACTTTATAACTAACAATTAAAAGCTGTTCTTCGCCGGACGCACGGTAATAAGGCACCAGGATGTGACGGTATACAGAGTGTATTACTAAAACAACTTCCAAGAAAAGGATTAATGCACCTAGTTAACTTGTATAATTCCTGCTTACGGCTAAGATATTTCCCTAATGCATGGAAGAGTGCAGTACTATTCCCTCTCCTGAAACCTGCAAAAGATGGAAATGAGCCATTTCACTACCGTCCAGTTAGTTTATTACCACATATGGGAAAAGTTTTCGAGAAAACGATCCTTAATTACCTAAAGATGTTCTGCGATCAAAATGAGATAATCCCACCGGAACAAGCAGGGTTTCAATCTCAATTGAGCACAGAACATTGTTTGGTTAAACTGCACAATGAGGTGACCAGGAACTTAAACTCGAACAAGGCAACTGCTATGATAGCCCTCGACTGTTCTAAAGCATTTGACTCTGTGAATCACGAAATCCTCTGCCAAAAACTGATTGAACTAGAGTGTCCGGAACAACTGTATTCGGTCATTAATTTTTTTTTGAGCAATCGCTGCTTTGCTGTAAAAGTTGCGGAAGAGCTCTCCGGTTCGGTACAACTTACATGTGGTGTTCCACAAGGAGCAGTGCTGTCTCCTATATTGTTCTCCATTTACACTTCTAACATCGTTGGAAGGAAGTACGAGATTGCATAGAGATATTGCAGTCACGAGCAGCAGCTCCAATGCCAGTACGGCTCTCAAACAGTCCCAAAATGCCTGTCAAAAAATAGCTTTAGAGGTAAAGTGGCTAAACATAGAAATTAATCCTGACAAAACAAAGGCTATTGTTATTCGTTCCAGAAGGGTAAGAAAAAACTTCCTTCAGGATTTGATCTCAATAATTGCCAAATTAAACTTTCTAAAAATATTGTATATCTTGGAATCACGTTCGACAGACACTTAAAATTTTCAGTCCACTTTTCTAAAAAAAATTAAATCTGTAAGGCGAAAAATGTTTAGGCTTAACCATTTGATTTCATCTCCAAGTATATCTCTCCGACTAAAAGCAATGATATACAAAACAATTCTTCGTCCGTCACTGTTGTATGGCTCACAACTTTTTCCACACGTAGCGAAATCAACGGAAAAGAATGTCCAGGCATTTCAAAACGGCATTCTAAGAAGAATCGCAAAAGGGACGATATTCCAAAGAGTAATTCCATGAAGAGATGAAAATACAAACAATTAAACAATTTATGAGTGAGAGGAATTTAAAGTTTTTCGAATCAACGAAATTTATAAATAACCCTATATTTAATCAACTGAAACCCCCAGGAATACCTCAGCGATGGCAGAAACTCAACAAATAAATAAATTAGTTTAAGTTTTAGTTGTAAGGCCGAAACAAACTAGAAGGTGAGCCCCATTATCTGAATTATTATTCATAATGCTATTCTCTCCAGAAGTTACGTTAAAGAGTTGCAACTCCTTAAAATGCACGATTGCAGAAAAAGGAGAACTTACCAGCATTGCAGGAACTTATAAGAAAAAAATAAAGGGCTAAGAAAAAAAAATAAAATAAAAAAAAAATAAATAACTATAATTCATTTTCTTTGTCATTTCTGTTGCTTTTTATTTATTTTATTTTTTACTCTAAGGCATTGAAGCTCTAATTTAATTTGTCTGTAACATTATTCCGAAAGGACTTGTCCCAAAATAAATAAAGAATTTATTATTATTATTAATATCGCTAAAGGATCACATTCATACAATATAAACAAAAAGGAAAAACAAATTACATAAAATGGAACCAAACTAAATAAACGTATACATTAACAAAATTTGTAGATAAAATAAATACAAATAAATAAACAAAACCTGTCACATTCATACGTATGTAATATTATTGTTAGAATTCAATGTGATATAAGAAAAGGTAGAGACTTAAAAAATATAAACTTGTTGATTTTTGTGTTCTCGTGTACTCCTATTTCCAATTCAATCCAGAGTTTATGAACAAAGTACAGACCGTCATAAAGTAGAATTATTGTTACTTTAAAAAACGTTCTGCATAAGTGTTATCCATAGGGCATAACACTTTCCTGCATCTTTAAAACTAGTTCTATACTTGTCAGACGAATTTAAAAATATACCTTAAAAATACTGCAGCTGAGAAAACTTACGGGCTTGTTTTATCTCATATTACTCGAATATTTGTTAAGAATCAGTAAAAATAGACACATAAACCTGGATTTTTCGTTAAGACTAATTTTTTTTACAGCTAATCGTCGAATAGTTTATCTGAAAAATAAAAGTCGACTGAGATTTTCAGGTAAATATAAGATGACCTTTAATGTCAATTAATAAAAAAATCCTTGGACTCCTAGAAGCTTGCGATGGATTGATCACCATCGAATGATTGATATTTTTATCAAGAGAGCTAGCTAACTAAAAACACAGAATATGATAAATTTCCCAATTGAATAACATTGGCCCAAATTACCTTCTATAAAATTCAGGCTATTTCTCCCAAAAATAGATCTTACATTAAATAAATTATTTGTTACCCAAAAACTCAAACCTAGAATACATTTTTTTTAAATTACTTATTTGCATTATAAATTATTATCTACTTAATGTCATAAACTATATATGGTATGATCACTATATTTTTATTGAGTTACCCCCAAAATAAGCGAATATGTTATTATTAATTAATAGAGATCAAAGAATTCATCATCACAAAATTCCTACTAAATATTTCACATATAGATGAGTATAAGTAAAAATAAAACAGAACAATATTTTTGATAATACAAATATTTGGAAAAATGACGCAAATTACCAAGACAAACTAAAAAACCCTGTTGCGTTCAACACACGACTTCCACTTACATCAGTTAATAATACATTGAAGAACTTTTAAATAAATTTATAGATAAAAAAAAAATAATTATATCAAGTTTCGTTAGAAATCTGTATTCCATTAAATAAACTATCATATTATTATCTGAAACAATCACTTACTTTTACCGGCACTATGCATTACCTTATATAACTTTGAATATAATATAACATTTTTTTAAAAATCTATAGCTTTTCAACGTTATATTATACATCGATATTACTATTCTTATGATCGGGAGAAAAATATTACCTAAACAAATATATTTGCTCATTTCTCTATTAGTTGGGCATCAAATTCGTTTAACTTGTATATTTAACCTTCCTTTATGCCAAAAAGATGATATGGTAAATCTTTAGGAATCTACAAAATTTAAGGTACTTTAGAGGATGAAAATGTAAAAGTTCCCCATTTAAGCCCTGTCAGACTATTTTAATCAGAATGAAACCTGTATGAAATTAAATTTCACATTGATGTAGCGAGTTTAATCAAAATCGTTAAAACTGCTTTTAATTAAATTGTAATAAGGTACAAATTGCATGGTATAAATTAGCATTTCCAAAAACTGAAATTAGAAAATTTTCACGGTCGCAATAATTCCTCACATTGTATTTTTCAGAACATAATAGAAAAAAAGCTTTTATTCTTAGACTTAAACCCTTAAGAATAACATAAATGTTACAAATAAAGACGAGGCATCAGACCAGAATACATTAGATATATTAAATTATTTACATAGATAAAAGAGTTAGAGAAAGAAATTTATTTATAATATATATATAAAATATAAAATTTCTTTCTCTAACTCTTTTATCTATGTAAATAATTTAATATATCTAATGTATTATATATATATCTAAGTATATATGTATGTGCATACAAACATCTATGTACAAAAGAAATGAAAAAACATAAAGTAAAGTAAATAAATACAATAAATGGGTAAAACACTGCTAATTTTGAATAAAAACATTTTTTTAAAAAGGCAAGTTGGCATGCGCATGTGTATAGCAGTCATCTTTCAAATCGGCTCTTGGATTTCATGCTTTTTCAGTTTGAATTCTCTTCAGTGCAATCTTGAAAACATCACCAGACTTCAGGATAACAACAGCAGTAAATATTGGAGCAAACAACAGTAAGTTTTGTTACAATTTACGGTGTAAAGTGAATGCTGGGTAACCTCTTCACATCAGCTGATTGCCAATAGCTCGGCAAGGCCGGGATTGGTTTTCTTTTCTTTAGTTACTGTTTTATTACCAACATCTAGTTATTTTCTTATCATCTTCTTCACATGAAATGCGATATTTTCACCAAGTGATGTCCTCCAAAGCATCAACTAAAAGATCTAGATCTAGTTGTTCAATCACGTCTCCCATAAAACAAAGACCCGGCCGTGATACTAATAAAAAATTAAATCAACAAGCAACCCCTTCAGGTTCTAATACAGAATCTGAACCACAGCCTGGCACATCGTCACAGGGGATGACTGACGAATCTCCGTTTTTCACCCCAAATCCTACATAATGAAAAAGAAAACATGGAATCTGCTCCTACACCCAGTGAACCACGGCCTCCACCGATATTTGTCAAAAATATTAAAAATTTCCAGTTGTTATGTGCGCAATTAAACAAGATTACCGAATCCACCAGCTACTACTGTATGAGTAGAATCAATGACATCAAAATATCACCGACCACCGCCGAGGCATATAGAAAAATTGTGAAATACCTAACTGAAACTAAAGCGGATTTTCACACTTATCAGCTACGGCAAGAGAGAGCTCTTAGAGTTGTGATCAGAAATCTACACCCTCCAACACCAGTTGACGCTATCAAAGAAGAACTCATGGAGATGGGTTACAAAGTCACTAATGTCATAAAAGACAGAGTTCAACTGCCTCTATTCTTCGCTGACTTGGAACCATTAGCAGGAGTAGACAAAATTTATGATCTAAAAAGACTGTATTATACAAGTGTAAGAGTCGAAAAACCTTATACAAAGAGAGAAATTGTTCAGTGTTACAATTATCAGGCGTATGGCCATACCAAAAGTTACTGTCACCACATACCACGCTGCGTGAAATGCGGTGAACAGCACAAGTCTGTGGAATGTACAAAACGAAGTCAACACCCGCTGTATGTGCTCATTGCCTCAAGGACCACCCGGCCAACTACAAAGGATGCCAAATCTATAAGGAACTAAGGACCAGGTATCAAAAACCCCAAGTACTGGATGAAACAACAAGACAGGCTAGAACTAGAAGAGAACCCTCAAAATTAATCGATGCCAATGTATCATTTGCCCACTTACTTGGAGGTGGGAACCAATGTACTGAAGCCGAGGCCCTGCCGGAACTACAAAATGTACCTCAATATCCTCAATCCATTCCACAAATACCTCTTCCTCAAAACGTAATCAGTCCTAAAAATTCTCATCGACAACAAATCCCTTCAAATGCCACAGATCTTACCAGTTTGATGACATCCTTCATTTCCGAAATCAAATCCCTTGTCATGCCCCTAATAACAATCCTCACGAATCTTGTATCAAATCTTATTCCTAACTTAAAAAATCCATAAATGACCTCACCTAACTCCTTATCTATTCTCCTATGGAATGCGAATGGTGTTAGAACTCACACAGACGAACTTACAGTCTTACTCCAAGACAAAAAAGTTGACGTTGCACTCATTACTGAAACTAGACTAACCACTAAACACTACTTCAAAATAACTGAATACACAACATACCGGACAGACCACCCAGACGGCAAAGTCCATGCCGGTACTGCTGTCATTGTCAACCGATCCCTCTCCCATCACTTACACCCACTTCCCGCACACGATTTCCTACAAGCCACCTCTATTATAATCAAGACCTTTTCCTTTCCGCTAGTCATCGCATCAGCATACTGCCCTCCTAAAAATTCTATTTCTATTACCCAATTTGGTTCCTTCCTCAACACATTGGGGAATCACTTTATTCTGGGTGCAGACTTAAACGCGAAGCACCAACAATGGGGTTGCAGAACCACAAATACTCGTGGACGGACCTTGCAGTCTGCACTCAACTCCAGACGCCTTAATCTCCTACCTCCCGATTCCCCTACCTACTGGCCAACAGATCCTAACCGTAATCCAGACATCCTCGACTTCTTCATCCACAGCGGATTAGGCTCCCTGAACTATTCCGTAACTCGCCTTGATGAACTATCCTCTGATCATAGTCCATTAATCCTAAATGTATCCATGACTCCTATTCCGAAACCTTTCCCACCGTCATTCATCAGAGGCCCCATCAACTGGAACCTCTTCCGCGAAATCCTCACCAATGATATCGACCTCAGAGTAACTCTCAAAACCCCTTCTGACCTTGATGATGCCGTATATTCCTTTACAACCTTGATTCAACAAGCTGCCTGGACTGCCTCCTTTCCTAAACAATCCCAAATTATTCCTTACAAATGCCATTTACCACAACACCTGACGGACCTCATCAACACCAAACGCCGAGCCAGAACATTATGGCAACGCACCCGCCACCCAGAAGATCGCCGCTCTTATAACTTTTACTGTAGAAAATTAAAGCGGGAGTTGGCGACCTTTTGTTCCCAATCCTACAATTCCTACCTCTCCTCTCTTTCGACTCGTGACAATTCTCTGTGGAATGTCACGAAGAGAATCCTGAATACTCACACGATTTCCCATCCTCTCCTGCGCGGTGATAGTTCCTGGGCTACTTCTGACAAGGATAAGGCCCAGGAATTTGCACAGCACCTTTCCAAAGTTTTCACTCCTCATCCTGAGTTGAATCCAAACCATACTTCAACAGTTGAACAGTTCCTTACTTCGCCAATACCACTCTCCTTACCTCCTAAAGCAGTTAATCCCTCTGAGGTCAAATATCTTCTTAAAAAGCTTCCTCTCCGTAAATCCCCTGGATATGATCTCCTCACGCCTCAGATCTTAAGACAACTTCCACAGAAAGCCATTACATTCCTTACATATCTTTATAAAAGTATCCTACGCACTACCTATTTTCCTCTCTTATGGAAACATTCAACTATCATCCTTTTCCTGAAACCAGGCAAACCTTCCAACAGCACGTCATCTTACAGACCTATTAGCCTACTTCCGATCCTCTCAAAAATTTTCGAAAAGCTCCAACTAAAACGAATCCTAGATAAATTTAAAAATTTTCCTTCGCATCAGTTTGGATTTCGTTCTCAACATTCCACAGTTCAGCAAGGACTCCGAGTTGTGGATCACATTTCCTCTGCCCTTGAGTGCAAGGAGTATTGTTCGGGTGCCTTTTTGGACATAGCTCAAGCTTTTGACCGGGTGTGGCACCCGGGATTGCTCTTTAAGCTCAAAACCCATTTACCTCAATCCTTATACCTAATCCTCCGATCCTATTTATCAAACCGCTCCTTTCGAGTTCGCTGTGGTTCCGAATTTTCGAAACATTATACTGTTGAGGCCGGTGTTCCTCAAGGCAGCGTCTTAGGACCCGTCCTCTACATCCTCTACACCGCCGATATCCCTACCGATCCCGATACCTTTCTGGCAACATTTGCTGACGACACAGCCATTTTATCATCCAATTCCGATCCTGAAGTAGAATCTCTAAATCTCCAAAGGCACCTTTCCCTTGTCGAAGACTGGTGTAAGGCTTGGCGAATTAAGGTGAACGAAAGCAAATGTACACACGTCACCTTCACCCTTCGACGTAAATCCTGTCCAACAGTTAAATTCAATTCCATACCGCTTCCTTCCCAGACACAGTCCGGTACCTCGGCTTTTTACTAGACAAAAGATTGACGTGAAACCCACATACGAGACTTAAAAGGATAGAACTCAACCGCAGATTCGGCCGGTTATACAAATTACTAAACAGAAAATCTCATCTTACAGTCGACAACAAATTACTAATATATAAGACAGTACTGAAACCTATATGGACCTACGGACTTGAACTATGGGGGACAACTAAACATTCTAACATCAAACGTATCCAATCCTTCCAATCCAAAGTCCTCCGAACAATAGTTAATGCTCCTTATTACGTTACCAACTGTACCCTACACCATGACCTTAATATTCCATTTATTTTAGACCTGGTACCATCCAAATTCTCCAAATTCCATCAGAACCTTCTTCATCATCCTAATCCTCTTGCTCAATCCCTTTCCAGCTTCCAGCTTCATCCTCCTCGAAGATTGAAACGGCAGTGGCCCCGCGACGTTTTGTAAACATTTATCTGGAGTTCTGACACTGGTCAGATCCTCCACTCATGTACTGTATGTTTGTGGCTATTCCGCTCTGGCTCGGCCTCCACTGGCATACACCAGTGAAGCTCTGAGTGGGAGGCGCTGGGATCTCTTGGATTCCGCTTCTCCCCCCACTTGTGGGGGGAGCAGCCGAGTCTAGGGTTCCTTTGGCTGATTGTATATATTGTATATAGTTAAGTTTGCTTGTATGATTTTTATTTATTTCTCAACTTGTATTTATCTCTACTACAGGTTGTTGTTTTGATTTGTTTCTTGTTGTTTTTTTTTTGTATATATTTGAATTTATTTATTTCCGGTTTTATATAATTTGACTTTATCATTATTGGCTGTATATATTGTATGAATGTGTACTACATCTCTATTACTACTGTTCATTATGCAACAAATTGTAATATTCCAATAAAAAAAAAAAAAAAAAAAAAAAAAAAAAAAAAAAAAAAAAAGGCAAGTTTTTCAGTCATTATAATGATTGAATCCTAATAAAAAATCTAATTTAAAATTAAAGATCAACAAGCGTCAGTTTAGGATAATAGATAATAGAAAAGGAGATATTTGAATATGGATAAGGAAGAAGCATGACGTATATTGCAAGGAATGCCATTACAGAATGCAATGGAACGGACAAGAGAGAATCGATGGAAGGCTTTAGTTCTGGGATGGGATATAAAGAATGAATCGGTTATTTCCATTTTCAGTGATAGTAAATGAACTGTTTTCAAAAAAGAAAAAAATCATTATTTACAAAAAGATAGTTAGAAATCAAAAAGTAAACCTCACGAGGAGACTAACGTGATTGTAAATATGTGACAAGATAGGCCCAAAAACCAGACTGTTTCATCAGAAGCGAAGATAGGATAGTGGGATAGTTTATATGGCAGTCTGTTTTACCTAAACCGGACCTAAACATGATATGATGTAAAATAGTCCATACTCCTCACTAAGGACCTAATTTTCATTTTATCTTACTTCTGAAGAAATTAGTAAAATGATCCTTAGTTCTAAGACAATTTTCTATTGGCGGATATCGAGATGATACAATATCAAAACTAATACAAGTTACACCAGTAAACTACATTCGAACAGTTTAATCTTAAGAGCCATCCATGACCGTAACCAACCCAAACCAAACTAAGATAAGCGTGTAAACGGGGATTTAAAATGATTAGCAAACTAATATATTTACACGTTATTGTTCCGGTGTCAAACTTTTGTACTTTCGGTTTGCACTATTTTCTGATAGTTTTTTAAAACTGTAATCTTATTTTGTAAAAAATATCTTAAGCTGTTGATGAATGAACCCGGTTAATATTCTAACTGGAAAATAAGTTTTACTTTATCAGTGTGCCAGAGACATATCAAAGGAATGAATTCCTTCATTTTTCCAGCGAGAACTTTAATTAATTTATATAAAATCGCCAACTTTTATACATAATATTTAGCTAATATTATAACCCATTATAAGCCCATCCATTAATGGAATGTTTTTATCAAAAACATCATGCAGTAAACAGAAAATCTGGTGCGCGCAACACGCGACTTTCACTTACCGCCGTTGTTAAAATCAATTTAAGAATTGTTAAATACATCTAAAGATAATAATAAATTGTTAACGAATTAATTATTTTTAATTAAATATAAACATGTGTTTTATTAAATAACCTATTATAGTTTGTTTGTTTATTAATTTAACGCCACTCTATACTACTGTAGTTAATCGGACGACGCTACTGTGGGAACCTTAAATTTTGCCTACCCAGGTTTTATTAGGACAGGGATCTTTAACGAGTACCTGACATCGCACCGGCTCGGGACCTCCTTTTAACGTCACATCCAAAGGACGGCATAACTAAGGATTTTTTACTCCCATTAAAAAATCCTAGGACTACCTGCGGGTTTGGCAAAAGTGACCTTTGGCATAGGAGGCTGTTATGCTAGCCCCCCAGCTATAAGTGATCGCTAATCTATTATATTTTTATCAACAGCAATCAGTTAGTTTTATCAGCTTTTCATCACTCTCCATTAACCTTTAAAATTCCGTATATTAGATAACATTTTTCTAAAATTTTTAGCTATCTAACGGTATATTATACATCTATATTACTATTCTTGTGTTCAAAAACTACATAAACAAATATGTTTGCACTTTTCTCCTTTAGTTGTTCATCAAATTCACTCAACTTTCATATTTAACCGTTATTTATCAATGCTAATAAGATGATGTTCCAATTTTTTTTTTAATCTATAAAATTAAAGGTACTTTAGAGGAAGAAGAAAATTTAAAATATCGGCATTTAAGCCCTATCGTACTATTTTAATCAGAATGAAAACTACATGATATTAAAGCCAATTAAATTTTACTTCGATATAGGGAGTTTAATCAAAATCGGTAGAGCCGTTTTTGAGAAAATCGTAAAAAAGTGCTAAATGCATGGTCTTCCGGTCAGCTGATACAGATGAAAAAGGTTCTGTAACATCTCGGTTGTGTGCAACATAGTTGTCTTAAATATGAAATTTCAGTTTCATAGGACTTTTCGTTTTTTGCCCGGGAGTTACCACACACACACACAACACAGACCTTTTTGTGGGACTTGGTCATATGGACTCAGGAGACCCTAAACGTGTATTTCCGTCGAAAACTGGAATTCGAAAATGTTTACGATCGCAATACTTTCCCTTAATATATATTCCATACATCGGTAAGTGAAAGTAAAAATAAAATATCTTTAACACCCAGATATTAATATATATGTTTTTTTTTGTTGTAAATAATAAATAGAACAAATCCCACTAAAACCATTGACATAATTTTCTTTTTAAAAAAATGTGCTATCTTGTAAAATTTACTTCGTATTATCTTTTGCAAGTTTGATATTTATATTCTTAACATATTTACTCAAACAAAAAACTTATTATTTATTTTTTTATATTCAATACTCAATCCAAATTTTACGAAAAATAATTTACGCACCATGGTATTTTTCGAATCACACGATACACAAGGACATTGTTAACATCCCAACGATGGTATAAAATGGGAATAAAAACGATAACATTACATATTATTTATGAATATATAATAGATATTATAATAATATTCACTACATCTCTTATATATATTGATAATTCATCTTCATAAACGTGCAGATGTTTTCCACAGTCATTAATTTTTTACGGCTTTAAAACATAGGTACAAATGACGTTCTTATTGCTATTATATAGTCTCCATTTCAATACATTGATAAAGTTTCATTTAATAAAAAATATACTAAATGATTTTAACACTGCAAACAGAAAACTGAACAAGGGACCAATCAATAGAAAATTATTTTGAAAATTCTTTCTAAAAGTTCAAGTCATACAGTTCTACAAGTCTAACTGTGGTAATGGATGGAGTAGACATCCCCACTTATATTTTTATAAATTAAGTAATAACCTCTTTAAAATTAGACGAAATAATATTTTTTTTTAATACTTGGACCAAAAGAACTCTTTCAAAAGATACACTACTAGGAATAAGAGAAGAAAAAAAATTAAAAACGAGGAACATTTCAATAATATGTTTTATTGAACATTTAAAAAAAATATATATATATATCTATTTTATTATGAAAGGAGTTGTTAGAAACTGTTTTTACCTCCAACTACGCACATAATTTTCAAAGTTGAATATATATATATATAACCAGTTCAAAAAAAATTATAAATTAGATCTTAAATTTTCAGTTAACTTTGCCCCTCACTTCTCCTTCTAGGAGAATTTCAAATAAACTGCTTCCCTTCCTAACGTAAATACTGCGTAAGCACTTGATTACTCTTTATTGCTTATTTAGATTTCTTGGTGAAATAAAAAACTTATATGATATTAGTATATTTCGCTGATAAAAAATAAAATAAAACTTTTTTTTTCTATTTTGGTACACTTCATTTGTACATATCCTACATTGAAGAAAAAACTCGTTAAACTACTGATATCAGTGATCTATGGTGCTAAATTGAACTAAAAACTATAATCTTGGAAGTACATAAACAATATTAACAACAAAAAAAAACAACTATATTTGTAAATGGCCGATCGTGATAAGTAAAGACGGGCTGATAAATATAATCTGTCGTTGCTATGGCTAAGACTTATTACCAGTCGGACGCAGTAGCACGAGTAAGAATCTCTATGCTGAAGCAATTAAACATTTCCATAATGATAGGTTTGTTTACCATATTGTTAATAATTCTAACTCCCATCTCCGAACGTAGTCTGGCGGTGAAGTTCAAAGACCACGACGACAGTCAACTGGTTTTTACAAGCATCGTAAGTATTTAGTGATAATATATACTTGTTAATTAATTGTAGAGGCGTGTTTAATTTGTTTTGGGAAAATGTTCAGAAAAAGTGATAAATAAAACTGTAAATTATACATAATATTAGAACAGAAAAAATCGGTTTTTTAGCATTTTTAAACTTTTGTTTTCAAAATAATTAAAAATGAACAATAATTTTGATTAACAAATACAACAAAAGTTATTCATAAAGGATTCTCAAAAAATATATGATTTGAAAAACAGAATCATACCATACACACTAGTGCAAACTATACATATTGCTGTAAATCGACGAGGATAATTCATACAAGACAGACAATAAAAACTTATAATGTACACTCAGAAAATACCACACTTTTTATTTTTAATTAAAAAAAAACAACACTGTTATTCTTGACAGCGGACTTAGAACAAGGATAAACATTGTGAACATTATCCATAAGGATGTTTCAAATACTCCTGCCCAGAAAACAACACAGGTTACAAAGGTTGCAGAACTGTATTCATTTTTAGTATTTTTTGTAATAATTGTGCCGTTATTTGGACAGAAATCCATGAATAACTCAAATTGTTATCATATCTCTCCTACATAACCTATTTGAATTCATGATACATTGCTCATGTTCAGTTCATATTTTTAATCTTAAAACCAAAGGAACGAACCATTAACAATATAAAATGTCACTAAGACAAAAATAAGCAGGTATCAGTTTAGTCAAGGGTTACATTCTATAATAAATTTTGACATGGATATGTCTTTGAACTAGGGTCCAGTAACTTTCATTGTGTAACGTTATTTTCACCTTGAGTTTGATACGCTATAGCTCTGTTGGTTTTGTTTGGATAGAAAGTTTGAGGGCAGGCACCACGTCATAAATTTAGTGAATAATGTTTTTTGTTATACAATATTTGTTGCCAGAACCTACCGTTTAGGAACTATATTGGTTAGAATAAAAAAAGTAAATTTTGCCAACAGTTTTTAGAGTCGAGGCTTTTTTGACAAGCCATATCTTTGTTAATATTGATCGAATCGAAAATTTACTATAGTTTTCTGATAAAAAAAATTAATTTGAAATATTTTTTCTTATATAATATTTGTTGCCAGAACCTACCGTTTAGGAACTATATTGGTTAGAAAAAAAAAAGTAAATTTTGCCAACAGTTTTTAGAGTCGAGGCTTTTTTGACAAGCCATAGCTTTGTTAATATTGATCGAATCGAAAATTTACTATAGTTTTCTGATAAAAAAATTAATGTAAAATATTTTTTGTTATATGACATTTGTCGTTATGCGGTAGGTCATAAGGAGCTATATTGGTTTTAATAAAAAAACGCTTAAAATTATTACACAATGTTTTATTATTTACAAATAACTATCTTAGAGTATAACTGTTTATAGCTTCTAATCTTTTTCATTTTTCTCGACCTTTAATAATAACCGATTTTTGATGTAATTACATCTGTTATAATTGTTAACTTGAATATATATATATATATATATATATATATATATATATATATATATATATATATATATATATACACTATTTTTTTCTTTATCGCTCTTTACTTAATCTAAAACTCTATACATATATTTTTCTATCTTCAAATATGACCGAGTTTTGGGCGTATTTACGTGTGAAATTTCAATATTATTCTTTTCTTTCTTAAAATAATACACGGTTTTTTGGTTAAAAAACACTTATTAATTTTTCTATATCTTCGAAAATAACGGCACTACAAGCTTAGATATGGGCAAGATCTCAATTTATTTTCCTTTTTCCTTTTTTTTTTTTTTTTTTTTTTATTGATAAGCGCGTTTTTCTGACTCTAAAACTCTATACATATATTTTTCTATCTTCAAATATGACCGAGTTTTGGGCGTATTTACGTGTAAAATTTCAATATTATTCTTTTCTTTCTTAAAATGATACAAGGTTTTTTGGTTAAAAAACACTAATTAATTTTTCTATATCTTCGAAAATAACGGCGTTACAAGCTTAGATATAGGCAAGATGTCTATTTATTTTACTTTTTCCTTTTTTTTCTTTTTTTTTTTTTTTTTTTTTTTTTTATTGATAATCGCGTTTTACTGATTCTAAAACTCTATACATGTCTTTCTCTATCATCCAAAATAACTGAGTTTTGGGCGTATTGACGTGTAAAATTTCTATTTTTTTTCTCTTTTTTAAAATTATACGCGGTTTGATGGTTGAAAAACACTAATAATTTTTTTCTCTATCTTCGAAAATAATGTAGTAACAAGCTTAGATATAGGCAAGATGTCTATTTTTTTACTTTTTATTTTTTTTTTATTGTTAAGCGCGTTTTACTTATTCAAAACTCTATACATGTCTTTCTCTATCATCCAAAATAACTGAGTTTTGGGCGTATTTATGTGTAAAATTTCCGTTTTTGGTTTTATTTTTTCTCCTTTTTATAATTATAGGCGGGTTTTTGGTTAAAAAGCACTAATATATTTTTTCTCCTTCTTCAAAAATAACTGAATTAAATCACTTTTAATCGGGCGACATTTTAAAAATAACCAGCTGATATCAACGTCTAGGTGTTAGGAACATCGTTGCATCGCCCTAGTACTTTTGTGGCGAATTTAAAAACAAAATGATCCAGTAGTTTTAGAGAAATTCGGGAACGTCGGACAAACGGATTTTTTATTTTATTCGTTATTCGAGTTCTACTTATCTTGAAAAGTAAGCTATCAAATTTTGAGGGTGGAAGGTTTTTTTTTTTTTTTTTTTTTTGGTCAATTACAAAGGTTCATTATTGAAAATAATAAACCAAAAGTACTGTTTTGCCGACAGTTTTAAGTCTTGGGGCTTTTTTTACTAGCACTGTTAGTATTGCTCGGATCGAAACTTTAATGACTGTTTTCTCATCAAAAATTTAATATAAAACATTTTTTGTTATATAACATTTGTCGATAGTAAGTACCGTTTAGGAGTTAAATAGGTTTGATTGAAAAATGTCAATAATGACTAAATGTACGGAGATAATAAAAAATAAATATTGGTAGACGATTTCTTTATTTCTGAGCCAAAGCTTCATCAATCCATCTATCCGTCCGAAAATTCATATTTATTTAAAAGAGTAGACTATAAATAAACATACCCATGATTAATTATTTTTCCCCTTCAGGGAGTAATTCTTAAGCTATTTTTTTTTGTTCAATGCTATCAGTATTGACAGTAATATTAAAAATAAAATTAATTATTGAAATTCAAAAGCAATAATTTTATTTATTAACTAATAAAACTATATGCACAATGATAAACGAAGCAAACCAACTACCCCTTGGTAGCCACCCCACACCCAAAATTAATTTTGAACATTATAATTAGTTTATTATATCAATAATGGATCCTTGTAACTAATAGAATAATTAAATACAACAATGTTGTTACCAAATACAAAGTCTCAATCAAAAGGTTTAATTGTCCATTTTGTTCTTTACAATGGTAATATTTTGACAAACTGTCGTAACTACGGTCGCAAATATAAACTTTTGAATGATGTTAAACTTTTTATCACGAAAAAAAAAAGGTTAATCATAGACATACGTTGATGATATGATGATTCTAAGCACTTAAAAATAAACATATGTGGGAGTTCAAAACACAATTAAGAAAACGTTTCCTTGAAAACTGAATACCAAGTAGTTACATGATTTAACTCGTATAATAAAAATATGATTAAGATATTTTTGTAGCAAGAAAAAATAAAATAAAATATAGATATAGATTATATGTAATTATCGCTTAACAGTAAATTACCAAACAAAAACTCATAACAATAATACATGCTACTCATGAATGTAATTAGACATTTATATTTGTATGAGAAAGAGTGTATGAGTACGATTTTGAAAAACCAGATGCTTCTACGATAGAAAAAATAAATAAAATAGAAAAAAAACATTGATGGATAGGGTTTTTTTTTTTAAGGAACATTCAATTTTATATGTGGAAAATAAAAATTATATATATGTGTTGCAATTTTTACGATATATTTTTATTTTTTAATTCAAACGACGTATGTATACATTGTTTTTATATATATAATATAATATTTTAAAATGTAGAACCACAATAAATATGTTGTGTTCTACATTCCAAAACAAAATATTAGCAATCAATGTGCAATGATTATAGTAATTTCAAAATTATTTATATGATATATAATGAATTATATACGGAAAATTATAATTTTCAGGTTTACAGACATGGAGAGCGGAACCCAGATGGTTTTTATGCCAACGACCCTTATAAAAACTTATCGTATTGGCCGGATGGCTTAGGAGCTTTGACAGATGTTAGTAGTATTATGTTTTACCTATAAGACTGTATAATATCATATGCCTTATAATTAGTAAGTAATAGCATGTTTCCAATCCTGTAGATCATGGCAAATCTGGACTGAAAAGCACATTAAAACAGGCTAAAAGTAGTACATTTCACTTCAACTGCGTAGTAAGACCATTAAATAAAACGGAGATAATTCAATATCTGCTTTAACCAATATGTATAGCATACATTGACTATTCACAAAATAGTATGTAATTAATGATAACTAGCCCTTGTACGAAATGCGAATACCGTATAGGTTCTGTGGGGAAAGGATTGCATAAAAATCACAATAACCGAAATTCATAAGGAAATAAACTCGAATGTTGAAGTTGGGAAAGTGTGTTATTTTCTAATTGCAAAATTACTTCGTCCTGGCTTTAATCAAGAAGATTTAAATTTAGGATATGCCATTATCATTTTAACAGTTCAATATACATGAAAAACGTGGTCACTAACACTGAAAGAAGAAAGCGTCAAAGGGTCTTTGGAAAGATTATTGTGTTGAATAGTCCGAGAAAGATTGGGTCAACTGGAGAATTAGGAGGTTACACAAAGCGGAATCGTGGAGCTTGCACCTCGCTAGTATCTTTAAGATTAGCGTTAAGTGAAGTGAGCGCGAAAAGTTGTAGGGCATAGTAACCGACAAATTTTTACATATTTAATAAGCTCAGAGCTGCCTGAGACGTAGGAGGGAGGATTACGTTAAATCTGATTTGGAATGGATGATCGTCATAGTATGAATGATCTAGGTTGCGAATAGTAATACCCATGTTTCTGATCCGAATACGGATTTACTTGTCATTATATAATACCCTTTACTTACATATAATACCCATTACTTGTACCAACTATCTTAGGCTGTTGACGGGAGTACCATACAATTTAGGCAATAATGTGCTTCTGAGTACAGGTGATGTCTCTTTTGGATAAACATTACCTGGTTAGTCATCAACTGTTATTTGAGATATTAAAGTTTTAGTTTGGAATTACACACCATACATGACATTTAAAACAACATAATTTATCCAGCATTTGAATTGCAGAGAGGTAAAGTCCAGCACTTCAAACTTGGCAAATGGCTGAGAAGGCGGTACGACTCGTTGATTGTAGACGGGCGGTACTCGCACGATCTCCTTTACGTCCAGAGCACGGACGTCGATCGTACCATTATGAGCGCCCTGTCGAATCTAGCCGGAATGTTCTACCCAACACAACAGGAGATGTGGAGCAATCTACAATGGCAGCCCATACCTGTGCACACCGTTCCAAAGGAACTTGATAAGGTATGATCATCTGCTTCTTATTCATTTTTAAAAATATATCTATAAGCACTGAGTTGCAGATTTATATTTCAGGAGCTTCTTATAATGCTGACTAAATGTCCGAAAATCAAAGAGGAGGAAGAACGACTAAAAGAAGATCCCACCGTCAAGGAGTACAATGATGAACACAATGGATTCTATCAATACCTTGGGGTACACACTGGTGAAAAGATCCGCGATGCAAACAAAGCACGCTCAATATACACCAATCTTTACATTGAGGTAAACCAACTTATGAAATTAATAATTATTATTATCATTTAAAAAATGAAAAAGAAAATCAAATTTAAGTAAAATAAAATAAAGAAGAAAGGTAGTACGGGTGGTGGTCAAGGAAAAAACAATCAAATAGTCTTAACTAATTATTGTCAACGTGTCAACACGCGTTGTAGGCCATCATCAGGGCACTCAAGACACAGCAATTAAAAACGACTGTCGAGAATCGTTTGTGTCAAATGTAGTCAAAAAACAATTAAGACTATTTTATTATTTTTTCTTTACCACAAGCTGATCTATATTCCTTTTAACATTCTCAGTCACCCACTATTTACGCTCTTTAGGTAAAATAAAGTAAATCGTCTTGAACACGTTAGTACATATTTAATTACGGACGAACCAAGTTCTGATATAATGAAGCTCCCATTCTTCAAAGACTCGAGGCTAATTCGATAAAAAAAATAATTAAAATCATACTTCATTTCTGGCACTAAACATTTTAAGTGATCTAGGTGTAAAAAGATATCTGTTTTTTAGCAAATAACATAATTTCAGATACAAAAGACCCATAAAAAATCAACAATAATTTGTATTTTTTTTTTCTGTTCCCTGTGTTAGTCACTGACACAAGATAACTTTACTCTACCGGACTGGGCAAGATGCATTTACCCAGAAAGAATGGGGCGAGTTTCCGTTTTTGGAATGAGGATGTTAACAATGACTAAAACGCTGAAAAGACTCCGAGGAGGTAAGTTTCTTAAGGCAAGATAAAAAAAAAAACTTTTGATTAATTATTAATAAATAACTATTCGTAGGCCCACTCGTGAAGGAAATAATCATGCACATGAAACAGAAAAGGAGCGGGACCCTGAGACAGAACCTTTGGATATATTCAGCTCACGATGTAACACTAAGCTGCTTGTTGGATACGATGGGAGTCTTCGACCCCCACATCCCACCCCTGGCAGCCACCGTCATGGTAGAGTTGAGAAAGGACAAAAATAGGGAATACTTCGTTTCGGTAAATTTTAAATAAGGAATTAGTCTATGATTCCTTAAAAATAATAATAATTTATTATTATACTATTAACTATTTCAGATACACTACAAGAACACCACGGCAGACCCATCCTTGCTCACGATTCCAGGATGTACTCCATATTGCCCGTTGGATCAATTCGAGGCACTTTTGTCGGACGTGATCCCCGGAGACTGGGAAGCAGAATGCCACAACATTGAGCCCGCTGATACGACTTTCGAGGACTATTGGTGGTAGGAAAACTTATGAAAATATGATTCCAATAAATGGGAGTGTTAGGTTTTGTTATACTAGAAGCTAATAGCTAGGTGAGTAGAAATTACGGGTCACCTAGAATATAGAGGTTAAAGTTTCGGCTATTGAAGAGTTTTGTTACTGTTCTGAATTCTTCGATAAACATAATGAATTTTAAAAACACTCAACGAAATTTATTGTCGAGTTTAAATTCATGACTTTTTTTAGATGATAACTAAACGTGCATAATTATCGATCTGGGGGTCACTTGTGATGTAGTGGCTGGCATAAGAGCCTTCTATGACCAAGGTCACAGGTTATAACCTGGCAGATGGCTCTAGGAGTTTTTTATAGTAGTGAAAATACTTTTTTTTGGAGGGAAGCCCGTGGCTGTATGGCTAGCGAGCTAGTCTACTAAGCCAGAGTTTGTTAGCTCAAAATGAAATATCATCGATAATCGCGGAGTGGAATCATAAGAAATTTGACTAAGGATGGAGAAAAAAAAATATACTATATAATGAAAAATCAAAAAAATAAAATTATATAATTGCAATAATTCATACAAGGCTGCGCTAAATGTCAGGGTCTGAGTAGGGAGGGGTGGGGGGCCGGGTGGCTGAGTGGGTTACGCGCGATGCCCAGCAATTTAGAATAAAGATAATCACGAGTTCGCGTCTCGGTTCCGGGGACTTTTTTTAACTCAGCATTTGTGCCCCACTCTTGCCCGAAACCTCTGTACTTCAAAGGCCCTACCTCGCCTAGTGGTGGCAAAAAACAAAAAAAAAAAAATATGGAAAAGTTAAATTTGAAAATGTGTGAGGGTTTGATGTGATGTTAGATAGAAAATGATCATACTCTCATACATTCTCACATACTTTCAACAAATTATATAAATATACTATAACGGAATTCCTTCTAAAAATTTTATGTATATATATATATATATATATATATATATTATATATATTTTTATTGTTTATGATAAATAATGTTTAATTTCTTAAAATGTAGTTTTTATGTTAAAAGTATGTTTTCACAATGTGTATATTACAATTGTTTGTCTTGATATAACTTGATCATTTAGTTTTGTTGTATTTTAAATAAATAATATTTAATAAATTTAGGATTTATCTAAAACTAATGTTTGATGTTCTTATCCGACTTTATTTTTTATAAAATATGCCGCAACTCTCCTTAACTCTCACAAACGCTCTCTTCCAAGAATTTGTATGTACTGTTACGGTTTAGCGCGGCCTTTAAACTATAAACACAAAATAATAAAATGTTGTAAATATTGACTTCGACATATAAAGTGGGGAAAAAGCAGTACAAAATTACCGGTTAATTACTTCAATGGATTTATTTATTTATTGGAAAGGAATACTTTCAAACTGCTCCGCTGAAATTCTGTATTTTTCAACTGAAGTACTTATCACCTAGTTAGAATAAGATTGTAAAGATACAATTAAAAATTATATTACGAATCAGTGCATAAATTAGTTATTATTAGGAACTTAATTTCAGATTAATTTTTTTTTTCTATAAATTCTAACCAAAAATGATAAAATATAATATGAACGCAAAATATTTACAGAATCGACTACTAACTACATATTTCTGTGTTTTAGACTACTGGATGGATGTCATCTATCTACTCTCCGCTCGAGTCTTCTCATTACCCTATTGTGATCATATTAAAATAATTTACTTAATATTATTTAGATCTATTATTGTCTATGTTATATCATGTAAGTGCACGGGCTGTTTTTCGTTACGACATTAACCCAAATTTACATGAGTGCTTTTGTTTTGTTTTAAATCACTCATATGAAACATGTAAATAGTGCTTCATTAAAAATTTAAATTGTACGTTTAATAAAAAAAATAAAATAAAAAAAAAATTCTAACCATTTAAAAATTTCACTAACTCATTTAACTAACCAAATAACAACTTTATAATCAAATAAAGAAAATTAACTGCATGCATTAACCAACAATTTTGTAATAAAAAATAAAAAATTCACTTCTTTATGAAGTAGGAATAAAAAAAAATAAAAAAATTATAAAAGTGTGATTAGTAAATCACACGCCAAAAAAAATGTTATAAAAATGATGATATTACTAACTGATTGTAATTATTTACTTAAAAAGCATGATAAAAATCTTTTAAAAAAATCTTGTTTTTTGTATTACTAACCAATCATTAAATAAATAAAACGTGTGCATGAATATATAGCATTCATAGCTGTAAAAAATAAAAAAAAAAATAAAAAATTATAGTCATAAATAAAATCATTATAAGAGATATAACAGATCTCCTATCCAAAAAAAGGATTATTCAGTAAAAAAAAAAAACGTGATTAAAATTCTAACAAATTAAAATTAACAAACAGATACAAAAAAACATAAAAAGTGAGATTAGCATATCTCACCAAAAAAATATTCTAATCTATCTTTTTTTTATGTATATATTGTATTACTAAACAATAATTCAATAAAAAAAATTATATAGAAATTCTTATAGAACGGAACTAATCTTAATTAACAGATTAAAAAAAAAAAAAAAAATTTAACATTACTAACCGAGTGAAGCTATCGAATGAATAAAAATAGATAAAAATTAAAAAAAAAATAAAAAATAAACTTTATATAGAAAAAGTGTGATTAGCGAATCTCACACCCAAAAAGATTTTGTATTTTTTAAATTACTAACCAATTGTTATTATTAAATTTAAAATCTTGTGATGAAGAATTTTGTGTCTTAAGCGAAAAGCTAAAGGAAATCACTTATGTTGCCAAACCATGGCCATAGATTATAAAATGACAAGAGAGATTACGAATTGAAGAATAAAAAAATATTACGAAGCTATATAAATTTTCCGTTCAGATATAAAAACTTTACGTAAAGTTGATTAAATAGAAAGAATACATAATCTGTTTTTATAAAAGGATTATTTGGAGTACAAAGATCGCGATCTGTAAATTGAAAAAAAAAACAAAAAACATAGCAAAGTCAATAAAAACCACAATCTTTAAATTAAGAATTGCGTATGAAGTTATTAAGTGATATTTATCTCTCTATATATTTGTATTGATAATTAAGCCATTATGTAAAAAGAATTGTATATATATTGTATAAATTGCATGCATTATAAAGTGTTGTATAGTTCGTAAAAAATAAATGTATTTTGTATTAATTTGTTTTTATTGGAATACCTTTCTCAAACAACCTGTTGTTTATTTCAAAGAGTCATGTAGTGGAATACTGTTCTTCGGGTTTCGGGATTCGAAAGGGAGAAGGGTAACGCTAGGGAAGGAAAGAACCTCCTGGGGCTAACCCAGCACCACTAAAAAGGGTACCCAAAAATTAAAGAAAAATAGGACATATCACGCTCAATACGGCCTAATCACCTCATTTTTAATGGGAGTAAAAAATTCTTGGTTCCCTTCGGAGGGGACGAAAAATGGTATTCTCGAGCCTGTGCGATACCAGGTACTTGTTAAAGATCCCTATACTACCTAATTAAACCTAGATAGGTAAAATTTAGATCTCCTACTGTAGAATCGTCTGATGAGCCACAGTACCATAAAAGCGATGTTAAAAGACTAAACAAAGAAACCACCTTGCAGGACCTTTTGCAAAAGAAATAGAACGAATCACTTTCTGTACTAACCCAAAGACCATTCAGGGAGTTGTATAGATAAGGTTATTTTTTTTAACATTCGGAACAAAGAAATAACAAGAATTACAATAGGGAGAAAATTCTGGGTGCGGTCATCAAAAAACTTAATTAAGCAGAAACTTAATTTATTGGTGCCAACGCTTCGGCCCAAATTTTAGGCTTTCTTCAGGGTAATAAAACAAAAGATAACAACCAGTTGTAAAAAAAAACATATATAAAGACAATAATAATAAATTAAAATTTATTTTTTCTTTGTATATTGATTTCTACAACTGGTTGTTACCTTTTCTTTCATAGCCCTGAAGAAGACCTAAAATTTAGGCCGAAACGTCGGAACAAATAAATTAAGTTTCTACTTATTTTTTTTATGGGGAGAAGTTGATTGTGGGTGCAGTCAACAAAAAACTTAATTGAGTAGAAACTTAATTTATTAGTCCCAACATTTCAGCCTAAATTTAAGACCTTCTTCATGGCTACAAAACAAAAGATAACAACCATATATAAAGAAAAAAAAATACTATACACACAATAAAGAGAAATTATATATACTGATGTGAGCATCGTCCGATAAATCAATTTTTTTTTTTCTTTGTACATTGATTTCTACAACTGGTTGTCATCTTGTGTTTTATAGCTTTGAAGAAGGCCTAAATTTTCCTAATTCAGTAGAAACTTAATTTATTGGTGCCAACATTTCAGCCTAAATTTAAGGCCTTCTTCATGGCTATAAAACAAAAGATAACAACCATATATAAAGAAAAAAAAATACTAAACACACAATAAAGAGAAATGATATATACTGATGTGATCATCGTCCGATAAATCAATATTTGTTTTTTTCTTTGTACATTGATTTCTACAACTGGTTGTCATCTTGTGTTTTATAGCTTTGAAGAAGACCAAAATTTTCCTAAATCAGTAGAAACTTAATTTATTAGTGCCAACGTTTCGGCCAAAAATTTAAGCCTTTTTCAGGACTATAAAACAAAAGATAACAACCAGTTGTAGAAAACTATATATAAATTTTAAAAATAAACAATAAAATAAATGTTATAGACACAATAAAGAGAAATTATATATACTAATGTAAGTAAGCATCGTCCAATAAATCAAAATATTTTTTTATTTATATATTGTTTTATACAAGTGGTTGTTATCTTTGGTTTTATAGCCCTGAAGATGACCTAAAATATATGCTGAAAAATTGGGCACAAATAAATTAATTTTCTACTTAATTAAGCGTTTTGACGACTGCACTAAGAATGAACTTCTTCCCAATAACCTCACAAAGTCAACAATTGTCACATCATCAACATGAATTTTAGTATTTATAACTACTTAGATTGATAAATGTATATATTGTACAATGATTTTGTTCCATTAATTCAAAATTCAACATTTTAATTAATATAAGAAAAATAAAAAAGATTCACACAGGTTGGTGGAACAATCCCTATCACTAGACCTTTAACTGATGATATTTTTTAACTAAGAATAATAAAAATAAAATAAATAATAGCAGGCTTATCGAACCGGAAGAAACCACCATTATTCACAGACAAAATTTAATGCAATGACTACCCTACATAATAACTACCCCAAGGTTGGACCTAAGATAATCCTACCACCTACGCCTCGACTCTTAGACGCTCGCCATTCAGTTTAGGGCGAAAGTTGTTTAAAAAAATCTCGAACATTAACAAAATGAGATTTTTAGCGAGTTAATAATCTATGGGATTGTTCGGAAAATTCGTAGTGAAATTTGGACCAATATTAAAATTGATAACAGCTTAAAATTTATTTATTTAATCTACAAAATAGTTACTATCGTTAGCGATTAACCTTTCCCAGCGGCTTGAAAGGTCCATTATCCATTTTTCCAAAAATCACTGTCCTTACTCCTGAACAATAATAACAGGTCCATTTTGATGTCATCTTCTGAAGGGTAGGATTTCCCATGTATAAAACGGGATATTTTTCGAGGGAACGGAAAAGATAGAAACCCGAAAGAGCAATGTCAGGAGAGTACGGCGGGTGAGATAAAACCTACCATCTGAAGCTTAATAACTTTTGCCGAGTCCTTGAAGACACATGGGGCCTAGCGTTGCCTTGGTGTAAAAGCACTCCTTTCCGATTTGCCAACTCTCGCTGCTTCTCTTCAATTACTGCCTTCAATCGATCTAACTGGGCGAAATAAAGTCCGTATTTATAGCTTGGTATTGTGGAAGGAGCTCAAAATGTATGGGCACCTTCCAATCCCACCAAATACTGAGAATCACCTATCTTAGATGCAAGCCGGCCTTTGATGATGCGAGCGGCGTCGTTTCATTCAACCCCAAGATTTTTTTTCAGTTGATGTTAATGTAGAGAATCCATTTTTCGTCACCAGTTACAACTCGTTTCAAAAATGGATCCTCCACTTTTTTCAGCAGCAAATCACAACATGAAATCCTTTCAATAAGGTTCCTTCTTCTTCTTTCGATTTGCAGTTACTTAACTCCGCAGCTATCCCATGGACAGTAAGTCAAGAGTTGAACTCCAGCCAGCCCGGGGTTGGTCTTCCAAATTGAAATCTCCTGATCTAAACCGCGAAAACCACTTCTGTCTGAACCGTGCTGTCAACAAATGAATCGCTGCAATACACGGCACGAATCTTTCTTGCAGTTTGGGCTGTTTTTTTTAAAAAAAGAACAGCATAATATGCCGAAAATTAACTGAATCCTCACTCATGTTGGTTTGCAATAAACTACGGTACTGAGTCTTAATAAAGACGAATTCAGTGTGTTAACATAGTTAATTCCATGAGGATTAAAGGTATTATATATAAATATTAGCTTTGGGTTCATTTTTAATAGAAAAAATAAAAAGCAAATTTTATTATAAAAATCTCTCCCTTATTATAGCCCACTATTAGTTTCAGTTGATTTAAATTTTCGCGAATTTTTAAACAATTTTCTTGGCTACTTAGGTAATATGTTGTAAGGATCAAAACTGCGTACAGTATTTTAGAACTCGAGAATGAGCTCAGTGTCAGTCACCAAATTTATGTCACTTATAAACATCGTATAGATGTGCAACATGTGTTAGTTTCATATTTTTTCACTCAGCCCCTTTTGAGATATTTCCGTGTAAAATTCGCGAAAATCGAGTTTTTGCTATTTTTGAAAATTCGTATTATATTTATGGAGGTGATAAAAGGACACAGGTGTCAAAATTAGTCAGACTCCAATAAAGCTGCTATAGGAGTTGAAACAAGCTTTCGATTGTTGTTGATATGGGCCTCCTGCAATAGGAGGCAGAGATCACCCTAGCCCTACAAACCTGCCTCGCACAGAAGCCCAGAAACCGCTGAAAAGAAGATTTGTAACAACTTTCTTTACTTTTAAGGTAATGAGTTTTAAGGACAAACTATATAAAGCATATCCTTATCTTATTCTTAATTTTTTTTTTTGACCCCATATCTGCAAAATTACCAGAATTAGAGAGATTTTTCCACACACTAAACGTATTTGTCAGAACAAATGTTATCCACAGTTTTCTATTCATGATTCAAGAGCATTGTTTCTCTTACATCAATAATAATCGAAATATCAGGGAATCACATTTCTATTAAGTTGTGGCTTGACAATATAAAATAACTACGTTTGGGTATAACAGTTTATACAGCTTTTTATCGACAATTATCTAAAACGAAAAGCAATAAATAATTCAAAAGAAAATGGTCAATCACCACTGCTAATTCCAAAACGACATATCTCTGCTATTTCTACACCGATTACAATGATTATTTTTTCGTTTCGTAGGGAATTTAATTCATTATCGAATAGCAAAAGGGTAATAATAATAATATCGAATAATGCAAATGTATATGATTTATTTATTTATTTATTTGGACGGCGGACAGACGGATTTTTTTTTTTTTACGTTATTCAGGCTCTACTAACCTTGAAACGTAAGCCCTCAAATTTTGAGAGGGAGATGGTGATAGTTTTTTTTGTTTTTTTTAATTACAAAAGTTCATTATTGAAAATAAAAAAACGAAAGTATTTATACGAGACTTCTTTTCTATTTCCTTTACTTTTTATTTAATTTTGATTGAAGTAATTTAATTAAACTTCCTGTATCCTGAATTGATTTTAAAAAATCTGGTGCGGGCAGCAGACGACTTACACTTACCTCCGTTTTAAAAATTGATTAAAGAATTTTCAAATACAGTTAGAGAAAAAATTAGCGAAACTATTAAAGAATTAATTAAATTGAATTTCTATAGAAGCATGTGTTTTATTAAAAAATCTAATACATTATTATCTAAAATCATCAGTTAGTTGTATCGGCTTTTCAACGCTATTTAATTAACTTTTACAAGATCGTGTATAAGATAATATTTTTTTCTAAAATCTTTAGCTTTCCAACGGTATATTACACATGCATATTACAGTTCTTATGTTCAAAATCAAAAAATTGCATTAAAAAAATATTATTTCAGTTTTTTCCTTTAGTTGGGTATCGAATTCATTCAATTTATATATTTACCTGTTTTTCATATGTTGTAACAAGATAATATGGTCATTTTTATAAAATCTACAAAATTAAAGGTACATTAGAAGAAGAAAATTTAAAATATCCGCATTTAAGCCCTGTCAAACTATTTTAATCTACATGATACAAAGCCCATTATATTTTATATCGATATAGCGAGTTTAATAAAAATCATCGGAACCGTTTTCGAGAAAATGCATGGTATAAAGTGGCTCTTCTGGTAAGCTCATTTTGATGAAAAGTGTTTTGTAACATCTCGGGCGTATAGTTGTCTTAAATATGAAATTTCAGTTTCATAGGACTTTTCGTTTCCACCCGGGAGTTACTACACACACACACACACACACACACACAGACCTTTTGCGGGACTTGGTTATTTGGACTCAAGGAACCCTAAAACGTGCATTTCCGTTGAAAACTGGAATTCGAAAACCACGATCGCCATACTTTTCCTTTCTATATATATTAATTGAAAGTATTATTAAACCAAAATACTGTCATTTAAAACTGGACGTACATGGTGTCAGCTGGATTTCGTGCCGTTACTAAATTACTAGTGATCCTAGTAATCACGTTCAAAAAGTGTTTAAATAAAAAAACATAAATCATATTCATCTGAGATGTAATAAATATTCTTCAAGTGCTGATTCAAAAGAAGAGTTACTACAAACAATGTAAAATGAAAAAAGCAATAAATCGTTTCGTCAATGACAAATTCCGGTTTGAGATAAGTATATATAAAAGGCATGGGATCTTGGCAAGCGTTATCAGTTGTAATCTCGGCCTATTGGGCCAACACTAGCTTTACTTCCATCAACAATAGAACACATTAACATTCCCCAAACCAAATTTAAATTAACGATATTTATTTTTAGATGAAAATTTTAAGTTTTATGGCATTGCTTTTTTGGATATTTTTAACTTGCAATCTAGGGAATGTATTAAGTCGTTCCGCAGATTTTCAGAACAACGATAGTCAACTAATATTTACAAGCATTGTAAGTATATTTTATTAATTATTGTTATTTACAACTAGAAATTTATTCATGTTTTGGTTTATTATTTCCAGTTTATTATTCCAATCGTTTAAAAATTATATGTTTTTAATTTTAACGAATCCGAAACCATCTATTTATCTGAGGTAGGTATATTATAGTATATAGGTATTCCTGGTTTGTTACCTTTTGGTTTATTATTTTCAATAATTACCATTTGTAATCGACAAAAAACAATTAATTACTCCCCTCCAAATTTGAGGGCTAACGTAGAAGTCGAATAACGAATTAAAAAAATCCGTTTGTCCGCCGTCAGTGGAATTTCTCCGAAACTACTGGACCAACTTTTTGAAATTCCCCACAAAAATACTAGGGCATGCAACGATGATTTTAACACCTAGCTAGACGATAGTATCAGTTTGTTATTTTTAATATGGCGGCCAATTAAATGTGATTTAATTCAATTGCTCAATTATTTTTGAACATAGAAAATAAAATTTAGTGTTTTTCAAACCAAACAACCACGATTTATTAGAAAACAAATAGAAATTTTACCCACCGATACGCCCATAAATCAATTATTTTTGAAGATAAGGAAATAAATTATTAGTGTTGTTTAATTGGAATTTTTGATTACTTTTCATATTAATTCATTGCCTATATACTGCTATATAAACAGCTATACAGTAATAGTTATTTTGATATGACAAACCATTGTGTAATAAATTGCAGCGTTTATATTCTACACAGGTTTGTGGAATTTAGATAATTTCAAACATTAGAACAAAAATATCACTCAATGCTAATGACCCTATAAGGGTAGATGCATTTGTATAAATAAATAAAAATATCACTCAGAGGTGAAAGTCAGCTGATAATTTTTGATACATTTCCAAATGTTAATTCGGATATGCTACGTCCGAAAATATGGATATTACTCGAAATATAATTGGATTTATATATCTCTTGCAGTAAGAGAATTCGGAATAATACTTTGTTAAATGGCTCAGTTTTCTGTTTGTGTTAATAATCGACATGTAATTTAAATTTCCTTCAAAACAAAAACACGTCATGGACATCTGATTGGTATTAGTGGAAGTATTGCGAACGACTATCTGAACTTTGATGTAATGATTCGTATTTAATTCCTCAGTACACACTATCGTAACAGATTCGCACTTTGTTATTTAATGCCGCCATCAGCATACATATTTTTACTTTCACTTAGCTATAAATGAAATATATAATAAGGGAAAGTATTGCGATCGTGAAGCATTTCGAATTCCAGTTTTCAAAAGAAATACACGTTTTAGGGTCCCTTGAGCCCAAATGACCAAGTCCCGCAAAAAGGTCTCTGTGTGTGGTAACTCCAGCGCGAAAACTACAAGGCCTATGTAACTGAAATTACATATTTGAAACAAATATACGCCCGAGATGTTGAAAAACTTTTTCATCAAAATTAACTAAACAGAAGAGCCACTTTATACCACGCATTTTGCACCTTTTTACGATTTTCTCAAAAAACGGCACTACCGATTTTGATTAAACTCGCTATATCGATGTAAAATTTATTGGGCTTTAATATCATGTAGGTTTCATTCTGATTGAAATAGTTTCGCAGGGCTTAAATGTCGATATTTCAAATTTTCTTCTTCTAAAGTATCTTTAATTTTGTAGATTCTATAAAATTAACCATATCAACTGATTATCATTGATAAAAAATAGGTAAATATATATGTTGAACGAATTCGATATCCAATTAAAAGAGAAAAATGCGAAAAAGAAAAAAAAAAATATGTATTGCATTATATACTTGTACAATATACCGTTGGAAAGCTATAGATTTTAGAAAACATATAGATATAGGTCACAAAAAAAAGGTAGATGACATTGTCCAATATATTTTCCCCTTAATTCTGGTAACCAAGGAAAGTTCAGAATTTGGAGTCACGAGAGTTGTATTTTTTTGGAAAAATACATCAATATATCATTCAACAACTAAAATATTCCTTTAAAAAAAACGAAAAAATCAGACATACAGAGTTGGACTCGACAAAACAAGAACCCCTTCCCCTATCATTTTTGAGATTTCATAAAATGTCTTGATACAGGGATCCAATTCAGGTAGAACTTTTCACTAAAATGTAAAAAAAAAATTGACAAACTATTAGGTAGCTATTTTTTTCGGAAATATTCATACTATGTATAAAATACATGTTTAATTAGAAATCGATAAAATTATTTTTTTAAATAAAAATAAATAAATAAATAAAAAGTATATATATAGTGCCATGTAGTTAGCCTGATTAGTGAGCCGGTGCTCAATAATTGTTGTTTTTGAATAGGAAAGTAAATAATGATTGATAAGGAGAGAACTTTGTATAGACCTATTACCAGATTGATTTTCATAAAAAAATGATATCTATATAAAATAGCGGCATAAGAGACCCATTAAGTAATCCTGTTCAGTCTCAAAGTTAACCAACCGCTCCAAGTAGAATCAAATAAACAAAAATTATTAAGTTTACTTTAATAATATGTCAAGTGCTGAAAAAAACAACAAATACTACTACTTCATTTCTGCCAATAGATGAAATACTCGTATTAGGCGTTGATGACCTCAGGGTTTTACGCCTTAAAACCAAAACAAACAAACAAACTCGTATTTTAAACTCTTCACATTCCCAATATATTATTAATAATTAAGCAAATTAATATATTAAATTAAGTCATATCGGTAGGTGCCAACGGGCAATACGAGGCCTGAGCCGTGGACTGCATATACCATTGTTGCTATATATACATAGAATGTTTGTGAATTTATTTTGTAAATAAAGTTGGAGGATAAGAAAAAAAATATATATATATATATATATATCGGTAGGTGCACTATACTTTATACTATAGTTTATACATCCTCAAGATCTACGAAATGTAATATTTTATAGAAGATATCTAAATTATCTAAAATATCGAAAAACATTAATGGAAATTAAGACTCCTTTAAATAATAGTCCTTTAAATTTCTATTTATAGCAAAAAAATACAAAAAGGGGAGATGGTGTAGTGGATAGAGAACTAGACTTACTGTTATCCGCGTCCCGGCTATGGAAGGATTATTTATTCTGTTATTTCAGCCGTAAGTGGCATAACTTACCATCTTAGGGCACATGCAGGCTCTATAAGAAAAAAAAAAAAAAAAAACCTGGCGGCTGACCGTGATCTCGGTCAAATCATCTCCTTACACTTCCAAGAAAGAAAGAGTATGAATTTCTATACGTAATGAACTCATAATGAAGACCCTTCATATATTGTAAAGGTACCGATATTTTATTATTATTTTTTATTTTTTTTGCATTGAAAATATTCCTATACTAAAAAAAGATCAAAACTTTGATTTATTATGTTCGACATCAAACGTACTTTTCGGGGTCACCTGTGGTGTAGTGGCTTAGCCCGCGTCGGATGGCTCTATCATTTTTCAAAGGAGTAAAACGTCCCTGGTTATACCATCCTCCGCAGCGAACGTAAAATAGTGTGCCCGACCCAGTGCAATGTCAGGGAACTAGTTAAAGATCCCTATCCTAATTAAATCGTGAAGACAAAATTTTGTACACCCGTTGTGGCATCGTGCAATTAGTCACAGCAGCTTAAAAGTAACGTTAATCGAATAAACAAAAGTCCTTGCACTACCATTGATTAAGACAAACAGGACTTAAAATAAACGATTTAATTTCTGATGTCATATTTTCACAGCTTTTCAGGCATGGCCAAAGGAACCCCAATGGATTCTACACCAGGGATCCTTACAAGAACATGTCCTATTGGCCAGAAGGATTGGGAATGTTAACGAACGTACGTAGACAAATAAAGTTTTGAACGTATTTAATAACTATTGTAGGTGATTAATAAAATATCGTGATGTTTCAGATAGGTAAACTTCAGGAATACCAGCTCGGACAATGGCTGAGGAAGCGCTACGAATCGTTAATTCCTGGTGGGAAATATTCGGAACAGATAGTTCACGTGCAAAGTACCGATGTTGACAGGACTTTGATGAGTGCACAAGCGAACCTTGCGGGACTTTTTTATCCAACTGCCGACGAGATGTGGAGCGATCTCCATTGGCAGCCCATTCCGGTGCACACTATTCCGAAAAAACTAGACAAGGTGGAGATTTAAAAAAAGTAATATATGCACATTTACAGTAATTAACGTTTATAATAAATTCATCGTGTGATATGCAGCTCTTGAAAGTGGAATATCCATGTCCAAGACTGACAAAGGAAGAAAAAATAGTAAAAAAATCTGACGAGTTGAAGAAGTACAACAAAAAGCATAAAGAACTGTACAAGTACCTGTCGAAGTACACAGGAGACAAGGTTAAGGAACCACAACACTGTGGTACCATTTACACCACTTTATTGATTGAGGTAATTATGTTAATTATTACTATTTTTTTTGTTTTATTTGAGATCCGCCTCTACTCTACAGGGTCATTGTCGTCATCATAGATAAATTATCTGCTTTTGTAGTACCCTCCAATCTTTAAGTAGTCCAACAGTATGGATATCTGTTTCTCTTCCTCACCAAGTATTTTATTCATTGTGAATGGCAATCCAATCTTTTTTCTTATATGCTCATATTGGTTGCATTCTATCAGCAAAAGTTTCACAGAAGGACGTTGTCGCATTTTGTGCAAGTGGGTGCTTCTAGCCGTTTTAGGAGGTATCCATGTGTAAATTAGCAATGGCCAATCCTCAATCTACACAGCATTATTTCTTCTCTTCTAGACGTTCTGAAGCTAGTTTTCCATTTGTTACAATCAGGCTTAACTTCTCCTAACTTTGTTTGCCCTCTTTTCAGCTTTTCCATCCAATCCAATAGCAATCCTTTTTTTCGATTGAAGCACCCAATTTTCTATGGTTACTTCATTAATTTGAACAATATCACTTTCTCATATTTTGGCCGTGTTGGCTGCTTGGTCAGCTATTCCATTGCCCAGGATTTCTCTATGTGCTGGTATTTTTAAGCAAAACAACATGTATATGTCTCAATTTTATTTCCTAACTCTCATTTATTAGTTCCCGGATTATTGTGTTGGTTGGTAATACAAGTGACTTGGTGTTAGAGTCCATTACAACAATCCAGAAATTTTTTATAGACTACATATTTCAGAGCTCTCATTATAGCAGTGGCCAATAACTTTATCCTTTCTCTTAATGTCATTAACTCAATATTTTTAATATATATGTACTGATATAGATGTGTAATCTGTATTAGTTTCATAAGTTTTCACACATAGTCCCTTTTAAGATATTCCTTGTAAAAATTTTGAAAAATTAATTTTTGCAATTTTTGAAAATTCATAAAAAAAAATGACAATTTTCTCAAATTGTTATAGCAAGTAGGATTATGACTAAGCTAGATGAGCAAAAATAATCAAAAGTGAGTGTCTTTTCCTATATAAACTAAAAAAATTAACTTGATAAATGTCTCATTTTTTTAATTAATTTTAGAAAATTTCTTTAACCACTTCCTATACCATTAAAATGTGTTGTGATGACAAAAAGACTAATTCAGATCTTTTTTATGTTGTTGATTTTTGTTTTTATTTGATATATATAAAATTGCCAGAATCAGAAAGATTGTTGCAACACATGTTTTTGGCAACAAAGCTTACTTAAAATGGCCGTAACACTAAAAGTATTAGCCAGAAGAATATTTTTCCATGGTTTTGTATTTAGGGTAAGAGAAGATAAAAATAACTGATAAAAAAACCATGAAAATCTGAAATATTGAGCAGGATGGTCTGAATGATTTTGAATAGATTGATCTATACAAGCTATTATTCAATATCAAATTCATGAAAACTAAAAAAACATAAACTGAAAAAAAAAAAAAAAAAAAAAAGATGTAAATAGGAAGTAAAGATTTGGACTGAAAACTAGGAAAAAATTATTGGTTGGATGGACACCAATGACTATAGTTAAAAAAATAAGAATGATTAAAAATAAACATTTACTATCATAAAACCCAACTACACTTGAGAAAGGATACAAGTTACATTATATAACTTTTATGTTACATATTTGTATTTATTTTGAAATTAAATTATATTTTAGTAATAAAAATTTTTATAGCTGAGTTTTCATAGAACATATTTCTTTCATAGTCACAGATAATAAGTAACTTTACGATGCCAGAATGGGCAGAAAAGGTTTTTCCTGCATTGCACAAAGTTGGTGGTTTTGGTTTTACTCTACCGACAAGCACAACAATATTGAAACGATTGAGAGGAGGTAAGTTTTGATACTACTAAACAATAGCCTACAAGTATTACATATTTTTAATTATGACTTTGCGTTTTATAGGCCCTCTATTGAAGGACATAATAACCCATATGAAGGAGAAAAGGAATGGAATACTGGACCCCAACAGAAATCTGTGGATATACTCTGCACATGACGATAACATAGCAGCTCTACTTAACACAATGGGTGTTTTCGAGCCTCACATGCCACCATTTGCAGCAACAGTGATGATAGATCTGAAAAAAAATGTACACGGGTTTTTTTGTTGAGGTAATTTGTTGGTACCGAATAGGACTGCCTTAATTTATGTAAACTATAAAAATAACTCAAAAGAGTTAAACATTTTAAATATCTTTGTTCCATAATTCAAATGGATGGTGCATGTGATGTGGAAATATTTCAGATGGCAAAAAAAAAACCATATCTAAGCTCAGTGTTGCGGAACCGGAACATCATCCCCAAAACAAACAATAAATATATACAATATTATTGAACATTATGAAATATGGGAAATAAAGACTTGGACTTTAATAAGCAACTTTAGGAAAAAACTTTTAAACACAGAAATGGCTACTGAAGTCGTGCGGCTGGAATATTCAGAATGGACAAATTAAGAAATACGACCATCAGAGAAAATATGGAGGCTGAATAAACCATTTTAGGAGGTATTGAAAAAAAAAAAAAAAACTTCTGTAGTGGTATGTACATTTGAAAATAATGCTATGAGGAAGTCTACCTGTGGAAATTTAAGGTAAAAAGAAGATGAGAATGACCAAGGAAGACCTTGGATGACGAAGTGGAAGAGTCCATGATGAGCCATGGTCTACGGGAAGAATGGACATTAGATAAGACATTATGGAAAGAAGCCCTCCATACAGTTTTAGGTTAAGGAAACCCTTTCCAGAGGAAACTCCTAAATTAAAAAACTCATTACTAATAAAACTTTTTTTTTATGTACAGTAATTTGATTTCTAAACTGTAAAACAACCTCAAAAAATTGTAATATAAAACCATTTGTCACAGTTATAGTAATCTAGAAATGGAATGAAACAGTTCAAATATTTTCTATAATCCAACAAAATAATGGATAAAGAATAACATTTTAAATTTTCAATGTTACAGGTACATTACAAAAACTCGACAGAGGAACCATACCTCCTCACCATACCAGAGTGCACACCATCCTGCCCTTTAGACAAATTTGAATCACTTTTATCAGAAGTCATTCCAGAAGACTGGGATGCAGAATGCCAAGTTAGATCAGAAAACAGTCAGCAGTTTCAAGAATATTAGTTAAGATACATTTAAAAAGAAACTATTATATAATTATGAATAAGCTTTATTTATTATAATATATTTTTAATAAACTAAATTTTAAGAAAAGAGAACAAAACATCATACTTTTCATAACCTCGAACTTGAGCATTATATGATTTCAAATTAAAAAAGTACCCCAAAATACAAAACATATTGATATGGTTTAAGTTACACTTACAACCTGAATCTGCAGATTGAAAGCATTAAAACTTCTTATATTTAAAGTATTAGAATATTCTATTAGAAGCTTATTTAGTAATTAAGATAAAAATCTAAAATAATATTTATAAATACTTGAAAGCCAAGTGAGATTTTCGACTAGATAAATAAAATGAATTCCTTGAAATCTTACATATAATATTCATAGGAGGAATGCAGTAAGAGAAATCAACACCATAAAGACAGTTTTTCATAATAGGCTTACAAATGCATCAATTTTATCTACTAAATAAATAGATAAATCAATAGCATCTAGTAAATCATATTAGGTTTACTAATGCATTAGTTGTAATCTTGCTCTAACCTCCTTAAGCTACCTCACTCTCCACTGGTCATAAAACTTAATCGAAATCAGGATAAATAAGATATTGTCAAACAAGAAATAACATAGCTTAAGAGATAAAAAGGATTTTAAAACTGGAAACATTAAATTCTTTTTTAAATATAATTTAAATAGTTAATGTTAGTTACAGTATATATTGAATTATGAAGCATACTCTTTTTAAAAAAATGTTTTTTGGAACTCTTTTAGAAAACCATTAACATATATTTTTTCGTGAAAGTCGGTTGATCCTTTCAGAAGAAAAAATTGTTTTTTTTATTACTCACTATGGGGTAAACTTGCGATAAAATTGAAAAAAAAATATATTACAAAGGACCCTCCAATAAAATAAAGTAGCGAAAGTTTTTACCAAATTTTAGAGGAGCTATGAAAACAATTTAATAAGTCCAATACAGAATGAAAATGGTCTACAGAAACTGAATTTCAGAGTTACTGTTAGGAAAAAAAAAATGTGAAGGTTAAGTAATAGGTAAATCCTCATTTGAAATAGAGCATGTCTATTAATAGACATACACACACATATATAGACAGTATTACAGTAAGAAAACCTTTAATCACAATTTAGTGATGTTTAGATAATATATTTTATATTTATATATAATATAATATATTTTATATTTTATAATATATTTTATATTTAACATTTCCATTCAACAAAGGTCATTTATTGTATTCCCATTTGCATATGTATTAATACATAGTACTTATTACATAACAATATCCTAAGGAACAGGAATACTTTTGAGCTTTCCATAGACAGATACATCAGACTGTGTGCATAAATTAATTCCAATGATTAAGAATTGAATTATGAATCGTCATTATCATTTGCATGTCTATTATTATAATGCCATGCTAAAAAACTAACTCTTTTTTCATTAAAGAAAGTTTTTAATTATTTCTATTGGGAATAGACTCATCATTTTTTAACCATTCCATTAGACTAATGTCGTACCTAACACCAATATATATATTGAGATGATTTAAGTTTTCTATGGGTCTTGAGATTCAGTCAATAAATAAGCTATTGTTTTTAGGCTATGTTTCGAGACTTTGTTGTTCTCATATTCATGCCCGAACAGGGGGAAAAAACCACAGAATATTAAAATTTTTATACAATAATTAGAATACGAAGATGTTACAGAGACAAAAAACATTTTTACATTATCAAATTTATTCAAAAATGTTTACTTATATATATATATATATATATTAGGAGTACTGCTACATTTTGCACCCAAGTTAATTTAATAAAAAATAAACTGTAGTTATAAAGGCTAATGCCAGAACAATATGATGGTGATTAAAAACAACTAATAGTAGAAGGGATGCAAAATAATGGAGAATATTCCACATAAACAAAATTAAGTATTTTCACATTAAAAAACTTTTATAATCCTCAGCATATAATCAAATGATAAAACAATGAAGAAAAATTGGACAGTTAGCATACCTGATTCAAGAGCCGATGTTTCCTTAACCATGACCATAGGTAATATTATTGTTTGATAACTAATCCGAACAAAGTGATGTGCATTAATATGACTCAAAGAACTTAAAAAACACTAATTTTAGGAAAACTGTAACAATAATGAAAAGGTGTAAATGAGTAAATAGTTTAACTAAGGGCAGAATGACAAAATAAGTTTTAAACAAGAAAAAAAACTGTATATTAATGAATTTTTAATGAATAATCTCAAAATAAACAAAATCTAATATAGATTAGGAACAAAGAAAGTAAGATTGTGACATGATGCACTTTAAGTAAACTGTGTCTTTCAGAATGCTGAAATTATGGAATGTATTCAATTAAATTTTAATGGTTTGTATTTGATTGTTAGGTAAACAATAAACCAACATTTCTATTAGCAAAGTACTATTAAAATGTCTTCTATAACTTAAAAATGAAATTTAAATGGTTAATCTAATTTTTAACATTTTTTTTTCCATTAATAAGCACTGCATTTTACCACTGGTTGCCACAGTAAGACAATGATTTTATTCTGATAAATTACATTAAACATTATGAACAAATTAAAACATACCATTTCACTATAAATACTCAAATGTATATTACGACCAAATTATTCAGAATGCAATGGCCGACAGGGAGTCAAAACTCGTTATTCTTAAAACAAAAATGATAATTCATTTAGATCTTTTACAGTCTCAAGTTCTACTAAAACGGCGGGTAATACAAACAACTTATCGAATATAATGATGGAAGGCGGGAATTGATAAAAAAAATAAAATACTCGGCCCAAGTAGGTCAATATAGTAGCTTCCTCGATGGGCGGAAATAGGGGGGGGGGGCAGATTACGATTTAAATTTCTTGAGATTGAACAAAACAAAATTTCATAAACTTCATCTTTTTGATTCTTTGTCCTTGATTCATTCTATAAAATTATTTAATTTAATGTAATGACTTTATTTCGAAATATATTACCGACTACTGTTATGAAACATAATGCTAGTAGCACAAACCCTAGTTCCCGTTCTGACTTCTTTCCTATAACTATCAAGAGCATTCGGAAAACCAAATAAGTACAGGTTGCATGGAAAAAATATTTTTTTTTTAAAAAACAATAAATAGACCTAGTGTACGTATTTCAGAATTGATGTGTGCGTCAGGGTATAATTCTTTAATACATTTGGAAATTTTTATCTGTCGAGCCATTTTTAAAATTAAGGCAGGTGAATGATCTCTTTGAATATCTATGTGCATTCATAAGAGGATATATAATAGGCAAAATTCTTCTAAACTAGATGTGTAAAATGTAAAATAAATGTCGCAAGTATAGCTTTACCATTTTCGCATGTTTATGTGATTTCATAGATGGACGTAGATTGGCAAAAGGTAAACTTGTAGAAAGCTTGTTACGTATTTCATGGACCCAAAGGTCTTTTAAGGTGAAACAGAACTACAGTGAAGGTGAACAGAAGTGGTTGAAGTAAATTTAAATTGTAATAACGCCATGAGTACTTCACTTGAATTTGGATACATGAATACGCAGCAAAGTAAAATTTGCTCCTAGCTTCTCACTTTTTTTTATTTTATTTATTTATTTATTTATTTTTTTGTTCAGTTCGAATACATATTGCCCCTTCAGTGGTAAAACACATCAGTTCAGTTGTTGTTATGGACATGAGAATTTAGCTTTGGTAGTACTTCCGCAAAAGAATCCAAAATAGAAATAAAAGGTTAAAAATATTAAAGACCCATAAATAAACATTTTAAGCATGTTGCATTTAAGTCACGTAATTATCCAATGATATTTTTTGGATTCCATAAAATCCAAATGAGGTTTTACCAGGAATATTTAGGAATGGACGTTAGTAGTTATCACGAGAAGGATTGTTATAACAGCTAAAATGGAAGTAATGTTTTTAGGGAATCGAAAGAAGCTTAGCATTTTTATGAGCTTACATAATTAATAATCAGGAATAAATGAATATTGCGTGAATATTTGTGCTTCTAAATCACAAGCTTTGTGAAGTTGTTAATTGACAAAATAAACTGATTAAGAAAGTGATAACATACCAAGAAATGATACACAAGTCTAAGATCTTATTGTTTATTTATCATTGATACAGTTAATCAATACTACAAAGAGCTCTTCAACGAAAACCAATGTTATCTGTCAACATAACCTTACAATCTCCTAGCAACAGGTTTCCTGTTCTGATGCCTTGATAACAGTGAAAAAAATAAATAGAAAAAAAATACAAATAAATTGAATAAATAAGTTCTAAATATTAATTTCTATAGTATCTATGTTAAACATAGCCTATGAAAATTTACACTGACACAATCAATTTGTATATGTTGATAAGAATTCAGCAAACTGATCAGGCATTGGTAGGTTTGACAGCCAACCGGTTTCTAGACTGTTGAGCGCTGAGTTATTAGTAGGTTCGATTGCCTTGGATAGCCATGAAATTGTGAATTAGGGTTCATAGGGTTGGAAGACATTTCCTAACATTTAATCAAGCGAGGTGGACTATTCGGAGTTCATTATAAACATTGCTTCCAAGAAATGAAGGGATTTATTGTTCCTGTTTTAAACATATTGTTAGTTTTTGTTCTAGATTCTAATTACGTTTTTAGTGAAAATCATCTTCCTGACAACGAAAGTGAACTTGTGTTTTCATCTATTGTGAGTAAAGATCAGTCATGTGTGTGTGTTTTTAAAAACAGTGCATTTAGGTGGAATTAATGTTAGGTTGAAAGATATAGTCTCATTTTCTATTAATCATTCACTTTTTGTTTTGGTCTTTAAACTTCTATTTGTGCTCCTGTTTCAAGCCCTTAAGTTTATAGTTTAAATTAGAATACTTTTTTAATTCTATAGGTTTTCTGTTTTTCAGTAGTCTGTTTTATTCCAGCTATTTAGACATGGTGATAGAACACCAGAGAGACCTTATGCAAAAGATCCATATGGGAATACTTCACTTTGGCCTGTTGGTTGGGGAATGCTTACCAATGTAATGTCAGCTTAAAACTTCTTCATTTTCTAAACTTTTTTGTTGACATTTCTTTTCATTATCATCCTATTTTAGACAGGAAAGGCTCAACAATTTAAGCTTGGTCAGTGGTTGAGGAAGCGTTACGATCACTTGATTCCAGACCACAAATATTCTCATGATTTGATATATATACAGAGCACAGATGTAGATCGTACTATAATGAGTGCCCTTGCCAATCTCGCTGGTATGTTCACACCAACTTCAAAAGAAATGTGGAGTGATCTCAAGTGGCAACCTATACCTGTCCATACTGTTCCCCAACAATTAGACAAGGTTAGCTCACAGCAAATATTGTTTTTGGTTTTAAATTTTAAATTGTATAATTAAATAAATAATAAAACTGTCAAATAATTTTTAAGGTTCTTTCAATGAACTGCCCTTGTCCTAAGTATGATGAAGAGTATGAAGCATTTAAAAAATCACCCATGATTTCTACTTACAATGAGGAGCACAAAGAATTGTATGACTATTTAACAGAACATTCTGGTGATCCGATTCATGGTCCACTTCATACTGAATATTTATACAGTAATTTATTTATTGAGGTATTTATTTGTTTTTTATTTATTTAGTTTAAACTAACCATAGTAATATTTAAGAGGAAGCATATTCTGGCAAAATTTTTCTATAAGCTTAGTAAGAAGTGGAATTTTTAAAAATTATTTTAGTATCATAATACACCACTGGCTTTTATTGTGATATTCATAAATTATTGGCTTGGTAATTAATAAAATTATGTTTTATTTCATGAATCGTTTTGTTAACATATCTTTTTATCTGAAGAAAACTTAATATTTCAGATTTTTCTTTAATTTCTGAGTGCTGCCAATGGGCAGTTTCTCTTCATATTTATTTCATGTTTTATAACATTTCAGCATATTTACTTGATGTATTTTTTGTACAGTTATAAATGTCAATAAAAAATATATTTTAAAAAATTCTTTAATTTCTAGAATTGTCTTGTCAAGCTCAGAGAAAAATGAGGAAGATAAGAATTTTGAAATTTAAAACATTATTTTTTATAAAAATAAAATATTAAATTCAATAGAAGAGCCCCTCGAGACCTTCTAGTGTAGAATATTTTTATAGTACTGCCGATGGGTAGCTTCTCCACAAGTCTTGTTGTGTCTATTTTCTATTACCCTGTTTACTAGTTGTGTTATATAATACAGCTGTACCTATGAATATTTTTTTTTTTTTTTTAAATAAAGATACTTTTCAACAATTAACTCAAATTAAGAATGCTTACTTTTAATTTCTTAAAATTAAAATTACAATTTGTTTTATTAAAGTGCTCCTTTTTTCTGTGAGTTTTTTATGTTTTGCTTCTCATGGTTTAATTGAATAATGATTTAATCATCTACCTCTCCTTACTTTGTTATAACTATAAGAAATGTAATTGCTGCTGGGCTCAGAACTGAAATTAAGGCTTTTAGCATGCAACATTTGGCTTAAAAAAATCCAGTTGTCCTTGGGATTTTTGAAAGAATGTCATGCATAAAATTTATTTATGATTTATTTATCCACCCATGAAAATTTTTTAGGAGACATTGTATATCTTAGAAATCAACTTTACCTTGGAACTGCAGTTTATGTCACAGAGCTGAGTTGACAATTTTAATGATTAATAAACAATAATATTTGGATAAACATTACTTATAAGCCACTTTACTTTTATTTTTAAATGCAAATATGTTTCTCATTATTTGGAAATTCTGTTTTGGAGAGTAAACTGATTTATTCCTGGTTTTGCTCTTAAGGCTTTCATAAGGTCTACTGAAACATAAATAATACTATATTTTTAGTTAAAAAAGTAATTATATGTTTGCCTTACTTGGTTCCATTTTTGCCATTAATTAATTTTTTTTCTGATCCTTTATTTTTTTTCTCTCTTATTTTCCCACTGAATTTTGACACAGAAATATTTTGATGACTTTTTACAGAACTTTATTTTTTATTTATTCAATTTTTTACACCCTTCTATATTGATTATAATTGAAATTCCTTTTTACTGGTTGTAGACTATAAATAATTTTACACTACCTAATTGGACTGAGAATGTATTTCCCAATAAAATGTACTCAGTTGCTGCATTTAGTTTTGCCATGCCTACAATGACTCATGCTTTAAAAAGACTAAAAGGAGGTGTGTATTTTAATTATATGATATTATAATAGATATAAATCTCTCATATTTACATGTATTCATCTTCACAGGACCCCTTTTGAAAGAAATAATATTGCATATGAAACAAAAGAGAGCTGGATCATTGTCTCCTGACAGAAATCTTTGGATTTATTCAGCACATGATACAACTGTAGCCAATTTCCTCAATACAATAGGAGTATTTGAAGAACATACACCTCCATTTGCTGCTACTGTCCTTGTTGAACTGAGAAAAAGCAAAACTAATGACTACTTTGTTTCAGTAAATATTACTTTTGACAGTTGTTTTATTTGTTAGTTTAAAAAAAAACTCTGTGTATATATATATATATATTGTTGCATTGTTACATTTAGTCAATTGGAGTTAATATTCCAGGAAAACTAAGTTTCTCTATATGTGATATCATTTTGCAGGTATTTTATAAAAACACTACCCGGGAGCCAACATTGTTAACTATCCCTGGTTGTAACGCAGCATGTCCATTGGATAAGTTTGTATCACTTTTATCAGACATCATTCCTGTTGATTGGGATTCTGAGTGTCACTCACACCAACTCTTTGATCTCACTTCTGATCAGCCCTACAATTCACTTGCTATTTTCGGTAATAAAGTATTTCATAAAAATATAATTATGTCATGAGGTATTCATTTTTTTTTTTTTTTAATATCTTTTATGATTTGAATTATTATTTTGGTTTATCTTTTATTTTATTGTGCCTAAATTAAATATAGAAAATGAAATATTACTCTGATAAGGAAGATTAATTTATCAGATAAAGTAAAGAATTGTAGTGACTTACAGTGAAGAAATTGACCTTTGTGGAATATCATTACCTTTCAGTTATTATATTCATTGATCAGCCAAATTACTATGAAGTGTGAATTTGGCCTATGGAATTGATATATGTCTTGGAATCCATACAAAGAAAAAATAAATATATTAATAGTGATAAAGTAAATGGAATAAAAGTGAAAATTGGCTTTATTACAAGAACCACCTAAATAACAAGACCAGTAATAATACTGAACTGCATGAATGGTGTGCAAAACTGATCAACATCTCACTCTTGTATTTAAAATGAAAAATCGTGGTGATTCAAGAATCTGTCTTCAAAATGTATTTCCTATTCTATAGAAGGTGGCATGAAAACAGCTACTTTAGCAAGACTAACAACTCAACATTTAGATTGGTCATGTTCTATTAGAAATTAGAGGATTGTAGCTATAGAGCTATAGACAGTATAGTCATTAAAAATTTGAATGTGGCCAATACCTCATATGCAACCATATGAAAGTGATTATATTGCTAAGGTCAAGAGAGTGATATCCGGTATATATATATATATATATATATATATATATATATATATATATATATATATATATATGTATATGCATGTATGTATATGCATGTACCACATAAAGTATAAGTTTTAGAGATGACATTAATGAACTATTGCATAACTCGATAAATAAGTTGTTATTATTACTCCCCTGATATGAAGATCTTAATTCCGAATTATTCTGATTAATACATTTTTTTTTTTTTTGTGAAATTGAATCAATATGAAAAATATACCTTTTTTTGTGATTAAAATACTAAATTCAATTAATTATATCCAATCTTTGTATTTAGAAATTTTCAATGTTGTAAAAGGGTATAGTTTTTAATAATTCAACTAAAAAGAATAAGAACACCACAAAAATTATTGAAGTTGAGAATAGTTCGAACTTTACTGAATTTTGTATCAGCTTTCCTTATTGATTAATGTTATCCATTTTTAGATTGGCCGTACAATACCTCTAATGTTTAAAAATTAAAATTCTTTAATGCCCAATACTATATCTATAAATTGGGTATTTATTTTGTGTCAGACCCAGCTCTTTCATGAACAAACAAGAATTAAACAAATACCAAGTGTAGAAGTATGAAACCGGAATTTTTTTGTAAAAATTGCATGTCTGTTATTTGAAAATTTTATTCAAAATAGACTCCATTGGAATTTATACATTTTTCTCACCTCTTCAGCAGGTTATGAATACTACTACAAAAAAACAATTCTTCTTTTGAAGAGAACCAGTTGTCGAGTCATTTTCGTACATTTTCATACGAATTGGGGTGTCGTTTGGCAAGTGAATGTCCCAATGATGCGTATAGATGGTAATCAGACAGAGCTAAGTCTGGGGAATAAGCCGCATGTGCTAGTATTTCCCAATAGAACGCCTTGATCGCATCCGTGACCCATTTTATTATGTGCGAGGGAGCATTATCCTGAAAAAAAATGACTTTATGTTGCCTTCATTTTTTGTTGTTAGTGATCAGTGTTAAGGGTTTCGCCAGGTTTTAGTAGTCCATAATATATTATACCCTTTTGATCCCACCAAACGCATTGTTTTCTTTCCAATGCTTAGGATTCTGAAATTATATCCACTTTTCATCACCTGTCACTATTTCATGAAGGAATGATTTTCTTTTACATCTGATCTGACGAAGAGGTACTGCTTTTTGGGTCACATTTAATTGTTCTGCAAGTTCTTGTTGAGTCTGAGTATCATCTTAATCCAATAAGGCTTGCAAGTCCTTTTCTTCAAACTTTTTCAGTGGTTTCCCATGCTCCTTGTTTCTCATCTCAAAATCACAACTTTTAAATTTTTTAAACCACTCATAACATTGAGTTTTGCCAAGTACATGTTCACCGTATGTGTGGTTGTATAATATAATGTAAGTGTGGTTAATGTCTTTCTTACATAAATAATTGAATAATAGCTACTGCTGCTTCAAATATTATTAATATGATTTGTACTAATATAATTATTATTATAATTATATTATTAACTTCAACGGATTTATTCCCTAATAAGCTTATTAATAAATGTCCGGCAATTATATTAGCTGTTAATCGTACTGCTAGACTTCCTGGTCGGATAATATTTCTAATATGTGTTATTTCTAATATATGTTTGTTTAGATGTATTTAGTATATAAATCATTTAAATGATTTGACTAAAAATGTGTTATTGGTATTTTAATATAAGTGAAGACTGACATCGCTAATTTTTCTGAAGAATCCTTAATTAATTTTTTTTTGTTACTACTTATATTTTTTCATAGCTTGTCAGTCTTCCAAATTATTTATTTTAAAGATTTCTTCTATTAATTAATCCATTGTTATTTTCATGGTCCATCAGCAATGGTCACATCAACCCTCCTTGTCTTCCTTCTATTGGCTATGACATCACTCTACTGGCATAAGCAAAAGCCTACTGTACATCTCTACAAAAAATTAAATATGGAAACTCTGTAGTTCTTGTTTTATTAAGTACTAAATCTTTCATATTTGATTTTAAGGTAGTAATGGTATCTGAAAGCAAAATACAGTAGACTCTTCCTTAACTGGCCTTGCCGAGGCTCAATATTAACAATAGCTCTAAACAAAACTTTTTTTTTTTTTACATCAGCTAAGTAATACATTGCAATTGATTGAGAATTTCTTTAAAATAAAAAAAATATTGAACCATGTTTGATCTAATATTTTTCCAGACATTTTTGAGAAATTCAGTTGTTTCCTATTCTAGTAACGGTCCGAGGTAGTTGTAGTTTGTAGGGCAAGGGCTACTTTATCACTCTGGTAGTTTGTGTTGGGTTGCAATTAGAGATAAAGTGAGTAAGTTGTTTATGGTTGTGTTTCTTATTGAGAAAATTGATTTTTAGTCATTGTAAAACTATGTTTTTAGTTATTATAAAACTATGTTTTTAGTCATTGTAAAACTATGTTTTTAGTCATTAAGAAAATAAATTTTTAGTCAATGAGAAAATTCATTTTTAGTCATTTAGAAAATTCATTTTTAGTCATTGAGAAAATTTATTTTTAGTCATTAAGATAATTCATTTTTAGTCCAAAAACTGAGAACAAAACGTTTAATTCTTATAATAAGAAGCTAAATGTTTATCATTGTTATGTTCTACCCAATATTTTTCGGTTGGCGGCTCCCAGCCATCCAATAACTGAATTTTTTTTTCCACGGAACCCTTAAAATATCAGATTTTTTTTTAATTTTTTACTTTCTAATGTAGTGTTTCCTTAGAACACTTGTTTACCACAGTCACTGAAAAATTCTATTTATTTAAACTAATCTTATTGAGCAATATTGTTTACATAATTAGAAAAATGGCTCTATAATTTATTTATATTATTGTATCAGCTGTGTCGATTGGCACTTGGGTTGTTAGACCCTACTGGAGCTCTCCAAGTCTCTGTAAAATGGATACCCTTAATTGAGGAAAAAAAGGTGTGTGAGTGCGATCTCTGAACAAATTCTCTCCTTCCATAACTGTTCACATGTAAACAGTTCCATCTTTTGCCATCTATCCAGTAAAGTAATTATGTTGTTTTTTATATTAGAAACTTACATAACTTCACTGATAAATCATGTGTTGATAAACTATTGATGAGCACGTTAATAAATTTGCCTCCTTTTCATTATAGGCTCACAAATGTGGAGCTACTATTTTCATTTGAAAGTCAAAAATTGTTTTTGCTGATTAGTTAAATAATGTAATACAGATATACACGTTTACAAATCAGCCTTACCTGTAAGATATTTTGTCAATCTGGGATGCGTAAATGTTGACTTTCAATTTTTGAGATTTGGATAGAATAGGAAATTACTGAAGATTGTTCAAAAACTATTTCTATATAGACTATCTTCTTATGTCTGTGTTCATTGGATTTAAAATAAAATAACTGCGTACATCTACCAGTTTATTTTGTTATAATTTCGTATATTTAATTTTTTTCATTTACATTTTTTTTTTTAAATTATTAATAAAGTTAAGCTGATTATCTGTGTGTTTGTACTTAATGTTTTGTCATTTTATAGAAAACTGGATAAGAAAGAGTAAACTGTAACTTGAATGATTTAATGTAATTTCATTATATTCTAATGTTACCAACTCTTTCATAGTTATAATAATAATTAAAAAAAAAATATTCCTCCAAAATAAAACAATTCTTTTATTGATCTCACCTTAAAGGGGAAAAAATTAAACATTGTGATATTTAATATTATGAATGGTGGTAAAAATATGAAGTAATATTTTTAAGTTTTTCCTTACTGATTTATTTTATTTATTTGTAACCTGTCTGATATACACAGTACTACCAGGCTCAGAAGCATGTAGTTAATTTAATAACCGAGACAAGATTAATTATAAGAAAGTGTGTGTACTTAGTTGAGTTTTTAGTGTGTATGTAAAGTAAATGTTCCATCATTATTTATATAATGTTAATTTTTAATTTTGACTGATTAAAATTATATAACTTCTGATAGCCGCTGAAGAGTCACATAAACCAGTGAAAAAACAAAACAAATGTCATCAATTTGAACTCAATTAGAGTTAAATGGAATGAGATGTTTCATATTATAAAATAAATCTAATCGAATTCATTAAGAATCTTTAAAATTTATTTAGTATCCTTCTTTTTTTATCATTTTATTAGTTGTTTTTTTTTGTACTGTAAATTCTATAAAATCTTTATAATGAATTAGAAACTCAAAAAGCTTAATAAGCTTTTTTCATGATGAAATATCTTTTATAATTTGATCTTTAAATTATTAGTTGATTGCTTAATTTCATTCCATAAATTCACGCATATATAAGTTGAAGAATAACAAAATTTGTTACTGTTCTATTTGCGTTGTGAATTTTTTATTTAAAACTTAAGTCATGACTTATATGCAATTGTATTTTAACCATTTCTTAATTTTTCACCCTTATATGGTGCATTAATAAGCCTAGTTTATAAGAATACCTAAGTACTATAAATATCATGAGTGGTTTAAGTATTCATTTTACCATTTCTGAACTTTTTATGAAAAAGTCATCTATAAATGCATTACATGTATACATTTAAAAAAATAGAGTGTCGCCTTAAATTGTATTTCCCATTCACTTAAAATAGATGAATTAAAGTTATATGTAGAGTATTAAATATAGAGACATTGATTAATTATCAGTGCTCGGTTTGGTTCCGTCTTCCAATACTCTCTTTATTTCATTTATGAATGAGGTACCTGAAGCAGTTAACTATTATAATGTATTTAAATGTACATTAAGCTTTCTAATTACATTACATATTTGTAAAATTAAAATAATAAAGAAGTGATTACAAAATTTATTTAGTAAATTTCAATTTACTTACCATATCATCCTTATCTACCATCCTTTTTTTATTTTTTATTTGTTTCCAGCCTTTATTTTTTTTTTTTTAAACATTGTCACAATGTTTAGTTATAAATTTAGTTACCATTTTTCAATGAACTATGCTGCATTTCATGGTTTGAAATCAATCCAATAGATTGCTGTGGTGTTGAAGCTACTTTTTTAAAATTCTAAAATCACATGGGCTTTCCGGCATAAAAAGTAATAAGGCTGAGTAGGATTTCAATTTACAATTTTAAGATCTGGGTGATGGATCTTGACATGGTTGTATGTTGCTGAACAGCAACCCCCTGTTATTTATTGTTCTTTTATTCTCTGCCTGTTTCTTCTTTTCCTCTCTTGACCTAATCCAAATATTATTAAGTATACCAACTCTAGAAATCCTCTCTAAAGTTTTAAAAATATTGTTACGGGCTACGGGGTGTGAGAAATGAACTACTCCAGTTTACAAATTACAAACATTTATTAAATACAGAAAACACAAATACAAAGGGATTACTAACCACTATATTAACAATAATAATGGAATTACTAGCTTAACTACTAAACAGTATACATATAAAATGAGGTATTCCTAACGAATAAACTACTTACAATCTGCTAGACTTATTCTAAGACTTACAACTATAAATTATATATAAACTACAGTCTTCTAATTTCCCAACGACCGATTATCACAATATTGACACACAGTTTCACTACACTGTCACACTGTCACGAGTTGTTCACTGTCACTGTTCACTGATACATTCACTTGAGCAAGATCAAGACTGACTCCCCTAGACTCAGGGGACCGCTATTTAAACCACCGCCGAATCTTCTAGACCCGGGCGCAGGTAGGGTGGTGGGCCTTTCCAGGCACTTCGAGGACTGTCCAGGTCCAGAAGTCTCTAGCCTCATCTAGGCCCCTCCAGGCGTGGTCCACCCGTCATTGTCTTGGCCGTAGCACTACCCCCTCCTTAGACGTGCTCTGCCCCAGAGCACAGATTGCAGAAGCTGAGCGATGCTGATCTTCCTCCGATGTAGGTGTTTTGTCTTTCCAGGGGTTGAACGTGCATACCATTATGATGACTCCAGAGTTGGCGAACGTCTCTTCTACAATGTTCCTGACAATCCTCCACTCCAGGCCATCGTATCCACAACCCAACTTCGGGATGGCGAGCTTGGTGACACGCAGTTCCAGAAGCTTTCTCCGCAGGTTGCCAAGACTCCGGCGCAGTGTGTCGTATGTCGGCTTCTGCTCTGATGAACTCTTGGTAACCAAGTAAAACAGGTGCCGGCCTTCATGCTCTTGATGGAGAGTCTTCCCAACTCTTGGTCCCTGGCGTTCCAGCTCTTCAATTCCAGCGAACTTCTTCCTGAAGACCGTCGCAATCCCCCGGGAATCCCTCAGATGTTCGGCGACACAATGTGCTAGAGCATAGTCTACCGGTAACGAGAATATGTCTCTGTAAACTGTCTGCGTTATCCTACGGGAGTCTGGCGCCTTAGGATGGGGAGTTAGGTCCTTGTCGGTGAGGTTCCTCACTTGCTGTTCCTCTGTAGGGCCATGGTTTCCCTTGTATGGAGCCAATCGGTTGAAATGGACTACCTTGGGTTTTCCTTTGGGCTGCTTCCTGATCCTATAGATGACATCATTGATCCTCTTGATAAACTCATACGGTCCGTCCCAGGAGTTTTGAAGTTTCGGTGAGTAGCCTTGCCTTCTTCGAGGATCGTGTAGCCAGACCAGGTCTCCAGGTTGGAAGCCACCTTTCTCTGCCTGGATGTCGTAACGCTCCTTCATCCTGTCACTTGCTCCCTGGATGTTTGTGCGAACCTTCTCGTGAATAGTGTTCATTCGCTTCCGTAGGTTCGTGACGTAGTCTTCTCCGGCGACCTCCTCATCAGGCTTGAAACCGAATTTCAGATCGCAAGGCAAGCGTAGTTCTCTACCGAACACGACATTGGCGGGGGTCTGCCCTGTCGTTTCATTGACTGAACTACGATAGGCTAGCAGGAACAGATGAAGATATTGGTCCCAGTCTCGCTGATGGTCAGAAACTACCTTGGCCAAATATCGACCCATCGTCCTGTTCATGCGCTCTACCATGCCATCGGACTGAGGGTGAAGAGGCGTCGTTCTGGTCTTCCGTATTCCTAGAGCCTCGCACATCCTGGTGAAGACTGCCGACTCAAAGTTTCTTCCTTGGTCAGCATGAAGTTCCATGGGCACCCCAAACCGACTGACGAGCTGCTTCACGAGAACATCTGCAACCGTGGCGGCCTCCTGATTCGGAAGGGCGTAAGCTTCCACCCACTTTGAAAAATAATCCATGGCCACGAGAATGTATCGGTTGCCATTATCTGTCACAGGAAAAGGGCCAGCGATGTCTACCGCTATTCTCTCGAATGGTGCTCCTACGTTGTATTTCTTCATAGGTGCCTTCTTTTTCCTTATCGGTCCATTAGAGGCGGCACAAGTTGCACACCGCCGGCACCAATCTAACACATCGTCCTTGAGGTTTGCCCAGTAAAAGCGTTCACGAACCTTTTCTAATGTCCGGTGAACTCCAAGGTGGCCACCAGATGCTCCATCATGTAATTCCCTCAGTACTTCGGGCACTTTAATCTTTGGTACGATGAGCTGTAGTCTCCGCTGATCTCCCTCTGTGTTCTCCAATGCTCGTTTCAGCAGACCTTTGTCCAGTAGAATGGAGTTCCATTGAGCCCAATAGGTTTTTATATTTTTCGACATTGGAGCAACATCCTGCCAGCTTGGTCTCCTTTGGCCTGATAGCTTCCATTCCCTTATTTGTTTCAAGTCCGGGTCCTCGTCCTGTTCCTTTGCCAGTTGTGTGTCCTGCCAACCGTCGGTAACGACCGTAGTCCGCAACACTGTTGCTTGCTTTTCTTCTTGTCGAGAAACAATGCTTGCATTCTCCGTCACAGGGTCTCCTTGAGAGCGCATCCGCATTCCGGTGACTCGTTCCAGAACGATGAGCAGATTCGAAGTCATATTCCTGAAGGCGCTCGATCCACCGTGCAACTTGTCCCTCCGGTGACTTGAATCGCAGCAGCCACATTAGAGCTGCGTGGTCCGTTCTCAGTAGAAATCTTCTTCCATACAGGTATTTATGAAAGTGCTCTATGGACTTAACCACTGCCAGAAGCTCTTTCCTTGTGACACAGTAGTTGCGTTCTGGAGCTGACAGTGCTTTGCTGAAGTACCCAATAACCTTTTCTTCCCCGTCTTGGAGTTGAGAAAGGACGCTTCCAATAGCAGTGTTGCTGGCATCTGTGTCAAGAATGAACTTGCCCTCGGGACGTGGATAGCTTAGAATAGGCGCACTACTCAATTTCTTCTTTAACTCCTCAAATGAAGCCTGACACTCGCGATCCCAAAGGAAAGTCCGTTTTTTCCTCAGTGAGCCTGGTAAGAGGTTTTGCGATGTTGGCGAATCCTTTCACGTACCTTCTGTAGTAGGTGCAGAGCCCGAGGAAACTTCTCACTTGGTGCTTATCTCGAGGTGCTGGCCAATTGGTGATCGCTGTAATCTTCTCTGGGTCAACAGCAACTCCGTTGTCTGATACAACATGCCCCAGGTAGTTGACTTGCCTTCGGAAGAGATTGCACTTCTTCGGGTTCAGTTTTAGATTAGCTGCACGCAGCCGTTCGAAGACCCGCTCCAGATTCTCCAGATGGTGAGTGAAGGATTTTCCCAGTACAATGATGTCGTCCAAGTAAACCAGGCATATCTCCCAAGAAAGGCCTCTTAAGACGCTTTCCATCAGCCTCTCGAACGTTGCAGGTGCATTGCAAAGCCCGAATGGCATTACCGTAAATTGCCAGAGGCCAGTGCCGATTGAAAATGCCGTCTTCTCCTTATCTTCCGGTGCCAATCCAACCTGCCAATATCCACTGCGGAGATCCAAGGTAGAAAATAGTTTGCAACCCTCTAGTGTGTCCAGCGTGTCGTCAATCCTTGGGAGTGGGTAGCTGTCCTTCTTCGTGGCGTTGTTCAAAAGACGGTAATCTACGCAGAATCTTGTCGTCCCATCCTTCTTTTTTACCAGTACGACAGGAGACATCCATGGGCTACTCGAGGGCTCGATGACACCATCATTCGCCATATCCTTAATAATCTCCTCGGCATCCTTTCGTTTAGCTAGCGGCAGCCTCCTCGGGATCTGTCGGATGGGCTTTGTATCCCCGGTGTCAATTTTGTGCTGGACGATGTTCGTTCTACCCCGTGGTCCTGAGCTGATCTCGAAAATGTCCTGCCATCGGGTAATCAATCTCTTCACGAGTTCGCTCTGTTCAGGCGAAAGTTCTCTGCATGATTCCTCCACGAATCCTTTTAATTCTTCGGGTAGTCCTCGTTGCTCGGTGGGGTTGCGTTGTAGCTGTCGGACTACTGAGGTAGCGGCCGTACATTCTCCGACTGGTGTTCCTCTCTTTAGTGTCACCGGGAAGCTGTTCAGATTCATCAGTCGGATTGGGGTGGTATGTCCGACCTTGATGAGAGACCTTGCAACCAGAACACCGCGTCCGACTTCCTGCTCCTCGTGCTTCCCAGGTTCAAGTAGAAGACATTGACCCTCCGGTAGTCGTCCATTGATCGTCCCATGCGTCAGAATTTGACTCCGTGCAGGTAAGGTGGTGTCTTCTAGTAGGAGTACTCGTGCATAGAGGTCCTTTCCCTGCCGAAGGATGACCTCTTCGTCTCCCAGCGTCATCACACCTCTCGACATGTCCAGCTTGATCCCGTATTTGATCATCAAGTCCATGCCGAAGATGACTTCCTCGTCTATTTTCGCCACGAGAACGCGGTGCTCTAGACGTTGGCCCCCGATGAAGAAAGTGGCAACTGTCTCCCCGTAGACCTCGGCTGGCTGTCCTGTGGCTGTCCGTAAACGCCCAAGTGGTAGGTAATATCTTCTTAGCGTTAACTGCCTTCGGGTTCAGTATTGTCATGGTTGCGCCGGTATCCAGCAGAAAACTCCGCAGCTGCCCGGTTCACCATTCCATCCACATAAAAACTATTTGTCTTGCTCCCTATTGTCGCGATTCTCACGGCGACCCTGGGGCCTTTGATGCTACGGGTTGACAGTTGCCCCTTCCCATCAACCCTCCTTAGTTTTCCTGTGGCTTTTCCGGCTTCCTGGTAGGACACTTGCTTCTGGGGTGTCCGAGTTGACCGCAGCTCCAACAGCGTATCTCCTTTTTGCGGGTCCTGAGGGCTTCTAAAATCTTTGCTACTATGTCCTCGATGGTGGGGGCCGCGTTAGGCTCCGCTTCTGCCGCTCGAACTCGTGCATGTCCACGGACTGACTGCCTGACAGCCTCGAATTCCATGGCCTGCGACAATGCATCGCCCAAAGTTTTAGGGCGTTGCGAGTTTTCACTGCCTGTTGGGTTTCCGGGTCTCGAAGTCCATCCAGGAATTTGTCGATAGCCAAGCTCTCGTAGACGTCGTCGGTGACCGTTGGGTAGGCATTCCTCACTAGCCGGGCGATATCTGCTTCAAATTCCTGCAGCGTCTCGTTGGTCTTCTGGACCCTGTTCTTTAACTGGGAACGGTATAGTTGGTCCATGTGGCGATGGCCGAAACGCATCTCCAGTCTTTTCATCAGCTCACCGTAGTTGCACCGCTCCGACATGGGCATCCCCTGTAGCACTCCTAAGGCGTCTCCACGCAAGGCTAGGCACAACGCTGATGCTTGCGTCTCCTTTGACCACCCGTGGATCGAAGCCGCTGTCTCGAAGAGAGTCATGTAGTCCTCCCACGGCGTCTTCCCGTCGAACAATGGGATGGTGTTGTGCGTTGGTGGCATCCCAGCATTGGCGGAGGGAATGGTGTTGTGAGGGCTCTCTCAGAGGGTTGGTCGGTGTCGATTGTCGGTGGGTTGCTCATACGTTCTTCTAGAGGCTTCTATTCTTACCCTAAGTTCATTTTCTACTGAATCGACTTTTTCTCCTAATCTAGATTCTACATCAGCCAACTTATTATCTACACTTTCCATTAACTTAGTTTTAAATTGCCTAACTTAGCCTCCAATGTATTTTTAACAGTACTTAATTCATTACCTAACTTCTTTTCTACATTACCTAACTCATTTTTAACAGTACTTAACTCATTACCTAACTCATTTTTAACAGTACTTAACTCATTACCTAACTCATTTTTAACAGTACTTAACTCATTACCTAACTCATTTTTAACAGTACTTAACTCATTACCTAACTCATTTTTAACAGTGCCTAATTCAGTTTTAAAAGTTGCAGACAACTTACTGAAGTCATTTTCAAACGTAATCTCGTCTGGATTTTCCCCTGAATCAACAAAAAATTGGCGCAAGCGTTGTTGCAGTACCGATTTCGTTCCGGAAGTATCCAGATCTCGTTCTTCTAACTCCCGTCTTAAGTCTGCAACTTTTAAATCATTCAGTCTAACACTCTGAGAAGTCATTTTTCACACAGTAGCCCAATAATTACAAAAACAAGAAAACCAAAATTATAACCATTTACAATGATCCCACTTCTGACACCAAATTGTTACGGGCTACGGGGTGTGAGAAATGAACTACTCCAGTTTACAAATTACAAACATTTATTAAATACAGAAAACACAAATACAAAGGGATTACTAACCACTATATTAACAATAATAATGGAATTACTAGCTTAACTACTAAACAGTATACATATAAAATGAGGTATTCCTAACGAATAAACTACTTACAATCTGCTAGACTTATTCTAAGACTTACAACTATAAATTATATATAAACTACAGTCTTCTAATTTCCCAACGACCGATTATCACAATATTGACACACAGTTTCACTACACTGTCACACTGTCACGAGTTGTTCACTGTCACTGTTCACTGATACATTCACTTGAGCAAGATCAAGACTGACTCCCCTAGACTCAGGGGACCGCTATTTAAACCACCGCCGAATCTTCTAGACCCGGGCGCAGGTAGGGTGGTGGGCCTTTCCAGGCACTTCGAGGACTGTCCAGGTCCAGAAGTCCTCTAGCCTCATCTAGGCCCCTCCAGGCGTGGTCCACCCGTCATTGTCTTGGCCGTAGCAATATTTCATCCAGACATCACATTTATATCATTTAATCTGATTTTAGAGCCATTGTATGAAGTTAAAATTGTTTCTAGCCACCTGTAGGTTCCATGAAAAACATCTTCACTTCTAGGTGGGTTTCAAAAAAGAAGAAGACAATGAATTATTTTGTTTATGCTTTGCCAACTTTTCGTCCCACATTCTTCTCCGGTCTTCATCCGGGCATCTCTTGAGCTATCTTGGGAAAGTGTTAAATGAAAAGCTGAAGTTAAGACAATTTTATTGTTTTCTTTACATACATATCATCACATCACACTTTCATCTATACATATTGTAGAATAGAATGTCCAACATGCTAAAGTAAATTCCTTTCATCTCCTAAAGAATTTCACCTTTATTCTCTTAACATTTTCAAAACCTCTTGAAAGAAAATGCATATCACAAGCATATTTTGTGGAACTATTATCCTTTCCGACCTATTTTTATACCTGGCTCCTGCTCTCTTCTGTGTTTGATAGTAAAATACATCTATCCTAGTGTTTCTCAATTCCTCTAAAGCTTTTAATTTTCTAGATGATCCTGTTCTTCCAACCTAAATTCACTACCTTTTTCAAAACAGCGCTATCAACTGATTTCAGCCTTATTATTTTTCTCTGGATTTAAGCAATATTCATTTCCAAAGAATCCCTACATCCCTTCCTTAAAATTCCCATATTTTCCTCCTTTTTTCAATTTCTGTATTAGTAGTCTTCCTCATTGGGATCATCTACAGTTCTCACTGAGTAGATGGTTTCAAATCTGTTTGTGCTTTCATTTTTCTGTTTGTTTTTTTCATGAATTCAGAAAAAGTTCCTGTACATAGAAATAGAATTAGTAGCAGACATAGTCTAAGATGAAATTGAATAGATTAAGGTCTAACTTCCTAAAAACTCAGACCATTAGATCTACAGTATCTCCTTAGATCCAACTCTACCACATCTATTTTAACCTTTAATGATTTCTTTCTACAAAAATCTTAATGAAAACCAGTTTTAGTGAATGTTGCAAACAAATGTTTATTTGGGCTTTCATAAAAAGCAGTATGTGGTCGTCAGACCAGACTTATTATGTATTTATTTAGATAAGTATTTAACTATTTGGGAATAATGAACTATGAATAAAAATTTAAAGTTTTGTTTTTGTTTTATTTCAATATTTGGATTACAAGTATCTTGAAAAATAAAATCTCAATTAAAAAAGTTTCTTTAAAGGAAAAAAGATACATTTTATAGTATTTTCATCAACAAAAGAAGAGCTAATAAATGATAAATCCGGACTTACGATCCTGAATTGTGGGGAACTGCACATATAATTGAGATGGAAGTAAATTACTACGATTACATTGGCGGGGGTCTGCCCTGTCGTTTCATTGACTGAACTACGATAGGCTAGCAGGAACAGATGAAGATATTGGTCCCAGTCTCGCTGATGGTCAGAAACTACCTTGGCCAAATATCGACCCATCGTCCTGTTCATGCGCTCTACCATGCCATCGGACTGAGGGTGAAGAGGCGTCGTTCTGGTCTTCCGTATTCCTAGAGCCTCGCACATCCTGGTGAAGACTGCCGACTCAAAGTTTCTTCCTTGGTCAGCATGAAGTTCCATGGGCACCCCAAACCGACTGACGAGCTGCTTCACGAGAACATCTGCAACCGTGGCGGCCTCCTGATTCGGAAGGGCGTAAGCTTCCACCCACTTTGAAAAATAATCCATGGCCACGAGAATGTATCGGTTGCCATTATCTGTCACAGGAAAAGGGCCAGCGATGTCTACCGCTATTCTCTCGAATGGTGCTCCTACGTTGTATTTCTTCATAGGTGCCTTCTTTTTCCTTATCGGTCCATTAGAGGCGGCACAAGTTGCACACCGCCGGCACCAATCTAACACATCGTCCTTGAGGTTTGCCCAGTAAAAGCGTTCACGAACCTTTTCTAATGTCCGGTGAACTCCAAGGTGGCCACCAGATGCTCCATCATGTAATTCCCTCAGTACTTCGGGCACTTTAATCTTTGGTACGATGAGCTGTAGTCTCCGCTGATCTCCCTCTGTGTTCTCCAATGCTCGTTTCAGCAGACCTTTGTCCAGTAGAATGGAGTTCCATTGAGCCCAATAGGTTTTTATATTTTTCGACATTGGAGCAACATCCTGCCAGCTTGGTCTCCTTTGGCCTGATAGCTTCCATTCCCTTATTTGTTTCAAGTCCGGGTCCTCGTCCTGTTCCTTTGCCAGTTGTGTGTCCTGCCAACCGTCGGTAACGACCGTAGTCCGCAACACTGTTGCTTGCTTTTCTTCTTGTCGAGAACAATGCTTGCATTCTCCGTCACAGGGTCTCCTTGAGAGCGCATCCGCATTCCGGTGACTCGTTCCAGAACGATGAGCAGATTCGAAGTCATATTCCTGAAGGCGCTCGATCCACCGTGCAACTTGTCCCTCCGGTGACTTGAATCGCAGCAGCCACATTAGAGCTGCGTGGTCCGTTCTCAGTAGAAATCTTCTTCCATACAGGTATTTATGAAAGTGCTCTATGGACTTAACCACTGCCAGAAGCTCTTTCCTTGTGACACAGTAGTTGCGTTCTGGAGCTGACAGTGCTTTGCTGAAGTACCCAATAACCTTTTCTTCCCCGTCTTGGAGTTGAGAAAGGACGCTTCCAATAGCAGTGTTGCTGGCATCTGTGTCAAGAATGAACTTGCCCTCGGGACGTGGATAGCTTAGAATAGGCGCACTACTCAATTTCTTCTTTAACTCCTCAAATGAAGCCTGACACTCGCGATCCCAAAGGAAAGTCCGTTTTTCCTCAGTGAGCCTGGTAAGAGGTTTTGCGATGTTGGCGAATCCTTTCACGTACCTTCTGTAGTAGGTGCAGAGCCCGAGGAAACTTCTCACTTGGTGCTTATCTCGAGGTGCTGGCCAATTGGTGATCGCTGTAATCTTCTCTGGGTCAACAGCAACTCCGTTGTCTGATACAACATGCCCCAGGTAGTTGACTTGCCTTCGGAAGAGATTGCACTTCTTCGGGTTCAGTTTTAGATTAGCTGCACGCAGCCGTTCGAAGACCCGCTCCAGATTCTCCAGATGGTGAGTGAAGGATTTTCCCAGTACAATGATGTCGTCCAAGTAAACCAGGCATATCTCCCAAGAAAGGCCTCTTAAGACGCTTTCCATCAGCCTCTCGAACGTTGCAGGTGCATTGCAAAGCCCGAATGGCATTACCGTAAATTGCCAGAGGCCAGTGCCGATTGAAAATGCCGTCTTCTCCTTATCTTCCGGTGCCAATCCAACCTGCCAATATCCACTGCGGAGATCCAAGGTAGAAAATAGTTTGCAACCCTCTAGTGTGTCCAGCGTGTCGTCAATCCTTGGGAGTGGGTAGCTGTCCTTCTTCGTGGCGTTGTTCAAAAGACGGTAATCTACGCAGAATCTTGTCGTCCCATCCTTCTTTTTTACCAGTACGACAGGAGACATCCATGGGCTACTCGAGGGCTCGATGACACCATCATTCGCCATATCCTTAATAATCTCCTCGGCATCCTTTCGTTTAGCTAGCGGCAGCCTCCTCGGGATCTGTCGGATGGGCTTTGTATCCCCGGTGTCAATTTTGTGCTGGACGATGTTCGTTCTACCCCGTGGTCCTGAGCTGATCTCGAAAATGTCCTGCCATCGGGTAATCAATCTCTTCACGAGTTCGCTCTGTTCAGGCGAAAGTTCTCTGCATGATTCCTCCACGAATCCTTTTAATTCTTCGGGTAGTCCTCGTTGCTCGGTGGGGTTGCGTTGTAGCTGTCGGACTACTGAGGTAGCGGCCGTACATTCTCCGACTGGTGTTCCTCTCTTTAGTGTCACCGGGAAGCTGTTCAGATTCATCAGTCGGATTGGGGTGGTATGTCCGACCTTGATGAGAGACCTTGCAACCAGAACACCGCGTCCGACTTCCTGCTCCTCGTGCTTCCCAGGTTCAAGTAGAAGACATTGACCCTCCGGTAGTCGTCCATTGATCGTCCCATGCGTCAGAATTTGACTCCGTGCAGGTAAGGTGGTGTCTTCTAGTAGGAGTACTCGTGCATAGAGGTCCTTTCCCTGCCGAAGGATGACCTCTTCGTCTCCCAGCGTCATCACACCTCTCGACATGTCCAGCTTGATCCCGTATTTGATCATCAAGTCCATGCCGAAGATGACTTCCTCGTCTATTTTCGCCACGAGAACGCGGTGCTCTAGACGTTGGCCCCCGATGAAGAAAGTGGCAACTGTCTCCCCGTAGACCTCGGCTGGCTGTCCTGTGGCTGTCCGTAACGCCCAAGTGGTAGGTAATATCTTCTTAGCGTTAACTGCCTTCGGGTTCAGTATTGTCATGGTTGCGCCGGTATCCAGCAGAAAACTCCGCAGCTGCCCGTTCACCATTCCATCCACATAAAAACTATTTGTCTTGCTCCCTATTGTCGCGATTCTCACGGCGACCCTGGGGCCTTTGATGCTACGGGTTGACAGTTGCCCCTTCCCATCAACCCTCCTTAGTTTTCCTGTGGCTTTTCCGGCTTCCTGGTAGGACACTTGCTTCTGGGGTGTCCGAGTTGACCGCAGCTCCAACAGCGTATCTCCTTTTTGCGGGTCCTGAGGGCTTCTAAAATCTTTGCTACTATGTCCTCGATGGTGGGGGCCGCGTTAGGCTCCGCTTCTGCCGCTCGAACTCGTGCATGTCCACGGACTGACTGCCTGACAGCCTCGAATTCCATGGCCTGCGACAATGCATCGCCCAAAGTTTTAGGGCGTGCGAGTTTCACTGCCTGTTGGGTTTCCGGGTCTCGAAGTCCATCCAGGAATTTGTCGATAGCCAAGCTCTCGTAGACGTCGTCGGTGACCGTTGGGTAGGCATTCCTCACTAGCCGGGCGATATCTGCTTCAAATTCCTGCAGCGTCTCGTTGGTCTTCTGGACCCTGTTCTTTAACTGGGAACGGTATAGTTGGTCCATGTGGCGATGGCCGAAACGCATCTCCAGTCTTTTCATCAGCTCACCGTAGTTGCACCGCTCCGACATGGGCATCCCCTGTAGCACTCCTAAGGCGTCTCCACGCAAGGCTAGGCACAACGCTGATGCTTGCGTCTCCTTTGACCACCCGTGGATCGAAGCCGCTGTCTCGAAGAGAGTCATGTAGTCCTCCCACGGCGTCTTCCCGTCGAACAATGGGATGGTGTTGTGCGTTGGTGGCATCCCAGCATTGGCGGAGGGAATGGTGTTGTGAGGGCTTCTCTCAGAGGGTTGGTCGGTGTCGATTGTCGGTGGGTTGCTCATACGTTCTTCTAGAGCTTCTATTCTTACCCTAAGTTCATTTTCTACTGAATCGACTTTTTCTCCTAATCTAGATTCTACATCAGCCAACTTATTATCTACACTTTCCATTAACTTAGTTTCTAAATTGCCTAACTTAGCCTCCAATGTATTTTTAACAGTACTTAATTCATTACCTAACTTCTTTTCTACATTACCTAACTCATTTTTAACAGTACTTAACTCATTACCTAACTCATTTTTAACAGTACTTAACTCATTACCTAACTCATTTTTAACAGTACTTAACTCATTACCTAACTCATTTTTAACAGTACTTAACTCATTACCTAACTCATTTTTAACAGTGCCTAATTCAGTTTTAAAAGTTGCAGACAACTTACTGAAGTCATTTTCAAACGTAATCTCGTCTGGATTTTCCCCTGAATCAACAAAAAATTGGCGCAAGCGTTGTTGCAGTACCGATTTCGTTCCGGAAGTATCCAGATCTCGTTCTTCTAACTCCCGTCTTAAGTCTGCAACTTTTAAATCATTCAGTCTAACACTCTGAGAAGTCATTTTTCACACAGTAGCCCAATAATTACAAAAACAAGAAAACCAAAATTATAACCATTTACAATGATCCCACTTCTGACACCAAATTGTTACGGGCTACGGGGTGTGAGAAATGAACTACTCCAGTTTACAAATTACAAACATTTATTAAATACAGAAAACACAAATACAAAGGGATTACTAACCACTATATTAACAATAATAATGGAATTACTAGCTTAACTACTAAACAGTATACATATAAAATGAGGTATTCCTAACGAATAAACTACTTACAATCTGCTAGACTTATTCTAAGACTTACAACTATAAATTATATATAAACTACAGTCTTCTAATTTCCCAACGACCGATTATCACAATATTGACACACAGTTTCACTACACTGTCACACTGTCACGAGTTGTTCACTGTCACTGTTCACTGATACATTCACTTGAGCAAGATCAAGACTGACTCCCCTAGACTCAGGGGACCGCTATTTAAACCACCGCCGAATCTTCTAGACCCGGGCGCAGGTAGGGTGGTGGGCCTTTCCAGGCACTTCGAGGACTGTCCAGGTCCAGAAGTCTCTAGCCTCATCTAGGCCCCTCCAGGCGTGGTCCACCCGTCATTGTCTTGGCCGTAGCAATATTTCATCCAGACATCACATTTATATCATTTAATCTGATTTTAGAGCCATTGTATGAAGTTAAATTGTTTCTAGCCACCTGTAGGTTCCATGAAAAACATCTTCACTTCTAGGTGGGTTTCAAAAAAGAAGAAGACAATGAATTATTTTGTTTATGCTTTGCCAACTTTTCGTCCCACATTCTTCTCCGGTCTTCATCCGGGCATCTCTTGAGCTATCTTGGGAAAGGTGTTAAATGAAAAGCTGAAGTTAAGACAATTTTATTGTTTTCTTTACATACATATCATCACATCACACTTTCATCTATACATATTGTAGAATAGAATGTCCAACATGCTAAAGTAAATTCCTTTCATCTCCTAAAGAATTTCACCTTTATTCTCTTAACATTTTCAAAACCTCTTGAAAGAAAATGCATATCACAAGCATATTTTGTGGAACTATTATCCTTTCCGACCTATTTTTATACCTGGCTCCTGCTCTCTTCTGTGTTTGATAGTAAAATACATCTATCCTAGTGTTTCTCAATTCCTCTAAAGCTTTTAATTTTCTAGATGATCCTGTTCTTCCAACCTAAATTCACTACCTTTTTCAAACAGCGCTATCAACTGATTTCAGCCTTATTATTTTTCTCTGGATTTAAGCAATATTCATTTCCAAAGAATCCCTACATCCCTTCCTTAAAATTCCCATATTTTCCTCCTTTTTTCAATTTCTGTATTAGTAGTCTTCCTCATTGGATCATCTACAGTTCTCACTGAGTAGATGGTTTCAAATCTGTTTGTGCTTTCATTCTCTGTTTGTTTTTTTCATGAATTCAGAAAAAGTTCCTGTACATAGAAATAGAATTAGTAGCAGACATAGTCTAAGATGAAATTGAATAGATTAAGGTCTAACTTCCTAAAAACTCAGACCATTAGATCTACAGTATCTCCTTAGATCCAACTCTACCACATCTATTTTAACCTTTAATGATTTCTTTCTACAAAAATCTTAATGAAACCAGTTTAGTGAATGTTGCAAACAAATGTTTATTGGGCTTTCATAAAAAGCAGTATGTGGTCGTCAGACCAGACTTATTATGTATTTATTTAGATAAGTATTTAACTATTTGGGAATAATGAACTATGTAATAAAAATTTAAAGTTTTGTTTTTGTTTTATTTCAATATTTGGATTACAAGTATCTTGAAAAATAAAATCTCAATTAAAAAAGTTCTTTAAAGGAAAAAAGATACATTTTATAGTATTTTCATCAACAAAAGAAGAGCTAATAATGATAAATCCGGACTTACGATCCTGAATTGTGTGAACTGCACATATAATTGAGATGGAAGTATTACTACGATTACAATGGGTGTGTTAGACCGATAAAGAAAGAATCAATAAAAAGATCAATGTTCAACTGACTGTTTCAAGTTCCCTTAGACAGAAGTCAGTGGGGGAGGTGAGGTATATATGGTGAGTTTTCGGACTAAGATCGTAACAATCTCATATAATCAAAATCCTGTTGTGTTGTTCTTTAGGTTGGCATGTGTTATCATGCTTAATTAGGGTAACTTGGGATTAGCATATTGAAATAAACGTTCTTTTTTAAAGACATCTTTTTAATTATATTTTATAACACTCTTTCGTGCTTCACAAAAGAATTCAAAATGTAAATGATAGTCGTATTTTCATGATTTCTGATAATTACAACAGTATGATGATCCCCGGGAAACGAGAACTGTAAATAAAGCAGGTAAAGCGACTTGTAGGTATTACTAAATGAGAGATGGCCGATTGGATTTGCGCGCATTGTTAAAAACTCAATTGCAATCAGATGACTGAAAAACAGAATGAAATCATTTTTAATGGGAGTAAAAAATTCTATGTTATGCCGTCCTGGGGAGGAGGTGTGTAAAGCTGTTCGCGAGCTTATGCGATGTCAATGATCCCTATTCTAATCAAATCTGGATAGACAAAATAGGAATCCCAGTGTAGCATAGTCCGATTAGCATAAAGTGACGTTACATAAATTAACAAACATGTGTAGTAATGAATATTTACCGAACCTTATATTGGTAAGGACTGTTGATACTCAAGAGTTTGTTAAGCCTTTTATTATTATATTAACAAAAGGAAACAATAATAATGATTTATCACTCTGAGCGATGGAATGTACCAGACATAAGGGGTACTCACTACGTTTGCTATAGCATGCTATTTGTGCTATTGTGCTAATCCTATCAATTTTCTACAGGAAATAACTGTAGAAACTCGACGGGTTTAGCAAAATAACACAAATAGTATGCTATAGCAAACGGAGTGAGTACCCCTATTATTTAAATGTACAGCCATGGTAAATAATGTTAGGCTGAAAACAAAATATCTTATACATTTTTTTGCGGTTTGTTCTTCACTGAGAAACGATCTCGTTGTTATCAGTAGTCACATGTTGTATACATGTGGTGATAACAATGATAATTTTAAATTTAAAGGAGTAAGATGATTTTGAAGTTAGAAAAAATGTAGTTATTCCCACCAATATGAAATATTTTCCTCCATTCACATTAGAAGTCACCCTAGCATTGATTAAACCTCATGCAGTAAAAGTTCCTTCTGCAGTAAAAGTGGGTTGTTTAAATTTTGTTGAAATGCCCCACTAGAAATTTAGTAATTTTTTTATACTAACTGCAACTTTGACTTCAGGCAATCGAACGAAAAATTATTAAAAATAAATTTTTTATTGTGAAACGTTGTCGTTGTGTTATGCAACTTGATCATGCTAGTAAAATGTATGAAGAACATAAAGGAAAACCATTTTATAAAAGATTGGTTGAAATGATGACTAGGTAATTTTATCATAAATAATGTTAGCTTGTTTTAAGACTAGATTGCTAGAAATAATCATGTTTGATTCTTCATTTAAGTGGTCCAATTGAGGCCTTTATTTTAGCCCGTGAAGATGGTATTCATACATGGAGAACTCTTATGGGACCAACTCGGGCTTTAGATGCTCAATATACTCAGCCCACATCACTCCGAGGAATGTACGGACTTTCAAATACTCGAAATGCTACTCATGGGTCTGGTAAGACAAGATTAAAGTATATTTTTAATTCATTTTAGAAGTATTTAGGTTACTGAAATATTACCATTTTAAAAATTTACTTAGCTGCTCATAAATTTTAAAATTTGTAAGATATATTTATGAAAGATGAGATGTTTTGGGTGGCGGCCAAAGAAGACTAGAAAATAGTGAAAAAATATTTATTATCCAAGGTTTTGTTTGACCCACTTTGCCAGTCGTCATCTGGGCTTCCAGGGTATAGTCAAGAAGCAACTGCTGCCTTAAATTTAGATTTTCAGGCAGTATCTTCTTGACTCTTATCTGGAAGCTCTGATTAAGACCCGTAATATTGGATAATAAATAGTTTTCACCATTTTATAGTTTTGTAACTGGGTGATTAAATTTATGGTAGTTATATACCCTTAGATATATACTACATTATATATTATATACCAATACCCAGTTTTCTTGACCCCTATTCAGACTATTATTCTTGACTTGTCATCTTATGCTTAGGTATGATTCTTATAGAACATAAAAGAGAATGAATAGCAGAATATTTATAAATGCGATAAAACTTAAGTTATAGAAGACTAGGTCTCTGTTATCTCAATTCTATTCTGTTCTGTTTTTATTTAGTTTCTATTCATGGCTATTTATAGGTTAGATAGTTTCTGAATTTAGATTTTTTTCACCCAGCCGCTTTATCTTTAGAAATGTAGTAAATTCTTTGTATATAGTTTGTGATCTCTGAATTCAGCTAATCTACCTGGTATATCTATATACTTGGTAGAATTGATCCTTGAAATGTTCTACTTTTTATATTAAGTTGCATGATTCTTTGAACTGATCATGTGGTGGTTTCAACCCAATATCTTCAGTTGTGAAGGTGTTTTCTGTGATAGCTGAACTTATTTTTCTGATTTGTTTATTTATCATGTTAATTGCAAGAAGATTCACTAGTTGCAATTAGTTGAGTTTTTTTTTCTCTCCATTTCTGTTTTCAAAATTATACATGAGAATTTATATTAAACCAGGGTATCGTTATCTTAGAAATAGAAGTCACAGAAGTATTGTGAAGTAGTTCGAACAAGAAATAATCATAAACAAATTTAGTTTATAAATTAATTAAATTATGGAAATAAAGAATATATTGAGTTCATTAAAGCACGTACTTCAATACTCAATAACTTAAAACTTCCCCATATTTCAAAATGCCTGCCAGAATAGTGAAACATATATGTGGGGCCAGTGAAAGAGCTGTTTTAAGACAATCATTAGATTTTTCTGATACTTATGATTATTTGTTTTTATTTTCATTCCCCCAGCTCTAATCATTAATACCTTATTTATTATTAAAGTTTATTTATTGTTCTACTAATTGTTTATTTATTGATTCTTCTTGTTGTTCATAGATTCTCCTCCATCAGTCTTCAAGGAAGCAGCAGTTTTCTTTCCAAATTTTGATATTTGTGATTGGTATGAAAAGGATGAAGAATATTTTCGAAATGGCTTCGTGAGATTTTGTGATGAAACGTTTATTCATGTTAAAGATGTTAAGGATGCACCCAAAGATTTAAATGTTAAAAATGATTAGATGGGTCTAAATTCCTATGATTTATTGAAATTTACATGCACAGGAACTCTTATTTTTTTTAGTTTCATTAATTTTGAAAAATAATCTATTATCAGGTTATTTCATTCTGTTGATTAAATTTCATTTAGTACAGTTGCATGTAAAGGGAAGGATTTTAAAAACTGCTTTGTGATTGAAATTCAGAAGAGTAAAATAAGATTAACTACTTGGCAAAATTGAATCCATTACTTAGTTTATTTAAATGATACGTCTTGCAAGATCAATGAAATGTTTTTCTTACATAAAACACTTTATAAATAAATGCATTATCTCTTAGGGAACATCTAATATTTGTCCTTAATGATTTTTTATTACTCAGATAATTTGCTGACCATTACTATTATTTTGTTTTGATTGCGCATTAATGAATGATAATTATGGTAGCTATTTAGATTAGATCATAAGTTTATAATGAATAATTTATTATTTTGTGTACTGCCTAAAATAATATTATGAAAATAAGTGACTCCCATAGCTGTTGGTCTAGAAGCAGTTATGTACTTACTAAATTCTGAACACAAGACTATTTTTTTTTCTCTCATCTGGGAATGGAGTTCTCCTTACAGCCAATATCAGCACATTATTATTAAACAGTTATTACTGATTAGTAAATAGTAGTGTTATTTTATTCTCAGATATACTGTTTAATTGCATTCAAAAACCGCGTTACTCTTTTTTTCGGGATTTTTTTATGTCAATAAACTTCCATACCCATTTAAATCATTGTAGGTATTTAAAAAATCTAGAAATTTATTTCTTTGGTTATTATAAGAAGGGCACTCCATAATTATGTGCTGGAGGGTCTCATTTAGATCATCATCATCACACTTTGAGGAGGTAAGAGCCCCTATGTGCTGCAGGTACACATTGCACACACCATGGCTTGATCTGAGTGGGGAGACATTTTTAACAATATCATTTTTCAAACAATGTCAACAAATTTTTGTTAGGTTCATGTCACAAAACCATGGCATAGGTTAGTGTGCTGAAAAATAGATTTATATAATCTCCCCGTGACAGACTCCCGATAATGTTAGGACCTGTTATTTATTAAATCTTTTTTAATCAAGGAGAAATAGTAGGAGTACGGCAGTCGGATGCCTCTATAAAGATCTGGAGTATCGGTAGTTTTAGCTAGATGGTCTACCTCATCATTTTTGGGAATTCCCACATGTGCCCTAATCCAAATAAATATTATTTGTTTTGTGCCATTTCAGGGTTATGGCTATTTAAGAGTTATACCTTGCTTTTTTTATGAACAAAAATTAATTAAATATATTGTATCATTAAGCACAGTTATTAGCAATTGTGTATGATATATGAAATAGAGAGAGCTAGAAAAGTAAGTAAAAAAGATCATTGGGGATCATTGCATTAGACATTAAATTAAATTATAAGTATTTTAAATCGTTCCCTGTATAAATATTACAAATGATATTGCATAACTCATTCCAGGACAGCTTTGTGAAATATTTACAAGACCTATTCAAGGAATTTATCTTTTCCTTACAATGGTACATTACCATACGAAAGTTGCTGAGACTGCACAGCAATTCAAGCAGTTATCAATACTGTTAAGTTTGTGGATGTTTCATATATAATGGATTAATTACAATATCGTTACTTCCTTTTTTCCCCTGAGAAAAGTGGGGTCTTTTCAGCTGTTCTCTGTTCCTGTTGTTACCTATGGAAAATGAACTGAGGGTTTAGTATTTGTTCCAATTTATGTCTGTTGTCTATGCCAGAGTGCTATGTGCTATTAATGTGCCATGTGTGTGTAGCCTAGTTGTGTTATAATGGAAGACAACCAGACTGCTAACATAAATTAAGCATATGTATCTTCACACAATTCTCTTGTTTTGGGTAGTGCATTAATGGCTCTCTTAACAGCACATGGAAGATCAATCTTCTGTATCTGATTTTTATAGAAGCATTCCTCTATGGTGAAATAAATCACTTGATAATTTGAAAGAGTTGAAATAATGAAGGATGTGGATAGGTTAGTGTAGCCCCATCAGGTGTTGGCCGTTTGATGGTTTCAATCCTGATAAAACTAATAATTTGACAGAAAATTAAGAGCACCTAACTATGATAAAACCGGTTTCCTTCAATGTAGGAAGCCTCTCTACCTTCTTGCTTCCTCACTTCCTAGTAGTAGGATTATAGTGAAATTATATTCACAACAAATTTTAGTGCATACAAATTTAAAGAAAATAATCATTGATCCACCTGTTAGCATTGGTTTACAGTCAATCAAAGTGTGAAAGAAAGATAATTGTTAATATTAATACTTTTATCTTATATTTAATTAGTTTCTTTCCTTAAAAGAAGCTTAAATTTAACAATTTTTCAAGCATTACAATTCCTGATTTATGTAGAATCTGAGTCACTTATTTTTGTTATTTTAAGTATTATTTTTATTTTGTAAAACCTAGTACAAATATTATGTGAACTGTAAAAAGAAAAAAAAAACAGCTTGTTAAGAGTTTGAGTTTACCATAGTGTAAAATATTAACAACAAAATAATATAAAGACCACTTTTTGACACATAATTGAACAAGTTTACTTTAAAAAGTGTGTCTAAAAAGGATTATAATAAGCCTGAAAGTTATAATTTATATTGACTGTATGTTGGACTCATTAAATATGGATGGAATCTTTGAAGGAATCATTTCCAACTATATTTAGCATTTACCTTTATATCTATTGACCAAAGAATAGTTTCATGTATAGTTGACCATCTCACGATCATTATCAGGTCATTTTTTTGTTTTGCTATTGTATTTGTGTGTTCTTCCATAAGATATTAAGTGGTACTTTAATGAAATTATAAGTTTAGGACATTAATTTTTATAAGATATCAAAGGGTGTGGCCATTTTCTTGTATTCCACCCAGTGATCTGTTTTTTTTTTTTTTTAAAGGGCCTAGGAATCAGGATTTTTCATAAGATCTGGAAAAGGTCTTTGGAGAACACATTGAAAATAAGGCCAGAATAATATCTACAACTCTTGATTATTATAAATTATTTCCCCTGTATTATAAATTTGGGCATTTAACAAGAACTGCAGTTTATATAAATTTAAGTATAATGTTGGTTTCTTTGTGCCAATCAATAAATGCCTCTTGCTAAAAAACCATGAAATCACTAGAAGTTAATACGTCACTGATAAAAATTAATAGCTGAAGGAATGTACCAGTAATAATTGTCTTGTTATGTGAGCAGTGGTCGGTATTGGGTGTGAACTGTTATTTTTATTTTCAAATAACAGATCACGTCCTCTTACAAGGCTATGTTCGTTCTAAACAGTATTTTATCTTTTAGTGTGCTGGCTGAATTACATCTGGTTCAGATCTGAATCTTTTTTAGGATTTTCAGGATCAGTTTCAAGAATGAATTGATTGGGGAAGAATTCCTCTGAGTATTGCATACCACTGAGGCAAACTTAGTTTCTTTTAATGAAGACATTTTATATTAAAACTTTGTTTCAGTTTTGATAAACAAACATTTTATTTTGGCCTTTTTAAAATCTCAATATTCTTTTTAATACCATATTACTATCTAATCAAGTCTAAGCTTTCCTTTAAAAGATTGGTTTAATGCTATACTTCTTAAGTTTATATATAATGTTTATTGTTACTTTTCCGAAATCTCATTACTTTGAAAAATCTCTTAATATTATATTTTTGAGTTTGTAAATGCATACACTCCTATTTATTTATTTTTTCTGTAGCCATTTATACATCTGTGATATTTGTACATTATTAAGCATGTTTTAAAAATTATTTTTGTTATGAGGACTAGTCATTAAAATAATAATAATAAATAGTTGTTGATTTTATTCATTTTATTTTTGAAGATTTAGCAACCCTCTGACTTATCCTTTAGCTGTACTTACCTTAAATTAATTTAGTTTTCAGTAACCAATTTTGCTACATCTAGTTATTAATCCAAATGGGTAAAGCATTTCAATGTTTTTTTCCACATCAGGATCTTTACGAAAAATTTATTCGACTTGGGAATGTGTGACTTTATCAAAAAATTCAAGTAGCAGTGTAGTTGATAAACATCTGGAAATAATGGAAGTGGAGCCCTCTTAACACATTAAAGGCAGGAGTCAAAATAAATCGTAGTACTACCACTCCCGCCTTTAATATTTTAAAAGTTTAGTAACTTATTCTTTTCAACAACTGCTCTTAGAAGACCCTTCTCTCTAGGCTCAAGAACTTTCCTCTGTAGGAGGTCATTTGATAGTGAAGATAAGAGCTGGATGTGGTCTGTGGTTCATAAAGTAAAGGTCATGAGCACCTTAATGACATATATCCTGATTATTTTTCCTAAATAAAATTATCTAAAAATGTAGTGTGGTGAGAAATTCAAAAGCTCTCTAATTTTTTGTCCAGATAAAATTAAGAGAATCAAAAGAGGATTTGAAAAAAAAAAATATATTTAACACAACAAGAGCACATAAGAATACCATTTTCACTATTTTAAATATAATCTCCCCGTCAAAAGTATTTCAACACTTAGAAATATTTGAATTTTACAAAAACTTTCTTTTTTTTTATAATTAAGAAAGGTTCTAAAGTCAATAATAAACATTTTTAAACTGGAAATAAATAAGTTTTATTAAAATAAATTACAATATTTCTTCCAATAAATTAAAATTTTAGAAAACTTACTTTTTTAGATTTTCCTATTTTACAATTTTAAACTTTTAAATTATGATTTCAATTTTTAATTTACATTTAATAAGAGACGTATTGCCCCCTCTGGCTTGTATGACTGCTTCCACCTGTCTTGGCATACTTGTAAAAAGATTTTGAAAAAAATCTTGGGGAATATTGTCCCGCTCCTCCAATACAGCTATCTTTAGCATTTCAAGGGTAGTAGAAGGTGAATCTCGTGACCGAACCTTTCTTTTGAGATAATCCCAAACGTACTTGATTAGGTTAAGGTCAGGACTTCTTGCTGGCCTATCAATGGTGTGAATATTTGTGGTGTTCAGGTATTCAGAAACACATCTTGCTTTGCGAAGACGAGCATTATCATGCATGAGCAATGGTTCAGAGCCTATGATTGGCATAAAAGGCACTAAATGATCTTGAAGAATCATTTCTACGTACCCCAAAGCATTAAAACCCCTGCTTGGATTGGTACTAACGTACCTCCCAAGCTATGCCACCTCAGAACATGATAGAACTCCCTCCAAATGGCTCATTTTCTAACGTGAAGCACTGACTATACCGATATCCAGGCCTTATCCGAACTCTTTCACGGCCATCTGGGCTGTTAAGGGCCACTATCAGTGAATAAAACGTTTTTCTGTTCGTCCACAGTCCAAGATTGGTATTCTCTTGTAAATATTAATCTTTTTACACGGTGTTCTGCGGTGAGAAGAGGACCTTTTTGATCTGAGTTTTGACTCTTTCAGTCTTCTAATGACCATTGACTCCGAGATTGATAACCCTCGAACACCAGTGATCAAGTTTTTAATGGAAGACACAGTAGAATTATGCTTCCAAAGTGCTTGTATTTAATGAAGTGGTCGTCTATGGGATTAGTGACCCTGGGACGCTCTGACGTTGGTCGTCTGAATGATTACCAGTCTCCCTTTACTTTTTTTTGGGCCTTAAAATGGTAGAATAGTGAATCCCAAGGCGATTCGCAATGTAACGCAATGATTTGCCTCTTCATAGAGAGTGATGATTGTAACTGAATCATCGTGACTTAAAGGATTCATTGTGAATAAAATTAATTGTTTTAACTAGACTTAAGATTAAAGAGAGAATAGACTTGAGGCAAACGAAAGATAAACATGGACTGAAAGGAAATTTGAAATGAATGAAACAAAATTCCATCATTTGTTGGTAAATAGTGAATAAAAATGATATGTCTAAACCCTAATATCTCTCATTTAATAAATAATATTACTATAAATATAAACAAAGTCTGAATTGAGGTCAAAACCAAGAATATCTCGAGAATTATGGTGTTGCAATACTTTTGACCGGGAGTGTATAAGAAAGGTACTGTAATAAAATTAAATTAAATTACTTATTGATTTATTAAATAAAATAATGTACAAAGTACACAATTATGTCATTTAAATTAATTAATAATTTATCTATAATAACCATCTAATTAATAAAATGTAGAAATGTTTCATCAATATATACATTAGGGGTACTCACTAGGTTTGCTATAGCATTTGCTATTTGTGTTATTTTGCTAAACCCGTCGAGTTTCTACAGTTATTTCCTGTAGAAAATTGATGGGTTTAGCACAATAGCACAAATAGCATGCTATAGCAAACGTAGTGAGTACCCCTATTAGTTTATTGTCATTACTCCAACTTGTTTAACATTCAGTAAAAAACATATAGAGACTACTCTGTACCAATTAATAATTTATCTATAACTAATGTCTAATTAATAAAAAGTATAAATAATTCATCAATATATACATCAGTTTATTGCCACTAATCCAACTTTTTTAACATACAGTAAAAAACATATAGTAACTACTCTGTTTTTTATAATTGCATGCTTGTTTTTAAACTCCTAGCTATTTTTTATGTACAATTTTTCTCTTGAGAAAAGTTTAATCCCGTCTTCTAACTTTTGAAGAGTAGCTTCAATATGTTCTCTCCTAGTTTGTGATTTAGCTGAATCACAGTTGGGTGGGATGGCATTTAATTCCGTTACCAAATGGGCATAAGCTGAAAAAAAAAAAGGAAGATATTTATATATCACAAAAGTTTATAAAAGGCTTGAATATTAATTTTAGTATTTAACATAACAGAAAACAAAACTGTAAAAAGTGATGTCAACATATAAGAAATAGTATATATACTTAAGAGGTAGGTCATCTTGTATGCACATCGTGAACTAATTTTTAAACTATACAGCAGCTTAAAACTTCAAAACGAAACTATATTCGGCCAGAAGAAATGTATACAAAATATAAAGATTAGATATTTGGCTTTAAAGTAATTCAAATAAAAATTAAAAGTCAAAACGGCTATAACATAAAAATGAACTATCATTCTGATTGAACACCTAGATTTTATTAAAAAATACTGAGTCCTGTAACTACTCAGATTAAAGAGTTTACGGGCTAGAGACTTTTAAAATTTGTTTTAATTTAAATATTTGGTAATAAAAAAAGTTTTTTATTGCTGAATTCTTATCAATCTAAATGAAAGTTCTTTCCATCTGATATTTTTCTAGTTATCTTTCAGATAAGACTGAACAAACAACAGGTAAAATGTAACCAGTAATTTAATTTAGTTATCACTAATAAACTTAACATATACTAGAATTACAATATACATGAGACTCAGTCATGAAACATGGTAACTGACAAAATAAAAACTTCTATAATGTTTAGATGTTTCATAATTGTAAAGTTTTATGATCAAAAAGAGTAACTTACTAATTTTGTATTAATTACTTATTTTTTTAGTTTAATTAATTTAAAAAAAAATCTATTATCGGGTTATTTCATTCTATTGATAATTATTATACTTTAATTAGACAAATGTTTTGAACATTCCTTCAACAACCTTTGAAATAAAAGTAAGGAACCTGGAGTTAAAAAACAAATCACAAATAATAGCAGACAAACATTACCACATAAATAATTATTAAAAAAATAAATACCAAATCTTATTTCTCTAAGACGTTCTTTTTTCTCTTCTTCACTTATAGCAGTATAATAATGCTCATCTATTTCATCGAGCATTTCAACAAGACCTTTCTCTTGAACTTCTTCTACCTGCTGCTTTTTAGCTTCTCTTAAATATCTGTCAACCAAATTAAAAAATGAATTTTAGATAGCTATTTTCCTAAATATATAATTTTGAGATTTTCTAGTAATAACTGACAATATTATCCTTAAAACTTCTTTCAATTTTTTTGTCAAATGAAATAAATAATCTCAATAAGATTATACTTCTATGATTAAATACGACTAGTTACATTAATCTTTATGGCTTAGTAACAATTTTGAGGAATGAAATCTGAAATTTTTTTGAGAGGTGAAGACTTAAAGCTACTTAAAGAAGAAGTTGAATACAACTTTTTTTAAAAATATATACTTATTGCAATTTAATATGAATAAAATTTAGTTTAGGATAGTGAACAATTACTTATGGCAGACCACTAAGCTCATGCACATCAACTACTCATGGTGTAAACCAGTGCAGTTTTAAAATCTTGATAAATGCCAAGAAGTATGGTAAGCCAAATATTTCAGAAATCAAGCAATATTTTATAAAAACCTCTTATACTCTTCTTTGCAAACCAATCTCTAAAAAAATATAATAAAAAAATACAAATACCTACTTAGGTACAACACCCCGCCGATATGTGGGAGGTGGTTTGATTGGATCTGACTTTCCAGAATTTATTTTTTTCTTGGGAGATATTAACATATTTAGTCTAACAAAGTCAATTTTACCGTCCTAAAAAAAAAAACAGTAAATAAAATTCACTAAATATAATGGAAACAGCATTAATTTTGTAAGGAAGTAGAAGCTATAGTACAATCTCTGTGAGAAGAAAGAAGTGCTGTATCATCAGCAAAGCTATAGATGGTGATGCAAGGGTGCTCAGCAGTATCAGAAGTGTAAACAGAGAAGAGAATAGGGCAAAATATGCACCTTGTGGCACAAAAACGTATTGAGGAAAGAAGGAAGGAATGATAGAACCAATGGAAATACAGAACTTGTCAAGAAAGAAAGATTGGAGAATCAGAAAATAAGTAGAAGGCAGGTGCTTTTTTATTTTCCATAGTAGACCTTTGTGGCAAACACCAGCACACACTTTTCTAGATATCAAGGAAAATTGCTGAGCAATATTATTTTTTCTCTAAAGCAACAGAGACAGTAACAACTATACGATGACATTGATGCACAGTGGATTGATAAGCACAAAAGCCAAATTGGTGGTTTGGTATAACTTGGCGGCTTTCAAGGATTGGCTTTATGTGATCTAGGAATAGTTTTTCAAAAATGTTGGCCATGATTGGCAGGAATGGTAAGATAAAGAATTAGTGGTGGGTTTTGAAGGTTTAGGAATCATCAGGCACAAGATGTTGTTATAGATGTAGGTTAGGAAGAGAATAGCTTTTCATGGTAAATGGCAAAGAATGAAGGGCGTAATAAGATAATCGCCAGGATCATTTTGGTTTGTTAGTCTGTTAATTGCTTTATAAATTTCTTTTCGATGAAAAGCTGGGGTAGATAGTGATAGGGGTAAAGATGGTAATTTCGTCTTCTATTTTAGCTGTGAAAGTATTGTTCTGCATAGAGTTTGCCCCGAAGTCCTGCAAAAAGTGTTTAGCAAATTCTTTTACTTTTCTTTGCCTGTTATGGACCAGGTATTGTCTGTCTTGCCAGAGAGGATATTGGACATCTTTTTTCTTCAGGATGTGTCTAGTCAATAATAATTAATATTTCTTATCTCATCTTCTCATTTTTATGATTTAATTTTTTATTTCAGTTCTGTGTTTGTTGAATCTTTTCTTGGATATTTTTGTTATTTTGCTCACAAAATTAATAAAATAAACATAACTTAAACTCCCTTCCTTAGTAAAATGTTTTTTTTTGCTTCCCATCTCTCTATTCAGTTTGATATTTTGCTATTATTAAAATTACTTATCCATTCGTTCATTGTGAAAAGATGAAAGTGACGGAAATATATTAACATGATAGAAAAAAACTGTGAACATTGTATCAATAAACATAAAAAATATTTACATCTTTGACTGGTAACTGACTTGGAGCAATAACATTAAGCGCATTATTAGATTTATAAACAAGGTCCATCATTGGATTGACTTGAAGGCTCATATTTTTTTTCCCTTCAGGTGGTGGTGGGGTCTTTGGTCTACCTTTTGGGAAACGAATCTGACCTCCATCTAAATGATTTGCAGATGTTTGGCACCCTAAAACAGATTAAGGTTTATTTGCTTAACTGAAATGTCAGCTAATATAGAACTGCTTGAATAATATTAATATAACCTTGCTCCCTATAGTCGATAATTTTTTCAATTGATGATTTGGTAGTACTTGTGGTTATTTTGTCTTGAGGAGGAGGGGCTTTTTCTTCCTCATTTTTTTTAGTATTTTTTTTTCCAGAATGTTTTTTTGAATCACTCTTCTGAAAAAAAACAATTCAGTTATTTGATGTTCTGCAATAAAAGGGCAAGCTAAATAGAAATACATACCTCTTTAGTTCCAATTTGCAATTTCTTGACAAGCTTCATGTTTTCCTTGATGAAATTCTTTTTAGGCTTATTAAATTTATCTGGAAAGTAGAAAAGTAGAATAAAGTGAAGACAAAGAAGAATATCCTAAATGTTAAGAAATTCATTGCTTAAGCAATTTAAACAAGTTTTACCTGGATACATATAATTTTGAATGGTTGACGTTAAAGCACTCATCTCGGATAAATTTTAATAAACGAATTTGTAGCTGGTCACAACACTTACAATTTTTAAAATAAGTTACTAACTGAAAATTCAAACAAGTTCAAAAGAAAACCGCTAAAAATCAGCTGTGTCTGTACATAGTTACAGAGAAACACCAAAGAGCTTAATACGATCCGGTTTTAAAATAATTTCATTCCACTTGAGAATGATTGAACTTTTTCAGAGAGCGATTCAAGTTAAAAGCTGTTGAAATTCAACAACCTACAAATATTCAAAGATCGTTTATTTATACTAATGATTGGAAGAACGTAATGGGGTGTAATTAAGTTCTGAGATAGGATGACTGAAACAATGGTAAACATTCTAGTAAAAAAAAGGGAGAAAAGAAAAATGTAACATGACTAATATCGTTTCACTAGGAACATACTAAATGCTAATCCATTGTCTAAATATTAAGAGGTAAAACAAGCAATGTCTGCTTTAGTATTTTTGTGAATACCAATAGAGGATGTAAAGTATAGGTGTTTTTTTCCATAACTATTACTAGAAAAGATCTTGTGTCAGTTGTTTATTATGAGAGATTTGTTACAAAGTTTTTTTTTATTAATACTTTGGCCTTGGTAGCCTAACGTTTGGTTGCATCTCGCTGCTAGCATATCAGTTGTGACGTTGATTTAAATCCACACAATAAAGTTTATTATGGTGGATTGGCTAAATCTATTTGGAGCTTACAATTGATCGATTAATACCAAAAAGGATTGTAGTTTGTAACTCTCTAAAAAAAGTGAACGAGATCAAAACATGGGTAAGGGATGAGTTGTTAAAGAAAGTGCGTCTTGGGATTTTAAAAACATCCCCCACAGCCCACTATTTTGACATCTTCCATTTTTTTTTAATGAAAATAAGTCCTTAGTGTCGGAGTTCTCCTGTTCGCGCCTTCATGTAAATAAATATTTTTATGTTTTTCAAATGAATCTTTATAGTCCACATTCTCAGATAATCGATATATGCAATATTCGTTTATTACAAAATATACACCTAATCATTTGTAACCTTTTCATGGTTTTACAGTAATTCTGTTATTACGACTGCAAGAATAATTTATTCATGGATCCTAGAAAAAGTGTGAGAAAAGGCAAAATCGAATCAAAACCTGTCATCGAAGTTAAAGAAATCAAAAAAGGAAAACCGCTAAACTATTTTTATGAAAATTATCCATTTATGCCGTAAGAAAATGTTTTATCGCCATGTCATAGCCTATAAATATTAATAGTATTAAAAAGCCTGTCAAAGTATTTAGACAAAATTTAATTACTATCCATATTTTTCCCATTCCTTAAAAATAAATAAAAAGTTGACATAATTATATATATATATATATATATATATATATATATATATATATATATATTATATATATATATATGTATGTATATATTATATATAATGTTTTCATGTTTGTTTCAATTTAATAAATAAATATACTTTTTTGTTCTTAATACATATACATATATATATTTTAGGGCAGAGGTAGAAATCGAAGCAGAAGTTAATATGATGATCATGCAGATAAGAGAAGAAATTTGCGAAAAAACTATAGAAAAAGCTTTCAACAACTATTTCGATTCTCAAATTACCCCCTTCACTGTACATTGCTTGAAGCTATCTCTGAGAAGAATCATAAACGTAATAAATTGTATTTGATAAACCTAAGTAGACATAACTAAATCCATGAAAGAGGAAAGATCAATGTACAGTACAGTAAAAAGACATGATTTATTTTTTTTCCAATTCACACTCTTTGGAAAATTCCATTAAATCACGACAAATCAAAACACGTAACGTTCACACTACGACAAAACACTTGGCCACCAATTTTTATCGACAACAATCAAATTCCTCAGAACAACTCTGTACATTATCTAGGACTGACACTCGATCGAAGTATGACTTGGGACCCACATGTCAAAATGAAAAGATAGACTTTAAACCACCGACTGAAAGTATTACACTCTCTTTTATCTAAATCGGCAAAATTAAAAATTAGACAAAACTTAATACATACACATACCTCCTTAAACCAATATGGACTTACGCTTCACAGATTTTCGGCTCAGCAAAAAAGGTCACATACAAAAACTGCAATTATTTCAATAAATAATTTTAAGACCCATAACGACAGCTCCTTAGTACGTAAACAACAAAAGCCTACATACGGGCTTATAACAACCAACAGTTGATCAACATATACAAATACTCTATTCTCGTTTTCACAGTAAACTTAATGGACACGACAATAGACTGATTAACAGTATGTCAATAGCTGAAATGCCAGTCAGAAGAAGCTGAAAGAGAAGCTGGATGAGAGACCTCTTCTGATAAATTGAAGCCTAGAAAGGAGTAATGCTGAGCACTTCACTTCTCCATGTCTACCATGTCTGATCTCATATTTGTATAGCACATTTTCTGGTTGTCAGATACCTTCTGACAGGTGTGAATAAAGATATATGAAGAGGAAAAAAAATATTTATTTGAAGAATTGTTACTCTAGATCTCAATATTAAATAAAATTCATATTACAATAAGTTTACTCACGCTAAACGAGATTATACTTAGTATGATTGATACGATAGCTGAATTATAATAGAATGTTTTGAATATTTTAGTGGATGTATTTGGTGAAAGAAGATCAAGAAATAGATATTACATGGCAGGCAGGTCCTGAACCACAGTGCGCTCCGATTGATGGTTTCTGTTCAGGGGTTGTACCCAACTTAGAAGAAGGGTTTCAGGCCGTATTCATCGATGAAGTGCCTCATGTTGATGATGTTGACCGTTCTCTTGGCAGTATTTCTTCTCTTTCCTATGCATTACAAGAAGAAGTACATGCGGTAAGAATTAATACTAACATAATTTAATTGTAATTGCTGTTCTATTTGGTCTAGCGCCTTTCTTTGTAAAGCAAATGGAGTTCGAAAAGAGGGAATCATAGATTTGCAAATCATGATAGCAAATATAGTTTGTTATCCCTATTGTCATATCTCCATTTGTCTCGTATTGTTGTCTAAAAATCAACTTTTTTTTTTTTCCTTGAATGGATGACATTGGCATACACTATTAAAAATCAACTTGACCAGAGGCTTGTATTCATCCTAAAGTCAGTAACATCCCCTTAATGTTGCAGGCAGTGTTGGCGATAACTAAATGGCATAATCAACACGCTAAAATATCCGTTTTTAAGTATTCCGAATACTAGATTTCCTCTATTCGACTTTTTAAAATTAAATATTACTTTTCGACGCTGGTTTTCAGTCAATACTTATTTGCATATTTTTTCATTAATGACAATACTAACTCACAACTTTATATAATATTAGTATAAATGCATACACCAACATAACGAAGTAAATATTATTAAAAATAATTAGAAAATACAGACCTGTTTCATAAGATAGACCACATTGTACAATCAAATAATCATTATTAAGTTGTACTGAAACAATCAAGTATGAATATTAGATACAATTAATAATTAGATCGAAGTCAAATTACTTCATTATTATTATTATTTAATTGATTTTATTAATTCATTCAGCTACTTCAACCGAAAATACCCAAAAACCGACAAATACTCGGAAAGGTAAAAAAATAGATGAAATCTAGAAATAATACACGCATCGGCAACACTGGTTTCAGTTCTGAAATTTTCGCGCGTTTGACTGGAAGTTGGTTTTTGTAAATGCTTCTGCACATTTTTCCTTAAAACTTTTGGATTTGATGGTACATGAAGTGTTAATTTAATCAGGGTTCGTATTTATCCAGACGCTTAATGTATACTAATGTAGATCATTTTCAAATAAAACCAACTAGAAACATACAAGGAACAGTATGACTGTTGATTGATTTTCTGTATTTAAGTCAAATTATTGATATATTTTTTAAACATATACATTTATATAAATATTAATGTGAATGTATGAAATTATATATAAATATTTATATATTTTCACCCAAGTATTAATCCAGTTATAATTTCATCAGTAAAGACAAGTAAGATAATGTATGATACACTAACTGAACTACTTGCAATATTTTCAAAGAAAATGTATTATAGAAAGCAATAAGTCATTGAATTAATGACTTGATGATTTTTTTTCCTGTATAACTTTATGAAATTTAGGATTATAATAGTTTAGCATATGTACTAATTTATGTCTTGTTTCTTAACATAGTTTTAGCAATAAGTGGTGCCTGGTTTTATAAATAATAAAGCTGTTAAGATTATATATATATATATATATATATATATATATATATATATATACACATATACATATACATAATCTAATAAATATTAGATGAGTGGAATTCATATTTTAATCTTATCTTTTTTTAACAGAAAAAGAAGAAAAAAAAAATTAAGTCGAAGAATACATTTGTCTTAGAATCTGAACATGAAAGTACCATTCCTCACTCTGTCTCTGTCTCTGTCAGCATGAAATCTAAAAGTACATACAGTAAATCAATAGGCTTCGGTGAGAATAAAGGTATGAGGCATAATAAATACGTTCGGCAGTTAGCGAATTACATACATCCACGGAACTTCCAACGGAATCTGTGAGTTAATTTTTTTTGGTTCATTTATTTTTACATTGAAAATTATAGTTTATAAAACTCTAGCCATAAACCCAACATATTCATCATACATGATTTTAATTTATATGAAAGTAATGAAGTTTTTCATCTTAGTTATCAAAATTGTTGTCTGATGGTTTTAACTGAAAATATATTTAATCAAATTTCATGATGCTAATGGAATTCCTTTCTTATAAAATACCTAAATTCTTCATGTTTTAATTTTATTCTTTATTTATTTATTTTGAAAGTATTAAACAAAATTTTTATTGTTCTTTTTGTCAAAAAGTACATCAGGTTGTGAAAAGCTCAAATTAACTTAGATCTTTTAAAATTTGATAGGTTGGCAGAACATATTATTTAGTATTGTGCTAAAATATACAGTCTTTATTAATGGACATTGGTGAAGGGTTTTTTTTTTTTGTAGCTTAAATTATTTTTTTATAGTAATATATTTTTTTCCTTGTCTTGTTCTAATCACAGGTATTTTGATACCTTTGTAGGGTTTAGTAGTATAGTACATTTTATGTATCTCACAATGTAAACTTTTGGAATAAATAAATAAATATTATGGACAAAATTAATCAAATCTGTCTCTCATTCAAAACATTTTTATTTTTCTTGAATATATCAATATTTTCATTCCGTAATATTTGTAAAAAAATTTCCAAGAAATATTTTTGGTCCAGTTTTAAGTATTAATTCTAAAATTTAATCTCACCATGTTTGTATTTCATTTCTTTTACAATAGTCAACCAGCTGAACAGTTTCCAACTATATCTGTATTTGATTAAGCCTAGATAACTACTATTAGAGCTTTCAACAGCTGAAATGAAATCAACAATATATTCTATTCCACGCTCATCATCAATCCGGCGCTACAACTCGGTGACGAGTCCTGGCCTCCTCCACCAGCCCTCTCCAGTTATTTCTATCTTGTGCAGCCGTCATCCAGTTCCTCACTCCCAGGAAATCCCTTGCATCCGCTGTCTCACCATCCGACCTACTGGGTTTCGGTCTTCCTCTTCTTCTGATGCCGTGGAGAGGTTCACTCCAAATGGCCTTAGGGATCGCCTCATCCTCCATACTAGCGACATGACTAGCCCATCGCAGTCTGCCAAGCTTTAAGGTCTTAACGACATCATTGTCCTTAAAACCTGTATAGAGTTCATTATTGGTCCGCCTTCTCCAATGTCCATTGAGATGAACTCCTTCTTCTATTTTTCTCTCAAAGACTTGTAGGTCCTGTTCAGTTCTTTTTATATTCCACGAAATAGCTTTAATTTATGGTTCTGGCTCTTCTACTTTCCATGACATACCAATACAGTAATCCTTTGTTTCCCTAATGTCTTGTGTAGCTACTTTTCAGTTTTGAAGATCCTGCAAGTTCTAAGCTTCTCTATTAACCATGTATTCCTATGTCAGTTTAGGTCTTCTTTCTTGTCTAGAGTATTCCAGATTCTCCTCCAGTAGCTCCTTGGGAATCTGGTCTTTTTTTTTAATTCTGGTGACATCACTAGCCAAGCTCAGTCTTCTCAACTTAATGGTTTCATACTGCATTGAATTTCTCAAAGATCTTGTATGCTTCATTGTTGTAGTATCCCCACCTTCCTCAGCTATTTAAGTCCAAGTTTCTGATCTTTATATTAGAGACAAAGGATGGTATAAACAAAATATTAGACCTATGTATACACTACTATTCATAAATGATTACATTTAAAAATAAAAAAACTACCTTCAAAGAACTATTCATCCGAATTGTGACTTTTTAATCAATAACACTCAGACCATGTTTTACTTTAATTAAAGTTATTTTAACTAGTTGTGGTACAGAAGAGTGAAAGAAAAATACTTTATTAAATAAACATTGTGCAGCCCAAGTACTGTGGGTTGCTTAATTGCACACAGCATACTTATCCATCTAAAACAGACAGCTGTTAAAAACATTTTTTTTTCTTACATTATTAATTTTTTATAATTTACTTAATTTAATTTTTACAATTATTATTTGCATTATTTCCAATTATTTCAATTGTTAATCTAAGTTATCTATTTATTCATAATCAACCCTCATTTTGGTTATTTATATTTTATATTCTATATCTCTCTCTCTGGAAAAAAAAAAAAATCTACACTGCCGGACAAAATTAAAGGATCACTTACAAATATTTATATTATTATTACATAAGAGATAAAAATAGGAATTCCTTTGTCCCAGACTGGACTTTGTGTTGTATCTTATCAAGTTAATCCTCTACCTGTTTGTATTCCCACCCGTTTATGAAGAAAAGGGTCAGTTAATCCTCTTCTTTTCTTTCTTCCTTTCAGTAAATAGTTAGTTGTTATTGAAGATTTTCTAACATTTAAGAGACTTTAGTTTTTACTTGTGAGTTTAGTAAGAACGTTTTGATGGCCAACAGAAGAGCATTGACCGAAGAGGAATCAATTTGTGCTGTTGTTTTGAGTGAAGAAGGGTTTTCTCAAAGGCATAATGCGCAACGGCTCCAGCGCTCACAATCCGTAGTGTCCAGGGTGCTTAATAGGCACCGTCAAACTGGAGGGCATACAAGAAGAGTCGGACAAGGCCGACCGACGTCAACTTCCCACCGTGGCGAGAGATTTTTGCAACTGTATGCTCTTCGGGATCGCCGATCAACTGATAACAGTCTGCGTGGTCTCCTCCAGAGGTTCAGGAATGTGCAAATTTCAGAGCGAACCGTGAGAAGACGACTCAACGATTATGGATTGACCTCCCATCCTTCAGCTACTGGACCTCTTCTCTCCAGGGAACACCGGGTTGAGCGCTTGAGGTTTGCTCGGGAGCACCTAAACTGGACTCAGGAAGATTGGAGCCTCGTATTATTCTGCGATGAGTCAAGATTCTGTCTCTGATCTCCAGATGGACGGAAAAAGGTATGGAGAAGGCGGGGAGAGAGGTATGCTCCATGCACTTTTTCTCCAAGGGTTGCGTTTGGTGATGGGTCAGTGATGGTGTGGGGGGGGGAGGCATAAATTTAAACTCATTAGGGAAGTACTTGAGTCACATGTAATACCTTTCGCCAGAAATATCGCAGGTAACTTTATTTTTATGCACGATAATGCCCGACCTCACGTTGCTCGATCAGTGCAAAATTTCCTCAGACAAGAAGAAATTGACGTTATCATTTTGCCACCCAGAAGTCCAGATATGAACCCAATAGAGCATGTATGGGACATGCTTGGAAGACGTGTCTGCGCCCGAGACCCACAAAACTTGGCAGATTTAAGGGAAATGTTAGTGGAAAAGTGGAACAACATCCCAGAACAACATGGAAGAGCCCTGGTCGCTGGAATGGGCAGGAGAATGGAAGCAATTATCAGAGCTAGAGGTGGGAATACCAATTATTGATCGTTTTTCTTGAATTCTTCCTTTTTATTCAGTTTTGTTATTTCATTTCATATCAAAGATTTACTTTTTCATTTCGAGACTGTAGTAAATTTTTATTTTTTGATTTGTTTTCCTATTAAAAATTTCTAGAAAAGAATTTTTTATTACCCTTATAATAAAGTGTGACTTCCAAAGAAAAAAGAATATTTTCAAAAATACCCAGTTCAGTAATTTCAAAATATTGAAGTGATCCTTTAATTTTGTCCGGCAGTGTATATACAAATATATATATTAGGACACTGCTAACCATTTTTGTCCAAAATCGCGACATCCTTAATGCTTTCACCTAAGTCCTCTACGAGACCCAAACCATAGGTCTTTTACGGAGAACTCTCTCTTGCCAAAGGCCTCGCAAAACTTTTCCTTTAAGAAAGGGATGCATTTTTCATATATTTCCTTTGTTTCCCTTTCCACTCCACCTGTCTGATCAAGGTAATTTGTCTTATATCCGACAGTTGGGTCTAAGATCATTGCCATTTTCCCATTCTAAAGTTACTTTGTAAGAGATAGAGGAAGAGGAGAAAGAGGTTTGTTTAGAATGATAATTTTTTATTTTGAAATAATAATGGAAAAAATCAATGCTTGTTAAAGCTGTTATGAATTAGAGATTAAGGAGTTTGGACAGAGGAATGCTTTATTTATAACTGATACAAAAAAAAAAAAAAAAATAATAAATAAACTATAAACATAATGTTCTTATATTGGACATTAGAGTATGATATGTCTTTTTTCATTTTTATTTGGACAATTCAATGATTATTCAACATGAACAGTCATTGTACATAGTTGAGAACTAAAATTGATAATATTTAAAGTTTCCTTCAGAGATTAATTAATTGGTATCGAACCCATAAATATAATTAACTATCACTTTGCAGTTTTGAGGATAGCTCTTTTCCTTTCTTTGGGTTTTGTTTGTTACAATGTTATAATTCTGAACTTTATCCAGCAAATTTACTACAATTGGAAGACACCGAATCTGGACTATAGTTAGGGTGTGAAAATATTTGGTTTTGGGTTACGATAAGTGAGTAATGCGGAATTATCTTGTTGAAGCAGTATCAGATTATCTTCAAATTCCCATAAACCATAATATTATACATTCTTTATAACTCTGAAGCAAAGGTTCAATCTTCTGAATCAATATCAATTTATAATGAATTATTCTTTTCTACAATACAGAGAGCTTTATCTTTTTTTGTTATATTTCTCTTACTTAGCGAGTGACTTATGAGGCTGATTACTTTTGACTACTTTTTACTGATTATTGGATACTTCTTAATATTTTCCTTTATCTCGAGAGTTTTTCTAATATATCCACATTTCATGAAAACTTAAACTTTAAATGATGGAGTTTTGTTGACCGTAGAGAAATTAGATGAGGAAGATGGTTGGGGGTGCGGTCATAAATTAAAACCACACAATTAAAAATAAGAGTTATTTTTATTATGTGCCGACGTTTCGGCCTACAATGTGGGCCTTCATCAGGGCTAAAAGAAACAAGATAACAACCAATGTAATTAGACTTAATAATGCGTTAGGTATATAATAATAATATGACAGTAATAAATTATGGGAACATAAATAATATTAAATGTAAAATGATAATAAGATGACAATTATAAAGTATGGAAATAAGGTGACAGTTATAAAGTATGGAAATAAACAAAATTAAGATGATAGTTATAAAGTATGGAAGTAGACATAATTGAGATGATAATATTGTAATGAGAATATATAAATAGAGACTCAGTAAATGAAAAAAAAAAATGATAAAGGAAAAATATGTGAACAATTAAAATTTTAAATATTAACAATTATGAGTTGATATATGACGGTAATATATTAAAAACATAGTTAAGAGTATAGGTAATATATAAAGAAAAAAAAATATAGTCATTACAAAAGAGAAACAGTATGAATAAAAAATAATAATTTAAATTTTAAAATAATGTAATATTAAACTAATAATTATATGTCAGGATATGTAATGGAGAAATATATGGGTATGGAAAGGGGAGAAAGAAATGGGCGATGAAAAAAGACCCTTATAAATAAGAAAAAATATACATACATGATGTGCAAGCTTTGCCTACGAAGTGTTGTTTCTCAGTTTAAAAAACGCTCATTGCGTGGAACGGAAAATATGAGAACTAGAATGTCCGTTAGGAAAATTCCAAGAAGCTAAGTTATGTTTACTGATTCGATTGTTAAAAAATAGCCAAAAGTCATTACTTGAGAGTACTTGAGTTATTACTTATGAGTATTTGATAAAATTGTAAGAAATAGTGACGAGGTAAAGATTAAAAGATTTTAAGTAATAACGGATGACGATAATAAATGATGAATGATGATAAGGTAATAATGAATGACGATAAGGAGCTGTCGAAGGAAATGATAAATAAACAGTAATCTAGTAGGTAAACAAATAAATAAATAAAAAAGGGGAGTACGAAAATTAAATAAATATATAAATAAAAAATTGATAATAAATAAATAAAAATAAAATTATGAAGAGATGATCAGGTGGTTGTTTAAAAAATGAGCTAGGGATGCTTTATTAAATTTAATATTTGGGAATAAGCTAGTGACAAGTTATGTTTGTCAGTCTTTTGATTAACAGGAAGGGGTTCTAGTTGTATGTAAATGCATTCTGTAATGAGTCGTTTGTCATGGTTGGGAACAGTGGCAAGAATGGATGTTTTATCAAAATCAAAGGAATGGTTAAGGGTTAAGGAATGTTCTGAAAGTTTTGAAGCGGTAGAATTTTTAGAGGAAATTGTATATTTGTGTCGGGTGATGCGATCTTTGAGAAGGTTTTTGGTTTCACCAATATAGGCAGAGTTGCAATTAGGAGTTCCGCAAGGGACTCTATAAACAATTTTTGAACGGTGGTCTGTTGGTATACTGTCTTTAAGTCGGCTGTAAATATTGGAGAGTTTGTAGTGGGATTTTAAAGCAAGTCTGAGGTTTGGATAGAAGGATTTTAATGATTTTTTAATTTTTTCTGAAAGAGAGGGAATGTAAGGTACGGATCTATATAAGAGAGTTGGTGATGATGATGGAGTAGAAAGAGAGGTTAATTGAGGTTGAGACTGATTTCTGTAGTTATTTATTTACATTTAATATTATTTATGTTCCCATAATTTATTACTGTCATATTATTATTATATACCTAACGCATTATTAAGTCTAATTACATTGGTTGTTATCTTGTTTCTTTTAGCCCTGATGAAGGCCCACATTGTAGGCCGAAACGTCGGCACATAATAAAAATAACTCTTATTTTTAATTGTGTGGTTTTAATTTATGACCTCACCCCCAACCATCTTCCTCATCTAAACTTTAAATGAAACATTGATAATTTGGTTGCTATCGAAATTCTATTAAAGGTGACTGGTCACTGGTCAGCTCATAAAAAATCAATCTGGATTAGCAATTTCTTGAATCAAGATTTATTGTGGATTGAGAAACTACTCTATTCCCGGTCATTTATCATGACTCACGCTATTAGATTAATTTATAATTATTGTTTTAAAGTATTTTTAATTTTTGTTTAAAGACCAGTTTTAAAATGGTAGATTTACTATTATTCCATTGCATTATTATTCCAATATAAATGAGTTAGAGTTAAACTAAATTAAAAACTATTCTGAACTGATTAATTTATGGAGTAAATGTGATTATAATCGTATAATAAAAGAAAAAAAAAAGGGGGAGTGGTGGTTAGCATAACACCCTGCAATGCCCAACGTCGTGGGTTCATACCTGGCAGGTGACCCTAGGATTTTTTAATGGAAATAAAAAATGATTGGCAATACCATCCTTCAAAGTAGACGTAAAGTGGTTGTCCCTGAGACCGTGCTATGTCAGGTACTAGTTAAAGGTCTCTATCGTAATAAAACCTGGATAAGAAAAATTTATAACACCCCCTTCTTCTACTTCAATTATTTTTGTTTCTTCTCTTCTCTTTCTCTATCCACCGCTATATGGGACAAATAGATGGATAGAGAAATAGCTAGAAAATTAAATGAAAGTGTCTAATTTATATTTTTATTTCTAATTTCTAAAAAAATGACCTGAGTGTTGAAAATTCGATTTAATTTTGTATTTACAATCTTTTTGTCAGTTTTTGGTCAACCAAGTTATTTTATATGTAGTAAGGGAAAGTACTGCGATCAAGGAAATTTTCAAATTCTGGTTTTCACCAAAAATACACATTTTAATGTCTCCTGAATCCCAATAACCAACTCCTATGAAAAGTGGGGCGTGGTGGCTGAGTGGGTTAGCGTGTGTTGCCTAGCTACTACTACAGATGATCAATAAACTTGTGAAGCCAAAATAATTACGAGTTCGAGTCTCGATGCTGGGGGCTTTTATCTCGGCATTTATCCACTGCCCTCACCCCTCTGGCCTGAGAAACCCCTGTATATCCATCAAAGGCGAGGTAGGGGTGAACAAAAAAAAAAACTCCTGTGAAAAGGTCTGTGTATGTTTGTGGTCAGTCTGGTTAGAAACGATGAGCTGTATAAAACTGAAATATCATATTTTAGGATAACAGATGTTACAGCAACTTTTTCAACAAAATTGGAAAACCAGAAGAGCAGCTTTATACCATGCATTTGGCACATTTTACGACTTTTTTAAAAAGACGATTTAGATTAAAATCGCTATTTCGGTATAAAATTTAATGGGCTTTAATATGATATTTTAATTTATTGCTCCAATAAAGAACATTTAATTTGAAAAAAATAACCATATTAACTTGTTAGCATTGATAAAAAATGGGTTAATATATATATGAATTTGATATCCATAAGGAGAACAGTGCAAAACTATTTTACAGGTGAATTTTTTTTTTTTTTTTTTTTTTTTTTATATACATAAGAACAGTGACATTGATGTATAATATACCATTAGAAAGCTAGAGATTTTAGAAACAAGATTATAAATGAAAAGTTGTAAAAGGTAAACTGGGTCTGTGATGTGCTACACTCTTACGGCAAAGAAAGAAACTTATACAACCCCATTTTATATTTTTAAAGAAATGATTCCATAGAACCTAAACAACAATGAAAATTATCACTACTTGATTTAATTCAATCAACAGATCTGGAACCCAGTATTCTTGCCATTTTGAAAAAGGATATTAAAGATATTGAAAAGTTTATCTTAATGTGTGTTATATTCTAAAAATGAATTTTATTTTCCCATTTTATGATATAGTCATATTGCCTTCTAATTATTCTGTACTTCTGTTGGTCATAAAGGGAAACTTATTAATAATATTTGCACTTAAACATTTTATAGTCCTTATTTTTAAAAATATATTAAAAAAGGAAGTAGAAATACTTTCCAAAAATACTCAAATTTTAATTTTACAAAAATTCTTAGTCAGGGATGTGCTGTACTCTTACGGCGGAGAAAGAAACTTATACAACGCCATTTTAGACTTTTGAAGAAATGTTTCCATAGTACCTGAACAGAAATCAAAATGATCATTTAATTTAATTTTTTTTAAAAAAATTGATGTTATATAGATAAAGGTTTTTCCAAATATTTAAACATAAAAAATATTAAATTAATTATTGAATATTAAATGGTGGATCTTTAAATGAATATGAAGGAAGGATGGGATGTTTCTGGTGGCCATCATAATGGAATAGAAAATAGCAAAGAACTATTTATTATTTAGGGTAATAAATATTCTATCATTAAAATTAATTAATTTGATTTGACTTTGTCCTAAAAGATAAATCAGTTTTTATCACTTGATGGTTTTTGAGACAAATTTTACTATCAATAAAAACAAAGAAAAAGGTTTTAAAGAAAATAAATTAAACTAATCAAAAATAATTAAAACACTTCAGCACTGCTATAGACTTAAGTATGGACTTAAGTTTAGGATATAAATTATTTTTAAAAATTGTGGATGTAATTAGTTGACCGTTGAGAATTACTATTTAGTTGTTTCATTTAATGACCGCCACCCGGACTAATTCCTTCCAGTATTTTTAAAAATGTGTGAATGATTTATTAAAACAAAACTTATTCATTATATTATAGTAATATAAAATAATTTCATGTTAAAACACATTTTTTTCGTAAACATGAAATGTGCATTTTCTGTTAAATATCGATTGTATATGTAAAGATAGTTGTGGCACTGAACTTCCACCTAGGTGTACAGCAGCCCAACAACAAACAGTACAGTCCAGTTGGTAGCGTCCCCTGCGCCATGTTGTTTGTATATATAGCAGTAATAAACAAGCTGTCTAGTACAAGGTTCTTTTATTCCACTGCCTAATACTCTATAACTTTAATAGGTTATGGGCCCAGAGTATTTTTGTGCAGAGCATAGTATTTGTGTATAGTGTCAACGCGTAGTCGCGAAGTGATATTATTTTATTAGTGATTTTTGTTTACCGGTACTATGGCGTCAGTTACTACATCAGAAGTATCATTTAAAGCACAGAGTGGTTGCTTTATATGTGGGGATAAAAGACATTTCAAGGCACAGTGTCCCAAAAATAAGCAGAACCGTGGAAGTAAATCCTTTAATAGAAGCTTTCGTGGGAAAAGAAGAGGAACAATCCAGGGTAATTCAGCAGATGTAGATGAAGAAGTTGTAATGGTGGCCCTAAATTGTGGTAATATTAAACTATCATCTAACAATGTGTTCTTAGTTGATTCAGGTGCGAGTAACCATCTTTTTAAGGCAGAATTGGAACCCCTTTTGTCTAATGTTTCAAATCTTGATCATGATGTTGCCATACATATAGCTAATGGTGATAAGATGTTTACTAGAAAAGAAGGTACCCTAAGAGTAACCTCTCAAGGTAGGATTGTAAACATTAAAGGTTTGATAGTTCCGGGGTTAAAACATAATTTATTATCAGTGAGTGCAGTTACCTCAAAAGGCTTAAAAGTGATTACAGATTCTAAGGAGATGAAAATCTGTGGAAGAAATTTTAAGCTGAGTTGTCCACGAGTGAATGGATTGTACATATTTACGTTTGATGAACCCAGTGATAATCAAGTCAAGTGCAACATTTCAAGTGCTACGGATGGAGATCTATGGCATAAACGGCTAGGACATTTGAATCGGCATGGACTCAAAAGTTTAGGATTACCCTATAGTGACAAGAAGTGTTCGGCATGCATTGAAGGTAAAGCTACTAGACAACCCTTTTCAAATAATAGGAAACGCACATCAAAGGTGGGTGAATTAATTCACTCTGATATATGTGGTCCTTTCAATCCTGAATCAGTTGAAGGCCATAGGTATATGCAGGTGATTTTAGATGACTTCACTCATTTTGTGTATGTTAAACTTCTCCATATGAAGAGCGAAGCTGAAACAAACCTGATGGATTATATAGCGGAACTAGAAAGGCAGCAGGGTGTCCCGGTGAAAAGGCTACGTTTAGATAATGGAGGAGAATTTACGTCTAAATTTTTTCAAAAATATTGTTCAGATAAAGGTATAAAATTAGAATATTCTTTGCCATATAGCCCTCAAATGAACGGAAAGAGCGAAAGAATGAATAGGACACTATTAGATATGATGCGTACTAAGGTATCAGATTCCGGCATCCCCAAGTTCTTGTGGGGGGAAGCAGCTCGATGTTGTGCTTATGAACTGAATAGGTCACCTACTTCAGCCTTAAGTAAAGGTGAAACTCCCTCATTAATATGGAATGGCAGAAATGATCTGTCTAAACTTCGAATATTTGGTTGCCGAGCATGGCCTACCATTCTTCCTAAAGGTTCCAAATTGGATCCCAGAAGCAAGGAGGGGGTGATGGTTGGTTATTGTGGTGGTGGGTATAGGATTTGGTTGCCAGACGAGCAGAAAGTTATTAGATCTAGAGATGTGATATTCGAGGAGAGCCAAATGCCCTATAAAGAAGTTAAAAATGTACCTATTGTCTATCATAATAGTGGTGGAAGCTATGAAGAGGGAAGGAAAAATGGTGAAGAGAATAACACTAATATTTCAGAGCAGCCAGAAGAAACTTCTAGACCTCAGAATGATTGTAATCCAGAGCAGTCAGAAAACCCTTCAAGACTTCAGAATGAAGAATCCAATCCAGAGCATTCAGAAGAAACTTCTAGACCTCAGAGAAACCGGTCAAAACCTCATTTCCTAAATGATTATGAGTTATATAATGCATACTGTATGGTAAGCCGATCAGATGGAGTTCCATCATCTTATGAGGATGCTAATAAAAAGGAGGAATGGCAGGAAGCCATTATTAAAGAACTAAAAGCTCATGAGAAGATGAACACTTGGTCTGAAGAGGAAGCACCGAATGGAAGTGTCCCAATCACAACTAAATGGGCTTTCACAGTGAAGGAAGATGGAATCAAAAAGGCCAGATTGGTAGCAAGAGGGTTTGAAGAACAAACTCAAGGTGATTGTGTATTTAATTACTCGCCAGTTTGCCGAATGGATACTGTAAGAACTCTGTTGTCATTTGCATGCCAAAACGATTGGAGTATTAGACAAGTTGATGTGCCAACAGCCTTTCTCAATGGCTCACTAGACTATCCTGTGTTTATAAAACCACCTAAAGGTGTAAGTTGTTCTACAAAAACTCTGAGACTAAATAGGCCACTTTATGGACTTAAGAAAGCACCGAAGTATTGGAATGAAAGATTTAATTCTTTTATGTTAAAACTGGGATTTAAAAGATCCCAATATGATTTATGCCTTTACTACAAGAGTAGGGTGTTCTTTGTTCTTTTTGTAGATGATGGCCTAATTACAGGGGATGAAAAGGCTATTGAAGAATTAGTGAACAATTTAAAAGGAGAGTTCAGCATTAAAGAAATGAAGGCTTCTCAATTTTTAGGGATGAAGATTGAAAGGCAAGAAAAGAATATAAGAGTTACACAAATCCGCTTTATTGATAAACTCCTTGAAGATTATAATATGGAAGAGTGCAGGAAGGTATCAACCCCCATGGAGGTTGGATTTAAGCTTAACGCTGATAGTCCACCTTTAGATGAAAATATACCATACAGGAGCTTGGTATGTGGACTTATGTATCTGAGCACAACAACTCGCCCGGATTTATCATTCCCAATTAGCTATTTATCTAGATGTTTAGATAAAGCTACTCTGCAGTCTTGGAAAGCTGCAAAACGAATACTCAGATATCTCAAAGAAACTCGAGATATGGGTCTTACTTTCAAACCAAGTGAGAACCTAGGACTTATTGGTTATTCAGATGCTGACTGGGCAGGTGACATAGAAACACGAAAGAGTGTAAGTGGCTTTGCAGCATTCTGCGGAAGCAATCCTATAGCTTGGCATTCAAGAAAGCAAGCATGTGTGGCTCTGTCAACGATGGAAGCGGAGTACATTGCAGCAGGAATGGCATCACAGGAAATTGTGAGTTTAAGTGGTATAATTAGTGAGTTTAGTGGTGAAACATTAAGTGGAAAACTGTTGGTGGATAACACTAGTGCTATAGCTTTTATAAAGAATTGTGAAAACTCTAAACGAGCTAAACACATTGATATAAAATTCCATTTTGTTAAAGATCTTATTTCCAAAGAAATAATATCTGTGGAACACATCAATTCTGACCGCAATGTGGCAGATTTGTTCACAAAACCACTTGCCTTTGATAAGTTTCAAATGTTTCGGAAGGCTTTAATTAATTAATATATTAATGTCATGTATATATATTGTGCTAAAATTGTTGTATAGAATTTTTTAATAGAATAATATTTTTACTTGTTTTGTGGTGTAGAATTTTGTAGTAGAATAATATTTTTACTTGTTTTGTATGTGAGATACAATTGAATATTTACTTGTGTATGTATATATTTGAAAACATTCAATTGAGGGGGTGTGTTAAATATCGATTGTATATGTAAAGATAGTTGTGGCACTGAACTTCCACCTAGGTGTACAGCAGCCCAACAACAAACAGTACAGTCCAGTTGGTAGCGTCCCCTGCGCCATGTTGTTTGTATATATAGCAGTAATAAACAAGCTGTCTAGTACAAGGTTCTTTTATTCCACTGCCTAATACTCTATAACTTTAATATTTTCCACATCTTAATAGGAATAAATAATTCCTAATTATTACTGTCAGGGAGACAACTTCACCACAAATAACTTCAATCAAGTTTTTAATATTTATTTTATCCATGAAATTATTTGAAATAATATTAGTCTTCTATCATAAATTTATTAGGAAGTGGCATAGTCTAGTGGATAGATCGCTAGTCTACTGTTCTCCGGGTCCTGGGTTCAAATTCGGGCTATGGGAGATTCAGCTGAGTGTGAGGGGGGGGCAGACATTAACACAATATGCAAGTTCTTTCAGTATCTCAGAAAGATGTCTCTGGAATGATTCCAGACTTTTGCTTAATCTAATCAAAAGGGATTTTTAAAAACTATTAGAAGTTGTTAAAAAACATTGAATTTTGACTTGTTAGAATCCTTTATAAGACACTAACTTTGAAAACTTAAAACCTCTTACCAAGATATTTATAGTAGATGGCAAGACTATGTTTTCCTGATAAGAAATCCATTAAAATTAGTTTCATCTTTTGGAACCCCTTTACTTAGAAATTGGTTACAGCAATGGTGACAGACAATTCTGTGCCATCAGTTTTTCTAGAGATTATCTTTTAGGCAACCATTTTCCAATTTCTTTTCTTAATTTTTTAATTGTATGAAAAGATATTTTATGAGATGTTAGAACTTCGCAAGGTTTTGCATGATGTCAGAATGTGATTAATTATTTCTTAAATTAAAATGCATTTATATTTATATCAGTTTTGAATTCTGTTCCATAATTCATTAATATATTTTTTTTTTTGTATTTTAATGAATTAATTATTAGAACTATCTCTTCATATAATTTATTAAACTTTTAAACAATGTGATGGTGAAAGAGAGTTTGATGTCTAAAATTATGAAAGAAGTGTCACTGATGTTTGGACACAAGGGCTTAATCTTGGAATGTGAAGTTTACAGGAAGATTTTCCAAAGTTCTAAAGAATCATTTAAAATCCTTCCTGAGTATTTCTTTATTCATTAATCACTATATCATCTCACAAGGGGCTCTTCTTTATTGTCAAATACAAACATATACAAAATATTATTTATTTGAAAACACATTATATAAACGGTCTGAATGACTTATAATTTTAAAAATGTTTTGTTTGTTAGTTTATTCATTTACCATCACTTAATGCTACTTGGCCCAGTTTTAATTAGGATAGGGATCTTTAAAGAGTTCCCGTCATTGCACAGTCTCGGGCAAACCATCTTACGTCCTATCCATAGGACGGCATAACCAAGGGCTTTTTACTTCCTTTCAAAAATCCTAAGACCATCATCCGGGTTTAAATCCTCGATCTTGGACATGGAAGGCTGTTATGCTAGCCAGTACTCCATAGATGACCCATTAAAAGTGTTTTTAAATAAGTGTTGGCCTTATTGAAACATTGGAAAAATTTTAAAAATTATTACTGATTAATACAATAATTCGATAAATTATATGAAGAGTTGGCTCTACTGATTAATTAGTTAATATACATGGAACTCTTCAGATTAGAAAAAAGTTAATCCTTATTAATTTTAGTAGTTTGAAGAATGTTCTAAAATCCAAAATTTCAAGAAAAAATAAAATAAATACAATCTCAAAAGGTTGAGGAAATTTATATATTTTTTACTTTCACTTACCTATACATGAAATATATACAGTAAGGGAAAGTATAACGGTCATGAAAATTTTCGAATTTCATTTGTCAACGGAAATACACTTTTTAGGGTCCCCTGAGTCCAAATAACCAAGTCTCTCAAAAAGGTCTGTGTGTTCATGTGTCGGAAGTCCAGCATGAAAATGTAAGGCTGTTCGATACTGAAATATATTTGGAACAACTATACACCCCAGATATCATGGCAACCTTTTCAATATAATCGGCTGACCTATCTTATCCCACGCATTATGCACCATTTGACGATTTTCTCAAAAAAGGCTCTAACGACTCTAATTAAACTTTTAATATCAATGTAAAATTGAATGGGCTTTAAGGTGATATAAGTTTCATTCTGATTGAAATAGTCTGACAGGGCTTAAATGCTGATAGTTTAAATTTTCCTCCTCTGAAGTATTTTCAATTTTGTAGATTCGTAAAAATTAACCATTTCATGTTTTTATCATTGATAAAAAGCGGCTAAATATATAAGTTGGATGAATTTGATAATTAACTGAAACAGGGAAGGGCAAAATTAATTAATTAGTGTAATTTAAAAAAAAAATAAGAACCATAATATACATAAATAATATACCGTTGGAAAGCTAAAGATTTTATAAAAAAATATTATCTTAAACGCAAAGTTGTAAAATGCAATAGAAAGTGGTGAAAAGCGGATAAAATTAACTAAACATTGTAGATAACAATTTTATATTGTTGAATTATTAAATCTAAAACATATGTTTCCTACGAAACTAAGTATCATTTTTTAAACCTTTTTGAACTTTATTAATTGTTAAACTGATTTAGTAAGTGAAAGTCGTGTGTTCCACCTATTTACGATTTTCTCAAAAACGTCTCTAACGATTTTGATTAAACTCGCTACATCGATGTAAAATTGAACGGGATTTAATATCATGTAGGTTTCATTCTGATTGAAATAGTCTGACAGGGCTTAAATGCAGATATTTCCAAATTTCTTTCTCTAATTTCTTCTTTAATTTTGTAGTTGTTATGAAATTGATCATATCATCTGATTAGTGAATTTCAAAAACAGATAAATATATAAGTTGAACGAATTCGATAACCAACTTAACTAGATAGCTGCAAAAATATTTTTTTAATGCAATTTTTTGTTTTTTAGCTTAAAATCAGTAATATAAATGTATAATAAACCGTTGGAATGCTAAAGATTTTAGAATAAATGTTATCTTATACTCCAAGTTGTAAACGGTAATGAAGATTAACGAAAAGTGGATAAAAATTATTGTGATTGTTGTTGATATTACTAAAATATCAGATTAAAATGGATTATTTAATGAAACATGTTTATATCGAAATTCGATGCGATTTCATCTCTAAATTTATTCAAAAGTTCTGAGCGATTTTATCAACGGAGGCAAGTGAAAGTAGTGTGTTGCGCGCACCAGATTTTTGTATTTTACCGCTAGGCAAATGATTATAAGATATACAATAATCGTGATATTGTTTTTTATTCATTTCTATGAATATACAATTAGCAGCTTCAATAGTTTTCAACATAATGACAGACTTAAGAAAGGTAATAATTTTCTAAATTGTTATTAACATAACAGAACAGCGTTTATTGCAGTAATTATTCTGTTCATTATAAGGACTTTGAGGTCAGAAGTGATGAGTATACGTAACGAATAATTGTGCAAGGCTTTATCTGCTCGATCATAAAGTTATAATTATTTGAAATGTATAAAGTTATGAAATGTGGGTTTGTTAGAGAGGCTGGTATATGAGACGTGAAGGCCACAGGGGGTGGGGGAAGAGAGAAGGCAGACAGTTAGGCGCCTAGCAACAGGCTCCTATCCCTAGCTTCTCTTTCCAACGTTTCTCCTGGTTTATTTTTGAAGATATCAGTTTAATATATTAGCTCTTTTAATAATTTTTATTGCAATAATCCAAAAATAGTCATGTATTAATATATTTATTAAAAATAATTACAAATTCTTTATATATTCAAAAAACAAAGTCCCTTAAAGACCGCGATACACGGCGAGAGAAGAGGTATAGTGAGTGTCAAAAGTATTCGGAATTCACTACCATTCCTTGTTTTTAACTTATTTTTTATGTCTTTAAGGAGTTTTAAACCAATTTATAATCTTACTAGGAAGGTATACAGTAGATAAAACCAAAAATTAAGATAACAATCATTTTATTTTTAACGTTTTGAACATTAATTTGCGAAAAAATTAAAAATAGTGTATTTCAATTGTGTCAAAAGTATTCGGAATTACGTGGTTTCCTAATTATATTAATGCAGTGATCATAAATAAACATTCAGTAGGTAAAACATTGGTATAATTCTATAATAATACTAATAATATTTATTTATATACAATATTTACAAGTACATATAGATACAAATAAATTTTCTTACATGATTTCAGTTATCATTTTATCATTATAATAGAGTTTCAATCATCGTTCGATTTACCTAATAATAATGCAATGTTTTGCTTAAGACAGTAGGAAAAGTTGTATAATTATACATTTTTGCCTGCTAGCAATCGATTTTACTAATTAATCCATTGTTTGGTGTGAAATATTATTCCACACAAGCACTTATTGTTTCTTGAGGCTTTTATCGTATCCCAAATAGTTGATCCTCAGTAATTTGAAAACGTGAAGAATTAAAATATATGAATTGATCTTCTAAAGACCCATTGTTTCATTCTTTCTTGAGAATATATCTACCAATTTTTTGTCGATTGGGATAAATTTTGTTTTCTTCAAATTACTTAATTTTTTCCAAGTAGCAGGTGCACATCCTCAGACTCTTGGCTTTACAGGCTCAAGAAGGTCGTGAACAAAGGAAGGCCGGGGAAGCTTTGGCCAGCTCCGAGGTAAACAAATAACGCTTCCATTATGACCATATGGACTACTACCACTGGGATCAAAACACATCAATCTACATGTTAGGCCCTTGGAGGCCTGTTTAAAGATCTCTCGGCTCTAACTGAGGCGAACCACATGTGCTTCAGGAAGCATTAATTGTGGACCACCGCTTCCAATCAGCTGTATTTATCTCTGTAAATATCCCTAGGTTGCATCACTAGGTTGTTTAGGAAAAATCTTAAGTTTGAAAACCCAACGAGTCAAGAGTCTTTTCTCAGTTAATCCCTACATTCAGTCATCGAATCTAGTTTTGAATATGGGCTTTGGATTGAGGAAACCATCTCATTGCATTTTATCTTGCTCGTTCATTGGCTCTTCTTTTAAGCTACAAACAAATAAAATGCATACGGCATATTATCTGAAGACATTTTAAATATCCATCCTGTCTTGGGTCAAACCAAAAACACAAATATTATAACCTTATAGTGCACAAAACCCACAACTTCTTGTGGTAGTTCTGATCTAGGATAACCTTCTGTTTATTATGTTAAGTGGTATTATTATTATTATTCGAGTTTCTTCAGGAAAATGCAATTGAAAAACAAGTTCTTATCACATTGCTGGTTTTGGTTTATTATTTTCAATAACGAACCTTTGTAATGGAAAAAATATATAAAAAATTGAGGGCTTACATTTCAAGTTACTTAGAGCCCGAATAACGTATACAAAATCCGTCTGTCCGCTATCCTTGGCTTTTTTTCTGAAACTACTTAACAATTGTTTTCGAAATTTGGCACAAAAGTACCAGGACATCCCATGAGTCATAGGGCATCCACGGACGTTGATATAAGCCGATTAGTTTTAATGGAGGCCGATTGAAAATTATTTAATTCAACATACTGTTATTTTTGAAGACCGAGACAAATTTTCAGAGTTTTCTAATCAAGAAACCGCCATTAAATAAAAAATTGAAATTTGACCCATAAATACGCCAAAAATAATATAAAAAAAAAAAAAAGGAAAGAAGAAAAAAGAAGAAATTCTACCCATAAATACCCCCATAACTCGGTTATTTTTAAGATAGAAAAAATATTTTATAGTGTTTTAGGATTAATATACAACCATTAATTATAAAATAGAAAAAAAATTGAAATTTTATCTTTTGAAGATAAAGAAAGTATAGAATTAGCAGTAGTGATTAATTTATTGCTTTTCATATTAGTTGATTGCCTGTAAACTTTATATAGATAGGTGAACAGTTATACCTTTATATAGTTAGTTGTAAATAATAAACCATTGTGTAATAATATGCAGCGTTATTGTTTTGATTTGGTATGTGCAAAATTATGAGATTTTCCCAACACATGTATTCAGCCGTGAAGTTGACTTATGATGGCTGCAAAATTAAATGTATATACCAGAATAATGTTTTATCCGCGGTTATTCAGAAAAATATATTAAAAAAACTGGTAAAAATAGCATGAAAAATCAAAAATGTTGAGCTACAAAATTAACCAACATAGGACGATTTCAAATGGATTGACCCATAACATATTTGACTCATACACTTCGAGATTCCCGATTTATTGACGATGTTCGTCTTGTTTGTTTTCTCAATTACTATTTTTTTTAAAAGAAAATATGTAATGAATAGTTTGAGGAAATTCTATAACAGTGATATTTACCATATAAATATAATGTTCAATGATATTTAGTTATCAAAGTTCGGAGAGTTTCGAAAAATATGGATGAGACTCAATCCGATTGCTACTGGTTTGTGACTGCTGCGCTTCCGATTCTTCGCACGGAGAGCTCGTAAATATCGCGGTGGCTGTGCAACAGGAAGGCTTTGTAGGGACCATGAATTTTTTCTGACTCGAATTCCCTCTATTGGTGGAGGTGGAAGTAAATTGTGGTATGGTCCGCTTGGAAAATTGAACTCCGAAATTTCGATTATTATTTATTATCTTAACATTAGAACCGGTGACTATTTCGGGGTTTTAAATTTATGAGGATATAAGTTTGATTGTGTTGGGAAATTTAAAATTCTATATTTAATAAAATTAAAGTAAACCCATGGGGGTCCGCAGACGATTTTCAGGGAGTACCCGAGACGTCATTGGAGAATAATTTTAAATTACACCAACCTAAAATATTTTTGAAGCCTTGGAATTTAATCAAAATCACACGATCTACTCGGAGAAATTCAACATTCAAAATGATATTAATGCTTCTGTTTATTGCTACTGTTTACAGTCTCGACCCTGAAATTGGCCATTTTGTAACATTTCGAAAATAATGTGCTTAAATAATAGAAGAAGTATAATGTAACGCAGGAGATAATGAATTTTCATAAAATTAATTTAACGATATTTTTTGCTATTGTTGCTATCGGACGAAATATAAGTGGAAATCATAAATATTTCCTATCCAGCTTTAATTAGAAAGGGTATCTTTAACGAGTACCTGACTTAGCGCAGTCTCTGAACCACTGTTTTACGTTTTCTCTGAAGGACGGCATAACGTAGGAATTTTCACTCCCTTTCAAATTTTTTAGGAAGATCTGCCAGATTCAACATCAAATTTCAGTTATTGAAGTTCCGCGAGTCCTTCGGTCAGAGAGAGAGTTCACCGTGAGAGGCCTCTGGTTCGGATTTCGGAGAATATAATATTAGACTCCCTGGGGATTATCCATTATCACCTGTATGGATTTTGATTGGACTAAGATTTTTATCTAATTTGATTTTTTTTCTTTCCTTTAGTGATTTTTGTATACTTATTTTTAAAAAATTTTCTTTTAATAATATATTGTTTTATATTTTTATTTATGCTTTGTTTTGGTACTGGTGGTAATTTTCGTTTCTTTTTCTCTTTTTTGTGGGGTTTGTGCTGTAAATCGTTGAATATATGTTGTATACTATAACATAAAACTAAACGCTGTGTGTGGTAGCAACTCAATACAGTTGGGCAGCACTGTTTTGTTTTATTGTACTTTTAATGAAATAAAGCATTTCTCTCTGTTTCGTAAGTAGAAGTAAACTCCTACAGCCTTGTTCCGTTTTCTTCATTTCCATTTCCCCAACTAGCCCATATCTAGAATATAGAGTTACGGTAGAGGTATTTCGCATACACTGAAAGTGATACAGCGTAGTCCGCTAACAATCTAAATATACATCTAATATTTAGGATTTAGGGGATCCTTGCCATTGAAATGATTGCATAAAAAGGAGTTCCGAAAAAGTTTTTTGTTGGGAAACACTGTACTAGACCACGCCGCTCCCTTTGCGAAGTGATGTACGAATTCTTAAAAAGTTAATAACTGAAACGGCTGATAGGCGCTCAAGAGGCAGACCGGAGCGTAGATGGGAGGATTGTGGTGAAGGATTCATTGACCGCAAAATTTTGCGAATCTTTATAATCCTATTATATTTCCCTTCTTAGATTACCATTATTATTTCCTTATTACAAATATCTTCTAGTCTTACGTTATTCGTAATGATTCATACCACAGTACAACTCGTAAGCTCCTCGTTTCCTCACTGATTTTCCCCCACTTTGACTATGGATGTATGGTATACGGTGGCCTCTCGTCGATGTTAGAGAAAAGAGCAAAGTATAGCATGATATGTTTTTCAAGATTTGTCTTTGGCACCTCGAGGCGGTCTCACGTGTCCCATCTTTACGACGAGTTAAAGTTGCTTTTCCCTCAAACCCGTAGACAATATTTCCTCGAAACATTACCAAACCATCAACTCCCAGCACCCTTCCTATAAATACGATCTTCAAACCATCAATCCATTCACAAGAAACTAGATCCCGACCTTTATATCCCTTCCCACAGAACTAAAACATATGAACCTTCCTTTCTATCCCGCTCCACCAGTTTTTGGAATTCTCTCCCAACAAACATTCGTCGAACAACCTCTCTCTTCACTTTCAAATACCTTTTGTTCCAGTATCTTCTTACTTCCCATAATGACGCTAGCTGACAATACTAATTGTACTGTTAGATGATAGTCAATACTATTAGATTTTCACGAGTGTTAAAGTAAGTTGAAATAACTGTACATTTGTCCTGTTTTGTTTGTGCATTTTCTTTTAATTGTATCAAAAGCGTTAAATATTAGTTAATTATATTGTCACCTAATGTATTTATTTCTTATGATTATTTTTATTTATTTATTTTCTTTTTACTTATGTCAAATCTATTTACTTTTTTTTCTCATTAATTTTGTGTCTTGGGCAGATGTGAATATTTTACAATGTTAAATTTCATGTTATTCTTAGGGGAATTAGTCCCAGAATAAAGTTTTTTTTTTCTTCTTCTTCTACCATTATGTTGTTGATGTTTTAATTTTAATTACGTACCAGTAGTAGCTTAGATATTGGTATTAAACTTTCGATACTACACTAAGACTTACAGCAAGAGGAAGCACTGAAATGACTAGTCCAAGCCCAAGAGCTCACATCGCTTACATACATCTCCGGGGATTATCAGGTTTGAGAGGCGTTATGAACTTGTAAGTTTGCTTGAGTACGAGGGATATCATGGGAAGGTATGTAAACTTAATAAAGAACATTGAGGAGTGCTCAAAGGATTTACCTTTGTCTGGGTAGCTATGAGAGGATTTTGATGAATCTCTTGTCTGATGTTTCCAAAAATCTAATTAGGTTGATACATTGTCTTCTGTTGTTGTTGGAAATAATATATATGGTGGATTTTAATGTTGAATTAATTGTATACTTAGCTTCTGAGTCTTATTATAAGTGTTTATAATATTTTATTTGCAAATATTCATTAGATTAATTAATACACTCTACACATGGTTAAATATATATTTTATTTTATTACCAACCACTTCTTACTTTCATTTACATATATATGAAATATATAGTAAAGGAAAGTATTGCGATCTTGAAAATTTTCGAATTTGAGTTTTCAACGGAAATACACGTTTTAGGGTCCCCTGAGTTGAAATAACGAAGTCCCGCAAAAAGGTCTGTGTGTGAGCGGTATCTGATCAAACTCTATATCGATTTAAAATTTAACGGGCTTTAATATGGCGTTGAGCGAATTTATAACCAATTAAAGGAGAAAAGAGCAAATATATTTGTGTAGGTATTTTTTATGGTTTTGAACAAAGAAACAGTAATGTACAACTATTATATACCGTTGGAAAGCTTATGATTTTAGAGGAAATATTATCTTATAAAAATACGCGTAAAAGGAAATGGATAAAACAAAATGGATAAAAGGGTGATGAGAAATGGATAAAGCAAAGTTATTCTTGTAGGTAATTACGGCCTTCTGATTTTTATAGTGCGCCTTATCGAACCGCAGCTTTCCACAGATCTTTCACAATCCGATCCTCTTCCATATGGAACTCTATTCCTTCTGATAAAATTCTACTACCCTTCCTACTTTTAAATCTCGTCTAATCCATTATCGCCTGTCCATTCAATTTTTAAAAAATCCTGACTGATCCAGTTTCCATGAAAATGTGTAAATAGAACAAGTTAAAGAAGTGTTTTTTAATTTTTTATTGGTTTGTTTTTTAACAAAGTAAGAATTTTATTTGATTTTTTAGTCTAGGTTATGTTTGGGAACATGATAATTATTTATTTATTATATTCTTTAATCATCACTTATATTTTTTACAAATATTTTTACAATTATTAGTTTTCGAAGATATATCCTGGTTTATAATTTTTTTTTTGTCATTTCTTTTATTGTTTCTTTTTTAATTATTATTATTATTAAGTGTATATTTCTTTTTTTTTTTTTTTTTTTTTTTTTTTGTAATTCTCTCATTATTGTATAATGTATTATTCTAAAGGGACTTGTCCCAGAATAAATAAATAAATTATAATGATTAAATTATTATTAATTTATATAATGGATTATTTAATGAAACGTGTGTTTCTTACGAAACTCAAAATAATTCTTTAATCTTTTTCATATCGAACTTTATTTAACAGTTCTTGGATTGATTTAAACAACAGAGGTAAGTCAAAGTCCAGTGTTAAGCGCACTAGATGTTTTTCAAAATAAAACTTTAATCTTCTACAATATATGAACATGTTTACTCATATCACAAGTTCGTTACCCCATTTTCATGTTACTAATGACACTATCTTGACAATATTTATCTTATCGCTTCAAAATAAGGCTGTTGTAGCTACGTGATGTCTGCCTCGTTTCAGAGGATCTGTTTATCAAACAGCCATTTTGTGTGTATCGCAAACAGTGGTCCGAAAAGTCCTATTAGCGTTGATCGCATATGGTTAACATGCGATTTGGTTTATTGTTTTGGTGTTATGTTTGATAACGAATGGGTCACTAAATGGTAAGCAAGGCTTACTCAACGAACAAACGTCCAAGAGGTAGTCTTAGTTGTATATGGGAAGATACCATTTGATCTGATTACTATATCATAGTATATATATCATCGCAAACATAAATGTTATCGGTATCGATGTTACGTGTTATAACAGGCATTGGATTCGTTTATTTTGAAAACGGCAAAAGTCCATTTAAAAAAAAAAATATTTATTGTAATTTACAACTGTATTATACAACACAATGAGTAAATATGCAGAGTGAAGAAAAGTCGTGAAAATGTCTTGCCTAGTAAGTGTTGTAGTAATCGGTATCTTCGGGCAGTTTCTTGTTTCAGTGTTGTGTGAGTATTTCAAGTAAGGCGCTTGTCAAGATGGAGACCTAGGTATCAGATTTTTTCTACAGGAGTAAGTGTGTTGTTATTAAAAGATACTATGGGGCAGGGAGTCATCGGTTCGCAACAAGGGTAAAGGTGATTTGGTGGGATTTATTTTAATGCTCCAATTGTGACACCATTCTCCAATGGCTGTGATGAGGGACTGGAGGATTTGGGGTGCATTGGTTGGATCATTATCGAACAGTCTATTTCAAATTGAGATATTTTTGTTTGAATTAATTTTTTTAACTGCATTAATTTATCACAAATAAAGCACATTTCTTACTTCTACCGACAGTAAAATGAGGTCAATGGTTTCAGATTAATAAAATTAGAGGTGCTAAAGAGGAATACATTTTTAAAAAATTGGCATGTAAGCCCTCATTTCGATGAGTATAAAAAGCTCTCATATTAAATATTAATTAACTATATGTTGATAAAACGAGATTAATCTGAATCAAAAGATCTGTTTTAGAAAACATGATAAAATATGTAGGCAATAAGCTATAAAGTTGATGTAGGTGAAAAAACTGACTATAACATATTTATCTTAAACTTACAATAATAGGGATACATTTCTTACGTACATATGTAATTTCAGTTTCTTGCAGAATTTCTTTTTAGCTAGATTTACGGACACACCATTACCACAAACCCTTTTTCATTGAAAGTTAGGATTAGAATATTTAATTAATTTAATTTAATTACCTCCTGTTACTTAATCTCTCATAAGTGGAGTTACGTGTGATGTAATGACTAGGATAAATTGCCTTCTATGCCCAAGGTCGCGGGTTCAAACCCGGCAGCTGACGCTAGGATTGTTTAAAAGGAGTCAAAAATCCTTAGTAATGACGTCATTTGGAGGGAACGTATAGTGGGGATCCCGAGTCTGTGCGATATGCCTAGTTTTGAACCCATTTCAATGATTATTTTTTCATTTTTTAGAAAATTTAAATCTCTATGAAATAGCACTAAAATAATTTTTTTGTTTTTATTTTTTAATTAGGAGACATGCTTTTTTTTTAATTGAGTATTTATTGAAAATAATGAACCAAAAGCATTTATACTAAACCTATTATTTTCTTTTCTTTTTTTTTTATTTTATACATATAATTCAAATAAAATTTCCTGATTCCAGAACACCTTACATTTTTTCTCTATCATGAATAGTAACCGGGTTATCAAGGTTATCTATCAACTTTTTCATTTTTTATATCGCACTCTACTGATTCCTAAACTCTAGACATATTTTTCTCTATCTTCAAAAATAACGGAGTTATGATTAAAATTTCAATTTTTTTAATTTTTCTCTTTTTATAATTATCCCCGGTTTTTTTTTATAATTAAACACAGATAATTTTTTTCTCTCTCGAGAATAAATCTCTTTTAATCGGCCGCCATTTTAAAATTAACTAGCTGATATAAACGTCTAGGTGTTAAGATCATCGTTGCGTGCCCTAGTATTTTTGTGGCGAATTTCAAAAAAATTGGTCCAGTAGTTTTGAAGAAAAGCTGCGGACGGCGTACGGCGGACAAACGGATTTTTTAAAATTCATTGTTCGGGTTCTACGTATCTTGATACGTAAGCCCTCAAATTTTGAGAGGGGGTAATGTTTTTTTTTTTGGTTAATAATGAACTTTGTATCATTATTGAAGATAATATTATTTTGACTTGAATAAGTATGTTCACTATATATAATATGGTAATGTTTTTGGGATGATATATATTCATTAATAATATTAAATCTATTATTCAAAATACAATTATTAAAACAAAGATTTTATTAGAAAGAGTTTACTTTTATGTTTTGCTTCTCTTGTCAAAATTTATTTTCGATTTTAGGTAAGGGTAAATGTCTAGTAATTGGTTGCAGATGCTCTTTTGTATATATAAGTTTATTTATTTCGTATCGCACTGTTTTCTAAAATAAACGAGATCGCCGTGGTATAGAAGCAGAGTACAGCCAGAACCTAGGCTAGAAGGACACCCCATCGTGAGTTCTATGTTAAGCCGAGGCTATTATCAGGCGCTATTGTTGCTCTATGCTGACTGTACCTGTATCGAGGGACCTTCGCCGTGGCCAAGGTCTCCCAAACTACCTCAATTATCCTAGCTCTTCCTTTCCAAGCCATTTTTTTTTCTCTTTTCCATCTCCTCCCTCTTTCTCTTCTTAAACGGGCCTTTAAGGATTATTATTAACCATTAACTCTTTCACTCTATTCCTCTGTAATTCCCTCGTAGCCACAGCCGTAATTTGCTTTCCCATTGTGGGTTTCTCAACTTTTGTAGTCATCGTCCATTTATTCTTAGGTTCTGAAAATTTTAAAGTGGTTGAGATATTTTTGAACACATCCCCTTATCTGGAATCTGATTATATTTAAAGATTGGGCCTCTACCAAGTCAGCAATTTTACATGGTACTAAAGGGAACGTTTTTTTACTATATTGACACATGTTTGTATTATAATCGATTAGTTTTAGCGTAATCTATTATTCGATTCATTTACAGAAGAATCAAGTCCTTTAAAAACTCGTTTCAGAAAGGCAATAATTTCAAAAGGTACTAAATTAAATGTACTAATTATCTTTATTTCATTTCTGAATTTTACTAAAACATTTAATTCATTACAATAACAAAAAAACTGGTGCAGACAACACACGACTTTCACTTACCTTGACTGTTGAAATCAATTTAAAAACTATTGAATATACTTTAATTTGAAAAAATGATTGAAGTTGATTTTAATAAAAAGTGTATTCATTTTCGTTGGAAACATATAATTTAGATATAACTATATTAAATTGTTAATCAGTAATAAGTTTATTCCCCATTCGTCACTTTATATTACCTTTTACAACTCTGTGTATCAGATCATATTTTTCTAAAATATTTCTCTTTTCAACGGTATATTATACGTATACATTACTGTTCTTAATATAAAAAACAAAACAAAATTACGTTAAAAATTGTTTCCTCTTTTATCCTTTATTTGGTCATAAAATTCGTCCAACTTGTTAGTCGTCCTTCATAAATGTCATTAAGATGATATGGTTAATCTTTTGGAATGTACGAAATTAAAGGTAGTTAAGAGGAAGACAATTTAAAATAACAGACCCTTTCAGACTATTTCAATCAGGATTAAACCTACATGATATTAAAGCCCAGTAAATTTTACATCAATATAGCGAGTTTAATCAAAATAGTTTGATCCATTTTTGAGAAAATCATAAGGTCAAAATGCATGGTATAAAGTGGCTCTTCTGGTTAGCCGATTTTGATGAAAACGTTGCTGTAACATCTCGGGCATATATTTGTCTTAAATATGAAATTTGATTTTCGTACGACTTATCGTTTTTGCGCTAGACTTACCACACACTCACATACGGACACACAGACCTTTTTTCGGAACTTGGTTATTTGGGCTCAGTAGACCCTAAAACGTCTATTTTCGTCGAAAACTGGAATTTGAACATTTTCACGATCGCAGTACTTTCCCTTACTATATATTTCATATATAGGTAAGTGAAATTAATAATATTATTAATACCATAAACAATAAAATTCTATTATATTTTAATATTAAAATAATACAATAAATTGGGTGTCATCTGTGGTATAACAGCATCACAGCCTTGCGCGGCCAATGTCACGGTACAAACACGGAAGATGGAACTAAGTTTTTGGTTATGCATCCTTGGTTATGCCGCCCTTAAGAGGGGACGTAAAATAGTGGTCCCGAGATCCCTATCCCGGGCAAAACGTAGAACTCCCGGTGTCGTATCGTACGATTAGCCGCATTAGCAAAGTTTTCTTTAAATGAATAAAAAAATATTCTTAAAAATGGAAATATTCTTAGATTTTTTTCCCCCCTTCTGAATGCAACGCAGATATGATCAAATTAATAATTAAAAAAAAATAGACTTTAGGCTTTTTGACTGTTGAATCTATTTATTTAGTCTATTTTTAATATATATATATATATATATATATATATATATATATATATATATTTATTTATTTGTAACTAAGATTAAATTTTCATTCGTTTTAAACTAAATGATTATGTTATTTTTTTTTATCATTCGTTATGTATACTCCAGGTGTGGAGAATGTATACTTTAGAGTACTACTATTAGTAGTAGGGTCTTATTTAGGGTTAGCTTATAAGGTATTGATATAAAAAAAAAAAAAACCTTAATATTTAAAATGAAAACACTAATTACACTTTAAAAGTTTATTAATTGCGAATTTTTTTTTTTTTTTTTTTCTTATCCTCCAACTTTATTTACAAAAAACATTCTATGTATATACAGCAGCAATGGTATATACAGCCAAAAATAGCCTAGTGGGACAGAAGGTTTTACGAGAATCACGAGATGTGAAATAGAGGGTACTTAACTTTAATTTATGTCCAAGAGAATTTATGGAAATTTAAAAAAAAACTTCATTTTCCTTAAAATAAAAAAGTGGCATTAAAGATCTTAATGAAAGGCTGTCAAACTTTATCATCAGAATAAAAGAGGAAATGTACAGAACATAAGAAAATGTCTTTATATGACTCTAATAAATTTCTTTTAAAGAACGTTCTGAGGTTCTATAAATTTTTTTTTTCTTGTGTTTTCTTGGAAGCGGGTTCGAATGTAGATATGGAAGTGTAATTATGCATCCTGTTATTTCAGCCAGGGCCCAATGGAACCTAGCCTCTATAAAGTGGGTAAAAAAAATCTGGTTAGCGCAACACACGACTTTCACTTACCTCCGTTGTTGAAATCAATTTAGGAATTTATAAATAAATTTAAAGACACAAATAAATTGTTAAAGAATTAATTATTTTGAATTTCAATAGAAACATGTGTTATATGAAATAATCTATTATATTTGTATTGACAACAATCAGTTAGTTTTATCGGCTTTTCATCACTCTCAATTAAACTTTTAAAATTCCGTGAGCTTTTTTCAGTAGGAATTCGCTTGAGTTCAGTCTGGAAAACTTCACTAGACCTCAGGAATACTACAGCAGTGAATATTGGAGAAATTTCGTGATGTCCTCGAAAGTTACAAGTAAAAGATCTAGATCTGCAGGTTCAAACTCGTCTCCCACAAAACAGAGACCTCGCCGTGATAATAATAAAAAAATGATTCCACCAGCGACTGCTTCAGCTACCTCTTTAGGATCTGAACCACAGCCTAGCACATCATCACAAGGATTAACTGAAGAATCGCCGTTTTTTACACCGAACCCATTTCAGATCCTTCAAATTGAAAAAGAAACAATGGAATCTTCTCCTATACCAAAAGAACCACAACCTCCACCAATATTTGTTAAAAATATTAAAAACTTTCAACTACTGTGTGCACATTTAAACAAATTAACCGATCCTAACAGTTATTATTGTATAAGTAGAACCAGTGATACTAAAATATCCCCGACTACCGCAGAAACCTACAGAAAAATAGTAAAATATCTGAGTGAGACCAAAGCTGATTTTCATACATATCAGTTACGCCAGGAGAGAGCTTTAAGGGTTGTAATTAGAAACCTACACCCTTCGACACCAGCAGCAGCTATCCAAGAACTGACGGAGATAGGCTATAAAGTGCGACAAGTCACCAACGTTCTAAAAGATAAAATTCCACTGCCTCTATTCTTTGTGGACTTGGAACCATCACCAGGAGTTGAAAAAATTTATGACCTCAATAGATTATATTATACTAGTGTAAGAGTTGAAAAACCATACACTAAGAAAGAAATAGTTCAGTGTCACAATTGTCAGGCATATGGTCATACCAGAAGTTATTGTCACCACATACCACGCTGTGTGAAATGCGGTGAACAACATAAGTCAGAAGAATGTACCAGACCAAGATCAACACCCGCTGTTTGTGCTCTGTGCCTCAAGGACCACCCGGCTAGCTACAAGGGATGTCAAATCTACAAGAACCTCAAAAGCAGATACCAAAAACCTCAGAATCTGGATGAAACAGCTGAACCGATCAGAAGCAGAAGACAACCTTCAAAAACAATTGATTCCAATGTTACATTTGCCCATCTACTTGGAGGTGGGAACCAGAACAAAGAGGCCGAGGCCCTGCCGGAACAACGCACACTTCAAAATCCTCAACCCGTTCCACAACCAGCTATTCCTCAAAATTTACCCAACCCTCAAAAACCTCATCCGCATCAAATTTCTCATATTCCTCCTCCATCAAATGTCTCAGACCTTACAAGTTTGATGACATCCTTCATCACTGAAATCAAATCCCTCGTTATTGCCGCTAATATCACTACTTACTAATCTTGTATCAAACTTAATCCCTTCCTTAAAAAATCCTTAAATGACTTCACCTAACTCCTTATCCATTCTCCTATGGAATGCGAATGGTGTTAGAAATCATACTGACGAACTTACAGCTTTATTGCAAGACAAAAACGTTGACGTAGCACTTATTACTGAAACTAGACTAACCACTAAACAGTTCTTTAAAATACCTCAATACGTAACATACCGTACGGACCACCCAGACGGCAAAGCCCATGCCGGTACTGCTGTCATTGTGCACCAGTCCCTCTCTCATCACTTACTCCCACTTCCTACCTATGATTTCCTACAAACCACATCCATAGTTATCAAAACATTTTCCTTTCCGGTAACCCTTACATCAGCATATTGCCCTCCCAAACATTCCATTTCCAACATCGAATTTGTATCCTTTCTAAATTCCTTAGGAAATCATTTCATTCTGGGTGCAGACTTAAATGCCAAGCATCAACAGTGGGGTTCGAGAACCACGAATTCTCGTGGACGAAATTTGCTGTCTGCACTCAACTCCCGTCATTTCAATCTCCTACCTCCTGATTCCCCTACCTACTGGCCAACCGATCCCAACCGTAATCCTGACATCCTTGACTTCTTCATTCACAGCGGATTAGGCTCCCTCAACTTATCTGTAACTCGACTTGATGAACTATCCTCAGACCATAGTCCACTGATCCTAAAATTATCTCTCACTCCAATTCCAAAAACCTATCCCACCGTCATTTATCCGAGGCCCTGTCAATTGGAACCTATTTCGCCAAATCCTGACCGATAATATTAACCTCAGAGCGACCCTCAAAACCCCAGAAGACCTTGACGATTCCGTCTACTCCTTCACCACCGCCATTCAGCAAGCTGTCTGGACTGCCTCCTCTCCTAAGCACTCCAATATAACTCCTCACCAAAATCATTTGCCTCAACACCTTACAGACCTAATCCATGCAAAACGCCGTGCCAGATCATTATGGCAGCGCACCCGACACCCAACAGATCGCCGCTCCTATAACTTCTATTGTAGACAATTGAAGCAGGAGTTGGCGACCTTCCGTTCCCAGTCCTTTAATTCCTACCTCTCCTCTCTGTCAGCTAGTGACAATTCCCTGTGGAATGTTACGAAGAAGATTTTAAAATCCCATCATGTTTCCCATCCTCTCCGGCGTGGTGATGACTCCTGGGCTGCGTCTGATGAAGATAAAGCCGAGGAATTCGCCACACACCTCTCCAAAGTATTCACTCCTCACCCGGAATCCCAAAGCAATCATACCGCAGCAGTACAAGACTTCCTTTTGTCATCAATACCTCTTTCCCTACCTCCTAAAGCTATTAATCCCTCTGAGGTTAAATATCTTCTCCAGAAACTGACCCTCCGTAAATCTCCTGGACATGATCTCCTTACCCCCAGATCCTCCGTCAACTTCCGCAGAAAGCTATTATATTCCTTACCTATATCTACAATTGCATCCTACGCACCACCTATTTTCCTCTCTTGTGGAAACATTCCACAATCATTCTTTTCCTAAAACCAGATAAACCTTCCAGCAACACTTCATCCTACAGACCTATTAGTCTACTCCCCATCCTCTCAAAAGTCTTTGAAAAACTCCTTCTAAAACGAATCCTGCCTATATTAGAATCACAAAATCTTCCTTCCCATCAGTTTGGTTTCCGTGCTCATCATTCCACTGTTCAACAAGGACTCCGAGTTGTAGACCATATTTCCTCAGCCCTTGAATGCAAAGAGTATTGTTCTGGTGCGTTTCTGGACATAGCGCAAGCTTTTGACCGGGTATGGCACACCGGATTACTCTTCAAGCTTAAAACGCATTTACCCCAGTCTCTATACCTCATTCTACGATCCTATCTCTCAAACCGCTCCTTCCGAGTTCGCTGTGGTGTAGAATTTTCTAACTTTTATCCCATTGAGGCCGGTGTTCCTCAAGGCAGCGTCTTGGGACCCGTCCTCTACATCCTTTACACTGCTGATATTCTTAATCATCCTGACACCTTTCTGGCAACGTTTGCAGATGACACCGCCATCCTATCATCCAATTCCGATCCTGAAATAGCATCCTTAGCCTTGCAAAGACACCTTTGTCTTATCGAGGACTGGTGTAATGCTTGGCGTATTAAGGTTAATGAAAGCAAATGCACCCACGTCACCTTCACCCTTCGACGCAAATCCTGTCCAATGGTTCATTTCAATTCCATACCGCTTCCTTCCTCAGACACAGTCCGGTATCTTGGCTTACTACTAGACAAAAGATTGACGTGGAACCCACATACAAGACTTAAACGAAAAGAACTCAACAGACGATTCGGACAGTTATACAGACTACTAAACAGAAAATCTAAGCTTACAGTCGACAACAAATTATTACTTTACAAGACTCTACTGAAGCCAATCTGGACCTACGGACTTGAACTGTGGGGGACAGCTAAACGTTCTAACATCAAACGCATTCAATCCTTTCAATCCAAAGTCCTGCGAATAATAGTAAATGCTCCTTATTATGTATCCAACTATACCTTGCACCACGACCTTAATGTTCCATTTATTTCAGACCTGATTCCATCTAAATTTTCCAAATTCCACCAGAACCTCATTCATCATCCTAATCCTCTAGCACAATCCCTATCCAGCTCCACTCATCCATACAACCCTCCTAGAAGGTTGAAACGGCAGTGGCCCCGAGACATATTGTAAACATCTATTCTGGAGTTCTGACACTGGTCAGATTCTCCTCTCATGTGCGGCGTGATTGTGGCTGTGGCGCCCTCACTTAGCTTCCGCTGGCTCTCACCAGTGATGCGGCTGAGAGGGAGGCGCTGGGATCCTTTGGACTCTGCTTGTCCTTCCACAAGTGGAGGGACAAGCCCCGTCCGGGGTTCCCGAGCTGATTGTAAATATTGTACATAGGTATGAATGTGACATGTTTGTTTATTTATTTGTTAACTTCATTTATTTGTATTTATTTTGTCTATAAATTTTGTTATTGTATACGTTTATTTAATTTTGATTTTATTTTATGTAATTTGACTTTCCTTTTGTTTATATTGTAAATATTGTATGAATGAGATCCTGTAGCACTATTATTATTGTCTATTATGACAAATTGTAATATATACGAATAAAAAAAAAAAAAAAAAAAAAAAAAAAAAATTCCGTGAATAAGATAATATTTTTCTAAAATCTTTAGCTATCCAACGGTATACTATACATCCATATTACTATTCTTTTTCAAAAACATTGGAACATTCCATAAAATTGGTTTGCACCTTCCTCCTTTATTATCAAATTCGCTCATCTTGCATATTTATCCGTTATTTATCAATGCTAAGAATGGTATAAGATAATATACCAATTTTTTTTTTAAATACAAAATTAAAGGTTCTTTAGAGGAATAAAATTTAAAATATCTGCATTTAAGCCCTGTTAGACTATTTCAATCAGAATGATATTAAAGCCCATCAAATTTTACATCAATGTATAGAGTTTAATCAAACCGTTTTTGAAGAAATCGTAAAAAGATGAAAAATTCAAGGTATAAAGTAGATCTTCCGGTTAGCTGATTTTGTTTAAAAAGTTTCTGTAACATATTGGGCGTATAGTTGTCTTAACTATGAAATTTCAGTTTCATATCACTTTTTTGTTTTTGCGCTGGAGTTACCATACACACACACGTGCATTTCAGTTGAAAACTGGAATTCGAAAATTTTTACGATCGCAATACTTCCCCTTACTATATATTTCATATAAAGGTAAGTGAAAGTAACAAATAAATGAAAAAAATTATGGTAGCTGCTAATCACCTCTTCGCACACCCGTTTGGTAAGGACAGGACGAATCCCTGTATGTGCTGAACGCAAATTCATCCATCGTTTGTGTAGGTTTTTATTTATTTTTTTATGTCCGTTATTTGAGATAATGATTTTATAATATGTTTTTTGTCTATTAGTTCATTCAGTGTATCAACAGCCTTATATTCTCTAAAGGAACTCAGTATCGTATAGTTACTGATTCCACTGAACCTTATCTCCACTCACAACCCATACCCGTCACGCAAGCTCCAACACACTTTCATACTAACCTACATGTTTTTTTTTTACTTTTGCTTAGCTATATATGAAATATATAGAAAGGGAAAGTACCGTGATTGTGAACATTTTCGAACTTCAGTTTTCAACGGAAATACACGTTTCAGGGTCCTCTGCTTCCAAATAAACGCCCCTCCCCCAAAAAAAAGGTGTCTACGGAAGTCGTACGGAACTGAAATTTAATATTTAAGATTACTAAGTGCCTAGGACTGTGTAGCAACTTTTTCACAAACGTCGACAAATTGGACGTGCTTCTTTTTACCACGCATTGTGTACCTTTTTAAGATTTTCTCAAAAACGTCTCCAATGATTTTGATTAAACTCGCTACATCGATGTAAAATTTAATGGACTTTAATATCATGTAGGTTTCATTGTAATTGAAAACGTCTGGCCGGGCCGATATTTTAAATTTTTTCTTCTAAAGTACTTCTAATTTTGTAGATTTTATAAAAATAACCATATTATCTTGTTAGCGTTGCTAATTAACAGCTAAATGTGTAAGTTTGATAAGCAACTATAGGAGAAAACTGAAAACATATTTATAATGTAATTTTTTTTAAGAACAGTAATATACATTATAATACACCATTGGAAAGCTAACGATTTTAGAAAGAATATTATCTTATACACAAGCTTGTAAAAGTTAATAAAGAGTGATGAAAAGCCGATAAAACTAACTGATTATTTCAGATAATAGTATAATTGATTTTTTAATAAAAACACATGTTTCTAAAGAAATTCAATTTAATTACTTTTTTATTACAATAGTTTCACTCATTTTTATCTTTAACCATATTTGAAAATTCTTTAATCGATTTTAACAACGGCGGTATGTTAAAGTCGTGTGTTGCCCTCACCAGATTTTTAACATTGATAAAAAACGGATAAATATTTAAGTTGAACGAATTTGACTTGTAAGTAGCCAAATGAGAAAAAGAACAAATATATTTTTTAAAATGTAATTTTTGATTTTTTGAACAGAAATATAGATGTATAATATGCCGTTGGAAAGCAAAAGATTTTAGAACAAATAATATCTTATATACAATTCTGTAAAAGTTAATGGAGAGCCGATAAACCTAAGTGATTGTCGCAGTTAATAATATAATAAATTATTTAATAAAACACATTTTTCTATTCATACTCAGTGTTATTAATTCACATGTTAAACAATTTATTTTCATTTCTATGTGTATTTAAAAATTCTTAAATTAATTTTCATTTCATCTCATATTATTATTTCGTCAAAAATAATATTGAAGAAAATTAATGAATCGATTACTTCTGAAACATTTTTCCCCACCACTTTTCTCGTTTAGATTGCTGTGTAGTATGTTTAAGTTACAATATTAAGAACCTAATAAAATATATAGATTAACTTATTGTATTTGTAAGTAATGCTGAAAAGTCTTTAGATAAATCATGTTTTACGTTGTTGGCGATAATGTTAAGTATTTCATGGTAGGAGTTGGTTGGAGTACTACCTCTAGTTGCCTAGCCGTCTTGTTGCTAGGCGACCTCTCTAGCACCTAGCCAACGCCACTATAGACTCATTCTCTTCTACTATTACAGCTGGCTATAGAAGTTTCTTTGTTGGGTTAATAATATCTAAAGGTTTAGTTACAGTAATACTTTGAATAGGCGTTAGGTAAACACAAAAAAAAAAAAACAACCCGATCAGTTCGTGAAAATCACTTTTAGAAATATATACAAGTAATACGATATGTATTTAGAGCCCGAGATATTTAAAACTATTTATTTTCCGGTGGCAGACCAGTATTTTCAGGCTTTTAATCAACATTTATAAAAGGAAGTCATTTTTTTATTTTTTTTTTATGTTTTTTACTTTCACTTACCTATATATTGGTATATAAGTGATAAATATTGGTTTATAATATTTTTATTTTTGTCATTTGTCTTACTGTTTTCTTTTTTACTTGTTATTATTCACTGTATATTTCATTTTTTTTATCTTACTCTAAGAAAGTAAATATCACATTATTGTATTTTATATTATTCTAAAGGGACTAGTCCCAGAATAAATAAATAAATTATTATTATTATATATGAAATATATAGTAAGGGAAAGTATTGCGATCGTGAAAATTTTCGATTTCCAGTTTTCAACGGAAATACGCGTTTAGGGTCCCCTGAGTCCAAATAAGCAAGTCCTGAAAAAAGGTGTGTGTGTGTGGTAAGTCTAGCGCAAAAACGGTAAGTCGTACGAAATTGAAATTTCATATTTACGACTACTATACGCCCGAGTGTTACAGCAACTTTTTCACGAAAATCGGCTGACCGGAAGTCCTCCTACATTATCCTATGCATTTAGCACCTTTTTACGTTAAAATTACCTCTAACGATTTTGATTAAACTCTATATATCGATGTAAAATTTGATGGGCTTAAATATGATGCAGGTTTATTCTGATTTAAATATTCTGACAGGGCTTAAATGCCTATATTTTTTTTTTTTTTTTTTTTTTTTTTTTTTTTTTTTTTTTTATTGAGATATATTACAATTTGTTACAAAATGAACAATAATAATATTGATAAGAGACCACATTCATACTATATATACAGAAAATAATAATAATAGTCAAATTACATAAAATAGAACATAAATAAATTCATATATATATATACAATAAAATAATAATAGTAAATAAAAAAAACAAAACAAATCGAAACAAAAACCTATTATTGAGATAAATAAAAATTTGGCAAACAAATAAACATCTTACACACAATCATAACTATATACAATATATACAATTGCTAAAGGGACCCCAGCAAGCGCTTTTCCTCCACTTGTGGAGGAAAAAGCGGAATCCAAGAGATCCCAGCGCCTCTGTCTCAGCCGCATCACTGGTCTGAGCCAGTGGAGACTGAGTTAGGGCGCTGTGTGTGTGTCAGGTGATGGCACAACTGAACATTGATCGTACATTGATTTCGTGCCTATATTTTAAATTTTCTTCCTCTAAAGTACCTTTAATTTTGTGTACCTATAAAAATTAACCATATCATCTTATTAACATTGATAAAAAAACAGGTGAATATATAAGCTGAACGAATTCGATATCCAACTAAAGGAGAAAACTGAAAACTATTTTTTTAATGCAATTGTTTAACCGCTTGGTCACTGGATGGCGCTGTCATCACCGGACGCTCCAAATAGTTCTAACACGGAGTGATGAGAGCCGAAAAAACTTACTGAATTTCGTAAATAATATTATAACATATTATTTAATAAAACATATCTTTCTATAAAAATCAAATGTAAATAATGCTTTAACAATTTATTTTCGTTTCTAAATTTGTTTAAAAATTCTTAAATTGATATTAATAACAGAGGTAAGTGAAAGTCGTGTGTTGCGCGTACCAGATTTTTTAATATTTGTTTATTTTCGGATCGGTTTTTAAAGATAAAATAATTATTATGACAACTGGTAACAATTGAAAAAGTGGGAGTGTACAAAAGACACCCCTAAACATCATAGATTTGTAATTATTCCTCAGGAATCGAAAAATGAAATAAAATTAATAACAGAACGAATAAAAATAAAATACAAATTATAGAAAGAAAATTAATTTATATAGAAAATAATAATAAATTCGATGCTATAATATCTTGCTTTCTAAAATGAATTCTAAACCACAAGACGGATTTTAATGCTGTTTTCACTATCTAGGGCATTTTTTCCTGTAGGTTTTATAAGTAAAATACATTGCAATAAAGTAAAAAAAAAAATTATAATAAAACAAAAAAAAAATAATAATACGAGGTTCATAAAGCTAAATAATAATATTAAAAATAGGATGCCTTACAGAAGTCTGGGCTTGAGCCTGCGATTTAGTCCTATGTTGTATGCTACTGCCTCTCTAAGCTAGAGGTTACTTCGCTTGTTTTACATAAAAATATTGACCGATAACGATGTTATATGTATTTTAGTTACTATATAATATATATATATATATATATATATATATATATAATATATATATATATATATATAATGAAATATTCGCATGCAAAGTCCCTGAACACAGCTTATTTTATGATATAAGTATTGTTAGTCTATCATACCTATCGTATCCCTAATACCTTGCATGGAAATGACAGATATTTTCTACTCATTTATACATTTTCTTTGTTTTCATGAATCATGTCGAAAATGAACTATTTAATGGTATTTTTTAGCTTTGAAGGCCAACGTCAAAATATTCCATCACGTTCCTTCTTTTTATTCTTTATTCTTTTCTACCTTTTCAAATGATTGCGGTTACATATATTGTTTTCTTTAGTTTCATAATCTTGACTTAGGACTATTAGAACCCTATATATATAGATAGCAATATTTAAATTATTTATGTTACAAATAGGTATTACAGCTATTGGAAATCGTTTAAACCTTAAGTTTATGTTAAATGACAAACGAAAAAAATAAAAAGTAACCCGTACCTCTACAAGCCCTGAACTTTGGCCAGTACTGTTTCTTGGCCAACGGCCGTGCAATGAGGTGATTAGGCAGAGATCACCCTCAGTCGCCAGGTTTTCGCCTAGTTTTTAGTTACCACTATATAGAGACTGGGTGTGCCCCAGGAGGGTCTCCAGGGCTGAAATAACATCGTAAATAATTTTCTGCCATCGCCAGGATTCGAACCCGGTAGGTTAGTCCTCTATCTGCTTAACCACTCTGCTTCATGGAGGAAAACAAAACTGGAAAATATAAAAATTTGAAATTGAATTAAGTAAGAGAAAAAAAAAAAAAAAAGAACTCATTTCTACTTAAACTTATTTATTTCTTTTATTACTCCCCGCAAATAAACCGTAATTTTGCTTTTTTCGGAGTTTTCTTCAAATGTTCTCGTTTATTTTACTTTTTTTTTTCAAGTTTAAAAGTTTGCCAGTTCGATTTTTTATTCAAATCGAATATTTTAAAAAATGTCCACTGATTATTTCATTATTGAAGTGTGATACTACTTCTACTTGATAATAACGCAAACTATGGTAATCATTTATGTTTTGAGTATTTATCAATATTTAAATGTAAGTATTTATGCAATATTTGAGGATTTCGCACTATTTGAAACTGCTATAACGCTTATTTCATAGGCTAGGCACTCTTTGCATGAATTAATTTTTTATAAAATTTCAAAATTTTGATTATGATAGCTCATGAATCTCTGCCGATACTTCAAATTATTTCGAAGTTTTCGTCATCATACCATACCAATACCAGGGTGACGGATATGTTTTTATGGGGCCCTCGTCTCCCAAATATGGGTGGTGATCTCGTTGAAGTTAATGGATTTTTTAAAAGAAATAAAATGTGAATATAGTATTTAAAACATAAAAATGTAAACATCATACTATAATTTTTATTAATTTACATAGGATAAAACATTAAATTGTAAATTATGAGTAATAAAATTTATAATAAAAAAAAAAAATATTACCAGACGTTTCAGACTTTTTATTTGGATTAAGAGCTAAAAATTTTAAGTGCTATGTTTTTAATTAAATCTTTGTATGTCAAATATTTTGCAGTCATGAAGTTTATGTTTAAAATTTTTAATTTATCCGTCTTCGTTGCATAAGTCTGTATTATGTTAAATCGTTTGAGGTAATGTTTTGTGTTTCCATGTTCTGTGATTAGTTTATAATTATTACTGTGTACAGATGCGTAGTCGTGTAATGGTATGTGTGGTATAAATCTGTGTTAACTTGGAGACTTGGTGGAGGTCACCCACATCTAGTCCCATCTTGCAACAAAATCAGATGTCATGTCCCTCCTGACATAGGATTGAGGTGCTTTATCGTAGGAAGGCAACATATTACTGGAAGCAGCTTCTTTGGTTAAATATCTTATGGTTATAAAACAGCATAGACTGAAATTCCAAATTCTTAAGGTATCATTATGTACACAAAAATGAAACATTATTTTTATTAAATGTGTTTGACATTAAGGCTTACCCCACCAACATCCGCTCATTCAAGTTTTTCTCCATATCCTTTCAAAGTTGAAGAACTGGATTTTCAAGCAGTTTGTCGAGTTGATCAAAGAACTGTTGTACTAAAAAAAAAGTTTCGTGAAACGTTTACTTAATTTTAAGTTAAATATTTGATGAAGTTCTCCCTAACTTGGATTTATTAATATTAAAAATACGTTTTAAATACTTCCATGATGATCTGGCTCGAAACCTATCTCAAGGTACGTGGTAAATTGGTCTTTAATCTTATCCAACTCAAAAGAGAAATCTAAAACAACCTTATACTCGAAAAGAGCTTTTATGAAAGTTTACAAGCTTTTAAAAGTTTTGAAGTAAAAAGTTATAAAAGCTAAAGGGCCCCTATAAGCTTCCTTCATAACAATTAACCGTTAGTTCTTTTATAACGATTATTCCAACTAAAATAATGGCTTGGGTCCTGCAATTAATTAATAAAACATGCGATGGTTTCATTATTATGAATCATGTAACATGCAAATGGATCTTTAAAATTAGCACGACTTGAGATGTTTCGTAAATTTTAAGACGTTTAAAATAATTGTCTGGTATTATCCAAACTATAAAACAAATTTGTAATTTTGGGTAAAATGGTAATTAAATCATGAATGTAATGAAATAAAATCAATGTTAGATTTGATTATTTATTAATTACGCAATGTTTTGATGTTATTTAATTCTTATAGAAAGATTATTTTATGACTAATTTTCTTTTACTGGACAGTTTGTAATATATATATAAAATTAATTTTTCGCTAGTTAACTGTATTTCATTACATTCATGATTTATTTATCACGAAACAATTGTATTTTCAACATCTGAATGTTCGTAATGGTTGACAGTTTGTTTGTTTTGTACGATTTGATTAATATACAATTATTTTTTAAGATAATTTTTTTAAATATCTGAATCCGGGGTACGATTCCGTCTGTAGCGGGATAATTATTAATTCCATTACATTAACTGTGTGGCTGCAAGTGAGTATCCTCCTGTAAAGTGAGTATCCGGAAATTGGGCCTGGCCTTATGCGTTATTTCGACATATTCACCTTCGTGCACAACCGCTGGCTGGCCTGGAAATAGTGAACAGTCTTACAATAGATTGAACCTAAGACCTCTCATGGATCATAGGTGTTTTATTTTATTAAACATTACTTTCACTTACGTGTATTTGAAATAGATAATAAGGAAAAGTATTGCAATCGTAAAAATTTTCTTTTCAAATTCGATTTTTCACCGGAAATGAACAAGTCTCGTACAACTGTCTATTTGTGTGTTCGGTAAGTCTAGCACGAAAACGAAAAGTGAAATGAAACTGAAATGTCATTTTTGAGACAGCCATATTGCTGTAACCAAAAAAATGAGTATTATTTTTTGGGCGTTCGGGTCGGAAGGTCAACAATTTTTGTTTTTAATCTCCTATATTTTACAACCAATAAGAATAAAATATAACAATTAAAAACCAAATGATGTAACATTTCATGCCTTTCATAACTTACCCTACTTTTTGGGGTATCGAACAAAAGAATCTTTTATTTCTTGAAAAATTAAAATTTAGTATGATGAGAAAAACATGTATAGGTAGAGACCATTTTTATTACCAAGTTCGTGTTTAATCTTCAAATGTATAGTATTTGGAGAACAAAGAAAATGTTTTTAAACTATTTGGCTTTCTAACAATTATTTATATGGAACATGACAGAAAATAAATAAAATTAATTAGGACTAAGGAGGATATAGTTCGAACTATTTGTTCGGTTCCTAAATTATCTAATACAAGAACTTTATCTGTCAGATATTTTTAAGTTTTTAAATGAGTTTTCATCATACCAAATGTTTTTCAGATTTGGCGTTTTGTTTTATTTATCATTTATTATATAGTTTTTCTAATATTTAGCTTTCGATTTAAAGCCGACTTACTATTAATAATTTAACGATGTCCCTAATCATATGCTGACAGACTAATGAAAGAAATTATTTTTGTTTCACAGTAAAGCTTCAAAATTTTATTCCGTTCCACCCCTAATATTTTGTATTTTTCTTACGTAGCTTGTTCGGTAATATCATATTTACAAAAATATATAAAATCCTTTATATGCATCGAGAGAGAAAGCCGAAATTCATAGTTCCAAAAAGACACAAAAGGAACTAAAAAAAATTATTGATAAGATTACAATTGTTTTATTTATTTGTTTTGGAGGGAAAAAACCCTTACGAATAGTTTAAGACAATATTAATATAGTTGGAATATAAATAAACATTAATGGTGATAACATTGAATTTTCTACAACAAAAATAACGTAACTTTAAATCAACAATTAAAGTTGATGAATTACTTTAGAGTTTACTTATATATATATATGTATATTATATATATATATATATATATATATATATATATATATATATATAGTATTAGTATAGTATAGAACAACAATATAGTATTCATAAATATACTTTATATAATGAACACTGAATAAATGATATGTTTTTTTTTTTATATCAGTTAATGGAAGTGAAACAAAATTATAAATATAGCTAGCTGTGATTACATAAATATAAATAAACAAGTGAGGCTATTCATTGATACTGAATGCTCTAATTTTCAGAATGTTAATATTATAATAATATAGCTGTTTCATTTTGATTGTTTTTTGTAGAGTGAATATAGTATGAAACTAATTTTCTATTAAATTGTTTACATGTGGAATATAGTGATTTCTACTTGGATTATAAATAGGGCATTTTGCAATTGCGTGAAAAATGTTTCATATTGGTCCTAGCTATAATCAGGTTCAAGTTCAATGCCTGTACGAGGGATATTTAATAATACTGCCAGGAGAGCGAGGAAGGTGACTCGAGTCAGCTGACTGAGTTGGCCTTTAAAACTTTAAAACCGGTTGCTCTAGACGTGGCAACGCTGGAACACTCTGTAGGCCAGGGGGTTCCTAGTGTCCTATCTAGCTCCTGTATACTCTCTAATACTATCGTCTTGTAGTTACCGGTTATCTATTGCATATACCGGTTATTTAGATGACAGGGAAAATACTCGTACAATAGTTCAGTTAATCAGTTAGCTCGTAACTGTGCAAAATAAATCTATCTATATAAATTTTTGGAGCTCTTATTATAATAATATATTCGCATCGTGTTAATCCACTGAAATTAATAGTACAATAGATAAAATCTCATTCAATATAACAAAGATAATAAATCATAATATAATTTATGATTTAAATAAAAATATAATATTGAGTTTACTAACAAAAATCACGTCCACATCAACCCAAAGGAAATATGCACAATATGTAATAGGAAAAATTATACCACGTAATATAAGAATGCCCGATTTATAGTTGGATTAGAAATCACTATTTCGCATACGTAAACAATTTAGCAGAAAATTAATTTCATGCTATATTCACTCTGCAAGAAACAAATCAAAATGGAACCACTATATTATTAATTTTTTCAAACTTAGAACATACATCATCAATGAATAGCCTCACTTGTTTATTTATATTTATGTAATTATAGCTAGCTATATTTATAATTTTGTTTCACTTCCATTAACTGATATAAAAAAAAAACATATCATTTATTCAGTGTTTATTATATAAAGTATATTTATGAATACTATATTGTTGTTCGTTTATTTTATGCATTTATATAAGTAAACTCTCGCGTAATTAATTGATTTTAATTGTTGCTATTTTTGTTGTAGATAATGCAATGTTATCACAATTAATGTTTATTTATATTCAAACTGTATTAATATTATTGTCTTTAAGTAGCCAGTCTCTATTTGTAAGGGGTCTTCTTCCCCCAAACCAAATTATAAAATCTAATCTATAACTTTTTGGAGGTTCTTTGTGTCTGTTTTTAACTTTGAAATACATTTCTTGATGCATATAAAATACAAAAATTCAGCAACAAATAATTAAATTACAATATCTACCAAGTTAGACAACTTAAATGAGAAATTAATTAACCATTGGAATTCACTGTAAAATGACGATTTGATATATACTTATATGAAGACAAGGATTAGGAACTGCAGGAATTATGTTCAAAGATGTTAATTTTTTTATATAGTATATTGATCACTGGAAGATATAGAAACACATCGAAGTTCCACTTTTATTTTTCCATTTTTTGTTTCAGGCTTTCTATCTTCAAGCTTTTTTTTCATCTATTTTCATCTCTAATAACATGTATTCAAAGAATTAGTGTATAGATAAATAGGGTAACAGAGAGGGTATACCTGTGGTGTAGTGGCTAGCTTAATAGCCTTCTTTGCCATAGGTTTTCGTTCGAACCTGAAAAATGGTCCTAGGATTTTTTAAAGGGGTATCAAATCCTTGGTTATGCCGTCCTTCGGAAGGGACGTAGAATGGTGGTCCCAAGACTGTGTGAACTCGTTGAAGATCCTATTTAAACCTGGATAGACAAAATTTAATATTCTGGTATCTTCAGATTAGCCATCTTAGCATAAAAGGGACGTTAAATGAATTAAGAAAGCGTAGTCGATAGATGAATTGGGATAGAGAGATGGTATATTTTAATAATTAGATCAAATTTGTATAATTGTATTGATATTTGTTATTAGATGAAACAAAACTGACGTGAACCACTACGACCCCTAAAGGGTCATGGGTAATAATATTTTTATGTGATTTATCGCTTTAGCAGTGTTCCTAGCAGTATTGAAATTGTCTGGTTTAGCCTGCTAACTATTAGCGATGTCTAATAGCTAATGTCTATTATTTTTAAACATTTTTCTAAATTATCTGAAGTCAAAATTAAAGCGACTAAGACTACTTAGTAAAGTTTTTTAAAAGAAAAATAACCCTGTACTGGAAATCACCCATTGCGCAAATCTCCGGAAGAACAATAAGTACCCTGAAATGTTTCCATCTCTCCTGTCATCTTCTTCCGTTATTCACTCGTAAGGCTCTTGTATCCTCACTTAGTTTCCCCCCACGTCTAGCTAAGGTGGTCTCTCAGCAGTGATAGAGGACAGGATGAACATATCGATATTTTTAATTTTCTTCGTCTAAAGTACCTTCAATTTTATAGATTATGAACTACCTATTAGATTTAAAGTTTTTAGTTACGCACATCCATAACCCTTGAAACTCCTATTTCTAAGATTAATCTCATACGTAATCCTTTGGCTTTGTTTATACTAGAAGCGAATATAGGGGTCACTTAGGTTTTACCAGGTTGATAGGATGAAGGTCCTCCGAGAAGATCTCATATGTTCCATCTATACAGCGAGTTATCGATAAATCATATTTATTCATCCTTTATCATTGTATATGTTCATCATACATATCTTTCATTCTTAACGAATCCCGTTCCAGAACAAAAATTATTTTCAATTCTATTCGCCGTCTAATTTAAGATGAAATATCACCATGTTTTTTCGATGTCCTTGATTGGCAGAATGGAATATCATGTAAAAAAGTTATGTTGTGACCCAGTATTGAGCTCGTAACGGACGTGTGAAGCCGGGTATGGCTGTTTGGCAACTGCGATAAGACCGGAGGGAATAGCAGGATCTGGAACAGGGCTCTCTGCCCTCTATTCGTCTCCTATTCCATCCTTTATTCAATGTTTTAGGTCAGCTTTCGCCACCCGAGGCAAAACAACTTGCTACTAAAACATTTCTTTACCATTTATTATAGAATTATTAACATGGTTGGCTCTCTTTTTTTTTTCCTTTTTTTTTTTGGTGGGAGGTTGGAGGAAAGGGGAGATTAGTGTGAGATTTATTTTTGCTAGATGGAGTTTAACGCCCCAACAACTCCGATTAAGTATGTGAGAAGGTTATAGCTCTATTCTAGATAATTAATTAGAGTAACGGCTTACTAGATCGGTGACGCGACTGACTGGGAGGCGCTAGGATCTCCTGGCCTTAGGCCTCGACATCCACTCCGGCATCATGGTTTGATTCGGAGTTCCCAGGGGCAGTATGTAAATATTGTATATAGTTTTAAATGTGACCAAGGTAATAATTATTTTATTTTATTTTTTTCCCTATTTAGTTTTATTTATTTTATAATTTTTACTTCTTTATAATTTTGTATTTACTGTACATATGAGTAGAATGATTTCTTATCGCTCCAATATCTAGTGCCTAAGATTGTGGCAGATTTTATTATTTCTGAATAAAACAATTTAAAAATAAAAAAAATAAAGAATGTTACTGTGATTCTAGTATCTCTGCTTGTGTATGATAATAATATTAATAATAAACATTATTCTGGTACTATGTCCCTTAAGAATAACAATTAACGTCTGGCCGAGGATCCACTAAAATTAATTTATATATACAAACGTGGAAAAAAAAACTTCCTATCTCTCCTTTGTATAATGAACAAAATAAATATGGATTATGAACAAAAAAAATCATATAGAAATTTAAAATAAATAAATTATTCCTCTTATAGATTAGTCTTACATTGAAAGTAGGATAGTTGAACTGAAATAACACATTTGGTGCCCGTCTTTTTGGATGTCAGAAGATCTGGGGATAAGGTGAAATTGAAGGGGAGAAGTATGGCGAATATGAGTAGCCAGGGAATTCCAGAGGGCTGCAATCCGTACAGTAATGATCAAAAGATTTAGTTTTGTGGGTAGGAATGGATTATAAGTATAGGTATCAGTATTTTAAAATATATATTTTTTTTACTCTCACTTATCTATATATGAAATAAATATTAAAGTAAAGTATTGTGAGCGTCGAAATTCGGATTTTCGCACTTTACATTAAATACACTTTTTCGGGTTTCCAGTGTGCAAATGACCAAGTCTCGCAACATTGTTTGTGTGTGTTAGTGTATGTGGTTAGCTCGCAAACGATAAGTTGGTTAAGATCGAAAATGCCTGAGATGTTACATCAACTTTTTCAATACAATTGACAAACCGGAAGAGCCATTTTATACCATGCATTTTTTACCTTTTACGATTTTGTCCAAAACGGCTCTCGAAACTTATTTTGTGTATGTAGAATTAAATGCCGATATTTTTAATTTACTTCGCTAAAAGTACTTTTAATTTTATAGATTCGGAAAAACTAACCACATCGTCTGTTAGAACTGATAGTGATGTATTGACTGATAAAATACGGTAAATTTAATATCCAAGCTAAAAATACTTTTAAATGTAATTTTCTTTTGTTTTTACATAAGATAAGTAATATAGATGTATAATATACCGTTAGAAAGCTAAAGATTTGAGAAAAATTATTATCACATACAAAAAGTTGTAAAAGGTAATGAAATGCGGATGAAACTGATTGTTACAGATAATAATATAATAGGTTATTTAATGAAACACATGTTTTTATCGAAACTCAATGTGAATATTCAACCTTTTTTTTATCATTAACTTCTATTAATTGTTTGATTTTAACAGAGTCTAGATCGTGTGTTGCGATCACCATATTTTAAGAATGTTTTCTTTCACTTACCAATCGTTATATAATCATTGAGACCGCGATTTCCACTTTCAAGTACATCTTTTAAGGTCCTACTAAAAAGGCCTAACAAAAATGTATAGATTTTGATTAACCTTGTTATATTGATGTATAATGAAATGCTCTTAAATATCAGATAGGCTTTCTCCTCATCCAGTTTGTCCGACAGGGCTTAAATGATGAATTTTTAAATTGTTATCCTCTAATGTCTTTTTCATTTGGTTTATTTGATATAATTAATCATCTGTCGTTGATAATAGCATTAAAAAATATGTAAATATAAATTGTGAAATAATTAGATAATCAACTAAAGGAGAAATAATTTTCAGGTTGAGATATTATGAAATGGAGTGATGAATATTAATTTATTATGTTATTTAAAATAGATTTCTCTATTGAAACAACTCTAATAATACTATTTTTTTTAACCTAAATTAGGAAAAAAATTATTTCAAGTAGAAAAAGTGAAAGCAGAGTGAGCACAAGGCTTGTTAAAACTGTTATGAAATTAAAGATTTTTTCCCCATCTTTAAGTGGCAACTATAGAGGCTCATCATCAGAATAAATGTTTCTTTTAAATTTCCGTTATCTTGACTGTTCTTTCCGGTGTTAAGGTAAAAAAAATCGTTGAGATAATCATGAATACTTAATTAAATGCTTTCATTTTTCAAAAAAACAAACACTCTTCTTTCGAGATAAGACATCGTGTACTTTTTTTTTGCCGGTTTTATTAAGAAATAAAAACTAGATAAAATATTTGAGGTTTGAGAATGGAGGGAGGCCAGGAGTGGAGATCAATAAGGAACCCATTCATATTATCCCCATTCACTCTACCCCCCTCACCTTTTCATTATTTAAATAATAATAATTTTTTTTTATTACTTATTATTTAAATAGTTCTATCCCATTTAATGTGTATATACATTTATATATAGTTTTAGGCTTTGTTTTATCTATATTTGTCATTAGATCAGAGGGCCCACGCCAAGTTTAACTATTTATAAATAAATTGTCTACTATATTGTAGCGATGGAAAGTTTCCGTTATTAATGAAGATAATACTATATAGAAAGATATTTAGTATGTTTGGAAACATTAGTTTGAAATAATATGAGTTTATATCATTATATTTTTCAGATCATGATATAATACCTTTGAAGTTAATTTTTCTAATAAATTTACAATTAATTAGCCTGGTTGTGGTGGCATCGAAATAAGAAATACATTTGCATAATATTTGTTTATATTCTGACATTCATATCATTGTTTTATTTAAGTAGTTCTTGCGTGATATTAATATGAGGGAATAATTTCCTGGTTATATTCATTTGTCATTTTTATATACACAGTTATGAATATTTACAATGATATTAAAATAAGTACATTTAGTAAATTTAGGGACAATGCAATTAAATAAATATTAGAGAAAATATCCACTGACAACGCTTCAATAAATATTCCAAGCAAGAATGTCTTGCGTCCATTTTCTTTAATTCATTATTATAATTATATTATTAATAAACACCTATTAAAAATTGAACCAGATAGGAATTGAAAATCATTTGAATAGTGTACTATAGAATAGTAATAATTCAATTGATATTACCTTCAGAGCTTGGAGAAACTATCAACTATCTACCTTAATAATTATATATATATATATATATATATATATATATATATTTTTTTTTTTTTTTAACTTTACTAATCATCTCATCTTTTATTATTGATGTGTGATAACACGGTCAACTATTTAATATTCAATATAACTATAAAACGTATAATTTTAAATAAGTACAATGCTAGTACAAGTAGTAATCACCTATAATCTTATTAATGAATATTATAATATTTTTACCCACAATAAAAAAAAACAAAGGTTCAGTTTTGGTATCTTTTACTTGTTACTTGTATATATAACAAGTAAATACGCGGTTTTGAGTTAATGTGTGTCTGTGTATGAGTTCGGTGGTCGAACATTTATATGTGAATCAATTTGTTGTTGGAAAAGTGTCTTTTTCCACTCTAGGTTTTAGAGTTATTTAATTTAATGTTGAGTACAACTGTTCACGGAAATATTTTCTTAAATATTAAGGTATTCCAATATGAATTGGATCTTGCTACTTAATTCAAACAAATAGCGAATTAGTTAGTAACTAAAAAAAAAAAATCCAATTAAGAGGAAAAAATCATTTCATAATATAATGGAGAAGTATAAATACTAACAAAAACTGATGGGGCCTAGCGGGGAGCCCATAACGCTACAGCTGCGTGGTTAATTCCATTATACGCCGAACCTGCCAGCCGTCTTGCTTTTAGGTTTAGTTTATTTATAATTTAGTTTTTAATACATTCTGATCCCTTGATGATGGTGTAAGGTGGTTTACTGTTGTCTGATTTTCTACGCCATTCAATTAGGAAATGTATTTTTGTCTTACACATTTTTTTAGTTTAAGAAAAATTAATAAATATGTTCGTGACGAAACCGATTGCCATATTGAATGCTACATCAGAGCGTTACGTCTGATTAAATAATTTTTTAGTGTACCTGGGGAGTGGCGTGTAATTGATACGGCATTAGTCTACTGTTCTTCGGGCGCCGGGTTCTAACACCGGCTGAAGCAGAATTATTTATTCTATTAATTCAGCCGTGGAGCTATCCTGGGGGAATGAAGACAATCTCGGGGCACACACTGCCTCTATAAAGTAGGTACCTAAAATTTTGGAAAAAAAAAAAAACCTGGCGGCTGGGCGTGAACTAGGCCAAACCACCTCCTTCCATGGCCGTTGGCCGAACACCGAGCACTGTGCCGAAGTAATGAACCTGTGACCTGGTTGTTTAGGTACCGGGTTTTTATGGTTTATCCGAATTCTATTTGTTTAAGCTATATATAATTACTTAAAATATCCATATAATATAATATAATGCTTACCTTTGCTGGATTAATCATTTGGATGAATGTCAGCACTTGTTTATTCTCTTCCAAAAGTAAACGTTTGTATACCATTGTAACATTTTGCTAATTCATTTTTTACTAAGATCTCAAAGTGCGATTTTCGTATAATAGTGTTTTACGGGTTCAAACTCGGTCTGAATGTACCTCAAGTGGCCAGGAATATGGACGAAGTGAGGGGCGAGTACAGTATTATTGAGAGCACCGCTAAACGATGGTTCAATAAAATTCGAGAGGGAAAATTTAGTCTGGAAGACGAAGAAAGTCGTAGAAAGACTTCTTCCCTTGATGGCGATGGTCTGCGAACTTTGCTGGACGTAAATTCTATAATAACAGAACTGCATAAGAAACTCAAAGTAAGCAACTCACAAAAAATTAACAAAAAAAACAAACAAACGAAAGTTGGATTCCTCACTAATTAAAAGACCGGCAAAAATATCAGCATAATGAAACATTATGCCTTCTCTGGCGATCCATTTGTGATGAAAATAAGATAACAGGTGACGTTCTGGAGAGTGGGTTGATAAGGCACAATTTATTGATCATAGAGCCTCAGAAACCGGGTTTTCAGAACTTTCTAGGATTAATAATTATATTCAGAGGGTGTGGAAATTTAGTAATATAAATGGAGTCTATTTTGATTTAAAAAAACAAATTATTTGTTTTCCGGCATTATTTTTCGGACAACCAAATAAATAAAATATCAATCGAAACTAAACGAAAACTTTGTTTACAATTTAAAGTTTTGAATTTCCCAAGCCGCAGTCTTTCGTTGGAAATTTTCCCACGGACATTAGCTTTTTATGCTATTAAACTATAAAAGAAATGAAATATATTGTTCCTTTATAAGTTTTAAATTACTCTGAAACAATGACCGGATATCTTAGCGGAAAATATAATATATCCTTCACTGAAAAAAGAATGCGAAAAGAATATTAAATTAAACTCTATGAACGATGAATATCAACTAATTATAGGTCTTACCGAAAACGGAGCTGAATAGAAGAGACGAGGAGCCCTTATCTGTTGAACCGTTGGCCATTCCTAGCACGTACAATTCCCTACAGGAAAGTTTCATAACCCCCTTTTCGTTTCCTTTCCTAACTTATAAAATTATGTCACTTTTCTCGTGGGAAATTGCTCTATTATGTTTCGAAAATTGAAAAATTATGAAGGAAAATCGTTTTAGAAGTTAGTTACCGTGTAATTAATTCCATAAACTCACCCTTCAATTGTGTTGTTTTGAATTATTCGAATTTCTTATTGAGAAATTCGTTCATTCATTTATAGTTTTTATGATGAATACAATTAAAATAATTACGCATTGATAATTATGCGATTTTGTGAGCTTTATGGATATTCATTACAATGAATTCGTTGATTTATTAAAATAGGAAGCGACGTGGTCTAGTGGATAGAGCACTAGTCTACTGTTCTCCGGATCCTGGGTTCGAATCCCGGCTATGGTAAAATATTATTTATTCTGTTAATTCGGCCTGGGGGCAGTCCCAGCCTCTATAAAGCGGGTACCCAAAATTGGGGAAAAAACCTGGCGGTTGAGCGTGATCATGGCCTGATCACCTCATTGCATGACCATTGGACTAGAAAAAGTTACGAATCTCTAAATGTACTGAGCCCAAGACCCTTCATGAGTTGTAGACATACAGGTTTTTAATTTATGATAATGCTCATCTATAATTTTTGTAAATGTACTAATTAATGATCTCTGAAGACAAAAAAAATTATTAGTTTTGCTGTCCTTCGTAAGTGACATAATGTGGTGATTCCCGTGCCTGTGCGGTGTCAGGTACTCGTTAAAGATCTTTATCATAAACAAATCCGGAAAGGCAAAATTTATAGCTCCCACTTTGACATCGTTCGATTAGCCACACTAGCATAAAAGTGACTTAAATAAACATAGAAACCATTTATTAGGCGATTAAGTAATTTTATTAATTTATGGTGCACTCATAAAACACAGCCGTACCTATTTTTACTTATTTTTATATTAATGATTTTCTTATGATTCTATTTATTTTCTAATTGTAATTCTGAAGAGTATAATACTTCGCTGAAAAAAAAAACAAAAAAAAAAAAAAAAAAAACAACACGTAAATATGATTTTTTTTAACTAGGGAAATGAAATATAGAAGTTTCGGCTTATCTGTTTTTTTTCTTGATTCACAAGATTGGATGAAACAAAAAAAAAGGGAATCAACATTTTTTCTACCTATCCCATAAAAAAGTTTAATCAAAATCGGCGACAGACACACCGTAAACTTCCCTTGTTATATTTAACCGTCTAGTGGGCAGACAAATTAAATAATAAACCAGAAGTGGTTAAGCACCTCGTTTTCTGCTTGACGTACACTCACTCAGAACTTTCTCCTTTTTTGTCACCTTCCTATGATTGCTCATTTATCGTCTGTTGAAGAACGTGGATTCGCAGTCATGTCTGGAAAATGAAAGTTATGTAAATTATATTTAAAACATTTCTTAGATTATTCGTTCATAAATATGTATCTTAATAAAGAGTTAGTTAGTACATAACTGCTTTACATCTTTAGAAAATGTATTACTATATTTATTTATATATTAATGTATAATATATATAAACCTATCTGATAGCCCGGCTAAAGAAGGAAGTCTTAGGAGGGACTAAGAATATTATCTGCTTACTATATCCTCTTTAAAATGGAATCCTGGTGGATATTGATTACCCAGCTGGGAGGCTATGCCCCACTATTCCTTTCAGTTTCACTTTCAGTCAGCTGTAGCCCCTTTAGGTTTTTAAAAACTATTCACCCTGTTTTTGGTTGGTCGATGGACTAGTTTATAAATGAAAATTAATACTAGCGACATGTTGAATTCTTAATATTCCTGTATTTCGATATACTCTTAAATGTGCCTTCGTATTATATCGCGTACAAATGAAAAAGTAAGAAATTATAAATTTGTAATGAATCGCAGATTAAGTGTACAGAAATATGTAGGACTTCAGAGGTTTTGCGTTTTTAAGGTTTTATAGACTCTAGAAATTTTAATGATAAAAATAGAAAAAGCATAAACTAACACTTACATACAAAAGGAGAAATACTACATCTGACAGTTATATCTCCCTGTTTGATAATGCATGAATAAATCTGATGTTAACTTTATTCTTTTAGTATTTGAGATACTTCAGTGTTTATTTTGTATGACATCCTTATATCATTGGATAACATGATCTTACATTACAGGAAGAATATTTCTAATATTTATGTTGTAAAGATATGACAAAAATATTTTAGTATCCTGTACTTGGCAGCCAACGTGTTAAGTCAGGGATTTAAAGATCCCAAATGTTCCTTGGGTTTTATATTTTAACTTTTTTTTCTTTCTCAAGGACAGTGTTATTTTTTCTTGACCTTTTTTTTTTTTAATTGTTCAATCGGAATCCTATTCCACTCCTAGAGAACATTCCATCACATTTCTTAATTATAAGTATTTTTTAATTTTGTTTTTTATTGTTTGTTTTGCTTCATTCTCAACTACTTTGCGGCTAAACAACTTACCTTCACATTTCTTCTAGCTTCTTTTTAACCGATCAAGACCATGACTTGGGAGATATTTTTTAATTTTCTATTTGATCCAATATGGATGAGTCCACCATATGAACTCCATATGAAGAATTCTACTTAACCCGTATTTTAAGTTCACAAAAAAATTACAACTGAAACTTTAGTGTCTTAGAGTAAAATACAAAACAAAAGAAATTACAAATATAAATGATTAATAATACAAATAATTCATAAAGTAACTTCAAATAATAATGTTGAATAGTAAACTAGATAAGAAGCAAAATACAGAAATATATACATATCTGCTCTTTTGATTAATACTAAATTTAAATAATGACCATTGTGATTGAAGCCGTTAAACCAAAAAAAAAAAAAAAAAAAATATAAAAAAAAATAATAAGACATTTACATTTCTTTTTTTTTTGTCAAAATAGTATAATAGGTGCATAATGAAACAGAAAATAAAGTATAATAAATAAATAAATGTTTTTTTTTTTAATTATTATAAAAACCAATGTAATAATATTTTTTATTAAAATTATGTTATTATATTAATTTTTTCTCTGCATCCTTTTCAACTTCGTAAATTTGTTACAGAGTCGTTATTCTTAAGGGGCTAAGCCCTGCACTAGGTGGTTGTTATTTTTTTGTTGTAGTAACCATCTGATCCATTTTGTACCTAATAGTTGTCAAGTATCGAACTTTTTTCACTTACTCTCCTTCACGTCTATACAAAACATTAATGAATTACATAAATTACTCCTATCTAATTAATCCATGTTCTAAATGTTTGTTTATAATTTTTTTTCCATTTACCAACCTAACTTTAAACTCGCGAAACTATAAAATTTTAAAATACAAGCCTAAAAACCGACACCGGAGTTCCTGTGCGGCGATGACCCGGTTCCTCGGGGCTCGGATATCTGAGAGGGGTGAAGCCCCACCTCTAGAGGAACTCCGCTGGGTGGCCCCTCCTCAAGAAAAAACGAGGATGTCGGCTTTAAATCTCAGCGGCTCTGGTTTAAATGTCAGCTAAAAAGATTGAAAGGAATTAGCACTAGGGGTCTCATAACTCCCAAACTTCTATTTAATTTAACAATTTTATAATTTTTTGGAAATTTAAATTTATTTTTGATAGTTTTGGATGATGTATCTCTATTACTTCTTTCGTATTTTGTTTCCATTATTTTGGTTTATTGTTTTCAATAGTAATTGATCATAAAAAAAGAGAAAAAATTGATATTTTACCCATAATAAGCCCATAACTCAGTTGTTTTTGAAGATAGAGAAATATATGTATAGAATTTTAGAATAAGCAAAGCGGGATAAAGAGGAAAAAAATAAAAAATAAAGTTGATCTATATATATTCAAGGCAAGGGATGCAATTCCTCCAAAACTTAAGTTATTATTGACGATATAGAATAATCGAAAAAGTTGTCGAGATCAAGACATCGCGATGAACAAAGAGAAAACATTTAAAAAATAATATTACATGGTCAAGCAACAATTTATAAGAGGTATGATTCCCTGTTATTATTGATAATGGAAAAAAAATGTAAGGATTTCTGGAATCAGGACATTTCATTTGTATTATTTGAATGAAAATCGAAAAAAGAAAAAGAAAAGGGAAATAGTCACGAAGTTTAGTATAAATGTTTTTGGTTTATTATTTTCAATATTTGACCTTTGTAATCGACCGAACAAATAAAAAAAGTTACCCCTTCTCAAAATATGAGGGTTAACGTTTCAAGATATGTAGAATTTGAATAAAATATTTAAAAAATCCGTTTGTCCGCGGCATTTTTCGTTTTTTTCTAACTAATAATAGATTATGTCGTCCTTAGTCTTATGTTATAGAGAATTAATGTTCCTACAATATGAAGAAAGAATCATTGAAATTGGTTCAGAAGTAGAAGGGATATTGCATTTTTAAATTAACAGTTGTGATTTATCCGTTTTCTTTTGATTATTTATTGATTTTCATTTTAGCTAATTGCCTATTAACAGCTTTATAAGAAGTTATACCTTTATATAGTTATTTGGTAATAATAAACCATTGGATAATTCTTTGCAGCGTTTTTATTTTTTTTTATTGTTATTACTTCTTGCATTTTAATTTTTTTATTTCAATTTTAGTTGTTTAATATGTTTATTTTATGTTTTAAATGATTTTTTTTTCTAATTCTAAAATCACTTCTCTTTTCCTTATGTGTGTTTAAAAACACGCACGTAAGCCTATGTTTGGGTGTATTTCCTTTTCTTTTCATCAATACCTGTAATAACATGTTATGGTCAGAAGGAAAAACTTTTCATACCATTTTACTGACTGTACCTTTACGCTAATCCCCTCAAGGAGAGAAACTTGGGGCTTACAAAAAGACTTGGTGACAAATGCAGCGTACTTTAGGAACATTGGCTTTACAATGGGCACTACTACCTTGGACCAGGGATTGCTCTCAGACTACCATTACCTTCAGTACCAGGTGGAGATATACAGGCCGCTCTGGGTCCCATAAGTTCTACCCCGTCAAGTTTTATCAGGTACACTTGATGGTACTACGTGACCAGCAGGGTTGAGGCTAAACTTAGGCGTTCTGCGCTCTACGGGGACTGTTTCAGTGTATAAGGGCTGCAATAGTTCATAGCAATGGAACTTAGGTAGCGTATCCAGGATATTTTTGTAAAATAAATTAATTACATTTATATTTTCTTTTGAAAAAAGTGGAAGGATTTATTTATAAATTTCATTAAATTTATGGTCAATTTCTTGTATGTGATAGGTAAATTTAAAAAAAGAAAAACCTGTACCCCTACAATCCATGAAGGGCCTTGGCCTCAGTACATTTAGAGATTCACAGTGTATCTAGACCAACGGCCTTCCAATGAAGTGATTCGACCGAGATCACGCTCAGTTGCTAAGTTTCTTAATTTTTGGATACCCACTTTGTAGAGGTTGGGTATGCCCCAGGAAGGTCTTTGTACCCCACCAGGATCTTGTATGTGATAGGTAAATTAAAAAAAGAGAAAAACCTGTACCCCTACAATCCATGAAGGGCCTTGGCCTCAGTACATTTAGATATTCGCAATGTATCTAGACCAACGGCCATCCAATGAAGTGATTCGACCGAGATTACGCTCAGTTGCTAGGTTTCTTAATTTTTGGATACCATTTTGTAGAGGTTGGGTATGCCCCAGGAAGGTCTTTGTACCCCACCAGGATCTTGTATGTGATAGGTAAATTAAAAAAAAAGAAAAACCTGTACCCCTACAATCCATGAAGGGCCTTGGCCTCAGTACATTTAGATATTCGCAATGTATCTAGACCAACGGCCATCCAATGAAGTGATTCGACCGAGATTACGCTCAGTTGCTAGGTTTCTTAATTTTTGGATACCATTTTGTAGAGGTTGGGTATGCCCCAGGAAGGTCTTTGTACCCCACCAGGATTGCCTTAGGGCTGAAATTATCGAACAAATAATTATTCTGCCACAGCCGGGGTTCGAACCCATGACACGTAGAACAGTAGACTAGTGCTCGACCAACAAGACCACGCCACTCCCTAAGAAACAAATAATTATTTCCTTTTACCAAAATCATCATATCAAAAAAATATAATTTTATTTTTTATGATGATTTAACAACAATACTCACACCTACTAGAAATATTTCCTGTTGAATATATATATTAACATATTACGGCTTGTTTGATAATTAAAATTATTTAAAATAATTTATGTGTCATAACAACCCTTAAAGGAATAGTATTGGATTCTGTATATAGACGGACCTAGTACCGTTGATCGAACGACTGTCCAAGGAAGTGATCAGGCCGGAATCACGTTTAGCCGTCAGGATTTAACATGTTAAGTAATCAACTTTATAGAGGCTGGGTGAATCCTAGATCGATCTCCCTATGCTAGAATAGCCCCACGGCTGAAATAATTGATTTAATAATTATTTTGCCATTTTTTTGTTTCAAACCAAGTACCGTTGATTAGTAGTTTAGTACTGTGAAAAAAAAAAAATGTTCAGTTGTTGTTCAGATACTAGATCTTCTTCTTTTGAAAATTTGTGACTTGTTACCAATTCTCATACTCCCTCATGAACCTAACAATTATTATTAGGAGTAGTTTCATTTCACTGCTCTCGTGCATGGCTTATTAAGGGAAATCTCATAATTGTTTTAATAATTTCATAGGGCTTAGAAGTTCTTATAACATTACTGTTTTCCAATGTAATCTTCTTTTTAACACATAGAAAGTAAAAAAATATTCAATAAAGTTAAAATCTTTAATTTATAGCTTCTTTTGATAATTGTATCACCAATTTATTTTAAAGTTTTATTTAATCTAATAATATGCGATTATTGTTTCTACAGGCTGTATATATTTCGTACTTATCATTAATCTAAATGTATTTCATAAAAAAAACAAACAACATATTTATATATTTATCTCTCGAACGGCGGAGAAAAGTCTAATTTTATGTTGCAGGATGATAGTTTTTTTTTTGTTGGTTTAAATTTTTACGAACATTTTATTACATTAAAATTAGAAATTTGTAAATATGCCTTATCTGTGACCATCATTTTCTCTGAAGCTTGCTCTAGCAGCTGCAGCTGGGGCTTGGTTGTGCGGGCTAGATATACCCGCAGCGCCGTAGTCCGCTCAAAAATGTTCCAGTTCATCTCTGAGTCAGAATGAATTAGTTTTGATTTATATTTTTATAGGTGTACTTCCATGAAAATGAGTAGTTTTTAAGATAGAATTGAAAATGTTAGTTAAAAAGAATTACTTTAAGAATTAACCTTCTTTCTTCTGTAACATAACAAATTAGACTTGAACCGAAATTTTCAATATAAAAAACAAAACAAAAACCATAACCACTATTATCTGAACGTCCAAGTATTAATATTTTTCGAATACTTAAGAAATTAGTATTTTATGATATTCAGAATAGGCAGATAAAAAAAAAAAAAAAAAAAAAATCATTTGGATATTGGATTGAATTATTTTATAAATTAGAAAATCTCAATGAGTCTTTCTTGATGAAAGACTTAGAAATAATATTGTTCCCTTCTAAAAAATGCTCACGATGACACACTATAAGCATACATAACTTTTATATAATATTTAAATAACATTAAAATTGGTAATTTGTTAATACAAATGAATTATAAGTATTTTAATATATGTTACCATATTCAAAACATACAATACAAACATTGCTTCAAAAAACATTATTATACTACTGAATTTAATTGGAAATAAGCAAGTAACATGTCATAGAATATTTAATTTTTTTAACAAATAAATAAATTCATATTTAAATAAGCAATCAATAACTTCCTTTTCTTAAACATTTATTTTTCTTCAATTTTCAACGTTTCGGGGTTTTGTCCTCATTATCAAGAGTTTCATTATCACTTTCTACAAACAAACATTTTTACTTTCTCTTACCTATGTATGGAATATCTTGTAAGGAAAAGTATTGCGATCGTGAAAATTTTCAAATTCCAGTTTTCAATGGAAATACACGTTTTAGGGTCCTTTGGGTAAAAATGAGCAAGTCCCGCAAAAAGGTCTGTGTGTGTGGTAAGTCCAGCGCGAAAACAAGAAGTCCTATGAAACTGAAATTTTATATTTCAGACAACTATACGCCCGAGATGTTACAGCAACTTTTTCATCAAAATCGGCCAACCAGATGAGCCACTCTATACTATGCATTTTGCACCTTTTTACGATTTTCTCCAAAACGGCTCTAACAATTTTGATTGAATATGTGTTATATATCGATGTAAAATTTATCGGACTTTAATATGATGCAGGTTTTATTCTGATTGAAATAGTCTGACAGAGCTGAATTCCCGATATTTTAAATTTTATTTATTAGCATTGATAAATAATGGGTAAATATGAAAGTTGAGCGAATTTGATAAACAACTAAACGAGAAAAATGTAAACCTATTTTTTTTATGCAATTTTTGTGTTTTTGAACACAAGAATAGCAATATAGATGTATAATATACGTTGGATAGCTAAATATTTTAGAAAATATTCTTTAACACACGGAATTTTAAAGGTTAATGGTAATTGATGAAAAGTCATAAACTATCTGATTGTTGTTGATAAAAATATAATAGATTATTTAATAAAACACATGTTTTTATTGAAATTCATAATAATTAGTTCTTTAACAATGTATTTATATTTTAAATTTAAGACAAGAACAGAAGAATTTTAAAGGTTGATGCTATTCGTCCAATATTTTTGATGATAAGTCAATCAAAACTATCTGGTTATGTATGTAATGATAAAAAATATAATAGTATTATTCTACATATAAACACATGTTTTTTATATGATAATTATTAATAATATAGTAAAACTTTGTAATACATATCGTATGTTTATTTTAAATTTAAGAAAGAAAAAAAAAAGTTGATCTATATATCCAAGTCACAATTATATTAGATGTAATTCCACCAAAACTTGGTTATTATTAAAGATAGAGAAAACTAAAAATATTAGCAGCTATAAACAATATACCCTAATATATTAATTTGTCATAATAAAACTTGTGTAATAATATGCAGATTTTTTCTAATTTATACGAGCAAAGTTAAAAACAGTCATATGGATTCTTATTGCTACCCTATTTTGAGTTATTGTTAACAGAAAGATTGCGTTAGTTCAATTTTTCCTCTAAAACTAAGCCAAGAGAATACGGCAAATACCGATTATCTTTTATCCTTAGAAATTGACATGGAAGGGTCCAATTTGTAGAGGATTACTTTTGCCGGACCTATTCCCCTATAGAGCATTTTCCATTTTTCGGAATCTTACCGTTGGATAACCCGTAGCGGTGGCAGGAGCCTTGAAGAGCGGGGCAGAAATGAAATTAGTGAGCCGTGCCACGGCATTACTACCTACGTATCCGAATCCGATGGTTCTTTTTGTCGGAGTGGTGAGAACTTATCAGGGATGCTGTTAGATGTGTCACTCACTGTTGGGACTGGTAATCAGGATGGGCCTCTACAGGCGCTACCTTTCAGGTAGCTGTTCTACTGCATAACCAACCCTTTTCCTTCGCTTACAGTCGCTGCTGATGTGATTAGAAAAATAAAAATGCATCATTTTTCTTCCTTTAGATACACAATTAACTTGACAAACAATAGTAAACAACGTTATAATAAAATAAATACATATGGAAATTAAAAAAAAAAATTGGTCAATCCATTCGAAATCGCACACTAAATTTGTTTGTTAATCAGATAATATTTTTTATAACATCTTTCTCTTTCCAACGGTATATTATACGTGCATATACTGTTCTTATTATAAAAAACAACATACATTTCATAAAAAAGTAGTTTTTCTCTTTTATTCTTTAGTTGGTCATCGAATTCGTCCAACTTGTATATTTAGCCGTACTTCATCAATGTCATTAAGATGAAATGGTAAATCTTTTTGAATGTACAAAATTAAAGGTACTCTAGAGGAAGAAAATTTAAAATATCGGTATATAGGCCCTGTCGGACTATTTCAATCAGAATTAAACCTACATGATATTAAAGCCCATTAGATTTTACATCAATATAAGGAGCTTAATAAAAATCTGTGTATATGGTAATTTTGGGTCTGCCTATTTCAATTGGTGTGTTATAAGTTGACACAGTAAATTTAATATTTATCATTAAATAATAACACTTAGAAGCATAAATAATAACACAGTTAGGAGCAGTCAAACCCAATTGCAGCAATTGGAAAAATAACTCAAGAATGTTTAGGGGGGACGAAATCATACTGTGTGGATTGTGAATTTTCTTTTTTTGGATAACAAATAAAAAAAAAATAATAATTTCGTTGTAACAATAAATACTTAAAATAATTGACCGATAACAAAGTTATATATATGTATTTAAGTTAATAAATAAAATTGGAGGCTGATGTCTACTTCACCACTATTTTATTGAAAAAAAATATTCGCACTACGTTTCGGCTAACAATGCCATCTTCTGGTGCAGTGGAACAACTTAGATTTAGTGTGGGTAGCTGCTTCCTAGTAAAAACCACATGACCAAATCCATGCAATCATGGATTTGGTCATGTGGTTTTGACTAGGAAGCAGCTACCCACACTAAATCTAAGTTGTTCCACTGCACCAGAAGATGGCATTGTTAGCCGAAACGTAGTGCGAATATTTTTTTTTAATAAAATAGTGGTGAAGTAGACATCAGCCTCCAATTTTATTTATAAAAAATTTGACCTTCACCTAAAAGAATCTACTATTTAAGTTAATTTTAATACAAACACTTGTAAATTAACAAAAAATTAAATATTCGATAGCGAAGCCGTAGGTTACAGCTAGTTCTTCTATAACTCCGTATTAAAGTAACACATCCCATTCTGTGTCTCGACTGATAAGTTACCTACTGAAATAAAATTATATTATAAACATCAGATTTCCTTTGAAGAAACGACTAGATTAGGATTTCCCTGCCGGAGTTCCGCCTTCGTGGGGCGTCAAAAAGGCCATCGGGGCTAGAGGGAAGCCATTAGCCGAGACCTTGGGGTGAAAAGAATGGCACAATGGCCAGTGAGGAAGGGCCCCGCTCCTTAAGTAATGAAACATGATCCATTTTTAATGGCTTCCTTTCCTCTTCTCCTAGGCTTCTCGTCTAGAATAGTTAGGCAACTATTAAATAGCAGTTCTGCTCTATTTCCAACTTCGACTTTTACTTCCCTAATTTTCTATCTCTGCCCACAACTGTCATTGAAGAATTTTTTTTGTCCTTGCAGCGTTCGCGTGTCTGCGGATATATTTGACTGGCAGGAGACGTCAGATATTCAATTTATAATTATTTCCAAGAAGGATGAGATGGATCGGATGGCGGTCATAAAATAGTAGAAAATAGTATTCATTAGTTATCATAATACGTCTCAAGACTAAAAAGCGAGATACAGTAGCTATCGGTGTTTGTATAATCGTAGAAAAAAAAACATAAACTTAAAAAAAATAAAATAAAATAGACAACACAGAAACAGAAAATACAGTAATAAAACTAATAAAGGAATAATTAATATATTATCATAAGTAAATAGAAAAATAAATATAGTTAACAAAAGTTATGTAAGGTAAAATGAAATGAAGCAAATGCCAAATGCCAAAAAGAATAATAAAATAGAAAATAGGTATAAGTATAAGATAAGATAAGCCGTTATTTAGACATATTTACAATTTTGTTGTTATCAAAGTATATATATATATATATATATATATATATATATATATATATATATATATATATATATATACATACACACACATATATATTTATGTATGTTTAATTTGTTTTATACCGATTTAAATAGTTTATTATAAAAAACGAAACAATGTATAACTAAACATTGTATAACACATTTTAAATAGAATTACAAAACTCTGGTGCGGGCAACACACGACTTTCACTTCCCTCGACTGTTAAAATAAATTTAAAAACCATGAAATATACTTCAATTTGAAAAACATTCTAAGTTTATTTTAATAAAAATTATATTAATTTTCTTTGAAAACATATTTATATTAAATTATATAACACCATTAAATTGTTAATCAGTAATATATGTATTCCCTATTCGCCACTTTATATCACCTTTTACAACTTTATGTATCAAATACAATTTTTCTAAAATCTTCCTCTTTCCAACGGTATGGTCTACGTCTATGGAAGAATAATAATAAATCTATGAAACAGTAATTCTTATTATAAAAAAAAAAAAAAATTACATAAAAAAATAGTTTGGCTATTTTATCCTTTAGTTGGTCATCAAATTCGTCCAACTTGTATATTTAAGCGTCCTTCATCAATTCCATTATGGTGATATGGTTAATCATTTGGAATGTACAAAATTAAAGGTAGTTTAGAGGAAGAAAATTTCAAATACCTATCTACCTGGATAGGCAAAATTTAGGACTCCCACTGTAGCATCGTCCGATTAGCCATAGTAGCATAAAGTGACGTTAAATAAATAAATAAAATAAAAATACCTATCTTATACCTAGATGTAAATATGAAGACTAGCTAAATCTAGATTGTAATCTATAACCTTTTCCTTTGTTTCAAATAGACCAGTATTTAATTTCATCAATTTTTCACTCATTCAATTTCAAATTTCATTCACTAGTTCTAGCTACCTCTTGGTATAGGCCTCATCATTCTTCATAATGATGGTTACACAACTTTATATATTATCAAATCAAGACTCCTTAATGTCGACATTCCTTAGGATGTAGCTCGCTGCTTCTGCAGATTAATGCTTGTACATTTATTTTGTGAAGTATGTGCAAAATCTGTTTCCTGATGCAAAATCCTGTTTTGTTGTGTAGTTATCTTATACCTTGGAACTGTCTGTTGTTAGTATTTCTTCATTTAGCTGTTGCTGTAAGATATTCTGCATTTATTTAATTTTTTGAGGTTTATGTTAATTCCTAATGAAATTCGACATATAAATCTACATAAAGCTTTAAATGGATATTTGCATTGTAAATCGTAACTTACTTCTCTTTATATAGCTGGTATATATTATTACTTTTAAGTAAGCTTTTGTAGTCATGTATTGAACGCCTTAGGCTCTGCACTTTTGCACTAGATTTAGGTCCCGGTTACTTTAAATAGCTCGCGAATAGAAGTGCAACCTCATCGCGCGGGATCGACCATTGTCCTCGGCACTATAATGGCCTACTGAACTCCAGGCTATTTAGCCTCTTGAAGAATAGTACGCTATCAAGGAGGCTGGGTTGTCTTATAGCAGCTCCTCTGAGATAGTTAGTTCTAGAAATGAATAAATAAGAATAAACATAAAATTTAACTTTTACTTCTCATTAAAGTAAATACAATATTCACCTCACATAATTTTGCATAATAAAAGTTGGCTTACATCTTACTGGAGAAAATGAAAGTATTGATAGAGGAATAATTTAAACGATGATAGGGAAGAAGCATGTCTGATGTTTGACGGGAGAGTATTCCATTAGGCAATAGATCGGGCCTAAAACGAGCAATCATATTTTTTTGTTCTATGGAAAGGAGTGTAGAGGTCGGACAAACGGGATCTTGTTTTCTGGTAGAGGGCAGAGGACTTAAATACCAGAAGGCTGAGAACATAAAATAGGTGGTGGGTAATACGTATCTAACTATTACAGATTAAATGTTCTTCTGACAAAGTGTAGGTTTAAGATGAAACTTTTGTTTTTGAGTTGCAAATGAACTAAGTTAAAGCGTAGTACCTTTTTTAAATCAAAAGTAAAAAAAAGTCCTTTGAAGGGGACGTGGTCCCTAACCTGTACTGTATCAGGAACTCGTAAAAAATCCCTCTCCCAATTGAAATTCAAGGTGAAATTCAGGACTTCTACTCTAGAATTATCCGATCAGCAATAGCGCCATAATAGTGACGTTAAATAATAAACTATACTTTTTTTTCTCATCGTCTATTTATTTTTTAAACAAAATATACATAATAAAATATGTACATACATAAAACGTGATAATAGTTCCTTCTTTTGCCCGAGGACAATTTAAGGTGAATAAAATATTCATTATTTATATGAAAACGTAGAATACAATTATTGCGAGAAAATTTTTTTTTAAAACTATTTATAGCCTAGTCAAATTTCAAAAATGTTTGCGAGTGATAGAGTGGATTGAATTTTTTCGTAAGATTAACTACTTTAAAATGTTAAATATATTCGTATAAACAAACTGTAGAATAGCATAGTAAAACAAAGAAAAAAAAGGAAGTAATTTTCGGCATGAATCCAAGATCTCCATCTACAAGCACAATCTCGAACTTTAATATGTCTGTAAAAATATTATAGATTATCTCAGTATGAAAAAATAATATTTTAGACGTGATGAGTTTTTTGAGAAGGTTGACTAGTACTTTCACTTGTTCTGTTAAAATTTATGTAATTTAATTTGAATAAGAAAGTTTTAAAGAATAAAAATAAAAAACCTGATCGATTTTCTCCTGATTTCCTATGAAAGTTGCATTATTATTTTTTTAGTTGATGTTCAGTATACATTTCCTTAAGCTACGTAGATCAATAACAAAAAAATATATTTAAATGAATTGATTAAATTGAGTTTCGATTGAAACATGTTTATATTGAATATTCTATCATATTATTGTCTTCAACAATCATTTAGGTTTATCAACTTTTCCTCATTCTCCATTGACTTTTACGATTTTACTATGCACTTAGACCCTTTTTACGATTTTCTCAAAAACAGCTCTAACGATTTTGATTAAACTCGCTATATCAATGTAAACTTTAATGGGCTTTAATATCATGCAGCCTTCACTCTGCTTGAAATAGTCTGACAGGGCGTAAATGCCGATATTTTAAATTGCCTTCCTCTAAGTAAAAAGTATAAGATAAGTTTTAATATTAAAAATGTTAGCTTAAATATTACTATGTTAATCAATAATTAATACAAATATTACAACTATTTGTATAAAATAATATTTTTTTCTAAAATCTCTGTCTTTCCAACGGTATATTATATATTCGTATATATTAATATTATGTTAAAAATGCAGAAAAAAATGTTAGTTTCCTCTTTACTCGTTTAGTTGGATATAGAATTTGTTCAGCTTGTATATTTAGACTTTTTTTTATCAATGCTAACAACAAAAAATGGTTAATTTTTTGCCAATATACAAATTTGAATGTACTTAAGAGCAAGTAAATTCAAAATATCGGCAATTAAGCCCTGTCGGTCTATTAATCAATTAGAATAATGCCTCCATAACATTAGCGCCCTTAAATTTTACATCGACATAGTTAATACAAATATGAATACAAAAAATTTGTGCGGTTTTTAAGAAAATCATAAGAAGGTGCGGCTCTTCTGGTACCTATCTTCCCTTACTATAAATTTCATTTATAAGTAAATGAGACTAAAAATTATATTTGATTATGTAATCATTTTAAAGACCTCAGTATTAATGAATTTCCTCTCAAACCTTTACATATATTTATGGAATATTCTTATTTCTTATTCAGACAAATCCTTTTTTTTCTGTATATAATGTAGCTACGACACATTTCATAACTTTTTATATTCTTCCAATATTCGGATATAAAGGAAGTCGCTCCACTCCCGCGTGAAAAGGGACGGAAATAGAATGAGGAGCATATAAAAGAAGAAGGGTGATATAGAGGAATCGATAGGCCACTGTATCCCGCTGCCTCGGGATTGACGGGGGGAAAAATCTGACGAAATTGAATTGGTCCAAGAAGGGGGGGGGGCTGTAATTGACTGTTGCTAGGCAAACCTCTTCGCTACCCTCCGTATCAGCTTCTTTATCATATCCGCTTTGAATAGCTCCAAATATTGTCATCAAATCCCGGTAATAACTCCGATCTCCGAGGAAGGGTGGGTGTAGCCGGAAAGATTGGTATTACGCTCCAGTTCCAGTTTTTCAATTTATCTCCTCCGCACTTATGTTTTATAAAACGAGGGTGCACTCAGCCTTCTGGAGAGTATAATAGTATTTTCGTAGATTTTGAAGATACTTTGTTTGTTAACCCTTGTTTACGTTGTTTGTTATGATTCGCAATAGTATAGTAAAATGAGGTTTTAACCCGAACATCATCCAAAAACAAGCTGAAACCTGACAGAAATTTTTCAGTACCCTTCTCTTATCTCTCTCTCTCTCTCTTTCTTTATATATATATATAATATATATATATATATATTATATATATATATATATATATATCTTCTTTCTTCTTTGAGTGGCGCAACAGGCCGTGTATACCCTGGGCCTCGCGGTGTAAACTGCAAGTTTACACTTACGCTTCACGATGCTATTTTTAGTGTAGGGTTATCACTCCCTACGATTAATTTTGTGAGTGGCCACCCCCTTTGGCTGACGGGTCTCACATACCAGGGGGAGAGGTTGTGAGTGAATCCGCATTTTTTTACATCCTTATAAAAGCCCCGCCGGGACTGGGATTCGAACTCAGAACCTGTAGCATGAGAGACTAGCGCGCTAGCCACTCAGCCACGGGCTCCCCCATATATATATATATAATATATGAAAATCATTTTGTTTTTATTTATTTAAACATAAAATTTTATTTGATATTAGTAAAAAAAATTTTAAATGTTGTACACAATATTTGGTCAAACATTGTTTCTTTTTATTTATATCAATTATTAAAAGTGTTTTAAAATAAAAATAAATATATATAAACTTTACGTATCAACAAAATTGTAAATGAAGGCTTATCTTATCTTATCTTATATGTATATATATAAATAAAAATAAAATTATTTTATATATACAATATATATATAATATATATGTATATATCTTTAGTATTATATATATGTGAAAATGAATCGCCTTTTTCCTTGGTGATCACATAACGTGTGAACGGCTTGACCGTTTTCGCAATTTTTTTGTTTTATTGTGTTCTTTTATTACTTTAGTTAGGTTTTTTTTTCTTAAGTAATCTCTCTATCTACATATATAAAAATCAATCCCCTCTTACCTTGGTCTTCGTATCTCGCATTAACGGCTTGACCGATTTCGCTAACACATAGTTAAGTCTTACTCGTCTGTTGGGTGAGTTAGTTAAGTGATAAAAAGTCCCTGTGTGTTCCGGGTCGGGTTTTATTGGAGGGAAAACATTGTTTTTTTTGTTGTGAATATTTAAAAAATTATTACCTTTTTCGAAAATATTATTTTGTACAAAATTAAAGTACTATAAAATACCTTTAAAAATGATCATATAAATGTTTTGGCTAAAATTAATGATTGCGAAGATATTGAAGGGACAATACACCCAATATATTTTGCTAAATTAAGTAACAAAATATTTATTTCTGATGAACATAGGAAAAAATATGACTCGAAAAACTAAATCCGAAATATATAGGTAATGAACTCTACTATGTTATCCTTATAAAATAAACTATTCACAAACTCAAAGTAAAATAGTTCTGAGTACATTGGGAGTATATGAAGTACTCAGGTGAAATGCTGATTATTTTTCGTAGTTCTCAGTCATAGGTAAAGTTCAGGTTATACGGTAATGGTATATCAGCGGTTGATGTTTGATAATTTTAGTAAAATACTCCGTATAAGATTATTAGCCCGTCTTTAGTAACACCTGTGTAAGTGGCTCTTTTGCCCTCACTCAGCCTCCACTGGCTTACAAGACTAGTGACGAGGCTGAATGAGAGGCTCTGGGATTTCCTAGGATTATGTTAGATATCCAATAGTGAGTCGTACGGAGTCTCCAGGGGCAGTTTCTAAATATTGTATAATATGTGTGAATGTGGCCAAGGTTATTATAATTTTTCTTTATTCTTTTCTGTATTTATTTAGAATAGAATAGAAAATAATCTTTATTCTAGGACATAGTCCCTTAAGAACAACAAATATGTACAATTAAGGTATACAATGTATCTGACCAAAAGACCAAATGATCATGATTAATTCTTATTTACAATGGTGTAAGAAGTAAGGTTTGGTCAAGGTAATACCCAGGTTTTCGACTGAGGAGCTATAGGTGATTGGATGATGATTAAGGATTATATTCGGAAATGTATTGTTGGAACTAAGGAGGGAACTGGAACCTATAACAATGGCCTGAGTTTTCATAGCATTCAAGCTTAGTTTATTGAGGGTTTCCCAGGCAAATTTATCTTCTTTCTTTTCAATTTGTACTTATGGCATGAATGATTTCTTACAGCTCTAATACTTATTGCCCATTAGAGTGGAAAATAGTTATATTTCTGAACGAATAAATTAATTTTTAAAAAGTAACAATTTTTAACTTCCTCCCTACACAAAATCGCTTCTCTAATCTATTATCCCTTTGTATTTGGGATAATCCTCCGAGGCGATTGAAAAGAAGATGGCCCAGGGACCTTTTAGCTTAAATTAGACGTTTAAAACGAAGTAATACCGATGAATAGTTCCTTTACAAGCTATTATCATGTGTTATAATAAAATTGCATGTTTGTTTTTATTTTTTTTTCCAAATTGAAATCATTTGTCATTGAAATCATCATTTATTAATTAGATCGTCTCATATTGTAGTACATTTTGTGATAGTTAATGTTTTAAAACGAAAAAAAAAGTAAACGAAATCGCTTGTAGATTAGTCACACTTCCCCTAAAATAATTACTATTAATAAATAAAATAATATTTTATAATAAAAACGAATATTTTGATTACTGTAGGTATATCATACAATTAGCAATTAGTCATAATTATTTCTTGCGCTATAAAAAATTAAAAAAAAATCATTAAGGCCATGATGTAACTTAGTAATAGGCAGATAACATTATTAGCAATCACTGCATGCCTAGTAAATTAGCTTAGTAATTATTTAACTTTAATAGAAAGAATATGGTGAAGTATTTTTCTATGTTGATATCTTGATTGATTTCCCGCTCTATCCTCCTCTCCCCCAATCAATTGGAAGGCTGAAGATTAAAAAAAAAAAAAAAAAAAAAAGAAAAAAGTAATCCAAGATACAATTTGGTAGTTGGTAATGCTGAGGGATGAAAATGATATAAATTTAAGTTATTGTTGTAGATAATAATTTATATTGTTATAATATTGTATTTAAAATAAATGCTTTTTTTGGAAACAATAAAATTCTTATTTAAATTTCAAGTTTGTTAGAAACTTTATTTCACGATCCGGAGTAGGTGAAAGTCCGGAGTGTGTTGTTTAAAGTTTAAAATGATCCGTTTAATGTTTAACAATTTTTTAACCCACAATCGTTGGTTATAGATAACAGTTTTTCTATTCCATTCCCGACGAAACTTGCTTATCAACAAAACTGCCTGAGCGATGGCATTGTTTGTTTTTTTCGTCTTCTTATACTAGTCGGCCAAGGATTTCCATAACCGTAAATAAGCTTTATCAGCGGGGCTATTGGGAGCAGACACGTGGCCTGGATTAGAAACAAAAAGGCCTGGATATATATCTCCGGCGGGGTGGAAGGAGGGGTGAGGCATGGTCTCCACCGTATAGGCCGTCCGGACTCCAGGAAGGAGGGACTCCACAGCTCTGAAGATTTAACGTATGAGCTGTCAGAGGCCGCTTTGTAAACAGTGGACATCTCTTTGGCCGGCGTTATTGGAGTCACGGGATTGAAGAGCTCAAAGAAAAGAGGTTCACCCTGTGACTGCGGTTTAGGGTTAATATCGTTCTTGTCAATAATAATTTAGAACAGAAATAAATCCTATTTATCCAATTGTGTATTGAAAAAGGGTTTCTAATCAAATATAATTTTCTTCCTTTAAGTAGATTTACACTTACTAGACAAACGTTCATAACTTCCAATATATTACAAAAGACTCATTTACATCAGTATTATCAGACCTATTTGGACATATTGAATCGAGCTTTGGGGCTCTACGAAACCATCTAATTCCTCCCGCATACAGTCCTTACAATCCAAAATCCTTAATGCCTCTTATTTTGTCACAAATCAACTCCTCCATAATGACCTAAACATCCCATTTGTTGCAGACATATCCCGTGATAGATGCTCCTCTTTTCATTCTAAAATCCCTGCCCATACAAACCCACTTGTCCGTAATTTATATTCCTTAGATATCCCTGATAACCCTCCAAGGCGACTGAAAAGAAGGTGGCTTCGGGACCTACTGCCTTAATACAGTAGTAAATTACTATAAATAAAAATAAAAAAAAGAAATTGTATATTCGAAGAAATTAACCATTTCATATTGTTAGTGTCGATAAAAAACTGGTAAATATACAAGTTGAACGAATCGGTTAAGAAACCAGATACACAACTGGTTTTAGTGTTATTAATTTTGTTTGGTTTAAAGTGGGTGGATTATATGATGGCAACTCTTGCAATGCAGTAATTTTTAATGTAATACGAGTATATTTTAAAAACGAACCGAGTATCTGCCATTCCATTTCATCCTACATTACTTATCATATATATGTATAGTATGTACAAGTTATCCCGCTTTTAGTATTGTTGAACTTGGCAATATGCCTGTTTTTAAAATATAAATTAAATAAATGACAATGCTTACACGATCAAAATTACTGAAGCAAGTAGGGGTCACCCATAGCGTAGTGGCTAGAATAACAGATTCTATGCCAAAGATCACGGATTCAAACCTGCGGGTGGCCCTAGGATTTTTTAATAGGAGCAAAAAATCCTTAGTTATGCCGTCCTTCAGAGGGGACGTTATAAGGTGGTTCCGAGCTTGTGCGATGGTGTGGTATTCGTTAAAGATCCCTATCCCAATAAAACTTGGATAGGCAAAATTTAGGACTTCCACCTTAGCATCGTCCGATTAGCCATAGTAACATAAAAGCGACGTTAAACGAATAAGCAAACAAACTAAAGTAATTAGTACAATGATAACACTATTACTGTGATATGAAAAAAAAATTAAGTGTCGATTCCTATCTAACCTTCCTTGTTATAGCGCGCTAAAAATTTTAGTTGATGTAAATGTTTAGGATTTTTGTAACAATTTTCTTAGCTACTAAGGTACTGTGTAATCTAATATCTTCAAAATTACAGGATTTAAAAACATTTAAGGAATCTGATAAAAGTGACTGATTCTTTTATATAAAAATTTTATATTGTGATAATACTTAACCTAAAATTTATATTTCCAACGAAACTTAATATATTTCTTTAAACATGTTTTGACTAAATTTATTAGTTTTTAAATTGATTACAACAACTTAAGTGAAAGTCGTGTGTTACCCGCACCAAAATTTGTTTAATAGTGAGAAGAATTTCCTAACTCAGGAATCTGCTTTTTTCAGATAGTCAGAGTTTCAGAGTTTCAGTCACTAAAATTATATTACTTATACTCATCATATTTTCGTGCAATCTGTAATAGTTTCATATTTTTTCAATCCGTAAACATCGTGAAAAATAAATTTTTGCTATTTAAGAAATTTCATTTACAAAAAATGACTGTGTGTTCAAGTTCGGAATTCTTACAGCAAGTAGGACTATGACTAAGCTCTATATATATATATAATATATATATATATATATATATATATATATAAATAATCAAAGATAAGTCTGTTTTCTTTAATTAACTTTTAGCTAAAGGTGTCGGTTATTAATAATTTTCGAAATTTCCGGTTGTTGATGATCAAGCTGTTGTACGCCCTAAAACCAAATTTTCGGAACTTTTTAACTATTTCGTTAATTAGTTTTAAGGACAAACATATTAAGCCTTACAAATATATAATTACTATATTGTTAGGGTTGCTTTTGATTTCATATATACAAAGTTGCCAGAATTAGAGATTTCCAACACATGTTTTCAGCTACGAAGCTGAACTTAAAACGATTGCAACACTGAAAGTATTATCTATAAAAATATTTTATCCAAATTTTTATATTCACAAAAAGTTACAGAATAACTATTAACAAATTCATAAAAATTAAAAATGTTGATTGGCAAAATTAATAAATGTTCTACGATCCGCGAATGGATTGACCCGCATGTATTTGTAGCCGGATTGAGGCACTAGCAGTTGGTAATCGAAGTTAAGCAATGTTTACTGTGGTTAGTACTTGAATGGTTGACCATCTAAGTTGGTTTCCTTACCAAAGGGAGGTCCAGGGGCTCACAAGGCTGTTATCCTTCCCTATCCGGTACGTGATGCTCTTCAGCCTAATGGAGGCAACACAAAGAGCTGAGTGTAAGATTGTTGTATCTACCACGTGTACCATGATCGTGATTCGCGTTGTGACCCTCCAGGCGTTCGAAGAATCGTCTGAAAAATTTAGATGAATGGATGGTCAGCATCGTAGAAACATATTGTTATGGTGCGGTTGAACCATGGAAATCATGGTTCGTTGCTTGTTGAATTATGGATTTCTTAATAGAAACAATGTCTGTAAAGGTCACACGGCCAAAAAGATCGTCAAAGAATCCTCAGATTGATATTAAATTTTTAGAAATATTTTGAATATCAGTGAATATGATAAGGAAACTGTTAAATGATGGTTTAGTGACGATCATTATAGCTTGAGACTCTCATTATAGAACCTAGACCATTGCTAAAGCTCTAACGAACATATGTTCTAAAGGTCTCGGAGCCAACTCTCTATCAATATTCCAAGAAGGCTACAGGTAGGATTAAAGGGGAGCGGGTGGTCTAGCGTAGAGCACTTGTCTACAGTTTTCCGGGTCCTGGGTTTGAATCTCTGCTGTGACAGAACGTTATTTATTCTGTTCTTTCAACTGGGAAGTGACAATGGAGTATAGAAACCCTACTGGGCACATCCAGCCTCTATAAAGTGGGTATCCAAGATGGTGGAGGGGGTGAAACCTGGCGGCTGAGCGTGAATTGGGTTGAGTAAGGGTTTTATTATTGTAATCTGTTGCTATTCACATTCCTAGATATGAAAACGCAAGGTATTTGAGCATATTACTATTTTACAAATCGAATCTTACAAATAAGTTTAATGATAGTTTTGTAGGTATATGAGCACTTTTTTTTATATTAGAAGTTGAAAGGAAAATATTTTAAAAATTGACATTTTTGTTGGTCGTGTTATTCCTGTAGCTCGATAAAAATTGGAGACAATATGATTAGCTATGAATACAGTAATATGTTTGGTGCGAAATGGAACAGGTATTTTATTTCGAGTAAGTACTCTTTAATTTTTTATTCACTTCTATCATGTCTTGTTATTTCGAATTATAACTAAAATTATATGTTGGCTATTGAAATGTATTATATAAATTACTAGGTTAGTAAACTGTAATTATATAGCGAATAGATAAAGTAGCTTAGCTATAAATAAGTGTGAGATAGAGCTGTTGCCAGGGAGCTGTTGCTAGGCAGAGGAGAGCGCCCCCTGCCGGGATTATGGCCATCAACTCGCTAGTGTTTGCCCTAGCCTACCTGTCTATTTCTCTCTCTCTCTCTCTCTCTCTCTCTATCTCTTCTCTCTCTCTCCTCTCTCTCTCTCTCTCTCTCTCTCTCTCTCTCTCTCTCTCACACACACACACACACACACACACACACACACACACTCACACACTCCGGTTAGCAACTTAGTTTGCTAATAACTTCCTCATCTATCTTTACACCAACTGAATTATGATATGATTTATTGAACTAAAAATAAAAATCAACTTCTGAGCTTGCATAATTGAGCTTCTAACGTTTTTAAGCTTACAAGAAACGAAAGGACTTCTGAAAACATTTAATAATCGCTAAGCCAAGTAGTTGTCCGAGGGATTTACTGTAAGACCGAATTTTTCTAGACTAACTTTGCCCTAATTTTCATTTAATTTTACATGTTCACTCCTCTGATATAAAGCATTAAAAAAATCACATTTTGTCTTCCTCTACATAATTTAATAAAACTCATCTCATAACCAACCTGTCACCTCACAATTATATGTCTGTAAAAAGCACACTTAATGTGCAGTATTGGAAAAACGCTACAGATTATTACACAATGGTTTATTATTTTCAGATAACAATATTAGGGTATAACTGTTTATAAAGCGGTATATAGGCAATTAAGTAATATAAAAAGCAATAAATAATTCAAAGGAAAATGTCATATCACCATTGCAATTGCCAAAACGCTCATTTTGTTTTTCATTAATTGATTTCTCTATGAAATAGTACTAGAAGCAATATATTAGAAATAAGCAAAACATTATTTAATTATTAATTTGAAAAAACGGACGTTTTTTTATTCGTTATTCGGATTCTACGCATCTTGAAACGTAAGCCCTCCCATTTTGAAGAGGTGTAATTTTTTTTTTTTTTTGGTCGATTACAAAGGTGTATTATTGAAAATAATAAACCAAAAAATATTGATAGTTATGTGATTATTAAAGAAAAAATGTTCATTTATTCATGTCTGTATTTGTTACTCGAATTACTTTACGATCTATTTGCTCAATTAAGCTGCGAAACCATTAGTTATTTTATATAGCTTTTGATTTCTAGCAACTTCGTGATTAATGAAGCAACTACTAGATTTATTGTTTTAGCTGCCCACATAGATCACACTTGAAACTCCAATTTCTAAGATGAATCTCAAGCGTAATCCTTAGGCCTTGTTTTTTCAGCTTTTTAAACGGTTTGCTACTACTCAGATGTATTTGTTAACCATTATTAGTTTATCAAAAATTCTTCGGAAATTATCATAGAGTGAAAATTGTTGGTTATCATCTTCTTGTGGATGATAACCAAAAGAAAGAATATCCATATGTTTCTTCCGATTTGTGGGCATTAAGTCCGTGTATGTACCAGGTTGCCAAACCCCAGGGTCACTCCATTGCTCTAATAACAGAATTATTATTTCTGCCTCAGCTTGGGTTCGAACTCAGGACCCGAAAAATAGTTAACTGATGCTCTACCTCCTAGACCACGCCTTCCTAAAGATAACTCATTATTTTTTATATAATTATCAATTAGATTATAGGAAACGGATTAGATTTTTATAAGGAAAGTGCCTAAATTCGAATAAAACACATTTGGAGTTATGGATAGCTCAACAGCAAACGTATTTTAAACATAAGATGGCCAGTGAGTTCTAGGTGTATTGATGAAGATAAAATTACGTAAATATAATTAAAATTACCGTTGATTATTAACTGTGGAACGCTAATTGAGTTTAATTTTCAATACAGCTTATAGATTTCCAATGTTTTCTTTTAATGGAAATATAATCGAACTTGAACATTTTAGAAACAGAATTGAATTCCAATTGACTTTTTGAATAAAACAATCAATTCGACGTTTGGGGTCACTTGTGGTGTACTGACAAGCATAACTGCCTCCCTATGCCCAAGGTCGAACCTAGCAGGAGACCCCAGGATTTTTTAATGGGAGTAAAAAATCCTTGGTTATGCCGTCCTTCCAAGGGAACGTAAAATGGTGGTCCCTAGTCCCTCTGTGATTACAGTTCTCGTTAAAGAGTTAGATCCTGGTTATGCAACATTTAGGACACTTAGTGTAGCATCCTTCGATTAGCGAGAGTAGCACAAAGTGAAATTAAATGCATAAACAAACTAAATAAAAATAATTATCAATCAGTGTGTATATATATTGTTACAGTAGTTAATTATATTGTCACCAAAGGTATTTATTTCTTATCATTATTTTATTTTTTTTATGTTTACTAATGTTAAATATATTTTCTTTTTTTCCTCATTAATTTTGTATCTAGGCCAGATGTGATTTATTTTACTATGTTATATTTCATGTCATTCTTAGGGGACTTAGTTCCAGAATAAAGTTTTTCTTCTTCTTCTATATAATAATAAAATCTTCAATTTTCGGTTTTTGTCTCGTTTGGGCTATCTAAGGACCACTTGCATCGGCTGTCTTCCTCTTTTGGTGTTCTTAGTTGATTGTTGGGCGGTTGCTTTCCTACCGATAGCTTTAGTTTTTCTGTTGGCCCAGTATTCTTTCATTTTGCTGCTGAACTCTGCCTTACGTTCCTCGGACCATTTCTTGGACGCTTCTGTAATGGAAAATCTTCATTATTACTTATATTTTAACAGGTTATAAAAGTTGACTAAAGATGGGTTAGGATATCCAATGAATTAGTCATGGAGTCCCACTCATGGCGATGTTGACATATATGTTTTTCTTCATCGAGAAATTGATATATTTTTTTTGTTGGTCATACCGGAATAGACTACTGGTAGGGAGACATTGTTTGCGTACATCCTTCTCCAGCCCTCCTAGGGCAAATAAGGGATCCTTTCAGCCACGGCGAGACAAAACTCAATGCATCTACTAGTCATAAAAGGCTTTCTTTTTTTCTTTTTCTTTTTTCCCTCTTCGTTTCTTTTTTTAGAATCATAACGGAGATGAAGGAGCTGACATTAACTGAGGAGGGTGCTCGAGACGCCTTTCTTAAAGCGCCCCAGAAGAGTCGAAAAAAGAATCCTTTATTCGCTCTTGCTCATTATATCCTGGGGCTTAATCTCGATAATGGCTACGTCCGTGAAGAAGGTTACACTTCTTCCGATTTAACGCTAACAAGTTTATGATACTTTGTAAAACGGAAATTCTCTCTCAACTTAAAAAGGCGGAGAAAAAACGAAAAAGATTTCCCGACTTTTTTAGGTCTGATTATTTAACAAAAAATTATATAGACTAATTAAAACAAATCTGGTGAGCGCAATACACGACTTTCACTTACATCCGTTGTTAAAATCAATTTAAATAGTTTTTAAGAATTTTTAAAAAACACTTATAGATTATAATAATTTTTTAAAGAATTAATTACATTAAATTTGAATAGAAAGTTGTGTTTTATTAAATAATCTATTATATTATCATCTGAGACAATTAGTTAGTTTTATCGGCTTTTCACCACTTTCCATTAACTTTTACCCTTCAGTGTATAAGATAATAATTTTTCTAAAACCTTTAGCTTTCCAACGGTATATTAAACGTCTATGTTCAAAAACACCAAAATAGCATACAAAATATTTTTGGTCTTTTCTCTTTGGTTGAATATAGTATTCGTTAAAATTATATATTTATCCGTTTTTTTTAGATATAGTTATTTTTATGGATTCTAAAAAATTAAAGGTACTTTAGAGGAAGAACATTTAAAATATTGCCATTTGAGTCCTATCAGACTATTTCAATCAGAATGAAACTAAAGCCTATTAAATTTTATATCGAAATAGGGATTTTAATCGAAATCGTTATAGCTGCAAAAAGCTACTAAATGCATGGTATAAAGTGGCTCTTCTGGTTAGCTGATTTTCATGAAAAAGTTGCCATAACATCCAAATTTTAGTTTAATATAACTTATCGTTTCCGCTCTAGACTTGTCACATATACACACACAGACCTATTTGTGGGACTTGGTTATTTGTGCTCAGGGGACCCTAAAACGAGTATTTCCGTTGAAAACTGGAATTTGAAAATTTTCACGATCGCTAGACATTCCCCTAGTATATATTTTATATATGGATAAGTGAAAGTAATAGCTACTTACTCATTACTGTAATACAATAACTCACCCCTTCTTTTGAGTCTAATTGGAATCATAAAGACATTTACTTCCCTTTATCATAAAGACATTTAACTCTTTTCATCATTAAGATTCCTCCTCCCAATCTAAAATAAAAGCCCTGACGCAAATAAGGCCTTTTGGATCCGCTTATCCCTTGATTTATTGATTCATTTGACGTCAATTTATGCTACTGTGTTTAATCGAACGAGGCTGGACTCGAAAATTTAGCCTGTTCATATTCAATTAAGACAGCGATCTTTAACGAGTAGGTGACATCGTACACCCTTCGGATCTCCAGCTTACTTATTTTCCGAAGGACGGTAGAACCAAGGATTTTTTAATCCCTTTTGAAAGCCTAGGGTCATTGTTCGGGTTTTAATCAGCCACTATACCACAGGTGACCCCCTTTATCTTTATTTAATTTTTATTCAAACGTTTCATTTTTTAAATGAAACTTTCTTAACTTTTTATCATATCACTTACTTTCTTCAGTGACTATGAAATAATATAATAAAAATGATTAATCGGATAATTAGAATCAACCTTTTTGCTATAAATGGAACTAAATTGAATTTAATTAATGTTGAATTTGTGTAATAAATCATGAAATTGCCACGATGGTGTGACGAACTTATGGTCAGATAAATAATAATTTGATCGTAATAAATCATTTCTAAAAGATCAATATTCTTCATATTTTAATTTAATGTTTATTAGCATCTCTTTACTCGCCCGTTGTCCTGGAACCAGTTGAATTCTCTTTTTGTATCGAGACCCATCATAGAAGTTTAAGCTTTCATTTATATTAATACTTTACTAATGTCTTTAAAAGTTTAAAAAAAAATGGAACAAAAATTATGTAGTCTATTATTTTGTAGTTTCTAACTTATTATTGATTTACGAAAATCTTCCATCCCCGATAAAGTTTAAAACTAAAACGATTAAAAATCAGTCACGGTATAGTTTGAAATAAAAAAAAGAGAAGTTTATTATTTCTTAGTTTCTAACCTTTAGCCTCAGTTTGAATCATTAACAGAACTCATTAGCATTATTCATTACTTACTGGTTGTTCAATAGTATAAAAATCTTTTTTGAAGTATGTTATTAACAAAATAAAACCCGCAATTTCCTCATAACTCATTAAGTTCTAATGGTTACCTTATCTTTCAAACTTTTATATGATTTTTGTTGTTCTTCAAACATTTAAAACTGACACTGATTTCATATTTTTGTTATCTAGTACGCTTGAAGTGTATCTTAAATCTGTGTTTGCGAGACTAGGATAACACTCCTAAGTGTACAAAAATAAAATATAAATATACAAATAAAAAGATTTCTAAAAAATAAAATGAATGAGTGAAAAAGAAAAAGGAGAGTATGCTATAGACGAACAGCGGCTGGTATGACAGAAAATAAATGACTGCCTACAACCGGATCCGAACCTGGAACTAGGAGTTATGGTTCTAATGCACTATGTCTAGACCAGGTTTATCGCTATGGATATGTTTTCATAAATTGTTAGAAAAATATATTAAGTTTGTTAATATATTTATTTTTGTGAGTATTTATATTGTTTCAATTTTTATCAGAAATTTTTCTTTTCTTTACCTTGTTTACATTTTACTTTAATTAATTTTCATATATATTTTTTAATTTATCTAAAAACTTGTTTATCTATTAACTTTATACTTGTCTCATCTTTTCTTTGTTTGTTTATTTATCGTGACTTTATGCTACTATGGCTTATCGAACGATGCTACAGTGGGAGTCCTAAATTTTGCCTATCCAGGTTTAATTAGGATAGGGGTCTTTAACGGGTAACAGACTTCGCACATGCTCGGGACCACCTTTTTACTTCTCCTCCGAAGGACGGCATAGCTAAAGATTTTTTACTCCCATTAAATAATCCTAGGACCACCTGCGGTTTGGAACCCGTGACCTTTGGCATAGAAGGCTGCTATGCTAGCCAACCTGCTACAGGTGATCCCTCCTCTTTTCTTTTATTAGTGTTTATAGATCTTTCCTAATTTTTGAAATACAGGACTGAAATTCTACAGTTTGTCAACCTATGCTAACCCTAGTGGGCAGGTCAAGATTACTGCTGCAGGTTAACCACTGATTAAAACTTTGGCCTTGTGTATACTAGAAGGCCTTGTGGTCCTGTTTACCACATACATACACACACATATAATATATATATATATATATATATATATATATATATATATATATATATATATATATGCTTTTTTTATTTCATGTTTTCAATATATTGGGTTGATGCAAAATTAATGCAGGTTTTTAGTAGGTATTGTAAATACGCCATATCTTTACTTTAACCATATATATTTAATCAAAATAATTTCCATCTGAATCAATGCACTTTTGCCAACGTTCAACAAGCTTTCTTATTCCACCAGAAAAAAAATCCGAATCCCTGGACTCAATGAAATCACGAAAAGAATTTTCATTGTCGTCCTGGTTTTGAAAATTTTTCTCCCTCAAAAAGTTGTCCAGATGCCTGAAAAAGTGGAAGTCTGTAGGAGAGAGGTCAGGTGAATAAGGCGGATGTTGGAGAACTTCGTAGCCCAACTCGTGCAGTCGTCGAAGCGTTGGTTGTGCAACGTGTGGTCTGGCGTTATCGTGGAGCAGGATCGGCCCCTTCCGATTCATCAATGCTGGGCAAAGACGTTGCAATTTTTGAGTTCCGAGTTCCGCCGCCATTTCTCGTGTGGTTTTGGTTGGGTCTTCTTCCACTTTTGACCTCAGCTGGTCGTTGTCCAGAGCAAGATGACGGCCCCGACCTTCCTTGTCTTCGAGGTCGAAATCTCCTCTGCGAAACTTCTGGAACCAACGCTGCACCGTGCACTCATTAATAGCCCCCTGACCCCACACTTCATTAATATTACGAGCCGTTTGCGCAGCGCTGCGCCCTAATTCAAATTCGTAAAAATAAATTTGACGAAAATCGCACTTTGACATTTTCGATTCAAGACCTTTGAACACACTGAACAAAACGATTTTACTAAACAAATTCATGGTGAAAGAGAGGGTATTAGATAAGGTTTGTTTTGGTATAATAATGATCAATGTTAGGATTAGCTTTGTTTACATAATTGGAATTAAGATATTGCAATAGAGGAAACCTGCATTAATTTTGCATCAACCCAATAACTGTGCCGAATCTAGACAAGAAAGAAGAGCTGATGCCTCCCTTCCGTGGGTTTATATATAACGTATAAAATATAATATATAATATAACGGTGTGGAAAAAAATAATGGCTTATTTATCACACTACTGCAATAATTTAGGTTGAATAAATTGGTATCGTGTAGGGTAACCCGTTCTTTTTTGGCTTAATTGGGGTTGGTAATGACGTTAAACCCCATCAATTTTTCTCCCCCTCTCCAAAAGTGACACCCCAATCCCACTCCTGGCAAGTATCCGAGGATTCCCAAGTGAAGAATATCTCGAAAATAATGCCAATTATCTCATTCTGGATGCTAGCCGATGTATATATGTTTAGTCATGATATTTCAATTATGGGATCATTCAAAGATTTTGCAAGCAAATTTTAACATAGGTTTCTTTGATATTCCCCATGGGAATCGTTTTTCAGCCATATAAGATAACGTATTTAAATAGTTCCTTTCCCTAATTAAAAATACCCCCTGAATGTAAAAAAAAATTAATTCTATTAAACTTGTACAAGATCAGCTTTATGTACATCCTGATCTCTTTGCAAGCCTCCATCCTCAGGTTTACCCCGCGCGGGTAAGAGCTGGTAGCGGAACAGTTGGAAGGAAGCGGGCGATGTGCCATCAGTTATCTCATAGAACCGGTACCCTCCGGCTGCGACCTCTTTGTCAGCTGGGGCTCTCTCCTACCACTTTCTGTCGTTTTCTTCTTCCATTTTGCACAATCGCTAAGCGGTTCAGATTATTAGGAGTAAAATTTCAATCCTTACTTGTTATATAATACATATTCATTACGCGTGGCGAATTAAGCGACTAATCTTCATTTCCCAGCTATTTATATTATAGCTTATTTTATGTGGGACGGAAACTAAAAAGACGATTTTCACGGCTTAGTTTGCGTTGCTAAAAATTTTCTCTGGAAACTATCTTAATCTTTCGACTTTTGTTGGTGACAGGCGTTATAAGGAAGCGGCGTGGTCGAGTGTACTAAACTACTGTTCACTAGGTCCCAGGGTTGAATCCTGACTGTGGAAGAATAATAATCCCTGGAGCACCCCAGCCCAAAAAGATGGGTTCCGAAAATTGAGGGAAAAACTTAGTGACCGTTGGTATAGAAACAGTGGGAAATCTCCATATTATTAGGTTTATGTATGAACTATTTTATTATATTGTTCATCATATAACCACGCTTTCTTGAGGAAAGGGTATAAAAGTAAATCTGGGTTCTGGCAGATACTGGTGCATGTTAAGTACAACCCGAATTCGGATAAAACTTTTTTTTTTATAATTAAAACCCAAGATTATAAACTTAAAGATTATGCTTTAAAAAATAAAAAAGATATTATTCACATAATCAGACCTCATGCCTTGTTTAAACTAGAACGATTAGCTAGGTGCTTAGGCTCGGGACTAATATTTTACGTCCTCTCCGAAGGACGACATAATGAAAGATCTTATCCTAGGGCATCTGCTCGATTTGAACCCATGACCCATGAACTAAAAACTGGTGACCTCGCTTTTAATTAAGTTAACATCTATAAGAAGTCATGATTTTTCATTCAACAATAATTTTTGTTGAATGTTTATTAAACTGATAATAGTTAACTAATCTGATCTAAATGGTAACAAACGCCTTTAATAGCTAAAAATTTAACCAATATCTTCTTAGTGACTCCTAATCTCAGCCCTCTTAGCTAATCACAGAAAAAATAATTCCTGATAGTCCAAGTAGTAATTATTATACTGTAGCATTTAGTAAATATTAAACTATTAGAGTAACATTTCTTAATTTGAATCCAATTGGCAGAATATTGGTCCACTCCCACAAAACAGCAATACATGATGAATTATAAAAAATACATAAGTAAAAAATAAAATAAATAAATTGCTCATAACAAGTTCATCTATTTTTTTATGAATTTATGGAATATTCCGTATTAAGTTATCTCGTAATATCGAATGTGAATTGGAAAAATTTTGTAATAGGCGTGGTCGAGTGTAATAGGGGACTAGACTACTGTTCTTCAGGTCCCAGGATGGAATCCTAACAGTTAAAAAATAATCCCTGGGGTACCCCCAGACTCTCCTGTAGCACACCCAATTTCTATATAGTATATAGTACTATAGTAATTAATTTACTGAAACCAAGGCCCTTCTTGAGTTGTGGAGGAACTCGTTCTTTATTTCTTAGGTTTAGAAATAACTTATAATATATTTATATAGTATAAATAGTACATATCATATGACCAGACTTTCTAAGGAGAAGGAATAACAGTAACTCTGAGTTCAGGCGGATACTTGTACACGTTAATTAAAATCCGATGTTGGATGTAACTTGGATTTTTGAAAATTTTAAAACTCAGAATAAAACATTTAAAGCTTATGATTTAAAAAACAACAACATATAACCCGTCTCTGAGGCCTTGTTTATAATAGAAGCGATTAGCTCGGAGGTAAGAGTGCTGGAGTCACTCAGAAAATATAGGTTATGCTATTATAATGATTGATAATTATTTTCATTCAGTTTATTTATTTATAAAATGTTACATGTTACATACACTTCCCTTCCGAAGGGCGGCATAATCAAGAATCTTTTACTTCCTTTAAAACATCCCAGGGCATCTGCTGGGTTTGAACCCGTGACATTGAGCATAGATCTAAACACATGTGACCTCAATTTTCATTTAATCATTTAAAAGAAGTCATGATTTTTCATTTAAAAAAATGAAATTTAAAATATTTGGGTGAAATTAGTTAAATTATATCCTAATGATTCGATCTGGTGAGGTTGACTCCCGTGATGCAGCAATCTATGATGAATTATAAAAATACTTGTGCACAAATTAAAATAAATAAATTGCTCTAAGTTCATCTATTTTTCTATGAATTTATGGAATATACCATATTAAGAAACCTAGTAACATTTAACGCAAAAATATGAAAGATTTCATAATAAGGACTACATATATCAAGAAGAAGTAATGTTGAGCAATTATGCAACAGCACTAGTAAAAATTACGTACTTTTTATTAGTTTTAGTAAATAATTAATTTACTAATTTATTTTTTTTAATTTTAGTAAATACTGACCAGTCTATTTAACAATTTAAGAGTTAATTTTAATTTCCTGATTATCAGTAGCCGTTCTAGAATCATGATAGTGGTCTGGTTTGGCGAGTTAGTCCGGATACGAAGTTAATGGTGCAAAGATAGAAGTCTATTTAAGCCCACTTTTACCACTTAAGAGAGATTAGCATGAATAATTTTATTTGCCTCTTGGAAGTAATTTGCCCTAGATTAATGAATATTAGGGGTGATTATTTTTAAATAGCTTTTTTTAATGTATAAACTTTGACCGGCTTATCTAGGGTAGGGTTTTAAAATATTGAAACTTTTTCTTCTTTGAATACATTTACGAAATTGTAACAGAATCAAAAGAAAACAATCGTTCCTTTCCTATAAGAAAAAATTTTGTTCAAGATCATGTCAAAAGATTACAGGACACTTTATCATAACCATTCTAAACTCCCACCTATAACTGTAATTAAAAAAAAAACTCTACCTCTATCATCGCTGGAGAGTCTTGGAATCAGTACACACAGAGATCCATACTGTTTCTTGGTCGACGGCCGTGTAATCAGGTGATTAGGCCGAGATTACTCGCAGCCGTCAGGTTGTTTCCACTAATTTCGGGTACACACTTAGTAGAGACAGGGAGACTGGGTACCTCAGAAAGAAATACTCAATCACAGTTGGGATTCGAAAACGGATCTGGAGGACTGTAGAATGGTGTTCTATCTACTAGACCATGCAACTTCCTAGTAATAGTAAGAGAGTAGTAAATAACAACTAAAACAATTTAATTATCAAATAAAGGAAAAAAATGTTTCTTTTTTTTTTTTTTTTAAATATTAATTTCTTGATTAACAACTACTACAAGAAATCAGACAATCAGCAAATGTGCCGCAGAAGTTTCTGTGAAGTTTACCATAAAAATGCAAATAGAGAGATCTTATGTTTTGGTCGATTGTTAGTTGTTAGTTGTGTTGTTTACATACCAAGGACCTGTAATTATAAGTTAGTAAAAAAATTGATTTAAATGATTTTAGTTTCTATTCCAGAGTTTTTTGCTGAACCATTAATCTATGAGGGATAAAGTCATATGGATTAAGTAGGTTTCTGTCTAATTTTCAGTTTCGACGATTTGCATAACAGGGAATTTAAGACTCAATTATTAGTCCAGAGTCTTTATTTTATATGTGGGCCCTCAGCAATCCTTCGATCGAATGTTGGTCCTAGGTAATGTGCTGTGTTGGTCAGAGGAATTTCGCTCTCGCCAATTAAATCATTAAAACTCAAACTGAATATTTTTTTAAATGTTTTTTGAAAATTAGTGGTGATGCATTAGATAGCGCTGGGTAGCTTAACATATTATCGAAAAATAAAGTTTTATTTGTACATAAACATATACTGATACAATTTATGTCAAGTATGGAAGTGTGTGATAGTTATCTGAAGCGCGCGTCAATTTTTTTAATAACACATCAACAGTCAATAACAAAGATTGAAGTTAAGTGGAAAGGAAAGAGATTAGCGGATGGAGAGTTGACCCTTCCCCCTGCGATGGCTAGAACGTATTAATTTCCTGAGGGAGGTCCTTGAAAGCGAGTCCCTGGAGCGTGTTGAGGACCCTTGGGATTACTTGGGGTCTCCTGCTTCTTAGCTCTGGCTAATTAATTGCATGTGTCCGCTCTTTGATTAATATCAGAGCAATCAACGAATTCAAAGGGAAAGGCAAATCAAAAAATAATTTAATTTAGAAATGGCCATTAATCTAAGTGGCCGCTTTCCATTATACATATTAATTTTATAAATATGGAAAATTTAAAAAGCCACGATTGGATAAAACGTCCCAATTCGAATTCACTGCGTATATTATAGTAATACATTATATGTAAGATTACGTTTTTGTCGAAATGTCTACTATATCCCAGTTTAGGCTACCCCTACAGTCCCTCCAAATTGAGTTGGAGGGTTCAAAATTTGTACATCAATTGGGTTGGGTGTTAGTGAAATCCCTTTTGGGAGTCTTTTTCTCTTCTCCTTCGCAACCCTGTGGTGTTTCCGCACCTCTAAATCTCTGGAAATCGGGTTCCAGTTTAAAATTTTTTCTATGTACTTTGAGTTGGTGTTCATTTTGGGAACGCTAACCTTCTCTCTCACCCTTCAGAGTTTTTTGAGATTTTAAACGTTTTACACACCTTTATTATTATTATTTTATTTTATTTTTGCGCTACGGTCATTCAAGAACCTGAGCCTCTCTTACAACTCTTTATTCCTATTCCGGACACTGTCTTCTGATATTCAACTTCTTAAGAAGTAGTCTTCCTCTAACACGTCTAAGATCGGTCTTCGGTAAGGCGTCTGGGAATAGATTCATGGTGCATGCTCCAGCCATCGGATCTGGTTCCCCCTGAGGATCGATTTAAATTGTGGTTTTCCATTCACATCTTTATAGAGCCTTTAAAATAAGCAAGATCAGTTGATCATTTATGAGTTAGCGTCAGATAAGTTTTCTACCTATCTGTGTCCCGATTTGTTCCCTAATTTTATATATTTAAGCCGGTTTTAAGGTTTGGACAAATTAAGTGGTGGGGTCAATTTTGGAGAGTTGGAAAATTTGTATAACCCATTGGAGGGTGCAAAATTATTATACGAGTTATGTTGTAGTTAAAGAAGCATCTTTTGGGAATTTCATTGGTAACAATTTTGCTTGCAAGTTTGTTTCTTCAAAATATATTCAATTTTCATTTTATATTTCAGAAGCTGTCGATCCACCACTGTTTTGGCTATTAAAAACCTTTTATTGAAATGGCTTTAGCTTCTCTTTACGTTTATCTTCCTTTCCTTTTAGAATTGATCCAACCCAGGATCGCCATTTTCTATATTTTTAAAAGTATCCATTTCTAGCCACGGTTTTCCTTTCTTTGATCCAATCTGTTCCTCTGTTAGTTTCTGTCCGCGAGTGTTCAACGTTGGAATCCACATTTCGCAAATATTTCATCTCCGCTTCATTACTAGCTTTTATCTTGCCCAGAAGGACCTTGCAGGTGGAATAATAGATATGATCAGCTTTTTCTAACCTGCGAATTAATCTTTTTTTTTTTTTACATTAGACTTTTCTAACGTAAAAGGGCAAAATATACTTTTAGGAATTCATCTCCATGACTCAGGTTTCCTTTGGTACTATATAATAATTATTGCCAGGGCATTATACTAAAATCATTTAACTAGCAATCATACTTATCTTTTGTAAGATAATATTTACAGCATATAATATTTCTCCGTGAGTATGCGGACTAAGGGAATAGAGAAAATAAATTCCAAGATAAAGCTCTTCCCATTTTCCAGAGAGCTCTCTTTGATTTAAACAAATGCACCCCCTCCCCGGTCCCAAATCCCCAAATATATATTCGCTACGGAGCGGCCGTTAATTAATTTAAATTTTATTGTCGCTCACATTTCAGAGACAAGGGCCCACTTAGAGACAGGCTATCCGGATAGATGAGGGCGCCCTAAGCCTGCTTTAGCATAAATCCCCTTAATCCGGCTACGGGACTCCACTGACAAACACCTCCCGCCGTAAATCTACGCTGCCACGGTTCTGCCTCTTGCTGCGCAATGGTCACCGTGCAATCCTAACCCCTGTCACTAAACCTTGTATTGAAAATATCAAGGTAATTTAGTTTGTATTAATAAATATTTCGTCATTGTACAAGTAAAATTCTGATGGGCGCAACACACGGTTTTCACCTACTCCCGTTGTTAAAATCAATTTAAATAAATTCAGAGTTGAAAAATATTCAGCTTTTTATTCGTCACTCCAACTCTCTTCCTACCTTCAAATCACGCTTATTCATTTATTGTGGAAACAAGACTGTATTTTATTTTATTTTCAACATATTTGCGCATGTCTGTTTTCGATTAGTTTTAGTTAACATGTTAATAAATAATTAATTACTCTAAGACTCTGAAGCCCAATATATATTTATATTTATGTTAATGTTATTCTAAAGGGATTTTTCACGGAGCAATTAAGAATTTATTTTAAAAAGGTTCAAGAATTACATTGCATGTAGATGGAAACATGTGTTTCACATTAAATAATCTAACAATAGAAAATTGTAAATATGTAAAATCAAAAAATTGAAATTTTACCCATAAATACGCCTATAACTCAGTTATTTTTGAACATAGGAAAAAAATATTAGTAGTTTTTAACTTAAAAAACGCGAATAATCATAAAAAAAGAGAAAAAAGAAAAGAAAACAAATTGAAATTTTACATATAAATACGTGCATAACTCTATATTATATATATATATATATATATATATATATATATATATATATATATATATATATATATATATATACATATATACATATATACATAGTTTTAGAATCAGTAAAGCGCGATAAACATGAGGGTGAGGGGGGAGGGAGGAATGATCTATATTTTCAAGTCACAAATTATAATAGATGTAATTCTACCAAAACTTAATATATTAGTAATAATATAGAAAATATTAGTAACTATAAACAGCTATATAAAAAGTTATACCCTAATATAGTTATTTTTAAATAATAAACCATTGTGTAATAATTTGCAGCTTTTCTCTTACATCTTCAGCTTCCCAATGGTACGTCATACATCTGTATTACTCTTATTTAAAAAAAAAGAAGTTACCTAAAAAATTTTTTTTTTTTTTCCTTTAGTTGGTAATGCAATTCGTTCAATTTTTTTTTTTTTCCGAATATGCAAAGCTGAAGATATCTTAAAGGAGGAAAATGTAATATATTTAAAATATGAAATTTTAGTTCTACACTACTTATTGTTTTCGAATTAGATTACCGCATACTCAAACACAAACACACACTGACCATTTTGCGGGACTTGGTTATTTGGACTCAGGGGACCCTTAAACATTTCAACAATTTCCTCTTGCTGTATATTAATACATAGGTAAGTGAAAGTAAAAAATAAAACAATAATTGCTCAAATTCAAACCATTGATTTCTTTGAAAAAAACCAAAAAAAACAAAAAACAGTTAGTCGTCTAGAATATTTCTGCTTTTCAGGGGATCAAAAATAACAACACGTTATATAAACTTTCCCAAATTATTTTCTTTTTTGTCTTTAGCTCTTGGCACCGGTTCTGACATGTAATAATTGTTTCTTATTTTTTTGTAAGCATAATAGCTTGCTTATTCCAGACTATTCTATAGATTAACAGTAGATATTAAGATGCTTAAAAAAATCCTTAAGATACATATTTCAAGAAAAAGATAATCCTAAGATAACATAGCTATCAGACGGGTTAATAAGAGGGGCTAAGGAAAAATAAAATATTATTGATAAATTTAGCAGAGAGGAACATGCTTTATTGAACATTATGCTGCCTGCACAAACACAGTGGATTAGTTTGTTACACACAAGATACTTCTTACGTATATATTAGATAACAGTTTTTTTTAAAGTTTTTAATTTGTGGGCAATTATTATTAACAATTATTTAAAATCTTATTTAAACTTATTAACAATTATCTAAACTTTTTTTGGGATCAAAAATTAACTTGTGTCATTGAGAAGAATTTCATATCATGTATATGTCTTTATATTATAGGCAAAAAGAAAATATTTTGATAGGAAATAAATCTCGTCGAGCCCAAAGCGACAGATCGGCCTGTTTGCTGAGCGATATTGTCAACACGGATTTGGTTGCTTTGAGCCGATCCAAACACCGAGAGGTCATCAACCTGATGCTGATAGGTGAACCGCCATCACAAAATAAAAGAGGCGAAATGTAAAAGAGTTGCCCCTGGCTGTTGGTGGCTATTGTAACTCCCTCCGCCTGTCAATTTACACACTCATGTTGGGGCTACGCTTGGGGAAAGTATTTGTCGTTTTTTTGTGAGAGAAAATGGAATTGGATATGTTTTTATTGTTATTGATGAAAACTGAAATAAATTGATGGCGTATTTCGACCCCCCTATACCCTAACCTATCGAAATTGAACATTTGTTTGTTCTTGGATTATCAATGTAATGTAACTAATAGAAATATTTATACCATTTATATGACTTTCATCGTTTGAGATCTTCTTTGATGTTTATGATTTATCTATATTTTAGATCTTATATCTCCCATAATGAAATCCCGCACTACCTCCTTTGGTTTTGATGGAATACCAGTAAAATTGTTAAAATTATGCCTTCCCGAAATCCTTCCAGTCTTTCTTTTCATCTACAATTTCTCCCTCCAAAACTCAGTTTTCCCTACTTCTTGGAAACAAGCCTTAGTCCACCCTATCAACAAAATCTCTAAGCCATCACCCCCTAAAGGCTACCGACCTATATCCAACCTATCCAACCTTTCCAAACATCTTGAGCGAATAGTACAATCGTAAGTATCCAATTTTCTTGAAGAAACCAACAACATTGACCCTTATCAATCCGGCTTCCAATCTGGCTATCAATGACTATGAGGATGAAGCTGAAATACTTCCTTGGATTTATCCCTTACTTTTTTATGTGTATGTTGGCTTGGTTTTGGAAAAATCTTAGTGTAACAAGAAAATATATTTATTTTTATAAAATCTACAAAATTCAAGGTACTTTACAGGAAAATAAAATAATTAAAATATCGGCATTTAAGCCCTGTCAGACCATTTTAATCAGAATGAAAACTACATAATATTAAAGATCATTAAATGTTATATGGATATAGCGAGTTTAATCAAAATCGTCGTAACCGTTTTCGAGAAAATCGAAAAAAAGTGCAAAATGCATGATTTAAAGTGGCTCTTCTGATAAGCTTATTTTGATGAAAAAGGTTTTGTAACGTCTCGGGCGTATATTTGTCTTCAGTATGAAATTTCAGTTTCATAGAACTTTTTAGACCGTTTCCACCCAGGAGTTACCACACACACATACACAGACCTTTTTGCGGGACTCGGTTATTTGGACTCAGGGGACCTTAAGATGTGTATTTCCGTTGAAAACTGGAATTAGAAATTTGTCACGATCGCAATACTTTCCCTTACTATATATAGTCAGTGAAAGTATATAAAAACATACTCATTTGAAAGATAGTGACATTTCGAACCACAAGAAAGCAAAATCATCTTTATCTGACTATATTTATCATCCTTAGTATATTAGCAAAGGTACTAAATTTATAACAAATTTATAGCCTTTATAGCTCTTTTTTCTTACACCTACCTCGTCTTTAAAGGATATACGGAGGTTTCTCTGGCCAGAATGATGATAACTGATACCCTAATGCCGAGTTAATCCCTGCACTAAGATGCAAACTTGTAATTATTTTAATCTATGCTTTTGGTCATTTGTAATGCATTAAATTATGCATTAAACATTACTGCCTTGTCAGAGTTTCCCTTAATCGTATTAACCAATTTTAAACCACCATTTGAAAACAAACTGTTTCTTAGCCATCATATTTTAACCTAGAATATTTATCAAATGCAGATATAGCCTGTATAAGTTTCACCATTTTTTATTTAGTCCCTTTCACGATACCCCCCTTTTAATATTACTGAACTAGTCAATAATCCTTCTTTGTACATTTATATTTTTAAAAAAAGACAATGCTTACACGATCGAAATTTTTACAAGTAATGCTAATTTACAATAGCGCCCATTTAGAAGTACCTGTACTCATAATTATTCAATGTGTTTTAGCTTTTTAACATATTCTTTTTACATAGTTATAACTCGTTAGCGACGCTAATGTAAATTAATCTCTCTCGTGAGTGAATATTGCACCTAAAAGAACATGCTGTTCATCATTTTGTATTCAGTCCCTTTTACGATATTCCGCTTATATTTAATAATGCTGAACTAAATAAAAGTACTTAAACGATCGAAATTTCTAAAACAAGTATATATTTATATTATTGATGGCTATGTGAGAGAAAAAAAGAAAGAAAATAAGTGTGAGACTTCTTTGTAACCTTGCTTGATACAGCGCGCTAAAATTTCCAGTTCATCTAAATTTTCGTCAATTTTTTAAACAATTTTCTTGGCTACTTAAGTAATGTTTTGTAAATATTAAGATTATATAAAGTACTCTCATCATCATTCTATTTTCTGTTTCTTTCTGAAATATTCAAAATTACTTGAGTTAATAATTTTTAAAGAAAACGTTTTGCAGCGAAGAGAATTTTATATTCTGTATCTGACACCAAATTAATATCACTTATAGTCATCTCATAGATGGGTAATCTGTATTAGTTTCATAATTTTTCAATCAGTCCCTTTTGGAATATTTCCGTGTAAATGAATTTTTGCCATTTTTGTAAATTCATATAAAAAAAAGGAAGTTTGAACTTTTTACGAAGTAAGACTAACACTAAGCTATATAAGAAAAAATAATCAAAGGTGAGTCTCTATTCCTTTAATAAACTTTTAACGAAATGAATGACAATAAAAGTAACCTCTCTGACTCAACGTTATCCTTGAATACTGCTAACATTGGCGATAGCGAAACGAGTGATATATCCCGTATGAAGGACACCAAAAAAAGTTTATCACCTTTTACTTATTTTAATTCATGATCGGTTTACCTTTACTTTCTTGGTACTGAAAATTAATTTGGACGAGGTAATATAAATAATTACCTCGTCCAAATTAATTTTCAGTCTCACGCGATGTAGATAAGATGGTTCCCCGAGTTCTTTAACTGAATGTTCATGTGTGCCGTTAGATCTATCTGGAAGATTTCCAAACATCTCCTACATGCGGTTTCTCTCTCGCTTTTTATTTAAAGTAGATCAGTATCGCCTCACCAACTGCTGTAGCCGACTGCTAATGCACCAGTCCTATGTGAACAACTTGTTCTAAAAAAAAAAAAAAAAAAAAAAAGATAAATATTAGGTTACTCTCTACAAGAAATAATTTTATTTTAGACATTAATGAAATTTAGGAGATTGATCAATACTAACCATTCAGGGGTGGGGTACTATTTAATTTCACCGTTACATAACAATTTCTATAATATTTAATTTTATTTTTTCTTATTTATTCATGTATACAAAATTTAAAATTAATAATATAAATACTAATTAGAATAATTTATTATGGTAATTTTAGCATTGTGCAGTATATACTGTGAATTTTAAAATTAATAGTTATATTAATTTTTTTAGGAAGAAACATATAGTAATTTCTATGTATTTTATTTATTTATTTATTACCCTCCCCTGCCTTGAGGCAATACGGGTATTGCTGCTGTGGGAAGTACCATAGATACAACCCACAACTGCTATGAAACTAATCAAACAGTATGCTAGTGGGTCTTCGGATGTTCAGTGGCCTTCTTCATTCTTCTCTCCTACCTCAAGTTGAAGTGGCTTGGACCAATCTGTTCCTTCCATCCGTATACAAATGCTTTGTAGTACGGGTAGTTTTGTTTCGATATGAGATTAGGGATATCGCCCTCTGTCAGAACGTAGAGTCCTGTGCCCCTCAGGAGCTTCATTCTCAGTGCCTCATAAGTGGTACAGGCAAGGAGAATATGCTCGGCGGTCTCCGGAACACCACAACTGGGACATAAGGGACTGATGTTTTTGCCATGCTTAGCGAGCTTTGATCGGAAGCCCCCATGCCCAGTAAGGAACTGTGTGACCCAGTAGTCCGGGAGGATCCATGTATTTTCCAGTCTTGACCCGACGGTGGGGAAATACTTCCTTAAGTTAGCACCTTTTGGAGTCGTCACCCACCGACGGTTCCATTCTTCTATGGTGATTTCCCGGAGAATCCTTTTCCATCTGCTAGGCTACTCGGATTTTGATACAGTTTTACCATCATTTAGGACATTATTTCCTGAAGGTTTATAAGTAAAATTCTTTCTTTCTTTGGCCAAGTCATAAAACAGTTATTCTTGAAATAAGTAGTTACATAGACGTATACAATTGGAAAGCGCAATATTTTAGAAAAGTTAATAAGGAATAAAATAAGTCGGGCAATTTATTAGAAATGTGTTATAAGCTCATGAGCTTAATCACCAATGCTACTTTTAATGTTGTGGATTTGGTGCAGGTTATATACTGTAAGTTGCTAAAATAAAGGAAATGCTGTTATTAAATAATACTGTTAATAATTATTTCTACTTTTAGGTCATTTAAAAAAAAAGTACTTTTACTGTAAAGTAAACAGGGCTCACATGGAAAATGAATTAACTTTAATACATTAAAATGTATTTAGGAAAAGTTCTTATGAAATTTAAAATCGTAATAAACCGAATAAAATAGAAACTGTTAAACATAACAAACCAATAAACTAAACTAATTTTTGATTTGTTGACCAATTTACATATCTAATTTCTGCTGATGATTAAATATAAGAATTAATAGATGCTATATAATAAACATAATATTTTATTGCTGAATGCATTTTTCGTTACGATCAACTCATAATCCCAAAGTAAATGACTCCACATTTAAATTGCGAACGAGTATATGTTTTTTATCAATGATAACAACATGAAACGGTTAGTTTTTCGAATATAAAAACTTAAAGATGCTTAAGAAGATTAAAATTGAAATCTCGGTATTCAAGCCATGTCAGGCTATTTAAATAAGAATGATGTTAAAGCCCATTAAATTTTACACTGCTATGAAAATGTTAATCGAGTTTAATTAAAATTATTATGACCGTTATTTAGAAAATCGTAAAAAAAAGGTACGAAATGGATGTACAAAGTGGCTCTTCTGGTTTCTCTATTTTAATGAATGACGTTTCTGTAACATCTCATCGATATAGTTGTCTGAAATATAAAATTTTAGTTTCGTATGACTTTTTTTTTATTACACACTCTCAAACCTTTTTGTGGTACTTGGTCATATAGACTGCAGGGACCTTGTGTATTTCCGGTGGAAATCTGAATTCGAAAATATTGCGATCTGTAATCCCTGACTATATATTTTGTATATAGGTAAGAAAACTTAAAAATTCTATTAAAATTTCGAATTCTGGGACTTCAGAAACCAGTGGGCATTAAACTATCGATCGGATTCGGTTGGTCATCAGTTAATTAATTACCCAACAAACAATGATTTCAAATATCTATTTTATTAGTATTTATTTTCAAAAATTTTGTATGGTAGTTAAAATAAACCATTGTTTTCTGACTTGTAAAATACCTTTATGTAACATACTAAATGTTTTTAAATAGTTTCATGTATAAATGTATAAATGTATAATTCATAAATTTTCATGTAATATTGGTTGTTATTTATTTTGATATAATGTAGGTAGTCCTAAAGCCCCGTTGACTCTAGACAAAATCATTGTAAAATAAATTTGAAGAATTAAGAACCATTTTATTAATCACTAGCGAACCGCCCTTACTTCGCAAGGGGGCAATTTAAATGAGGTGTCATTTATGTTTAAAAAAGTTCATTTCGACCAATTAAGTACCGGATGAAATATTTTTATGACCAAATAAAGAAGAAAAGAACAAACATATTTTTTAAATATTTTTTTCCGAACATGATGTTAGTAAAATAATGTTAGTAAAAAGGGGAGCCCGTGGCTGAGTGGCTAGCGCGCTAGTGTCTCATGCTACAGGTTCTGAGTTCGAATCCCAGTCCCGGCGGGGCTTTTATAATGATATAATTAAATGGGGTTTCACCCACAGCCCTCGTCCGGGTATATGAGACCCGTCAGCCAAATGGTAGCCATTCACAAAAATAGGCGTAGGAAGTGATGACCCTACGCTATAAAATTTGATCGAGAATCGTGAGTGTAATCTTCCAGATGATTACACCACGAGGCTCAGGGCCTACACGGCCTGTCGCGCCAGAGAATGGAATGTTAGTAAAATAATAGCTAAAAGCTGTTATCTGATATACAAAGTTGTATAAGGTAATGGAGAGTGATATAAAGCGGATAAAACTAAGTGGTTGTTGAAGATTTTTGATAATATTATATTATTTCTGTACTAAGATGGCAAATTTTACATGTCACTTTTTCTAAAACTGAGAGATTTTCTCATTCTGGGGTGTCCACTCGTTTATGTTTTGAAGGGGGTTCGTTTATTTTATTTAACAAGTTAGAATTGTTTTCTCATCAAGAGAAAGGGGAACCCATAAGTGTTCATGCCCATCATGCTACTTTCTACACATAAATGAATGAGACTCCAGAATGTAAAAACAATTTTTAATTCTTGAAAAAGTGACTTATACCATTTTGCCATCTTACAGGAGATTAAATCTAAAATAAATATTACCATCGAAACACAATGTCATAATACTCGTATATTAAGGTAAGTGAATGTCTTGTGTTTCGTACACAATATTTTCATATTTTAAGTGATTATTTAAAAGGGTGGAAAACATTCGCATTTGACGTTTTAAATATACTACATTATTGATTTGTTTACTCATTTTCGAAAGGATATTGTTTGTAACGCCCATTTGCATTTTGCCAATACATAGCCGATGGATGGCAACTATTTTCCGTTCCTATTGGATGCCCGAGAACAAATATCGAAGAGAGTGTATCTTGCCGTCGGGGGATTTCCTCGAGATCTGGCGCTGGGCCAGTGCCGTTTGATCCATGGCTCAGTTAGCTTCAACAAGAGCCAATAATCGCTACTACTTTCTCTGCAAAATATTTATTTATCCCTCCCCTTAGTCGATGGCCTCGTAGCACCATCCAGTCTTTTCTACTTCCTTGTAATGCTGATGCGTGATCTGTCAGGGTGGCTTCAAATCTACACGGCTTTCGTGTTTACTCATATCATGTTCATGACATGTTTGTAATGAGCATGGGAATGTACAGGAGTGGAAAAATATCAGGCTATTCGAAATAAAAGAAGTAAGCTAAACGTGAGCTAGTGTGAAGTTTCGGTAACTGGAATTTTCCTCTTCTTTTTCAACATGAAAGAAATGTACTTGGCGCCATGCAACGTAACTTGGATCTAAATAAATGCAGCAAAGGAAAAAGCTGACAAATCACTTAAAACCGAGCAAGTGCTAACATATTTAAAACTATAAAATTTAGTTAATTTAGCACATATTTTGTTAATTATATTTTTACTTAAACTAATTATTTTTTAAATAAAAATATTTGAATTAGCGACATTTTGATTTGCCACTATTACGTGAGACAAATAGAAATGTTGGAAATGTATACGTTTCATGAAGAAAGGCAGAGAGTCAGCAAAATGATTTTTTTGGGCGATAATATATCAATTAGTAAAAATTTAGAAAGAATTGCAAGTCTTGGGTTCAGATGATTATATTTTAGGATTCATTTACTCCAGCTTACCGCTATACTGCCCTACCTTACAATTTTAAAGTATTGATTAGAAGTCAATATTAAAATTAAACAAAAAAAAATTAAATCTGTATTTATTTCATCTAAGCAGATAGTATTTAGAGATGTTTAAACGAGTTAAAAAATTCGATGAACATAAATTCTTTCGAAGTGGTCTGGCGAGTTACTTGAGGTCTGATGTTGGTTTTGAGCCTTTTCACTAAATGTTTTAAGTAAAAAACATGATATTTTAATTATTGTGGGTTGATTACAAAAATATTCCTGATTGGTAACTAGACAACTCACGCAAAGTTTGTTCCATCCACTAGTTCCGTTTCGGCTAGCGTAAATGATAAGGGTGTGGAAATGTTGGGTAGAAAAAGTGTATTGCACTTTGTCTAATATGTTTCTTGCGTTCAAAGACTTGACTTGAAACAAACCTTATAACTTTCTATCTTGACTATGACAATAAAATCAATTAGCAGCGTTCATAGGAGTTTCATTTTTCCAATTAATAAATTTTTAATTTCTTATTATGCTATGTATTTCTGAGGTTAGGTTAAATAAGGACTTTATGGTTACTCAACTCTTAAGGCCTCAAGTGCCCTTTAATACCTTTCTTTTTAGTATTCATTTTCGCCTCCTTTTCCTGGTAAAATAAAATATATATGACAAAATACCTTGATTTTTTTTTAGAGGATACCTATTGTTTTCCCTACATTATTACTGTTATCACCGAGTACGTTCCGGAATTTTTTTTATCTTTCCCTGTGCCACTTATAACTGACATTCTTCTAAAATGTGGACGATCCTCAATTGTAAATCAGATATTTAATATTTCATTGGTGTCATTTTATTTATAAATAATTTACGTGTTAGACGTATATGTCCGATTTTCAGCTTTCTAATAATTTCTTTTACTTTCACTCACCTATATATGAAATATATAGTAAGGGAAAGTATTGCGATCGTGAAAATTTTCTAATATCAGTTTTCAACGCAAATACACGTTTTAGGGTCCTCTGAGCCCAAATAACCAAGTCCCGCAAAAAGGTCTGTGTTGTGTGTGTGGTGTGTGTGTGTGTGTGTGTGTGTGTGTGTGTGTGTGTGTGTGTGTGGTGTGTGTGGTAACTCCCGGGCGAAAACGAATATTCCTATGAAACTGAAATTTCATACTTCAGACAACTATACGCCCGAGATGTTACATAATCTTTATCATCAAAATCAGCTGACCGGAAGATCTACTTTATACCATGCATTTTGAACCTTTTTACGATTTTCTCAGAAACGGCTCTAACGATTTTGATTAAACTCCCTATATCGGTGTAAAATGTAATGGGCTTTAATATCATGTAGGTTTTATCCTCATTGAAATAGTATGACTGGGCTTAAATGTGGATATTTAAATTTTTTTTCATCTAAACTACCTTTAATTCTGTAAAAATAACTATATTATCTTGTCAGCATTGACAATTAACAGCTAAATATGCAAGTTGAACGAATTTGATAAACAACTAAAAGAGAAAAATTGAAAAAATATTTTTTTAATGCAATTTTTTTATTTTGAACATAAAAACAGTAATATAGACGTATAATATACATTGGAAAGAGAAAGATTATAGGAAAAATATTATCTTATACAGAAGCTTGTAAAAGTTAATAAAGATTGATGAAAAGCCGATAAAGATAACTGATTATTTTAGATAATAATAGAACAGAGTTTTTAATAAAACACATGTTTCTATATTACTTCAATTCATTTAATTCTTTGATGGTTTCACTCATTTTTATCTCTAACTGTTTTTGAAAATTCTTTAATCGATTTTAAAAACGGAGGTTAGTGAAAGTGTTTTGCCAGCAACAGATTTTTTAAAATCATTTTTAAATTATTTATTTAAACATTACAAATGACCTTTTTAGGATTGAAACCAAATCTTATTTGTTCAATACATTTTTTCTATAATTAAAGGCAAAGTTAGATGAATTGCTGCAGGTCACGTTATAAGAAAAACATTTTTTTTAAATAAATAAAGTATGTAGATTCTTCATTGCCTATTTTAGGTTTGTACTGAGTATTAATGAAGTATTGCTTAATCATCGCAAGCTTTCGTCTATATAAATTTGGTGGAGAGATGTCTTCTCCTTCTTGTAGAACTATCTCTTCTTTTTCCATCTCATATTTTCTACATTTGAATTGGATATGGCGCAGGTCTAAGGGACTTTGCATGTTACACAATTGAGACGTTGATTTCCAAAAGGTATTAAAGGACATTTTTTACGAAATTGATTTTTTTACATATTTGTATTCTCCTAATTTAGTTTTATCTAAATCTTAAATTTGATTGTATCTAATGAACACTCATGTCCTTTAATAACGTGATTTAGATATGCTATTAAATTCTTAAGATACTTATTACACATTTAGTTTCATGCTAAATCATAACAGAACATTTCATTTCATAACTTTAATATGGTTTTATTAATGTAGTAAAAAAATAATTCTAGATTTTAATGCAAAATCAATCAAATTAGCTGGTTTAATAATATAGTAATGAGAGATTTTCGCGCTTCCTGTAAAATTCACAAGAATGGATAAAGTACCTTTTGGAAATCAACGTCTCAATTGCCATCATATTCCTTCAGTCCTTTCCGTTACATTGTGACCCTCAGTCACACCGCTCCTGCCTTTTCTTGATTTCTTCTTTGTGTAGACATTTTAAAAGGTATAGAAAAGGTTAATAGTATTTTGTTTTGTAGTTAGTTTTTCGCTTGCAGCTCTATCTGCCATCCCATTTCCTGACAATCCTACACGACTAGGTATCCAATGGAAATTATTGCTATTGCTGCTGTTTCTTATATTCCGAATGTCTAAAGTTATATAAGATTTTTTGGGTTTTCTTGGTCCTTCTTAATTTATTTGATTCTGGAGGACTGTTGTGATGTATCTGTTTTTTATGTTTTATTATTCTACTTTACAGATTTATAGAGGTACATTTACAGCAGGACGTTTTACGACTGAATGACTGGTATAGCTATGCGAATATGAAATGGAAAAAAATAATATCCATGTAAATTTATTATAGAGAAGACGTTAATTGGGTTGTTGTCATAGAAACATTTTAATTAAGAAAAACTTAATTTATTGTGCGAACGTTTTGACCATCTTCAGGGCTACAAAACAAACCATATAATTTTTCTTTATATTGTTTTTGTTTCTAATTATTATAATTATTGTTAATTATTATAACTACTTTTTCTTTTGTTTCTAATTATTATTATAATTAATATTACATATCTTCTTTGTATTTTTCTCTTTCATTATTTAGTTTTATAATATCTCTTTATACTGTCTGTAATAGTAATTTAGTCAATTTAATTTATTTTTTATAGATATTGTTTTGAATATTAGTTGTTATCTTTTGTTTTTTAGTCCTGAAGATGGCCTAAAAAATTAAATTTTCTGATGACTGGACCACGAATTAACTTCTCAACATATACAGTCAACCATTCTTACATCTATATGTATTATTTTTTATATTAGATATCACGAGTTTTAATCACATTTTATGTCTATTACTATTAATAGGTGCTTTTAGCAACTATAACAGGGGAGAGGGGGAATATCCCGGTTCACTGGCCGGCCAGCTACCCCCATTTCCTCCCCCGGATCTAAAAGAGGCGAATACCTTCCGTCTCCATGGCGACCGGTGGTTCCCATGGCAGCCCAGCTGTTCACCAGCTGATGCTAGTCAATACTCAGCTGTTAAGAGTCCCGTCCTGTCGCAATCCTACTGTCGTAGACCTCCGGCTTCTGTTGAAAATGAAACTGTTTTTGAGTTTCAACAAGATTCTTTTTTTATAATATAATGTATGTTTTAGTGATCGTCGATTAATTATCGTCCGGCAACTGTCTATTAAAGTTAAAATCTATTCCTGTTTATATCAATTTGTATTGACTATCTATCTACCTAGTACCTAACTATCCACCTTACATTTGTCTACCTACCTGTATATATATGTATATATATATATATATATATACAAGAAATTAATTCATCGACCCTTTTTTTATATTATAATTTTGTTTTAAATAATTCGGGTTTTGGGCTCTCTAACAGAGTGCCCTGTGTTAGCCTGAGTGGTGTGCCGGTGCTCAATAAAATTCTTTGTTGCAGTGAAAAGGATCCTATGTGTATTCATGGACGGAGGATCGAAACGTCAAAATAAAGAAAATTAAGAAGGAGTATTGGTTTAATGGCCCAAAATCCGAATTATTTAAAACAAAATTATTATATATATATATATATATATATATATATATATATATATATATATATTTATATATATATTGTATTTGTGTGTTTTTTTTTTTTTTAATTGAAAATAATCGGGTATTAGGTCCATAAAAATCTTTCCCCAATCGGTTTATTATTATTATTTACAGAAAAAAAATGAAATTTTAACTATATGTGCGCCCGTAAGTCAGTTTTTTTTCAAAGATAGAAAAAAATATGTATAGAGTATTAGAATCAGTTAAGGATGATTAAAAAAAAAAAAAAAAATTGTCTGTAAATTTAAGTCACAAATTATTATAGATCTAATTCTCCTATAACTCGGTTATTATTATTGAGTATAGAACACCGCGATGGGATCCTTTTCAAAATTGAAAGTATTCATAAATTTTGGTTACATTTTGTTATCCTCCCTCTTAATACAGCTAGTTATTTTTTTAACAGTTTGAAAAAAAACTATTAAACCCGCAGGTGGTCCTAGGATTTTTTAATAGGAGTAAAAAATCCTTAGTTATGCCGTCCTTCGGAGGGGACGTTAAAAGGTGGTCCCGAGCCTGTGTGATGTCAGGTACTCGTTAAAGATCACTATCCTAATAAAACCTGGATAGGCAAAATTTAGGACTCCCACTCTAGCATCGTCCGATTAGCCATAGTAGCATAAAGTGACGTTAAATAAATAAAAAAAAAACTATTATATTACTTGATTAACTTTATCGTTTATATTATTCAATGCTGTTATCTTGTATTATTAGTAGCTTACCTTAGTTTTACAAATCATAGTAAATATATATTAAAAATTGTTTATTTTTGTTTCAGGTAAGTTTCTTGATATTGTCCTGTCCTGTATAATGACGTATGTATTTATTATATTTAATTTGTAGAATTAAAAATATTATTTTATACATATATAAATGTGTGTGTGTATAAACACTTCAATTAAGCGAACTTATTTTATCGTGCTAACGTTTCGGAATGAATTATTAAAGGCCATCTTCATGGATATGAAAAAACAATAGATAAAATATTTACTTTAACTAGGTTTTATTCTCATTTAAATAGTTTCATTGGTTTAAAACGTTTCAGTTTCAAAATTTCATTCTCCAAAGTAATTAATCTTCACATTATCATTGTTTTATTCTTAACCGCAATAGAAAATCATTTAATGCTAAAAAAAATCTGGTGCGCGCAACACACGACTTTCACTTACCTCCGTAGTTAAAATTAATCTAAGAATTTTGAAATACACTTAGAGACGAAAAAAGATCAAAGAATTAATTACATAAAGTTTCGATAGAAACATGTGTTTTATTAAATAATCTATTATATTTTTATCTGCAACTTTCAGTTAGTGTTATCGGCTTTTTATCACTCTCCATTAGATTTTACTACTCCGTGTATTAGATAATATTTTTTCTAAACTATTTAGCTTTCCAACGGTATATTATACATCTATATACTATTGTTGTGATTAAAATACACATATATATATATATATATATATATATATATATATATATATATATATATATATATTTGCGCTTTTTTTTTTTTTAGTTGTTTGCTTTTTTGCACATTTAGCCGTTATTTATCAATGCGAACAAGATGGTTTGCCTATTTTTTTAAATCTACCAAATTAAAGGAACTTTAGAGGAAGACCATTTAAAATATCGGCATTTAAGCCTCGTCAGACTATTTCAATCAGATTGAAACCTACACCAAATTAGAGCCTATTAAATTTCATATCCATATAGCTAGTTTAATCAAAATCGTTCCAGCCGTTTTTGAGAAATTCCTAAAGAGGTGAAAAATTGATGGTATAGACACTTGCTTGCCCGTCTTTGATGAAAAAGTTGCTGTAACATCTCAAGCATAGACGCTCTTAAAATATGAAATTTCAGTTTTATAATGCTTACCGTTTTCGTTCTAGACTTACCACATACACACACACGTACACACAGATACACAGACTTTTTTGTGGGGCTTGGTTATTTGGACTTAGAGAACCCTAAAACGTCTATTTCCGTTGAAAATGTGTATTTTGGAATTCGAAAATTTTCACGAACCCGATATATTTTGAGGATGTTACTGTTAACTTATGTCAATGTTACCAGACTTGCAATTCCTCATAGTGGTGGAGATAACCTCTATCTTGAAACTTAATCAAGTCTTTGGATTGATCGTTTAAAATTTTAATGACCTTGTTTATGAATTTGATAATGTTTTACAGAGGTTTTTAATTGTTTTGTTCGATTGTTGAAAACTGGTTCATACTTTTCTACTATTTTATCCGCCCACCACCATGAAAGTCTGTTAGACACCGAAGTTTTCTCGGTTTGTTATGGTTCTATAACAAAAAAAATACTTTTTTCACGCACCTCCAGTACAATACTTCTGAGAACTTATATCACGGTGAATAAGAACTTCCTCGGCTCCTCGTGAAAAAGGGAGGAGAATGATGGTGGAAAAATGAAGTGGCGAACTGTGTGAACTTGACGAACAGCTGTTGGGATCCTGAGGGGAGCCACCCCCTGCTCGGAGAACAAAAAGCAGTGGAACAAACTTATTAGGGGCCGCCTCTTCAGGCATCCAACTTCGGTTCTGTCTGTTCCTCGTAATTCTTCCATAATATATTCGTCGTAATTCTTCCAGGACCAACTTCTACTCTAGGATATGGGCCTTTTGTAGGAGTTCTCAAAATATTATTTCTGGCCATTCAGAAGTTTTCCCCATAGCAGTGATCGTACTTCGAAAGCGGGGAGTAATTGATTGCTTACCGAAATAAAAGGTCTAACTTTGATCGCAAGACATTGTTGTTGTTATAACTCAACATATGATGCTTTTCATAAATACAATCTAAATGTATACATATTTTTCTAAGTTGATGTATGCATTGTCACTAAGAATCTTATTGTCACCATGATAAATGTAAAGACACTTTTGAGGATGGAACATGATTCTCAAAAATTTCAACTACTCAAGAATAATAATTGTCAAAAGTTTGTTATATTCTATGTGATTATGGATCTTATTTGTACAATAAGCATTAAGAATATTAACGAAGTTCCTACATGTAAAAAAAACAACATATAAAATATATTTCATCAGTTAATATAACAATCGTGGGGCTGGCACAACATTACTTTCCTTGGAAAAAAGCGGTAAGAAATTAAATTAAGTTAATTAAATCTATCTTGTGTTTATTATCATAGCCTATATCATAATAATTCATCCATATTGTGTGCCATTGATTACGTAACCTATTTTTTTCTAAAATCATGGGTACTGTATTGAAAAATGTAACTTTTAGGATGCTGTGCGGTGGCAACACTGAATCATCATAACTCAGTAATTACAATTACCGCCGTGCAGTGTCCTACAAGTTATATTCTTCCATACAGTACCCATGATTTAAGAAAAAGATATTACATAATCAATGGCACACAATATGGAAGGACTAATATGATATAGGCTATGATAATAAATACAAGATCAATTATATTAACTTAATTTAATTTCTTACCGCTTTTTTCCAAGGAAAGTAATGTTGTGACTGCCTCACGATTGTTATATAAACTGATGAAATGAATTTTATGTCTTTTTTTTCCATGTAGGAACTTCGTTAATATTCCTTGATGCTTATTGTACAAATAAGATCCATAATCACATAGAATATAAACAAAATTTTGACTATTATTGTTATTATAACTTGATGATGCTTGTCATAAATATTTTTCTTAGTTGATGTATGCAGTGTTACTGAGAATCTTATTATCACTATGATAAACTTTTTAGACACTTTTGAGGATCAAACGTGATCCTCTTACATTTTCACCTACGTAAATGTATCTTATTTGTATAACAAGCATCAAGGAATATTAACGTAGTTCCTACATGGAAATATATATATATATATATATATATATATATATATATATATATATAAATTCTTCTTCTTCTTCTTTCTCTTCGACCCATTTGCCTTTCAGCGTGGGCGAGCTCCCAGCCATTGGTACCAACTGTCTCTGTTCCTGGCAAGGTTTCTAATCTCGCCCAGAGTTTTTCCTCTACGCATCCCTATTCGCTCCATGTGGGTGATATAGGAGGTCCTAGGGCGTCCTCTAGGTCTTCGTCCTAAGGGCCTTACCTGCATTGTTTTAATTGGGTTCCGGTGATGGTCCATTCGGCAGACATGCCCGTACCATCCCAATTGCTTCTTGTCTAGGACTTCCAGAACAGAGCATACATTAAGCTCTTCTCTGATCCTTTCATTTCGGACACAATCTCTCCGTGTCTTCCCCACAATTCTTCTTAGAAACTTCATTTCTGAGGCAGTGATGCGACTTAGTAGCCTTTCATTCATAATCCAGCTCTCTGCTCCATAGAGAAGCACTGGTAGAAAGATGGACTTGAACAGGTGTAACTTCACGTTCCGTGCTATTTTTCTTTTTCCGATAACCGTGTTGCAGATATGGTAATAGACGGAATTAGCTTTGGAAATTCTACTTGAGATTTCAGAATCCAATTTCCCAGATCTACTGATCACTGTGCCTAGATACGTGAAATCTGTCACCACCTCCATCAATTCTCCACCACATGAGATCTGTACATCTTCTTGAGCTCTACCAATTGAAGAACCTTGCTTTTTCTGGAATTGATAGTCATTCCCTTTCTCTTCAGTTCCTCATTCCACTCCATCACTGCCTGCTGAAGCTGCTCTGGGGATTCCGCTATAAGGACTATATCGTCAGCAAACAAGAGGAACTGTATAACAACAGGATACAGGTTCCCTTGACCCATGTGCATTCTGGCTGTGCGTCTTTTGCAAATTGAAGCAATCTCATCTATGTAAACAATAAACAAAGGGGGACTTAGCAATCGAATATATAAATTCATTTCATGTAATAATCGTGGTGCAGGTACACATTACTTTCCTTAGATAAAAGCGGTAATAAATTAAATTAAGTTAATAAAATTGATCTTGTATTGATTATCATAGCCTATATCACGGGGAGTCCGTGGCTGCGTGGTTAGCGCGCGTGTCTCCCACGCTAAAGGTTGTGATTTTGAATCCTTCTTTAGTACTTTATCAAGCATTTAAAAATATGATTCGCTCACAGCCTCTCCCCCGGGTATTTAAGACCCGTCAACCAACTGGTGGCCACTTACAAAGTTAGGCGTAGGGAATGTGACCCTACCTTATAAAATACATCGAGAGACATGAGTGTAATCTCCTAGAAGAGATGGAAGAAGTATATTAGTCCATCCATTTTGTTTGCCATTGAGTACGTAATATCTTTTTCTAAAATCATCGGTACTGTGGGGAAGAATATAACTTGTAGGATACTGTACTATGGAAACACTGAATCACCATTACCTCAGTCGTTACAACATTACAAGTAATATATTTTCACAAGTTTATGCGCTTGAAACAACTTTTTACTAACTTGTACGAGTTATTTTCTTACATATTAACTTTTAAATCTTACATATTTTAAATCTTGTGCTTACCACCGGTATATTATACGTCTATACTAATACTCATATTTCAGGATAGATTTTTTGATGCCTTGATAACAGGTAATTTGATCAGCCCCGCTAAAGAAAAACCTGATCGCAATGTATTTCACTTACAAGGCTTAAGGAAATTATGCTCTAAATCTTAGTGCAAAATGTACCAAAATCCGTCTGGTGGTTTAGAAGAGTTCGAGGAAACCAAGAATTGCGACATCAATTTATATAAAGAGATAATATGGCGGATATATTTAGGTATAAGGGAATATAAATGCTGTATCAAAACTGATGAAAGCATCAGTTTATTTATGTCCTGAACCCAGAGGTAACCAATCTTTCAGGAACCACCCTCCGATAACTATATAGGAGCAGAGCAGACCCCTGGTAGAGGAAGCAGTTAGCCGGGGATCGGTTATGGGAAGCCTGGGGTCCTCTGAGGTGGCTCATTACCCAGCCTCACTCCATCTCCTGGCCCCTCCCCAAATTGGCCTAGGGCTCCTCCCTCGCCAATATGTTATCGCCCCGTCTCCTTCTCAGCCAACATCATAAATACCGGGTTATGTCAACGTTATGGCATACTATAACGCCGAGGTATAATAGCATCATAATTCCGCGGGAATGCCATTATTCAAAATGTCCTCCGGATCATCAAGAATACAATTTATAAAAAATATGGCAAATGCACTTTCACTTATCATGTTATAATAAGTAAATTTTAAACGTCATATTCCATTTACATGAAGCCATTTATTTTCGAATAAATAACACAAATATAAAAACTAACGTATTATTGTTTTAAAAACATACGTATTTTTATTTTTTACTAGCTCACCCGACAAGAGATGTCCTGTATGATCTATGTCATAGCGAAATCGGTCAAGTCGTTCACGCGAGAGGCGATGACCAAGGGAAAAGGGAATTCATTTTGATATAGATAAATACAGCGATTAATATTACCTTTTAAATAATATATATATATATATATAATATATATATATATATATATATATATATAATAAAATCTAACGACCGGAGTAACTTTTCTCTTCTATTCTTTCAAAAGATCTTTCTTCTGACTGATATAAACATACCAAAATAAGAATTAGAGAAATCTGTCAAGCCGTTCACGCGTGATGAAATGACCAAGGGAAAAGGCGGTTCATTTTTATTTATAGATAGATAGAGCGATTATTATTACCTTTGAAGTATTAGAAAAAAAAAAACCAAGGGGAAAGGCGATTCATTTTTATGTATATAGATTTTATCTCCACTATATTACAATAGAAAAACAAAAAACTGTTAATTTATCTTTGTAAATATATGTACAAAATTTATTAAATGTATTATAAATAGCCGAGTCAGGCTCTATTTGTATAATGGATGCTCCAAAGACAAATAAATTTATTCTATTCTATTCTATAATAAAAATATTTTCCATAATATATCTGATTTAGAAATTGTAGTCAAATATTCAATCCGAGCTACACGAACTAAAGCGTGTTACATTTTTGAGTTTTGTAAAAAAAAACTTTGCTTAGTAAAATCTTTATACACCCTGGCAAAAGATATATTCATGTCCATAAGCGATGAGGGAACACACCTAATTATTAGCTTTAAAGTGTATAATATTACATGGTAAATCCGTCGAATACAAACATTACTCACTGGATTCCGTTAAAGAGGTAAAATATACCTTCTCAGATGTTCCTCAGTAAGAGCTAGATACATTGATATAACGGAACTAAATATAAATTATTTGAAGAACGAAGAAAAAGTGGTTGAGGGAGTGGCTTATGAAAGATGTATGCTGTTGAAGGGACTCGCTATCTCGCTGGGTATATAAAGGAGCCTGAAAACAAGACTTATGCTCCGGCATGAAGGTTCAAACCTGGCGTATCCTTCACTGCGTCCGGGGCATCTGTCTCTGTTCCAGCCTTCCTCTGTCTTGTCAGGATCTCCCGGGGGAGGGGAAGGTCTATCTCCTCTACAACAGATCTTCGGGGTCGGGTTCTATCAGCTCCCATCTCTTCTTCTTTATCTGAACATCAAGTCGAGTCAACTCGATGCCTTCATTGTTCTTTACTTTCACCTACTTAGATACGAAATGTATAGAAAGGGGAAATTTCATTTTGTATATATATTAAAAAGTTGGAATCAGTGTTTTCAACAAAAACACACATTTTAAGGACTCAAGTAATACAACCAATTTAGCCTCGCAAAATAAACTTGTTCGTAATTTTATGTTGTAAGTCTAGCTCAAAGAGGATTCCGAAAAAATTTAAATTATTGGTTTGTAAAATATGCTCTTAGCGTTTTTCTACTGGTGATTTCAATAAAAACTTCAGATTTTTATAAATATTTTATATATATAATTGATATATGACACATTTTGATCTGTTACATTCTGCTATCTTTCAGGTAATGTTTTGAGTCCGTCCTCACAGAACTCTAGAACTTCGACCCGAGCGCTTTGCGTCTTCCAAATTAGAATTTCCGGTTCTTAACCAAGAGAAATCACTTACAGACTTATGCTTTTTCCAAGGCATCGTCGGTATACACACTGTAATTTTTTTTAACCGTCTGTGAAGGGTATTTTCCTATTCGAAAAAAAACAAAACAAAAATATTAATTGACGAAATTGAATTTTTTTCTCTATTTTTTGAGCAAGCAAAATACCACTTAACCATTTTAGTGCCGTACGACGGTATATCACCGTTTGCTACACTTGCCAAAAGTGCCAACGGAGATATATCATCATGCGTGTAATAGCGCCTTATTCTTCGCATTGCTAGAAAACTTTGTCTCTGAATAAATTTATGAATGATCTAATTTCATTGTTAATGATCAAATTTCGTTGACAAAGAATTTGTTAACCGGTTGGCTCTGACATTTTACAAATTCTATACCGGAGTTAACTGAGCACCAGACACTTTTCTAGGCCCAAAGTCGAACTGTTTATGATAGATAAAACTCAATTTTTATATTTTTTATAGTTGCGTAATTCATACTTTTTTTTCAATTGATATTGGAGAATCATTAACATTGCTTTATTCTCTATTTCGTCCCGGGTACGTGGGATTTTTAAGCATGTAAATATCATTTGTAGTTTGGTTTTTATTATAGTTTGGGGAGCACGTGATTTTGGGGCTAGCGCGCTAGTCTCTCAAGCTATTGGTTGTGAGTGAGAATCCCAGTCCCGGGGCTTTTATAAGGATATAATAAAATGGGGATTCTCTCACAGCCCTTCCCCCGGGTATGAGAGACCCGTCAGCCAAATGGTGGCTACTCACAAAATTAGGCGAAGGGTCATCACCCTACACCACAAAAAGCATCGGGAAACGTGAGTGTAATCTCCCAGGTGATTACACCACGTGGCCCAGGGCCTTCACGGCTTGTCGCGCCACTGGAAGAAGAAGTTTGGTTTTTATAAGCGTTTTTCTAAATCGTTACTTATTTGTCAAATAGGGTCGGTTATCTTCGCGTAGGCACTCGTTCTTCGTCCGGCACTTAAACGGTTAAAGAAAAGGAATCTCGGTTGGAACTTTAAAATATTTAAACATTATTGACCAAGTAAACATGATTTTATAAACATAGAGAGAATTTAATTGAAATATTGAAAAACGCTACGGACTTAGTTTACAACCCAATATATAATTTAGATAGGTACAAACATGTGCTGTAACAGCAACATTTTATTTTAATCGACATGTTCAGCATAGATGTGAGGTTAATAATGGCGGGCTCAGTACTCTCCGTTTCAAGGTCTGGAATTAAGTAAATTTTTTATATTTGACCCAGTGATCGCAATGTCCGTTGATAGTCGAAGCGGAAAATTAAAAAATAATAAGATATCTATAATTATTTTATTAAGTTAAAGAGAAGCACTTCAAAATATAGAATAAAAACGAGTGTAAAATAAAAAATTTAAATTAAAGAAGCAGAAAATGTGTTTTTTGAGATAATATTTCGCTTATTAAGATTGCATGCCTGTTCAAGTATTGTACAAATCATATATTTTTAGATACTTGCTTATTATTTATAGACTTTTGGTAGGTTAATGATACACTACATATATCTTTATTTTATTCTTGAAATCTAGGAGTGATGTATGAAAAAGATATTTTTTGGTCCTCTGTGATGAGTTCAAGAAAATTCGAGCTGATAATTTATAAACAACAAAAAATAAAAGATCAGCCCTAATTTTTCCACCTCAAATATTAATTAATTTTTTTCCGGATATTAAAAATATAGCAAAAAACAAAACAAAAAAACATAAAGGGTAGAAAGATCGCTCGATGGTAAAAGTAAAACACCTTATAATATAGATAAGCAATTTTATTTTTTTTTTTTTTAGTTAAAAAATATTTGATTATTTTTAGAATGTAATAAAAATCCAACACAACTTAGTGAACTAGGAGTAAGAAAAAAGTTTTAAATTATAAATAAAATATTAATAACTTTTAATATTACATGAAAAATAAAATTTATGAATTAGTATTTAATTGTTGATTAAAAATAAAGATGCAATCTCTCTATGTTTATTAATCAATTCAACATACTGGATTTATTTCCCTTCAGGAAACGAGTCAACATATATTTTCAAAGGGAATTCGCCAAACGATTTTGGTAACCTCAAACAACTAAAGTGTTTTTTTTTTCTGTTTTTTTTTTTAACAAAAGAAAACAAAACTCGATCTACATTTGGTATTCGAATGGGCAGAGTAAATCAGAAACATGGGCATTTCCCTTTTAGTGTACATTCTGCTCCGCCTAGGACATTAGCCATGTCTTTTATTTTGCTTTTTCCCTTTCATCCACTTAGCTCTTTGTACATTGCCTCTCCTGTTACGTCGAGAACAAAGGTTTATTCATTTATTCAAGAGTGTAGCGGGGGCATCATCTATAATTACCTTTGAATCCTTTAACAGCGTACGATGTACGATGTACTTCCTCTACTTTCTGCCTGTATCGTGGAGGAGGGATGGGGTTTTGTTTATTTGTAAATTTATGTTGAGATGAATAATTTAGTTATTCTTGCAGAGGCATATAATAGAATAATATTTATTTTACCTGATTTGGTTTATGGTAATGCTGTTAAATGTATTTCATGAAGTACCTCAAAATAAGTTATGGAAGTAGTGAGGTGATAGTTATAGTGTATAAGGCATCTCAGTACCAAATTGATAATATTGATAATATGTTAAACCACCTTTTGCAAATTTGTTGACCCCTTAATATCTATGAGAGGGAAGGTATTGGGAGAGGGGAGAGGAGGGGAAGGAAAAACAGTTTTTTCTCGTCAATAGTTCAACCGATATTGACAAAAAAAAAACACCTTTTCCTGGAAGAGTTTGAAAAAATATTAAACTTTCTTTTTTTTTTTTTAAGTTATGCTCGATTAGGACACCTAAAATTTGTTGCTTTTTTATCATTGGATGTTCCCTCACGGTATATATTTTTTTCCATTAAATCGTAAGTGTACCTCATGATGAAAACATACATGAAAATGTATGCATATGTTATATACATGTTGTGTAACGAGTCTTTCGAGTTAATCATGTGTATATTATAAAAATATACATGCGCAGGTGAGGTACCTTACTATATAAAAACCAGCCAAAAATTGTAGGTTTCCCAATCTAACATAGACCAAAAAGATTTTTTGAAAAAAAAATATGTATTGACAAATTTTCGTAGAATAAAATTTAAAAAATATTTTTTGAACCTTTTCCGGGAAAAAACCCTTAACATGCATTTTTTCATGAAAATCGGTTGCTGTTCTGGTGCTGGTCATAAATTATTAGAAATTAGTAAAAAAATATTTGTTAACCAACGTTTTGACCCAGTTTGCGGGCCTTCGTCAGGGCAATAACAAGATACAATGTAGGTTTGATAAATAAATTACCAGAATAAAAAACAAACAGAAAATATTAGAAAGTAGTGTGTTAAAGAGTGAAAACAAAAGGAGAAAAGAAAGTGAAACAATAAATAATTATTTAATATCTGTTAATAATAAAATTGAGGGAGCGGCGTGGTCTAGTAGATAGACCACTAATCTACTGTTCTCCGGGTCCTGAGTTCGAATCCCGGCTGTGGCAGAATATTATTTATTTTAATGATTCAGCCGGGAGCGACCTTTTTATTTTTATACTAAAATTGATGATATTAGATATGAAAGTAGTTAACACAAGTAAATTTCTAATCTTCCTAATTTTACCGTAAACTCATATTGATTTATTGTTACTTCATACTTTACTAAACTTACTTCTTTTATTATCTTTAACTCACTACCTTCTAATCATTATTGTTTATTTGTTATTCTTTTAATTTTTCATGGTCATTTATTTATCAAACACTTACATTGTATCTTGTTATTCTATAGCCATGAGGAAAACTCTCAACATGGGTCGAAACTTTAGTCAATAAATAATTTTTTTACTATGTCTAATATTTATGACTGCTACTCAAATATTTTCGTTTTAAAAGATATATTGCTCTGAACCCTACTTTGCATTTTAGGTACTTTTTTACATATTTTTTTCGCTCTAGTAGATGCTATCCGATTTTCCCCTCCTCCCTAGAATAAGGTTATCCTGACGATGCTATAAACCTCCCCCACCTACCCCGAGGTCTAACGAAATAAAGCCCTCAAATTTATTTGATGTAGATAATGCCGATATAGTGCCTTGATATATTTAGCCGCTCAATACCCCCAGGGCCTTGTAGTACAGAATTATGGCCACATTTTCCTCAATTCAGCCTAACCTGCCTTGCAAATCGTTAAAGGAGGATATGCGCACTCCCTCCCCTCTTAAAATATTTGTCATTAATAAATTATACATTAAAAATATTTCATAATGATTTATTTATAAAGTGTTAACGTACCTATGACCGTAAAACTTTTCCCGACTAGCTGCAGGCAGTTAACAAGTGTCCACCTCCTAACCTAACTCAACTCGTAAATAGCTTACTAAATGCCAATAGAGACGTTGATTTCTAAAAACGCTGCAAATTATTACACAATGGTTTATTATTTCCAAATAACAATATTACTGTATAACTGTTTATGAAGCTGTAGATAGCCAATTAAGTAATATAAAAAGCAACAAATAATTCAAAGGAAAATGGCATATCACCACTGATAATTTCAAAACGATATACCTCTGCTAGTTTCTAAGCAATTTCAATGATTCTTTTATCATTTTGTCGGAAATTTAATTCTCTATGAAATAACACAGTTAACATCATTATCATTTAGTATTTATTTATTTATAATTAGTAGAAACGGATTTTATTTTATTCGTTGTGTTCGGGTTCTACACATCTTGAAAGGTAAGCCCTCAAATTTTGCATAAGTCCCTATTGCAAAAGTTCATTATTAAAATAAAATAAACCAAAAGCATTTATACTAGAAAGTATTACTATTTTCTATTATTTTATTTCATTTCGATTTTCATTCAAATAATTGAAAGTTATCACGGAGTCACATCTCTTATAAGTTGTGGCTTGGCCATATATAGCTTTTTTCAGTCAAATTCATAATTTTTTCAGTCAAATTCATAATTTTTTCAATCAAATTCATAATTTTTTCAGTCAATTTCATAATTTCTTGTACCCATTTTATAAAGTTATTTAACGGGGGTTTGCTACCAAGAACTTAAAATTTTTATTAAATGTTGTTGTTGTTTGTCAATTTAACGTCACTTTATGTTACTGTGCTTAATTCGACGGTGCAGCGGGAGTCCTAAGTTTTGCCTACCAAGGTTTACTTAAGATAGGGATCTTTTACGAGTTCCACTTTTTAAATCTTTTAAGAGTCACCTGTGGTGCACAAATATAGGGCGATCTGCTGGTTTTGGACTTGTGACCTTAAGCTCAGGAGGCTGTTATGCTAGCCACTACTCCACAGTTGACCCTCTATGCATTCAACAAGGTGTTTGAATCTACCAGGTTTGAACCCGTAACCTTGGGCATATTAATCTTAAACACTTTGCTGAATGCATCCAGGGTCACCTGTGGAGTAGTGGCTAGCATAACAGCATATTTTAAAGGACGAAATAACCCTAGGATTTTTACTCTCTAAAAGGAAATATAGGGCCATCTTTCAGGTATGAACTCGCAATATAGTGGATATAAGGATGTTATGCTAGCCACTGCACCACAGGTGACCCTCGATGCGTTCAACAACATGTTTGAATCAGCCGGGTTTGAACCCGTGACCTTGGACATATCAATCCTTAACACCATTTAGAATGCATAAAGGGTCACATGTGGAGTAGTGGCTAGCATAACAGCCTTCTATACTTAAGGTCTCAAGTCCAAAACCAGCAGATCGCCCTATATTTGTGCACCACAGCTGACTCTTAAAAGATTTAAAAAGTGGAACTCGTAAATGATCCCTATATTAAGTAAACCTGGATAGGCAAAACAGCACTAAAGTGACCTTAAATGGATAAATAACAACAAGATTTATTAAAATTTTTATGTTTTTAGTAGCAAAACCTCATTAAATTAACTTTATAAAATTGGTACAAGAAATTATGAAATTGACTTAAAAATTATGAATTTGATTGAAAAAAATTATGAATTTGACTGAAAAAATTATGAATTTGATCGAAAAAAATTATGAATTTGACTGAAGAAATTATGAATTTGATTGAAAAAATTATGAATTTGACTGAAAAAAGCTATAAGATTTTTTTCCTTCTCTTTGTTCATCGCGTTGTCTTGATCTCAAAAGTCATCGATTTTTCTCCATCTTCAATAATAAACCGATTTTTTGTGGAATTACATGTATTATAATTTGTGACTCGAATAAACAGATTTCCAGCTCAATATAAATCATTAAGTTTAGACAGGTCCATTCCGAGAATTTCGATTCACTCAAATCTCCAAATTACATATGCACAGTGATTTTAACTTAACACCTACAGAGTAAATCACACCTAAAAAGACGCAGTACAAGTATTATTTGTGAGGGTTTCTGTTCTCAAGTGTAGGTAGAAAAAACGTTTAGGAATATAAGTAATCTCTTGTCATTAATCGTATTTGTTTAATTTTAATTAATTTAATCATATAAGAAGCAAAAATCTGAATTAATTATACCTGTTCGATTAATTGTGGCGCGATTTCATAACTTATGGTAATAGCTGAGATTTGGAAATTTTGAAGGACTGTCATGAAAAATTATAATGCACCTAACAAATAGTTTTGTTTGCTAATTTTCAAGTTTTCCGATTCGTATGCCGTTTATAGGAATCCGATTAATGTGAGGATTAAAAAGAAATTAATTATAATAATTGTTAAATGCAACAGATAACAAGCATAAACTGTTTTAATATTATAAGCGTTGTGTAAATTTAACAAAATAATTTATTGATAACGTTGAATCGACAAATCGTTGCATAAGACAAAGCAATAATAATTAATTTAGATATTTCTAGATATTACAGTTTTGAGCTTTATTACATATCTTCTGTGACATAAATACATACATTCGTTGGTTAAGTTGTTTTTTGTTTTTTTCAAGCAGAGTAAGATTTGATGTTTGACAGTTTCGATGTTTATGCACCGGTCCTGGTATGAAAAAAAAATAGTAAAATATGCTATGAACTCTTAATGTTTCAATATAAATTGTATGAAATTTAAATCCTCCATGATATTTACCGCTTCCCGATTTAATCTGTCTTGGACTTCAAACGTTAGCCCAATCACAATAATGTTTATTCTAGTATTTAATGTACTGTTTCATTCAACCTCTCTTACGCGAAAACGTGATCCAATGTGGAACAATCCACGTATGCTTTCGTTACAAATATTCTTAAAAAGAAATGTTTTTATAGAGACCAATCTTTCAAACCAATTTCCTTCACACCAATCTTTAGAAGCTCCCTCCCCCAAAAAAAATAAATAAATAAAACTACGTAATACTTATATTATTCTTTAAATGTTAATTATATTATGCCTATTGCACTCAGACTGGTACTTCCTCAATTTGGTTCATTGTCTTGTCAGTCATATGTAAAACAAACCTATTTTCTTCTTCAATCAGCTTTGTATCTGGTTGATTCAATTCTATTTTTAATTCTTTTATTCTCATATACAAAAAAAATTGTCTTTTCTTTTTTTTATACGGTATTTGTATCCATAGTAGAGCTAAGTTCTTTTGAAGGAATATTTTTGTAACACAGGTTACCATCATCATCAAAAAATTCGTTTCTAATATTACCTAACACTTACCTTTTGGCATCTATCGATTGGTCTAATTTTCGAAACTACGTTGTTGCATAATACAAAGCAATGATGATTAATTTAGATATCTTTTATATATTAAAGATTTGAGCTTTAATTTACTTATTTATATTAATTTTATAGTTTAAGACATTTATTTTTTAAGCGAAGTTTGATTTGATGTATAACAGTTTCGATCGCTATGTTCCGGTCTTGGTATGAAAATAAATTTTAAAAATGGAAAAATATGTCATGGAATTGTAATTTTATTTCGGTATTGATTTTAAAAACTTACTTAATTATGCTTGTAATCTGATTTGTCTTTTCGATTTCGCATCGATAAATTTATAATGCTTGTTTTACTTACTATTTTTACTGCTTACCTTTTATTCACAAATGAGCAGTTAAATGAATTGTAAACCTCATTTGAAAATTTTTGTTTGAGTAATTAGAACCTAATAATCCCGCTAATTACTAGGCTTTTTATTAATCAATCCATCTGTTAGTTCATTAGTAAAAAAAACACCAAAAAAAAAAAAATCAATTAGTGTTAGCCTCGTATGAATACTAGATAAAAGAGAAGCCTAGGTGTTGCCCTTGAGGCACGCCCGGACCTAGGGCAACTTGTATTGATTCCTGCGCTCAGCTGGCCTCTCACTTTCAGCTCTATATCAACCGCTCTGAAAACATAATTCTTCTAGCGATAATATTACTTTTCTACTGGAGTGGGGGTGAAAATATTATTGTTTTCGTGATGCCATGTTATTGGAGCAATTGATCACAGAGTTGTTTTTGTTAGAAATCTTTTATTTTTTTAAGTAGTGGTCCAGTGCGAAATTCGGGCTATTTCATGAGATTTGAACGTCTTATGATCTTGTAATCAGAGTCAGTTTTGAGACTTTGGCTATTAAGTTTTAGCGCTTTGTTAATTGAGGTATATTGCTACAGTAAAAAAATCTACATTAACATTAACTTATGAATTTTTATTGTAAATTTATTTTAAGAAATACGTTTTTCATCTTGTATTCGCACTAAGTGGATACAAAAAGAAAAAAAGGAAAGAACTTCAACCCAGAAAATATACAAAAAATAATATATTCTACTATTTCTTTTTTTAAAAATAGTTTCTTTAGTTAGACCTAAGAATACCTCATATATTTAAAAAAAAAATCAAAGAAACGAATGAGTTACAATTGCACGATTTGTTCAATGAATTTTAATTGAATGTGAATCCCAATTCTGGTAATCCGTTTGCCACCCCCTCCCTCCCTTCTCCCTCTCCGTGCTCTGTACGAATTAACGAATACCTTTTTGTTATTGCTAATCGACAGAGAATTAAATTACCTTCCTAACAAAAATTATTGAAATCGGTTTAGAAATAGCTATTGTTTTGCTAAATATTTTTAATTTAGCAGTGGTGATTGGCAATTTTCCTTGAATATAAATTGACTGAATTGCTGGTTCGTCTTTATTAGGCTAATTGATTAATTTATAACTACATATATAAGTTAATTGCCTACACATCTATATAAATTCTTATACCGTATTATAATCATTGGGAAATTATAAACTATTGTGTAATAATTTGCAGCGTTGTTTTGAACTTTTAGTATATTAATAGTATTAATCAGTATATTGAAAATTGGCATGTGTTCATTCTATTTGTTCAATAGCTATTATGTATCAAGAAAAATACTTGAAATTTGATAACAATTTAAAGAATTTTAAGAAATTTGAAAAGAAAATAGACTATTGCAGGGATCCAACTTTTTTTGATGCGTTTATTCTTCAAAATTTGTAAACAATTTAAAAATGAGAAACTCTCAAATCCACCGAATTCGGGGCGTCGAAAAAGTGTCATCTCCTGTGCGAATCTCCTTGCTCGGAATGTTTCTACAAGCGATATCCCCCTCAATTTTTTTAAATAAGATTATTTAACACAATCTTGCGTAAAGTAATGCAATAGCTGTCAATGAATTCGGAATGCAGAAACTTCTCTCATTGTAACGAGACATTGATAAAGTAAAGAAACAAACAGAACATTTAAACAAAAAAAACTTTCTGACATTTGAATTTTGAAACTGACCACTTTTAAAACTGAAAAAATGTTCTTTTTTATTTTTGTTTGCAGTGCAGATTTGATTTTTTGTTTTCGAAGTAAATTTACGACTAGTCAAGTTTAAAAATTAATGATATATTAAAAAAAAAGTATACTTTTTATCGTTAAAAATAATTTCAATATTGTTTCTTTAACAACAAAGCTGTTATTGCGTGCTAAATTCATTTATTATTAATCGTTCAAGAACCATCCGGTGAAAACATTGGGCGCATCTGTAGTCTTTTACAGTGTAGAATCAAAACAAAAAATTATGAATACATATATTAACGCTATCGGCGACGAATAAATCGCTCAGCCCCCTTGTAAGCCTAACGCTGAGAGACTTAACTGGATCCTCTCTGAGGCAATAATTTAGCGATTTTGAATAATAATTTAATGAAGCTTGGGTTGGTCAATGTTAAGTTTAGGGATTAGCTGAAGGGACCGGCTCTTCATTAAGAGCGGATTTGAAAATCAAATCAATATCAACCCTCCATCCCCGCCCCCTGCTCCCGCCAGCCAATAAATACACTCCAGTTATTTAAAAACGACAATCTTAAATACATAAATATTCTGTTAATCCTTTTGATATATAGGATTTTTTTATTTCAAAGCCCCTTTGAGTTTGGTTTGAAATTCTGGAATCTGTAGGTTTGTTGGCTATCTTTACTACTGTACATGGTACAGTTAAAGGGTTTAAGAGAGGAGTGAGGAGGCGGGAAAAGATGTCTTCTTCGTAGGTATGTCATTCCTGTGACGGAGCTTATTTGTTAGATTTAGTTTAGAGTGTCTATTGAAACATTGATATATAGTAGACAGAGCTCCGTTGGCTTTGTCACACACATAATTTGTGTGTTGTGTTAAAGTCAGTCTTTTATCCACGAGTAGACCCAGATGTTTGATGTCATTTGATCAAGCTATGTATCTATTTGTTAAAGAGAGTTGGGAGATGGAATGAGGTCTCCTCTTTGTAAATAATATTGCTTTAGTTTTGTCTTTGTTTATCCTGATTTTCCATTTATTAGAAAATCTTTCAATTTATTCAATGCGGTAATTAGTCTGTTAGTAATCTTGTCCGGTCTGTAATTTAAAGTGTAAAATGCTGTATTGTCTGCGAATAATGATTTGAATAGCGTTTATAACTGTTTCATTAGATTCATCTTCGGAATTCCCAGGTGCTCTCATGTCTCCACCTAGTATGCAGAGTTGAAGTGGCTTTACCCAAAATTCCAACGGCAATACTTCTTAGGAACTTACCTTTACCAATCCTTTAGAACCAAAAAACCCATTTATATCTACAATATGTTCACCCCCCTATCCTCTGTCCACTCTATCAACACAAGATCCCAGCCCTCGAACTTGCTCATTCCATCCCACAGAACTGCTTCCTTTAAGAGATCCTTTGTCATACGTGCATCTTCATTTTGGAATTCCTTACCCATGTCGATTCGTACATGCCAATCCTTAGCCTCCTTCAAACATCACCTATTTATCCATCTCCTCGAACATCAATCTTCCGTGCCTTTATAAACTTAATCGTTTGGCCTCTTTATTTTTATCTTAATTTTCACTATATTTTGTTTTAATATCTGTATTTCTTTGAGGTAATATGACCTTGTATATGTATATATATGTGTTTGTGAATGTATGTATAAATATGTAGGTATGTGTGTATGTCTGTGTGTGTGCATGCATGTATATACCATATGCTATATAATTTGATACCATGTTGTTAAAATTTATATAGCCAGAATTTAAATATTTTATTGTACATTTATATTATTCTTAGGGGACTAGCTGTCCCAGAATAAAATTTCTTTTCATTTCATTTATGTGTTGGACATGTTAATATATAAATTGTGAAGACTTGGCGATAGAACCCTGCCCCGAGGAAGTCCGGCTTGGAGTGTACGTAGCGAGGGGTACTGGCCATCAATATTTACTTATATCATCCGGTTATATAAATAGGATTTTATTATGGCTATTGTGTGAAATGGAAAGTTGTAAACAATCAACTTATATACAAGTCCGTTATTAGTAATAAGTTAGTATGTATAAACGACTGGTAATCGTCAAATAGGATTATGTTAAATTTGATCATTTGGGCTTGAACGTACTTCATTGTGTGGCATTATCTTGGTAAAGATTAGTGATATGGATATTGAATCTTCTGGTTCGCTAAGCCTATTGTTATTATATAGCTACGAAGGGAATTTGGATAAGTTAGAGCTGAGCTTTGTTTTGATATAGGCTCTACCATTGTCATCGTAGACGTCGGGAATACTATTAAACAGTTTACAAATACGTGAAATTTGTCAGGTTGGCCATGTTATCCTTAGATAGGATGAGCCAGATCATTAGTCGACTGATAGCGAGGAAAGCCAGGGTGACAAGATAAATGGCGGGGGCTGCTTCACTAAGTTGCGGTTCTCGAAGCTATTTCTGCCCTCTATCTTCTCTCACCTCCTATTGTTCTATTCTCTACCTCTCTCACACACATTTATATTCTGTATCTGTTTATGTCTCTCCGCTTTTTCTTTTATGTCTCATCGTCGGCTTTAGGGGTGGGCATAACCACAGTTCCTAGCTCAGATGGCAAAGGGGTATGTCACTTTTTCTGGTATTAATTTATTTTGTTTACATTCTGGAGGGTCATTCGTTTATGTTTAGATGGTGGCCTAATGTCATAAGTATTTCTCTTTCATTTTATGATTTGAAAACTTTACCTTGTTCCAAGAAACTAACCACCTTAGTGGTTCTAAACATGAAGGAATGGACTCTCCAGAGAGTGGAAAACTCTCATTTCTGCAAGGAGTGACTTATGCCGTTTTGTGTTATGAGCGCAGGATTATTGTACCGAATTATCTTCAAAGCATAATCGTTGTATATATTCACAACTTATTGGAAACATGTCAAAATCCTATTCGTGGGTTGTTTTTCACCTTAGTTTTTCTAGTATTATTTTTAATATTGTAATTATTTAAAAAAAATTCTAATGAAATGCTGTGTTGTAAGCAACCCAATATAGTTGAGCAGCACTGCTTTATAAATAAAGTATTTCCTCTCTATTTGAGTTCCTTCAATTTTTGCTAATATATAGTTTTGCTGGTCACCTAATATTATTTTGAAAATTTAATAACAATGGTAGGTGTTTCAATGTGTTCTATTTTTTTCTAGATAAAATGAATAGGAAGTTATATTTTTAGGTATTTTTCTGTATATAGGCACAGTTTTGCCATAAAGACTGTTACAAAAGTTAAACTTCGTTTTCATCTAAGGTTATCGTTTAGATAATCCTCACCTCTATCAGATTATTTTATTTACATGTTAGGTTAATAATCCCAATTAGTTTGTATTTTTTTTTACATTTAGCTAACATGCTGATGGGTGATAAAGAAAACCGAATATCTGTATGATTTGAGATTTTCAAAACGAAACCTTTGATTTAATTATATTTCATTTTTAATAAATTATACCAAAAAAAGTATTAATGTGGATTTTAGCAAGTATACACATCACATGGTTGAAATATAAACAGTATATTATAAAGAAATAAGCTGTAATAATCTGGAATTAAAATCTAAATTTTCATTTTAAGTCCTTTTGTTTTCATGAATTATAAAACCAAAATTTAAAATTAATTTAAAATTCCCTCTCTGTAATAAACTCACCACGTTGCCTATGTAAGCCTCTCTTATTGTTTATTAAATGCAATGTTCACTTACCTTACTTATACCAGAGGATTATTTTACCGAACAGCTGATGCTTTGTGCCCAGTGCTTTATAAAGTTTATTCAATTGAATACACCCCAAAGTTTTTGCTTTAAAGGATTTTAATTAGAAAGGAACAGTGCTGCCAAGTGCTGTTAGGAAGGGAATAGGTTGAGGTAGAAGCCCATTCCACCACAAAGCTATGTTAGAGACTTGTTGACTAGATTACTTCTGCTCTGCAGATCATAAGCCATTCCATCTCTCTGTTAGCATGTGGGAGTGCCCTCGCTCTGTACTCCAATACCTTCCTCCACTTCCTTCCAATAAAGTTTAATGCAAATATTTATAAATGGTTTTTACTTATGTTTCGAATTGCCTGTCTCTTGTCAAGTAAAAATGAGTAATATGGTTCCCAACTTTGTTTGGGTCTTTGACAACATGATCTGAACCAGTTTATCTGCTTTGATTAAAAACATTGATATAGAATAGTTTAGTTTAGTTATTTAGTTTAGTTATGACCATTGTTTCCAACTAGTAAAACAAAAAAATGTTGAGTGTTTTTAATATAATAATAATAGGCCTGCCGAACCCCATCTTGTGGGATCCAATGACCACCGTTGATTCATTAATAGATTAGCCTTAATACAATCTCCCTATTGACGTTTCGGCCTACTTTTTGGACGCCTACCACTCGGTTCAGCAAATAGCTACTTATTCGGAATCCGTTCTTCACTGAGCTACTAAATTATAATAACAGGGTACCAGCTCCGCAATTTCGCGTTGTGCAACCTTCTAAGCTGTTCGGTGGCCTCATCTCTCTTTGGATCAAATATTTAACGCAGTACCTCATTTTCGAAAACTTTAAGACGTTCATCCTTCTAAGTAAGTGGCCACGTTTCTCATCCGTAAAGAACCGTAGGAATAATAATGGATCCTATTGGAATAAATTCTAAGTTTTTAGACAGAAACCGCGAGCTAAGTAATTTCACAACTGAATAACAATACGCATTCTCTGCCTTTAACTGGGACTTTATTTCCTCTTGGAATTCATTTTTTCTTGTTATCATAAACATCGCGAAAAACTAATTTTTGCTAATTTTGAAAATTCATATTAAAAAAAGAACTATGTTTAGAAAAATATTCCATTTACGGTTTTATATTCAGAAAAGGATAGAGAATAACTAGTCAAAAAAATTGGAATGAAAATGTCGAGCGGCAAGGTCTGGACGATTTCGAATCGATTGACGCGTAAGCGTTGCTTATCTTACGTACGATAGCAACGATTATCGACTGTTGGTGACTTAACATCTACATATTTAATATTCATATGTTGTATTTATATACAAATTAATTATTTGTAAGAAAATAATTAGAAATTGTGCAACATATTGTGCTCAATTATTAAAAAAAGAAAAACGCTGCAAATTATTACAAAATCGTTTATTAACTCCAAATAACTATACTAGGGTATAACTGTTTGCATAGCCGCTTAAATGCTTAACTAATATGAAAAGCAGTAAATAATTGAATGGGAAATGGACAATCGTCACTGCTAATTTCAAAACGCTATATCTCTACTATTTCTAAATCGATTTTAATGATTTTTTTTTTGTTGAAATTTAAGTTCTTTATCGAAATGTGTCAGTTGGAAATTTGTATTTATTTATTAAGTTTATTATTGGTATTTATTTAGTTATGTTTAAAAAAAACTGAGTTAAGGGCGTATATATAATCGAAATTTAATATATATATTTCTTTTAGTAATTAATAGCATTGAACAGATACTAGAACTCTATAGAATTTTATAGAGTTACAAGGATATATATATATAATATATAAATATATAGAGGCAAGTTTTCAATTTTTTATTTTTGTATTCTTAGCAGCTTCCTGGTTTTAAAACTCAATCCAATTTGTCTCTATCTTTTTTTAACATCATTTATTGAAATTTACAACTGTACTTCAAGGTACAACAAGTAAATGTGACAAAAGTTAAATGGCGTGAAACAAACTTGAAGAAGAACTACCCAGTACTCCTGTTTCTCTATCTTAAAAAAAAACAAAATACTGAGTTATAAATGTATTTATAAGTAAAATTTAATTTTATTTATTTAAAAAAAATATTTGCGGTTTCCTGGTTAAAAAGCTCCAATAAATGTTTTCTCCATCTTCAAAAATAACTGTTTATAAATTAAATCATATTTAATCTTCCGTCATTTTAAAACTAACCGGCGGATATCAAAGTTAAGGTCCTAGGATCATCGTCGGATGATATAGGAATAAAAACGTTTTAGAATAAAAGAATGACATTGGGTTTACAAAAAAAAATGATATAATACATAAATGAAGTTTAATATAATAATTTTAATAGCTATACGAATTAATAATCGAAAAAAAAAACGCTGCTAATTATAACTAAATGGTTTATAATTTCCGAATAATTAAATTATGATATTACAACTTATACAGCTGTATAGGTACTTAACTTATATGTATAACAATAAACTAATCAAAGAGCTTAAGGAATTTATAGTAATAGGAAAATATCCAATCACCCCCTGCCAAGTTCAAAACGCTGTCCTATTTCTTAAAATATTTCAATGTTGTGGTTTTCCTTCTTTTTTTTTTTCGGTGATCTTAAGGATATCCATTTATTTACTTATTTGTGGTATTCATAAATTCGGCAGGCAGATGGATTTTCCAAAATTAATTATTGGGAATATACATATTTTGAAACGCAAGACCTCGAATTAGGATTATTTTTTATTTTGGTCGATTATAAAGGCACAATATTTTTTTTATACTTATTGAATATAAAAAATTAAATTGGCCGCCATTTTAAATATATTCGACTGATTTCAGTGCCAAAGTATGACAATCATCGTTGGATGTTCGGTTTTGTGCCAAATTTCGAAAAAATAAATAAATCGGTCTGGTAGGTTCGGGGTAAAGTCACAAAAAGGCGAACGAAACTGTTGATGCAATATTCTAAAGATAGAATATCGTATAGCACATTCGAATTTCGATTTATTGTTACTGTTGAAATTTACTTCAAAGTACTTTTTACGCATTCCATTAGAGAATGTACGGATTTCGTTTTCCAATACAATATTTAGTTTCCGAAATATGTGAAAAAAATTGAAACATATAATTTTTTTACTTCCACTTACCTATATATGAAATATAGGTCTCCTGAGTCTAAATGACAAAGTCCCGAAAAAAGGTCTCTATGTCTGTGTGTGTCCCCGTGTGTGTATGCGTGGTATGTCTAGCGCAAAAACGATAAGTCGTACGAACCTGAAGTTTCATATTTAAGACAACTTTACATAAACCGAGATGTTACATAAACTTTTTCATCGAAATCAGCTAACCACAATAGCCACTTTATACCATACATTTTGTACCTTTATGTACCGATTTTGTTGCATTTTGTGCCGATTTTCTTAAAAACGGCTCTAACGATTTTGATTAAACTCGCTGTATCGATGTAAAATTTAATGGGCTTTAATATCATGTAGGTTTTATTCTGAATAGCTTGACATGGCTTAAATGTCGATATTTCAAAATTTCTTCCTCTAAAGTACCTTTAATTTTGTTAATTCGAAAAAATTAACCATATCGCCTGTTTAGCATTGCTTAAAAACAGGTAAATATATAACTTGAACGAATCCGATATCCAACTAAACGAGAAAAATGGAAAATATTTTTTTAATGCAATTTTTTGTTTTTGAACTTAAGAACAGTGATATACATGTATAATATACCGTTGGAATGCCAAATATTTTAGAAAAAATATTATCTCATACACACTATCGTAAAAGTTAACAGAGAGTGATGAAAAGCCGATAAAACAAACTGATTGTCGCAGATAATAATAAAATAGATTATTTAATAAAACGCATGTTTCTATTAAAATCCAATTTAAATAAAAAAACATTTTCCCTTTATAAATTTCTTTTAAAATTCTTGAATTGATATAAATAATAGAGGTAAGTGAAAGTCGCGTGTTGCGCGCACCAGATTTTTTCTTACACATTCTTGGCTATTAATTGTTTGATTTTATGCATAAAACGAAGCAATAATGACCTAATCGGCAAACCTTTTTTATGATATCATATGCTTACATAGAAGTAGCAGTAAAAAAAAACAAAACAAACAGACTAACTGTAACTACCTGATTTTATTTATCCCTTTGATATAATATGTAGTAAGTAAGAAGGCTGACATCAGAGATTAATATAGCCCGAAGGTTCAGTGATGTCATTATGAAAAAGAATTATCCCGAGTACAAGTGGTGTAGCGTTGAGTTGAGAGCTAGTGTGGGCGTGGGTTAGTGACTATTAATCATTCTAATCTACCTTCCCTGTCTAATGTCGAGGCTTATTTTATTTTTATTCTGGTACAATTAAAAAGATAACTTCAGACACGTGTTACAGTAACGCCTTAGATATTTTTCTCTATGCTACTACACGCCTTAATATAGATATGATAATGTCAATAATAATATATGATATGGTATGAGTATATATATATATATATATATAGAGAGAGAGAGAGAGAGAGAGAGAAAGAGAGAGAATAGAATAGAACAAGAAACTTTATTTTGGGACAAAGTCCCTGAAGAATAACATTAATGAACCAAATAAAAAAATATTATATCCGGCCAAAAACAACATATAACTACATTTAAATAAAAAAAGAAAGAAAAGGTTCTAGTGACATCTCTATGTACATATTCGAGAAATAAATAAATAAGAATTAACATAAAATATAACTTTTACATCTCATTAAAGTAGATACACAAATTAACTCTCTTAAATTGGCATAGTATAAAATAGCTTACATCTGACTGGAGGGAATGAAAGTATGAGGGCTTTGAACGTTGACAGGGTAGGAGTATGTCGGATGTTTGACGGAAGAGTATTCCATAAGGCAGTGGGACGGGTTAAAAAGGAGCTATCATATTTTTGGTTCTATGGAAACTAGTGTAGAGGTCGGACAGGCAGGATCTTGTTTCCTGGTGATGGGTTGAGGATTTAAATACCAGAAGGCTGTAGTAATAAAATGGATGGTGGGAGTAAATTATTTATATATATGTGTGTGTGTGTTTAACCACCGAAAATCCTGAAAAATGTAGCTTACGACGACTTATCCAAAGGCTTTTGGATCACTTTTCGATCAAACGAGCCGAAATTCTTTATGCACAATATATTGTAAATACCTTGAACTTGTATATATGGCAATAATCTATTATTTTATCTCAGTAGTTAAAGATTTATCTAATCAACGGTGTTTATATTTTTTTAATATTTATATACAAACAAATTTAATTATGGTTTACTTATAGACTGTAACCATTTTAATTATTTTGTTAAATATAAAATCTGTTTAACTAGCTTGAATATTGAGTTCCAGTAATAACTTTAGAATGGAGTGAAAATTATATGTCCATGTAACTAAAAGGGATTCAGACGAATATAAGTTGGTTTACTTCCGGAAGATATATTTTTGGAAACGTGATTGGAAGTGTAAAGTGCTCAACTATTAAAAAAAAAAACGCTGCAAATTATTACGCAATCGTTTATTAACTCCAAATAACTATACTAGGGTATAACTGTTTGCATAGCCGCTTAAATGCTTAACTATTATAAAAAGCAGTAAATAATTAAATGGAAAATGGACAATCACCACTGTTAATTTCAAAACGCTATATCTCTACTATTTCTAAATCGATTTTAATGATTCTTTTTTGTTTTGTTGAAAATTAAGTTCTTTATTGAAATGTGTCAGTTGGAAATTGTATTTATTTATTAATTTTATTATTGGTATTTATTTATTTATCTTAAAAAAAAACAACTGAGTTAAGGCCGTATATATAATCGAAATTTAATATATATAATATATATATATATATATATATATATATATATTTTTTTTTTTTTTTTTAGTAATCAATAGCATTCAACAGATACTAGAACTCTATAGAATTTTATAGAGTTACAAGGATATATATATAGGCAAGTTTTCAATTTTTTATTTTTGTATTCTTAGCAGCTTCCTGATTTTAAAACTCGATCCAATTTGTCTCTATCTTAAAAAAATACTGAGTTATAAACGTATTTATAAGTAAAATTTTATTTATTATTTTTTTTTTAAATATTTGCGGTTTCCTGGTTAAAAAGCTCCAATAAATGTTGTCTCCATCTTCAAAAATAACTGAGTTTATAAATTAAATCATATTTAATCTGCCGCCATTTTAAAACTAACCGGCGGATATGAAAGTTAAGGTGCTAGGATCATCGTTGGATGCGCTATTATTTTTGTACCATTTTAAAAAAATCTGGAAGCTGCGTGGTCTGGTGGATAGAGAACTATTCTACTGATCTACGGGTCCTGGGTTCGGATCCCGGCTATGGCAGAATATTATTTATTCTGTTAATTCAGTCGGGGAGCCAACCTAATGTATGGAGACCCTCGTGGGGCAGACTCTGCCTCTCTATAAAGTGGGTACCCAACAAATGGGGGGGGGGGAAACATGGCGGCTGAGCGTGATCAAGGCCTAATAACCTGATTGCACTGACGTTGGTCTAGAAACAGAACGAATCTTTATATGTGCTGAGCCCAAGACCCTTCATAGATAGCTTGTTTTGCTACAGGTGTAAAAAGATAAAGAGAAATACCGCGGACGGCGTACGGTGGACAAACGGATTTTTTTTATCCGTTATTCGGATTCTACGTATCTTGAAACGTAAACCCTTAAATTTTGAGGCGGGTAATTTTATTTTTTTTATTATTTATTACAAGGGATCCTTGTTAAAAATTATAAATAAAGTTGAAACTTTCTCAAGTCAAGAAAATATTAAGAATAAAAAAACCTTTAAAATGGTGGATTACTTCGCATATAAGGGTATGAACAAACATGGGTTATCCAATTAAATTAATTGTACAGCTGCTTGTTGAATCAATGCTGTTTTTATCAAGAAGCCGCTGCAGTTGCAATAAACTGCTGTTTTAGGTAGGATTGTGATTTACCATAAGTGCCGATATTGTGCCCGAATAGGAAGTGCCAGGGGTCAGGGCTTCATCTTGGGAAAGCTCCTCTCCAAAACTAGGAAGCCTTTGACGGCTGGAGCCATTGTATTTAGCCACATCAAATAGCAAATTGACAGGACATTTTCCATGGCCTATGTGAACATTTATACGTAACCTCCAGAAGGCTGGAAAATGCCGGAAGGAGTTTTCTGTCCTAGAGACGAGGGAAATATTAACAGCTGTCGTTGAGAACTTTCTACCTCGCTGGTTGTGACGTCACTGGATCCACAGCCTCATGAATATTAAAGGATGCCGACCTTAGATCAGTCGCTACCTGCGCCATTTTCATTTGCACATGAGACGTGCTGTCTCTAACATCCAAGGCCTTTGCTTCCTTTGTCATCCGTCAACATCCCAATAGAAAACACCATTCAAAGAGACACTCGTATTCTCTATCTTTACTCCATTTCGTCTTAAGTTAATTTCGTCGGTGTTGTTTCTTCTTTGTATTTATCAATACAATGCTAATGTAATGCTTAATAATTATTCTATTATACTATTGAACCATTTTAAATATTTGAAAGATTATAATTATTTTTAAAGTGGTTGTAATGCTATTTATAATGCGGATACGCGGAGTTAACATCACTCGCATTGTGATAAGTATGAGACAAAATGGGTAACGAGTTCAGTCGTTACTTTCGGATACACTTGGCATTCTATCTGGGTCCTCTTGTAGTTCTTTTCAATATTAAACATCTATGCTAATATTACCCTGATTTCGGAGACGTAATCCTGTATTGACCATTTAATTTAATTTTCTTTTAAATGATAGGGTTATTTTTGACCTTTGAGAAAATATGATGAAGTTGGTTAAGGGTAGTTCGCAAAGATAATCCATCTACTGAGATTATTATTGTGTCGCTGAGATTATCCCCTTTTTTGTCTCATGAGATAATCTCACCGAGTCAATCCTGATGAAGACCCAAAATTTAGGCCGAAACTTCAAACAAAAACTAAATTTGTCTGACCAGCGTTTTTTTTCGTGTTTTTCACAACCTAAACCAAGGTTCCTTGGACAAGTCCTTCATAATAATTTACTTTTTTGTATTTTTAGAACAGCAACGGAGAGACCGATTTGTTGTCATTGATTCTTTATTCTCGTTAAAAACGTATTTACGTTAAGGGCTCGAATATGAATTTTTCACGATATTTTCATATATATATATATATATAAATTTTACCTCTACAAACCATGAAGTTTCTTGGGTTCAGAATATTTGAGGTTAGTCCCAGGGCCAGATCACGCTCAGCGGCCAAGTATTCCTCCAAAGTGTTAGGGTACCCACTTTATAGAGGCTAGGTGAGCTTATAAAGGGTCTCCATAACCCAGAGTCGCCCCACAGCCGAAACAAAATAGTAAATAATTATCCTTCCTCACCAGGATTCGAAACCCAGAGATATGAGACGTTGATTTCCAAAAGGTACTAAAGGAAATTTTTTACGAAATTGATTTTTTTACATATTTGTATTCTCATCATTTAGTTCTATCTAAATATTCTATTTTATGTTATCTAATGAATTCTCAAGTCCTTAAAAAACACAATTTAGAAATGCGATCATTTTCTAAAAGTACTAATTACGCATTTATTTTCGTTCCAAATTATTCTAAAAAAATTCATTTCATAACTTTAATATGATGTTATTATTATAGTAAAAAAATAATTCTAAATTTTAAGGTAAAAAGACCCAAATTAGCTAGTTTAATAATATAGTAATGAGAGATTTTCGCGCTTCCTGTAAAATTTCCTAGAATTGATATAGTACCTTTTGGAAATCAACGTCTCATATGTAGTCCAGTGCCTTATTCCTAACATCCGCTATAAGATACGTCATATACAGGAAATATAACTTTCTTGAAGAGTTCGATTTTTTTTTCTGATCAAACTAGATAATTATGTGTGAATAGATTTGTTAAATGAGCAAATGGGATTTTATAAAAAGTGCCTGAATAAAAGTTAAAGAAATAAAATTAAATTGAATATTTTTTCCTATTGAACAGGTTAGATCGCAGCGTAAGAAACATTGAAAATAAAAATAATAATTTCACATCTTAGGATTAGATAATCAATAAATTGCATGTGACTAATGATTAATTTGTAATAAATGACTGAATCACAGGTTTTTAACAATTTATGGAATTTCATTTTTAACCGGTTATGCATTTTTACAAATGTCCTTAATTTAAAAAAAAGGTAATTAAAATTCATCGAAAAATAAAAATTTAAAAGCCTGGAATGTTCGTGCAGTAATGAACAATATTAAATTTTACAGCTCAAAATGAATTCTTTATGACCAATCCAATGTTTTCAGTGTGCTTTGTTCCGGAACAAAAGCTGTTTTTGGAATTCTTCAATACAATTGTACTTATTTAATTAAATGGATATTTCATATCAATATAATTGCATTCATTGTTTATGAGTTCTCTCGTTTTCACCGGCCCAGGCCCAAGTGGTGCACGGCATTGTTCGCCGGGTCTTTATGCCCAGAATAAATCATATTATTATACAGATATTCAGAATTTCTTTGCTTTAATATATCAAGGGAATTTATTGTCTCCTTGTTGTGACCGTCTTTTCGGAGCTGGGCCATAAATCAGTGAATAAAAATGCGGAATAGGCCTATATTGTTATTATTCCCTCTTGGATTTATCAAGCATGGCATCAACATACTAAAATGTTAATAAATAACGACCGGTTTATATTTACCATTAATTTATGGATTATCAAAGAAATATAGTGAAGTATAAATCATTAAAATGTGTTATATGCCAGGGCTGTGTGAATAATATTCAAATAGTTTATGACTGTTCTCATTTCATGATGCTAAGTTTTATTTTGTCCGAGTTAAAAATAAATATTATTGCTGCGCCTATGAAACATCTTTCATTTACCTTCCTTCTTGAAATCGAGCTTTAAATGAACATAAACTCCATAACAGAGATATTTAATGGAAACGATTATTTTAGACTAAATAATATAAAAAAATAAATTATTATAAACAACAATCAATTGAGTCCCTTGAGCCCTTTCCACAACTTTGTATGTTTTATTTGCTTCTTTCTAATATCTTAAGCTTTCCAAGGACATATTATACATCTGTATCATTAGAACCCTCCACTTCGTAGAGGTAATTTAGTAATCAGAGTAATTTAGACCGATATCCGATAAAAATGTTTTATTATTAAAACATTTTTTGTTTCTTTATGATTTGTTTATATCTTAGTTTTTCTCGTTCCGAAATATATTCTTTCGTTCGAGCCAATCTCCCGCTCGCAGACTTCAGAAATCCATGCGTTACTGAACATCCTGCAACCATCTCTTCCTAGGTCTTCCTCTTTTCCGCCTTTCTATCGTTTGATAGAGAAAGATCAATTTTGGCCATCGCACCTCTGTCATTCTTTGTTAATGTCCAAACCATTTAAACCTTTTTATTTTTAGTTTAGTTGTATCTTGTTGGACATTCCGCCTAATAGTTTCGTTGGAAACGTGTTGCAATCTGGAAATGGCACAAAAGCGCTTCCAAAAGTCGATCTCGAATGATAGCAACCTTTTTTTCTTCCTGCTTTATGGTAATCACCCACCTATCTACTACAGATAAATTGACGCTTTAAAAAAAGGAATGGTATGGCTTGGAGACTCACCTGAATGTTCCATAACACAAAATATAATATCTTGATCACCCACCTTCATCTCGTAATTTTCCACGAAGTCCTTAGAAGATTTGCCATCCTCAGTTGTCCATCTGCGAAGACATTTAAATTAATTTATCCTTCCTAATTCACAATATTTTTGGATAATTTTCTTACATTTCCATTAGATGCCATATACTTTGTTTTTTATTTATTCACGTCTAGGCCCCATGATCAGTACTCCTCCTGAAGCTTTCTCAGCATGTAGTTAAGCATCTTTATCGTCATTCGCTATTACCATTTGGTAGTACAAAAAAAAAAAAAAATAAATAAAAATATTAATAATAATAAATAAAAAAATAAAATTGGCAAACTTTTTTCTGGTAGGTATCTAGGTTTGGAAGATATTATTTCCTGTTGATAATATGATAAACAATGTTAGCTGATAGATTTTTGTTTGTTTTAATAATATATAAACAATTCAGTACAATGAATGATTATGTTCAACTTACCAATTGGGAGTCACCTTTAGCAGGTTGGTGTAAAAATAAATAAAAACAGTTTATTATGTAAAAGAACTATATGAATTTTTTTTAAACTTTTCTTCGTTATTAGGAGCGGCGTGGTCTAAGGGATAGAGGATAAGGCTACTATTCTGCAGGTCCCAGGTTCGAGTCCCGGTTTAGGCAGAATATTATTTATTCTGTTATTTCAGAGGTTGAGCAACCCTGGGGTATGGAGACCCTCCTGGGGTACATATCGCCTCATTAAAGTGGGTAACCAAAATTAGGGGAAAAATAAGGAGCATGACTTAGACCTTGTCATCTCCTTGCACGGTCGTTGGTCGTGAAATCGGACGAATTTCTAGAAGTACTGACCCTTCATGGGTTGTAGATGTACAGGTTTCTTTTCCCTTCGTAACCGTTTTATAACAAAGCTCTACTTTTATCTTGATCGTTTATTCAGATTCCAATGGCATTATTATATATGAGAAATATTATACCCATCGAATTTTCCGCCGATTGTAAATAGGCTATAGTACCTTTATATGCACTTGGGCATAGGAAATGTCCTTTTGTGCAGCTGGCCATTCTAGACAATGAAGCTTCCGATACACGGCCTTCAAAGACAATCGAAGACCAGTTCTTACCAGGCAGCTACTGGTTATTCCTCGTTTGTCTGCTTACCAGTGTGCAAAATGCTTTTAATATGTTTTCATTCCGACAATATATAGAATATTTTTATGTGAACTGTGTTTTTTCTTTTAACACATTTAAATACACAAAAGAAAATGTTGAGGCTGCTAGGAAAACTCAATTAACATAAAAATATTTTCAATATAATTCGTTGGGACAGTGAAAGTACGTAAACTTTACGCGAAAAGCATCTCTCTAATACGATCAATTTATATGCAATTTGCAATCCTTTGTTAAGACAATTTTTTCATTAAATTTACAATAACTTTTTTTGAACTCTTCTGGCTATGAAACAATCGATATGCAGGCTAGATACAGAATTTTTGCGTATTTATTGGGTTGTGTCACATGAAACGTCCGTTTTCAAGGTAAAGGATTTTTATTAAAAATACGATATGATAACGAGATAATTTTATTCCAAGTATTTACCTTCTTTTTCTACACATTTTTCCCAATGTGACACCAACTTTTTTATTCCCGAACTGAAAAACTCTGAGCTTTGAAGTGAAACAAAATCTGAAAACGCACTTTTTACCTGATCGTCATTTACAAAAAGTTTTCCTTTGACGAAGTTGTCTAAATTCCTGAACAGGTGGTAATCTGTTGGAGACAAGTCGGGAGAATATGGTGGGTGCGGAAGAATATCGTAGCCCAGTTCTTTCAATTATTGCACGGTATGTTTTGAAACATGCCGCTCAGTGAGAACATGAGGTACCCATGTATCGAGCTTTTTTACTTTCCCAATACACTTTAAATGTCTGGAAACGGTAGATGCACTTGCATTTAGTTGTGCTGAGAGTCCTTTAACTGTTTGGTAGAGGTTTCCTTCTACTTTATGTTTGAGGACATCGTTGTCTATTACGGACGGAGATCTTCCTCGGGGCAAGTTTTCCAAGTCGGTATCCCCAGCTGAAAACTTAGCAAACCAACGGCGAATGGTCCGTTCATTAACACTCCCTTCCCCAAACGCCTTGCAAATATTTCTAGCGGCCTCAGCTGCTGAATGGCCGAGTTTAAACTCGTACAAAAATATTACTAGAAAATCGCGTGTTTCCATGTTCATATTTGGAGGTATACTAAAAAGTGGGAACCTAATGTTTATAATACAAAGGTTGAGCATTAGTAACTGTTTACTTTAAATATGTAGACATTCGGAAGAAAACAACAGACTCCTGCAATATCCTTTATGCATTTCAGAAGCTATAAAAACGGACATTTCATGTGACACAACCCAATATGAATCACAAACAAAATATATCTCAATTACATTAAGGATGTATAGTCGACTGTTGAAATTATCGTAGGTAGAAATAATCGGAAATCAGTAGTGTTTTGAATATTTTAGTTTTGCCAACGTTTCGGCTCAAACTCTGTTACAAGACGGATAAAATGGAGTTGGACGGGAGATCTCATGCAGTATTAAATGAGGTATTCATCTTATGAAGGGGCCCTGTTGGTAATGCTTAGATCCCTGAGAATTAACCTACTGATTTATAACCACCAAAAATAGATCAAAATATAATCTTTATTCAAATTTTTATAAAACATATAAGAACAAACTGATAAACGAAAGGGCCATAGCCGAATCGTCTGATTTTTAAGAGTATTTGGAAGCTGTTGCACTCGTTCGCCATTTAAAGATAGTTAACAAATTAAAGAAATCTGTTAAACACATATCTCTTAAAGGGATAATGCGAAATATTTTTTTTTGTCTCTAAAACTTGTTGTCTAGAGATGATCTATATATTTGTAACAAAATATGTAATATGTTTTTATTAAACCAACGACATTTATTTATTAACCAAAACTCCTTAAAATATCTAGGGGTTATCTTTCATCAAAACTTATCTTGGAGGAACCATATTTCCCAAGTTACAAGTATATTCATCCTTAACAGCTTCAACTATTCCGTGACTCTTTTCCTAGAAGTACCCGTCAGTTCTTAGTATCCTCTCACACACTCCCGAACCTTGATTATAGATGCCTAGTATATGGAGGACTCAGAGGAGAAAACGAGATGAGGCTAAAAACATTGATAAATAGGTTTTAAGATTTATTTAAGACCATCCGAGACGTTAAAACGTCTCTCACAGGTATTCTGGTCAAAGGTGGCACTATCATAAATCCTGAAGAAAATACCTACTTGCCATCTTCTTATTCCAATTCTGAAGAGCCAGAAAACCTTCCTATACCTTTGGCCTCCGTGCTCTGCGCTATTCTGTGCACACCCTAACCAAAGATCTCAGCTTTATATTTATCCTTTCATGAAACTCCCTTTAAAAAGTCTTTTATCATTCGTGCTACCATACTAAGAACTCTTTATCCATCCACAAAGTGTCATCTCAAACTACTTTTAAACACCATTTATTTATCTACTTCCTCAAAAATCAGTCTTTCGCAAATCAATCGACTTAATAATTCGCAACTAAATTCATTCGAGGTTATTATCATGTGTTTATTTATATCTATTATTTTATTTTCACTATATATATATATATATATATATATATATATATAAATTTACTATTTGACTAGATAATCATGTAATAAATAAAGTCCGACGAAACGTCCCATTCATTAAATGAAAAGGGAACATAACAACTGCGAAATTTTATATCTCGGTGAACTGATCGTCCGTGCCCTATGAAGTAAAAATGGACAATAATTGCAGGCCATTTGACAGTAATGCCTTGAGGGGGGCAACAGATGACAGAAGCGTAAAGCGCTGAATGGGTTTGGCGACGCAATGAGACGATAAAACATTGAGACCGCGCACTAATTGGAGAGGCGATGACTGGGGACCTAACGGTTGGAGCTGGGGACGGTTGGTAAAGAGGCCATCCATCAGCCTGGGGTGAGGCTCCGGTGTCTCTTCCTTACCCTAATGCTCCAATCCATTTCCTTCCACTCAGTTTTTACTTCCACAGGGATAGCATTATCGTTTATTCATCGGTTTAGTTAGGGTTGCTATTAATGAGCTTTGCTATGTATTCTGTGAAGGGAAGTGCTACACGTGAGAAGAGATGTAATGATCAGGTACTTGTGCAAAGGGGTGATCATTGATACCTAGGTATTATATTAGCCATAAATGGGAAAATCGAAGAAGAGGTGAACAACAGAATTAGGAAAGCAAATAATATATATTTCAACTGTAACTCCCTTGTAGGTAAGAGAGAAGTTGGAAGAGATGTGAAATTAAGAAAATACAAAGTACTGCAGTACGGTGGTGAAATTAGACAGTCATAAAAATAGAATAGCCTCTCCTGAAATGAAGTATCCGAAGTGGCAGATAGACAAGAATTGACTGTATAAGAAATCACAGAATTAGAGAAGAATTAAATGTCGAACCTCTTGGACAAATACTAGAAAAAAGACACCTCACAAAGTGGTTTGGTCATTTCTGCAGAATGGCAGAATACACAGAACCCAGAACCTTCTACGAGGAATAGGAAAAAGGCCTAAGGGTAGACATCGACTTCTTTTTGAAGATTGACTGGGGCGATCGCGAGGGAAGACGATAGAAGAGTTGAAAGTACTCGTCTCGTAATGAGAGGCATGAGGAGAAAGGAAATGAAAAAGCTATGTATGCTGTCTACGTATGTAACATATTTAGGGCCTTTTACAGTCACTTACCTATATAGGAACTATAAAGTAATGGAAAGTATTGCGATCGTGAAAATTATCGAACTTGAGTTTTCACCGGAAATATACGTTTTGATGTCCTCAGAGCCCGTCCAGCTTGAAAACAATAAGTAGTATATAACTGTAATTCCATTATTGAAGTATGGTATACCCGCTGCACCTTTCAACATAAAAATTTGAAATTGAGTTCTGATGCGATTAGCTAGTGGTTGGCCAAAACATTATATGGATAATATCTAAGATTGGACTTAATAAGCATTCTTACATAGAATGCTTTATTGTGTAGAAATAGATGCATCAATTGCAGGGTTACTGTAATGAGGAAAACCGTAAAGCATTCTTACATAATTGTCATGATATATATTTTTGCAATACCTTTAACGAACAATACATTGACAAAAAAAAAACCAACACCTGAATATACATTTAGATTAGCCTTGTTTCTGATAAAGGTATATTATACCTCATACTTTTTTAAATAAACATTTTACTCACCCATGCCGCTATGACCACTGCCCTGCCATTGTTCCATATTACGATGACATAAGCTCCATGGGAAGCGGACCACCCTCTACAGATGCAGTCTAATCCTCTCCAGCTCTGGTGTTGGGTGACCATCAATATTGATTCATCAATTTATGTTGACGGCGAAGTGGTAGAGGGGGATTCCTGGTACAGGACAAGCAGTGAGGAACATTAATGTAAATAGGCTTTGTACGTTATTGATGTAACGCGAACAAATAGGCCGTGCTTACTCTTCCTCTCAAATGATTCTTAATATTATCTGTGTCTGGTAGGGATTCATTGTTGCTCTGAATGTGTTATTTTATGAAATGATCGATACCATAACTCTTTTGTGATTGATACAGCGTTTCATCGTGACACACAAATAGTTTTTATGTTTTTATTTATCGTCGTTGATATGACAAATTAGGGGATGCTAGTAGATGCGAGAACTGAAGCTACAGCTCAATCTGGACTTTGTTGAAAAACCTTCTACTTTAGGATTTGGGAACCTCACTTCATAATTTCGATCAGGAAGTCTAGTGATAGATTGAGACAGTTTTGAGAAAAGTCAATATGAATGATGGACGCAAAATAATTAGGTCATACGTCACGAGAGGTTCTGTTGAAACTATATTCTGAAATTTTTTAATGTCGATGCATTATCAATTTTTAGAGTACCATGAGGGAACTAGAAGAGCCCAGCAAGCTGAAGTGATGCGAAGAAATAAAATAAAATAAACTTTATTTACATATAAAATTGACAAATGATTTCGGACTAGTCATCCTTACAATAAAAAAAATGTTGTTGTTTTTTGGTAATCATAGTCCATTAGCCTAAATGACTAACATATGATAAAATTGAATCGAGAATATGGTACGATTGTAGGAAAAATTATACAAATACATACACATAAAATCATTGAAAATATTAAATTTAGAACTTAAAATAAACTTTATTAATTTAACAACCAATGTGTCGTTTTTTATGAGTGTAGCATTTGAGAAAAAATTTATTGTAATTACCGATTTCCTTTTATATGGATTTTTGGAGACTGGTGTTTTACTGATGTAAGAAGCCGTTTGGGTATGGACAAGTTGTTTGGCTGTAGGAAGCTGCAAGTCTTAGAGCATAGATGATAGTTTAGTTTAGCGGGGGTAATTATTAACTATCCGTATTGACAGGTTTTGAATTATTTCACTGATTATTTGACTGGCGAGGCGTATGTGATTAACGGGGAGATAACTCATAAGTATGAGGGCTCAAATAGGATTTTCCTTTGAAGTAAGAAAATATTTTATATAATATTTTTTTCACTTTATCAAATAAAATCTAGTGGTCCGGGATTATTTTCAAGACGAATAAAGGGATAGTCCATTAATGATTGTTGACGCTTTATTTCAAAATAAAGGATATTCTAACTTAAGAAAGTGGCCATTTCTCTAAGTTAAAGCTGGCACTTTAGCTTTGATATATTAATTATGTAAGCACCAAAGCTATTTTCTATGAACAAGATAATTTTATTTCTCTAGATTTTAAATATGGCAGTTTCCTAGATGAATCATTTTCTTTTATTTGCAGTATATTCATCTTAGTTTTCAACAACGCATTCAATTTTATGTTTTTAATAAGTCAGGTCTATATCTTTGCTATCACAGTATAGTGTGTATTTTTAACAATATTTGCATTTTAATTTAGCATTGTCAAATATTAATTTTGTGCATGTAGACGAAGTATTTTAGAATGACGTTCAAAAGTTTTTTCTGTATTATTTTCTTGTATTGGCTTATGAGTTATATTCAGTTCCCATTTCGAAAAAAAAAATTACTAACCCTTTTTAAATGATTGTCTGCCCATAGCTCGTACCCTTGGTTCATGGCCATTAGACCCGAACAGAAACAACGCTCAGTTTTCTGAATAGCCTTTCAAGTCACTTCATTTGTGACAAATGTGATTTTTCCACGTCAGTGATGGGGTATTCATTTGTCATTGCCAAAGCGGTCTGTTTTATTTTTTTTTTGTTTTGTTTAGAATTTTCTTCCTTTAGCGGACTCAATTTTTTTTTTTCATTTTACGCAGCTTTTAACCCCTTCAGAAGCATGTCATTAAATGGCCCTTTTAATTTTTTTTAAATTATCCTTATACCTTATCTACCATATACCTTACCTTATCTTATACCTCATAACTACTTAAATTTTTTTATAAGTGCATTAATATTTTATCGTTAAATTGATTACTAATAAATAAATAAATAAATAAATAAATAAGTTCTTTATTATTCTGGGACATGTCCCTTTAGAACAAATATACAAAATGTACAAAAAAAAGGGCTTTAGAGTCTTAGAGTAAATTAATTAAATATAAACAAGTTAATAATTAATGGTATAAAATATACATATTTAAATGAGATGAAAAAAAAATATATATAAAAAAATAAATAAATAAAAAGCTTATTTAGAATTCTATTGAGCCTGGATGTGCAATAAGTGATCAAATATGCGGGATTTGAAGGTAGAAAGAGAATTGGAGTGACGGATGGAGGAAGGGATAGAATTCCATAGGATGGAGGATCGAATGAGAAAGGATCTGTCGAAATGTGCAGTTCTGTGGGCCGTACTGTATAAATCCGAAGGCTGGAGTGTAGAACGGGAATGGACAGGGATTTGAACTGTAGGAGGTCAAAATATATGATGGACGGCGGGATTGGATAATTTGGTAAAGGAATGACGCAAGGAAATACTTGCGACGATTGGAAGGGTTAAGCCACTTCAACTCTCCATAAAGTTGTGATACAGAGGTGTATCTAGGGACCCGAAGATGAAGCGAACAAAGGAATTGATTAAGCGTTTTATTTTTACCTCGAGATCCCCAGACACACCACCATATACTGTACAGCAATAGTCGAAGTGGGGGTATATTAGGGAGGTAACGAGGAGTATTCGGGTTTCAAGCGGAAATAGGTGACGGAGGGAATACAGTCGCTTTAAGGTTGAAAGGGTACGTCGAGAGATTTCTGAAATATGATTTTTGAAGGATAGACATTGATCGAAGGTTACTCCCAGATTTCGGACAGTAGGGTGGAACTTTATAGGATTACTATTGAGGAACAAGGTTGGAATATGAGGAACGGTTTTCAGAAGGTGAGGGGATCCTATTACAATTGCTTTTGTTTTTTCAACATTTAATTTTAACTTATTCACTTCAGCCCAGTGGTTTATTTGATTTATGTCCTCTTGTAATTTTTTTGTAGCTAGTAATAGGTCGGAAGGTGGGAAGGAGAGGTATATTTGGAAATCATCAGCATAGAGGTGGTATTTAGAGTGATTGATATGGAGAGGGAGGTCATTAATGTAGATAGCGAATAGGGTAGGAGATAGAGACGATCCCTGAGGGACACCACAGGATAGAGGTAGGGTACTGGAAGGAGGTTGATCTGGCACTACTACATACTGAGAACGATCGGAGAGAAAGGATTGAAACCAGCGTAAAGCACTGTTGGATACTGGTAGATTTTGGAGTTTGTTAAGAAGGATACTATGGTCAACCGTGTCAAACGCCTTTGAGAAATCTAAGAGGATGAGTATAGTTAATTTTTGATGATCAATGGCATTTTGGAGGTCTTGTGTTATTTTAAGGAGAGCGGATTGGGTAGAATAACCAGGTCGAAACCCGGATTGGAGAGGACTAAGGAGAGAGTTTTCTTCAAGGAAATTTGATAGTTGGGTTTGTACAAGGCGTTCGAGCGGTTTTGATAGATTGGAGAGAATAGAGATAGGACGGAAATCTTGCGGTGAGGCAGGATTCGGAACTTTATTTAGTGGTCGGACGAGGGCGGTTTTCCAGGAAGAAGGAAAAGTGGAATTTTGCAGAGAGAAATTATAAATATGATATAATGCCGGTATGAGAGATGGGAGGCTGGATTTTATTAGTTTTACTGGAATATTGTCCGGTCCATAGTCGTTAGTACGGGATTTTAAGATTGCATTGAGTAGTTCGTCGTAGGACACGTGAGAAAAGAAGAAACTGTTGGGATTGAAGCTTCGGTAAGTAATGTGAGGAGCTTTCGAGGAATCAGAAGCAAAGGATATGAAATGGTTATTGAGTTCGTCAGGCATGATTTGGAAAGAACTGGGGTTATTGGGTTCGGGAAATGACAATTTTCTAAGGATTTTCCATTTGGATTTATTATCAGGAGCATCGGAAAGGACAGAATGGATATGGAGGGATTTAGCACGTCGCACTGCGCATTGGGTTTCATTACGGAGCTTCTTGAAAGACACATAGTCTTCTTGCAAACGGGTGCGTCGAAATTTGCGTCTCGCCGCTTCCCTTCTCTTCATCATATCCTTTATCTCGGGGGTGAGCCAAGGCGCAGTAGGACGGCGTAACATTCTGGTTTTCAGGGGAGCGTGGATGTCTAGTATGGATCGTAGGTTTGAGGTAAGAGTGGAGACCATAGGATCAATGGAGTTGTCGGAGTATATCGTGTTCCAGTGGATTGAGTCCAGATCAGGTTGAAGAGATTCATAGGAAAGAAGGTCTAAATTTCGATATGATATGATTCTTGGGTTGTAGGATTTGACAGGTAGATCATAAGTAATATGGATAAGGTCGTGTGATGATAAGAAAGGAACGGGATGCTGCGATGAGGAAATAATTTTTACAGGAGAGTCAGAAATATGTAGGTCTAACCAGGTATCAGTATACTGAGAATGATGAGTAGGATGATAAGGAACGAGGTACAGATTGAGGGAGTATATTAAATCGGTGAGGAAGGATTTGTCGCTGGACTCAGATAACATGTTAGTATTAAAATCACCAGAGATAATTATATTATTATATGCTGAGACCAGTTGGACAAGGGAGGATTGGAAGAGGTCATCAAATGGAACACGAGGAGGTCGGTAGACAACGGCGTATAACAAGTGTGAGGAGATGGTTGAAATTTCAACAAACATGTATTCTATGTGAGGAAGGGGATTAGGAGGGGACTTCAGTAGGATTTTGGCTTTCAGGCTATCGTGAATATACAGCCCGACTCCACCTCCCGTGCGATCAGGTCTGTCATGTCGTAGGAAACAGTAGTTTAGAAGGGAAACCTGAGAGGAAGGGATAAATGGTTTTAACCATGTTTCGGAGACGGCTACTATATGATAAAAGTTGTCAAGGAAATATTTTTGGAATTCATCATAGTGGGCTAAGAGGGATTGTGCGTTTATGTGACAGGAAGTTAGGATATTAGTCATATTGGGAGGATTGAGAAGAGGAAAAACTGAAAAAAGCATTAGGACTGAAGGATAGGATATAACAATTTTTCGTCCAGCACTCTATTTTGGATCGAAATAAAATACATATATAAATAACATAAATATGATTAAATAAATACCAAAATAAAAATAAAAACTCAAATAAAAATTCCACGATAGTAGAAAGAAGAAATAAATCACATAAAAATAATTTAAGAAACTGTTAAATGAAAAAAAAAAACAATGTGGTGCAGAGAAGCTGTCCTTTTTTCACTTCTATGACAATGGAATCTAATAAAATATAATAATATGTAAAAATGAGATTCGGTAAAAATAAAAATATATATCTTTAATACAAAGTGAGTAAATAAAAAATAAAAAAAACCTTCAATGTCTTCTAGATAAAAAAAAAAAAATATATATATATATATATATATGATAACTAAATTGGTATTTACTAACAATATTAGAAAATGAAAATATGATAAACTATAAAATAAAAGATTAAAATATTTACTATATAAATAAATAAATAAAGTTAAAAAAATTCTTCATTATAGGTCGAAATAAAATAGATATGAAAATAACATAAATATGCTGAGGTAAATACCAGAATAAAAAATCGATAATACAGAGAAAATAAATGGAACAAATACAATTTAAAGAACTAGTAAATGAAAAAACAAAACAAGATTGAATATGGTACAGATAAGACGTTTTAGTTTCATTTCTATGATAATCACAACTGATAAAATATAATAATAGATAATGAGGTTTGGTCAAAATAAAAATAGATATCTCTAATATAAAGTGAGTAAATAAAACATCTTCCATGTAAGAGAATAAAGTGTTTTCTATTTCAAAAATGAAAATAAAAATGAAGCCTCTCAAAAAATAAAATAATATGTAAATGAAAAGACATTCTTCTGTGTACAAAAAATATGATACATACATAAATAATTAGGAAATAAAAAAAAATAAAAAAGTGATAAAACTATTAAATAAGAAAGTAAAATATTTACAATATAAATAAAGATAGAAAAATCTTCATTATAGCTAATTAATAAGTCTATTGCATAAAAAATAAAATATCCATCATATGCAGAAGGAAATAAGAAAATAAATAAATTCTTAACTGTGTAACTAAATAAATTTTCCTCTGGTTGAAGTGAGAAAAAATGAAAATTTTGACTTAAAGTTTTGGAAAAAAATAAATTATATGCAGATAAAATACTTAGATAACCATAGTTAAAAAAAGATAATGTAAATAAAATAGAACTGTGACTACATTGTAAATAAAAAATAATCCAATTTAAAAAATAAGTGGCATTTGCATTTTGTGAGGAAAAATGAAAAATGTTGACTTAAAGTTTTAGAAAAAAATAAGTTACATGGAAATAAAACACTTAGATTGCGGTAGCGATAGATAAAAAAGAATAGTGTAAATAAATTATAGCTATGATAACACTGTAAATAAAAAATAATCCAAATTAAAAAATAAATGGCACTTATACCTTTTAGACAGATTAGAGCAAAATTAAAAAAAAATAAGATATCTTTTTTAAAAAAATAAAATAAAATTAATACAATATTGTAGTGACTGGGAATCATGAATCAAATAAAAATGTCTAAGTCAGATGGTTTATTTACCATTACCGCCGGGTAACCATCGGACTTCCTACACCTGACGCGCCCGCCACTAAACCATACATATTTTATCTTGGACGACACCTTTTTCTGCCGGGCCAGCCAGTAAAGATGTCTATTAGTGGGTGTCATCGCCTCGCTGAGGTAGATAGAATGGCTATTATTTCCTTCCCAACCCAGGTGGCGCGTAGAAAGGTCCCTTTTAATTCTTCTCTGTCGAATTAAATCGTCCTTTACCGCTTGCCGGACGAATCGAGCGATGATGGTCCCCGCGGCTCCCGCTTCCTTGGGCTTGAGGCGTACAGCGTGGTCCAGATCTTCCGGGCCCAGCTTCACGCCCAGCACTGCGCCGACGCCATGGTGCTAGTCACGGTCTCACCTGGCCTCTCCGGGATCCCTCTGATCTCAATTGTATTTTTTAATTGAATTTGCTCTGAGATATTTAACCTGTCTTCTAAAACGGAGATTCTTTCTTTTAATAAATTATTTTCCAATGATAACTTCTCCGCTAAGGCTTTTTGTTCTTCAAGGAGGCTTTCGATTTTTTGAAGCTTCTCCATGTTTTCGAACGAGAGTTCGGACTGTTTTTCAAGGGTTTGTTTAATGAAACTAATGTGTAATAATAAAAGCGTTATTATTCTAATTTATTTAAATTCATGATTTTGTTACAACAGCTATAAGATTATTGATTCTTTTACTGGTTAATATAATTACATATATTATATATATATATATATATATATATATATATATATATTTTTTTTTTTTTTTTTTCTTTTCCTTACATGGTAACCCCACATAAGGACCGTTTATTATAACATCATGTTCCATAACTTAATGGTATACTACATGAATGATAATATGATTATATTAATTTACATATGAAAGTAGTTTACATTTAACAATTATTACAGAATAATGCTTCAAATAAAATAGAACAAAATTAATAAAGTAACTAACATTAAATATAACAAATTTAAAATAAAATTTTAGTCATCAGAAAAGAATTACCTACGCTGCCCGTCTTTAGTCAGTGATTAGAAGTCAATGACTTTAATGAATTTAAGTAAGTCTGTCTTGAATTTAGAGAACAAATTTTGTTCCGTCTCTGGCCAGTTTCCATTTTTAAGTATTATATTTTTAATTAAATGAAATCTTTGTCTGTCAAAAATTTTGCAGTCATAAAGTATATGTTTAAAATTTTGAATTTGTCCGTCTTCGTTACATTAGTCTGTTTGTATTATGTTAAATCGTTTTAGATAATGTTTTGTGTTTCCGTGTTCTGTGATTAGTTGTGTTAGCTTATAATTATTACTGTGTACAGATGATATATATATGTATAGAAATAGAAATAGAAAATAATTTTTATTCCAGGACTGAGTGGGTCCCCTAAGAATAACAGCTTTGTACAGTTAAATCGTTTGATATAATGTTTTGTATTTCCGTGTTCTGTGATTAGTTGTGTTAGTTAGCTTATAATCATTACTGTGTGTACAGATTTTATATATAATATATATATATATATATATATATATATATAATGTAGAAATAGAAAAAGAAAATAATTTTTATTCTGGGACTGGGTCCCCTAAGAATAACAGCTTTGTACAGTTTAAGTATTCAACATGTCTGGCCAACAGACCGAAGGAACATAATTTCTACTAATTACATTTATTTGTTGATTTATGTTTGTATATTACTCACATATATACAATGATAACGTAAAGTAAAAACAATTCCTAGAAAATATTGTGTTGAACAAACTTAAATATAAATTAACATCGTTTAAATATATACTATGAACAAATATTACTTTCAAAGTGTGATGTAAGGAATATAAATATCTTTATATTATATTATATATATATATATATATATATATATATATATATAATATATATAAGAAGGCATGTAATTCGGCTACTCTATAAAACAGTATAATGTTAAAGCCTTTACATACGCTTGTAACTCCTTTATTTTCGAAGATAGAGAAAAATTTCTATAGTGTTTTACAATTAGTACACCGCAAAGAATTATAAAAAAGAAAACAAAATCGAAATGTCTTCTATTTATAATAAATAAATAATAAATATAAATTCTTCATTATCCTGGGACATGTCCCTTTAGAATAAAACATACAGAATATAAAAAGTGTGCTTTGGAGCCTTAGAGTATATTAAATACATATAAACAAGTTAAGAATTACTCTTATAAACTAGACATATTTAAATGTGAAGGAAACATGAACCAAAACAAAATAAAAATAAAAAAAAGCTTATTTACAATTCTATTGAGCCTGGATATTCATTAAGTGTTTAGATATGCGGGATTTGAAGGTAGAAAGAGAGTTGGAGTTACGGATGGAAGGAGGGATAGAATTCTATAGGATTGAGGATCGAATGAGAAAGAATCTGTCGAAATGTCCAGTTCGGTGGGCCGTACTGTATAAATCTGAAGGCCTGGAGCGTGTACAATATATATATTTATATATATATATATATATATATATATATATATATATATATATATAGAGAGAGAGAGAGAGAGAGATTTATCTATACTCGATTATTATTGAATATAGAATCGAAATGATTTTTTTGAGATCAAAACAACGACATGAACAAAGAAAAAATAACTTATGTACAACTTATAAAAGAAGTAATTCCCAGATAACTCGGTTATTATTGATGATGGAGAAAAAATGTAAGATGTTCTGGAAACAGGAAGTTTTATTGGAATTATCTGAATGAAAATCAAAGGAAATAGTAAACAAGTCTATTATAATTACTTTTGGTTTATTATTTTCTATAATCAACCTTTAAAAATCACCCCCTCTCCAAAGTTTAGCCTTACACTTCAAGAAACGTAGAATCCAAATGACGAATAAAAAAAAAAATCCGATTGTCCACTGTTTAAATAAATAGATACCAAAGTTAGAGAATTACGTTTTCTACAGAATGATTGAAATCAGTTTAGAAATAGCAGAGATGTAGTGTTTTAAAATTAGCAGTGGTGCTAGACCATTATCCTTTGAATTATTTATCGCTTTTCATATTACTTAATTGCCTTTAAACAGCTATGTAATCAGTTATGCTATAATATAGTTATATGGAAATAATAAACCATCGTGTAATAATTTGCTGCTTTTAACTATGATGTCTCTCATAATGTATAGGTCATATTAAGTTTAAGCATTTATAGCTCCTAAAAAGTCTGGAAGCACTTGCATAAAATGTGATTACACACTCCAAACAGTTTAACACTTACTAATATAGTTTACAAAATTTGAATATTTTAGAAAAAATGTTGGATTAACACACACCTTATAAAAAATACTTGCCGACGAAGAAAAACAAGTATCCAGATGGACTTTATAAATGTTGTAGGATTCTGCAGTATGATATAATTTATTTTGTCGATGCCAATGGCTCTTCAACACCCTTGTAAATTAGGAGTTTCAATCTAAAACTTAGATTTAGAGTAGTTAAAATGTGGTTGAATTTCTATGATCGTCATATTACATTAGATAATTTCGAAATGCAATGATTGCCTAATTTTAAATGCCGATCTAGTTTCATGCCCTAATAGACTACGTTTCTGGATGTTTTGTTGTTTGTATTTTCTAATTGAAATTTAGTATTTTTTTTTGGTTCTTGTGCAGTAAATATATATGTTTACGAGAATAAAGTAATCTGAAGTTTGAATAGTATCGGAATGAAAAAATTCTATCGAAACTAGAAAAAGATTTGGTTTCGGAGGAGGTAGTGGTTTAAAGGGAGGAATCTTAATGGGCGAAGGAAAAAAGAATATAACTAAGAGAACAATAGAAGACAGAAGAACAAAGAACACGATATGAATAACAAATCCGTCCTAGGCTCTCAAGGATCTCCCATGATAGAAATTTATTATTGCCTATTATCATTCTAATCGTGCAATAAAAATGTATTATAAACATCAAAGGGACCGGCTTTTTTTGGAAGGCGGAGAAATTTATAATGCAAAGTATCATTTTCCGTTTTTTTAATATTCCTGACTGATTTCGAATACTTTTATCTGATTTTTATTTAAATGGTGATGATTATTCCATTCCCTCATTTTATTAAAACTTTTTTAACTTATTAACGTGAACGATAAAAAGTTTGAATTCTGGTTGTTTTATTATTGGGGAGACGGAATAATTAAATAATTGAAATCGAAAGAAACACAAAATGATAATTTTCAAAAGACACTTATTTATTCGAGCAATTCCACTCAACTGTATCAATCTAATTGAACACATGTTATATTGTTCACAATATTACGAAAATAATTAAACCACTTCTAAAATACATAACACTGGTATTTAAGTTCGATCCATCAAATGATAAATTTCTATGTATGATTCATTAACTATTGTTATTGATTGTTGTCATTAACATTAGTTTAAGACAGTATATACTTTATTATTATATGCTTATTGTGAGTGTGTGTTTTTAAGAAGAAGTAAAAGAAAAACTTTGTTCTGGGACTAAGTCCCCTAAGAATAACATGAAATTTAACATAGTAAAATATTCACATCTGGCCAAGATACAAAATTAATGAGAAAAAAAAGAAAATAGATTTAACATAAGTAAAAAGAAAATAAATAAATAAAAATAATCATAAGAAATAAATACATTTGGTGACATTACAATTGACTAATATTTAACGCTTTTGATAAAGCTAAAAGAAAATACAGAAAAAAAAAAAAAAAAAAAAAAAACAACAAATGTAAATTATTTTAACTTAGTTGAGTAACTTGACTTACTAAAAGTATTGACTAACATCTAACAGTACAATTTTTATTGTCAGCTAGCGTCGTTATGGGAAGTGGGAAGATATTAGAACAAAAGGTATTTGAAAGTGGAGAGAGAGGCTCGACGGATGTTTGTTGGGAGGGAATTCCGAAAACTAGTTGAGCGGGATAGTAAGGAACGTTCATATGTTTTAGTTCTGTGGGAAGGGATGGATATAAAGGTCGGAATGTCGGGATCTAGTTTCTTGTGAATTGGATTGCTGGTTTAAACTGCAGAAGATCGATTTTATTTTTTTATTGTGAAGTTTTTTTTCGTGATTCAGCCTGCAGTTTCAAAACTAACTTAAGTCTACAATTACTATTAACCCCTATTCTATTGCTTAGGAGTAACATGTAATTGGTGTAATATCTCAACATGTATAAATTCTGAGGCTTGTGGTCACTAGTAAAATAAATAAAAAAATGATTTTATACATGTATTTTTTTTTTTAATGAATTGGAGGGTGGGAAATAAATTACACAAGAAGTTTAATAAAAGAATATAGGTGATAGTCCTGATATCGAGTTTTTGAGTTATTAAACTTTTTACTTAAATTAAGCTTGGGATACTTATGGCCTTAATGATTTATTTTCACTGACCTGAAAAAAAAGTAACTAACTAAGGAAAAGTATTGGGATCTTGAAAGGTTTCAAATTCCAGTTTTCGACGGAAATACACGTTTTAGGGTCCCCTGAGTCTAAATAACCAAGTCCTGCGAAAAGATCTGTATGTCTGTGTATGTGTGTTCACGTGCACGTAAACGAAAAGTCGTACCAAACTGAAATTTTATATTAAAGACAACTTAAATACCTTTAATTTTGTATATTTAAAAAGATTAACCACATCATCTTATTAGCATTGAATAAGAACGGCTTAATATACAAGTTGAAATAATTTGATAACCAAATAAAGGAAAAAAGAGTAAACGAATTTTTTTAGTATAATTTTTTTGTTTTTGATAATAAAATTTGTAATATAGAACTATTTTCAACTTTAAATTTTTTTAATAGTTCTTAAATTGATTTCAACAGCCGAGTTAAGTGAAAGTGGTGTGTTGCCTTCACCAGCTATTTTAATTTAAAGTTATGGAGTCATGCTTTTAAATTAAGTATATTCTCATTATTTAGTTAAAATCAATGTTCAAATTTGTTGTATTAATATTTAATCAAAATGGCTCATTAATAAAAAAAATATTGGAACGAAATTGAATTTGAAATTCAAGCAGAATGCTAATTAAGTCCCGATCGTTATTTATTCGTATATTGAATTCATGTGTTAATTAATTTATTTTAAAAATAATTTTTAATTATTTTATTTTACATCTTGGTGATAAGAATATTTTAGTTAAATGACACTCAACTTTCACTTACTTCGACTGTTAAAATAAATTTAAAACTATTAAATACACTTCAAATTGAAAAATATTCAGAGTTGATTTTAATAAAATGGTATTCATTTTTGTCGGAGACATATTTAGATTAAATAATATAACTATATTAAATAGGGATCACATGTAGCTGGGTGGTTAGCGTAGCAGCCTCCTATGCAAATGGTCACGGATTCAAACCCACATGTGGTCCAGAACAATATATTAATGATATTCAAAAATAAACTTCACAGTCACCATTTCCCCTCCTCTTTTCGTACCATCAAAAGTCAAAGTCAAAGTTTTAGAGTGGTAGAAATATTGAGAATATATTTTGAAATAATATGGTCATATTACAAGATTGACTCATTTTATGGACTGAATGCTGGTAAAAAAAATATAAGTCTAAATATAAAATTCTATACTATATTTTCTGATGCATCCCTTGAACAAATAACTTTTCGAAATTACGAAAATAACAAACTTTTACGTTTCACCAAAAAATAGTCACTGTGGCAATAAAGTAAAGTTAAATGAATAAAAAATGTTCCACCAATAAAAAAATTATAATGTTTCATCGAAATTGGATAGATGTTTCGCGTTTCAAGATACATAGAATTAAAAACGATCCCTTCATCTACCAAATGAAGCTAAAGGTCACGGGTTCAAACCCGCAGGTGGTCCTAGGATTTTTTAATTGGAGTAAAAAATCCTTAGTTACGCCGTCCTTCGGAGGGGACGTTAAAAGGTGGTCCCGAGCCTGTGCGATGTCAGGTACTCGTTAAAGATCCCTATCCTAATAAAACCTGGATAGGCAAAATTTAGGACTCCCACTGTAGCATCGTCCGATTAGCCATAGTTGCATAAAGTGACGTTAAATAAATAAACAAACAAAATCTACCAAATGAATAAATGTGGATAGAGGATAGAGGAATAAAAAAAATTATTAAATGCTAATAAAAAAAATATTTATAGGTACGAACTGCTGTGGTAACTAGATTTTGGTTTTTATTTTTAATAATAAATCTTTGTAAGTGACAAAAAAAAAAAAAAAAAAAAAAAAAAAAATATTACTCTCCTAATAAATTTTAGAACTTACGTTTCAAGATGTGTAGATACAAAAAATACGTTCGTCCGCCATCCGCGGCATTTCTCCGAAACTACTGGACCAATTTTTTTTCGAATTCGCCTCAAAAAGACTGGTGCATGCAACGATGATCTTAACACCTAGACGTTGATATCAGTGATTTAGTTCAATAACTCAGTTATTTTTGAAAATAGAGACAAAATGTACTAGTGTTTTTAAACCAAAAAACCGTGAATAATTAAAAAAAAAAGAAATAAAAGAAAAGAAAAAATTGAAATTTTACCTATAAATACGCCTGTAACTCAGTTGTTTTTGAAGGTAGAGAAAATTATGTATAGTTTTAGAATCAGTAAAGCGCTATAAAGAGAAAAATCGAAAAGATTAGCAACTATAAAAAGTTAATTTAACATTGTGAAATGACTTGGAGCGTTTTTAATTACCAATCTAGTATCTTTAATTAGTTAATGTTTGAACATCTGGAAGAATGGTTGAGTAGGCAGGAATAGTATTTTGGAAGCAACAGCCTAGATGATATTTACATTTTAATTTAGCTCCCGGTCTTATATAGCCCTATATAAAACAAACATGATAGATGTTATTAATGACCAATAAGATATAGGACAGCTGATATTTAGTGCTCTTCTATTTCTAAATGCTAATGCGGTTTTACATTTAATTATAGACTCCTAGCCAGCTCTTCTATCTTCCCTCCTCCGCCTTCCACTCCTTTTTCTTCCTCTTCTCCATTTTTCTTCTTTCTTCTTCTTATTGGATACCTATGCGGTTGATTGATATTCCCTTGGTGCGATGCGGGTCCCCGAAGAGATAACAAACGAGCCATTACGATGGCTACCGAATTCGCTACACGTCGCCTCATTGTTGTCTTATCTTGGTCCCTTTCAGCCCTTAATGCCCGCCCTTTCCGAAATCCCGGTCTCCTTGTTCCCTTTGAATAAAGTAGAGCATTAACTGAATTTCTCCCAATTATTCATCCTCCTCCGGGTTATTTACTCCTTTGTTTTATAAGCTATCCCCTCAGTGATCCGGGGGAAGGAGATATTGTACGAAATCCTCTTAGTGACTAATTCTTTATTTTTTTTTTCCTTCTCAGAGATTATTGATTTCTCTTAAGCATGAATTATATTTAGCTCTACATAACCATAATATACCTTAGACTGTAACATTTAAAAAAATATATGTAAAACAAATTAAAAAAAACCTGTGCCCCTACAATCTACTCTTGGATTTAGTATTTTTAGTATATGTAACTCGTACTATTTTACGGCAATAGACCTTGTAAGGAGTTTGATGAGGCCTAGATCACGGTTCGCCGTCAAGTTCCTCCATTCCATTTTTGGGTACCCACTTTATAGGGTTCGGTGTGCCTCAGAAGGGTCTCCAAGGCTGAATGAACTGTATAAATAATTCTGCCGCAGCCGAGGTTCAAACCCGGGACCAGGCGGACAGTATAATTACTCATTCATTCCTCAAGTCACTGGCAAACGATGTCCAGGGTATATTTCTTGATTCGATAAACTGGTTTGCAAATAAGATTTGTTGACAACAGTGAACAAGACCATATCGGTAACTTTACTTACATATAATCGCTACGCATTTTTAAAGAAATAGTGTATATTTTTTTATTTAACATGGTTAAGCTTCAAATTAGGCTGTTGAAAAATCAATACTGCTAATATCATAACCTGGTAATTAATTCTAAAATTTTAAAGCGGTTTTTTCAGTTTCCACGAAATAAATAAGTAAACGTATTCAATTACAACAATATCTTAAGTTAGTGAGTTTTTCATTTAACCTAAACACATTTTTTTTTACTTATTAGTTTTTTTTAATTCTGCTATTTTTCATTTTTATATTACACATATATTGATTTTTGGAATTTTTTATTTTCAATGTAGAACATTTTTCATATGTTCTCATATTATTACTAATTAACAGAATAGTAGTTACTTTACAGTATGAACCTTTGGAAATTTAGTAAATTGATTAAATTAAATTAAAATATTTGTTAGATCCTTTTACGATAGACAAATGTTTAGAATTGAGAGGCGAAAGTTTATGTGAATACGAAGTTACAGTTTATACTGGTTTATTTACCTTTACTTGTATTTACTTATTTATATATATATAAAATTTTATTAATTAAAACCCTAGAATATCCTCATTAACAGTCTACATGAACAGTAATATTTAGGAAGGATGTTAACGTTGTTCAACAGGGTCCGGTCTCGCAAAATACCAAGAGCCCAATGGTGCGGTATATTCTTGAAATATGTTTTCTTATGTGTTAGCAGGTGAGAGAGATTGCTTTGTTACGCATCCTGAGAGTGTAGGAGGGAGATAAGCGTTGCGTGTGTTTCCTTAGGTAGGGAGCCAACGCTGTTGCCCGTAAATCTTCGTAAATGGAGTCCTGTGATAAATATTTTTCTACAGAATTATCACTTTATTAATATGATTGCTTTTTCCAAACACGCTAGCACCCACGGGTATTCCCGAACTTCAATGGAGTTCTCGGTCTGCGAATTATGATAACGAAATCCTTTCATAAGTTGTTCTATAAACAGTAGACCTCGTGAAAAAATCTGAAATCTGTTTTCATCACGGCACTCAATTTCAAACGGCTTAATAGAGTTAAAACACCTTCCTCTAAAAGATTTTTTTTTGGTTAATTTTGTTTCCTGCACCATATATACACTATATACTATATATATATACAAAGGTTTTCTATATATTTTGTATCTTATACATGATTGTAAAATAAGTTCGCGGCGTTTTATAACTGGTGATTTCAATAAAAAAATCAGATTTTTGTAATTATTTTTAGTCTATTATATATGTCCAATTTTGATCTACTGCATGTTGTCATCTTTCATAATTTTGGTTTTCGTCAACAGTTGAAGGACGACCCGAGCGCTTTGTGTCTTCCAATTAAAAATTTGCGGTTCTGAACCGAGTAAACCACTTACGGTTTGTAACCGTCTTTGTAGTAGATTTTTGTTTTCAGAAATAAAAAATCATTAAATGACAAAAATGAACTTTTTTCTCTTCTATTTTGAGCAAGGAAAATACCACATAAAGATAAGGAATCTCGGGTAAAGCTGACATGCATAAAAGCACCTTAACTAATACTTTTTGCTAATGCTATGTACTTTTTTTACAATCCAATATTAATTGAAATAAATTTATTAAAATTCGTGGAGATAGGGATCTACTTTGTGAGTTTGTAAGTTTTTTTTTTCTCAAATGGTCATAGAATTTATCCATTTTATAAATATGAATTCATTACCTTGGGTAAAATTAATAATTCATTAATTTTTTTTGTCTTATTGTTTGTTTATTTATTTAACGTTATTTTATTCTACTATGGCTAATCGGACAATGCTACAGTGGAAGTCCTAAATTTTGCCTATCCAGGTTTTATTAGGATAGTGGTCTTTAACGAGTACCTGTCATCGCACAGGTTCGGGACGGCATAACTAAGTTTTTTTCTTATTTATGAGTTGTTGTTTTTTTGTTGATGAATTCCTTGTAATTTTTGTTTATATTAATATAAAAATTATTTTAAAAGAGGTATACGAAAGTTCTGTGATCTGCTCATTATATATTTTATTTTTCACATTCAGTTCTGGTCTAAATAATTTTAAATTTTATTATTTTATACTTTTAACTTACAATTTTCAGAAACGTATTTAAAATTTATTATAGCTGTCATTGACATTTCCAATGTCAACAGTGAAATCTTCAACCGAAAACCTCATCAATCATGTATCATTGCTATCTGGTTTCCCTTTTTGGTCGAAAATGCCTGTCAGTGGACCCAGTTAACTGTCAATGGCCCATCTGCTTTTGTTTCAGATATCCAAACTCCAAACTGATGCGGCCTGCGATATTTATATCAGAAATCGTGATCATATTTCGCTCTGAAGTCGCTGTCACGTAGGATAATAGATATGAATCAGCATGCTTTAACATTTATCCATATATCATTAAAATTTCGCTCGTTCATATCAGATTCCGCTAATCGTGCTGAAAGTGGATTTGTTAAATATGAAAGGATCTAATTTCTTTATATTTTTAAACCTTGAGGAAGTTTCATTTTTTTTGTAGATTTAACTAAGCATTTCATTCTTTCTATCACTTTATATCATTTAAACAACCTATAGCGATGAATAGTCGACGTTTCGGTATGCCCCCTCACGTTTCTCAAGAGTGAAATAAAATAAAATAAAAATTAGGTTAAAATACAATTTTCATCTAAATTAATTTGAAGTAATATATTTTAACAGTAAAGACATAATTTATGTGTATTAAAGTTACCTTTTTAATTTTTATGTCATATTTATTCAAATCATTGTCAACATTGTTGTCGCAAAACGATACGTGGATTTAATTTTTTTTCTTTTTTTAAGAATCATCGATTTTCATAGATTATCTCTTAACAAATTAATTTTCTAAATCATAGTAGTTTTTAATGTTTAAAATAGGTTTTGGGCCTTGTACGGTGTGTATTTATAATTATTCTTTATAGATTATTAATTTTCTAAAACTTGATGTTTTCAAATTTGATTTTTCTAGTTCCCATTCATTTTTGGTACAGGATGAATCAATCTCTATATTTTATATAAACTACCGAGTGTTGTATGTATAATGTTACATAAATGTATATTTAACCCTTAATGTGAATAATGTTTTCGTACATAATTTACTTATTTGATATGGACTATCAATTTTTTTTAGTTACACTTATCTAAAACCACATAATTTATCCTTATACTACTATCCAATAATATAATTAATTGAAATCATAAAATTCTATACTTAATTTTTTTTTAAATAAGTAAAATAAAAGTCTCAATTTTTATTATTAATATTAAATAAAATTACTATTTTTTAGTATTGATTTTTAAAATTCATTATGACTATCCTGTAAGGAAGGAATGTGTTTATATTTCATTATTTTAAAATATCTTCTGGTATGAGATGATTTTGTCCTTTTAATATATTATTAAAATCAATTATTAATTATTATTTTCAACAGATATAATTCTATGTACTTTTTTCAGATAATTATAATCTAAAAATTATACTTATTATAACTATATTTCGTTTCCAATACACTACTTACTCAAGGAGCGAATGTGTTTATATTTTATGTTTCACTATTTTAAAATAGATTTTGGTATGAGATGATTTAGTCTTTATATGAACTATTAACGTTATTATTTTAAAGGATATGATTCGTTAGTTCATTTTATCAAATTATTAAAATCGATACATATTATACTTATCATGACCATATTTCGTTTCCAAGTAACTACTAACTTAAGGAGCGGATTAGTTCAGTGGAGGGTCACTGAGCAAATAATATCCGAGTCCCGGTTTAACAGAATAGTTATTATTACTATCAGGTCAGCAGTTGGCCGAACAGAGGGTTAGGTGACTCTTGGGCAGACCTAGTCTCTACTAAGTGGGTACCCGAAATTGGAGGAAAAACTTGAGTTTTGATCTCAGCCGTTGCCTGAACACTGTATAAAAATGATTTTTTTTAAAGTCTCTTCGTTGGTAGTTAATTAAATATTTTATTCATGCAATTCTTTACGTGAGATATAAATTATCTTAAGCAATCACTTATACTATTTTACAAATTTTGTATGAAACTAGATATTTTATGTTCTCGCGTTGCGGATTATATTCGGCCAACAAATTGAAAACAACAAACAACAAAAGATGGTTAAGAACAAGACGGTACCACCAATTAGCTGAATTGTTCCTCAAGGGAAAGCGTTGGCAAAAACAACGTTATTGATTGGATGAGCCGTGATGCTGATGATGCTGGCTTTGAGCACTTTGCTGATGAGCCAATTGTCAACAAAGCGAGAGGCGCTGGAACGGTTCTTAATGAACCTGGAAAAGAAGAGAGCGAAACCATTTCAAAGCTGCGGCCAAGTCGTGAAGTGGACAGCCCGTCCGTCCGTTACATTTATCTCGTAAAAGCTTGTGATGTTTCAGATTTTGGATTTGGTGTATTTACCTAAAAAACTTTTTATGATGATTATTACTTTTTTTTTTAATTTGAAGCGCGGGTCATCACAACCCTTGTGTATTAAGTTTTTTGGGCTTTGTTCAATACAATGTAAAACACCCAATAAAGAAAAAAAAACTTTTATTAATGTATAAAATATTTGAAAATGTGCACGATAAATAAATCCACCACCTTAAAAGTTCAAATAGAGATGTAAGTAAGTGAGAGAGGTTAGACGTAAAGACGAGATACAATGTAATCTGTTTAGGTATCAGCATACCGAGAAACCTAAAAAAAAAAAAATAAAAAAAAAAATAAATGAAGAATAGATATAGTAAAATATTCAGAAAATGTTTAGCTGTAGTGAGTTTTGGATTCAAGGGACTAAGAATATTGAAAATGCGTTTGCTTTATTATTAATTACTATGTTTGAAACATTAACTTATATTTTAAAGAAGATGGCCTCAGGATATACTAACTTTAATAAACATTGATGTATTACCGATGGGTAGTTTCTTCTCAAGTCTTTTCACGATTATAATTATAATTAACCTTTTTGCTGGTTGTATTTATTGTATAAACAATTTTAAAATTCAATAAAATATTTTAAAAAAAAGAAATTTTATTTTAAATAATGTCTCCCCAAATGATTTCCAACCTACTTGGTCTCCTTCTAACGAAAATCTGCTGCCCTCTTGGCTAAGATATATAAAAGCTTCAATGCACACTTAACTTGTATAGTAATTTGCTTCGTTTTTTTTGTTTTGTTTTTTTTAAATTATTATTATTGAGGACAAAAGAAAAGATATTAAGTATTCTATTATTACTATTACATATATTTTCCTTATCATTCTTCTCAAAGTCGATCCCACCTTTTATTGAAATATGACTGCCCTGATGTGAATATGCAATTTATCTTAAAATTCCTCCCACAATATCCACTGCGAAGGACTACAGCTGAGCTAGGCTGAACCCTTAAAATAGTTGGGGCGCAATGAAATCATGGTGCAAAATATTGATCCCCTAAGTGCGTTAGAAGGCTGCCCCCTAAGACCGGCGGGCCCCCCTGGGTTAGGGAGGGTCCTGCTTTATATCCGATAAAACATTCAATTGGGCTCCCTTCATGTTATTGATTCCAGCAGGGGCCGCTGGTTCTTGATTCCAGGTGCTGATTGATTAGATAGGCTGGAGTCCGGGTGTTCAGGTGAGGGGTATACGAGTGAGGAAGAAAAAAAATTAACATATATTTTGTTTGCTTCCCGCTTTTATTTACTACCTTTTTGTGGACCATTATTTCGATTAAAACACATATATAAGAGTGCATATGAAGAATGGTTATTTTCCAATTTCAATCAAGGGGCTCTTCTTTAGACCCTTCGGTGTCCCCACTCGTATATATTACCTGTTGGGGAAATGTACTTAGTAAATGAAATGAAAAACTGTAGCTGAAAGGGTAGTATTTTAGCTATTGGCCATTTATCATAATAAGGGAGCGGCGTGGTCTATTGGATAGAGCACTAGTCTACTATTGTCGGCGTCCTGGGTTCGAATCCGGCTTTGGTATGTTTTCTGTTCTTTCGGTCAGAGGAGTAACCCTGTGATATGGAGACCTTCCTGGGGCAGACACATTCTCTAGAAAGTGGGTACCCAAATGAATGGTGAAAAAAACCTGGCGTCAGAGTATGTCTCGGCCTAATCACCTGATTGCTCAGTTGATGACCTAGAAGGAGTACGAGAAGAAGACCCTTCATGGACTGTAGTGGTACAGGTGTTTTTTTTTTTTAATTGTTACTATCACTTACCTATATATGGAATATGTAGTAAGGAAAAGAGTTGCGATCGTGAAAATTTTCGAATTCCAGTTTTAAACGGAAATACACGTTTTAGGGTCCTCTGAGTCCAAATGACCAAATCCCGCAAAAAGGTCTGTGTGGGTGCGTGTGTGGTCCAGCGCAAAAACGAAAAGTTCTAACAGATATTTCATATTTGAGACAACTATACGCCCGAAATGTTACAAAAACTTTTTCAAGAAATAGTGAAGAAACTTCTCAGGCTTCTCTCTACGAAGTAAGGAAACTGAACCAAACATTTTCTTATCTCAAACCCCAGTTTTCTTTGCACAAACCCAATTTTAACCTACGTTGAAGATCAAAATCCATGTTCAGAAAACTGAAGCTTTAATTTACACAAAATAAAGGCCGTCCGCTACAAAAAAACATTGTTATGAATGGAAACACAATCTCCTAGACCCAGTCCATAAATTACTTTGGATTAGAAATGGACAAATCCTTAACTTTAACAAAACTCATACATAATAAATGCAATAGAGCCAAAAATATTATCAACAAAATGACCCCATACTTTAATAGGTACACAAAACTATCACCAAAAACAAACTATTTCTCTACAAAACTGTCATACGTCATATATTGACGTACACTACCCCAGTCTGGAGTTACACATGTCATTCCAATTATCGGAAATGGTGGTGGTGCAGAACACATGCATGAGAATCATAAATAATTATCCTCGTTACACGCGAATCACAAAAATATTATCGGATTTACAACTCCCGTCGATTAAAAACTATACGTACCCGCTGGTACTAAATCTTTTTTCTGTTACTTCTACTATTAAAAACACAATCGTTCAAGAAATAGGTGATTACGACAAGAAACGTCACATACATAAACGTACAAAAGATATACTACTGCATTAATTTTGAAAGGTAAAAATGTAAAAAAAAATATAAGTTTGATAATAAGCATATAACCAAATTATTGTTTATTCGTTTAACGTCACTTTTATGCAACTATGGCTAATCGGACGTTGCTACAGTGGGTGTCCTAAATTATGCCTATCCAGGTTTTATTAGGATAGGGATCTTTAACGAGTACCCGACATCGCACAGGCTCGGGACCACCTTTTAATGTCCCCTCCGAAGGACGGCGTAACTAAGGATTTTTTACTCCCATTAAAAAATCCTAGGGCCACCTGCGGGTTTGAACCCGTGACCTTTGGCATGGGAGGCTGTTACGCTAGCCACCCAGCTACAAGTGATCCCCCAAAATATTGTTATTTTGTATTGTTTTATTTTTACTTAGTTTTAATTTTTACTATAATTTGTTTGTTTTTACTTTAATTGCTTAATTTTACTTTTACTTACTATACATAGTAAGGGAAAGTATTGTGATCGTGCAAATTTTCTAATTCCAGTTTTCAACGAATATACACATTTTAGAGTCAAATAACCAAGTCCCGCAAAAAAATATGTGTGTGTGTGAAACTCCCGGGCGGAAACGGTAAGTCCTATGAAACTGAAATTTCATATTTAAGACAACTATACGCCCGAGATGTTACAAAAACTTCTTCGTGAAAATCTGCTAACCAGAAGAGCCACTTTATACCATGCTTATTGCACCTTTTTATGATTTTCTCAAAAATGGTTCCGACGATTTTGATTAAACTCGCTATATCGATGCAAAATTCAATGGGCTTTAATATCATGTAGGTTTCATTATGATTAAAATGGTCTGACAGGGCTTAAATGCCGATATTTTACATTTTTGTTCCTGTAAATTACCTTTAATTTCGTATATTTTATAAAAATAAATATATCATCTTGTTACCACCGATGAAAAACACATAAATATACAAGTTGAATGAATTCGATATTTAACTAAAGGAGAAAACTGAAAAAATATTTTTTTAATGCAATTTTTTTATTTTGAACATAGCAACGTTGGAAAGCTAAACATTTTAGAACAAATATTATCTAATGCACAGACTTGTAAAAGTTAATAAAGTGACGAAAAGCAGATAAAACTGATTATTTTAAATAATAATATAATAGATTTTTTAATAAAACACATGTTTCTATATAAATTCAATTTAATTAATCGTTAATAGTTTCACGTATTTATATCTCTAACTGTATTTGAAAATTCTTTCTTTGATTTTTCAAAATGGTGGTAAGTAAAAGTCGTGTGTTGCCCACACCAGATTTTTTTTACTTTAATTGTTTGTTTTTTTAAATTTTAATTCTTTTTATTGTGTAGGTTTTTGTTTTCAGATTTTTCCTAGTGTACTAAATGTAACTTAAGCAACAATAAACATTAACTCCTGTAAATTTTGCGTAGAAGTAACATGTAATTGGTGCAATTACTACAACATGTATAAAGTTTGAGGCATGTGGCTAGTTGTAAAATATTGATGAAAAAAATATTAATCTAAAAAAAAAAAAAAAAAAAAAAACTTCCACAAAAGCTTTACTAATAAACATGAACAATGTCATTCAGCTTTCGTACTGCGTGACCCCCAACTTCGGTCGAAACGTTAGAAATTAAATAGTTTCTTCACAATTTTTTTTTTCATTTAAACATATTTATTGATATTTACAACTCTATTATTTACAACTTTTTGAATCTTTCTTTGACCTCTACCCGAACCATCTCTTCCTTTAAATCTTCATTTTTTCATTTTAAACATATTTATTGATATTTACAACTTTATACAAAATACATCAAGTAAATGTGATGGACATGTAAATTTATACATACATACATAACTATTGGGTTGATGCAAAATTAATGCAGGTTTCCTCTATTGCAATATCTTAATTCCAATTGTGTAAACAAAGCTAATCCTAACATTGATCATTATTATACCAAAACAAACCTTATCTAATACCCTCTCTTTCACCATGAATTTGTTTAGTAAAATCGTTTTGTTCAGTGTGTTCAAAGGTCTTGAATCGAAAATGTCAAAGTGCGATTTTCGTCAAATTTATTTTTACGAATTTAAATTAGGGCGCAGCGCTGCGCAAACGGCTCGTAATATTAATGAAGTGTGGGGTCAGGGGGCTATTAATGAGTGCACGGTGCAGCGTTGGTTCCAGAAGTTTCGCAGAGGAGATTTCGACCTCGAAGACAAGGAAGGTCGGGGCCGTCATCTTGCTCTGGACAACGATCAGCTGAGGTCAAAAGTGGAAGAAGACCCAACCAAAACCACACGAGAAATGGCGGCGGAACTCGGAACTCAAAAATTGCAACGTCTTTGCCCAGCATTGATGAATCGGAAGGGGCCGATCCTGCTCCACGATAACGCCAGACCACACGTTGCACAACCAACGCTTCGACGACTGCACGAGTTGGGCTACGAAGTTCTCCAACATCCGCCTTATTCACCTGACCTCTCTCCTACAGACTTCCACTTTTTCAGGCATCTGGACAACTTTTTAAGGGAGAAAAATTTTCAAAACCAGGACGACATTGAAAAATCTTTTCGTGATTTCATTGAGTCCAGGGATTCGGATTTTTTTCTGGTGGAATAAGAAAGCTTGTTGAACGTTGGCAAAAGTGCATTGATTCAGATGGAAATTATTTTGATTAAATATATATGGTTAAAGTAAAGATATGGCGTATTTACAATACCTACTAAAAACCTGCATTAATTTTGCATCAACCCAATACATGTAGAGACACCACCTATTGGCACCACTCTAAATATATTCTAAACTAGAAGGTCTCGGGGCCATCTTCTTTTCAGACGCTTCGGAGGGTTATCAGGAATTGAGAAGGACGACAGAATGGAAACCAGTTAATTAGAGAGGGAATGGAGTTTTTCATGGAATGAATGATACCTAGTTCTGGCTAAATCAGTACCATATGGAACATTAAGGTCTTTATGGATAAGTTTATTCGTGACAAAATATGGAGCATTGAGGATTTTACGAAGGGTTTTGGATGTAAGGATTGGATACGAGAGGAATTCGATGGTTTAGTAGACCCCCATAGCTCTACTCCGTAAGTCCTGATAGGTCTTATGATGGTCATGTAGATAAGTCTTTTGTAGTTTAAAGGAAGCTATGACAGTTTGTCTAGTAAGTGTTGAAGTAACCGAAAGCGGCGAGAAGTTTCTTGTCATTTCAGTCTAGTGTGGGGATTCCATGTTAGACGTTTGTCAAGTAAAAAGCCTAGGTAGCGGATCGGTTTAACTGGAACAAGAGGAATATTATTAAAGGATACCGTAGGACAGGATGTCATAGGTTTACGACGAAGGATAAAGGTTATTTGGTGGGATTTGTTGAAATTTATTTTAATTAGCCAATTCTGACATCATACCTCAAGATCTCTGATGTAGGATTGGAGAGTTTGAGAAGCAGCATCTGGATCGTTATTGATTAATAACACACAAGTGTCATCAGCATAGGTAGAAAGGAAAGTGGCAGGATGGGTTGGGACATCAGCTGTATAAAGAATGGGTCCTAGGATGCTGCCTTGAGGAACACCAGCAGACTAAGAAAAGGAGGAGGAGTAGGAACTACTGTAATTTATTATAAAGAATCTATTAGTGAGGTATGACTGGATAATGAGAAAATATGTAGGAGGAAGGAATGTTCGGAGTTTGTAAAGCAATCCCGGGTTCCTTCAAATCTAAATTTCATATTTCTTAGAAAGTAGATGTAGTTTTTAAACGTTTAATATTTATTAAAACTTTTAAAATTGATTTCAAGAAGTGAGGTAAAGGAAAATTGTGTGATGCGATTATTAGATTTTTTTAATGTAAAAAGATATTAAATATTTCTATATTACCTAATTATTTTATTTCAAATACGGAAAATTAAAGGTGTATGTATATTTTGAGATAAATGGTATTATTCTGGTTATCAAGGTACTCATACCTTGTTAATCCATGTTTGACAGGTTCTAATAATGATGAAAGTTAATTGGTAATTTGATCTACAGCTTTTGTAACCGGTGTAAGCTGATACCTGTTCATCAACTGACCTGGCTTGGGCTCACAATGGGTTTTGTCGATAACGAACCGGCAAATGGTTATGCAATCCTCGTTTTCTGATTGTAATACTCTCTTGTTTGAAAGTAATAATATCTGTTTGCGTAATGATATCTGCTTTAATGAACTATATGGAAAAAAAATCAGGTGTGCTCATCAGATGACTTTCCTTTAGCTATTTGGTCTGAGTTTTAATTGTATAAAAAATACATTAGATTAAATAACATAACAATGTAAATTATTATATCTATAAATCACTCTTTGCTACTCCCTCATACATTGTCCGACTTACTAAATAAACACATATGTTTTCTTCTTAAAGCTAAATCAGTAAAGTTTATTCGAAAGCTATTTAAAATCAGCGAATCCTAGGCCAAGGCCTCAAAAGCTGTCAGGGAGGATTAGTTTGTGAGTCAGTCTGTCGAGAAAATGTTTATAATATGCAACAGTATCTGAAGTAATTTATTTGTAACATTAAATAGTGTATGCACGAGTTTTTGTAAAACATTAGATTGCTCCACTTTTTGAAAAAAAAAAAAAGAAAAGGTATTTCTCCTTTAGTTATTCTTTTGTATTTTATATGTATACATTCTTTAATGTTACTAACAATTAGATGGTAACAAAGATTTAAAAGTGGCATCTGACAAACTATTTCAATTAGTATACAACCTGATTTCAATTATATTAAAGACTTTTTACTTATAAATCGTGCTTCTTAAAAATATTTTGAGCATTTTAGGGTACTGTGATGCTTTTAAAATTGATGATTTTATATGATACTTTCAGTCCCCCTTGAACAATGTGAAAACCCTTAACTTTTTATCAGTTTAATTAATAACCTTTTAAACTTCGAAAATTGTTTTTAAAAACATTTAATTAAAACTAGTACTAAAATTTAACATTTTATTATGTATTATCGAGGAGCGGTGTGGTCTAGAGGGTAGAGCGCTAGTCTACTGTGCTCCGGGTCCTAGGTTCGAATCCCGGCTGTGGTGGAATATTATTTACTCTTATTTCAGCCGGGGGACGACCCTTGGGTATGGAGACCCTCCTGGGACAAACCCAGCCTCAATCAAGTGGGTACCCAAAAATGGGGAGAAAAACCTGGCGGCTGAGCGTGATGTCGGCCGAATCACCTCATTGCACGGCCGTTGGCCTAGAAACAGTACATGTACTGAGCCCAAAACTCTTAATGGGTTGTAGTGGAACAGTTTTTTTTTTTTTTTTTATTATTGCATTTTATTAGATACTAGCTGTTGCCCGCGACTTCGTCAGCATCAATTTCTGTTATCATGATCGCTATTATGAAGTTTTAAAAATAATATATTTTAAAGTACTTCTGCGTAAATGACATAATGATATTTTTAGTTTTATTTTCCTGTGGCAGAAGAACATACTGATTTTCTCTGCAACCCGATGTTGACAACGCGACATATAGTAAGCTGTGTGAAAAGCAGTCTTGACGTAACTCGATTCCTGCGGGTTTAAATTTTGCCCCAGTGATTTATTAATTGTTACGTCAAAAGGGGAAATTGAATTATTTTAAAAATTAAATATAAATAATTTGGAATCATTGATATGCGAGGTTAATTTTCCCTGTTTTTTTCCAGATTTTCCACTGATTGACTCCTATTGGCCTAAAGCCTTTCTCGATAAATGGGCTATGCACCACAAAAGGAATTTTTCAATTCGAACCAGTAGTATCTGAGATTAGCGCGTTCAAACAAAGAAACAAACTATTCAGCTTTATAATATTAGTATAGATTTGAAAAATCAGTTTAAATATACGTTGCCAAACTATATTTGACTTCATTTGTTTTCTAATAAATATTAAATCCCACACACGTGATCCGGTGCACACATATACAACATTCACCAATTGTATTAATTTATAACACAGTTCATTATGCCTACATCAGACGATTTATCATTATTGCAATTATTAGTATTCACCTTAGCTTTGTAATTTTTTGGAAGTCGGGCTTTTATGAAGATATAACCTGCTTTAATAAAGTAATATTTGGTAAGTATAGATATTAGCTTGGTATATTAAAAGAAATGAACTCAATTTTACCTAAACCAGAGCTCATAAGATTATTCTGATATTAAGAAAAAAAACATCCACACTTTCTTGGCCAACTGCACATTAAAAAGGAAATTAGGATTCAAGTAGAATTAGGCCAACTTTTTTTTTTTCACGAGAAGACCATAAAGACCACGCGAATATCACAAATTTAATGCCTCCTCTTTATCTGCCTCCTCTTCTCCTATATGCTCATGAGTTCCTCATGTTAACGTTTTCTCTCCTTTGATCACGCAACACCCTTTTTGGGAACGTTTTTTTCCTCGCAAGAACCTTTATTCCCTTGAGCGTCTTTTTGTACTCATCTCTGTCCAAACAATCTTATTTTCTTTGCCCCACTTGGTCCATATCATATCGTTAACCTGTTTGAAATACCCGGTTAAATTTTGATGGCTGTGGATTCGCTGAAAAATTTTATAGTTAGGTCTTTCAGGATTCATTCTCATCATATGGCCATAGAACCTCAGCCTTTCCACCCTCGCGTCAGTTTCTAGTTTGTCTTTTCCTTTTATACTTCTTCATTTGACTTCAACCTGTATTCTTCAGGTGTTCTTCTAGGTCCGTAGATTCTTCTTTCTATTTTCAAAAGGCTCTGTTACGTAAAGTATCACAGGCTTGACGACCGTGTTATAATGTCGTTTCCTAGCTTTTAGAGACAAATTTTTCTTTTTATAAAGCTTACTGGTGGTGAAGCTTAATGTCTCTATTTTGGCTATTCTTTCCTTAAACACTTCTCTCTCTGACCCATTGCTGCATATGATTTCTCCGAGTTATAAAGCTCTGTGGTTAACTTTTATAATATTTCGTCATAAAACAGATTCATACATCTTCTTAAAAACATAATTAATATATTTGTAAGTAATATTACAAGGCTTATTATTTGTTACTTTTATACTCAATAAATATGAACGCCTGCTATCTCGGTTTTTCTTAACCTTTTTTTCAATATCCACTTCTCAGGTTAGTTTTTAACTTGTAATATTTCGATAGACATTTTGTTGCATTCGCTCCTCAAAATATGTTATGATAAAATGAAATAAAGGCAATTTAATATAACATTTTTAATTAAAAAAAGATTTTTTTCTAGAAATTTTTAAAAATATGTACAGTGATATAAAGTGGCACATTCTTTAATTCGATTAAGAATGTTAGTGTCACATTTCAGGAATATGCCTATATTAAATATGCTTTAACTATATGTTTCATTTTTCCTAATAATTAAAGTTTATAGGTTTCGAATGAAATTTATTTATGTTAAATAGATTAATAAGGAGTATTATTTTCCTTAATATTATTAATAAGAATACTTTATTTATATAATAATAATACTATTTATTTACAATGCTCACAATGATGATGAAGTTTAGATCATTATTCGAATCTCCTAAGGATAATTCAAAATTTTGTTTTGTACAATAAAAAAAAAACTTGTGTGGTCAAGCCAAAATTTATAAAAGATGTGACTCATTGATAACTCGGTTATTATTGATGATAGAGAAAAATTTAAGGTGTTCTGGAATCGGAAAATTTTATTTGAATTATTTAAATAAAAATCGAAAGAAAAGAGAAGAACAGAAAATTGCTATTTCGCTGTCTAGTATAAATCCTTTTTGTTTATTATTTTCAATTATGAATCTTTGTAATCGATCAAAAAAAAAAAAAAAATTACCCCCTTCAAAATTTGAGTGCTTGATACGTAGATCCTGAAAACGAATAAAAAAAAATCCGTTTTTCCTACTAAAAATAAATAAATACCAAAAACTAAATAATTATCAGTGGTGATATACCATTTTCCTTTGAATTATTTATTGATTTTCATGTTCCTTAATTGCCTATCTATAGCTTTATAAAAAGATATACCCTAATATGGTTATTTGGAAATAATAAACCATCGTGTAATAATTTTCAGCTTTTTTTTAGAAGTTTATTGCATAAGTGAAGTTTTATTATAATTAACAATTTAATTTTTCAGCGGGTTTTCGGAATTTGTGAGTTTTTCAAAATATATTTTGGTTTCCCTAGAAATAAACGATAGCAATAGTAATATACACGTATAATATACCGTTGGAAAGCTAAAGATTTTAGAATAAATATTATCTTATGCACAAACTTGTAAAAGTTAATAAAGAGTGATGAAAAGCAGATAAAACTGATTATTTTAGATGATAATATAATAGATTTTTTAATAAAACACATGATTCTATATAAATTCAATTTAATTAATTCGTTAATAGTATAATTAACAATTTCATTTTTCAGCGGGTTTTCGGAATTTGTGAGTTTTTCAAAATATATTTTGGTTTCTCTAGAAATAAACTACTGCAATGTGGGAAGAGCTTAGTTGGTAGAGCATTGTTAAAGTTTAGTCAATCGTTTGTATTTATCGATGATAATCATAAGTTTGTTCTGGTTTCCTTGTAATTAGTGTTACAAGTGTTAGTGCTAATTTTTTTACAAGAGGCCGTTGGAAACGTGCTATGCAAAATTTTTTTTTGTTTTGTATTCTTTCTGCGAAACCCTTCTTCCTAAACATGTACTACTTTCAAAGACACGCAGCCCTCGATGACCTATGACAGCAATCATTGGCTATTCCGCCGTTACAAATTATGCCGCTGGTTCTCACGGTGTAGGGTTGTCACCGCCCCCTGAGTGACTGCTGAAGGGCCGCCTCACTTCCAAGGGCCACTACAATAGACTGCTCTAACTCAATGTTACTACTAAATGCTAGTAATAACCCTGTGACAAAGCCCTTCAACACCCAACGACTACCTAGCACGACAATACCTCTACAGATTCCCTCCTCCTTGTTTATGGGTTTTAAATCGTCAAGTCGGGAATCGCATTGTCGTCCTTAAAGCAACCCTAAGGGGTATGTTTGTTTAAGATCAAAGGACCTTTTTTTTTTTTTTTTTTTTTTTTTTTTGTTATTTATTTTACTTTTGCATTACAATTTCAAGAGGTACCGCTGGTTCAGTAGCATTTTCCCTTAGGAACTACCGGATACAATCAAATGGAGACCTATACTATATATTCATTTTTGTATATATACCACCAGGAGGACACGTGGTCATAATATTTTAACTTCTCTTCAGATATTTGTGATTATAAAAAGGAGTGAAAATAACGGAACAGTGAAATTCTGTATGTTTGTTTGTTTATCAATTTAACGTCACTTTATGCTACTGTGGCTAATCGGACAGTGCAACATTGGGTGTCTTAAACTTTTCCTATCCATTTTTAATCATGATAGCGGTCTGAATCGAGTACCTAACATCGCATATGCTTGGGACCACAATGTCACCTACCCTCCAAAGAACGTATTTTCTCAAATTCTTTGGACAATCTGCTGGGTTTGAACCCAAGACCTTGAGCAAATAAGGCTGTTATGCTAACCATTGGTGACCCCTGCTGTATATTTGTCCTGAAGAGTAAGATTTTAATTTTGGGAAGTTCGGGTCGTTTATGAAGTGATTCGTGATAAATCCAACTTTAAACTATTTCCCGTATAATTAATTGGGTTGCTTGAATTCTTGAATGGAATCCAGATTGAAAATTTGATTTGAGAAAAAAATCCCTACTTATCCCGTTTTATTCCATTCACGATGTATACTATTGTTTTCTCGTTAAAAGGCCTCTTAGTCACATTTAAAGCACCACACTTTTCATAATTACGTCTTTTATAGTTTTTTTGGACCATATGGACATCACACATTTGTTTCCTAACTGTTACTTCGAGGTCCTCACTTTTAGCATAAATTTCTTTATTTGATATTAATCTATCCTTTCATTGCAATTCTAGGGCCATAAGAAATTTATTACATACTTTTTTCTATTATTTTACTATATACGGCTCGATAATGTTTTCTACCTTTTCATTTTTTGTTAATTTGATATGTACAAGTGAATACAATTGTATAATAAACAGTTTAACTTTAACTTGTTATTTTTTCTTCCGTTTTAGATTTCTTGGATTAAAACATGTGTGCTATTTATACTTTAGTTTTTCATCTATATGTCTACTTATCCTTTCTCTCTCTCAAGATGTATATATAATACAACGGAGGACAGTTTGAAACGATTAATGAGCATTTATTTAAAATTTGTTTCAGTATTTCTAAGAGGTCTCATGTTACCCTCTTGTACGCCGAGTCAAAGTGGCTACCTCCCTCCACTCGCAGACAATATTTCCTTGCATTATGCTTTTAATAAATTATTAACTCTTAACAGATATAAACGAGCGAATGTTGTGGCTTATGCCGACGACATCGCTATCTATAGCAGCTGAATAAGTGCAGAGACATCTCTACGGTAGGCGGAGGCGGTCTGTTCGGAAATCACCAGGAAACTGGAAGGACTATATATTACAGTCAATCCCAAAAAGACGGACTGTATTATTTTCTCCTTCCAGAAAAACAAGTGCATATGTATATTATATCTTGGCATCACCCTCGATGGTGAAGGCCAAGACATACCGACTGAACCTTTTTCTGACATCTCCAAACCTATCACTCCGCCTCTCTATATGTCTCCTAAGAATAACAATTTCGTACATTAAATATACACTTCAATATATATATATATATATATATATATATATATATATATATATATGCCTGGCCGAGAAAGTAATTCCTTTTAACGAGTTCAATTCCTTTACCAGTACCCCAATACCTTTATTATTCCTTTATTATAAAAATGTCCTTAATAGTACGTTTTGGAAATCAAAGTCTCAGTTGTGGTATTTTAGTTCATTTATTTTTTATTTTGTTCTATATATTTATCTCCTAAACATTTAAGAACAATTTTTCGTAAGTTTTTGTTGTATATATTTTCACCCACCATTGTAAACAATAATTAATTGCGTTTCTTTTGTCTGTTGGCTAGACATATTGTATATACAAGCATGTATGTATCTATATATTTTTTAAATCAATTTATTTTAAAAAAAATATTATAAACTATATATTATCTAGGACTGATGAGTAGAATATTTAGTGCTTAAAAATTAGAGCAACCAACCAACCTTCCGTGTGATCGTTTTTGGAGAGGATTAGAATGGAATATACGTGTAGAACCCTCAATCTTTAGTTTGAGGTTTAAGGTTGAAAACCATCATCTAAATTGCTCATCGTTATATTTAGACCTAACTATGAGCTTAAATAAAAAGTTTGAATACAATAGAAGGACCGTAACATTACTAAGGCGGGGCAGAAGTAGAATTGAGTGAAACGCAGGCTTATTGGAAAGGTCGTTGCCTGTACGAGCTGACAGAGAAGAGGTATTGTCAGGTAACCACAGTTATTTAATGCAGAGAGCTTGCCTCTCTAATTATTGTTGGCTATTGTTCCCATAGTGATTGTATCCACGTGTCCTCCTCAATTTACTTTCTGCATAATGATATCCCTTCGTTAGGTCACCCACCATTCCTATTATGTCTTGTTTGCATACAAATTTAAGATGCACGGCTCTATGAACATAGGTTGGGGGTTTCATAGCTTTGATATTGCTTGTCATTTACAATAGCCTATGGCCTCTGCCATTTTAGTTTCCAGGTTATTTAAGTCTTTAATTTTCATTTGTTTATTTTCATGCGAAATTAGAATAATTTACCACTATATAAGCTAAAACGAATGTTTAACAGCCCTATAAGTTTCATCTTTGGGATATCCAGAGACACCTCTATCACCGGATTTTACGAAGAGTTAAAGTTGATATACCCTTCCTATCATTGTAAGTACTTCTTGGTGTCCTTTCTCTAACAAGTTATCCACTCCCGGTGTCTATTTTACTTCTCGGATTTTCTTCTGATCTGTATACGTATATCCCATTGGTCCACAACTTTCGATAGATTGTTCATTTTCAAGACTGTTATTCTCACTTAATACATTTTCCCTTACACATATTTTTCATTACATAGCTTACTGCTATTTGTTCTTATGATGTCTACTAACTTACTGTTTATTTTGTTTATGATTTTACACTCTGTACTACAGTATGTTAAGGTGATACCCTAGTGCAATGTGTAAAATTATAAACAAAAGAAACAGTAAGCCAATAGACATTATAAGGATAAATAGCAGTAAGCTATGTAATTAAAAAATGTGTAATAGAAAATGTATAAAGTCAGAATAACAGAAGGGGGACAAAATCTTGAAATGTTGAAAAAATAATGTGACGGAAAACAAAGAAAATAAATTTTAGAAATGGAAGTTATTGATTGCTTATTTAAATATGAAATTTGAGTTATGGGGGGCCCACTAAACCATCAAATTCCTCTTGCATCCAATCCCTGCAATCCAAGATCCTTCGAAAAATCCTTAATGCTCCATACTTTGTTACCAATAAAATTATCCATAAAGACCTAAATATCCCATTAGTTGAAGACTTAGCCCGATCCAGATATACCTCCTTCTATTCCAAACTTCCTTCCCACTCAAACCCGCTTATCCGTGACCTCTCCTCAACATCTATTCCTGACAACCCACCGAGGCGACTTAAAAGAAGATGGCCATGAGACCTCTTACCATAAATTGGACATTGGAGTTCTACCAATGGGTAGTTTCTTCACAGGACAATCATGTGTCTTAATCTCAAATCAATCCAATTTACTTGTTGTATTGAATCAATACAGTTGTAAATTTCATTAAATAAATAAATAAAAAATGAAAAAAAAACAACAACATATGAAATATTAAATGAAGCTTCCTGCAAAAGTATATAATGGAAGTTATTGATTACATACATTTACAATTTTTTCATTTTCTATTTATTCTTTGTTACATGTACGTTATTTATTCTTTATCGTAGTTGTTTTTTTTTTTTGTTCATTTCGTTAGTTTGATTGTTTACAGTTATTTCACTCTAAGACTCTCAATTCCATTTGTTTTCGTTTTCCTGTTGTATTATTCTAAAGAGACTTGTACAAGAATAAATAAAGAATTATCACATTATTATCACATACTCGTATATTAATTTAGGCCTATCTTTGGTTTTGATTGATGTTCCTTAAAATATGAAATAAATATAGTGGTGAATATTTTATATGTAATATTTGTCGCAAGGACCTACCGATTAGGAATTATATTGGTTTTTTTTTTTTTTTTACTGGCACGTTACTTTTACCCTAAAAAATGTAACTCGTCTAGTTTTGTTGGTGCTGCACAGATTTAAAATTTGACGGCAGTTTCCTAATCAGAAATTTAGTGAATTATATGTTTTGTTATATAGCTTGTCGCAAGGACCTCCTGTTTAGGAGTTATATTGGTTCAATTTAAAAAAAAAAAAAAGGTCACACTTTGCTAAACTTTATTAAGTGGTAGGGTTTTGTTGACAAGCTCTGTCAAAAGAAATTGGTGTTGCTCGCATTATCAGTGAACTTATTTCTGTATATAATGTTTGTCGCTAGGGTCTACTTTAATTTTTTGCTTTAAGTAAAAAAAAGTTACTAATGTATATTGTTGTAGACAATTATTCCTTTTTGCTAGAGTATTTACTCTTAATGCAATTTTATAACCTAACTTAAACTTTATTTAAAAATTCTAAAATTTATTCTGACATCAGAGGTATGTGAAAGTCGTGTGCTGCTCGCAAACATTTTTTTAAATAGCTTATCATATTATATTTTATTAAAATTATTATATTTACTCTTTTAAAATGCAGTAAATATTGCCTTTACTTTATAAAATTGCTAATTATTAAGATTAGCGTTAATTTATTACCGAGATTATTGATTTAGGCTTATTTACTAATAATATGCAGGTCGTCCTAAAAAACATCGGAGATAGGGGATGTTATTGACATGCTATGAACCGATTTTTCTGTTACATTGATATGTTAAATATGATTTATACAGAGTGAGAACCGGTCTTGCGGAAAATTGTTTATTTCGCTAGAATGTTTATTCATGAGGAGGGATTTGCATAACCGCCCCAATAAATGCTTTTTCATCTTTTAGAAAAGCTTTGAAAACTTGCTCTTTAATTATCATCACACCATATCATAAATATCATAACATGATTTGTTTTGAAAACATCAGCTGTTTAATGTTGCCAAATGTTGTTTTTATGTTTTACGTCAATAACTGGCTTTTATGATTAATTAATCATAAAGAAGTGCTTATTTAGGGTGTTAGATTTACGTTTAGCTAAAATTTGTGATAGTTTTTTAAATAAAAAAAATGATAAATATTTATTCAGTATTCTTATATTAATAATATGATATAATTTATTATCATAGTTTTCCTTTTTGACTGTCTAGTAAGCTCATACATCTTTCATTTATTCGTATATTGTATATTTTGTAGTTTATTGTTCATTTATTTGTTTAAATTTTTCGGTCATAATTCAGGAATTTCAAAGATCAGGTATCGTGGGTGAATAAAAATTTGTGATTTCTAAATAAAAGAAAAAAGGACCTATTGCAGTATGGATCATTATTATGATATATATGATTTTGAAAAATTAATAAGTTTAATTGTACTGTTGAATTCAATTTTATTTTGTATTACTTAGGTATGATTTCTTGAAAAACTATATGTTTTTCTTTACTTTAATCAATGAATAAGATATAGACATGTGAAACATTTAACTAGACTCAACTTTGAATTGAATAGTAGATGGTCATATCAAAAATCAAAGATCATACTAAGTTATCTGTTACTTTTCTATTTTTATCTGTACCATGGTGGCTAGCATAACAGCCTCCTATGCCCAAGGTCCTGGGTTCAAACCCGCAGGGGGCTCTAGAATTTTTAAAATCAGGAGTAAAAAATCCTTAGTTATGCCGTCCTTCGGAGGGGACGTTAAAAGGATATCTCGAGCATGTGCGATGTCAGATACTCGTTAAAGATCCCTATCCTAATTAAACCTGGATAGGCAAAATCTAGGACTCCCACTGTAGGATCGTCCGATTAGCCACAGCAGCAGAAAGTGACGTCTAATAAATAAACGAACTTTTCAATTTTACCTTTGGCTTTATTAAAAATCGTTCCGATAGTCTCCGTAGAAGTTGCAATATATTAGGCGAATATTTGGGTTATGCGTGTCGATTAATTGCAAAATTTGTGTAGGTCAATTACAGAGGTACATAAATGAAAACAATAAACAGAAAACCGAGGAGGAATGAATAAAAAACTATTGAAGGCGTAATCTGTGACATAAACTTTTATTTTCATGTTAAAAAAAAATATATATATCGTAGTATTATGCAGTGATATTACACAAAAAAACAAAAACTCGCAGTTGTTTTTGAGCGTTATAATTATTATTTTATTTTTTTCTTAGCCGATTGCAATGCTTCGTTACTAATTAAACTAAATATAAAAACGTTTATTGTTAAAAGTAAGTAATTTGGTCTAGTTGATAGAGCACTTGTATATTGTTCTCCGGGTCCTTGTTTAATTAGTAAAACATGTTTCGTTATGCGTAAAAATGTGGTCCCGAGTCTGTGCGATGTCAGTTACTCATTAAAGATCCCTTTCCTAATTAAATCTGGATAGGAAAAATTTAGGAGTCCCATTGTCGCATCATCCGATTAGCCACAGCAGTATAAAGCAGTATAAAGTGACGTTAAATTAACAAACAAACAATAACGACCTTACCGTAAATTTTTGTTTTGTGCAGTATAGATTGCGTATTTTTTAGTTACTGGTATACGTATTTGTATTTTTTGGCTTCCTTCGATCCGGACCGACTTTCTGCGGGTTATAAAAGCCGAACGGGTCGTCCAAAACAACGCGGCTTAGCCCGTCCCGGTTCATCCCGCTCGGCTTTCTGAGGCATATTGTGGACCTGGAGGCATGGTGTGGGCTTAGACACAATTTTGCTGATATTTTGTTCAGTTGGGATAGCTCTATTTTATTACTGCTCAAAACCATTATATTGCTTAAATAGGAATGGAGTCAAGAAATATTGTCGGTTAACAGCCTGACAGTTAGCTGGCGATTAGTTTGAGCAGTTGGGAACTGGTAGTGATGACCTAGCACTGATGGGGACAGCACTATGCAAATGGACCATTCTCCCACCTCATCAACTTCTTCAGGAGCTCACCGGGTTTATATTATGCCCATTTAGATTTCCCTCAGGACGTTTAAGACCATTCATTCATGGACCCTTGGATGCAGAATAGGTTTTTGCTCCGGTTTGTAAGATTTAATCTCTCCCACTTTAACGATCTCGTTAAGAGCAATGAATAAAGATGTAAGTTTTTAGAGTGGTGAACGTAACTTATAATAGCAAGTTTTATGTAATGAATTGAGAAATACATTCAGCGAAGCTTAAATAAAGTTTTTTACGAGTCATTCTCTAATGAATTGTCACTATATTACTAGAACTTTTCTTTTTTTTTTTTTTTTTTGGTTTTTCATGTATATTAGGAGTATTACACTTCAATCAGTATTCGTTCTTTTCAAAGTAGAGGGAATTATTTTATACCCCTATTTAAGATATGGTAAAAATATTAACTGTTTTGTAAGCAGTAATGAAAAATAAAAATGTACACTATCTGAAAAATATAAATATAAATAACCGTGAATGAATCTTTTAGACCCCTCTCATAATTTGCGGTCTAGCGTTTCAAGATATGTAGAAACCGAATATCGAATAAAAAAACATCCATCCGTACTCTGAACTATTTATAAATTCGTTAATTTCATTCGATGGGAGAATCGAATTTCCTACAACACAAAAAAATAATCATTGAAATAGCATTCTTCATTTATGAAATAGCAGATATATAGCGTTTCTGAAATTCATAATTGTGAGTGGCCATTTTTCTTTGATTAATTTATCGTTTTTTTATTAATCAGTTAATTTCCAGTAAACAGCTATATAATTTTTTTAGAATTACCCTAATATTTGCAAATAATTAAATATTGTGCTATAATTTTCAGCGTTTTAAATGGTGCAAGACCTATCAAACGTAATAAATGGTGTTCATCATTGAAAAAAAAACAAAACAGTAGTATAAATATAGCGTGCATTATTTGACCTATAACTTAGTTTATTTCAAATCCAAAGGAACGAAATTATCACTCTAGCATTTCTTTAGGAAAAGTTTGCAGGACCCTGTGTGGATTCAGAGGTAGTTTTTTTGAATGAATGAAAATTTGAGGGAATTAAGGTCCTCACTAACCACATAAAGCTGAGCAGGGGGATTTATTCTGTAGGTTAGCATTTTATTCTGGCTTAATTATTACAGTTATTTACTTGTTATTCGGTACCGAGGGGCTTTAACTCAGTATTAATCCCCCATCCTCTCCCTCTGGCCCGAGTAACCCCTGTATAGCCCACAACACAAGCTAGAATTGAAAACCACACACAAAAAACAGTTATGGAGCTTGCCGCTCGACATTTTTGATTTTTGTATTTTTTTCACCAGTTATTCTCTATCCTTTCGTGAATATAATACCATAAATTAAACGTTCTTCTTGACAATACTTTGAGGGTTGCAGCCGTTTTAAGTCAGCTTCACGGGAAATAACATGTGATGGGAAAATCTTTCTGATTCCTGTAATTGTTTAGATATCAAATCAAAACAAAAAGTAACAGTCTCTGTATGTTTTGCCCCCTATGACTCATTCCCTAAATAGTGAAAAAAGTTGTTTAAAAAATTCTTGAAAATAAATAAAAAAATGATACTTTTTGCTAGATAAAAGTATATAAAGGAAAAGAGATTCACCTTTGATTATTTTTCCTTTATAGCTTAGTCATAGTCCTACTTGCTGTAAAAATTTCGATCTTGAGAACTTAGTCATTTTTTGTATATGAATTTTAGAAATTGGCAAAAATTCATTTTTCGCGATGTTTACACGGAAATATCTCAAAAACAGATTGATTGAAAAATTATGAAACTGATACAGATTACCTATCTATACGATGTGTTTAAGTTACATAAATTTGGTCTTTCAGACCAAGCTGGTTCTGGAGTTATAAAATTCTCTTAACTGTTAAAATAACGTTTTCTTTAAAAAGTATTAACTCCAGTAATTTTGCATATCTAAGAATCAAACAATAACTAGAATGATGAGAGTATTTTATATAATTTTGGTCCTTACAACACATTACCTAAGTAGCCAAGAAAATGGTTTAAAAAAATCACGAAAAATTACAACTCTACTGGTTCTAATGTTAATTATTTGCGTTGCCTTACAGTCGGTTGATGAGATGAAGGCCACTCTGACAAGACAAGTAGTATTTTATGTATCATTGTTCAAAAACAAACTGGTTTTCAGCCACTAAATTTAAATCTATCGTAGTTATAATCTGTATGAGTTTCATTTCATTTCACTCAGTCCTTTTTCAGATATTTTACAATACATATTACCGATTTCAAGTGGATTGACCTTTATTTATTTATTGATACGTATTGGACGTTGTTTTCAATTATCCTTAATTTCATTTGTTCCTCAGTAACCAGTTTTTAGCAGTTATTTTTCCTTCCTCCCTTCGGGAATACACCTGTGTACTATCACAGTATTAAATGAAATTAAATGAATTAAATTAAACTAACAAAAATCATAGAGGAGGTTCATAGCATAGTCAAACTTTAAGAAAATAATTAAATTTTTATTTAGTGACTTTTATTCTAATTTAATCTTTATTATTATTAGTGTTATTATTACTAAAAAAGTTTTCATCTGAGATATTGATAGAGGTTATTTACTCGCGAACCTGAGGAGTTCACAATGAAATTATCAGTCTGAAATGTTTTATTTTTACTTTGTCTCTTAAAAGCGATCTTTTTTCGGTTGCGATTTTAAAAAGTATCCCGAAGAGGTAAATTGAATGTTAAATATTGCGTTGGCAGAACAAAGATATTAAACACACAGAGAGGGCCTGAACAAAGAAACCGTTTCCAAGAGTTCAATCAAAGAAAAAGAGCATTGTTCGGAGCCATTACCTCCTCCCCCCTTACCCCCTCTTCTCCCAGGAGAAAACCAGATCCCTGCAGGCAATTTAAACTTCAGATTTCCTCAGACAAGGGATTTATTGTTCGGGAAATTGTAATAAATGGCCTTCCATCGCTCCCGAACTTGAATGATATTTCATTTTTTGCCGGTTGTAAATCGACCTTAGGGCATGGAAGAACGATACAATACCCCTCCCTGCTCGGGTTTTAGATACTTTAAGAAATTTTAAAAAATAATGTAACGAATAATTTTTTTATAAAAAACCGAGTGTCAGGGAGATTTGATTACCTGTTCAACTTCATAAATTAAAAATAGTCCAACATAGACCATCCACTGATTCTACTATAACATCAATTAACATGAAACAATTAATATTATATATTAGATAAATTTACTATTATGTACGATAATGTAGATAGACTAAACAGATACCTAAATTATCCACTAGTTAAAAAGTTAAAGTATAGACTTATTTATTAAAATCGTCTTCGACTTACACTTGTCAAATTTACGGACCTGCTAAAAAGACATACTATCCAGTTTTCTTAAATCTTTTATCAAAGAAATATTTTATTAGATAAATATTAGTCCGTTTTACAAAAGAAATTCTTCGAACAAATATTCAAACAAAAGAACAATTACGACAATGATGAGAAAAAGAAATATTTTATTTAATTACTTTGTTATTCATGAAATATTTTATGCTGTTGTTTGTTAGTTTTTTCAACTTTTATATTATAGTAATTATGAAAAACGCGTCACATAATTACATGGTGGCTTATTCTTTCCAAATATTAGGGTATAAAACAATATTAGGGTATAACTGTTTATATAGCTGTTGAAAGGCAATTAAGTAATATGAAAAGCAATAATTCAAAGGATAATATCATATCACGACTGTTGATTTCAAAACACTATGTCTCAGCTAGTTGTTGAGCAATTTCAATGATTTTTTTTTTTCATTTTATCGAAAATTAAATTCTCTATCAAATGACTCAAAAAGTAAATTTTTGGTATTTATTTATTTATTAATCAGGAGAAAAAGATATTTTTGTATTCCTTATTCAGATTCCACGCATCTTGAAACTAAGCCCTCAAATTTTGAGGATTGGTAATTTTTTGGTCGATTACAAAGGTTCATTATTGAAAATAATAAACCAAAATAAAATATGATATATGTACAATTTTATTTTTTAATTGATAAACCTATTTATTTCTCCTAACCAAATTACTTATTTTATTCGGTGAACCTACCGGTAGGCGTACGAAAGGCAGGCCGAAGCGTCGATGGGAAAACTGTGTCTGGGTCTGATCTCGAGGTTTTGAATGGTGATGGCTGAACGAATCTGTGTAGGCAGTATTTGCTTGTATCAGGATCGAACCGGTAGTCTTATATTACTATTATTATAAATTACTTATCTATTTTCTGACTGAATCCATTATAAAATAGCTTTTAACAAAAATGTTGGCCGAAAGGTAATTCTGAATCTTTTAAATCTTGTTTTATAATTTAAGAATAACTACTTTTAGATTGGTCTCTAGGACGTTTCAGTTGTTCATCCAATAAAGAACACTAAACTTGTTTTTAGTAACATCTATACGTACATTCTGGATTTATTTACTTTAAAGGACTCCGAACAATCAAAATCAATGTAAAGTAAGGTAGAAATAACATTTTTACTTTCACTTACCAATATATGATATATAGTGAGGGAAAGTATTGCGATCGTGAAAATTTTCGAATTCCAGTTTTGAACGGAAATACACGTTTTAAGGTCCCCTGAGTCCAATAACCAAGACTCGGTGTAAAAGGTCTTGGGTGTGTGTATGTTTGTATGGTAACTTCCGGACAAAAACGAAAAGTCCTATGAAACCAAAATTTTATATTTAAGACAACTATGCACCCGAGATGTTATCCAAAGTTTTATATCAAAATCAGATGACCGAAAGATCTACTTTATACCATGCATTATGGACCTTTTTATGATTTTCTCCAAAATGGCTCCAACGATTTTGATTAAAATCCATAAAATTTTCGGGCTTCAATATGATGTAGGTGATGTAGGTTTTTAGTATGTAGTAGTTTAATGTATATATAATTTGTGTTTTTTTTTTTATTTAATGTTTGGTGTATATGTATAGATATATCTAAGAATTTGTAAGAAAATGTGAAACAGTAGAGAAGGAAAAGAGAAAAAAACAAAAAAAAAAACAGGAAAAATAAGTAGGAAAAAAATTTAAAAGAGTAAAAAAAATAAAAAAAAATATTGTATTTATAGTTAAATAAAATGTTAAGAATATTCCTGTAGGAAAAAAAATCGGTATGCTGTGTTATAGCAACCCAATTAAGTTGGGCAGCATCATTTTGTTTGTTTATTTATGAATAAAGTGTATCTCTCTCTCTTCATTCTGATTAAAATAGTCTGACAGGGCTCAAATGCCGATATTTCATATTTTCTTCTGCTAAAGTACCTTTTATTTTCTAGATTTAAAAAAAAATTGGAACATTGAGCGAATTTGATAAACAACTAAAAGAGAAAAGTGCAAACATATTTTTAATGCAATTTTTATGTTTTTGAAAGTATAATATACCGTTGGATACCTAAAGAATTTTGAAAAAATACTATCTAATACAAGGAATTTTAAAGGTTAATGGAGAGTGACGAAAAGCCGATAAAACTAAATGATTGTTGTAGATAAAAATATAATAGAGTATTTAATAAAACACATGTTTCTATTGAAATACAAAATAATAAATTCTTTAACAATTTATTTGTACTTTTAGATGTATTTAAAAATTCTTAAATTAATTTTAACAACGGAGGTAAGTGAAATTCATATGTTGTGCGCACCTGATTTTTTTTTTTACTTATGGTCTTTATAATAATATAATGTAATTAATACCATATCTGGTTTTAATTGTAAATCCTCATTTAATGTTTGGTTTAGTTATGATATGCACGAAATTTGACGTCATGAATTGTTTAAGCCGAACACAAAGTGTAAGCTACATTTAAATCTCTATTACCTCTGATGCAATCCCTCTAATGAATGACTAATTAATCTCTGTGGGCGTAGTTCATTTAAATATATTGTTCTAATTGCAACTCTGAAGGTTGCATCCCGAAGCCACATGCACACGCAATACGAATCGAAACACGGTTGTTTTTATTGTTTATATTTAGGTTTATATCAGTCAAGATTAATATTATCTCGGTAAATATTTACGACAATCTAATTTAAAAATCTAAAAAAAAAAAAAATGTTTATTTTAAGCTGTTCATTGACGCACATATAATTGATACAACATTTCTTTCTACGAATCCTTGGGCAGTTGGTTGATAAATATATCTATCATTTTTTATGAGCCCAGCTTTTGAAATCTTCCGGTATTATTTGACATTTTACATTAAAGCGCTTGGGAGCAGCGTGGACTAGTGGATAGAGCACTAGTCTACTGTTATCCCTGTCTTGGGTTCGAATATCGACTACGGCAGAATATTGTTTAATCTGTTATTTCATTTTAGCCGGAGGGTTTGGAGACCCTCCTTGGGCAGACCCAGCGTCTATAAAGTGAGGGCGAGTGTAAATCTGGCGGTCGAGTGTAATCTCGGCCTAATCATTCCATTGCACGGCCGTTGGCCTAGAAACAGTACGAATCTCTATAAGTACTGAGCCCAAGACTCTTCATGGGTTTTAGTCTAAAATATAAAATATGATATACTTACTTATTGCGAATGGTAACTATTGAGTAGAATAATCACTCTAAAATGTTAATGGATAAGGTAAGTGAAGTTTGGTTTACGTCACATCGGCCTGTTGAAAATTACTCTGACATATAGTACTTTATTTTACACATTATTTTGAATACGAGTAATATAATGTTTTTTTATAGTTAGTTAATTTTTTTAAGATTTCTAATTAGATCTTGAAGATCCTCTTAAATATAATTAGGCATCATTACGACATTCTCTTAAATGGAGAGTTAAATCAACTGTTAAATTATGTTATTTATTAGCGATGTTCAAGAAACATTTGTCAGTAACTGAATACTTTCATTCTAAGTAATATTTCTGTGATTCATATAGGTTATTAAAAGGGTTATTAAACGTGAATAATTTTGTAATTTTTATAACCTTAAATCTGATAGTTCATGAAGTTATATTTTCAAGGTTTATTGGTTACCATGACAGAAGATTGCTTATTGTACATATTCGTTTATGATGGAATAATATATCTTCTATATTATAGTTCTGTAATCTTCTATATTCTATATTATTATAGTTTCATAACTCTTGGATTTTTATTTAATGTTTATTATTATATAACTAACCGTCGAAAAATGATGTGTTCTTGAATAAACTGTTTAAAAAAAAGCGTATTTTTAGAGTTAATTTTTATTTTTAGAATTAAAGTGCACGATTATTACTTTCACTTATCTATGTATGAAATTTGTACTAAGGGAAAGTATTGCGATCATGAAAATTTTCCAACTCCGTTTTTTTAACGAAATACACGTTTTAGGTTCCCTTGATTTCAAATAACCAAATACCGTAAAAAAGTCTTTGTGTATGTGTGTCCGTGTATCCGTATGTGGCGAGTCTAGCGCTAAAACTAGGAGTCGTACGCATCTGAAATTTCATATTTAAAACACCTACAGGCACAAGATGTTACAGCATATTTTTCATCAAAATTAGCTAACCAGAAGAACCACTTTACACCATTTATTTTGGACCTTTTATTTTCTCAAAAACGACTGTAAAGATTTTGATTTAACTTGATATATGGGTGTAAAGTTTAACGGGATTTGATATGATCTAGGTTTCATTCTGATTGAAACAGTCTCACAGGGCTTAAATGACAATATTTTAATTTTTTTTTCCACTAAAGTACCTTTAATTTGGTAGATTCTATAAAAATACACTATACCTTCTTGTCAGCATTGATAAATAACGACTAAATATGCATATTGAGCGAATTTGATTAACAACTAAATGAGAAAAGTGCAAAATTATTTTGTTATGCAATCTTCGTGTTTTTGAACACAAGAATAGTAATATAGACGTATAATATACTGTTGGATAGCTAAAGATTTAAGAAAAAATATTATATTATACACGGAATTGTAAAGGTTAATAAATGAAGAAAATTCAATAAAAATTACTGATTGTCGTAAATAAAAATATAATAAAGTATTTATTAAAACACATGTTTCTATTGAAATTCAATTCTTAAATATTTATTTTGCTCTCTAAATGTACTTAAAAATGTTTAAATTCGAGTGTTGCGCGCAGCAGATTTTTCGCTAATGTACCTTTAATTGGGTAGGTTCAAAATAATTAAATATACCATTTTATAAGTATTGATGAAAGACGGCTAAATCTATATGTTATACAAATATTTTTTCAGTTAAATTTTGTTTTCCAAACACAAGATTGATAATATAAATGCATGATATACCGGAATGATAGGAAAGCTTAACATTTTATAAAAAATGTTATCTTGCATATCAAGTTGTGGAAGGTGAAGTAAAGTGGCGAATAGAAGTTGATTGTTGTATGAATAATTTTAAACTGTTGTATTATTATATTTAATCTTAAACATGTGTTTTCAGCGAAATAGAATATAACGCTTTAAACCTTTTTTTCAACTCTTAACTCTATTTAATAGTTCCTAAATTTACTTTCTCAACCGAGCTAAGTGAAAACTGTGTTTTGCCCGCACCAGATTTTTGTTTTCTAAGAAGATATCAAAGAAAAAAATTATCTGACATACAAAGTTGTGGAAGATAATGCAGTGTACTGATTATTTTTCATAACATTTTTAACTGTGATATTAGTTAATCTAACATATCTGTTTCTAACACAGTTTCACTGTTTAAATTTAGTTTAACTCTAGCTTTATTTAAAAGCTCTTAAATTGTTCTTCTAATATTCCTTTCTTATAAAGGTTAAATACATATAATATCTAAGTGTTTATGTTTTAAAAAATGCTTAGTTTTGTGTTTTATTTTGGTGTATTTTTTCAAGGACTCTGTTTTGCTGATGAGGTTTTTTGTAATTATTGGTGTTTTTTCTTTCTTTGTATTATTAGCTTTTTTTTCAATATTTTAATTATTTCTTACTCCACCCCACTACTACAAATTCCTCCCTATGGGAGAGGCTTTTGCCAATACTGGTGCTAATATTATAATATTATTATTATTATTAGTATCTAGGCGTTGATGACCTTCAAACCAAAACAAACGAACGAACCAAGGTAAGTGAAAGCCGTGTGTGAGCGCATCAAATTTTCTTTTAGCTCGATTTAATATCAGAAAAATGTTGACGGTATGGTATGTTGATACTAACACGTCTGTATGTTAATTTTGTGCCATGTTGCTAAATGTTAGATTTAGAGGGTCAAGTTAGAAATCTGTTGCTACCCTACTGCCCCTTGGCCATTAGCTGACCACGGCAAATCCCCTCTTAGTGGGCCACATTAACATTAATAGCCCCTAATCGCAGGCTACCGTTGGCTAAATTTATCCCCGTGGGGTGCCGACAATGACCACGGCTCTCCTAAAAACAATGGGCCATTCCGTTTGAATTAGTAGTGATTATGGTTCGGACCCTCGAAGGAGTTTGCATTGAGAAGGAGGAGGTATAACCGTTCGCCATATCTGATGTGTGCTGCGGAAGGGTAAGGTACCCGCCTTTGTGCGCAGGACAAATGGTAATATGGGCCCGTCTCCCAGCGTACTATGAATATATACCTATCTCGTAATAGTTGAATGGCTCCCCAGTTCGGAGGTCGTCTGCATAAGTACGTTCCTTCCTTTTCAGCTACTTGATTCAAGTGTTTTGAGGGTACTTTCCTCGTTAATTGAATATTCAGTGCTGGCCATTATCCGTCCCATATCGTTTTATTCTGTCGCTTCCAAAGGGCCAGTTCCGAGATATCATCACTATATATCCCTGCATAACTGTTTTATCTTATGAACAAAATCCGCTAATAAAATCCAGTTGCGGATTAAAGGGGTGACAAAGAAAAATGAACTCTTTTTCTCGTATATTATCTACTGCTATTTAAATATGTAGGTATAGAACTAATCTATATTTATGAATTACTGTAATGAATTATCATTAGAAAGGCGTCAGCTTATTCACTTAAATTTATGAATGGATTCCAAACTTCCCAGATTTGAAAAGTTTAGATATTTGTTTTTTTCTAAAATCTTTATATTACACTACGTACGCATCTATACCTTACTCTTATTTGTTTTTTTTTCCAGGTTTTATATTATCAGAGTTTTTATAATCTAAATCGTTCATAGCTTATACATGTTTGTTTTTTATATCTAATGAAATACTCAATGATTTTAAAAAATGGTTTTCTTTGATATAGTTCTTCGTGAAGCCTTTCCTAAGCGAATAAATGCATCTTCCAACCGTTTCGATCCGTATCCGTTAAGCCAGACGAAATTGTCTCTTCTTCCGATCCACATAATTTTGGTTTGGAAAGGTGTATATCCATAATTATAGTCATCATTTCGCTTAAAGGATCTTCAGGTTAAACTGTCGGTTGCGGCCATCGTTTCCAAACACTACCATGCTGTCGGCTAACGTAAAAACTGCTGGAATACACTCTGGAAGTTACTATATCCGAGCAGAAATAGCCTTATTTTCTGTTTTTCTCGATTTAGAGAACACCGGGATATGATCAAAAGGGGGCTAAGTCAGCATCCTTTTATGATTCCCTGCTCAGTTAGGAATTTCCCTTATGTGATTGCACATCCCAATGACCCTAAATGCATATTTTCTGTACCAACAAGCTTTATTTAGATCTTCTAAACAGGCGGTGACTTCTTTACTCTTTTCAATGATCTTTCGGATATTTATCATATGGTGAATAGATCATAGCTGTTAGATCTTAAACCATAATGTTATAATTAGTACTGAGAGGTTCTGTACATAGCCAGTGTTTTGACCCTAGGTATATATATCTCGGATGATTTATTTATTTTAAGACATATTTTTTTGGCCAATTCGAGAAGAAAATAATTTAATTTTAATTTTTTTTTTCAACGTTTCGGCATATGGGGCCATTTTCAAGCGTGTATCATACATAATGTGCATAAAATGTTTCAACTGCTTCTTCAGCAATGTCGTCGGCTGACACTCATTTATAGTTCATCGGCAATCATATTGGGCTTCCATACCCTTTATTTAACCAAAAAAAAAAAAAAAAAAAAAAGGCTTTGGGATAGCGGGCCCATACCCCGTTATCTCGATGTTAAACAAATGAAAAGAACAGAAATAAATAGAGCTGGTCAGTCATCATGGTATAGGACATGGCGCGGAAAACGGATATACAGACTTGGAACTTGGAATGTCAAGGTGCTAAATGGAAAAGAAGTGGCATTGGCTGAAGAGATGGAGAAAGCTAAGGTGGACATATTGGGAATTACGGAGACCGAGAAAAAGGGTACCAGAGAAACAGAAGTAGGAGATCACATACTCATTTATTCAGGAGTAAGTTTTCAGGAGCATGCAAAAAGAGGAGTGGCTTGCTTCTTCCATAGGAACATTTCTCACCTAATCGTAGATTGGAAAGCAATCAATGATAGACTATTACTGGTAAAGTTGAGAATTGAAGAAGCGTTGTATACCCTATTTATTGCTTATGCACCTAATGATAATTCGACAGCTTCCGAAAAAGATTCGTTCTGTGAAACATTGCAAACAGAGCTGGACGACAGTGAGAGTATACCTATCATTATGGGAGACCTCAATGGAAGAGTGGGCAACGACTCAAAAAGATGGGAAGAAGTGCTTGGAGCTCATGGAGAAGAGATGGGAAGAAGACGACTTCATTAATGAAAATGAAATTGATGAGGTTATAGCGTCTCTCAAGCTAGGTAAAGCAGCAGGCTTGGATGGTATCACGCCAGAGATAATGACATTACCTGGATACTACAGGTCAAAAGATATTCCAACATCTTCTTAACTTGATATGAAAGAATTAATCAGTTCCCAGAGACTGGAAAGTCTCAGTCATTATACCAATATTTAAGAAAGGAAACAAAAGGGGACTGCCAGAACCACCGAGGAATATCCCTTCTTAGTGTGCTGAGTAAAATATACTCCAAAATCCTCGAAAGACATCTTAGAAAAGCAGTGGAACCAACGTTAGGAGAAGACTAATATGGATTTAGAGGAAATAGGAGTACCTTCTTCACTTATCTTCACTCGAAGACAAACTACGGAAAAGATCATTGAAAAGGATAAGGTAGTCTTCACCCGTTTTGTCGATCTCAAAAAAGCCTTCGATAGGATAAGAAAGGAGGATATCATAAAGCTCTAGGGGAGAAGAAGGTCAAACTTGGATCACAGAAAGGAATCCTAAGTCTTTACAAAACACAAAGAAATGCCGTGAGGACATGTAACTGAACATCAGAGGAATGTAGAAAAAGCGAGCAGGGGGATCGAGTCGTAAGACCAAATAACACAAGGTTAGAGTAATTGCGGGACTTTTAATATCTCGGTGCTCACCTTAATGAACATGGCTGGATAGATGGCGAAATAAATTGAAGAATAAGAGCTGGCAACAGATGTTTTAGTACCCTCAAGAAAGGATTCATTCGGAAAAAAGAAGTGTCAAAATACACTAAAAAACATAGTCTAAAAAAAAAAAACTTCCTTACCGATTCTCACATATTCAAGTGAATCTTTGACTCTAACAAAAAAGCACAAGAGCCAACTACAAGCGATGGAGATGAGATATCTAAGAAGAAGGGAGGGGAAGACCAGAAGAAACCGAGTGAGAAACGTAACAATACGGTCAAACCTTGAACTTCAGCCTGCTCTGGATATTACTGATATCAGATAGAGTACCAACTGAGATGGTTTGGCCATGTTTCCAGAATTGCAGAAAATCGAGTAGCAAAGTCTGTATATGAGAAAAAGGTGGAAGGTCTAAGACCGAGAGGAAGACTTTGGAAAGGCGCGATTCAGGAAGCCTTTAACAGAAGGGGTATGTAAAAGAGTAGAGGATTAAGTAAAATAAAAAATAAAAAAAAAACAGAATTATTATAAGAAAATTATTTACTATTATTAAACAGCAGTATACATATCGTCTCTACCATTTCCAAGTATCAAATATGAAAACTGACACTTATTAGAAGAGCGAGTAAAACGAAGTAATATATTTAAAATTGGTCATATTCCATACGTTGTTCGAGGCATTGTTTTAATTCTAAAGGGGCAAGGGTTTCAACAATTCTCCACAAGCCGTATCGTTCGCAATGCAAGAGCAAAGTATCGAATCTGAAAAACGAGACTTTTCCTATTCGATAGCTGGAAATGGTTGGGACGATATAGCTATTTACATATTTATTATTTTGTCCGACCGGTGACTTTATTGTTAGCACCACTAGCCCTATCTTTGAGTCAGTGTGTGAACCCGAGTAGACCCGCTGCACCAGAAATACTTTAAAATATTCTACTATCCATATTTTCTGGCCTGCTCATGACTATTCCGTTTAATGCGTTTAATGTTTATCTTTGATGAGCTTAATCACAGGCTCTTTCTGCTTCTTCGTTGTCTTAAGGCTTTATTAGTGCTTAGAAGTGGTCATTCCTGTTTAATCCGTAAATTGCAGCTCCAGGAGTAAGGTTTGCTTGGTTAGGACAATCACAAAATCATTATTTTTACTCTAATATATATTTTACTTCGGCAGTACGACGGGAGCAATGAGCATCCCCGTGGTCCCACCGATAAAGGTGACCCCTGACATTGGCTTGGCGAGGACCTGACAATAAATATACCGATAGCGCTGAGAGGGGCCGCTGCTATTCCACGCCGGTGCCAAAACCTCCTCTAGCGGTGAGTCAGCTGTCCCGTTCCATGTCCCGGGGGATTTAGATCTGCCCGCGGTCGTCCCTTTATACACTTATCTCTCCTTGCAGTCTCAGTGCACATAAAAATAATATTTAAAGCCTTTTTTACTGTTATGACTACCTGTTTTATGCCTTATTTTAATTAAAATACCCTCTAGCTAATGACGTAAAAATGAAACGGAGATAGTACTTTGATAAATATCTGTAAATGGGATACATAGAAATATTTTAATCTTGCACACTTATTATATATACAGTTACGTTCTCACGCTCAACGCAGAAGCAGAAAATCTTTACACCTCAAATATCAACGACATATAAGATAATAATTTTTTTTTTCTAAAACCTTTAGCTTTTCCAGGTTGTATTATACGTCTACGCTACTGTATTTATGTTCTAATAATTATTTCAATATTTATTTTGCTCATTTCTCCTTGATTAGGTTATCAAATTCTTTCAACTTATATAATTACCCGTTTTTATCAATGCTGACTTTTTTTCGGATGTGCAAAATAGTAGGTACTTTAGAGGGAAATAAATTTAAAATGTTGGCACTTAAGCCCAGTCTGACTATTTCAATCACAATAAGATATACCTAATATTAAAGTCCATACAATTTTACATAGATATAGCGAGTTTAATCAGAACGGCTCTAAAGTTTTAATGGAAATGGTAAATAAGCACAAAATCACGGTATAAAGTAGTACTTTCGAATTGCCGATTTCAGTGGAAAATGTCGCTGTAAAATTTCAGGCATATACGATTTTAAAATATGAAATATCAGTTTTATACAGCTTATCGTTCCCGAGCTAGACCTACTACACACGGAAAAACAGACCTTTTTGCGATACTTGCGGGACCTGGACTCAGGAGACCCTAAAACGTGTATTTCCGTTAGAAACTGGAATTACAAAATATTTACTATCGCAATATTTCATATATAGGTAAGTGAAACTAAAATATTGATAAATAATGCATGAAAGTAAGTTATATATGTAATTGTTGCATTTAAGTTTGTTGTAAACTTGAAGATTAATCATTTCTTTTGAGAAAGTGAATAGTATATCACGAAGACTCTCCTGAAAGTACCCTACCAACAAAGAACGAAGCCTTAAAAAGGTGTTTAGCTGATGAGGAGGGGCGTATAAGGCTTTTAAGGCAGCCATCGGTTTGAGCGTGGCTTTGGTCGTCTATTTTGTTGACCGGGTACCAGTAAATTATGAGTTGAAGTAATTGGAAGTCGTGACGTCGGACCGGTCGTGTACCCTCTATTGTTTTATAAAGAGGGTACCATTTTTTTTCTTTTTCTATTCATGTTAATAGGAGCTGGGAAGGTAAGAAAAAATCGTGAGATTCAGAACGAACTTTAAAACTTCCGCGAGTGATCTATGATGTAAGAATTTCACGTTTTAGTTATTTATTTATTTTTAGTTAGTAAACAAGAAAAATAAATGTGTTTACACACCTATTTACTGAAATTTTATCTATGAAAGCAGTTGCAGTTGATAAAATCCATTGGTTTTAACAATTGAGTGTTGATCGTTTGATTTCTGCTGATAAAATATATAAATCAAAATGTATTAGATTTATGGATGGTATTTAATATGTCAAGATTATTATAAGTTAAGTGGAGATTTCACTTACCTCCGTTGTTTTAATCAATTTAGATAAAGTAAAAGTTGAAAAGAAGGTAAAGTATTACATTGAATTTCGATAGAAACATATGTTTCCGATAAAATAAATTATTAATAGAATTTATTATCTACAAAACTTAGTTTTATCTACTATTTACCACCATGAGATGAACCAGAAAGTTATACAACTGTATATAAGATAACATCGGGGAAAAAAATCGAGTGCGCGCAACACATGACTCTCACTTACTTCTGTTGTTAAAGTGAATTTGAATTTGCGAATGGAGTTAAGAGTTCAAAAAGAGTTATGAATTACATTGAGTTTTGATAGAAACGTTTATTTGGATTAAATAATATAACAATATAAATCATTATTATATATACAACAATTACTAAGGTTAATGAGGTTTATGTGAATTTCCATTCCAGGATAAAGGAATTTTTAAATAGAGATTAAAAAAAAAAGGTTAAGAATTCGGGATCACTTGTAGCTGGGTGGCTAGGATAACAGCCTCCCATGCTAAAGGTCACGGGTTCAAACCCGCAGGTGGTCCTAGGATTTTTTAACGGGAGTAAAAAATCCTTAGTTACGCCGTCCTTCGGAGGGGACGTTAAAAGGTGGTCCCGAGCCTGTGCGATGTCAGGTACTCGTTAAAGATCCCTATCCTAATAAAACCTGGATAGGCAAAATATAGGACTTCCGCTGTAGCATCGTCCGATTAGCTACAGTAGCATAAAGTGACGTTAAATAAATAAACAAACAAACAAACAAGGTTAAGAATTAATTACATTGAGTTTCGATAGACACATTTTTTTTATTAAATCATCTATTTCATTATTATATACAACAATCAGTTAGTTTTATCAACGTTTTATCGCTCTCCATTAACTTTAACAATTTGTGTAAAAGATAATATTTTTAGCTTTTTAACGGTATATTATACATCTATGTTACTGTTCTTGTGTTTAAAAACTCAAAAATTGCATTAAAAAATAATTTTGCTCTTTCCTCCTTTAATTGGGTATCGAATTCGTTAAGCTTATGAATTTTTTCTGGTTTTTACCAATGCTAACAAGATGATATGGTTAATTTTTTCGAATCTATAAAATTAAAGGTTCTATAGAGGAAGAAAATTTGTAATATTGGTATGTAAGCCACTGTCAGACTATTTCAATCAGAATAAAACCTACATGATATTAAAGTCCAATCAATTTTACATCGATACAGCTAGTTTAATCAAAATCGTTAGAACATTGAATCGTAAAAAGGTGCAAAATGCATGTCATAAAGTAGCTTATACTTGTCTAAAAATTAGTTTTTTCGAGCTAGACTCACCTTACGTACTTATATATATATATAGTTAATAAGTTCCACAAAAAGGTCTGTTTGTGGGTAAGTATATATATATATATATATATATATATATATATATATATATATATATATATATATATATATATATATAAATTATTCACACAGAATAAATTAATATGTTAAATTCCATGTGATTCTTTGGGGACTTAGTCCCAAAATAAAGTTTTTTTTTTTTCTTCTTCTTCCTCTAAGAAGATATATATATATATATATATATATAATATATATATATAATATATATATATATATATATATATATATATATATATTATATATACTTACCCACAAACAGACTTTTTTGTGGAACTTTCGACCCAGAGGACCCTAAAACATGTATTTACGGCTAAAACTCGAATTTGAAAACTTTCTCGGTCGCAATGCTTTTCCTTGATATATATTCTATATATTAGGTAAGTGAATTGAAAGTTTTCTGTTTTGTTTTTCATTCCTCTAATCCTAATAAACTTTGAAAGGCATTGCTAAGAATATTCTGTTTTTAGTTTAAAATGTTATTAAATTCAAGCGAATATTATTCCTTGGAGGCAGTTACCGTGGATTTGATGGACGGTAACCGAAGCTGGTAGGGCTAAGACAGACTGACACAAGCTGTCCAAGCGTTATCAACACCCACATCGCCTTCACCATCTCCTATCCGGTTACCCAAAGTTGTTTTGCCTGTCATAACTCACCCTTTGATGACAGCCACTTGAGAAGTTCGCTACTTAGCTCCGTATAAATGAAGACGTTAATGCTTATACAGCCTTAACGTGTATACGTATAATATTACATCACATTTTGAATGCAGCGTATGATATAATTTATGCTAAAAGGTGTAGTAAAGCTGTTATTTAGGAGATGTCTCTAACTAGTAATTCATGTGATACAGCGTGCATTATGTTCAATAATTTATGCTGTAGTTCTTTTACAGTACTGTGATTAGTATTTTATCATTTTTTCTGTATATAACTAATACATAAACCACATATATGCAGATGATCTGCAAATTTATCTGTTTCTTTTCATCATTCCGAAATGCTAGAGGCAGTCCAAAAATTACAACATGATATTGACAACCTCAATGCATGGGCTAGGACCAATGATTTGAAGCCAAATGCTGGAAAAACCAAAGCCATCCTCATCGGTTTCAATAACCTTTTAACATCTCTTCCGCATTATCAAGGGATAAGGACTTTGCCTCAACAGTCTACCTATCCACTTCCACACCTCAGTAAGAAATCTTGGAGTCATTATTGATCAGAACCTATCTTGGAGTAATCAAATCACACGAAAATTCATCGCAATCCTAAAACAATTTCTAAGATTTCGTGATTCAAACCAACCTAAAACCAAGGAGTCGCTCCTATGTTTCAAGGAGATATACCGAGTTAACTTTTTTCCATCCCTCTTTCCGTCGGCAGTACCTCCTAGGCGTCAGTCTCTTCTGATCTTTCAAAAAAAAAAAAACCTTCTTATATTCTTGATATGCTTACTACTTGTTCCTCATTCCAACCAGTAAACACTAGATCCCAACCCATAAAGTTGTATAGAACTACACACAGATCCGCCTCCTTCAAAAAATCATTTGTTATTCGTGCTGCCCTCTTTTGGTATTCCTTGCCTGTATCCATTCGTAAAGTCTTACCATTATCCACTTTTAATAATCACTAGTTATTCATCTCCTGAACAATCAATCTTCCCAACATATGTAATATCTTAAGCTATAGATGTTAACTATTTCTTGTCACAAAATCCGTCTTTTTTATTGTTAAACTGAAGGCTTAAATGACCAGACAATTATTATTTATGTTGTACTTTTCTTTTTATTCTTAGGAGACTATTCGTCCCAGAATAAAATTAGTTTTTATACCAGGAAAACCAATATCATGAACTTTAATCATTAATCACAAATGATCTAATTTTTAGACTGCCCACATGTGTGATAAAAAATATTATTTAATTTTTGCACACTAACATTTTCCTAAAATTTAATTATTGCCCATATTAAAATACTCATATATTTTGTAGTTTTTTTTTGTGAGTTGCGTACAGTACAATTTTCTTTCTCCTCCAGTTTGTAGGATTTCTTTAACTGTAAATTACTGGTTTTGTCAAGGTAGCTACCCTCAGCTAGATCTTGGAGAAATCTGCTAATGTTTTTGAACTCGGAATTAGGGAATGAATTTTGTATCTATTGATTTGGTCTTTGAGCTTCTTCAGGTTTTAGGTTATGCTCTTTTAAAATCATTGACAAATCTACTTTTGATAATTGTATTCTTAACTGTGAGTACCTGTTGCATAGATTTTTGTGGTATTCCAGTTCTCTTACTCTGTCCTAACACTTTTTTTTAATAGTGCTTTCCACCAACTACACATTCTTTTGACTAATTTTATTTCTATACTTGAAATTACTATTTCTAATCTAATAATGTAGTTAATAGTGTATTTGTACCATTGGTATATTTGCTTAACATATTTCATCGTTTTTTGTTTCGAAATTCTGACAGTATTGTGGAGCCCATAATTCTACATGGTATAAAAAGGTGGAACGTCTGATGGAGTTTTATAGTTCATGTTTTGAATCTCAGTTTTCTGATTTACTTTCTTGTGATATGGCCAGAGTTGTTCTTAACGCGTCTTTATGGCAGCGTTTGTAGCTTGAAGAAATTTTCCCTGAAATACTAAACCTAGATAATTGTAATTATTAATTGTTTGGATACGGCTTACTTTAAAGTAGAACGGTTTCGATGAAACGGACTTATTTTTGTTTTTTCTTTGTTTAGAATTAGTAAATTTTCTTTGTAATAATTCTGTTGTATTAAATTTATTTTAGTAGTCTATCCAGGATTCCAGAAGTATCACTATCTTCAATATATAATTTAACGATGTTCTAGTAGTTGAGAAAAATGTTTTTTTTTTTTCTGGAAACAAATGTCTCAGAATAAATATTATTTGTTAACCCAAATGAATATTTAAATATTAAATTTCTTTGCTTTACTATTTTACAATTTAAAAAATTTCCTAATATTTATTCTCTTTTTTTTCAGGTAAGTACCTTGATCACAAACAGCTAGTGTATTCGTAAGTTTCTTTATTTTTTCAACTACGTAATTATTAAATATTAATTCGTAGTCAGCAATGCTAGTTTGACCACTGTTATACCCTACATAATACCAAGAATAGAAACCCCTATGTTAACTTCTTTAATAAAATAAATGTATAAAATAAATAGAACGTTTAAAAAATTCTATTGAGCGCAACACACAACTATCACTTACCTCCGTCATTAAAACCAATTTAAATTTTCGAATGGAGTTAAGAGTTCAAAAAAAGTTATGAATTACATTGAGTTTTGATAGAAACGTTTATTTGGATTAAATAATATAACAATATAAATCATTATTATATATACAACAATTACTAAGGTTAATGAGGTTTATGTGAATTTCCATTATCCTCAAAAACTTTATATATTTAATAAACTTTAATCAAAATCGTTAGAACCCTTATTGAGAAAGTCATTCAAAGGTCCAAAATTCATATTATTAAGGGTCACTTCTGGTTTATTAGAATAAATTTCCAAGTCTAAGTAAAATGTCTATTTCCCTTGAAAACTCAACTTCTAATAAAATCTTTTACAAGGTTAGTTCGAAACAGAAAGTCGTTGGAAACTGAAATTTCATACTCAAGACAATTAAATTTCTGGGATGTTATGCAAATATTTCAATAAAAATGACTAACCAGAAGTGCCTCTTGCGTAATATAATGTTTGCAACCTTTTACAATTATTTCAAAAAGTACTTTAACGATTGCAATTTAAATCGCTATACCGATGTAAAATAAAATGTTTTTTTTTTTTTTTTTTTTCATGTAGTTTTCATCCTTATTAAAATGCAGAGAGGGTTTAAATGCCGAATATTTAAAAAAAATGTTCTCTAAAGTAACTTCATTTTTGATGATTCGAAATAATTAACCAATTCTGTTTGTGAGAATTGGTACAAAATGGACGAAACAGCATTCTATGCCAAAAGTTACGGGTTCAAATCCGGAGGTCGTTCTAGGATTTTTTAAAGGGAGTAAAAATCTTTAGTTACGCCATCCTTCAGAGGGGACGTAAAAAGATGCTTCCGAGCCTGTGCGATGTCAGGTATTCGTTTAAGATCTCTATCCTAATCAAACCTGGATAGGCAAAATTTAGGATTCCCAAATGTAGCATCGTCCGATTAGGCACATTAGCACAAAGTTACGTTAAATAAATAAACAAACTGGATGAATATGAAAGGATGTGATTACACCAACTGAAGGAGAAAAAGCAAACTAATTTTTAGGATTAATTTTATTCCGCAAAAAAGAATAGTAATAAAGATTTATAATATACCGTTGGAAAGCTAAAATATAGTATCATTACTATAGAATCCTTATTGGTCTTCCAGTGTACTTAGGTGTGACACTGTCTAAGGTTTTATTACTCATTGTTATGGGTCGTAATATGTTGGAAAGTTTTATGTTTTTTTTTTTCCCGTCTTTTTTTGCTACAGGTTTACTTACTTATGGTTTTACTTTCTTAGTATTTTATTATTGCAATATCTTTACCCTAAAAGTCATGCATGATCAATTCATTAATTTTACAAGGCCTGTTATAAAACTTTTTTCATTGATAATCCCGTTGGGGAATCACCTTCTGTTTCAGTATTTTGTAATTTTAATAGAAATATAAATTTGTGAAAGTTTCAAGGAAATTAATGAGGTAAAAAAAATTACGGCTTTTATATATATATATATATTTTTTTTTCTTTCATAGAACCTTTTTATTTAAAGTATCATCACAAATTTTCAGGATCCTACTAGTTAAAACAACATCTCTGAAACCTATTAAAACTATTATTGTGACATAAACTGTTTATCAAAGGTGGTAATTTAAAACAAATTAAAGTTATAAAAAAAAATATTTTTTTCAAAGATTCATTATTTATTAAAATGATGCACAAAAATTGAAAGAAAAAAAAATCTGGATATCTCGGGTCTGCGTCTAAATTAATGTTTGTATGGAGAATAATTCCCTTCTATTGAAGATAAGAATATACACATATATTAGTAGTACTAAATACTAAAAAACTCCCTGAGAAAGAAGACTTAAAATAAGCTATGTGGGGTTCTTAAGTACCATTTGTTATACTTAACGGGTACATTTCACTTGGAAGTAAATACTGCTGGATACAGTCCTTTTTAGTTTCTCTCATGCATTACTTCTTTGTTTTTATTTTCTGGGGGATTCCCTAATCGATGATTATTATTATTTTATTTGATCGTTTATTAATTATTGTTTATGATAATTGTTAACTATTTAAAGACTTCTGACCATTAAAAACGACATAATAAAGTTATTAGGATTCACTATCACTGTCACATATGATTAGAATGCTTACTTTGGTACGTGTAAATGCCAAGGCAATAGTGTTATGAGGACAAGGACCTCATCAACGTTCAATCCGTCTCCGCTCTTGGGTCACGTAAGCTAACTCTCGTATTAATACTCAAGTTGAAAATTAATCAGTGATTAACCCAGGAAAACAGCTCCGAGACACATATCAACCTTAACTTCCTCCATTAAACTAATTTAATAATTTTCTAATAAATACAAAGTGGGACAAAGGACACTCTAGGAGAAATGATACGTCGATAGCTTGGCAAAAGAAACAGGAAAAAGTGGGTTATCTTTATATTTTTCGTAACCCTCGTTTATTATCATCTATAATAAATTATCTGAGAAAACCTGTTATATTATTCTGGAATGTTTATTCGGACACAGAAATCGGATTTAAAAAGAAAGATTGTTTATAATTTTTTTTTTCTGAGTGTTATGTCAAACGAATTTCTAAGACGTTGTATCAGTAATTAATTATAAGATCTTAAATATTGGTTTGTCTCACATGAAATGTCCGATTCAAGGTATAGTAATTTTATTAAAAATACGATATGAAAACACGATAATTTTATTCGAAGTATTTACCTTCTTTTTCTACACATTTTTCCCAACGTAACAACAACTTTTTTATCCCCAAACTGAAAAAACTCTGAGCTTTGAAGTGAAACAAAATCTGAAAACGCACTTTTCACTTGATCATCATTTTCAAAAAGTTTTCCTTTGACGAAGTTGTCTAAATTCATGGACAGGTGGTAATCTGTTGGAGACAAGTCGGGAGAATATGGTAGGTGCGGAAGAACTTCTTAGCCCAGTTCTTTCAATTTTTGCACGGTATGTTTTGAACATGGGGTCTTGCTGCCGCTCAGTGAGATCATGAGGTAGCCATGTATCGAGCTTTTTTACTTTCCCAATAAACTTTAAATGTCTTGAAACGGTAGATGCACTTGCATTTAGTTGTGCTGAGAGTCCTTTAACTGTTTGGTTGGAGTTTCCTTCTACTGTATGTTTGAGGACATCGTTGTTTATTACGGACGGAGGTCTTCCTCGGGGCAAGTTTATCAAGTCGGTATCCCCAGCTGAAAACTTAAACACTAATTTCATTAACACTCCCTTCCCCAACGCCTTGCAAATATTTCTAGCGGGCTTAGCTGCTGAATGGCCGAGTTTAAACTCGTACAAAAATATTACTCGAAAATCGCGTGTTTCCATGTTCGTATTTGGAGGTATACTAAAAACTGGGTAATTGATTGGGAAGCTAAAGTTTATAATACAAAGGTAGAGGATTAGTAACTGTTTACTTTAAATATGTAAACATTCGGAAGAAAACAACTGAGACCTCCAAAATCCTTTATGTATTTCAGAAACTATAAAAACGGACATTTCATGTGAAACAACCCAATACCCCCGTGTATAATCAGACAAGGCATAAATTTTGAATTTTCAAAATTTGTTCTATAAATAATCTTACATTAGAAATTATTATCTGTGACATTGACTCATGTTTATGCGCTTCTCGTCACTCTTCATTACTTTCCAACACCTTTTAAGCTAGATAACATTTTTTCTGAAATCTAAGGCTTTTCAACGGTGTATTATACATCTATATCACTTTTATTATTTGCGTCAAAATAAAATTAACCTGAAAAAATATTAATATATTGTATTTCAGTTCGCAAACCGTCTCTAATTTTTGGGAAAAACTTGTAAGTGTAATGAGAAACTTTTTCACAGGCTGAAGACTTTCTTTTTTTTTCAGAATAAAGAGTGATATACATATTTTTTGCCTGATGTAAAGGTTTTTAAAAAAATATCGCTGAACGTATAAAAGCAGCAGTCTGAAACCTTTGAGGGACTGACGCCTTCTCAGCTCACACAACCACCCTGAAGAAGGCCTATAATTTAGGCCGAAACGTCGGCACCAATAAATTAAGTTTACGCTTAATTGAGACGTTGATTTCCAAAAGGTACTAAAGGACATTTTTTACGAAATCGATATTTTTACATGTTTATATTCTCCTCTTTTAGTTTTATCTAAATCTTAAATTTAATTGTATTTAATGAACAATCATGTCCTTTAATAACGTGATTTAGAAATGCTACTAATTTCTTAAGATACTTATTACACATTTAGTTTCAATCCAAATCATAACAGAACATTTCATTTTATAACATTAATATGGATTTATTAATATAGTAAATAAATAATTCTATATTTTAATGTGAAAAGAATCATATTAGCTAGTTTAATAATATAGTAATGAGAGATTTTCGCGCTTCCTGTAAAATTCCCCAGAATGGATATAGTACCTTTTGGAAATCAACGTCTGAATTGTGTGTTAAATTGACTGCACCCTGAACCAACTTTTCTCATACTAAAACTTTTCAGTTGAAGTTGAAAGAAAAAATGTCGTTACGGGGGAAACATTTATTTAGATCATATAATATAAACATAGAAATTATTATTTACACCAATTACTTAAGTTTATACGCTTTTCGGCATTCTCGAATAGCTTCTACAAATTTTCATTTTGCATAAATTACATTGAAAACCGTAAGCTTTCCAACGGTATATTACATTGTCATTTCATTAATAATAAATTAACCTTATAAAAGTTTTTTTAATGTATTCTCCTACAGTTATTTATCAATTTCCTTTATCTTCCATCTACTTCCTTTCTATACGATTGTTTTAAAAAAAAAAAAAATAATAATCATAATTTTTTCTAATCAAATAAACTAACTAATGGTAGTTTCGAACAAGAAAGTTCGTAAAATTGAAATTTAATCTTAGTCACTATTTCAAATAAATTAAAGTCTACATGTAAGCAAAACCCATTTAGTTTAACATCATTTAAAAAAATTAAAGAAAACCATTAGGTCATTTTCGGGAAAAGTATGAAAATGTACAAAATACATGACATTAAATTGCTGTTTGGGTTCTATGATCTCGATTAAAGCGTTGCTGTAACAGATCAGACCTCTAGGTTTCTGAAATATTAAATCTTAGTTGTATACAGCTTTTCGTGTTAGAGCTAGACTCACCACACACACAACAAACCTTTTCTCGAGACTTGGTCATTTGGACTCAATGCTCTTTAAAACGCTTATTCCGGTAAAAACTAGGATTCGAAAATGTTTACGATTGCAATCTCTTCCAATACCATTCATTTGATACACCGGTAGGTGAAGGTTTAATAAAAACTGTATGTAAAATTTAAAGCCCACCATTAATTTTTAACTAAAAGGATGTTTACATTTTTATGTTATTATATTTTTTAGGACAAAAAAAAATGTTTTAAACCTCGCTAGACAACATTTCATTGGTAATTTTGTCCAGCTTATTAACGTGTAATGATTATCTTGGTTTTATGGCATTTAAATATTTTTAACACTCACATAAATCAAATGCATTCTCCGTAAAACTTGTATATAAATGATGTTTGTAAAGATGTTTGTTATTGTATTTAACGAGATAATTGTCACGTGGTAGATTACCATTATAATGTCATAATAGTGGTAAAATTAAGTGGAGTAACACGTTAAAAAACACCTTAAGGTTACTGTAAAACTTTCGTCTTGGATATAATAGTCTGGTCCCGTAGTTCTTTTGTAGGCCGGTTTTTCATGGTGCCAGGCTTTCACATCATCTGTTCTGGATAGTGTCTGGGCCCAGTCTCCTCGGCTCTTACCTCTCCTGAGGAAAGCTAACTATAAAATCTGTATAAAACTGTCATAACAGGCGGTAGCAACGCCATTGAGTGATAACGATATATATAAAAAAAAATAATATTACAAATATTGAAATAATAAAACTGTTGCAGACAATACACGAATTTCACTTACCTCTTAGGTTCTTAAAATCAATTAAGAGAGAGAAATGCTTTATTTCATCAAAAGTATAAAACAAAACAGTGCTGCCCACCTTATTGGCAATCTAATAATAAGTAGTGATACTGAATTGAAATGCTTTATATTTACCTTACACTTTTTTTTTTTCTTATAAAGTTTATAAAACAACGTTAAACTTGAAAAACGTTTAAGAATCGTTAAAAACATTAAATAATATAAAAATATAAAATTATGTACAATAATCACTCAAGTGTAGGTCCTATTCGTTATTTTATGTCACTTTATACAACTTTTTATACATTACAGCATTTATCTAAATTCTTTATGTTTCCAATGGTATATTATACCTTCATAACTATTCTTATTTTCGAAAAAACAATTACTCAATAAATATTTTCGCTCTTTTCTCCTTTAGTTGGATATCAAATACATTCAACTTGTGGTTATTTTATTTAGAATCTACAAAATTAAATGTACTTTTAAGGTTTTTTTAAAAAAAAAAATCATTTTATTGGTATTTACAACTGTATTAACAAAAATACATCAAGTAAATGTGATGTGTTATATAATACAATGACTTGATATACATGTAGAGAAGCTTCCCATTGGAAGCACTCTAAAAATATTCTAAACTAGAAGGTCCCGGGGCCATTTCCTTTTCAGGCGCCTCGGAGGATTATTCGGAATTGATAAGGAAGAAAGGATTGAAACTAGTGGGTTAGAGTGCGAATGGAGTTTGTCATGAAAGGATTGATACCTAGTCCGGGCCAAATCAGTAACAAAGGGAACATTAAGGTCTTTATGGATAAGTTTATTCGTGACAAAATAAGGAGCGTTGAGGATTTTACGAAGGATTTTGGATTGTAAGGATTGGATGCGGGAAGAATTTGATGGTTTAGTAGAGCCCCAAAGCTCTACTCTGTAAGCTCAGATTGGTCTTATAATAGTCATGTAGAGAGCCTTTTGTAGTTCAGAGGAAGGTTAGACCGTTTGTCTGGTAAGTGTTAAAGCAGCCTAAAGTGGAGAGCACTTTTAAGGATAAAATTAAAAAACTCGGCATTTATGCCCGATCAGACTATTTCACATATTAAAGCTATAGAGAGTACACAATATAATATAGAGATTCTGTGGACAAAATAATGAAAACGTGCAAAATGCTTGGTATAAAATTGCTCTTTTGAGTTGTTGATTTTGGTGTATCACTTTCTGTGACACCTCGGAAGCATAGTTGTCTTGAATATGAAACTTCAGTTTCTTGTGACTTTCAGATTTGTAGCTTGACTTACTAAACACACACTTTTCTTCAATATATAGGTAAGTACAAGTAGTAAAAAGGTACATGAAAACTCAATATAAAATTTAAATATTTATTCTGAAAACGAGATGATAATAAGTTGTTGGATGTACTCACAATTTTTTTAAACTAAAATAATGTGACAATTTTTATATTGTTATATTTTCAAAAAGTATAAATTCCGCCAGGCAACGTTTCAGAGCCATTTGGTTTTCATAAAGTATGTGTACTTTCAGCTACACTTGACACACACCCCGACACACAGAGACCTTTTTGCGAGAATTGGTTTTTTGGACTCTGGGAATCTAAAACATGTGTTTCTGGTGAAAACTGGAATTTAAATTGTTTACGACCGCAATACTTTCCCTTACCATATATTTCATATATAGGTTAGCGGGAGTAAAAATATCTGTTAAAATTTAAAGTTGAATTTGGTATACAAACTAAAGTTAGCTACAATAAATAAGAAATATCATTTCAAGATGTTTTCTCATGAAAAATTACGTTAGAAATCCTGAGAGTATCAATAAAAAACTCTTATTAACATTTATTAAGAATGTTTACAAATGTTGGAAGAACCGAAATATATTTGTAAATGTACGCCTCTTTGTTGTATAAATTAATATTTATTCAGTGGAGGTAAAGCCTGGTCTCATTTGCATACGAACAACACCGCCCTTTAAATATACTTGTTCTTATCAATACTAGTTTCACATTGTTAGACTAAACTTTAAAAATACGCTGAAAAATTATTACAGAATGTCTTATTATTTCCGAATAATTATATTAAGTTGAAAAAATCTGGTGCGGGAACACACGACTTTCACTTACCTCCTCTGTTAGAATCAATGAAAGAATTTTCAAACATAGTAAGAGATAAAAATTAGTAAATCTATTAAAGAATTAATTAAATTGAATTTCTATAGAAACATGTGTTTTATTAAAAAATCTATTATATTATTGTCTTAAACAATGACTCAGTTTTATCGGCTTTTTATCACTCTCTATTAACTTTTAAAAGCTTATGTATAAGATAATATTTTTTCTAAAATCTTTACCTTTCCAACGGTATATCAAACATGTATATTAAAAAATTGTTCAACCTGTTATGTTCAAAAACGAAAAATTGCATTAAAAAAATATTTTTTCTGTTTTCTCCTTTAGTTGGGTATCGAATTCATTCAATTTACCTATTTTCCGTCAGTGGTAACAAGATAATATAGTTATTTTTATAGAATCAACGAAATTAAAGGTACTTTAGAGGAAGACGATTTATAATATCGGCATTTAAGCCCTGTCGGACCATTTTAATCAGAATGAAACCTACATGATAATTAAGCCTATTAAATTTTACATCGATATAGCGAGTTTAATCAAAATCCTCACAACCGTTTTTGAGGAAATCATAAAAAGGTATGCAATATACCTGGTATAAAATGGCTCTTCTGGTTAGCCGAATTTTATGAAAAAGTTTTTGTAACATCTCGGGCGTATTGTTGTCTTAAATATGAAATTTCAGTTTCATAGGAATTTTAGTTTCCGCCCGGGAGTTATCACACACGCACAAACACACACACACACACACACCCACACACACACACACACACACACACACACACATACACACTCTCAGACCTTTTTGCGGGACTTGGTTATTTTTACTCAGGTGACCCTAAAATATGTATTTCCGTTGAAAACTGGAAATAGAAAATTTTCACGATCGCAATACTTTCCCTTACTATATATAGTAAGTGAAAGTAAAAATTATATTGCTGTGTAGTCCATTGACTTATATGGATAACAATAAATTAATCACTGAGCTTGAAAAAGATGAACGCTATTTCTTAACCGATTTTAAAGATTATTTTTTTGTTTTATAGGAAATTGAATTCTCTATTAATTATTATTTGGTATTAATATATCTATGCGGTCGATTGGCGGATTTTTATTTACCTCTTATTGAGGTCTTACTTATCTTGAAACGTTAAACATCAAATTTTGAGAGTAACGCTTTTTTTTTTTTTTTTTTTCCTTGGTCGATCATATAGCTTGAAAATAATAAACCAAAAATGTATAACTAACAATATATAATATAACTGATCACTGATCACTAAATGTATATTATCAATAAATAATTATATTTTCGATTTATTACACTGAGATACAAATAACTTCCAGTTGCGGTGTGATTGAGTGGCAAGGGACTGGTAAGGAAGGATAATTATTCATTCTGTTATTTCATCCATAGAGAGACCTTCGGATATAAGGGGCTCACTTTGATTTATGGAAACTTTTAATACTGCAAAGACGAGGTGTTTTTTTTTGGTAACGGAATTCCGGAAGACGGAATAATTTTGCATTTCGGCTGATTTGGTATCGAATCACTCAATAAAATAAATTCATGTCATCAAGGGAAGATATTTGTTTGAAATAAATGAAAGAGAAAGAACGGCAGACGGGGTTACCTGTAGCATGGTGGTTAGCATAACAGCCTCCTATGCCAAATGTACTCGATTCAAACCCGCAGGTGGCGCTAGTGTTTTTTAATGGGAGTAGAAAATCCTTAGTTATGCCTTCCTTTGGCGGCGGGCGTTAAAAGGTGGTCCCGAATCTGTGCGATGTCAGGTACTCCTTAAAGATCCCTATCCTAAACCTGGATAGGCAAAATTTAGGACTCCCACTGTAGCGTAAATTGTATTGTAATTTTGTAAATTTTCAAGACTGAAGGGAACTCAAAATGTATTTTATGGTCTAGTTGATAAGTGGCTGGATTTCCGTACTAGGAATCATAATTAAGTCATCTTAATTTAATTGGTTGAAACTGCATTATTTGTGATTTGCATTCTTGAGATATCTTATCAATTCTATTGATACATAATAAATAAAAAAAATCATTTAATTTCACCCCCTATCACCCCTCCAAGATTCCATTACGTATCAGCAGACCTTAAAAATAATGGTTTTCTCATATAATGTATCCCGAAATCCTAATGCTTTCTTCGTGTATCTTAAATTCGTCATTCATCCTGATTTGGGGCCAGGACTGAGGGTAAGGAGATAAACAACTTTTGTTTGTTTCAATCTGTGAAAAAAAAAAAAAAAAACAACTAAAAAACGGAGTCTATGGTTTTAAACATAGTTTTTGAGTAAGTAACTTATGGAATTCCCTGCCTGTTGAGTTATTGGACTCAATCGTTAATCATCCTGATTCGGGACTAAAACTGAGGAGAAGGAGATACAAAACTTACCTGATGCTTGTTTTAATATGTGAAGAAAACTCAAAAGCCGAGTTTAAAGTTTGAAATATAGTTTAGGTAGATAGATAACTGAAGAGATAAGGTAGCTAAACTTATGGAACTCCCTGACTAGTGAGTTATTGGACTCATTAGTTAGCGTAACCTTTGCTCGCTACACAACTGGCCTTACAGCTCGACAACCTCCGGACTCTCAGTTCATGGTTCTATGTTTACTCAGCTAAGGCGCTCGGTATCTGATAGAAAGGAATTTGTTTAAACAGTGTATGAGCTGGCTCGTATAAAGCTTGATATCCTTGGAAAACAGTTCCAAGCAAGGATTTGTTGTAATTTCCTCCTTACATTTTCATAAACGGTACTTATAGTTCATTTTCCTTTACAACGGTGCACCGAAGTGGTTAACAATATGCAGGCTGGTAAAAGAAGAATAGAATAGAATAGTTTATTAGTTTTTTGTGAATTGCCTATACAAGTAGAGCCTTGGCTATTTACAATACACTATGTAATTTATTCACCTTTATCGAATAAAATAAACTAACATTATTTTTTAATAGATTTGAAATATAAAAAAAGTAAGATGAAAAAAAAAAACACAATGTGGTTCAGGAAACACACACTTCCACCTACCTTGTTTGATAAAATAAATTTAAGAAATATTAAATAAAGTTAGATTTGAAATGGAGACCCTCCTGGTGCAGACCCAGCCTTTTAAAGTGGGTAACCAAATTGGGAATGAGCGGGATCTGGATCTAATCAGCTCATTGCACAGCCATTGGCCTAGAAACAGAACGAATCTCTATATGTAATGAGCCCAAGAACCTTTATACCGTGCATTTGGTACCTTTTTACGTTTTTCTCACAAATGGGTCTAATGGTTTTGATTAAACTCCGTAATCAATGTAAATTTTAATGGGCTTTAATATCACGAAGGTTTGATTCCGATTGAAATAGTCTGACAGGGCTCGAATACCGAATTTTCCTCCTCTAATGTACCTTTATATTTGTAGATTCCAAACAATTAACCATTTAATTGTTTTAACATTCATAAAAAATCCCGGCTAAATATACAAGTTAACATAGTAATATAGATGTATTATATATTGTTAGAAAGCTAAATATTAAAGGAAGCGTGTTGTTTTATTTTATATATGATTGAATGAAAGTAGCATAAGGTGATGAAACGTGAATAAAACAACGTTTTGGTTACGGATAATAATTTTTATTGTTAAGTTATTTACTCTAAAATAAATGTTGCCATTGAAACTCCATGTGATTCGTTGAACTTTTTTTAGCGTTAATTCTAATTAAAAGTTCTTATATCCATTTTGACGTTGAAGGTAAGTTAAAGTTGTGTGTTGTGCACACCAGATAATTCTTTAAAAAAAAAAAATTATACTCCAAATATTGAAAAACAAGTAAAAACATCTGATGAAGAGGAGCATATATTTGAGGTACTTCCATTTTTTTAATTTATTCTTCTTCGATTTTCGGTTTATGAGACATTGCAATCCTGCCAAAACTCGGTTCTAATTGAAGATAGAAAAAAAAGGGAAAAGATTTTCAAGGTCAAGATTTCGTAATAGGTTTATTATTTTCAATGATGAACCTTTGTAATTGAACGAACAAATTAGCCCCTCTTAAAATTTGAGGTCTTACGTAGAACCGAAAAAAGTGACGATAGGGCATAAAATTAGGTGATTATTGTACATAACAATATTACTGTTATATTATTTAATCTAGAACATACATATTTCCAAAGCAGCTCATTACAATTCTTTTAAACTTCTTTGAACAATTACTCTATTTAAATTGATTAAAACATTCGAGTTAAGTGAAAATCGTGTGTTGCCCGCAAAAGATTTTTTTTTTTTTATTACAATGATCATCACAGAAATCACGACGTTTGTCAATAAAATTACATCGTTGGCCCAGACGATACCCCGCCTGATCCAAGCTTAAGTAGCGCAGGATGTCACGAGCGGCAATGAAGATGATGTAACCTCCTACGAGGCCTAAATCGCGGCGGAACGAACTGGCCCCAGGATGACCCGGGAGTCGGCCGATCTACGGAGGGGGGAGGAGTACCGTTAGGACCGGTTGCCTTCCTCCTCCTCTTCTTTATGGTCCCTCTGATAGCACTTTATGTTTATTGCTCTTGCTCTTCTATAGCCTCGTCCCCGTCAACGGCCGTCTTATTCTTCTTGTCCTGAGTAATGGTATACCAAGATAATCCTACTCGGCTTAATTAATAATTCAACATTAAGTATACATCTATCAACAAAAACAATCTTTATATATATATATATATATATATATATATATATATATATATATATATATATATAGTATTATATCATATTGTACATTCATTAAAAACAAAATCGCAACACATTAACTTGTACTACTCAAAGATCCACCTCCTTCAAAAAACCTTTTGCCATTCGAGCTTGGACAAACGGTCAAACCTTCCTCTGAACTACAAAAGCCTCATCTACATGACTATTATAAAACCAATCTGGACTTACGGAGTAGAGCTTTGGGGCTCTAGTAAACCATCAAATTCTTCCCGCATCCAATCCTTACAATCTTAAATCCTTCGTATAATCCTCAACGCTCCTTACTTTGTCACGTATAAAATTATCCATAAAGACCTATGTTATTGATTAGGCCCGGACCAGGTACCAATCCTTTTATGACATACTCCATTATCACTCAGTTGAAGGACGACTGCGTCTTCCAAGTCAAACTTTTCAGTTCTGAACCGAGCAAACCACTTACGGACGGTGCTTTTGCCTTAGGCGTCATGATCATACACACTGCAAATTTTGTTAACCATTAGTACAGAGCTAGTAATATACCACCTAATAAAAAGGAATCACGGTTGCATGTTCATAAAAGAATCTTAACTAATCTTTTTTAGAATATATAAAAATATACACAGTAAATATGATTTTATGAACACAGAGAGGGTTAAGTCGAAACATTAAAAAATAATACTTCCTTTTTTTACAGTCCAATAAATTATTTATCCATCTCCTAAACTATCAATATTCCCAACACATGTAATATTCAAAGCATATGATAACATGTAGCATATGAAAACTAGTCGTTGTTACAAAATGTGAATCATTTCTGTATTAAAGTCTTAAAAGACCAGACAAATATTATTTATTTTGTACATTTTCGTTATTCTTAGGGAACTATTTCGTCCCTGAATAAAATGTGTTTTCATTTCATTTATACGCAGTGTCTCTTAGCAGTATTCCTCTTTTAGGAAGCAATTATCAATATGGACGCTCCATTTGAAAAGAGATTTTTTCGTTGAATGTATGAATCTACTTTAACATGATGTTAAACCCTCTATTATCAATATCTATATCAATCGATATAAATTCCATGAGGATGTTTGTATAAAGGTGTTTGGCATAGATCAGGCTCATACTCTCATATTGGGTACCCATCGAATAGAGGCTGGGTGTGCCCCAAAAGGGATTCACTAATCCAGGGTCGTTCCTCGACCGATATTAAAAAAAAAAAAAATATGATCCCATCGCCGGGGTTCGAACCTGTGATCCAGAAAAAGTATCCAAGTTTACTGAGATTGTTTGGGTTCCAGAAGGTTCTGACTACATCACTTGATCTTGAGCTCCACATCACAAAGAACACAGAAAATTAAGGAGATTAATGAAGGAGAAACAACAGAAATATTTTCCCATGTAATTTTTTCCCCGGAGTTATGAAGATATTAGAAAAAAAAAAAATCCAACATACACAGATGTAGAGGGTAGTGCAGTAATCTTAAATGGAAACGTTATAAAATATATTTTAACTTAAGAGGTTTGTGAAAGTCGTGTGTGAACGCACCAGATTTTTTGTTCTTATCCACTTCATGATATATTTTTTTGAAACGTTGAACGAAAATTTTTTTCAAAAAGTTGAACAAACGTTGGAATCATAAATTAAATCTTTTGTTTCATTTATTTGAGGTCAATAACATCTTCAAAATAATAACGTCTCAGACTTTGTCTCTACTTATCATAATAGGCTTTGTGGAAAATAGTTTCCATCTCTTGCAGTATTGTTTTAAAGTGAAACTGTTGTTAAATCTAAGATAGGCAATTTGTTAGCTGTCCAACTTCACCTGGCAACATGTCAAATTATTGAAACAAATTGCCTTTCTTCTCAGCTGTAACGACGTACAATTTTCTCCATGATCCTGGAGCCAAACATGTTCTTTTACTGAAGGAAATGCGATGATTTATGGTACAGCCTTCAACGGTAGACTTTTTTACAGGATATATGGTTCTTGAAGAGAAATCAATCCTTCGGTCGTATGATGAATCACTTTATCTCATATATTTATTATGGTTAATACATTAAAAAAATTCCGTTTTGAAACAATTCAACAAATAATGGTTGGTTTCAATATTTTTATTAATTAAAAAATACTACTCGTATATGTCCCAAATAAGTGCTATAGTATATTAATAAAATATTTAGATTATCCTCTGTTAACTTGTTTATAATCATAAAAATCATATCGCTCCATAATATTCTCTTTTAATAAATGGATCAAGAAATCCTCCTAATTATCACCATTCCTCTCCAAGGTCGATTAGGAGAAATATTTGGAAGTTAAACTTGATGTGGACCAAATCATCTTCTTGCACAACCGCTGAACTAGGAACAGTACGTCACTATTTGCATATGTGATCAAACAAGACTCATAATGGATTTTTGGGTAGGCTAGGTTTATTAAGAATAATTTTCATTCTGTAGTTGTTGTTTTTTTATGTTTAATTGAAAAATAAACAATAAAACAGTCTGTGCCTTTACAAGTTATGCACTGATGTAGAAATAAGTATTTTTGACCAAGGCACCAACAAGGAAGTGAGCTACCTACCTCTTTCGACCACTAGGGATATTCCCATCCCCATTAGGGTTACACATTTTGTTGATGCTGGGTCTACCCTATTAGGGTCTTCCGGCCCGAAGGGGTTCCATGGCTGACGTAACAGAACAAATAAAATATGTTCCCAAGCCAGAGTTTTATTATTATCTTGTTGTTATTCTCCTTTATTCTCTGGATGATTAAAAACACGCAGAAAAGTAAACAACCTGATTTAATTCCTATTATTTGAATATTCAAATACAAGTCATTTAGCATTGGAAAAGTGCTTCTCTTTCCTGAATTGTTTAGGTTTTGAGCATTATTGATGATTACAAAACACATCTAAACCTCATAGACCAATCAATCCAAAGTTTAACAAAAAATCGTGGATACGCTGTTTTATGTGGCAAATGAGGTAGATACTTAGGCTCATAAATTTCTTCAAAAATTTTAATTATTATTTTTCCATCAAATCAACGTTTCGGGATCTCACTCCCATCATCAGGTCTCTGGTTTTTTATTTATGAATAACCTGTTTTTCCAAACTTTGTCACTCGTAACAAAAATAAAAATAAAACCAGGAAAAAATAGTCAGTATGCTTTGAGGACACAGATCTGAAGCAATTAAATAAAATGTCCTGCTCAGATATGATTTCTTTAACATACTGACTATTTTTTTACTGGTTTGTTTTTTATTTTTGATATGACTGACAAGGTTTGGAAAACAGATATTATTTAGAAATGAAAAACCAGAGTCCGGATGATGGGAGTGGGATCTCGAAACGTTGATTTGATGGACAAATAATAAATAAAGTGTTTGAAGAAATTTATCAGCTCTATTATCTACCTCTAATGCTCTACTAGTTCTTCCGGTGATAGGAGTTTAATAATGACAAATGAATAGTTTCACTAGGAGTTGGACATGCTCATTGTTTTATATATACTGCCACACAATATTGTGAACATTTTCACGACGGACTAACACAATATAAACCCATCGACCCAAAAACTTAAATTCATACAACCCACACTGACGACTTTTAAGGCGGTGTCCTAGAGATTCGCTGATTTAACATAGCTCTCAAACAAACTTAGCTGGTTTACCTTTCGGAATGTTACATAAAAATAATTTTTTTATAAATCGCAAATGAAGAAAGTTTCTCTAAACATAACAAAAATAAATCTATGATCGCGGACTGTTTGAGAACCCTGTAAGATTAAAAAGCTTTGAGAGCCAGTTAAAGAGTAGTAACCTGTAGATTAAACCTAACCTAATCTACTTCTGGTCCTATAAGTCACACAATATAAAACACTTCCTGAAGACCCGCCCAAGACAATTCCTATATAGATGTAGAAACTATGAGAAAGAAAACGAAATTCCAGTAAAAGAATTAGAATTACATCCTTTTTACTAAAATTACATAAACTTGCAATGATTAAACGATTGGGACGCTGATTTCCGAAAGGTACTATATCCATTCTAGGAAATTTTAAACGGGGCGTGAAAATCTCTCTTTACTATATTGTTAAAACATCTTATTTGATTCTTTTCACATAAAAACATATTTTTTTTTTACTATAGAGTTAACGCTATTTTAGAATTATGGAATGAGATATTTTAGTATGAAATTAAGTGTGTAATTAGTACCTTTAGAAAATACATTTCTAAATCGCTTTTTTTGAATGAATTGGGTGTTCATTAGATAAAATAAAATAGAAGATTCACATAAAACTAAATAATGAGAATACAAACATGTGAAAACATTAATTTCTTAAATATGTCCTTTAGTACTTTTTGGAAATCAACGTCTCAATCTCTTCATTAACTCTGTGCAACATCTTATATGGCTATGAAGAATTTACAGTATTTAATTATTTATTTTATCACTGTTATTTTTTGTTCCTCTCTCATTTACGTAATTTCCTTTCTTTTTTCCTATTTATTCATTTTTATTACGTAACCTAACTTATTATTGTATTTAATTATACCAAAAATCTATTGATCAAATAGGATTTGGGTCCAAATATTATTGGTCATTTGTATTGAATCATTAAAAAAACAATGCATAGCCCATTTTAATTACTTCAACTGACCTACATATGAAATATATAGTAAGTGGAAGTATTGCGATCGTGAAAATTTTCGAATTCGAGTTTTCACCGGAAATTCACGTTTTAGGGTCCCCTGAGCCCAAATGACCTAGTCCCGATGAAGATGTGTGTGTGCGTGTGTTCGTGTGTTGAAAGTCTAGCGCACCAACTAAAAGCTTTACGAAACTGAAATTTCATATTTACGACTACTATACGCCCAAGATGTTATAGCAACTTTTACATCAAAATCAGCTGCCCAGGATAGCCACTTTATACCATGCGTTTTTTGACCTTTTTTGGATTTTCTCAAAAACGGATATTAACAGTTCTAATTAAACACGCTATATGGATGTAAAATCTACCGGGCTTTAATTTTATGTAGGTTTCATTCTGATTGAAATAGTATGACGGCTTAAATGCCGATATTTTAATGTTTTTTCCTCTAAAGTACCTTTAATTTGATTCTATAAAAATACATTATACCATCTTGTCAGCATTGACTAATAACGGCTAAATATGCAAGTTAAGCGAATTTGATTAATAACTGAAGGATAAAAGTCGAAAATTATTTTTTTTATGCAATTTTTGTGTTTTTGAACACACGAATAGTGATATCGATGTATAATATACCGTTGGAAAGTTAAACATTTTAGAAAAAATATTAGTCTAATACAGGGAATTGTAAAAGTTAAGACAGAAAGCCTATGAAAAATAACTGATTGTTGTAGATAAAAATATAATTGTTTATTTAATAAAACAACTTTTTCTATCGAAACTTTTATGTAATTAATTATTTTATCTTTTTTCATCTCTAAGTGTATTTAAAATTTTTTAAATTAATTTTAACAACGAGGGTATTTTCTATGTATTTTAACTATGTAGGTATTTCTAATAGGGTTTCTATGCAATACAAGTATATTGCGGTTAATCTAGACTGACAGGAAATGTTATTAAAATGACCCCTGATCTTATTTGTAGGATATTCAGAGATTACAGGATTCATTGTTCTAGAATTGGTTATATCGATGGAATAGATCGAGGGTACGCTAATGGATAAATGCAGAAAGTTCAAGAAATCGAGGTCTTTTAGAGGCTGGATGCTCCCTTAGAGGATCTGTCGCCCGAGGATCGATATTACAAAATTAATACTGATCTCTTCATAACAGCTGTTCAACCTTGCTTCTTCGTATTTGATTTTCAATTTACCCTGATTACAATATGAGTTTATTCTAAAAAATTCTCCCTGAAAGGAATTATAGCTGAGTAGCCCCAAAATTACAATAATTACCAGTTTCTCTGGAACAGTTTCGAGTTCTCAAAGACTCAATGTCCAGCACACTGTGGGGTGCAATAGAGTAGGAAGCCAGTTGATGAACCTGGAACCGCAATCACAGCTACACAATGATTGAGCCGTTCAAACTTTAACCAAGCCTTTGGACTTTATCCCCCCTGATTGGATCAACAATTTAGCTTTGGTACCCCCAGTTTGGAGAAATAATTAGCAACAGTGGGAGAGCTCAATATTCAGTTTGAGCATTGCACTCCGGCTCTAATGGTGGGTTTGCTATTCTGTTTGCCTTTCGCTCAGGTTTCTAATTACCGCCATTGTCATTTTAGTGGTCGGGGAAACACTAGGAAATTACATTAAAGTGATATAGAATTTCTCTGTTTATTTTGCCCTTTATTCACTTTATAACTATTTAATACTAATATATTATGTCTGACAAATGTCTATTGTTTATATTGCCTATTTTATTAGCAATAATATGAAAATATGAATGTATCAAAGTAAAATAATCTACAATAATGCTAATCTATTTATATTATATATATATATATATATATATATATATATATGTAAAGAAAAGTATTTCACTCGTATACGAGCGCTTCTCTTTAATTTGTATTTGCCGCTTTGCCAGAAATGCCCGGTAGATGTCGTGACGGCAGCCGGGAGGTTTTGACCTGTTGCAGTTGGTTGTTGTTTATGTTTACAGTGTTTGTTTACTGATGAAAATATAAAGATATCTGGATAAGGACTTTAAATGTAGTTTCTTTTGTTTTTACAGAGAAACGCAGTTTGGTCTTTATTTATTTTTCCAAGAGTGATAAAACATAAATAAACATTATAAAACTACATTTTTGGATCTTTTGGGAAAAAAAATAAAAAAATGGAGAAATTGAGATTTGATTTTGCTGTGAAACCAACAGCTGATGGAAAATCGAACACAATTTGTATTACCTCTATAGCAACATCAGATGGACAGATTTTTGGAATTCCACCTGAGCTTCAACCCACAAATCTACACCCAACAATAATTAATACAGCTAATTATGCGAAGGTAAGAAAATCCTTAACTAAAAGACATCAGTCAAGGAAAATATGGATTACCTTAACTGATGAAATATCAAAAGTGTATTTGGATGAGGAACTAAATTTACAATTTAATGACATATATTTAGAAGAGATAGCGGGAAAAACTAGTGAAATTGAGTCTTCTCCTAGTGGCTCTAATCAAATTCTGGAAAAACTGTTGGAAAAATTGCTTGAAGAGAAGCAACAAAAATTGGATGACCAAAATTTAGGAAAAATTGCCAAGCATTTCATGATCCAGAAATTCAATGGTAGAAACTCAAATGCGGATCAGTGGATAAAAGATTTCAACAAAGAATGCCAACGGTTTGAAATCATTGAAGATATAAAAAAAATTGAAATTTTGAAGCAGTTTTTAGAAGGCTCTGGTCAGGAATGGTACAGCTGCATGCTAATGAAACATACCGTAGAATCAGAATGGGACACTTGGGAGAAAAACTTTAGTGTTACATTTGCAAGTAAAGGATGGTCACCGATTAGGTATGCCCTTTCTTTTAAATATCAAGCAGGGTTACTACTTGAGTATGCCTTAAAAAAAGAAAAATTGCTTTTAGAAGTGAGGAAATCTATTGATTCGGGAACACTCATAGACCTGATTGTATTCGGCTTACCAAATTATGTGGCCGATAAAATTGATCGAAACACCCTAAACACAACAGAAGACCTGTATAATGAAATAGGAAAATTGGAACATCTTGTAGCAAAGAGTAATGTGGAAAAAAAAAGAAATGTTCACTCAGATACAAAATACAAACCAACAGAAGAAAAAAAGCCCTGCGGAATATGCGATAACATGAAAAAAGGGAAACGTTACCATCCTGAGGAAAATTGCTGGTTCAAAGGAAAAAATCAAAAAGCAGTTTTGAAAACTGTTAACAATTCAGAACTAGAAATTGAACTGAACGAGAATCCAAAAAACTAGAAGTGTCACCATTAATAAAAATCAAGTTATTATTGAATGATACTTTGGAAGTTTCTGGAATTTATGATTCAGGTTCCAATGTCTCATTAATTAATGCAAAATTATTAAAAATACGTTCAAAAGAATATTCAAGAGATATAAAAATAGTAAACTTGAAGACTATTAATGGTGAGAAGAAAACAAAAGGTATGGTAACAATGAAAATAAAAATCTTTAATATAGAAAGTATTATGGATATATTTGTAATAGATAATGACAATTTTAATTACGATTTTTTAATTGGTTTGGATTGTATAAAAAAATTCAAATTAACACAAAATGAGGAGTTAAAAATAACACAATGTGAAAACCCAGAAGAGAACAAGGCTACCACAAATAAAGAAGAAGAAAATAATGAAAACCACCAAAAAACTCATTTTTTTAAATCAACACTCACTGAAATTCCTGATGCACTAGGAAAACAAAATGAAGATTTATTTTTAAAATGTGAAAAACAAGAAACTAAATATTTAAATAAAGGTGAAATAAATTTTAATGAACATATTAATATAGAGGTTTTTGAAATGATGATAAACCATCTAGATATAAATCAACAATCGGAAATTGATAAGTTGATTGAAAAATACAAATAAGTCTTTGCTAAAGATAAATATGATGTTGGTACTGTAAAACATTATGAAGCTCATATTGACTTGATGGTGGATAAATACTGTTACAAACGCCCTTACAGGTGCACAGAGGAAGATAGAAGACAAATAGAAAATCAAATAGGAAAACTATTAGAGAAGAATTTGATCGAGGAATCTTATAGCCCATTCGCTGCACCAGTAACTCTGGCATATAAAAAAGAAGATGAACAAAAAACTAGGTTATGTATAGATTTTAGAGATTTAAACAAGATTGTTGTCCCTCAAGCACAACCTTTTCCATTGATTGAAGATTTAATGGTAAAAACAGTAAACTGTAAGTATTTTTCTACTTTAGACATAAATTCAGCATTTTGGTCAATTCCTTTGAAAATTCAAGATAGATATAAAACTGCATTTGTAACACAACAAGGTCATTTTCAATGGACATGTCTCCCATTTGGATTGAGGACTGCACCAGCCATTTTCCAAAGAATATTGAGCAATATCATAAGAAAATACAAACTCTCCAGTTTTGCAGTAAACTTTATAGATGACTTATTAATTTTTTCTAAAACCTTTGAAGAACATATTATACATCTGTCAAGACTACTAGAGGCCATTATAACCGAGGGTTTTAGGCTAAAATTTTCTAAATGCACTTTTGCAAATAATTATGCAAAATATTTAGGGCACATAATAGAGAACAATTCAATCAGACCTCTCAAAGATTATCTAACTGCTGTAAAAAACTTTCCGGTTCCGGAAACAAAAAAAAATATACGCCAATTCCTGGGAAAAATTAATTTTCATCATAAATTCTTACCGCATAGTGCAATTATCTTGGACCCATTACACAATTTATTAAGGAAAGACGAGAAATTCATATGGTCCACTAATTGCCAGGAATCATTTGATAAAATAAAGGCATTGCTATGTTCAGAACCACTTCTAAAAATCTTTGACCCCCAACTACCAATTCAAATTTACACGGATGCCAGTATCAAAGGAGTCGGAGCAGTGCTGAAACAAGAAGACGAAAACAGGGTATGTAAGCCAGTTGCTTACTTTTCAAAAAAATTAACGGAAGCCCAAAAAAAGAAGAAGGCTATATACCTAGAATGTCTAGCAATTAAAGAAGCTGTAAAGTATTGGCAGCATTGGCTTATGGGAAAAGAATTTATAGTATACTCAGATCATAAGCCACTAGAAAATATGAACATAAAAGCTAGAACTGATGAAGAACTAGGGGATCTGACTTATTATTTATCCCAATATAACTTTAAAATTAAATATAACCCAGGAAAATCAAATCAAGAAGCAGATTGTTTAAGTAGGAACCCAGTTTTAGAACCTTATGAAAATTCGGATGATTTTTTAAAAGTAGTAAATTTAATAAGTCTAGAAGATATAAAACGGGACCAATACACAAATCTAGACTTACAAAATAAAAAACTTATATTGGAGAATGAAATTTACTATAAAAAGGATAAAAGGAAGAAAAAAATTTTAATATCAGAAAAACTTTGCAAAACTCTTATAAAAGATGTACACAATACTTACTGCCACTTAGGGAGGACCCAGATGATAAATAAAATATCACCATTTTACAGATCTAAGAATATCATCAAAAACATCAAACAAATTTGTGATGAATGTGAAATCTGTATAAAAAACAAATCTAGGAGAAAGCCAAAGTTCGGTTTAATGTCACAATTAGGACCAGCAACACGCCCATTCGAAATTATATCTATTGATACTATTGGAGGCTTTGGAGGGTCACGGTCAACAAAGAAATACTTACATCTTCTGGTCGATCATTTCACAAGGTACGCTTATATTTACACATCAAAGAATCAAAGTTCCACTGATTTTATTAAACTAATACAAAATGCAACACAAGGCTACAATGTTGAAATGGTATTAACAGACCAATATCCTGGTATAAATTCCAAAGAATTTAAACAATTTTTGGAGAAAGAGAACATAAAATTGGTTTTCACTGCTGTGGATGCACCATTTTCAAATGGACTGAATGAAAGACTAAATCAAACTTTAGTCAATAAAATAAGATGTAAAATAAATGAAAGTGATAAGAAAACAGCATGGACTACAATTGCGCACAAATGTGTAGAAAAATATAACGAAACAGAACACACAGTCACCATGTTTGCTCCAAAATACCTTTTGGATGGCGAAAATGTAAATATTCTACCATTTGAATTGAAATCAGGATGTACAATAGAAGACCTTAGAAGAGACAGGAAACTAGCTCTTAAAAACACAATTAAATCACACAATTATAATAAAAAAATATTTGATAGGCATAGGATAGAACATGAATTTAAAGTGGGAGACAGAGTTTATGTGGAAAATGGTAATCGTCTAAATAGGAAGAAATTGGAGGAGTTAAGGATTGGACCATACCAAGTTCTGAAGAAAATTTCCAAGTCTATCTATGAAGTTGATACCGGACACAGGAAGACTGAATCAAACCTTTACCATATCACAAAACTGTACCCAGCGTCGGTTACCAAATGAACAATTACGGGCAGTGCCCCTTGCAATTGTTTCTCTCAAAGGGGGGAGATGTAAAGAAAAGTATTTCACTCGTATACGAGCGCTTCTCTTTAATTTGTATTTGCCGCTTTGCCAGAAATGCCCGGTAGATGTCGTGACGGCAGCCGGGAGGTTTTGACCTGTTGCAGTTGGTTGTTGTTTATGTTTACAGTGTTTGTTTACTGATGAAAATATAAAGATATCTGGATAAGGACTTTAAATGTAGTTTCTTTTGTTTTTACAGAGAAACGCAGTTTGGTCTTTATTTATTTTTCCAAGAGTGATAAAACATAAATAAACATTATATATATATATATATATATATATATATATATATATATATATATATATATATATATATATATATATATATTGACCGGCTGCTTTTCCAAGGCAACAGTTGCTTCAAAATCTGGATTAGTTAATATATTTAATGTACTATACTTTTTGGAAACATTGGAGTTCTTTTTCATAGGTTCCGTGTTTAAAAATCTCAATAGGCATTAGATGGCAGGAAAGGGATGTTTATATGACCAACAGTTTCTAATCAATACAGTTATTATTAAACAAAGAACTAACACAAAGCTATCACCATTAGTTTATGATTCAATAGAGGATAGGAATATGACTGAGAATAGTGAAGAGATCCTACTACGAGCTTTGCCATTCAATAATACAAAAGGTTACCTTAGGACACTTGGTCGTCTAGCAATGGTGGAATTCGTCCAGTCAATCTGACTTCTCTAGGATCTCTGATGGCCTCCTTGGAAGGTCTTCCACTCTTCTATGTCTCGAAACGACCCTCTCCTTGAGGATGGAACACTCTCTTCATCTCAATCCCCTCTTCTAATCCAAAATACTATATTTTGGAAATTGCCGATCTCTTATCATGACAAAGGGTGAGAGAGGCTGATATGGGACGTGCCCGAAGTCGGCGGTCCACCCTTAGAGACGTTAAAAGGTGGTCCCGAGCCTGTGCGATGTCAGGTACTCGTTAAAGATCCCTATTCTAATGAAACCTAGATAGACAAAATTTAGACCCCCCACTGTAGCATCGTCCGATTAGCCATAGTAGCATAAAGTGACGTTAAATAAATAAACAAACAATAAACAAATATAGTAATGGAAATTTTGTGATCATGACAAATTGGGATATGTCAATAATTTGATACAAATGTATTTTAATCTATTATTTTTAGCTAACGCCGACATCTAATTTGATCTAAAAAGTACACTGGTTCTTTCAAAACTAGTCTTATGTGTAGTTTGAGAAGTAAGTATTTAAGGTAGATTATGTTTAGGAATGTCCAACAGCGGAATACATATAAACTTTTTTAGCAGTAATAAAACAATCTGCATCACTCAGAGTCAATAGGTATTAAAGCTATCAGAAATCATTCATACTATCAATATAAACTATAATTCGTGTAAAGAAGTAATATTAATACAAACTAATTTTCTTTCTGGGAAATGTGAATACTAATTTAAACGTTAATCAATATGAGCTCCATGTACATTTGATTTCATTCTTTAAATATTTATTTAGATATGGGAGAATATTGAAAGTTAATTAGTGTGTGCACCAGGTTTTTTTTTCATATTATTTATTTTTTTTATTCTATTATTTATGTATCTAGTAGGAAAATTCACTGGTGTTGGAGAGAGTAGTAAAGGAAAATGCCCCTCTCTCTCTTTCTATTAAAAACATACACTCACACACACACACACACACACACACACACACACACACATATATATATATATATATATATATATATATATATATATATATATATATATATATATATATAAATAAAATAAAAATACAATTACCCCAAACTAAAGAGATAATGGCTAATTTACAATACTACATCATATACTAAATTACTACAATTATTAATAATCGTGATTTACTGTAATATAGTTTTGCTTGATTGAATTTGATTAGTGAAAATCTTTCACATCCTCTTTTTTAAAATAGACTTCTTCCTCACATCTATACAAAAAACGTTATCCTCTCTCATTATCATCGCTGGATCTGTAACTGAATGTTTCAAACTTTAACCTATTTAAAAAAAAAAATCAATTTTAAATAAATCATCAACCAAGTTTCCAATCTATTTTTTTTTTTTTTTTTTTTTTTTTTGGGCCCTTTCCAAAGTAGATGTCGCTCATGAATATTTTCTGGATTTTTCTTTAATTTATTCAACTCAAACTTTCCATGATAAACCGTTAATGAATGAATTCGAAGGAAAGATTTCTGTCGAGGCTTTTTGGAGGAAGGACTTGATTGAAGTGGATATTCGGAGAATCAGAAGTAATACTTTTAAGCCGCTGGTACGAGATGAAAAGGGAGTTGAGAACTGAGCCACTCTGAGAAGAGAAGATCTTTGTCGAGGAAGAGGAGGCCTTAAAACGAACCTTTGTGTAACGCTCCGATGATTTTTTTAAAAACACCCTTTTTCCAAGACCTCTCCTGCAGAAGGGAACCATCAAATACAGCTTTTATAAAGGTTTTGGCAATTGCAAGCTCCTGTTGAAGAAGTGTTTACCGACGAAATGTATTCTTGCGTGGGAGTTGTATGGCCTGTGTCAATTGTAAATGGAATATTCTATTGTGTGATCAATAATGCGGTTGGTACATGAGCTGCCTTCGCGGAGGATGTTATTCTCTAATCCGTTACTCTCAATGCACTAAAAGGCATACATGATCTTGCGTTTTCAAAGAACCGTATCGTCTGATAATGAATATTTAAAATATTAAACAAATTAATAAAACAGTTTATGTTTATTTATTAATGGATTCATATATAATTTAATTTCCTTTTTTTCTTACATATTCGTACTATCACATATTACTGCTCCCACTACATATACGCTATGATTTCCAGATTTACTTATCGTTCTCTTCCTCCCAGTCATTATTACCATCAGCCAATATTCCGAAAGAAATGGATAGAACCTGGGAAACCCTGAATAAACTGAAGACGGTCACTGTTATAAGTCCCAATTATCTTCTCAGATCCAATAATACTTTTCCGAGTTTAATAATAAATAATCTCCCAATCACCTTCAGTTACTCGGTCAAAATCTAAGTGTTGAAACCCCATCTTGCCCAAACCTCCCGGAGAACCCTTGAAATTTTTTCGTTGCTTCCATCAACTTATTCCGCTATCCATTTGAGAGCTTCTCAATAAAAAAAAAAAAAAAAAAAAAAAAAAAAAAAAAACCCTGAGGTCATCATTAGGTTAAACGTATTTTGTAGCATCCTTTATTTATTTCTATATTAGTAACAACCTAGAGGAGCCTGTGGCTGAGTGGCTAGCGCGCTAGTCTCCCACACCAAAGGTTTTGAGATTGAATCCCAGCCTCCGGAGGGACTTTTTCAAGCACTTAATTAGTGGGGATCCACACACAGCCTCTCCTCCGGGCATGTGAAATCCGTCAGCCGACTGTTGGCCACTTACAAATGTGGACATATGGAGTGATAATAAAATGTCATCGCGAAACGCAGGCGTATCTCCCAGCAGACGGGTCTGCACGGCCTGTCTTGCCACCGAAAAAAAAAAAGTAACTACCTATTTCTTATAATCTGTTTTAAATAGATGCTTGTGAGAAAATTATATATATTTTTAGGTGTTTCCTATATATTTTCCCTAAAATAAATTGTGTAGAAGGCCCAATCTAAAACTGGAAAATGATTCTGGAATGAACTTTTATAGATTGTTTTAAAGAAATATAATACAAAACGGTTTTAATACATTTAAAAAATGCTAACCGTAATAGTTAAATTATATAAAAGAAAGTGTTTGTAAGCAATATTGGGTAAATAACCAATAGGGTCATGCTGACTCGTAGAGTTTGAATAGGCACTAATTGATATGTATCGGAGCTCTTCTAAGTTAATATTAAATATTAAAGTTTAAAAGGAAACTCCCGTTAGGTTAGTTAGTGAAGATGATTGAATGAAAGTCCCCCGGCTAAAAGAATAAGGCTTAAACTCCCCAAGAGCACTCCAAAATTCATTAAAAGTTGTTCTTGGTTGAGTGTGTATTATGGGCGGGTCCTTGTAGAACAACTTAATCCTCTTCAACTTGGCGATAACTTCCTTCTAACTTAGTTCCAAAGCAGCTTTTCTCAGCATCAAGTGAAGTAACATCGGCTTAAATATGCTTCATGACGGTAGCTCTTGTGAAATCCTCATGTTGTTTTGTCAGTTTGTTTGAGCTTTTGACGTTTTCAGCTTAAAAGTTATGTTTCATAACATGGAACCAGTAACAAAAATAAAGGAATTATACAAATAATTGCTTAGAATTTGGGTTTGAAATCTTTTATTTCGTCCATTCTATTATAATTATTAAATACTAGCTTTAATCAGCGAATTTTTCATCTTGATTTACATAAATATGCGTTTATGGTAACAATAACTATAAACTTTCCTTATGTAAAAAAAGTATTTTTAACCAATTCTAATTTATTTAATTTTATTGGATTATCAGTAAATTTATTCACAGCTGTAACTCGCGCTTTTTTGTTGTTGTTAATTTACATACTTTATGGTTAGAGTTACTATAATACTTATAACTTCCTTATCAGACGATCAATTACCCTTTCAACAATTTTTATGAGTAATAAATAAGTGTTGTGGTGTTAATCTTAATTTTATTCTGCCAATTTTTTTGTATAACACATAATAGATATATACTAGTATAGCTTTAGATCATAATCATATATCGTCAAAAATTCGTTGGCAACAATAATGTAAATTAATCCTGTTCGTGGGTGAAACTTGAAACTTTAAATTAAAAAACAAAAATAGAACGAGGTTTCAACGTTACCTGGTCATAAAATATATTTGCGATGTATTCCACTCTTTAATATTATATATTTAGTATCTTTTGTAGTATATTATTATATATTTAACACCTTAATATCTAATATCTTGTTATCTATAATGTTAATATTCCTCAATTTTAATATAATTAGATTTCATGTGGTAAGAAATTTAATTTTCAGATGAGTACTTATAATTTTTTTTTGGAGATTTTTGTCTTTGAGTTATAAAAAAAAAAACAGTTTTTACTTTCGCTTACCTATGTATGAAATATACAGTAAGGAGAAGTATTGCCATCGTGAAAATTTTCGCATTCTAGTTTTTAACGGAAATACACGTTTTAGGGTCCCCTGAGTCCGAATGACCACATAAATTAATAAAACACATCTATCTATCAAAATCCAATGTAAATAATTCTTTAACAATTTATTTTATTTTCTAAATTTGTTTAACAATTTCTAAAATTGATATAAACAACGGAGGTAATGGAAAGTCGTGTGTTGCGCGCCAGATTTTTAATTATTTCTATAGAAATATTTTTTTAAACCACTTAGAGGACAAATTTTCCCAACCCTAGCCTTATTGCACATCTAGACTGTAATAGGAACCTCCGTTAAACATAATCTCCACAGGTACGGTCATTTTTAAGATACTGTGATTATATTATATTATAGTATATGATTATTACAACAAAAGTGACGGAAAAGGTCATTTAAGCTCCTAGTTGTAGTTAATTTTGAATAATGAAAGTTAATGATTGAAAAATAAATTACTGTAGGCAAAATATATTGAAAGGTTGGTAGGGGGTTCAGTGAGAGAAACACTTAAATAAAATTAACTCCATTTCTTGTACCAAAGTTTCGGGCGAAACGCTAGGCCATCTTCAATGCGATAGATTGGTTGATCACACCAATGATTTTGACAAAAATTAAGTTCACTTGATTGAAGTGTTTCTATGACTTCGCCTCTACCAAATTCTTCTTATAAATGGAAATTAATATTTCCTTAGCCTTAATTCATTTTGTCAATATCAACAATTTGACAGGGTAGTTCAGTTAGTAATCTGCAGGTTCAACGTCGAATTAAAGTTCGGGTATGGCAGGATAATTATTTATTCTGATATAGCAGGAGTGGTGCTCATCCATAATCTATAAAGTGAGTATCCTAATATCTGGCGGTTGAGTGCGGCCTCGGCCAAATCACCTACTTGCAAGTTTAATAAATTGAATAAAACTAAATCTTTGTAAACAAATTTTAATTTTTCTATAAATTTGTTCATATACTAAAATTGGAACAATACAGTTAAGATCAGCATGGTCCCTGCGCAAGGATGACACGCAAAGGGAGCGAAAGGGTGCGGTGTGGTCTAGTGTGTTGAGGACGTGTCTAATGTTCTCCGAATCCTGGGTTCAAATCCCGGCTGTGGCAGAATATTTTTTATTCTGTTAAATCAGTCGGGGGCCGACCCTAAGGTAAGGAGAACCTCCAGGGACAGACCCAGCCTCTTTAAAGAGGGTACCCAAATGGCGGCTCAGCGTGGTCGATGCCTTATCACCTCATTACACGGCCGTTGGCCCAGAAACAGTGCGAATATATTTATGCACTTAGCCCAAGACCCTTCATGAGATGAAGAGGTACAGGTTTCTTTTTTCTATAAATCACATTTTTTCTTAATATGACTAAATTTTGTTTATTGAATTTCATAACTCGTTTAATCAAATAAAACAGAAATATGCCTACTGTGTATATATTATTTTTGTGGGCAATTTGATAAAATACACATTTTTACATCTCTCTTTGGAATTTCAAGTAAGAAAGCTATACCCTACTTTGCATTGGCAAAACCTTCTTGGTGCCTACTTATTCCAATCCCAGGAAAAAAAAAAAAAAAAAAAAAAAAAAAAAAAAAAAAAAAAAAAAAAAAAAAAAAAAAAAAAAAAAAAAAAACCATCCCATATTCTTGATCTCCTTTTTCCGTGTTCTTTCATACACACCTTAAATACATGATCTCAACCTACCGATTTATATGCCCCATCTCGTGGAACTGCCTCCTTTGGAAAATCCTTTATCATTTTCTACCTCGTTTGGAAATTCCTTACCCATCTCCATTCTTAAATCCACCACCTCCCTTTCCATCTTTTTTAAGATCAGTTTTCCTCGAACATGTAAAGAATAAACGTCTGCGTAGATATCTTTGAAGAGCTATATAAAAATATTTATATTCTTATTTTATTTATATAAAACGATTTATCATGTGTTAAGTGTATTAATTTTTAAGGGATGAGAGGTCTCAGATTAAACATTATTTTTTTAAACTTTTTTTCTAATCGAATGAGTTAAAAATATATTAATTAAATTTCTTTTCTATTTAATTGCTTATACAATCAGTCACAGTCTAGGGCAATATTTTTGAGAGTTATAAGAAACCATCGATACTACGTATACAAAGTAAACAAAAATAAAATAAGAATGCTTAACAAAAAAAGGAAGCATAAATAATCAAAATAAATTAATAATTTAACAAAAACAAATAACCTTTACCACATTCATACGTATATAAAATATCAAAATATTGCCCCAAAGAACTCCGATCCGAACCAGACACTTAATGTCAAGACACAACAGGAGATCCCAGCGCCACACTTTCAGCCGCGTCACTGGTCTTGTTAAACAGTGGTGACTAAGGTAGGGGATCGATTAAGGCTCTAGCACTTCTCTTCTTGTCTATTAAACTATTTAATTTGAGGTCTCCTTCATACTTGAGACACTATTATCATTGTATGTTACTCCTTAAATAAATTATATAAATATGATAAGGATATAACATATAATTATGATTGTGTTGTAAGGGTTGTACATGAATTAATTATGATGTGATAATATAATTAATATTGAAAAATAATTTAATATAGAAAAAGAGAAGTTATTCACTCTAAAATAAATATTTAATTACTAAATATGTTTTCTTTCTATACTATTTTATAATTTTAAACTTCTCTGAATACTTATTATCTTATTCTTTTTTTTTTCTAGGTAAGTACTATGATCGCAATGAGCTAGTATATTCGCAAGTTTATTTAATTCTGTTAATGTACGTAATTATGAAATACGTTGATTCTTAGTCAGTAACATTTGTTCATGAAAAATATTTTTAAATAATAATAGTCATTATTATTAGATATGAAGGATACAGAAGGGAAATGACAAGTTGAAAAATTAGGTGCATGCAACAACACACGACTACCACTTATCTCCATTGTTAAAATCAATTTATGAACTTTTAAGTGAATTTAGAGTTACAAAGAGTTCGAATAAGCTCATTGAGCTCCGAAGGAATCAATTATTTTAAATAATTTAACAATAGACATTATATACAGTAATCACTTAGTTTTATTCGTTTTCCATCTCTCTCAGTTTCCATAAACAACATTTTTTTCTACATACTTCTATATCACTATCCATATGTTTATAATAATATAATAATAATAATAGGCTTACCGAACCCGAAGGTTCGATGCCGATACCATCAAATTCCGCCTACACAGACTCGTCCAATGTTCACCGTTCAAGCCCAAGCCCCCGAGATCAGCCTCAACGCAATCCTCCCATCGACGCTGCGGCCTACCTTTCGGATGCCTACCAGTCGGATCAGCCAACTTTCTCTGAATCCGTTCCTCACCGAGCCCAACAACTTTACTCGCCCATTTGAGTCTCCGCGATGCTACCAGCTTAATTATATTTACAGGATACAAGTTCCTCAATTCCGTGTTGTGCAACCTTATAAACTCCCCAGTGGCCTCATCTCTCTTAGCGTAAAAAACCGTTGGAAGAATAATAGTTTTATAAATTCTAACCTTTAAGTTTTTAGATAGAAGCTGCGAGCTAAGTTACTTAGCAACTGAATAATATCACGCATTTCCGACCTTTAACCGGGACTTTATTTCTTCTTGGATTTCATTTTTTCTTGTTATCATTGAACCTAAATACTTCAATTTCTCTACGTGTTCAAAAGTATGCCCTGATATATCAATATAACCAAAATCGCCACCATTTCTGCTACTAATCATATATTTCGTCTTATCGGTATTTAATTCAAGTCCTATTTCTTTACCGGTTTTTATTAACACACTTGTATTTAGTTGTATGGTTTCCGTGTCTTCAACAAACTCTACCAAATCATCGGCATATCCTTACGTATGGAAAAAAAATAATATATTTCTCCCTTTTTTTTGTTATCAATTTCGTTCATCATATATATTTATCCTTTTGTATCAATGCTAAAAGTTAAAAAAATTGTTACGCCTCAGGAATATACGCTTGTATTTTGTAGAAATTTGAGTTTCATAGACCTTATCTTTTTTGAGCTGGACTTACCACATACACTCTGAAATCTTTTTGCCGGATTAGTTATTGGGACTCAGGAGATCTTTAAAATATTATATCTGCCAAAATCTCGAGTTCGATACTTTTCATCATATTTAGGTAAGTGAAAGTAAGAAACGTCACTTGAAATTCCCAAAATTGCACTAAACGCATTACTTCACTTATTCAGAGATCCCTCTGATTTAAATCTAAAATGAATGAATCTGAGTTGGGTTTATTCCAGTAGCGAGGAGCCACTCCGAAGAAAATGCCCCACATGGGTCAGTTTCAGCAAAAACAGCTTTTCAGGAACATGGGAAACCGACTAGATAAATAATGCAAGAGGAAGAAGTGTGCAAGAAAAAACAACTTGCATAATCGTGAAGTAAAAAAATCTGGTGCGGGCAACACACGACTTTCACTTACTCCCGTTTTTAAAATCGATTACAAAGTTTTCAAATGCAGTTAGAAATAAAAATGAGTGAAATTATTAAAAAACTAATTAAATTGAGTGTCTATAAAACCATATTTTATTAAAAGTCTATTATATTATTGTCAAAAAATCAGTTTTATCGGTTTTTCATCACTCTTTATTACATTTTACAAGCTTGTGTATAAGATGGTATATTACTTTCCAACGGTATATTATACATGTATATTACTAAATTTATGTTCAAAAACAAATATTGCATTCAGAAGATATTTTTCCAGTTGATTCTCCTTATTCTCCTTTGGTTTGATATCGAATTCGTTCAATTTATATATTTACCTGTTTTTTTTTTATCAATGGTAACAAGATGATATGGTTGTTTTTATAGAATGTACAAAATTATAGATACTTTAGAGGTAATTTTTTTTTAAATATCGGCATTTGAGCCTTTTCAATGTATTTCAATCAGAATGAAAACTATATGATATTAAAGCTCATTAAATTTTACATCGATATAATGATTTTAATCAAAATCGTTAGAGCCCTTTTTGAGAAAATCGTAAAGAGGTGCAAGGTGCATGGTAAAAAGTGGCTCTTCCGGCCAACTTATTTTCACGATTTTCGAAACTTTTAATGATCGAAATACTTTCCCGTACTATATATTTAATTCGTAAGTGAAAGTAAAAAATAATTATATTTATTATCACAGACTTATTAAAAAATGAAGATACCTTTAAGTTGGGCGATTTAGTTATTAATACTGTTTTAATTTTTTTTGGTTTACTAGTTTAATAATGAGGCTTTAAAATCGAGATATAAAATAAATAATAAATAGTTTTTCTTCTTAAATTTTGATAATATTCGTTTGTATAAACGTAGAATCTAATTGGTTTTATCTATTTTTATTTTCGAATAATATCACAGGCTACGTTTAATACATCAATAAAATCATATTAAATAAGCTTTTTTATTTATTGCTTTAATTGTAAATTAAAATTCATGTAAAAGTCCAAAAATTATGTATATTTATTTAAATTGTTTTAAATGAAGGCAATATTACATAATAAAATATTCTATAAGGGTTATGTGGGCGAGCTTGAATAAAAAGGAGATGGAGAAGAAACTTATAACGGACAACAGATATATTTTAAAGGACATGAGAAGATCTTATGAACATATTAAATATTTACAATGTTTAAGAAATAAGAATATTACTTTTAAAAGAGATGCATACAATGGACGCTCTAACTATTTTGCCAATTCGATAAAACGTGGCTTGTGGGCTTATAGTGGCGATTTCCATTCTAACTGTATCGAAGGCTATGAAGCAAGGTCCTATGGTGGTGCCACTTATGCATTATATGTATTTATTGTAAATAAAGTCAGAGGGTAATAAAAAAAAAAAATAAATAAAACAGGCTATGTTGGAACAAGGCCTTATAAGAAGCTCTTATGTTTTAAGTCGAGGCTTATTAGAAATTATACTTAAACATTATAACTAAAATAACCTGACGACTTAATGAAGATAGAGAGAAAATTTTATGTAAAGCATTTTGTGAAAATGCTTTTGGTTAATTATTGGCCACAATGAATTTTTTAATTCACTAAGAAACAATAAAAAAAAAAAAAAAAAAAAAATAGGGGAGACCGTGGCTGAATGGCTAGCTCGCTAGTCTCTCATGCTAAAGGTTGTGAGTTCGATTCCCAGTCCCATCGGCACTTTTATAAGGATGCAATTAAAACGAGGATTCACTCACAGCCTTTCCCTCCGGGTATGTGAGACCGGTCATCCAAATGATGGCTACTCACAAAATTAGGCGTAGGGAGTGATGACCCTACTCTACAAAAAAATGCATCGAGAAACGTGAGTGAGAGAAAAAACCACGATGCCCAGGGCCTACACGGCCTGTCGCGCCATGCCACAAGAAAAAAATAAACAATTTGAGTTTATACGTTCGATGATACCCATAATCCAAATATCGAAGAAAAAAAAATATAGAGAAGTATATTTGTTATAAACTAGGGTAAAAACCTCACATGACAAATAAGGATAATTAAAATCAGACCACTATCAACAAAGATATGGTTTATCGAACTCCATTGTTCATTCTACATTATACAAATTTATATCTTTTCACCAAAATTTTCCCACCTAGTTTAAACATTTCTCGGTTTGCGTCACCTATTCTACTATATATACTACTGCTAAATTAAATATAAGAAGTGAAAGGGAGTCACCATGAAGTCTCTTATTTACAAAATAATTTAATTGTATATGCAGCTAGAAACAATAAACAATTTGAGTTTATACGTTCGATGATACCCATAATCCAAATATCGAAGAAAAAAAATTATAGAGAAGTATATTTGTTATAAACTAGGGTAAAAACCTCACATGACATATGAATGAATATGAAAATATTAAAATAATTTAATTGTATATGTAGCTAGGAAATACTACAACAATTTTTGAATCAATGATAGATTAATTCTACGCTTAAACCTCAAGTAATAAGAATTGGTGCTAATGAAACACCTTTGTACATAACTATTATTAATTTTGATATATGACTTTTTGGAAGTAATAAACTAAAATTTATTAATAGTCTGCTTTAGTGAACAATTTTTTTTTTTTTTTTTTTTTTTTTTTATTCGTATATATTACAATTTGTCATAATAGACAATAATAATAGTGCTACAGGATCTCATTTATACAATATTTACAATATAAACAAAAGGAAAGTCAAATTACATAAAATCAAATCAAAATAAGTAAACGTATACAATAACAAAATTAAGTAGCCAAAATTAATACAAATAAATGAAGTTAACAAATAAATAAACAAAACATGTCACATTCATACCTATGTACAATATTTACAATCAGCTCGGGAACCCCGGACGGGGCTTGTCCCCCCACTTGTGGAAGGACAAGCAGAGCCCAAAGGATCCCAGCGTCTCCCTCTCAGCCGCATCACTGGTGAGAGCCAGCGGAAGCTAAGTGAGGGCGCCACAGCCACAATCACACCGCACATGAGAGGAGAATCTGACCAGTGTCAGAACTCCAGCATATGTATTTACAATATATCTCGGGGCCACTGCCGTTTCAACCTTCTAGGTGGGTTGTATGGATGAGTGGAGATGGATAGGGATCGTGTTAAAGGATTAGGATGATGAATGAGGTTCTGATGGAATTTGGAAAATTTGGATGGAATTAGGTCTGAAATAAATGGAACATTAAGGTCGTGGTGCAAGGTATAGTTGAATACATAATAAGGAGCATTTACTATTATTCGGAGGACTTTGGATTGAAAGGATTGAATGCGTTTGATGTTAGAACGTTTAGCTGTCCCCCACAGTTCAAGTCCGTAGGTCCAGATGGGCTTCAGTACTGTCTTATAAATCAATAATTTGTTCCCAACTGTAAGTTCAGATATTCTGTTTAATAGTCAGTGAACAATAATTGTCAAGTTAAGAAATTGTTTAAACTATTCTCTCTCCACTAATTTATACTTTATTGAGCTGTAAACGATGCAAGTTAGCTAGAATAAAGGAACAATTATGTAAAGTACCTCTTCACAGCAAATTGTTATTGCCCTCGCAGAAGGCTTCGACAGTATTTCCTCGGTTCCTTCCTGAATGTTGAAGCATTAACCGTAAAGTCATCAGAGAACCCCTACAAGACCAAATGCCGCCCTCAAACCTCTGCCATCCCACCCTCCCCCTAATGTAGAGAGCGAACGAACCTTGCCTCTCCTTACTTATTTCTGGATCCCTCCACCATCTACATTGAAAATTTCCTTCACCTGTTCAACTCTCTCCAAGACAAGCACAAGTAACACATAAATATTCGGTTGTTTCGCCATTATAGGAAAGAACTTTATCCGGAATTTTTGACTGTCTTTAACTTTGGGAAGATAGAAGGAATTGGAAAAGTTAGGATTTGAATATTCGATTGTTTCGTCATTATAGGAAAGATTTTTATCCTTAGTCCCTTAAAAATAACAAATATATATAATTGAAATATACAAAATACAACAATATGTTTGGCCAAAAGACCCAAGGGACGTAGTTAATTTTTATTTACAATGATAAGAGAAAATAAAAGATACCCACAAAAATAAAATAAAAAATTGCTCATCAAAGTTTAAATTAGGGCAATACAACAACAAAAATAAAATAAAAAATTGCTTATCAAAGTTTAAATTAGGGCAATACAACAACAAAAATTTTTGTTGATAAATATTACAGTATGTCCTAATTTGGACATTAATAATAGTGGTGAAATAAAACATTCATACAATATTTACACAGTAATAAAATTAGAAAATAATATTCAAATATATATACACAATAATTAATCAATAAAATGTATACAATATCTAGAAATCACTCATACCTATATATATATATACTTCATTTTTACAGCACATTTTTTTTTTTTTTTTTACTCGAATAAAATTTTTATTGAGTAAAATTATAATCTGTCCTAATTTCAACAGCACATTAAGTGGAGAATCTATCCAGTGTTAGAACTAAAATATATACATATTTACAAGAGTTCTTGGGGTCACTGCCTTATCAACCTTCTTGGGGATGGTAAGGGTATCTGGAACTGGATAGGGTTTGAGCTAGAGGATTGGGGTGATGGATAAGGTTATAGAATTTGGAGAATTTCGATGAAATGAGGTGTAAAATAAATGGAATATTTGGGTCGTGGTGTAAGGTATGGTTGGTGAAATAATAAGGAGCATTTACTATTGTTCATAGGACTTTGGATTGAATGCGTTTGATGTTAAAACGTTTAGCTGACCCCCACAGTTCAAATCCGTAGGTCCACACAGGCTTCAGTAATGTCTTGTAGATTAATAACTTTTATCAACTTTAAGCTCAGATTGTCTGTTGAGTAGTCGGTATAACTGTCCGAATCGTCGGTTGAGTTCTTGTCTTTTAAGTCTTGTATGTGGGTTCCATCTTAATTTTTTGTCCAGTAGTAAGCTAAGATACCGACTGTATCTGAAAGAGGAATCGGTATTGAGTTGAAATAGTCTGGTGGACAGGATTTTCGTCTAAGAGTGACGTATTTACATTAGGCTTCGTTCAATTAGGGCAATTAATAATAATTTTCTTTCCTCAATGTCAGATATTTGATGTGAATCATCAGAATTGTTGACTGTCGGTTTAGGACAATAAAAGGTATTAGAAAAGTTAGGATTTGAATAATGATGCAGAATCAACATGTCGGATGTAAGTAGATAAGGAATTCCAGGGAGTGTAGAGCTGACAAAAAAGGAATTTTGAATTTTTTTGTTTTATGAGTAGGAATGTAAAAGTCCGAATTTTGGGATTTTCTTCTAAATGATTTGATGATTTAGATCTTATTTTATGTTTACGTGTTTTTCATTAATGGTTTTGTTTGTTTTCTAGAATATATATGAACGGAATATTCTTAAACCAGTGTTAATCTGTTATTGTAACAAGTCTTCATGATTCTAGCAATCTCATTTTTAACATGGATTACTACTTTTGGGCACTGTGTTTATTTTGATCCTCGTTTTAAATAAGGTGCCATTCAAGAAATGTTTTTTCTTTCCGTCTTGGATATTATCTCGTTTATTATTGCTTCCCTTGAAGAAAAGAAATTGTTCGGAAGGACATGGAATTAAATAACAAGTGATTTATCATAACTGCATTATATGTTATTTATTACTAAGTGTTCATAGTTGGGTTTTTCTATGTTTATATTTTAGTTTGTTAAACGTTGACTAGTTAGTATGCAAAATTTGGAAGACATAGTTCTATTTTGGTATTTGCAATACTATGATTAGATAATGTTTAAAAATTTAATTTAGTACTCCATCCAAGGTATAATTAAATAGATAAATGTTAATTATTATTTTCTGGGTCCCTGGAATGTTACAGTGATTTTTTTTACCAATATGGTCCTAGTCGGTTGTGGCACTACGTCTTTTCTAACGATTTAAAAAAATTTTTTTTTAATAAGAGATAATACAACCTGCCACCTTCTGGGGCAATGGGTATTACAGTTAAAATAAATTATTCATCCCATATGTACATTGTGAATAAAATAAAAAAATAAGAGTGGAACGTATGGGCAAAGTTAGGGGAAAATGATATTTGCGTGGTCTTTAAGACTCTTCGCGTCAAAAAAAAAATAAAAATAAAAATAGAAATAAATGAAATAAATATTATATATAAAGAAAATAATAATAATCTTGATCACATTCATACCTAAACGATTTTTTTAGAAAAAAAAAATTCCGGATAAAGTAGAGGTCTATAAGGGAATGGAACTATTTTATGAAAGTTGGTTTCTTGTACGAGAATAGTCTCGTTATGCTTCTGTGGCTAAGCTTACAAGGCTACAGTGGGAGTTTTAAATTTTACCTATCAAGGTTTAATTAGGATAGGGATCTTTAACGAGTACATGACATCGCACAGGCTCGGGACCATTTTTTTACGTGCCCTCTGAAGGATTAAAAAATTATAGGGCCACCTGCAAGATTCGATCCAGCAATTTTGGGTATAGCAGTCCGTTATGCAAGCCACTATACACCACAGGTGACCGACCCCCTTCGGTTCAATATTGTGTTTGGATCTCGATGCGGATGTATTTAAACATATCTAACGATTAGTATTTTAACATATCGCGGTTTACATTAGCCGATCCGATCCACCTGGGATATAACATCAAGGGGAAATGAATACTTAGAAAAATATTGAATGAAAAGTCGTTACATATTCTTCATGATTTACTTCCCATTTCGAAATTATACCTGAACTAAAATTCATGTAGGACTTTAATAAATCTGCATATTTCACTTTTGTGGAATGAAAAACTTTTCCTACTGTTGTGGCTTATTCTCCGGAGAACGAGAGACCGCGTTGGCGGACGTGGAGAGGTGAATAGGAGCCGACTGAGGTAACTGATATATGGAGCCAGGGCGAGGCAATACCAGCACTGGCATTTATCATAACCTGTTCCGCAAAATGAAAGCAATACATCCCTACCTCAGGGGGTCCTGGCTATGGAGATCTATCTTTATTAGTTCCTTCTCTGTCGATCCTCTTCTCTTGGATTTCTTTACCTTATACCACTATAGTCATCGTTTCTGGTCACAATAATTGATAATTAATTAATCAAAACGAAAAATTTATCGGAGGATCGTATGAGTGAAATATATTAAGATTGTGAATAGCCATGCACTTGAGTGAGTGATTTAAGGTTTGGTGAATTGGATCTAACTAACATACGTTGTTGTGTTATATACGAATCTCAGACACGTTCTCTTACTATGAGTCTCAAAAGACTTATGAATTGTTTCATTAAATTCACATGTTGAATCCCCAGACGCTCCCATGTTTCTATTAAGTATACCGAGTTGAATTGGCTCTATCCCTCTTTCCTTCGGCACAACCTCCTAGGTGTCGGTCTCTTCCGATTTTTCAAAACAAAAAAGCCTCCTTATATTCTTGATATGCTTACCACTTGTTTCTCTGCTCATTCAGTAAACACTAGATCCCAACCAATAAACTTGTATTTACCTTCTCATAGACCCAATTCCTTCAAAAAATCCTTTATCATTCGTGCTATTTTAGAATTCCTTGCCTTTATCCTTAAAGTTAATATCCGTAAAACCTTATCATTATCCACTTTCAAACATCAACTATTTCTTCATTTCCTAAAGTATCAATCCTCCTAACATAAGTAATATTAAAAGCTATAGATGATGACTATTCATTGTCTCAAAATCTGTCTTTTATTGTTAAAGTGAAGTCATAAACGACCAGACAATTATAATATATATTATACTTTCCTTGTTATTCTTAGAGGACTACTCGTCCCAGAATAAAATTACTTTTCATTTCATTTCATTTTACCATAGCTAATCAAACGGATGTTTGACTACATAAAATTGAAAGAATCCGTGCTTAATATGAGGAAAACAAATAAATTTAGATGCATCAAAATAAGAAAATAACTTCATGGATGCAAATTTATCTATCCAAAAGGAAAAATGGTAAAGGGTAGGCCACCTAATGTGACCTACAGATGAGAAATGGTCACGTAGACTCACTGACGGGATACCAATTTACTGGAAAAGATGCAGATGAAGGCAGCCCACAAGATAGAGATACGATTTCATAACTTGGTAGCCCAACTGGACAGGATTAGCTCAAGGTAGAGGAAACTGACATGAATTATTTTTTTATAATTAAAAATAATGTTTTATTTTTATATCTATGAATATTTATTCTGAATTAGAAAAACTTTCTTATGTTGTATTGTTATTATAGATACAGTATCAATTATTTTTGGAATTTTGTTCATATTTTACCCTTTATTATAAAGGCTTAATTTATTCGCTCAAATTTGATGTGTAAGCCCAAAACACACCTTTAATATGACAGCTCAAGAACCGTTGGTATGACTGGGAAACATTTATTCACTATCAAATACTTATCAAGAATGATATGGAAAGAAGCAACAACCTTATAATAATTAAGGAAGGTGATAAAGACCTTCATATATTATTTATTTTGGAAATTATTGGTACATTCTTCTTCTTCTCCGACTCTACAGTCCAAGATGAACTTTTGTCTCAAACATAAAATCAATGCTTGACATGGCTCACTGATGCCCTGATGATGGCTCACATGCTTGAGCTGAAGCGTCAGCAAAATTAAAATATTCTTTAACGACTGACTCTCGATTATTTCTACCTATGAAAATTTCAACAGTCGACAATACATCCTCAACAAAAAATTGTTATTAACTTTATATTTTATTATATTGGACATAATTAGTTGGCCGTTGAGAATTACTAGAAGGAATTAATCCGGGTGGCGGTCGATGAATGAAACAATTAGGTAGTTTCAACTATTTAATTTCTGGAAAATCTGATTACTTCTTTTTATGTTAGTATTACAATTTTACTCATTGTTGTCAGATTCCGTCTAAAATGGTGTACGTGTTTTCCATTCTACCTACCTTTCGTACGTACTTTCCTATCTACCTACCTACTCCCCATTCCACCAAATTGTACCTAGTTTCCATTCGCCTACAATACGTATCTCCACTATACTCAATATTTCGATGTTTCTTATTTCATGTAATTTTTTATACCTTTGTCCATTAACCTTAGTCATTATCTGTTCTGTGTAGCCCTCTCATTATTATACCTTATTCATTGTAATTTAATTAAAAGATTTCTTTACACAATTATGTTTATGTTTATGTTTTAATATTGACATCCTTTAGCTCAATATTTTTAAAATAGTATATTTAATCTTATTGCAAACGTATCTCATTTGTATCCTTTTAGCCCTGATGATGACCCACAACGGGGGTCGAAACGTTGGCAGAAAATAAATGGTTGAAACTAATTAATTGTTTCATTCATTTATTCATCATGCTATTTAGTAGTTTGTCGCAACTTTACACTTATTTTTTAAAAGGTAATTTTGTCATTCATACTTTGATTGATTTCCTTTTAGGTATAAACTTTTTATTTATAATTAATATTATTTATTTATTTTTTCCTTCTTCTAGAAGTTTAACAATTATGTTAGCATTCGTATAGGCGTTGATGATCTTTGACGTTTTATGCTTTAAAGCCCTAACTAACTGACTTTTTCATTCATCGACCGCCACCAGTACTAATTCCTTCTAGTATTTATATTTTATTGTACAAAAAATTTCGTTTTAGCAAAATACTGATTAATTCAAAACACTAAGATGCCCCTTATTGACTTAATACTTTCTATGTAGTAGGTGCACCTAGTAAGCATAACTTTACTCAAGCTATTGGTGGTATAATATGTTCTTAGATATTGGTTTCGGGTGTATTGATAAAAATATCCTTGGAAATATAGATTGAACTCCCAAGGTGCCTCAACTGTTTGCTCCATACAATTCGGCTCCCACCCCACGTATTCTTATAGCTGACAATCCTCCCCGAGCCGCTGACTAAGAACTCATAAGCGACGGTTGACCAATTGTCGTAATCGTAAAGCGGCGATATGAGCCGAAGCGTGAAGCAGAGGAATCCGTAATTTATAGCCTCTCCGAAATTAAACTATTTCGAGGCATCAACCGGCGTTCCCACACCCCTCCCGGATTTTACGACTAGGTAGGGGAGGATTTTATGGCAGCCTTTTATGACACCGAATCCTCCCCACTCCATGATAACTTTTACCCTCCTAAAGCCCCGATCGTAAAGATTATTATGAGTTATACCGTCAGAACCGGTATCATCAGATGCTACACAAAAGCGCTCTGGACGTTTTTGTGTAAACAGAGATGGTCGTAAAGAGGAAAGTTTACTGCGTCCGAGGTAGAAATTTGTTTGTTCTGCTTTGGAAAGTTGCTCCTTAACTTCACCCTTAACGACTCAGTACGACTGTTTAATATCGCACGGCCGTTTTAAGGAACTTTACGGTTGAGATGTAAGTTGCAATGATAGTAATGTGCTTTTGAAAATAATAGGAGCTCCATTTTACGCCCACGCCTCCCAGTGAAAACACTAAGCATACCACTTATTATCATACAAAGTTCCTCGGTCTTTATTGGTTGCGCTTTTGTTGTCGTACTATGAACAATTCCATTAATATAGATGTCATTACGCCTTATCATTAGAAAAAATAATTAGAAGAGATAAACAGCGTTTAATTGAAAACATCTCGATAGTTTTTGGTGGACGATAAGTAAAACGAAACAAATTTTGAAAGTACCGCAAACCCATTAATGAATTTGGTCGTATATGCTTTAATTGTTAAGTTTCTTTCTATTATCTCAACTTTAGGAGGTTTCCTTATATTTTTATAATTAGGCAACTTTTACGTCAAATATGTTATTCTGTATTATCAGATTTCCCAGACATTAGTTTAATTTAGTTATTATTTAAATGTTTGCTTGTTGTCAAAAATGCTTCAAAATGCATGGTATAAAATCCGGTCTGCTGATTTTGATTAAAAAGTTTCTGTAACATCTCGGACGTATAGTTCTCTTAAATATGAAATCGCAGTTTTATAGGACTTTTCATTTTCGTCCGAGAGTTACCACACACACGCACACACACACGCGCACACACACACAGACCTTTTGGCGGGGCTTGGTTATTTGGACCCTAAAACGTTTATTTTCGTTAAAAACTGGAATTCGAACATTTTCATATTTCATATATAGGTTAGTGAAAGTAAAAAAATCTGGTGCGCGCAACACACGACTTTCACTTACCTCCGTTGTTAAAATCAATTTAAGAATTTTTAAATACATTGAAAGATACAAATAAATTGTCCACGAATTATTTTTTTTTTTATTTCAATAGAGTAGGTAGGTAAGGTGTTTTAGGGCGATAAATTTCTAGATTATTACGCCCGTAATTTCAATAGAAACATGTGTTTTATTAAATAATCTATTATATTTTTATCAACAACAATCAGTTTTATCAGTTACTTTTATCGGCTTTTCATCACTCTCCATTAACCTTTAAAATTCCGTATATTAGATAATATTTTTTCTAAAAACTTTAGCTATCCAATGGTATATTATACATCTATATTACTACTGTTGTGTTAAAAAACGCAAAAATTGCATTAAAAATATTTTAGTACTTTTCTCCTTCAGTTGTTTATCAAATTCGCTCAACTAGCATATTTACCCGTTATTTATCAATGCTAATAAGACGATGTTCCAATTTTTTTTTAAATATATAAAATCAAAGGTACTTTAGAGGAAGCAAATTTAAATATCGGCATTTAAGCCCTCTCAGACTATTTCAATCAGAATGAAATCTGCATGATATTTAAGCCCATTAAATTTTACATCCATACAGCGAGTTTAATCAAAATCGTTAGAGCCTGTTTTGATTAAATCATAAAAAGGTGCAAAATGCATGGTATAAAGTGCCTCTTCTGGTAAGCTGATTTTGATTGAAAAGATTTTGTAACATCTCGGGCGTATAGTTGTCTTAAATATGAAATTTTAGTTTCATAGCACGTTTAGTTTTGTCCCGGGAGTTAACCACACACACACACAGACCTTTTTGCGGGACTTGGCCATTTGGATTCAGGGGACCCTAAAACGTGTATTTCTGTTGAAAACTGGAATTCGAAAATTTTCACGATCGCAATACTCTCACTTACTATATACAGTAAGTGAAAGAAAAACGTTATTAAGATATTTCACCTAAAAAAAATCAAGTAAATGTTTTTAAAAATTTTAAAAAAATATATATACGAGTACTAAAATAGGTATATTATCTATTGCAAATCATTGCCTTAATTTTAAGGCGCGTCCAACTAACAAACTGTAACCTTTAGTTATTAAAATAATGGACTAATGATTTTGTGATCGTGGTTGAAATAGAAGGTAATCCAATATAGCATATGCTAGACTCACACTCTAAAAACCGACTAAACTCAGGGTAACATTGTTTTCAGTCTATTACTAATATCTGTAAATATCCAAAATGAAAGCAAACTAGCAACTACCCTCTATACAAGATCTAGTTTTCACCCAAACGGAGACGTATTAAAAAAACTAGTGATGGGCAAATACTCAAAAAATTTGAGTACTGATTACTGTAATCAAATGACGCTCGCTGCTGATTACAAAATCTACTCAGCTTTCCTCCTGATTACTTTCTATTTTCCTCTGTAATAAAAATTTTCGTACTTTTGACTACTTGATTACTTTTTTGTATGACGTGGCCAGAATAGAGTATATTAAATACATCTATTAAGTTAATTTATATTAATAATTTCTTTAAGCCATCTTTTTTTTTAAAATATTTTTCATTTTAGGCTAGATGGCTGCGTCCCCAAAGGTTCGTTACCGATTATACTATTAATTTTAATCGCGCTCGCTCAAGAATAGGTTTATTTTAACTTTTTCGTATTTATTCGATATCAGGCTAGGTGGCTGCGTCCCCAAAGGCTCGTTACCGATTATACTATTAATTTTGATCGCGCTCGCTCAAGAATAGGTTTATTTTGACTTTTTCGTATTTATTCGATACCAGGCTAGGTGGCAGCGTCCCCTAAGGTTCGTTACCGATTATACTATTAATTTTAATCGCGCTCGTTCAAGAATAGGTTTATTTTAACCTTTTCGTATTTATACGATATCAGACTAGGTGGCAGCGTCCCCAAAGGTTCGTTACCGTTTATACAATTAATTTTGATCGCGCTCGCTCAAGAATAGGTTTATTTTAACTTTTTCGTATTTATTCGATACCAGGCTAGGTGGCAGCGTCCCCAAAGGTTCGTTACCGATTACACTATTAATTTTAATCGCGCTCGCTCAAATATGGGTTTATTATAACTTTTTCGTATTTATTGGATACAAGGCTAAGTAGCTGCGTTACGGGGGTTCTATCACGACCATTCTATTAATTATTCGTGCGCTCACTTAAATATGGCTTTATCATAACTTTTTCGTATTTATTCGCTATTAGGCTTAGTTGCTGCGTTGCGGGGGATTCATTCCCGATTATTAAATTTATTTTAAGTGCGCTTGCTCAAGAAGAGGTTTATTTTAACTTGTTCGTATTTATTGGCTACGCGGCTCAGTCGCTTCATAAGCTAGGACTGGTTACAGATTATACTATTAATTTTAATTGCGCTAACTCATGTAGAGGATTATCAAATAAAAATCGACGTATAAAAATCGTTCTGTTCAGCAGATTATTATCAAACTCCAAAATATTAACCAAAAAGATAACTTACCATTCTGATAAAAAGGATTAGCGGTAACCCAATAGATGAAAAGTTACAAAAAGCACGAAATAAACATACATTAGACCAACTGACTAAAAAAACATTAACACATTCACTAACAAAACACCCCAAAACACAAATACAGAAATTTGAGCGAGCGCGATAAAAATTAACAGTATAATTGGTAACGCATCTTTGGGAACGCAGCTACTGAGCCTAGTATCCAATAAATACGAAAAAGTTATAATAAATCCATATTTGAGTGAGCGCACGAATAATTAATAGAATGGTCGGGATAGAACCCCCCGTAACGCAGCTACTGAGCCTACTATCCAATAAATACGGAAAAGTTAAAATAAAGTCATATTAGAGCGAGCGCGATTAAAATTAATAGTGTAATCGGTAACGAACCTTTGGGGACGCTGCCACCTAGCCTGGTATCGAATAAATACGAAAAAGTTAAAATAAACCTATTCTTGAGCGAGCGCGATCAAAATTAATTGTATAATCGGTAACGAACCTTTGGGGACGCAGCCACATAGCCTGATATCGAATAAATACGAAAAAGTTAAAATAAACCTATTCTTGAGCGAGCGCGATCAAAATTAATAGTGTAATCGGTTACGAACCTTTGGGGACGCAGCCACCTAGCCGGATATCGAATAAATACGAAAAAGTTAAAATAAACATATTCTCGAGTGAGCGCGATCAAAATTAATAGTATAATCGGTAACGAACCTTTGGGGACGCTGCCACCTAGTCTGATATCGTATAAATACGAAAAGGTTAAAATAAACCTATTCTTGAACGAGCGCGATTAAAATTAATAGTATAATCGGTAACGAACCTTTGGGGACGCTGCCACCTAGCCTGGTATCGAATAAATACGAAAAAGTTAAATAAACCTATTCTTGAGCGAGCGCGATCAAAATTAATTGTATAATCGGTAACGAACCTTTGGGGACGCTGCCACCTAGCCTGGTATCGAATAAATACGAAAAAGTTAAAATAAACCTATTCTTGAGCGAGCGCGATCAAAATTAATTGTATAATCGGTAACGAACCTTTGGGGACGCAGCCACATAGCCTGATATCGAATAAATACGAAAAAGTTAAAATAAACCTATTCTTGAGCGAGCGCGATCAAAATTAATTGTATAATCGGTAACGAACCTTTGGGGACGCAGCCACATAGCCTGATATCGAATAAATACGAAAAAGTTAAAATAAACCTATTCTTGAGCGAGCGCGATCAAAATTAATAGTGTAATCGGTAACGAACCTTTGGGGACGCAGCCACCTTGCCGGATATCGAATAAATACGAAAAAGTTAAAATAAACATATTCTCGAGTGAGCGCGATCAAAATTAATAGTATAATCGGTAACGAACCTTTGGGGACGCTGCCACCTAGTCTGATATCGTATAAATACGAAAAGGTTAAAATAAACCTATTCTTGAACGAGCGCGATTAAAATTAATAGTATAATCGGTAACGAACCTTTGGGGACGCTGCCACCTAGCCTGGTATCGAATAAATACGAAAAAGTCAAAATAAACCTATTCTTGAGCGAGCGCGATCAAAATTAATAGTATAATCGGTAACGAACCTTTGGGGACGCAGCCACCTAGCCTGATATCGAATAAATACGAAAAAGTTAAAATAAACCTATTCTTGAGCGAGCGCGATTAAAATTAATAGTATAATCGGTAACGAACCTTTGGGGACGCAGCCATCTAGCCTAAAATGAAAAATATTTTAAAAAAAAGATGGCTTAAAGAAATTATTAATATAAATTAACTTAATAGATGTATTTAATATACTCTTTTCTGGCCACGTCATACAAAAAAGTAATCAAGTAGTCAAAAGTACGAAAATTTTTATTACAGAGGAAAATAGAAAGTAATCAGGAGGAAAGCTGAGTAGATTCTGTAATCAGCAGCGAGCATCATTTGATTACAGTAATCAGTACTCAAATTTTTTGAGTATTTGCCCATCACTAAAAAAAACAAAAAAAAAACAAGCTCTCTAAACCCACTGTTAAAAGAAATAGGTAATTACAAAAAAAATCTCTTAAACGGTACATACACAAAAGGACAAACCATTTATTGTTAAGTTTATAAGGAATATTATACCAATTTATCAGACAATTAATAAATTTAACTTGAAAAATATGATTTACAAATATGTTTGCATGTGTTTGTATATGCGTATATGTATATGTATGTGTGTGTTTATGTTACTATCTGAATTGGCTTTATTCATAGAAATACCGTATAATAATCATTATTATTATTTTATCCCATTCTAGTGTATTTAATTGTTTATTCTTTTTTACATTTTTCATCCATAATTATTTAACTTATTTTTTAAAATTTATTAACTCTATTATTATTATTTTTTATTTACTTTTTTTAGTAGGTTTTTGTATATTTTGCCTACTATTCTTACTGCCTTCTACTACATGTTCAATTTCTGTCAGACCCCAAACTATATTGTTGATTTTAAGGAAACCCGAAATAATTACAAATATAATTAACAATTTTTAGTATATTGTAACTATGTAAATAAATCTTTTCTTTCTGCTATCTATAAAAAACCACATTGGTACCTATTGTGTATATTGGTACCTATTGTACCGGGTTCGAATCCCGGCTGTGGCAGAATATTATTTATTCTGTTAATCCAGTCGGGGGACGACCCTAGGGTATGGAGATCCTCCTGGGGCAGACCCAGCCTCTATAAAGTAGGTACCCAAATTAATTGGGGAAAACCTGGTGGCAGAGCGCGATTAAGGCCTGATCACCTCATTGCACTGCCGTTGGCCTTGAAACAGTATTAATATATATATGTATTGAACCCAAGACCCTTCATGGGTTGTAGTGGTACAGGGTTCTTCTTCTTCTTTTTTTTTTTTTTTTTTTTTTTTTTTTTTTTGGTACCTATTTACTATTAGCTACCACCCGCAATTTTAGTTGTCTGAACAATGCCTGAGTGATAATGTGACGAGCCTTGGCTTCACATTTTTTTTTTATGAAGTTAATTTAAAATGATATCCGGCGGAAAATTATGACTTCGTCGGGTCCGCGGACCACTGGTCGAGATAATAAAATGAACTTGAAAGATTGGAATCTGAAATGACGGATAAACATCTCTGAGATTGAAGTAGAAGTATGTGTGAGAGTTGTTAATGGTTTGGCATAGTGTATTTTCGTCTTAAAAAGGTTGAAGGACCTATTTAGTATGAGTTATTTACTTCAGTTTTATCGATCTTATTAATCTTTATTATTAAAAAAAGCATAAAGAGCATACAGAATTGAGTGGAGCGTATGGTTTATAAAACTCCATTTTGCGTAGATAAGCCAGGGTTAGAAGCTGCACTAATGATCCATTAGATATTCCCTATGCGGCGGCCCTCGTTTAGGATTCCTCTAAAGAGGGACAGGGGACCGGTGAATAGAGCCATTGAAGGGAAGGAAGGGCCGGTCCTGGAGCAAGTGCCCTTAAGCTCCAATCCTAGGAGGTTCTGTCCTTAGCTCTAAACTGTTACTGCCGGTATCCTCTCCTATATTCCCAGCTTGTCCCATCTAGTTTCGGTCTTCTCTTCTCTCCGTTCCAGCAAATATCTCGTCTTTGTTAGCTAGCACGGTCTGTTTTCACCACGATAGACTTCTACACTATAATCTTTTATTAAAATAATTACTAAACCAGTTAGAACCACCATAATTTCAAACGCCTTAAATATACATCAAGAATCAATACAGAACGTTGCATATTGTAAGTGTTTTAGATTTGGATTATTAGAAATTCATTCTTAATCATATCCATAAAATTCAGTAAAAGTTGGTTACTTACCCTCAAGGCTGGTTAACATTTACACAATTCTCAAATATACCTCTTAATGAGGTTGGCCTTTTGAGGGTACTCTGAAGATTTCACCAACTATTTCAAGTACTTTATGGAATATCTACAATAAGCATCTTACTCCATTCTTCTTTGTCATGTTTCCATGTATTAGTACTCTGGCTAATTTTATCACGACATAAAAAGCTTCGAAAATTCAGAGCTGCTGAATTGTCAGAGTTCATGGTTGATTAAGCCGATTGAGCTCTAGGTTTGTGGTTTGTGTGTTGCTTTTTTTATTCATTTAATGTGACTTAATGCTACTCTAGCTAATCGGACGATGCAACAATGGGAGTAATATATTTCGCCTATTCAGGTTTAATTAGGAAGGGACTTTTAGCAAGTACCTGATATAGCACAAGCTCAGGAACACCATTCTACGTTACCTAGAAAGAACGGCATAATCCATTAGTCTTTACTTTTTCCCAACTGCGGGTTGGAATTCGCGACATTAGCTGTTATACTAGCCACACACCACCGCTGACCCCACGTATGTCCATAAGGAAAAGAGGCTACATGATCCTTAGTATCTTGTCGAATAATGTGGACCTAAACATTCATAGGTTGGTGTTTCTACTCCAAGTTTTTGTATATTTTATACTTGGAGCTATTTTCTAACCTATTCAATGTACACTGGATGGGTTATTCTAGATGTAATCAAACCTAACTGGAAAGATCGAGATTCATTCCAAAATTCATTAAATCAATTGCAATCCGTGCAGGTTGACTCCAGATTGCTAAGGAAACTCGCTTCAACATTTCCGCACTCCTTTAACATGTTTCTTTTCTTTTTTTTTATCATCTATTCCTGGTGCCCTATGTGCTTTTGATTTCGGAAAAATAGATTTTAATTCCTCCGGCAATATGTACACTAAGTCTATTTAAAACTTATTTGTGGTAATAAATTTTATTTTGTTTGGCACAGTCCATTGCATAATAATAGATAGGGAGTGTAGCCTTGTTCCACATTTCTTACGATGTTATATAGGTGGTTTCGTTTTATTTAATTTTTCTTTTTCTGTAAGCAGGTCTGGAGCACTGAATCAGAGATGGTGAATGTGTTAGGAGGAAAAGGGAATGGAAATTATCAGTATTAAATATTAAAGGGCTTAAAATAGAGTTTATTGCTTCATTTTCCTTCACACGCCACCAAGTTATTTTCAGATATACCGGAGAATGGGTATCATTTATGCTGGTAACTCCGTTGTTCAGCCGGCCAACTTGGTCGTACTTTTTAAGAAAGGGCTTTCTGTTTCCGAGCTAGGTGACGTCTGCCTGCTTCTGTTTTTAATAATTCCCCTCCTTTGTGAGTTAGCAGCGGTATGAATGTTAGACATTATCCGCCAAGTTTACGGTAAGCCGACTTACTCTTGAATGAAAAATTCATGAAGTTACGAGGGAAGTTAGTGGGAAGTGTAAATATTCAGCGGGGAGGGAGAAGGAGTAGGAATGCTGAGGCTGAATTTAAGACAGGAGAGACTTTTCATATCCAGCTGTCCGTGCCTTTCCGAAAAAAAAGACTTCCATTGTACTCCTCCAGTTCCTGTCTGTTGATAACTTCCACCCCGCCAGTTTTCCTGCCATTTCCCGACATTTTCAAACCCTCTTCAGAAGACTTAAGTCCTATCCACACCTCGCACTCATCGCTCTTCTTGACTTTTATATTTGAAATTCATTTTTTACAATGTTATTGAATATTTCCTCCTCTTTTCTAGGAAACAGTAGGAATAATAATAAAAAAAAATCTGGTGCGGGAAACCCACGACTTTCACTTAACTCCTTTTTTAAAATCTATTAAAGAATTTCCAAATACAGTTATAGATAAAAATGAGTGAAACTATTAAATAACTAATTAAATTGAATTTCTATAGAAACATGTGTTTTATTAAAAAAAAATCGATGACATTATTATCTAAAATAATCAGTTAGTTTTATAAGCTTTTTACCACTCTTCATTAACTTTTACAAACTTTTGAATATGATAATATTTCTTCTAAAATCGTTAGCTTTCCAACGGTATATTATACATGTATATTGCTGTTATTACATTGAAAACATATTTTTATTAGTTTTCTCCTTTATTTGAATATCGAATTGGTTTAACTTATTTATTTACCTGTTTTATATCAATGGTGACAAGATGATATGGTTATTTTTATAATATCTAGAAAATTAAAGGTACTTTAGAGAAAAACAAATTAAATTATTGGCATTTAGGCCCTTTTAAACTATTTCAATCAGAATGAAACCTACATGATGTTAAAGAACATTAAATTTTACATCGATATAGAGAGATTAATCAAAATCCTTTCAGCCGTTTTTGAGAAAATCGTTAAAAGTTGCAAATGCATGGTATAAAGTGGCTCATCTGGTCAGCTGATTTTGATGAAAAATTGATTCTGATGATTTTGATGATTCTGTTACATCTCGGGCGTATAGTTGTCTTAAATAAGAAATTTCAGTTTCGTACGACTTTTCGTTTTTGTGCTAGACTTACCATATCCACACGGACTCACACTAACGCACACACACACAAACCTGTTTTCGGGTCTTGGACATTTGGACTCAGGAGACACTAAAACGTTTATTTCGTTAATTTGAAAACTGGATTTGGAAAATTTTCACGATCGCAATACTTTCTCTTACTGTATATTTCATATATAAAGTAAAAATTGGGATGAATTAAATATTTATCTAGTTTAAAATTATGTAAATCGCAGTTTGTAGAATTAGATTTTTTTTTCTATTGATGGCATTTTTTTTCTAATCATTTTATTGGTATTTACAACTGTATTAACAAAAAATACATCAGGGTTCACCCATAGCATAATAGCTTTCTATGCCAAAGGTCGCGGGTTCAAACCTGCGGGTGGCCCTAAGAATTTTTTAATGAGAGTAAAAAATCCTTAGTTATGCCGTCCTTCGGAGGGGACGTTAAAAGGTGGTCCCAAGCCTGTGCGATGTCAACTAGTCGTTAAAGACCCCTATCTTAATCAAACCTGGATAGGCAAAATTTAGGACTCACACTGTAGCATCGTCCGATTAGCCATAGTAGCATAAAGTGACGTTAAACGAATAAACAAACAAACAAAAAATACATCAAGTAAATGTGATGTGTTACATAATACAATGCCATTATATACATGTAGAGAAGCTTCCCATTGGAAGCACTCTAAAAATATTCTAAACTAGAAGGTCCCGGGCCATTTCGTTTTCAGGTGCCTCGAAGGATTATCCGGAATTGAAGAGGAAGAAAGGATTGAAACTAGTGGGTTAGAGTGCGAATGGAGTTTGTCATGAAAGGATTTATACCTGGTCCGGGTCAAATCAGCAACAAAGGAAACATTAAGGTCTTTATGGATAAGTTTATTCGTGACAAAGTAAGGAGCGTCGAGAATTTTGGATTGTAAGGATTGGATGCGGGAAGAATTTGATGGTCTAGTAGAGCCCAAAAGCTCTACTCCGTAAATTCAGATTGGTCTTATAATAGTCATGTAGATGAGCCTTATGTAGTTAAGAGGAAGGTTTGACCGTTTGTCTAGTAAGTGTTGATTTATTTTTTATTTATTTATTTAACGTCACTTTATGCTACTATGGCTAATCGGACGATGCTACAGTGGGAGTCCTAAATTTTGCCTATCCAGGTTTTATTAGGATAGGGATCTTTAACGAGTACCTGACATCGCACAGGCTCGGGACCACCTTTTAACGTCCCCTCCGAAGGACGGCGTAACTAAGGATTTTTTACTCCCATTAAAAAATCCTAGGACCACCTGCGGATTTGAACCCGTGACCTTTAGGCTACAAGTGATCCCAGTAAGTGTTGAAGCAGCCTAAAGCGGCGAGTAGTTTCTTGTCGTTTTAATTGTGTATGTGGATTCCATGTTAGGCGTTTGTCAAGAAGAAGTCCTAGGTATCGGATCTGCTCAACAGGAGCTAATTGAGTGTTATTAAATGATACTGTAGGACAGGAAGTCAAAGGTTTACGACGAAGGGTAAAGGTTATTTGATGGAATTTGTTGGAATTTATTTTTAATCTCCAGTTCTGAAACCATACTTGAAGGGTATTTGAGGCATCAAATGGATCTTTATGAACTGATAACACGCAGGTGTCATCAGCATAGGTAACTGATGGCATTAAAGAATAAATTTTAATTTTTAGTTAAAAAAATCACTAGACCTACAACCCTTAAAGGATTTTGAACTCAGTACATAATCAGATGTGTACTATACTATTCCTAGACCAACTGTGGTCATTAGACCGTGATCACGCTAAGCCGCCAATTTTCAGGTACCCACACTTTTTTAGGCTGAGCGTGTCAGAAGAAGGGTAGCAATAACCCAAGGTCGCTCCGCGGCTGAAACAACTGAATAATAAATAATTCTATCACAGTCGGATTCGAACCCGCGTAGAGTAAAGTAGACTGGTGCTCTATCCACTAGATTCACTCTCCTTAATTTTATGAAACACAAGTTTAATTTTCTCCATAATTTAAAAAATAAAAATCGAATAGATTTCCTTATTTACTCCCTATTAATTTGTGCGAATAGTTACTTTATTCAGGTGTCAAAAATTACAATTTCTTTTTTTTTATAATCTGTTTACGAAAATCAAATACGATTTGTTACATAATTACAATGCTGAATAAAATCATATTTCAGGACTCTTTATAACTTGTTATTATTCTATAACTATTCTGAAAACTTATGCAAGAATTAATCAAATAAAAATGAGGTTCATTCATTATAATCGTTTAATATTTTGATAAAATATTGATTTGGATATTAAAAATAAAAGTGTAGAATTTAATCAAAATTAAAAATTTTAGTCTGATTTAGCAACATGCGGTTGCCTTCTTAGCAGAACAGTTTCAAGTTAAATAAATAAAAACAGGTAATTTTATTTTATCGCTGTTGCGATTTAAAGTAAAACAGGTAATTTGTAAAGTTACTTTCCTTTATATTATACTTTCATTATTTAAATTGAAATTGGGAAACTAGACATACTAGAAATCAGTTGTCCCAATGGAACCCAAAACAATCACGCCAATTTGATTTTTTGGAACAAAACTGTTCACTTCATCGTTCGGAGGTTTTAGGGTTGTGTGTTTGTACGTAGATAAGGGACCTATAAAAAAATAGGGACACATTTCAGTAAAGTGTGTACTTGTGATAAAAACGTACATTTTCGTAATATTTCTGAAGCAATATGATATATTATTCCGTTTATATGAATCATGTTTCCAGGTTTCATTAAAAGGTTCAAGTCTCACTATTTCATGTTCATGGCTTAATTAAAACGCATTTGCACATCGCGCCTACTTTTTCTTTTAACATCGTATACAAAACTATAATAATATTAATTAGTCATTAACTTTTTTTTCATATAATGAGTTTAATAATCAATAGAATATATATTTAGTCATCCTATTCTTTATTCAATTATTAGTTAATAATGCTTATTAAAACATTTCTTCCTATATCTGAAAGCCATACCTCATTATGGGGGCCACACTACAACAATTTATCTTAACAATTTATAAATTTCAGTTAATTTGAAGTAATTTAACAATCATTGTAACATCAGCAACATTTATATTATTTATCATATTCATGATTTTTCACATGTCGGTAATTATTTTTTCTCAGTATTTTTTTTTTTTTTTTTTACTATCACCATCCCATTTAAAACACTTAATTAATTCTGTTGTTCTTTAATACTAAATTCTCCTCACTATTTATTTATTCTCCATTTATTAATAATATTTATTCAATTTTTGACAATTATTCATGATGTATTTAAATAAAAATCCTGACACATAAAATTATATTTCAGTATCTCCTCTACTAATACACCTATCATTCTCTGAAGTACTTTAAACGTGGGAACTTCAGAAATGTTTTAGATAAGATATTCATTGGTTTCCCAACAATTAGATCGCTTAATTGCTTAATCTGCTTCTGGAAACATTACCAAGTTATTCTGAGGGTGTAGCTTCAGGAAGGTTTTCTGTATCTGTAAGTGTAATTGTGTTTCATTTCTCAGAGGGGAATAAGTACTTGTAATATGTATTTTGATATTGCTGTCATTTAACCTTAAATCTATTTAACGTTTATTAAAACTGATTTAATATATTTTCTGTCAGACGCGGTTTTATATATATAAATAAGAGCTATAGTTTTCTCCAGTTTCTAAGCGTTAAAATTTTGTGATATTGCAGGAATTTAACTGCTAATAGTAAAATTTGTTTACTGAGTCATTGCTATTCACTAAAAGCCTGAAGCTAATAAGGTGCTGCTTCTCCGCAACACTTTTTATTATCAATGTGGAAGAAGTCCTAGTTAGTGAACGTTTGAACATTTTATATAATAGCCACAAAATATCCAATCATTTATTGTTATTGTTATCCACAATACACTAGACTAGTGATCCATATTAGATTATCCGGAAAATATAAAGTTGTCAGTGATTAATATATAATGATACTAATAATTAATCCTCAAAACGAGTGTAAAATGTGCAATAAAATAAATAAACACTCTATCATATCTTTAATGTTGAATATACTCCAATTTACTTAATATTTATTGAGGCGTTGGAAATATTAATAGGATTAAAATATGAGATCCGCAGATCGTGGAGGTGATGAAAAAACTGTATTTATTTCTTTGTTTAGGTTACCCGTATAACAGTGTGATTTAGTCTTGTTCTTTTTGTTATTAATTTATTTTATGCTTTTTTATTTATTGTATTATTGTTAAATTTTGAGATAATGAGTGTATACATAACTCATAAATTGACGTCAAGTAAATAGAATTTTATCTAACATTATTTGTTACTGTTTTTAATTTTAAATTGGTATATAATTTTTTGTAATAATAAATGTTATTTATTTTAATATATTGTTGTGTAAAACTTCCGCAACGTAGAGTTCAAATAATTATTGTAGTGTAAAATACAATTTTTAGGAGGAATTAAGAACCAATTATTTATGAAGAAAACGTGTTAGTATTGAACATATAAATTATTATTTAATTTCAACACTTTTTAAATATTTTATTTATTTATAGAAATTTTGACAGTAAAATGAGATTTGCTATCTGCTTATACAATAAGCATTGCTAAGAAATGATTTAAAAGTGCGAATCTGCGTAAGATACTATAAAATTGATTAAAAACAAAACAAATAACTATCAGTATATTCAGGGTTTGTGGCAGTGGGTAGGTTTCAAGTCCGCGGGTTTTAATTTAGGATCAGTCTGTCGTGAAATTAGATACATAAAAAAGGGGATTGCACAATTTTCCTATATAATTTTGATTGAAATGATTAGATAATTTTGATGTTTGATTTTTCGGCAGTTTCCCATAACTCGATGCCATAAGTCCAAATAGGTTTTATCAGTACTTTATAAATAGTTAATTTATTTCTTAATGATAATTTTGAACTTTTGTCTAGTTTAAACATACTGTAATTTTTTTAATTAGTTTAGTTGCCACTAAACTATTTTAGAGGTTTTTAAGAAATACTCTTCACAGATCTAATTAGTGATAGTATCTATTTCTAAAGGGTTCTCCCCTAAAAATAAATTAATAAAATAAAGTAGTTGCTGGTCTGTACACCCTGAATGAAATTACAAAGAAAAGACTGATGTGGTACCATTATTTCAAAGGATGGACGAGAGGCGTTTGCCACTTAGACTGCTTCAGTAGTGCCTTGATAAGAGGCGAAGACTAGGAAGACCCCGTAAAATATGGATAGAGAGAATGATGACATGATAGTCAGAGGTTTGATGGAGGAGGACTGCAGGGATTGGGAGCACAGCCGCGTAGAAATACCAAGATTCGGTATATAAAACTAGTTGCAGAACCAGAAATAAATAAACAAAAAATAAAACTTGTTAGGATCCCCTCATGGCTTTCGGAGACAATGAATCCACTATTTCTGGACGAGGCTGACGTATTTATTTATACCGAGCCCTGTGTGGCCCGATGGCTGGGGTTAAAAGTCATAAAAACTGAGAAAACTCACAAACGAGAGGCGATCATTTTGTTAAACAGGCCACTCCCCTTTTAAGCTGACTATAAATAGCACGATAGGCTCCTCTCCGGCAAGCCTTTCTTTTTAAACTCTTTTTTTATATTCCAGATTTTTTTTTTTCAAAAGGTTATTTAAATGGCTGGAGTAGGTTGGGTACTGTAGGGTACTAATGGTTCATTTAACAGATAGTCTATTCGTTGTGACAAGAGCCTAATATAGATTACAAACGGTTATGACATTAATCAATGTTCTTTTATAGTTAAAATGTGTAATTAGCCGGGGACTCTGAAATGATGAGGTAAAGCATTATAGAATAGAATAGAATAGAATAGAAAAAAATTTTATTCTGGGACTAGGTCCCCTAAGAATAACAGTTATGTACAATTTGAATATATAATATGTCTGGCCAACAGACAATAAAAACATGATTAATTATTATTTACAATGATTATTAAAATTATAATTATGTACAATGAGAAGTTATATACATAAAAATAACAAAGAATTAATAAAAATAGATATCTTCTAAATTTTATCTTATGAGAAAATAAAAATTGTATTTAAACAAAATCAAATTAAAATTTGGGCGGTAAACAGTAATCTTCACTCATTCAATGTAGATTTCTAGATAGAATTGACATCACATTTGCTAATCGTCTATTTGGGATGACAGGAAGTATAGGAAAAGTTGGGATTTGAATGAGGATAAAGAGGCAGCATGGCGGATATGGATTGGTAGAGAATTCCAGAGTGTGGTAGAGCGAACAATGAAGGAACGATCAAAGGTTTTGGTTCTGTGGGTAGGAAGGTACAGGTCAGAATGTCGCGATCGAGTTTCAAGTGAGTGGATTGAGGATTTAAATTGAAGGAGACTGTAGATGTAGGAAGGATGCTGGGAGTTAATAGTTTGGTAGAGGTATGATCCAAGGAAATATTGTCTGCGGGTTGAGGGAAGGAGCCACTTTAATTCACCGTATAAGTGGGTAACATGAGACCTCCCTGATGTACCGAAGACAAATCTTAGGAAAATGTTCATAATACGCTTTAGTCTGTCCTCAAGCACAGCCGGGAGGCCGTCATACACCGCACAACAATAGTCAAAGTGGGGGAAAATAAGTGAGGATACGAGGAGCTTACGAGTGGATTGGGGGAGGAGATGACGGGAGCGATGGAAAAATTTAAGAGTACTGATTGTTCTTCGGGAGATTTGGGCAATATGAGGTTTCCAGGAGAGGGATTGGTCGATGGTGATACCTAGGTTTTTGACAGTGGAACTGAACGTAATTGGGTAATTATTAAGGATTAGACTCGGAAAGTTGGTATGACATTTGATAAGGGAATTGGAACCTATTACTATTTATTAATTTAAAAACTAATATGAGTTATTAATGTTTAGGAGGGTGGTTTTTTATGAGTTTCAAAGGCCACGCTATAGTTTAAATTCACTTACCACTTTTTTGTCTACCAGGAATAAATATACAATATAAAATAGCTTAATAAGACCTTCAGAAAAAAATCTATATGACATTACATTTTAAACATAATAATTAATTTCTTGTACACGTATGCAAATGTCACACAGATCGTGTATTTCAGTACATTATGGATAGATGGAGTCATTCTTTCAAAACAATTAAATTTAACCTAACATAAATAAAATCATCCAGTAAATTGCTGTTTATTTTCTTAAATAGCAAAAATATTTTAATGGTTAATATAAAATTTTGGGATTTCTAGGGCTTTTCCCTTCGTTCTTGTGAAAAGAAGCGTGGTCTGGGGTTCCTCATAGGTTCCCGTGCTTTTAAGAACTTCATTTGTTTTTGAAATTGGTATCTATCTTATCTATCTATCTATCTATCTATTTATCTATCTATGTATATATATATATATATATATATATATATATATATATATATATATATAAAATAAAAAAATTGACTACAAAAACATTTTGGCTATTTTCTCCGTCAATTGGTTATGTGATTCTTTCACATTATATATATTTGCCCGTTTTTTTATCAATGCTAATGACATCAATTTTTTTTAATTTAAAATATCAGCATTTAATCTCTGCCAGACTATTTCAGTCAGAATCAAACCAACAAGATATGAAATCCCATTAAATTTTACGTATATTTAGCCAGTTTCATCAAATTCGTAGAAGCCAGCAATGAAAAATCTTAAAAATTTACAAACTGCATGGTATAGAGTGGCTGTTTGATTTTGTTGAAAAAATATTCTAACATCTCAGGCATGTTCGCTACTAAATTATGAAATTTCACTTTCACACAAGATATCATGTATGAGCTAGTCTTACCACATACACGAATAGAACGTTTACTGGATTTGGTCATTTGGTCTCTGGGGACTATAAAAAATGTATATTCGGTAAAAAACACGAATTTGAAAATTTTCACCTTGGCAATACTTTCCCTTACAATGTATTTAAAAAATCGATTAAAACTAGTTTGACTAATTTGAACCTAAACATATTTCCGATATGTTAATGAGACCTCTGTTTACTCAGAACAAGTATGAATGCCCGTTTCTCTCGGAACGTCTGACTGCCCCACTCTATAAATAGCGATATGGATACGAGAGTTAGCAGATATTGCAGACATATATCCCCAATCGACAATAGAAGGTTTCCCCTACAAGAAGGCACTATACAAACAACTTTAACCTACTTACTAAACGGAGATGTTTACTTCCATATTCCGAAAGAACAGTAGCAATTCTAAAATAGGACAACGCCATGGTTAGTTAGAATAAACTTCTATATTTTCATCCTTCTCAACATATCTTCAACAATTAAGACAGCATTTAATATTTCTTTTGTTTTGTTTTTTAATTAATTATTTTTGTAATGAATTGGTATTAGCAAACCAATGAAGTCTTTTTTATTTCCCCACATTACAGCAATGGATGCATTTATTTTCACGCGTACCATCGTGAAATACGACGCGTATCATTATTACATTACATAAACATATTTTAAACAAAGGGTACGTAAATAAAAATAATTAAATTTAAAGAAAAAAAATAATAATAACAAAAGTTACAACTAGCGAAACGCCCTTTCTTCGCACGGGTTTAATTTAAATGTGGTGTAATTTATGTTTAAAAAACTTTAGTGTGACAAATTAAAAGTTTATTTCTTTGGTAGTTTTAGTTTATCGTAAAGAAAAGTGCACTTAACAAAAAAAATATTATGTTAATTATATAACGTTTATTCATTATTATATTTAATCATTGTAAGAAATTAGAAACGTTAATTAGTCAAAAAATATTTATTAAAAAAAATAGTCAAAATTAGTTTAGTTTGTTTGTTTGTTATGTTTAACAGTTCCTATTTTATTCGGTTTATTACTGGTTTAAATTTCATACAAAAGAGTTTTTCTAAATATGTTTCAATGTATTAAAGTTAATTTAGTTTACATCGGAGTCCTATTTAGTTCACATTGGAACTACTATTTTTGTGAAATGACCTAAAAATAGACATAATTATTAACAGTATTAGTTTACAACAACTATCTCTTTATTTTAGAATCTTACTTGCGATTTGGTCCGTAATATTTTTTTCTAAAATGTTGACTACTGTATGGATGTGTATAACCTGTACGATCACCATAACCTCCCTGTTCCACAACATGACAAATAGCATTTGTTCATTAGTTTATGCGCTTATAACATCTTTATACAACATTAAATTGCTCGACTTATTCTATTGCAAATTAACTTTGCCAAAATCTTGCGCTTTCCAACGGTATATTATACGTCTATATTAATACTTATATGTCAAGAATAATTTTTTGATGATTTGATGGTTACATAAAACTTTTTTTTCTCGTTTAAAGAAAAGCTAAATTGTAATGTAAGTTATAGCTCTTACAAACCTTCATGAAAGAATGCTATAAATGATGGTGAAAACCGTACCAAAATCCGTCTTGTTGTTAAAAGGAGTTAGCCGGAACCAAAATCTTGTTATAATTTTATATGCATATAGATATGAATCGTATAGAACTCATCTCGCTAATTACAATATCTACATGCTTACTGCTATTTATCCAATTCTTCATAGTCCATCCAGTCCACAAATTTTGAAAAGTATTTTGTAAGAAGGTCCCACTGCGAAGGCGTCCCTCCTACTGCAAAAAACTGATTTATGTTACATTATCAGGCTAATTTGAACTTCAGGAATTGAACTGTTGGGGATCCCTAAGCCATCAAATTCCTCTCGCATCCAATCCTTGAAATCCTAAATCCTCAGAAAAATTTTAAATGCCCCTTACTTTGTCACCAATAAATTTATCCATAAAGATCTCAATATCCCATTAGTTGCAGACTTAGCCCGAAATCGATATAGCTCCTTTCTCTCCCAACTACCAGTCCACCTAAACCCACTAGTCCGCAACCTCTCATCACCATCTATTCCTGATAATCCCCAGAGGTGGCTGAAAAGACGTTGACCTCGAAACCTACTGATTTAAATAGAATAGAATATAGTTTTATCGGGGAAGTCCCCATACAATGGGGGGATTTAAATAAACACTGAAGTGCTACCACTTTGTAGTTTCTTCACTCGCCTAATTCAAGCCAATATTATAATAAAAAAATAATTAAAGTGTTAAACAGCCATTATAAATTATTGGAATGGAGAATTGGATAATTATTAGTTATTAATATAAAATATAACAGGCATGCATTCTATTTTAAAAGGGACCAGCAAACCAGGTTCCTAAAAAATTAACTTAATAAAAATGTATATAATACAAGCATAAAATTCCTCTTAAAATTATTCCTTTTTCAGGCTAATTACCGAACTAATTAACAAGAATGAGTACTATTTCAATGAGATTTTTATTTGGAGTGTTAATAAATTTAATATTAAAAGTTTTAGGTACAGCCAGTATTTATAATTAACTAAAAATTCCTTTTTTTAATATTTTTTATTAGCTTAGACAGTTCATACAAATAATTACCTACCACGGAAAAAAGGAAATAAAAATATGCTTCAACTTCTTACAACCCTTACAAATAAATCTAGTTGTGTTATATTCCGTCACAAAGCCAAAGATTTTAGAAAAAATATTACATATTATAAAAAAAAAATAACAAACTTATTAAAGGTAATGAATGGGTAGTCATAAAAAGCAAATACAACTAATTGATCGTTAGATATAATTATTTCTATTATCAGATTATTTAACCTGAAACACGTTTCCATAGAAACTCAATGTAATTCTTAGATCTTTTTTCGATTCTAAGTTTATTTAAAAGTTATTAAAATCTACGGAGGTAAGTAATAATCTTGTGTTTCGCTGATTTTTTTAATAACAGTTTAATGTAAACTTTTTCGAATCACTGTATTCTGACCATCAATAAAAATATGAGTCTGTGCTATGATTACGCATAATGGATTTGGAGTCCAGTACTTCACAAGATACTGTTTCTAAACGTTAACCTGTAGGAGAGGTGGTTTAGCCGAGATTACACGGCAGGTTTTTCTTCCCCATCAGGGATGCCAAATATATAGATCGGGTGTGTTACAGGAAAGTCCGACCCTAGGATCGATCCACGACAGATATTGTAGAACAAATAACTGTCTGCCACAGACGTTCTATGGCCCGATACCTTTAAACTAATAACATAGTTCCATAAAAATTGAACTAGTCTTTCAATATTTTGTTTAAAAATACAAAAGAATACTCGATTATTTAAGTGATGACAAGTAATATCGTAAGTTTTACAGTTTGTTTTATTATTATTATTAGTTTTAAGCGTACTTCGGATGAATCCAAGAACAAAACTACTTCATCAAATACTATTTAGGATGAAATTAAAAAAATTCTTAGCATATCGATGTTTTATAATCTCTAAGGAGAAGGCATGGATATTACCTATGGATTATTAAAACTAAGAATTATAGTAACCGAGCTCTCACCTAGGAAGTCACTTACTCGAACCGCTTAAAAATGTCAGAAATTTCGTAAAACTAGACTGTTGGAGACAATATCGATCGAAACAAAATTAATATTATTAATACAACCATGAAAATTCTTAAGATTGATATAACGTATTTTTTTAGTCAAAAGTTCATGTGCCATCGCCTTCTATTTCAGGAATAGGAAAGTTAGGTATAAACCATCTAAACCGCCATGTGGAGACCGATTGCTATTAATTCTTGTTTGATGTATTTATAATTGCATATCTCTCTTACTCGACATTCCCAAGACCTTTAGCAGTTTGAGATCTGAAGGTAAGATGAGAGTATGTTGTATGTAACTATCTTAACTACCACTAGACGTTCTCTTTGTTGGTTGCACATCCTTAATTCCATTGTGACCTGTTGGTATATTATAAAATAGTACGAGAACTACAATAATAGCAACGTCTCCAAAAAAAATATTGGTTTATTATTTTCAATAATGTACCTTTGCAATCGACCATAAAAAAAAAAAAAAGATGAAAAATAAATAAATACCCCGCCCTATCTTAAAATGTGTGGGCTTACGTTTCAAGATACGTAGAATAACGAATAAAAAAAATCCGTTTGTCCACCGTCCGCTGTCCGCATGTTTTCTCCAAAACTATTGGACCAATTTTTTTTTTCTCAAATTCGCCTCCAAAATAGTAAGACATGCTATGATGATCCTAATTCCTAGACGTTGATATAAGTTATTTTTAAAATGGCGTTCGATTAAAAAATATTTAATTCAATAACTTGGTTCTTTTTTTAAGATAGAGAACATTTTATTAATGTTTTTTATCCGAAAAAAATGCGAATAATTATAAAAAAGAAGAAAAAAAATTGAAATTGTATCTATAAATACGACTATGGCTCAGTTATTTTCGAAGATGGAGACAAATTATTAGTGTTTTTAAACCTAAAATTCCAAAAAAGTTGTTCTATATATTTCTACAAAATAAAAATCATTCCATCATTGAAATTGGTTTCGAACTAGCTAGATATAGCGTTTTGAAATAAGCAGCCACTTTATCCCATGCAGTTTCCAAATTTTTAAGATTTTTTTAATTGGCTTTAACGATTGTGTCGTCACTCTAGTTCAAAAACGATGGGTTTCTTAAAACTGAAATTTCATATTTGAGGAGCATATACAGCTGAGATGTTACAGTAACATTTTGAACGGAATTGGCAAAATAGAAGTGCCACTTTGTATTATGCATTTGGCCCCTTTTACTATTTTCTCAAAAACTGCTTTAACAATTTTTATTGAACTCGCTCTATCCATGTAAAATTGAATGGGCTTAAATATTATGTAGCTTTCATTTCGTTAAATATTTCCATCTTAAATATTTAAATTTTCTTTCTCTATATTACCTTTTATGTTGTAGATTCGAAAAAATTAACCATATCTTACATATGTTATATATATATATATATGTATATATATATATATATATATATATATATATATATATATATATATATGCGTTATTTATATCTTTTATATTTCTTATATATGTTAAAAATTGATAAAAATAGAAAACAAGTAAATATTAAGGTTGAACTACTTTGATTACTAACTGAGGAAGAAAAGAGCAAACATATCTTTTTCTACATGGTATACTTCGTTGTAAAGCTAAAAATGTTAAGTACGACATTATTAGCGCATTTTGATGTTTTGCCGACAAAGGCTTCTTACTCTTTAATTGTTTAATATTAAAATTATTTAATAATGAATTCTCCTCAGTATCCTCAATACATAACTATAGATATATAATATACCGTCGGATAGCCAAAGCTTTTCTGAAAAAAATGTTATCTTATTTACAAAGTTGTATGAGGTAACGTATGGTGATGAAAAGAAGATATAAATAAGTGATTGCTGCAGATAATAATTTATGCTGTTGGATTATTTAATCTGAAATGAAAATTTTATTGAAACTATGTGTAATCGTTAAACCTTTTCTAACTCCAACTTTTAAAAGATCTCAAGTCGATTTTAACAGGAGTTGTATGTGGAAGTTTAAAATAAAAAAAAAAAAGAATTACACTCCTCATAATTCTTTATACACCAACGACCAACTAAAAAATTATTTAAAGCACCAAAATAATGAATCTTTATAACAAAAGCTTGAATGAGCCCTCGTTTTTTAGATATCCTTCAGCTGCTCTCAATCTTCTCGTTGCTGAATGAACTTGTTATTCAATGAGCATATAGCCGTCATAACGATAACCGGCGGAATGCGGGTGTCACCTGGAGAAGTGCAGATGTGGGCACCTCGTTCATGTTCCTCTACCTTACGAGCATATTAATTGTCGATGCAGGCCTTATCGTATCTGCTGAAGTAGGCGTAAGAGATAACAGGCTTGATTAGGAATGAGTTTACATTTGATGTATCTTAGAAAATGACTATAAACTTTTTTCAAAAGTATGACACATTATTGTCTACCCAATGTGATAAATATCACTTATCTTACAGTAATATATAATAAATTTCGTTAATGGGCATACCGTCCTGGATACGAGGTGACCAAGTTGCTTGCTGTTAACGCACGTTGCCCAATATCCAGATGACTGAAAAATTTAAATATAATAATTATGAGCACGCGTCTTGGTGCCAAAGGGCTTTTAAGACGGTGTAATATCCTACCCTCATCCTTTTCAAAAAAAAAATACCTCACTCAATACTAATGTGTATTATGAATTTCAATTATATGTTAGGGTTATAAATAAATTTGTTGAGGAATTAAAGTATTTTTATTATTAATATTTTTTATTTTTTGTATAGAGCCGAAAATAACGTATCCAAGCATCTTTACGTGGTTATCATACAATACAATTTTTCCAATCAGGCTTCTAGTTGATTAGGACATGGGCTCTAAAGGCCCTAGTCATTGGCTGTATAAAAATAAATCCCGGTTTTGTGCCCGACGATTTTTCGTGCCCCGACTTGTGTTTTATTGCCGACCGGCCCGACCCGCCCGGTATAAAACATGGGAAAATGACGACCATAGAAAAAAGCATATCTCCCCTAGGAGAGGTCTTAAATCCTCATCTTTCTCCGAGACAATCAACCCCAGGACGGACATAAAATAGTGTAGTTCCCCCCCGAGGACGTTGGCCACGGCCGAATCACGGCATCCGACCATCAATGTTCCTAGTGGCCTTTTTTACAGCGGCAGGTAATGGTCGGTGAAGAAGGAAGGACCGCCCGGGAAAAAATGGTGGGAGTTATACCAAATCGTTCCCTTGATGTCCCTTCATTTCTTGCTAACATCAATTCTCATTGTCTTATAAAAAAAAGTTTTAGATTAGGCGACAATAATAGTAGGAGATGTTCAAAATACTTCTCTTAATACAAATATCTCTTAATATTATTTTAACATACTTTATAAATGAGATAAACAATCACAACCCACTCATGATTTACACGTATGGAGTTTCACCTGCCTAACTATAAAAACGCTGCAAATGATTACACAATAGTTTATCATTTCCAAAATAACTATATTAGGGTATAACTGTTTATATATATATATATATATATATATATATATATATATATATATATATATATATATATATAAAAGGAAATGGCATATAACCATGGCTAATTACAAAACACTATATCTCTGAAACGATTTCACTTATTTTGGTTTATTATTTTCAATAATGAACCTTTGTAATCGACAAAAAAAAAAAAAAAAAAAATACCCCTGCTCAAAATTTGGGAGCTTACGTTTCGAGATGCGTAGAATCCGAATAACGAATAAAAAAGATCAGTTTGTCCTAATTAATAAATAATTTAATACCAAAATTTCCATTAATAAAAAATTTAATAGTGCCATTTGATAGAGAATTAATGTTTTGAGATATTGTGTTTTGAAATTAGCAGTCGTGACATGATGTTATCCTTTGAATTATTGCTTTTCACATTACTTAATTGCCTATCAACAGCTATATAAACAGTTATACCCTAATATTGTTATTTGGAAGTAATAAGCCATTGTGTAATAATTTGCAGCGTTTTTTTTCATTTTGTAGAACATTTAATTATCCATGAAATAGCACTAATATAAAAAAAAATTATTTATTTATTTAGTATGAGGAGAAACGGATTTTTTTTTATTCGTTATTCCGTTTCTATGCATCTTGAAACGTAAGCCCTCAAATTTTTAGAGGGGGGGGATATAATTTTTTATTTTTGTCGTTTACAAAGGTTCATGATTAAAAATAATGAACCGAACCAATTTATACTCTACTGCGTTACTGTTTTCTTTCGATTTTCATTCAAATAATTCAAATAAAATTCCAGAACACCTTACATTTTCTCATCATCAATAATAACCGAGTTATCAGGGAGTCACTAAATCACGCTTATCAACCAGATTTTTCCCTAATATTTTAGTTACCTAGTTAGGGTGGGTGTGAGAGGATCGCTCTACGGCTGAAATAATTCTGCTACAGCCGGGGCTAGAACTCAGACCCGGAGAACAGTAGACTTGTGCTTTATCCGCTAGACCACGTCGCACAGTGGGGCAAGAGCGGAGAAAATTCGATTTTTCGAAATTTTGGATTTTGATCATCTGGCACGTGTTTCTGTTGTACATTAGCCACTGCATCTAGATCTAGCACAAATTTTATCCAGACTGATGTTTAGTGTCCCATTTATTGAGGCATAAAGTCAAGATAGTGGAAGTTTTGCTTAAATTACATCTAACTTTCAGAGTTTGCTATGTAACTGGAAAAAATAGTGAAATAATTCTAATGTTTTATTCCTGTTCTAGGAAGTTTAAATATACCACACATAAGACGAATCGGTCAAAAAAATATTTTTGATCACGTAACCAGACCAAAGTTAGGAACTACCGTAAACATTTTGAAAAGGTAGTGCAACAAAAAAAGCTCCACCTTCCTCCGGGATGGGAAAGGTATTTTCTCAAAACAGACATGTTAGAATAAAGATTAAAACAAAAATCATTAGCCTTTATCTGCCTATCCGATCAGAAAGAAAAGAAAGAATTTGAATACCCCCTTTGATTGTTGCACTATTTTGTTTACCCCATTGGCTCAGATAACACATGTCCCCACGCCAAAACATTTTTAATTCCAGTTAAGTCTAGTTGCTAACGTTGTATAGCCATGGTCCCTATCAAAATTAAATACTACACGTAACTACTACTAATAAATACGCGATTTGTGTGAGTGCTTGTGGGGTGGTACAAACTTGGACGTATTTCTTCGACGAAATCACCCTGAACTTGACGAGGAAAACATTTCAACAATGGTGACTCGTCTGGTGAAGAGTTTTTGCCTCATTTTAATACAAAAACGAACAAGACTCATCGGGACCGGGCGAGGTTCAGAAACATATTCAGCGAGTGGATGGAAAATGAATATGTTTTCCCCATACCATACGACGAATCCAGCTACTGGAGACTTCAAATCCTTTTATCACGAACATGAGATCTGAACCAAAGAAAAAAGCACCTGGGAATCAGTGATGCAGCTAAGCAACTGTTAATATAATTTCCTTGAATTTGAAATCGTAAGTTTCTTTTCAATTTGAGCAAGCTTTGACTTTGAATCTCTAGTTTAATTATTTACGAAATTCTCCAGTCTTTTAAACTTTCTTGAATTTTTATTTGGAAGTATTATTTAATTTCAATATATACTCAAAATACTTGTTTGAACCGGTTTTCATAAGCGCAACCTATTACGAATATTTCCGAAATTTTTATCTTGCCAATAGGCTTTAATTTTTTAATTCTTTATTTAATTTTATTAAAACGTTGAACTTGATGTATTTTTCTATTCTGAGTCGAATAAGACCAATCCCAGGTTTATCTGTTTTTCGAGATATTGAATTGTTTCCGCTTTTTGGCCGTTCGGCCCCACTGTGCGCCATTCTCTCACATTTCGTAACATGATGTAATTAATCCAGTAGAAATACAATGCTAGATTTTAATGGGTAATAAATAAAATAAATCGGTTAATTGACAAATTAATGAGAATTTTTTGTGTAACCTTTAAGATTTACCAAACTGAATAGAATACATTTTAGAAGTCAGCGTCTCCGTTAATTTTCACTTAAGAAGTAGAAGGCGCAACGCTTCACTGTGTGTGGGAAGTATTGTTCTTTGCTTCTTACTGTAGTGTTGCCTCTTTTTTTTAAAAACTTTTTTAGATTATAAACATACTACCTTCTTTGCTATTTTTCGTCTTTTACTAGTCATCAGTTGACACCCAAACGATGTTAACTTATGTAAGTGTGGTTTCTGTGAGGATGAGGTAGAGAGAGTCGGAGAGTTTCTCTCGGTGCCGTGTGTAGGATGTCACCTGCTAAAGGTCAGCTGGTGTAATTAAGAAGAGTACACTAATGTGAGAACAACTTCTGTAGGAGAGGATGATTGGTCAACCTTCAGGGAGGAGAAAACCGGCTGCCTCATCGCTTTGTCAAAGGGTCCCAAGGGTGGATTTCAGTGGCACTCATTTTCAAAATGAGACTGTTATCAAAAATGCACGTCGCTAAAAAAAATAAATAGTGCTTCTATGAAAAAATCCTGAGAGGACATAAGAAATTACTAAACATTTACGATAGTTACGGACATAGAACCTAGAATGAAGGGAGATTAACTCAAGATTTCGAATTTGGTTTTAGTAACGAGAGATATTAAAAAAACCGTCGCACAGTGGGCAATATGACCGATTTAGGAGGACAAAATTCTGAAACATGTCTATCTTTAACCTTTGGGGTCCCGATTACAGAAATAAATATTTAAAAAATTATAAAAACTATTTAATTTTTTGACACGATTAGCGAGCGCACAGTGGTCAAATATCACATTTATTTGCTAAAATCTAAAACTCCCCTATATTTTACGTTTGAAGTCCCAGAATACAGGAAAAAAAATACGAAAAATCTGATTATTACTCGGAGTTGCTAAAATCTGCTAATAAATGCATTTTATATGGTTTAGGAAATTCTTGAAATTATAGATGGTAATATGTTTGATGTTGAGGGACACCCTGGTGGAAGGAGGAGCAGGGGCAGACCTAGACTTCGTTGGCTGCAGGACGTAGAGGAGGACCTTCGGTCGTTGGGTGTCAGCGGATGGAGAGGGGCAGCCGATGACAGGTCAGGAGGAGGATCGTTGAGGAGGCCAAGGTCCTACAAGGACCATAGCGCCGATAGATAGATAGATAAAAAATGTTTGATTCGTAGTGTTGGTCTGAAAAAAATGATGTATCACCCAAAACGCAAAAAATCGCAAAAATTCTTTGTAATATCAAAAGACTAGAAGGATTGGTAAATCAAATCCTACAAACAAATCCTTGGGGTAACTTGGGGGTTATATAGTTTTTCGTTATTGAATAAGGGCGTACATTTACAAATTGCTAAATTAACTCTACAGGTGAGATTGCAATTTATATTCAATAACGAGTTTGGAAATATAATGTCTTACCTGTCTTAGCAATGCCCATTGCAAAATAAAAGGAAAAATACTGCTCTAAATACACTTTAAACAGAATAAATGACCATCGAATAAAAATAATCCCACTTTTAGTTATTAGGCACTTGTGTGAACAGGAATGATTCATTCATTTACTATTTATCTTTTAACACGGTATCGTGGGACATATTAGTATTAATGGTCTTGCCAACTAATAATAAAAAGGTGAAGCACTGGAAAATTCCAATCTTTTGACTTGACTTTTGTCCACCTAAATTGGTGATTTAGCCCACTGTGCGTCGTTGATAATTCTAATCGTTTATTAAGAGATTTATATGTATTTATAATTAGAGGCCGACAATTATACTTCACCACTATTTTATTTTATTATATTGCACCTCTACGTTTCGTCTAAAATATCATCTTCAGGTGCAAGAACATTTTTTATCTATAAGTACAAATATGATTTCCTTAATCATAACCAATCTCAGAAAATATAACATTAAAATCACATAAAAACGACAATTTTTTTAATTATAATAAATAAATTTTATGAATGATAATTGTTATAAAAGATTAACCTAAAATTCTTAAAAAATAAATTAAAAATGAAAATGTGATAAAATTACAATGGAGAATCACATAATGAAGGACCGACTCGCCTAATTTTCATATTAAATTGATGATTTATATATTTATAAAATAAACTTTTATTCTTTTTAATTGATGAACATATCATATCAACTGGTTCCATTGACTATTATAATAAAAAAGTATGTCTAAAACCTTTTACAAAATTTGTGCTGCATACCTACAAATTGTTTTAATAAATTATAAATTAAAGCGCAAGAATACCGGTTGAAATTTGATGTGATCTTGCGTATAATTTTTTTATTATAGTAATAAGTATAAAATAGTAAATAAGTACAATTTTACTTTTAATTACCTATAAATGAAAGATATAGACTGGAGAAGCGTTGCGATCGTAAAAATTTTCGAATTTTAGTTCTCATCGGAAATTAACGTTTTAGGATCCTTTGGGTCCAAATGACTAAGTCGCGGGAAAAGGTCTGTGCATGGTAAGTTTGGCGCAAAAAAGAAAAGTCTTATAAAACTGAAATTTCATATATAAGAAAACTATACGTTCTAGATGTTACACAAAAATTTTCAATCTAAATCACCACTTTGTACCATGCATTTTGCTCTTTTTTACTATACTACTACAACGGCTCTAATGATTTTGATTCAACTCGCTATATCGATATAAAATTTAATGTGGGGGAAAAAATGAATTCAAGCCGTTGGGAAAGGGTAATCGCTAATGGTGGTAACTATTTCGTAGATTAAATATATACATTTTAAGCTGTTCATCAATTTTAATTGTTGTCCAAATTCCTCTACGAACTTTCCGGACAGCCCAATTAATTTTTTTTTAAACGTCTTAATAACGACCATAATGATAGAAATTGACGCAGACGAAGTCGCGAGCAACAGCTAGCTAGCTATATTTTTTTTCAATTTTAAGTTTATTTAATAGTTCTTAAATTTGATTTTAACTTCCGAGGTGAGTGAAAGTTGTGTGTTGCCCGCACCTGATTTTGTTGTGTTCTCCTGGGGTTACGGCTGTTATTTTTTAAAGTAAATTATACATTTTTAGTTTAGTTTAAAGGTTTAATGGTGGTATTGGGGCTCAGTCTTTATCAGATATTTGCAATAAGATGGGAATAAAGACCCGAATTTACTTGAGCTAGATGGCTCGTTTTAAAAAAAGGCAATAAGTTATTTATAGGATTTTATTTTTTACCCAAGACAGTACGCTGACAATGGGCCTAGTCATAGAGTCCTACTGGGAGAGAACTCGACTGAAGATGAGCGATAAGTTGTGCCGGTCCATCAGTCATGACTCATCAGACCTGACTTATGCTCCAGTCGTCAATCACGGTCATCAGTCATTGCCCCGCCCTCAGCCTCTCTGTATTCATTACTTCGGCTACTGTCTCTTCGTCTTCCCCTCTCCTCTCTATTATAATCATATTTCTTATTCTCCTTCTTTTCTTCATATGCTTTTTTTTTTTTTTTTTTTTGAAAATTTTTACCTAATCTCCGAAGCGGCGTGGTCTAGTGGAGGAGAGTGGAATTGTCTACTATTCTCCAGGTTCCAGATTCGAATTCCGGCTTGGGTAGTATATTATTTATTCTGTTATTTCAGACGTAGGGAGAAAAAAACAAAGGCTGAGTGTGATGTTGCCCTTATTACTTCATTGCTCGGCCGTTGACCTAGAACCATTACGAATTTCTATATACTAAGTCAAAGACCCTATAGGGGTTTTAGATGTATAGAATCATTTTATTTTTTTTTCGTTTATTATTTTCAATAATCAACCTTTGTAATCGACCCAAAAAAAAAAAAAAAAAAAAAAAAAAAAAAACATTATCCCCCCTACTCTCAAAATTGGAGGGCTTACATTTAAAGATATGTAGAACCCAAATAACAAATAAAAAAAAATCGTTCGCCCGCTGTCATTTCTCCAAAACTATTAGTGCCATTTTTTTGAAATTCACAAAAAAATACTAGGACTGCATAACTTGATTCAAAGATGATCATAACACCTAGACGTTAATATTAGCTGGTTATTTTTAAAATGGCGGCCGATTAAAAGTGATTGAATTCAATAACTCATTTATTTTTTAAGATATAGGAGAAACATTATGAGTGTTTTCTAACCAAAAAACGAGAATAATTGTAAACAAATAAAAAAAAAAAAACATTAAAAAATTTAAATTTGAACCATAAGTATGCCCATAACTGAGTTTTATTTATTTATTTATTGTTTAAATGCATCTACCCACTAAGGGTCATTAGCATATTACAATACATACATTATGTGGTCAATATAACATTAGTTTTGTTTTTTTCTCTTTGACATTGTAAATAAACTATATATGATTATACACTCTATTATACATTATTTTAAAAACTTTAATAACCTTTTAACTCTGTCCTCACTGTCACCAAGAGCAACGTCCAGCCTGTTACTTTTCCACTGTCAGCGGACTCTTGTAAGTTCTGGAGGTCGGAGGGTAGAGTCCCTTCAGGAGGTAAGTATGGGTAATGGCGGTAAGGCCGCAGCGTAGTCTGGCTAGGACGACTTCTTCATGGCGATTTCTTCTCTCAGACCATCTAGAAATACCTTTTGAATTTGTATTCACATCACCCTCGATCGCAAGTGATCGCTTCCATTCAAGGTATCTTTGACTCGAGAATGAAATTTGGAAAGGAGTTTTACGTCTACGAATGACAAATAAATCAAAGAAGTTATTGTTGTCCATAAACGTTTCTACTTCCTTCCCCCTAGTCGGATAGAGTGGAGCCCCACAGTGTGCTGTGTCCGTTCAGATCTCCAACCAGGATGATAGGTCTTGAAAGTTGATCAACTATTAATTGTAGGTCGCTGCATGTGAAATTTCGATTTGGTGGTATGTAAATATTGTAGATTGTAATGGGTTCTGGTCTGTATATTTTAGCGGCTACAACTTCTAAAGATGATTTGATGTTAATTGGTTCTTGGTCATGCTTACTATCAGTTCTATTTTTTCGATAAATATTAAATTTTTTTTAAATTTACTGCCTGCGATTCTAAAAAATGTGTCTCTTGTAAACAAAAACAAAAAGGATTTTCTTCGGAAAAAAGTATTCTAAAATATTCATAATGTTTGTAGAAACCATTGCAGTTCCACTGCACAATTACCGAGTTCTTACTATTAATTATCATAAAGTAAAATTTTATAAAATTAGTTGATGTTTAAGAGTCTCTCCATCGATTAGTTGTCAGTACTTTCATCAGTGTTTATCGCACTTTCTATTGTGTCCCACTGTTTTTTTAACAATTTAGATATTTTTAATTTTGTACGGCGATCATGTATTAGTGATTTAGTATCCGTCAGCATGGCCCTAAGACCTTCTGTATTACTAGTAAATTCGCCAACTAATGCCCTAACGTTTTTATTGGTAGATGATAGTTCAATAATTTTGGTCATCTCATCAAAAGATATTGGATATTTCTCGCTATTTTCTTCGATAACCTTTCGGGCGCCTTCAAAGTTACTCGTAGAATTGCTCTCAGACTTTTTTAATTTCTTTGTTTTTTTACTGAGACATTGGGTAGCTACCATGGGTGGAAATTCATTCAAATCAATCGTATTTTCGGAATCTTCTTGGGGATCCAACGTTAGGTTTAACTCAGTTGTGGATACAGCTGAAGGAGTAGTGGTGGAATGACAACGTTTGACGCCAGAAACCACAGTAGGTATCAATATCAAGTTATTACTATCGATTCCAGCTGTTGTTTCGGTAGGTTGTTTCCCTGTAACAATACATTCAGTTATAACCTTGTTCCCGGGGAGCTTCTTCACTGTGATAGCGTTGTCATGGCGATTGGCTGGCGTTGGCTCTACTGTGAAATTCCTATTGGGAATAATATCGTTTGGCGTATCTAATATAAAATTATTGGTTTTTTTCTTTTTTACTAACGCTGTTTGTTTCATTATTAAAATTAATTAGTTCATTTTCTTTTTGGTTGATTGGAGACTCAGGGATATCACCGTTATTTTCGCACTCAGGGCAATCAGTAGAAATGTGGCCCGGTTGCTTACAAATAAAACAAGTGACAATGTCCTCACTGAAAAAAATTCGGTAAGGAACACTGTCATGCTTTATTAGTAATGACGATGGGAGCTTGCTTAGGTCTTCAGGTGGAATATAGACCTGTCGTCTAAAACTTAGTACGTGGGCTAATCTTGGGTCTTGGTACCCGGCTCTGAGAAAATGCATGGCTGAAACTAATTTTAAGCCTAGGCTTTTAAGTTCTTTTTCTATAGTTTCGTGCGGTATGGATGGACATGCATTCGAAATTATTATTCGTTTGGCGGGGTTCACTAGGCGCTTTATGTTAATTTCTTTATCATCAATGACTATAGATTTATGGTTCTTTAAAATACTATCGACAGCTTCTTTGTTGCTAAAATGGATACAAAATCGGGAGTTTGAGATTCTGGATGTATAGCGGATAAATTTAGGATCGATTAGGGATGCAATTTTCAGAACGTATTCTTTTTGTTTGATGCCTGGATGGGTGTGTAAGATGATTGCATTTTCACGTTTGGAAAATATTTCGGTAGCGGTAGCTTTAGCGTAACTTGTTTCGATAGGGTTAAGGTTATGTGTTCCGTTACTATTTTTTGGCTTATTTTCCGTTACTTTTTCATTTCGGTTTATTGGTCTCATATCGTTAGGGGAAACTGAAGACGTATTGGTTTTTTCTAACATGGCTACAGAGCCAAAAGCTCTGAGCCCCTATAAAGGCGTTTAGTTGCCCAACTTCTGATGAGTTTATCAACTTCCAATGTATAATTGGAACACGCGCCCTCAAATAGTCCAAATCGCATAAAATAATAAATACATTTTCACAAAACACTTTAAAATAATAAAAAAACTTTCAGACTGACCTGAAGTGTGACTGCTTCACATGGGTCCCAAACAGCTGTCCCATAACTGAGTTATTTTTGAAGACAGAGGCTATTTTGATTATCATGTATTATCGATGTAAACTTTAATGGGCTTTAATATCGTGTAGGTTTCATTCTGATAGAAATGGTCTGACAGGGCTTAAATGTCGATATTTTAAACTTCTTTTCTCTAAAGAACCTTTAATTTTGTATATTTTATAAAAATAACCATATCATATTTTTTTGCATAGATAAAACACAGATAAATACATGAGCTCAACAAATTCTATATATAACTAAAGAAGAAAAGTGAAAAACTATTTTAATACAAATTTTTTGTTTTTGAACATAAACACAGTAATGTAGATATTTTATATATTGCTGGAAAGCTAAAATATTTAGGAAAAGATATTATTTTATTAACGAAATTGTAAAAGTTAAGTGGGATTGATGAAAAGCCAATGAAACTAACTGATTGTGGTAGATGATAATATAAAAGATAATTTAATAAAACGCATGTTTCTGTTGAAACTCAATGTAATTGATTGTTTAATTGTTGACTTTTATCTCTAAATGTATTTAAAATTGATTTTGATAATACAGGTAAGCTAAAGTCGTGTGTCACGCGCACCAGATTAATTAATATAAAAATATTGTTCTTGGTTTTATTGTCATTGTTTTTTTAAACAGTTTAGGGACATTTTTAAACTGTTTCTCAATTAAGCTCGTAGCTGTCGAGGTTACTCAAGCATCGCCTTTTTACTCCAGTTGAGAAATATATCAAATGTCTTGAGAATCGAACGTCTGTCTCCTCTTAAATAATTTACGCTATCTACATACTACACCGTAGATGGTGTCAATAAATATTTTTCGAGCATAAATTTTACTACGCTACCGTATTACAGCACCTTTAAATTTTATTTTATGTACCTCTCGAAAGGCATTATATATATTTATGCTACGAAGTAGATGGTTAATGACAGCTATAAATAATTTGAAGAGAGATAAGATGGGACATTAATAAATTGGGCGAAGGAAGTGGGTGAAGAGCTGAGTAGCCGGTTGTTGCGGCTATATAATGAAGTGGCCGGACTTGTTGCTACAACACGCCATCTCACCGTTAGCATCTCCACTTCACCGTCGGCTCTTGTTATCTCTCCTTCTAACCTAAATAATCGCTCTCTCTGTATGTCGGTGGCGCTGAATAATTTAATTTTATCTCATCACTTTAATAAATAAAACAGCATCAAGATTTACAGCCGTAGTCGAACCTGGTCTCCGGGAGGTAGGTTTCCAGTCAGTGCCTTACACAATCCACAACCACACTATGTGCGATTTTTCTAGTTATATTCATCGTCGTTTTCATCATCTTGCGGTCTCAGTGTACCAAAAAATAATATTTAAAACATTTTTTATTGTTATGACTGCCTATTTTATGCCTTATTTCAATTAAAATACTTACTAGCCAAAACATTATGAGGAAATTACAAAAATCGGGTGCGGACAACACATAACTTTCACTTACTTCCATTGTCAAAATCAATTTAAGAATTTTTAAATACATTTTTAAGGGGTGTCTATTCTTCCAGCAGAATACACCCTCAGCCAAGGGCTACTAATAAATAATATTTTATATTATTATCTATATTGTATATTATACATCTATATTGCTGACCTTATGTTGAAAAATACATAAATTGCATTGAAAATTATTTTTTGCTCTTTTCTCCTTTAGTTAATTAGCATTTGTTCAACATACAAATTTATTATGATATCAGTGCTAGAAAAATGATATGTATAAAGTGGCTTTTCTGGTTTGCTGATTTTGACGAAAAAGTAGCTGTAACATATCGGGCGTATAGTTATTTGGACTCAGGGGACTCTAAAACGTGTATTTTCGTTGAAAACTGGAATTTGAAAATTTTCACGGTCACAATACTTTGCCTTACTATATATTTCATGTATAGGTGATTGAAAGTAAAAATAACAATGGGATAAATATATCAATAAAAATAAACAAATAAAATATGTCATACTAAAATCCAAGAAAGTTTTTGCGTCGGACATTTTTTTAAAACGACCTACAACAGTTAATTACTTTAGGTCATCCATATGCTTTGCAAGTTGGTTAGTGTAAATCTCGCTCAATCAACTTTATTTCGCAATTTTAGGTATTAAGGAGCCCAAGGAGAGTTTGCTACCTCAGTTTTAACTGTTATCTGATAGAGCATTATAAAATATTAAAATGACCAACAAATAAAACTGAACTAAACAAATAAAATATTAAGGAATGTACTAAAATTAAAAGAATAAAAATGAATAAACTAATAATGAAATATTCAATTTTCCTATTCTACATTCGAGACCTATTTGCAGTAGGGATTTTCTTAATTCCTTTGGCTAATTTTTTTTCAATTTTAAAACTTTATGTTTTGTATTTATTTTTTCCGAGCCTAAAGTTCTACAAGTTAGTTGTTTCTGTATACCTAGGATTCAAGTAATTCTATTCTAAAATATACTTTCTGTTGTTTTATTTTTGGTAAATATAGTTGTGAAATTTCTAAAAGCTACCTTACTTTTTTTTTTTTTAAATCTTAATTAATTAAAAGATAATTAAATATTTATTGATCAAATTTTTGTTTTTTGCGAAACATTTTGCCAAAGAACTTACTCCTACAGTTATATACAGAATAAAAAATACCCTCCTCCAATATCTCCTACAATTTAATTGGAAATCGAATAAATAAATAATAAATATAGAGTTAAGAATAGCGGTAATAATCAGTTGTAATTTTATGTCTTTAATATTAATGCGAAATTTTCGGAGTTACGTTAAGTAATTTTTTTGTTATTTGATAGCGTTTCTCGCAACTATGAATTAATTACATTTTTGATTTGACTCATGAACACACTATTAAGTAAGGTTGCTTAATTTTCTGATTTACAGAAGTATTTAAAAAAAGTTAGATTAAGAGAACTGCCCTTTCAACAATCAGCGATGTTTTTGAATTTAGCGGTTGTGCAGCATTGCCATCTGTTGGTGGCTGTGAGAGTTAATGATATAGTACCGCCGATAGATGGCGCTAGGAGCCTCTCAACTCTCTGTCCACGTTATCAGATAAGGAACAGCTGTTCTGGCTTCCCTAAGCAACAGCCGACTCGTTATTCTCAACTCTCTCAATAGTACCACGTATAGATGCTTATTTATTCTTTCGTTGAAATTTTATAATTCAAATATACTTACTTTCTTTAGTCTGAATACAAATTTACAGTAATCTATTTATAAACTGAACATTAATTATTTAAAAAATCTAAATGATCAACAAATGCAGAACTCTTCGACTGCAGAAATGTTCTTCTTTCATTCTAAAACAATTATCTTATCTTTACTTATAACAATTTGCAGTTCTTTTTGGCATAGCTATATATCATAATCCCCCAATTGCCCTTTAGCTTTTAAATTTTCTCAATGTTATTAATTAAATATAAATATTTAACACGATTTAGATGACCTTTATCTATGTTTGTACCTTAAATTGTAAAGGGATTTAGTTTTTATTTTAATAAAAGTTGATAAAATATTTAATGAAAATAAAACCTGATCTTGACGTTTAGCCAATACGATATATTTGTCTCAGCAACGATCAGTAACTGTACAAGATTTTTACTTTCTCTCTCTTTAATCTCTCTCTCACTCTCTTTCTCTGAAATAAATACGTGTGCGTATACACACACACACACACACACTCGGACATATATATATATATATATATATATAATATATATATATATATATATATATATATACATATATATCTGTATCTTATCTACGTGTTCACCAATTTTATTACGAAGAACCATAGCTCAAAACTTTTTTTTTCCATTATATTATATTAAATATATCTATCTATATCTATATATAAATATTTTTTTAACTAAAACTTTATTACATGTATTTTTTCATATATTCATGTTATCTACGTGTGCCCTAATGTTAATTCTGTGAAGAACCATAACTTAGAACTATTATTTTTGTTTTATTTTATTTTTTTCAATTTTGTGTATCTGTGTGTGATTGGTGTTTTTTTCCTTATATTTAAGCATTTCCTGTGAAATACTTACTTTAAAAAAAAAAAAAAAAAAAAAAAAAAAGGAAAAGTAAATATAGTATTTTCGCAGTCTTATTTTTTATATTAAAAGTTGGAATTATGTCATATAGAAATTATAATCACGGAGTTATACACTATTTTATTATTGAAATACATCACACAATTTGTTTCGATATGAATAATAGTAATAAAAACACTAATTAAACTTTGTTCATGGACATATAAATAACTATATGGCCTTCGCACAGTGTTGATGAATAAGGAAAATAGTAAAACAAATTTACATTCATACATAAATATGCATATTAATGCGCTTAGGTGTAGATCAATCATATAATCATCATAATAAACATTATCATCAGATAATGTTTATTCTGGTGCGAAAAAAAAAAATGTGTCTGCTTACTATGTACTTTTTTACAATTCAAACCTTGTTTCGACACTTAGGCTAAAGTAGTTTCCTTTATATTTTTTCTGTATTCATCTATTATTATTATGGTTTTTTTTCTGTTTGTTTTTTACTTATTCCGCTGAATTGAGCTTTTCCTTAGCTCTGTTAAAATTTACTTTATTATTTATTTAGCTTTATTTATTATTTGGGCGCAAGTGCCCTATCCTCAGGCATAAATTAATTGTATATACCTACCTTCTGAGCACTGTTTCATAATATTTTAAAGGATTATTTGCTAGTCAATACAAGCTTTAAATTATAGCTGATTTTTATTTTAAATTTGTTTTATACTTTTAGAACAATTTTTATCAAACCATTTCTCTCCTATTTTTAGTTTATATAAATTTAGTTTAATTAGGATAGCTATCTTTAACGAGTATCTTACATAATACTCCGGACCACCATTCTACGTACCCTACGAAGGACGGTGTAACTATTGATTTTTTACTCTCTTTGAAAAACCCTTGGTACATCTGCCGGATTGTATATTTTATTATGAGAGATAATCTCAAAATAATTAATATTTTTTACACTGTTAATCGGTACACTCGCAGATGTACCTGTAAATTCCCCGTTCGCACAACCAGTTGTATTCCATTTAAGATTATAATACCTAAATCTTTAAGAAATACAATTATTTTAATAACATTTCATCCAATTTATTATCTTTTTGATTTCTTAGTTAAGTTGTTTAGTTCGATACCTCTAAAATTTTATTAGGAAAAATTGTTACACAATGTATTTTCTTCCGAGTACTTTTTGTTTAAAAATAGTATGCAAGTCGTCTTATTGTGACGTTAAATAGGAACACTTGTAGCCGATCTTTGAGGCAAGAATTATCAGTTCTGGGATTCGGAAGACGTTTGCGTTTGATGGATGATTCGTTGGTTCACACTCAACATTCCGCTAAACTCAACAAATTACATGAGACTCAACAAAATACATTAGCACTCTCACAAGAATCAACATATCCCAGAAAGTTGGTTTTAATGCAGAAAGTTGTACTCTAATATTCTGCATGTCGGGGCAAAACTTCTCCCTCACAACAAATTACCAACACGTCCCTGCTTGCGGCTGCTGCGGCGTGTCACAGTGGTTGCGATTTTACGCTTCCAAATTGTAATGTAGTATATTTCGGTAAAAGTTATGGAAATTTTTCTCGTGTTTTTGTTTCTTCGTAATTTTTATTAATTAAATTATATTTGAAGTTTTAAACTAACTTCTCTTGTGAATCAGTTTGCTAATCCAAATTTAAATAGGGTTGAGATTTTTAACAAGTACCTGACATCGCACAGGCTCGGCATCACCCCTTTACATTCCCTCCGAAAGACGGACAATATTCAAGATTTATCTACACCCTTTAAAAATGTTGTAGGGCCATTGGCCGGGTTCGAACTCGAGACCTTGGGCTATAGAAGGTTGTCATGCTAGCCAATACACCACAGGTAACCCCAAAATTTGAAATTATTTATGCTAGGAATTGATTATTTGTGTGAATTCAACTATTTATTCTATATTTTGCGCTTCAAAATCGAAATAAATTGCCTATGATACGCCTTTGTTGAATTTTCTGCACATCATTGCCTTTTTTCGGTATTTACTGCAGATAGAAGATGTATAAGTAATTATTATGTAAAGATATTATGAGATATAACTGTTTATGTTGTATGTGAAGTGAATGCCTAAAAAATGCAATATCAGTAGAGACAGATAGTAAATGATTCATTTCAATACAGATTTAAAGAATTATGAAATCGGTTGAAAATAATATTTTTCACCAAAAAAAGCTATATTTTCGTCGGATCAAACAGACTAGTTGGTTTTATTGGATTTTGTTCTATCTACCTTTCTTGGATACAGCTGTTTTGGTTTATTATTTTCAATAATGAATCATAGTCATCGACCAAAAAAAAAATTACCCCTCCCCCCTTCGAATTTTGAGGGCCGTTTCAAGATGCGTTGAACCGAAATAACGAAAAAAAAAAAATCCGTTTGTCCGCCGTATGCGGCATTTCTCCGAAAGTACAGGACCAATTTTTTTTAATTCTCCACCACAATATTAGTCTATGCAACGATGATCCTAACACCTAGACGTTGATATCAGCTGGTAATTTTTAAAATGAGGGCCGCTTAAAAGTAATTTAATTCATTTACTCAGTTATTTTCGGACATGGAGAAAAAAAAAATTATTATAATTTATTCTAAAATTTTCTCTATAAAATAAACCGCGAAAAATTATAAAAAAGAGAAAAAAACAACAAAGAAAAAATTGAAATTTTACCCATAACTTAGTTATTTTTTAAGGTGGAGAAAATTACGTCTAGAGTTTAAGAATCAGTAATAATAGCTCGATAAACAGAAAAAAAAAAGAAGAAAGTTGATCTATAGATGTAATTCAACAAAACTGGTATTATTGAGACAAGAATAATCGAAAAATATTCGAGTTCCAGATACCGCAATGAACAAAGAGAAAATAAAATAAAAAATAACCTTATATAGTCAAGCCACAACTTATAAGAGATGTTTTCCCCTGATAACTCGGTTATTATTGATGATAAAAAAAAAAAAAAAAGGTGCTCAGGAATCAGGAAATATTTAGTCTTTACTAATTTTTCATAGAGAATTAAATTTCCTCAAAAATGAAAAAAAGAATCATTGAAATTGGTTCAAAACTAGCGGAGATGTGGCATTTTTAAATTCGCGGTGGTGATAGACCATTTTCCTTTAGATTATTTATTGCTTTTCTCATTAGTTAATGGCCAATTAATAGCTATATAAACAGTTATACCCAAATATATTTATTTAGAAATAATAAACCATTGTGTAATAATTTACAGTGTTTTTAAAACAGAAATTGGTAGTATCTTCAAATTAATATTAACACCATTACTTCTGCTAATATTCGAATCAGATATTTCCACCTCCCACAAATCATCACCCTCCGGCTCACGGGGATGAAACTTGGAAGACGTAATGACTTCCTAATGAAGGAATCAGGGGAGGGAGGGAAGCAGTTGCCGGAGTCATTAAGCGAAATGGCAGGACCTCGAGAGTTTGCTTAAGCAGCACAAACTAACAGTCGCATGATTATGCAAGCCTAGGAATTTGCATAAGGCGAATACTATTAACCATTGATCGGAGGAGATGGGAGAGGGTTGATGGCCGTCCAGGTGGCCACGTTAAATCAAGATTGGACTCCTAGCAACAATATTAGGTCCTATCTTATTCATTGAATTTCTCGGAGCTCTATCAGTATGCAGATCCCTCCCCGAATATTGTTTCCCTGATCTACATACATAACCGCAAAAGGCAATATTACTTCTCTGTCTCCCGTCCGTATGCTACTTCGATTGCGGCTCCCACTTTGCTAATGATCGGAAAATCAATTATCTCAATCCGAAGTGGCTTGTAAATAGATAGGAATTTAAATGGATAAGTCAGATACTTACAAGTAACTGTAATGCTAAAACTGTAACCTCTATATCTACGTTAAACAAATGTATTCATCATGGAGTATGTATTCACTCGAAATGTATGTATAAATGTATTCACTGGCCCTGTGGAGGGAAAGTGAGTATTATAAAACTGTTGAACTAACAACTTATTTCTGAATCCTACAAAACACGTTTTTTTCTGGAGTAAAGCTTCACCTACAATTGAAGAAAATACGCATATGCAAGTTGCAAAGGAGTTACGATAATATACAACGGTTATGTAATACGATGTTATTGAATAATTTGGATGTGGCTACTTGGTACTGGTATGTAATTGTAACATTGAGAAAAGGAAATAATAATCTTTTATTTATCATAAACAGAGTAGTTCATTACTATTCACCTGTTTTCTTTTATATAACCTCATTCAACATAGTCACTATCAACATATATCATAATTTGTAGCTATTTCAATTTAAATTATTTTATTGATCAAATTGAATTCTCTTAATCGCAAAGAAACATAATGAAGTTTAGTTTTTGTTCTATTTTTCAATGTGTCTCGATATTAGAAACAAGATATTTATATTAGATTAATTATAGTAATAGATTGAGTTGTTTTAAAATCATGTTCCTTATCAACTATAAATCTAACTTTAGTCTGATAAGTTGTCATTTTTTCTGTTAAATATACAGTAGCGATCCAGTAGAAGTAGGCATATCCAAAATTACTCAATATATTTTCGCTGTACCGTAATCGTGGTATATAGTCACGTTTGCAACATAAATTTATAGTTACTACTTAAAGAGCATTTATGCAAATTTAAATAAAGAAAAAATCAAATATTCGCGAGCAAAGCCGCGGGTTACAGTTAGTACAATTATATAAGTTTTGAAAATGTAATTATATTCTACATTCTGCAATAACCGCCTGGTTTACAAGGTGCGTTGAAAGGAGAAAGGAACCGTTAGAATATCACTCACCAAATTTCAGCATCTGCACAAACCGGAACGCACACATCTGCCTCAGTCATTCTCATCTGCTGTTTTATAATTAAAAAAAAAGACATCAATTATGTCTTGAATAAATTGTCTGCCTTGCATACCTTTAGAATTAGTCTAATGGGTTTTATTATAATCGGAACATCTATATTATAAAATAAATAACAAATATATCTTGAAAGTTAATGTTTTATATTATTATGCAGACATTCTTTCAGTTTATGCATGATAGTGCATAATTAGGTTATATATGTAGTAATTAGCCATGTCGTTATTTTGATTGTTTATTCGTTTAGCGTTACATTATAGTATTGTTTCTAATCGGGTGCTAAAGAGGAAGATCTAAATTTTGACATCCCATTAGATTAGGATAGGGATCTTTAACGAGCACCTCGGAACCACCCTCCAAAGAACGGCATAACCAAGGATTTTCTACTCCCTTTAAAACATCACAGGGCTTTATGCCGGGTTTCAGCCCTGGATCTTGGATATAGAAGACTGTTATACAAGCCATACTACACCATACTCTCCGTTATTTTGGTTCTATGGTTGAGAAGGGCGTTCTCAATAGGAATTTTCTGATCCGACGTCCATAACTATCAGACTACGAGAAACGAGCTCAGACTTTTTGCCCAGATTAAAAAGAGTATGAAATCCAATTGCAATCGTATGAATATGCCTTAGCTTCTTGCATTATAGGTCCATGAAATTCGGGCGTAACGGTACATCTCACTGATGTTGATATCCTGTTATTTATAATCCATTTTCTATCCCTATAATTTTCAAATCAAAACACGGCTTCCATGTTAGGCTGCCTTCTCAGTTCTAGCCTCTTGCACCTTTGGGCTATAAAGTGAGTGTGGCCTGGAGCTACCACCGCCGTCCGGTCCTAAATGAACCTTCTAGATGTATATTCCTGAGGCTCGCATGATCGTGGCCCTTAGCTTCCAGTATGCATGTCGTGAACGCCTGTATAGTTTCCGTATCTATTACGAAAACATTTAGACGAGTTCATTTTCTGATTTTATGACAACATAAGTTGTAGTTTAAGGACATTATTCACAATGAGCGGTCGTATCGTGCATGTATGACAACACCGTGGAAGTTTTAAAAGGAGCTGAATGCGGGATCTCATGGCTTAAGTGGTTACGGATAATTGAAACTGCATGATCAGGCATATCAAGCTGAGATTTGTTATTGTAACTGTCTGTGAAATTTATACTGTCAAGATATACTGAAGGGCAGATTATATGTCGAAGAGTAAAAGTAATATGTTGGGATTTGGCTCGGTCAATTCAAATTTTCCTAAGTGAGCACTAACCTTGTAATTGTATTAGTTGGTGTTGTGTCCGTGAGTCGTGCGTATGATGGAGATGTTTTGTATGATAGTTCTATGGTCATTAAACTGTATTGAAATATTGGCGCCTGGTATTTTATGTTTTGTATCTGATAATATTTGTTCGTAACGATTGTCTTTGAAATGATCTGTTGTTCTGGAAAGGTTGGATGTTTACGATTGTCGAACATTGAGGAACCTAAAAGCACATTTGAGAACCCTTTGATCTAAAATCGCCGAGGCATTAAAATCCATCCGTGGCGTGCTGCTTTTGACTTTTGTACCCGCTTTGATGCTACGGCTCTCGCCCTCAAACAATAATTATGACGAGGGAGGAATGAGCGACGCTTTGAAAGGCGATGAGCGATCAAGACAAAGGGACTGCTACTGTAATTAAGAGGTGGCCCTATTGAGCAGTAGGTCCATTGTGCCTCCTCTTAGGGCATCGGCTCCCGCCTTGAAAGGTCACCTACAGGGAAGGCCCTTATGGGACCACGGCTCGCTGCTCTCCAATCCCTTTAACATGGCGGAAAGTATTGATGAGTCGGTTAGGCCTTATTAAATACATATCTTCCCATCCGCAAAATCCCATATCTCAAACATCGAATCGAAAAATCGAACCATTTCTAAATTGGACTTTCCTTTCTTTGGCTCGTTATTTAATAGGGTGTATACAAAAAAAAAAAATGTTTTTATCAAATTCAAGATTTCAAAATACTGAAATATTTTATTTCTATTTCGTTTATACCAATACTCGATGTTCTACGAAATTCTCAAAATTTTAAGGTATTACTAAATAAAATAAAGATCACAGCTGCTGAAGCAATAACAAACAAATATAAAAAGGAAACTGTCCTTGATGAGCGCACTGCGTGGCATAGGTTTTAAAATTTTAACAGTGGAAGTACGACGTCTATATTTTATTTTAGCTTGGCCCTCAGGAAATCTTCTTCTCAACCCAGTAGATTAGCGGCTTTAGATCGAACTGGAGAAGACGGCATGTCACAGAGTACACCCTAACTTGGAAAGCCTCAAAAAATCTCTGGACCGAGCAGTTTGGTTGATGACTGGCCACGGAGAATAAATGCCTGTGTCAAGGCTGAAGAGGGACATTTTAAGTATTTTCTTTTTTGTTTTAATCTCTTTAGTCACACATTTAATTTTGTCGTAAGGTTTAAACAAAGTTATTTTTTCGTTTGAAATATGTATATATTTTCTTGTAAAAGTATTTATGGCAGGACTAGGTAGTTGGTTTTTTACTAACCTTACAACTTTACCGAACTATTTGAGCCACCGTGATACTATGGTCTATGTTATGTAGATTCCATAAATTCCACCCTGTGTATCCTCCTTAATTCCATCATGGTCACATACATCTTTGATTTTCTTAAACACTTTAGAGCCTTATTCTCTAAAACCTTCATCACTCAAAGTTAGTAGATTAGGTTTCACAACCTCTTAAAATTGTCAGAAAAGTTATAATCTTTTAAATTTAATCTTTAAGTTTCTTGAAAGAAGAATACTAAGTATTTGTAATTAAAATGAATAAATAAAGTAATTTCTTACCTTTATCCGTGGTTTCGTTTGCTCTCGAATTTCGTGTTTATACACACATAACTAAGTTTCTTTGGAATTTTAATTGTAGGATGAATAGATATTCATTATTCATATGGGAATGTGTAAAAGTATGAAAAACAGCATGTGGTTGTAGTTTTTTTTCCGCCCAGCTAGTCAACTAACCTTGAAAATTACAAGGCCGTACTTATCATTAAAAAAAAAAAAAAATCCAACGAACATTTTTTTACTACTGAACTTCTTCAGAGGAAGCTTGATATACAATATTTCCCGAAAATGTTTATAACTTATTAATTTAGTCAATTTAGAAATTGTTTCAAAAAGGTCAACCTTAAAAAAATAAATTATAAATTAGCATACACAAAAGCAATATTACAGCCTGAAATTCCAAATGATCTTAATTTCAAATGTTTTTAAAAACTAATAACTCTTTACGTAAAATGTTTTAACACACTTTTTGTATTTTGTAGTGAATGTTTAAGTTAATCATTTTTTTAGATTCTCAAATTATATAAAATAAAATACAAAAATAAAAAAAAAGAGGGTAAAAAACATACTTTTCATTCTCTCCTGTAACGATATTCGTATTTTATCAAAGATCTTATTGGTTTTGCCTATTACTTGCTGATATTGATGTAGAAATCAATACAGAACTAAAAACTTGCTGATATCAGAGACATGGAAATTTTCTCGTACCGATAATGACTGATTAATAAATTATAAATGCTTTTATTCATTTTCAGCATGGTTCAATTGACTGTTTGTGTAAGTAAATCATTGTGTAAATTAGGTTGTAAACGTAACGTTTGGTGGTAAATACTACAATTTGTTTTTGGACATTGTTGAGTTTCAGAGCGTAGCTATAGCGCGTTATAGAAAGAAAAACAAAAAGGAATTTCGGATGTCAATAAGTTAAAGTGCATATTGTATTTATAAAAATCGTTGATTAGTTCTGACTTCCGTATTTATTTTACGAAATTTATTAATCTTACAATAGAAGAGAGGTAATTATAATAAGACTATAGAATGATATAAATTAACTTCCAATAAAGACACTGATCCCCTGTACCTTCATTGTCATACAATAAAAAACGCTGCAGATCATTACACAACGGTTTATTATTTTAAAATAATTATTTTAGAGTGTAACAATTTATATAGCTGTTTAGAGGCAATTAACTTATATGTATAGGGATAAATTATTCAAAGGAAAATTGATAATCACCTCTGCTCATTTCAAAACTACTGTTCTCTGCTATTTTTTGACCGATTTCGAAAGATTTTTTTTTCTCGTTTTGTAGGGAATTTAATTCTCTGTCTACATTTTCTGTTTTTACTATTACGTACGACAAATGGATGGTTATCGTTTATCAGAAATTTGTGTTATCTTGAAAAATAACAGTAATGAGCTATATTATTAGTAAAATTTCACATTGTTTCCTTGTTTTCTGTTTTATAATTAATGTCGGTATACTTAATCTGATACACTATAAGATATTTTCCTATCTTAGAAAAAACTGAGTTTTGGGTGTATGTATGGACAAGATTCCTATTTTTTTTGTTCGTGTCCTTTTCATTTTACGGTTTATTAACAGTCATATAGGTTATTCTGTGCTCAGGTAGCAAATGGTATGAATCGCTTTATCCAAAAATGAGAGTTTTGCTCATTCTGGAGGGTATGTTCATTTAAAATGCTGAAAATTGTCAGAAGTCGTATTTATTTCAGTTTTTGAGTAAACAACTTGACCTTGTACAAATAATTAACCACCTTATAAACATAAACTAATGGACACTCCAGGCTCTGATTTTTAGAAAAAGTGACTTGAAACATTTTGCCACAGAATTGTTTATGGCTAATTCAACCGTAGTTCGAATTTTTAAAAAAATGAGAGAGGTTTGTTCAGGCAGGCACACGTTCAGTTTTGCTTGAAAAGCGAAGCTTTTTCAAGCCTGCATGATTCTAATTCAATCAATCATCAGGCAGATTGTTCAATCATTATGCTTGAACAAATCCACCCCACACAGAGTCGAGTATACTTGATTATGCTTGATCAGGATAAGTGATCATTCATGCTTGTCAAGGGTACTTGACTGCCACATGCAATATCTTGGATTATGAAGTTTCAAGAGTGTCGGACGGTAGTAATGATTTTCGGGGGTGATTTGGAGTCATTTGGTTTTTACTTTCACTTAAGGGAAATTATTGCGATCGTTAAAATTTTCTAATTTCAGTTTTCGACGGAAATACACGTTTTAGGGTCTCCTGAGTCCGAATAACTAAGTCCCGAAAAAAGGTCTGTGTGTGTGCGCAAAAACTAAAATTCTTATGAAACTTTAATATCAAATTTAACACAGCTAGACACTCGAGATGTTACAGCTACGTTGTCACTAAAATCGGCTGACCGAAAATCCTACTTTATCCCATGCATTTTGCACCTTTTTACGTTTTGAAAAAAACGGCTCCAACGATTTTGATTAAACTAGCGATATGGATGTAAAATTTAATGGGCTTTAATATCGTGTAGGTTTAATTCTGATTGAAATAGTCTGATGTGGCTTAAATGCAGATATTTTAAATTTTCTTCTTTTAAACTACCTTTAATTTTGTAGATTCCATAAAAAGAACCATATCATCTTATTACCTTTGATAAAAAACAAATAAATATTTAAGTTGAACGAATTCGATACAGGAGAAAACTGATAAAATATTTTTTCAATGCAATTTTTTTATTTTGAACATAAGAACAGTAATAAACATTTACAATATACCGTTGGAAAGCTAAAGATTTTAGAAAAAAATATTATCTAATACTCAAACTTGTACAAGTCAATAAAGAGTGATGAAAAGCTAAAACTAACTGATTATTTTAAATAATAATATAATAGATTTTTTAATAAAACACATATTTCTATAGAAATTGAATTCAATTAATCCTTTAATGGTTTCACTCATTTTTTTCTGTAACTGTATTTGAAAATTCTTTAATCGATTTTAAAAATGGAGGTATTTGAAAATCGTGTGCTGCTAGGTTTTTTAAAAATTTGTTTGGTTTAGTCATTTTCAGTATTTTTTTTAATTACACTTGTTTTTTGTTTTGTTTTTTCAGAAAATTGAGGAAGGTATCTTATAATTTAGTCAATGAATAACTGAGTTCTTTCGCTAAATGTTTTTCTTTAAGCTAACTCCTCTAGAGATGAACCGTACATAACCACATGCACCCTCTCCATGTTCATCGTGTTGGGGGTGAAAAAGAGTTGGTTAAAGAAGACGATAAGGCGGGTAGGGTCGCCAGTAGAGCGTGAACGCGGTTCTCCTCCTTCCCCAATGTATGGCTTTCTTGTGCTTTTTTTTTTTTTCTGCCTCTCTTTTTGTTTTATTATTGCTGTGGGATCCTCTTGCTAGCGTTGTGGTTTACAACAATAAACATCCTGTCTACAAACCTTCAGCCTTGGCTATGCAATGAATTATGAAGAAAACGAGTAGAATATCTTTTTTTTTTTTTTAATGATTATTTTTTGTTTGAAACAGTTCAACAATCCAATGTAATTATAAACTCTCATATTCCTATTATTACAAAGGTTATGAAGCCCATTGTTTGTTGTTTCATGAATCGACTATTGTTTCATAATCTAGTTTACTACTCCATTATTTTCATTAAGCTGAATTTAGCCCGTTAGAAATCTTATTTATGGAACATGTATTATTACTAGTTTATTTTTAATATTGTTATCTCGAGTCTGGCACCCGGCATTGCTTTACAAAGTCCGCAAATTTCTCCCCCCTACACACTTTAATACCCAGTGCTACCTCACTGACAGATTCTTCAAAGTAAATCATAATAATTAATATTCATCCATTTTTAGTCAGTTTGCTGGTGTTCCTCAAGGCAGTATCCTAGAACCCATTTTTTACACAGTTTATACAGTCCCATTCCAACAATTTCCTTTCTACCTATGTATACCTGATGACACTTGTGTGTTATCAGTCAGTACTGATACAACTATTGACTCTCGAACTCTCCAATTCCACCTCAGAGACCTTGAGGTATGTTGTCAGAACTGGAGAATTAAAATAAATGCCAACAAATCCAACCAAATTATCGTACCTTTACCCTTCTTCGTAAACCTATGACATCCTGCCTTACTTTTTCCTTCAATAATACTCCTCTTGTCCCGGTTGAATAGATCCGATCATCAATCAATGATGCAGATAAGATAATAATCGAAAGTTAAAAACCATTTATGGGGAAAAGAGGACCTTAGTGCTTAAAATAAAAGGATAGAAACAATTCATTTATAAAATGGAGTCATTTTTCGGTCTAAATATTGAATCAATGGAGCAGATTTCGTCTTTTTTAAAGATTTTTTTTTAAACTATTGTTTACATAATAATCGTTTTTTTCTCAATGACTTATTACCTAATAGTTCTTTCTTATAAAGGTTAAATATACATATAGTATCTAGGTCATCCAGTAGGGTTTAGAGTTTTAATAATAAAAATGACTACTATTGTGATCCTTCCGAATTTAGTAAATAAAATCCTTTTCATACTAGATAATTTTTGTTTTAAAAATTTCGTGCGGTGAATCATACTTTTCTGCTGTTTCACAAGCGCCTTATTAAACGAGACTTTGGAACAATAACAAGGCATAAAGAAGAAAGAACAAAAAAAAAAAAAAAAAGAAGAAAAAGGTTGAATACGGAATTTTTTCATTATTTCTTCAGAAAAAACCATAACAAAAGCACCCCACATTCCCTCAGGCCTAACTTCTAGTTGGTAAAACAGAGAAGTGAACCGGGCTTCGGGGGTTGAATTCAATTTTCTTCAGGTGGAAAATAAAGAGGATTTTTCAGCTAACTTCTACTCCCTACGAACGTCTGCTCCGTTTGGCTAAATGGACATTTTTAGCCTTTTTCCTCCTCATTTAATTCTCCCCGAGGCGGTAATGAAGATGAGAAGGATAGATTCATAAATAAGGGGAAAATGAGGAGGGACGTTGAACACGTAAAACAAAAAGGGTTCAGAAACGGGGTGGAAAAAAAAGAAAGAGAAAAAAAAAATTACATGGGCGGGTAAGTACGGACATCCGCCGACATTTTATGTTGGCTGTCGTAAAGCTTGTGTAACTGACGCAATGAAAGCAGTGTGTTTATAACAGCAATGGCCCTTAACTTTATTTATAAGCTGCAATAAACTAAACGGCTAATTCTGCCCACTCTTGCTCGAATTACTTTTCATGGAGGGAAAAATTTGCACTTTTTAGAGCAATTCATCACTTTATTTTAAACAGAAACAACTTCCCGAAGAAGTGTGTTGGGTCGGACCTCTTATTTCTCAAGAATAATGTAACAAAATCTGGTGCGCGCAACACACGACTTTCACTTACTTCCGCTGTTAAAATTAATCTAATCATTTTTAAATACATTCAGAGATAAAAATAAATGGTTAAAGGATAAAATATTACTAAACATAATTCTGACAATATGAATAGCTATCCATAAACATCATATGTGAGTGAATATAAATAAATTACCCGATAAGTCCGTGTTGACCAATAATATCGTATATTTTCTCAAGACAAAATTAATGTTTTCAAAGAAGAAAAAACAAAAAAAATAAGAACTCATAAGAAGCGCTCGCGACCTCAAATGAAACACAATTATCTCGACAAAAGGGTTTGTTTTTTTAGAAAGTTATTTTAACATTGTTAAAAGTTGAATAATTGCACTTATTTTGCAAATTATATGTATTTAGCGTTCGTGTGACATGTGCCAGGCTGAAAAGGCTGCTATTATCGCTAATACTTTAATTGTAGGAGAGAGGAGGGTATGGCAGCATGTGGGCACCTGCACAAGCAGAAAAATATACCACGCGTACCGCCAATTTGTTTCCTCAACAGCGACACAAATTGGTACCCGCCCAACTGGGACAGATAACCCGGTCAACAAACCTGTTCCCATCTGCCCTAGGGATCTTTAAATTATGTCTGAATTTTATGAAAGTGATAAAAAAAAGAAAAGAAGTAAACTTTAACAAACAAACACAAACGGTGCAACGGAAATACTGTTTACCTTTAATTTGTTTTATTTTTTTCAAATCTTATATTTGTTTGTTTTATCTTTATGCTACAAGGTTAATTGGACGATGCTACAGTGGGAGTCCTAAATTTTGTCTATCCAGGTTTTATTAGGACAGGGATCTATAACGAGTACCTGACATCGCGCAGACTCGGGACCACCTTTTTACGTTCCCTTCGAAGAAAGGTCTAAGGATTTAAAAACTCCTTGTGCCACCTGCAGGTTTGAACCCGCAACTTTTGGCATAGAAAGCTGTTATGCTAGCTACTAAGTTATAGGTGACCCCTAGATTCTCATGTTTGACTAACATTTAATCGGATATTGTAACACTCACCCGGAGAAATAGTCCTAATACCTAGTTGTACTTTCACTTACCTATATGATATTTATAGTATAGTAAATTATTGCGATTATGAAAATTTTTGAATTTCAGTTTTCAATTGAAATACGCGTTTTAGGATCCCTTTAGTCCAAATAAACAAGTCGTGTGAAAAGGTCCAAGTACTGTAAGTATATAAGCACAAAAAATGAAAGTTATACCGAAACGAAAAAAGACAACTAAACGCCCGAGATATTACAGCAACGTTAAGAGGAAGAGTCACTTACATGCATTAACTACCTTTAGCGATTTTCTCAAAAACGGTTTTGATTAAACTCCCTATATCGAAGTGGGCTTTAATGTATTGTAGGTGTCATTCTCATTGAAATTATCTGACAGGGATTAAACGCCGATAGTTTAAATTTTCATCTTCTTATAAAAAAAATAAATAAATGAAAATCCTTACCACTACAACCCATGAAGGGTATTTTTGGCTCAGTATATATAGACATTCCTACTGTTTCTAGGTTAACAAGCTTGAAAAGAGGTGACTAGGCCTTGATCACGATCAGCGCCCTGGTGTTTTTCTCCACAATTTAGGTACCTACTTTAAAGAGTCAGGGTCTGCCTTGGAGGGTCTCTCTCCTGCTGAATTAACTGGATAAATAATATTCTGTCATTGCCGGGACTCGAACCCAGGACCCGGATAACATTATTCTAGTGCTGTACCCACTAGACCACGCCACTCCTTTCTTCCTCTAAAGTACCTTTATATATTTATATATAGAGAATAATTGTTGGTATTTTACCTTAAGATTTATATGCTTTTAACGCTCTTAATGACGGAACTTGATATTCATATTAATATATTATTTCCTTTAACAGAAAAAAAATATATAGTAAGGCCATTACAAATATTGGGGAAGTGGGGTGAGATGCGGGATGTGGAATGCGGCTAACTTGTTTGATTTGAGCTGACTTTGAAAAAGGGGAATGCTTTTAAAATGTCATGGTTTGTGCGTGTAACCTATGAGGGGGGAGGTGGCAGAGTGGCAGGCCTTAAGCCCTTCGTAGGAACTTCGTTTAATGCGCTCTGAACTTTATTTTACTGCATTCTGTGAAATATAAATGAATTATCCTGAAAAAGTATTTTTTATATATAATTATTAATATAAATGAACATATAAAAGTTCGAGCGTGGTATAAATGTATTGGCATCTGTTTAACAATATGCACGTTGTAAGGTTCGTATGTTTGTAAATCCATGCGAAGCCCAAATTGCTTAAATATATTTATAACAAATTTAGTATCCTAATGTACCGGTCAGATTATAATTTTTCTTTAATGTGATTAGAAATTTGCTTATCTTTATAATTAGTAATTATATTTTTGGGAAGTTGTATAGTTTCTAAGCCATTAGACCATGACATATTCTTTTATAAATCTCTATATACATAAAATGATAATGGTTTCCGCTAACTCCTTCTCAACAACATGAATGAATTTGATAGGGTTTTCACTATAATTAAGGGCATTCTTTCTTGAAGATTTATAAGTAAAATACATTGCAATTTAGCTTTCCTTTAAACAGGAAAGAATAATTTTTCTATAACGAAGTCATTAAAAAATAATGCCTGAAATATAGTTAGTAATATTGAAGTATAATATACTCTAGGGAAGTAAAAGATTTTAAAAAAAAATAAATGTGCAATAAAAGAATTTTTACAATGTAATTTAAAGTTGTTGCTAAGTCATATACTTTACATAAATAAATATAAAATGGTTATAAACCTAATAGGATAGGAACGTCCGTTATTTCCATATTTTTTGAATAAATACATACCAATCAACTTTATTTATATGGGAAATTGAAATTTTCCGTTATCTCTGCTTCACTTTAAAATAGCAAACTAATAAACTTAACCAATAGCACTTTTCGTTACGGTAAACTATGACTCCTAAAGCGATAAACTCTAAATCGGTCAGAAAGAGCTTTTTTAACATAAATGACACCTTTTCAAATTGCACCCGTGCGAAGGCGGGTCCGCTAGAATAGATGTAACACTCTAAAATAATAATAACATATAATTGACACTTCAATTTTACCTGTACAAAGTGTCACTAGAAAGAACTTAAAGCATTTTTTAGCGAGTTTGCTAAACCTTTTGTTGTGTAGACACCAATTTATTCTATTATGTTATTCCATAGAACGTAATGGTTCCTAAGATAACTCAATAGTAAATTTTAAAGTGATTACTAAGTTTGTGATAGTTATCTAACGTGTAATAATGTAACACGGCTGCGGCAGATTTACCTTATTTATGTGAAGAAGATGGTTGGGGTTGCGGTCATTAGAAAGAAACACACATTAAAACATAGTATTTTTTTTAATTGTGTGCCGACGTATATTACTGTCACCATATTATTATTATTATATACCTAAAATATTATTAATTTTGTAATTACATTGGTTGTTATCTTGTTTCTCTTAGCCCTGATGAAGGTCCACAATGTGGGCCGAAACGTTGGCACACAATTAAAATAATGTGCCTTTCTCTCTAATGACCGCACCCCCAACCATCTTCCTTATCTAATTTCTCTACCGTCAACTGAACTCCATCATTACCATATTTATGAAGAATCCATCCCCAACATTTCCATTACAGTATCCGAACAATTGATTTATTTTTGTACTCTCTCATCATGAGTACACTAAGAAATGCCGGTTATCAATATCTATATATAAAAGTTACCTTCTGAATTTTAATTAAGTAATAACTTTTTCACAGTATTAATATCCTGCTCAACAAAAAGTTGAAGTTGATGCTGCCTGAAGTGGAACACTAACCTACCCTATGACGTGAGATAAGCTAGCCCCGAAAGGCGTGTATCTGAAACAGAAATTTATTTCGGCCTGCCTAATGGCCCCAAATAAGATAGCCATGGCAGGATATCGGGATATCGGGACATCCTCAATATTTCCTCAAGTGGGGTCCTGTCTTTTGTCTAGTTCGTGTCTTCAGTACCCAGGCCTTGTGTCTATTTAGGATTAGGAGTAGTTTTTTCCTGCTTTTTATTTACCAACCATTTGTATTTACTTTTATATTTTATCTTTTAATTAAAAGATAATGGTATTATTTTTGAAGAAATTCATTAATGATTAAATGTACACTTATTTATGCATTCCTTCTGCTTAACTCAAGGGTTCATATTGAATTTCAAATCATCAAACTTGTACTGGTTTAATTTGATGCTTGTGCTTTCTTTAGAGAAATTATTTGTATTTGTATTGTAGACACCAACTTTTTTTTATCCCCGAACTGAAAAACTCTGAGCTTTGAAGTGAAACAAAATCTGAAAACGCACTTTTCACTTGATCATAATTTTCAAAAAGTTTTTCTTTGACGAAGTTTTCTAAATTCCTGAACAGGTGGTAATCTGTTGGAAACAAGTCGGGAGAATATGGTGGGTGCGTAAGAACTTCGTAGCCCAGTTATTTCACTTTTTGATCGTACCGTTTGAAACATGGGGTCTTGCTGTGGCAGAGTGAAATCATGAGGTACCCATGTATCGAGCTTTTTTACTTTCCCAATACACTTTAAATGTCTGGAAACGGTAGATGCACTTGCATTTAGTTGTTCTGAGAGTCCTTAAACTGTTTGGTAGGGGTTTCCTTCTACTGTATGTTTGAGGACATCGTTGTCTATTACGGACGGAGGTCTTCCTCGGGGCAAGTTTTCCAAGTCGATATCCCCAACTGAAAACTTAGCAAACCAACGGCGAATGGTCCGTTCATTAACACTTCCTTCCCCAAACGCCTTGCAAATATTTCTAGTGGCCTCAGCTGCTGAATGGCCGAGTTTAAACTCGTACAAAAATATTACTCGAAAATCGCGTGTTTCCATGTTCATATTTGGAGGTATACTAAAAAGTGGATAATTGATTGGGAAGCTAATATTTATAATACAAAGGTAGATGATTAGTAACTGTTTACTTTAAATATGTAAACATTCGGAAGAAAACAACCGAGACCTGCAAAATCCTTTATGTATTTCAGAATTGAACGATGCTGCAGCAGGAGTCCTTAATTTTTCTTATCCAATTTTAATTAATATACATTATTAATATCCTGCTCAACAAAAACTTCTTTAAGTTGATGGTGCCTGAAGTGGAACACTAACCTACCCTTAATAATATATATATATATATATATATATATATAATATATATAATATATATAATAAATATATAATATATATATTATATTAAACAAAAAAAAAAAGTATTAATTTATTAATTAGAACTATCTCTTCTTTTATAATATAAGTAATATATATATATATATATATATTTATATATATATATATATAATATATATATATATATATTTATATATACATACATATAAAAGAAGAGATAGTTCTAATTAATAAATTAATACTTTTTTTTTTTCGAGAAAAGATGAAATCTAGTAGAGAAAGGGGATCATAAAGGTATTTTATATTCATTTATTTGTTAGTTTATTAATTTAACGTATTTTTACGCTACTATAGCTATTTGACCTTGCTGTAGTGGGAGTCCTAAATGTTGCCTATCTAAGTATAATTAATATACAGTATTAATCTCCTGCTTAAAAAAAAAACAACTTAAAGTTGATGCTGCCTGAAGTGGAACACTGACCTACCCTATAGTATATATATATATATATATATATATATATATATATATATATATATATATATATATATATATATATATATATATGTGTTGTGTGTGTGTGTGTGTGTGTGTATATAAAAGAAGAGATTTTTCATTTCATAAATTATTATTTTTTTTTCCTTGAGAATAGACGAAATCTAGTGGAGAAAGTGGATCATAAATGTATTTTGTATCCCTTTATTTATTTATTAATTATTTTAACGTAACTTTACGCTGCTCCAGCTAACTTGGACGATGCTGCAGAGGGAGTCCTAAATTTTGTCTATCAAGGTTTGAATGAGGATAAGAAACTTTAATGAGTAACTAACATCGCACAGCCTCAGGGACACCATTTTTGGCCCTCTTAGTATAAGGCTGTCATTCTAGCCTCTACACTACAGTTGCCCCTGATTGTGATTTTAATTATCTGGGTATTTTGATATTTTTACTTTCACTAACCTATATATTAAATATAAAAGGGAAAGTATTGGGATCGTGAAAATTCGTGAACTACACGTTTTAGGATCCCTTGAGTTCAAATAACCGTAAAAAGGTGTGTGTATAATGAATTTGTAATGTTTCTGAAAATTAGATTTCCCTTACTACTTCATGTTACTTTTTCAGGTTGTTTGGCTAGTTCGTTTCACGTCTATTGCCTTACTGTTGCTTTGTCCCCTTGCTACTCCCACGGCTATGACTACTTCCTAGCTTGCGCAATAGATTCCGGATCGCACTTCGCTAACGGAAGACGATCTGCTAATTACCATAGTGCGGGCGGAAGGAAGCGGAATTGGGTTAGTAGTGTGGAGTACACCTGCAGACCAGGTGCAGAGCACACCAGCTGTAGATCGCTAATGTATGCATGCAAGTCCTCCTGACCCACATGTACTGGCCGTCCTCTGTGCACAGCTGGCCATCCGATCATATCTTTAATTCAACACTTAGTCTTTTGCTATTACCTTTATCGTTATTTATTATAATGTCGGATTTACATAGCTAACCGCCGAGCTAAATATTCAGCACTCAAGTAATTTGGTTAAGAATGAATAATAAAGATAAGGATAATCCTTCTGGAGTGCCTTCGTACTCTTTTTACAATCTGCTTTGGAAAGCCCTTCTTTTAAGGAAAAAAAAATAAACAATAATTTATTAAATTCCTAAATTATTTTTGTTGTTATTTATTAGTTACCTGTCCTTGTAGTCCAATAGCTGGGGTCGAAAATTATTAGAAGAAAATTTTCAATATGATTTTTACATTTTAACAAACTTGATTAATTAATTTAAGAGGCCAATTCCTCTGTTTAAGACTCAATGTATTACATAGACAAAGATATCTTGGTACCTATAATACCTACTGACATCTATCAGTTTTCGAATTAAGGCTTATGTATTGGCCATTAATGAATAATATAATGAGTACTTTCGTATGTGTGGTTTCTGTAACATTTACCGTTATATTGTAGGTGGAATAATCACGAGTCAGTCTTTTTCTAAATATTTTAATTTTGCTGACGTTTCGGCTCAAGCTTGTGAGCTATCATCAGGGCATAACTGAGCCTTGTCCAAGCATAAACATAAGCTGTGTAACTTAGGCATAAACACAGTTCCTTACCTGGGCCGGTCAAATGTTAAATGTGGTTGCAAAAAAGTCGGTCTGTTTTGTTCTCGGCCCATACACATTGTCAAGTCTGGGCGTGCTCTAATATTGAATCACCAACAGTGGAGGATCCGTTTGATTCCAACGAGGCGACATGCAATACATCGCTATTAGCGAAGTTTACATGCACTAAACATGAAGATGAAGAAGTACAAAAAAACAAAAACAAAACAAGAACAAGACGAAGAAGAACAAAGAGATCAAGAAGAAGAATTTGAAAGTTACAACTCGGACGATTAAATTTCACTGCTTTTTTTAAAACTTAAATTGCTTTTATATTTTCTATCTTAGTTTACAATGGAATAGGCCTACTAGGGAAAACACATTAAAAATAACACGCTCAGTACACTACTTCATAGGTTGCATGGAACGTGTGCATATTATGACGATTACAACGTTTTGAATCGTTATATCTCAAAAAGGGTGGCTCGTAGGAAAACAAATATTAATACATTTTTTGTAGATAATTAGGTATTTTTATAAACTGAATTGTAACTAAGTTGTTAATATAAATGGTAATACTATTCTATTGAGTTGTTTCACATGAAATGCCCGTTTTTATAGTTTCTGAACTACATAAAGGATTTTGCAGGTCTCGGTTGTTTTCTTCCGAACGTTTACATATTGAAAGTAAATAGTTACTAATCCTCTACCTTTATATTATAAACATTAGCTTCCCAATCAATTACCCACTTTTTAGTATACCTCCAAATATGAACATGGAAACACGCGATTTTCGAGTAATATTTTTGTACGGGTTTAAACTCGGCCATTCAGCAGCTGAGGCCGCTAGAAATATTTCCAAGACATTTAGGGAAGGGATTGTTAATGAACGGACCATTCGCCGTTGGTTTGCCAAGTTTTCAGCTGGGGATACCGACTTGAAAAACTTGCCCCGAGGAAGACCTCCATCCGTAATAGAAAACGATGCCCTCAAACATACAGTAGAAGGAAACCCCCTACCAAACAGTTAAAGGACTCTCAGCACAACTAAATGCAAGTGCATCTACCGTTTCCAGACTTTTAAAGTGTATTGGGAAAGTAAAAAAGCTCGATACATGGGTACCTCATGGTCTCAATGAGCGACATGTTTCAAAACATACCGTGCAAAAATTTAAAGAATTGGGCTACGAAGTTCTTCCGCACCCACCATATTCTCTCGACTTTTCTCCAACAGATTACCACCTGTTCAGGAATTTAGAAAACTTCGTCAAAGGAAAAGTTTATAAAAATGACGATCAAGTGAAAAGTGCGTTTTCAGATTTTGTTTCACTTCAAAGCTCAGCGTTTTTCAGTTCGGGGATAAAAAAGTTGGTGTCACGTTGGGAAAAATGTGTATAAAAAGAAGGCAAATGCTTCGAATAAAATTATCTTGTTTTCATATCGTATTTTTAATAAAAATCCTTTACCTTGAAAACAACCCAATATGAAAACAGATGTTTCACTGTAAACTTAATGAGATTCTAATGGAAACTTAATTTAAATAGTTCCATTTGAAATATAATATTATTTTTTGGAATTTGCTAACAATTGGTAATGTGCAGAAACTAAATGATATTTTTTATTACACCGTGCGTAGTTTAAAAATTAGATCATTTATAATAAACGAATAAAGCTCATGATAAAGATTCTCCAATTAATGCCTCCTTAATGTTCATGATTATTATTATAAAAGTGATGTAAGATTATTTGGTTTATTTATTTTTCTTTAACTTATAATATTAGTTTAAATTGTTTGACCTGATTTATATAAGGTTATAAATTTGAAAGATATGTATTTGTATTAAGGTTCACTTTAAATTCCTAAATAGTTCGTTTCTTGTTTTTGTATTTTTACATTTTTGTATATGATTTAAAAAAAAAAAAAATAAAAAAAAAAATACGCTTTATTTATTTATGTTATATTCATGATGTCTGTAAATAATCTTTATTTTTTTTATTTTTGACATATGAACTGTACTGACCAACTTTTTTCGTAAGGAGATTACGCCGAAAACACATAAATATTATTATTATATTATTAAATATAAAAAAGTAATAAACCTAATAAGATAAGAACAGTTTTTATTTCTGTAGTTTTTGAATAAATAAATAGTAATAAACTTTTCATTATATGGAAAAATTAAATTTTAAATAAGTTATTTGTACTTCACATTAAAATAGCAAACACATAACTAACTAATAGTAACTAATTTGAATATTTTCTTTTTCTTTTCTGCCGATGATTAAATATAATAATGAATAGACGTTATAAAATACACATGTTTTCTTGCTAATTGCACTTTTCGTTATGATAAACTAAAACTCTCAAAGCGATAAACTCTAAATTGGTCAGACAGAGGTTTTTAAACATAAATGGCGCCTCATTCAAATTGCACCCGTTAGAAGCAGAAGCGAGTCCACCAGTATCATTATATATTATTGATACATGATTGAATTGTTATTTTTTTAAAGATTTTATTTGTTACCTTATTGCTAGATGAAGTTTCTTGAATAGTGATCTAAGCTGGAATCCATTATAGGCCTAAACAATAAAATTGGGTTAAAAGAAGCCATATTTCAGGTAGGAGAATAGCCCTAAACCGATAGGACCTAAAAGTGGCCCTAATCTAAACATAGTTCCATTTAGCAGTTCCCCCTCGGATAGTTTCTCTAATAGCTTTCTGCTCGTTTGATCAAAGCCATTGATTCTCACTCTCAAAGTTGTTTTATTAAACTTGTAGCCGGGCAGGTCAACAGAAAATAATTGGTCTTTGATTAAGTTTGTCATTACATAATTCTGCATTTTTCATTAGTTTTTCTTTTTCTTTTTTTTATTTGAGTAAACTATCTTTAGTTTATGATTGATTTTTGGCTTCAGAGTTTATATAATTTTTTAGTCCATTCTTGATAAATAATATGTAAACAAGAGAAGACTTTTTAGTAATTTTTTTTGTCTTTATCAAAACACGATGTGACTGATCTACAATAAAATAAGAAACATGAAACGCTGAAAATAATTACACAATCCCAATTTTTAATAGGAGTCGTTCACTAGTTCTCTATCTTTACTTTCATCCAAAAAAAAAAAAAAAAAAAATCAGAAATAATATTATAAAACTTTGCTGTGTAGTCCAGCAGCTATTAAAAATATTGTAACATTGCTAAAAATATCCTAACTTTATAGTATAGATTTTTGGTTAGGCGACAACAATTGATCTAAATTTGTAACTTTCTCGTGGCGATTTTCTACCGGATAACAAATTATTTTTTTATTGGAGCTGATAGCCTTAGTTTGAACTGCTAATTGAAGTTAAAAGTTGTTTTACCTCGTTTCTGTTTAGAATCTAATGAATATCGGTTCTAGTTTTACAAATTTATATATATTTCTTTTGTTTAGGTTTTATTTTCCTACTAAACGATCCAACTATTGCCTCTCAAACTCTTCAATCCCACATCAGAGAGAGGCCTTGAAATATGGTGTCAGAGTTTGATAATTAATATAAATCCCACTAAATTACCTTTACTTTTCGTTTTAAACCTCTAACATTCTGTCTAACTTTGTGCTTAATAATATTCCACTTGTCCTGATTAAACAGATCCACTATTTAGGACTCCAGCATGATACGTTTTACATGGAATCCACACACAAGACTAAAAAGACAAGAAACTGCTCGCCGTTTCGGTAAATTCAGCACTTACTTGCTCTAACCTTCCACTATAACTACAAAAGTCTCATTTACATGACCAACTGGAGTCGAGCTTTTGGGGTCTGCTAAACCATCAAATTACTCCTTCATCAAATCCTTACAATCCAAAATCCTTCAGGATGAAATCCTCAACGCTCCTCATTTTGTCTGGAATAAACTCATCCATAAAGGCCTTAATATTTCATATATTCCTGATCTAGCGCGAAACAGGTACCATTTCTTCCCTGACAAACTTCACTTTCAATCTAACCCGCTAGCTTCAGTCCTTAATTCCTCTTTAATTCCTGACAATCGTTCGAGGCGTCTGAAAATATAATGGATCTTCTTGTCAATATTATCTGGGCAAATAAAATCAATGGGCAGTTTCTATACATGTTTTAATCATGTATTTTATCATAAAGATATCATATTTACTTGCATTATCTAATTTAGTTGAAAATTTCGATAAATAAATGTTCAAAAAATTCCATTTTGTTATGACCGTTAATATAAAATAAATTAGCAATATTTTAGTTCAGCATCCCGCAAAACAATGTGGTCAGATGTTTCTCCATCAATATGTTTTAAGACCTATTTCCGTTCAAGAAGTTTATAGATTATATACTTTCATGTAAAATTGTTTTTCATTTAGTCCCTAGAGCTTTGACACTTGTCAATGTAATGAACTCTTTCAACAAGAGGTTACTATGACTTGTAAAAATAATTCAGTGGGCAGAACCTGTTTCTTAACACGGGCAGTTCACTCATTCGGAACGTGGTACTTAAGAACAACGCAAAACTGCAATAATGAACTTATGTATCTGTTTTCAAATGCAATAACCTTTGTTTAAAATTTTCAAAAAAAATAGAACAAATTCATTTGAAAGATAATAAAATTTCAGCCAAACGAAAGTAAAATCACCTTGATCTGACCAGTATTAGCAAAAATACTAAATATAAAAAATAAAAAAATCTGGTGCAGACAGCACACGAATTTCACTTACCTCGGTTGTTAAAATTAATTTAATGACTAATTAATAGAGTTCAAAGAGGTTAAAAGAATTATAGTTGGTTTCGTTGGAGATATATTTTAGATTAAATAATATAAAAAATATAAAATTGTTATCTACAACAATCAGTTAGTTTTATCCGCTTTTCATTACTTTCCGTTACAGTTTACAACTTCATTTATAAGGTAATATATTATGTTTAATTATTAAGCTTTCCAACGGTATATTATACGTCTAGGTATATTGCTGTTATCTTAAAAAAAAAAAAATTACATTTAAAAATATATTTTGCCTCTTTCTCCTTTAGTTTATTATCAAAGTCCAACTTGCAGGTTGATTTCATTAATTTAATAAAAGTACTTCAGGGACACAAAATTTATTCTGTAGGCATTTAAGCCCTGTCATGTCATTTCCATCAGAATGAAACCTACTTCGTATTAATCCCATTCAATTTTACATCGATATAGCTAGTTTAATCAAAATCATTATAGCCGTTTTTGAGAAATCGTAAAAAGATGCAAAATATATATTATGAAGTAGTTTTTCCGGTCAACCTATTCTGAAGAAAAATTTACTTTAACATCTCGGTCGTATAATTGTCTCAAACATGAAATTTCAGCTTCGTATGACTTATCGTTTTTTGCGCTAGACTTACTTCCCACACACCCACGACTTTTTTGCGAGACTTGGCATGTTGGCATGTTACCACGAAACACGTTCGATTATAGTTGTTGTTTTTTTTCCAAAATGATTTTTAACCGGTAAAAAATGTTTGCTTCTAGAACGAAAAAAAAATCTAATAATTAAATTATACGGGTTTCTCAGGTTGAATGTTTACATTCGAATGGTATAATTCACATTATGTTGCAAACGAGAGTTATGGTTTACAACTTTTTTGGCTTATAAATATAAACATTAGTGTTGAGTCATTGAAGGTGCGATTACTTGCTATTTCATTGCGATTACTTGTCATTCAAATTTGACAATAAAAATCTGACTTTACATTAATAAAACTGTATTTGTTGTGAACAAAAATAGTTGAAAGAGTAGGTAATTGACAGATAGCGAAAATATAAATGAAAAACATGCTGTAAAATATCAGGCGTATAGTTGTCTTGAAAATAAGGGGAAAAAACCTGGCGGCTGAGCGTGATCATAGCCGAATCACGTCATTGCACGGCCGTTGGCCTAGAAACAATACGAATCTCTACATGTACTGAGCCCAAAACTCTTCATTGGTTGTAGTGTTACAGGTTTTTTTTTTTTTTTTTTTTGTCTTAAATATTAGTTTCAGACGACTTATGGTTTTCGCTCTAGACTTTTTAGAACATTCACACATAGACCTGTTTGCGGAACTTGGTCATTTGGACCCTAACACGCGTATTTCTAGTGAAAACTGGAATTCGAAAATTTTCACAATCAAAATACTTTCCCTTACTATTTACTTCTTATATAGGTAAGTGAAAGTAAATTTGTAGTGCCAGAAGCAGAAATATATATGATTGTGACAAATACAAATAAAATAACGTATTAGGATAAAAGATATCGTTAGAGACTGTTTTTTACTTCCACGCTAGTACAATACTTAATTTTCATATTTATCGAAGTCAAATATACTTAAAGAGATCCTGAAAAAACTACTTATATTTTCGATCTACTCACACTTCCGATGATTTTCAAAATATTCTTTTTATAATACTGTATAAAAAATATACATCTTGTATTAGGTATATACGACTTGTATAAGACACAAGTTAACAATACATACAAATATACGACTAGAAAACTGAGTAACATTGTACAATATTTTATGAAAATAAATAAATACAACAATATAAATAGATTTCATATTAAAATCGAGTATAATTAAATTCATAATGGTCTCTTTTTCTTGTTTGTCCCTTGCGTAGAAAGTTTCTTACAATAAAATTTCTTTTCCTATTTTTGGAATTTTTGGTGGTTCAGGAATTATTAATCACCCGAGTACAAAGCCTTTTTTCAGGTCCAATTCATGGAGTACACAGTAAACAAACAGGAGACGATTTGGAACCAGTTCGGACGAGCTTAGACTTCTTAAATCTTGGGGCAGGATGCTTTTGGCGTTTTGTTTACCCAGCCCTGGCAGTATATTTTCCTTTAACCTCGTAAACATTAAGTCTGAGTTACGACCTATTCAGAAATCATTGGTCGGCTTGTACATCTCGCCCGATAAATCTCCCCCGCTCAATCCGTATAACCGTAAAATATACGAAAGCTAACCTCCTTACTTGGAGTTACTCTTGTTCTTCTTGAGTCATTGTATAAGAGCTCTTCATAATATTAGGGGGTTCGGTGTTTGTTATGGTTCGGATCCGATGGCTCGATCTACCCCATTGCTCCATAAAGAAACGTACCATTGTAAAATATAGGTAGGTATAGTATACATATGTGTATTTATAAGTGTGTGCTCCACGTGTGTTTAAGTATGCAAAGATTTATTGATGTATTGAATTACTTATAGATTTTATCAAAAGGTAACTAGACCAACCTTTAGCAAACTTTTGGTTGTTATTATTTTTGTTCTAAATCTTTCTAGAATAAATTCTAAATCTTGTCCCAGAATAAAGATTTATTTTTTCATTTCATTTCATTGCCTTCTAATCTAATTATTATTTTTTTTTTTATTCGCAACTGCGTTCCAGCGCAGAATGTGAGATATTATTTTCCTCTTGATCAGCGTCCTGAATTTTCAGTTTAAAAGATCTCTCGGCCATTTGTCTTTTAAGGTCTGCCCTGGTAACAGGAAGGAAGAAAGGGAAGAAACAAATTGATTAGGATGGTGATGTGTCGAAGAATGAAACTTGTTATATTTGTCGTGAATGTAAGAATATCTAGTTGGGATGTTTGTGTCATTGTGTATCGTGTGATTCGAAACATACCATGGAGCGTGAACAAATTTTCGTCTAATCTAATTAGGATTATAGTTTAATTTATTTTAGCTTGTTCAGAAAATATCGCAGGATTTGGAATTTTCTTTTAAATACCCGTTCCGTACGACTTTTCGTTTTTGCGCTAGGGTTACCACACCCATACGGACCCACAGACACATAAACCTTTTTTCGGGACTTGGTTATTTGGGCTCAGGGGATCCTGAAACGTGTATTTCCGTTGAAAACTGGAATTCAAAAATTTTCACGATCGCAATACTTCTCTTACTATAGATTTCATGTATAGGTAAGTGAAAGTTCCACAAACATTAAAGTAGTGGGAAAAAATAAAAATATATCACCAGTATGAAGTTTGTGCTTCACTTCTTTACCGAAACAAAAACGACCCTTTTCTTTTCAGAATTGTTACTTGTGATAAAAAGTGAATACTTTACGAAAAGCAGACATTTTGGACAGTGGCTCGACAGAAACAGCATATTTCCCAAAGCTTCTAACTAATAATAGTAGAGCATTGGAGTGTTGGCAATGGCTGGCTTCTCCACTCATGCCCTGAATGTATCCACTCTAGCGCCCTCGCTCAGCTTCCACTGGCTCTCAAGACCGGCTGAGTGAGAGGCGCTGGGATCTCCTGGCATTGTGCCTCAGGATCCACTAGTGGATCTCGAGGATCGATGCGGTGATCCCAGGAGCAGATTGTAAATAGGTACGAATGAGATCAAAGTTGTTATTATTTTCTTTATATATTATCTATTTTATTTTATATACATATATCTTTTCTTCTTTATTAATTATTCTTGTATTCTTTTATATCTTTTATTTATTTTGTTGTAATTATTTATTTTTATATATATTATTTATTTATTTTATTTTATTTTTTTTAATTTTATTTATTTATTTTTTTTATGATGTACATATGGGATGAATGGTTTTTCTAGCTGTATTACTCATTGCCCCAGTAGGCGGCAGATTGTATTATCTCTTAATAAATAAAAAAATAAAAAATTATAGTAGAGAGAAAAATGCTTTATTAAATAAATAAATATACATCATGCTGCCAAAAATACATTGGTTTGCTTAGCTGTAAACAGCATAATTTATCCATAGTTATAATTTTTACTATTAATAATTATTTCAAACGTTAAACCAATTAAACTAATAATGCCAATAAACCTTATTTGTGGTTATTTAATATCTATTTCACAGTCCACATCTCTCTCTCACAAAAAAAAAAAAAAAAAAAAAATTAATGATAATATTAAAATATAAATAAATAAAAATGATTTTATTGTTTTGTGGTCTTCTGGAAACCTGAAATAGAATACAGAAACCATTCTATGATATAGATGTTAATGTCAATATATAATTCCTCTTTGAACTCTCAATTATTCAATACTTAATTAAAAGAAAATAGATGGAGCGTTCCAGATTGACCTTAGTTTACCAACTAAGTGATATTCCAATACAATCCTGAGACAAGAGCAACTCAACTGATTAAGACCGTTATTGAGGTCTTGGAGGGAGAAAGCCCTACGTTGATAGCCAATGAGCTCTTTGTGTATAAATATCAAGGCCTAGCTCCGGGGCCCAGATAGCGAATTCAATTTAGTTAGCCAGATAGCGGACGGCTGTAACAGCGTTCCTCATTGGTCCGCCACGGGGTCCTCTCCGGCCAACCACCGCCCGATAAACAAATTAATGTGCACGCGATTGGTAGATTAGCTAGCACTCCCACTCTGTCGGTCCAATGTTTAAATATTATAGCACAAAATGAGTCAAGTTGTTTACGATTGTTGAAGAAATCGATTATATTGAAATGAAATGAAAAGTAATTTTATTCTGGTACGAGTAGTCCCCTAAGAATAACAAGAAAAGTACAATATAAATGATAATTGTCTGGTCGTTTAAGACTTCATTTTAACAATAAAAAAGAAGGATTTTGTCACAAGGAATATTTATCATCTGCAGCTTTAAATATTATATATGTTAGGATAATTGATGGTTTAGGAGATGAAGAAATAGTTGATGTTTAAAAGTGGATGACGGTAAGGATTTACAAATGTATATAGGAAAGGAATTCCAAAATATGATAGCACGAATAACAAATCATTTTTTTGAAGGAAGCGGATCTGTAGGGAGGTATAAATAAGTTCATGGGTTGGGATCTAGTGTTTATTAAATGGACAGTGGAACAAGTGGTTGTTGTTTATTTATTTTACGTCACTTTATGCTACAATGGCTAATCGCACGATGCTCCAGTGGGGGTCCTAAATTTTGCCTATCCAGGCTTATTAGGCTTTATTAGGAACAAGTGGTAAGCATATCAAGAATATAAGGAGTTATTTTTGTTTTGAAAGATCGGAAGAGACGAAGACCAAGGAGGTATTGTCGACAGAAAGGAGAATAATTCACTCTATTATATCCTATTTCCTTTTAAGATATCCCATTGGCAATTGTTATTGCTTATATGAAAGATTTCAAAAGAACTATCAATTAAAAAGATATAATACCTACATTTTATGTTCGAGTACGAATTTGGTTGATCAAACCTCAAGAAATAATCACACACAAAATTTAACTACTCGTAATTATTTTTTCAATTATAATTCATTCGAAATTGTTATACTGAAAATAAGTAGCTCAATTTAGATTTTGAGAAATAATTGAAGATGGGCACTGAGCAACCTTAAGAATAAAAAAGCTTGACAATAGTTTCTGAAAGAGATACCTGGTAGCTCGATGACTAAATTCTGTCGTTGACCTCTTTTCAACAATTGTACAAATCTTTATGGATCATTTTATTTTTTTCAATACTAGAAATAAATTCTAATAGATACTTTTCTTTTAGACACTTAGATGACCCATTTTCTCGAACCCATCCTTATTGCCCATCTAGACTGGCAAATTTCAGCATTGTCATTTTTGAAATAGGACGAAGTGAGTAAATGGTAACTTTCTTTTATAAATGTAGAATGTCCTGTATATATGGGAAGGGCGTGGTCCAGTAGATAAAGCACTAATCTCTACTGTTCTCCACATCTTGGGTTCGAATCCCGGCTTGTGGCAGAATATTATTTATTCTGCTATTTCTGTCGGGGGTGACTTTAAGATATGGAGACCCTCCTGAGGCAGACCCAGTCTCTATAAAGTGGATACCTAAAAGGTGGGTAAAAACCTGTCGGCTGAGTGTGATCTAGGCGCCTCATTGCACGTCCGTTGGCTTAGAAATAGTACCGATCTCTTCTATATGTACTGAGCCCAAAACTGGGTTACAGTGGTACAGGTGTATATTTTTGTGTATCATTTTTTTTTTTCATATTAGATGTGGTATGATGATAATTATTTCACCACACGCCGGTCACCATATAACGACTAAGAAAAACTATAAAAGCAGATATTGATGGTTTGTTATCATATTTTTCATTTACATAAGTTTAGATGAATTGCATTTTCAAAAGTAAACATTGACTCTTGTAATCGTTTTTATTCATTTTTTTACTGTAATTATTTCAGATATGTCGTTATTAACTTATATATAAAATATTGTTTTAATCTCAAATTTATTCAATGAATTTCGATTTAATTTTAAATAATTTAATTAAAATTAAGTCCTAATTATTTTCGAAAGCGATGTACAAGAGCGATCCAAGGACAGAGCCGTGGGGCACTCCCGTTCTGATTCACCCGATCCCAGACTATGCAAATAAGAACTTGTAAAAACTGCCCTTGACTTATAGAGGCTGCCTGATTAAAATACAACTTACACGACGGCCTATTATGTAAGTTGACCTTAGAGATAGAATCTGAACCCCTGATGCATCTTTATTATCTTAAAACGCTCTTCTGAAATAAGTTTTAAAACATCAAGGAAAATTTAATATGTTTGCATGAAAATAACTAATAAATATTAACCGCGGATATAATTAGAGGAAATCCTGCCTTTTATAGGCCGTCGCTAAAAAGAATTATAACTCATCTGAATAATGCATTTGAATGTTTTACTCATCGGTATTCCAAACAAGCGATTTTCCTTATTTGTTTTTAAGGACTCCTGCTTAAATATTAGTAATGCTCGTTTCTCCCGTTTGTTAATTTAAAATTTTAATAATGGATCTTTCAAAAGTTAGTTTTATTTTTTAGGCTCCATAAAAATTTCAAGGTTCGCAAAATTTAAATATCCAATAAATAAACAATCCATCCATCCACGTATTCTCAGGTATTGTTGTGTCAATTATTTTTGTGATTTGACTCCGAGCAAAGGTTCTCCTCGGAACTCGACATCATCATTTCGTTTCAAGATAGAGGCATATAAGAGATTTTATATGTCCATAACTCATAACTTGTTAATCTACGAAGGTCCACAATGTAGGCCGAAACGTCGGCACACGGTTGCAATAAGTATTACTTTTTAATGTGTGTGTTTTTTTTTTTTATATGACCGCACCCCAACTATATTCCTCATCTGTAAATGTATTAAGATAGAGTAGCAATGTTAAAGTATTTTCAAATCATTATTACAATACAATAATAAAGAACTATTTGTTTACAAATGAAAGATGTAATATGCCTAAAATTTGGCTATTTATCAAAATACAGCGAAATATATTTTTTTTTTATTCTTTGGAATTCTTTCCCAATTAATTTCCTTTATTACAAAAAGAAGAAAAATATTTAGTTTTAATTTATTTTTATTGTATTTAGCTATTAATGACCGTTATTTGTTTGAGTCAATTATGAGAATCAATATTTACAATTATTAAAAGTGTTTTACAGTGCTTATTTTTCTAAAATTGTATTTAACTTTTTGATAAATTTTCCATTATCATGCATAAATCATAAAGCGACTTAATTTATCAGATTTCCGCATATTAAAAAAAGATTATTATGAATTACTTACTCCGTCACTTTTACTTTCACTTACTATATATAGTAAGAGAAAGTATTGCGATCGTGAAAATTTTCGAATTCCAATTTTTAACGGAAATACACATTTTAGGGCCCTCTGAGTCCAAATAACCAAGTCCCGGAAAAATTTCTGTGTGTGTGTGTGTGTGTGTGTGTGTGTGTGTGTGGTAACTCTCGGGCGGAAACCGTAAGTCCTATGAAACTGATTTCATCTTTAAGACAAATCTACGCCGAGACGTTACAAAACATTTTTCATCAAAATGAGCTTCCAGAAGAGCCACTTTATACCATACATTTTGCACCTTTTTTCGATTTTCTCGAAAACGGTTCCGACGATTTTTATTAAACTCGCTATATCGGTGTAGGTTTCATTCTGATTTAAATGGTCTGCCAGGACTTAAATGTCGTTATTTTAAATTTTCTTTCTCTAAAGTACCTTTAACTTTGTTGATTCTATAAAAATAACTATATTATCTTGTTACCACTGATGAAAAACAGGTAATATATAAATTGAATGAATTCGATACCCAACTAAAGGAGAAAAAAGAACAAATATTTTTTTAATGCTATTTTTCGTTTTTGAACATAAGAACAGTAATATACATGTATGATATACCGTTGGAAAGCTAAAGATTTTAGAAAAAATATTATCTCATACACAAGCTTTCAAAAGTTAATAGAGAGTGATGAAAAGCCGATAAAACTAACTGATTATTTTAGATAAAATATAATAGATTTTTTAAGAAAACACATGTTTCTATATAAATTCAATTTAATTAATTCTTTAATAGTTTCACGTATTATTATCTCTAACTTTATTTGAAAATTGTTTTATTGATTTTAAAAATGGAGGTAAGTGAAAGTCGTGTGTTTACCGCACCAGATTTTTTGAAAGAAATCAAAACAGAAGAAAAATATATCATACAAAAATAAAGAATATTCCATATGTTAGCATTCTCAATATTTATGGGTTTTTTAAATTCATTTAAACACTCAACATAAATTATGGTCTATGAATGTATGTAATTCAATATTAAATACAGTAGGAAAAAAAAAAAGACCGTTTAATGTAAATTGATTTATTATACGGACGAAGTTTAATTTCTTCCATTTAATTTGTTTTGATGCTATTTTTCTTATTCTTTATTTTTTTCTTTTGTTTACGTTTTTTTTTAAATGAAATTTAAAAAATGAACGGGTAAATCATTAATAATAACTGAAAAAGTATCGAGAAAATATGATAAATGAACTCGTATTAAAATTTATGCACGATAATAGAAAATTTCGAACCAATACATATGATTATTTAAGTGTGACAGGTATTATTTATAAGGCTTGTTTACATACCAGGTTATTAGTAAAAACAACTTTTACTAACGATATAAAGCGTGAAAACAAGGAAAATTGAAGAAGAAAATCAATAGTCATGCAATATTCAATAGCTGAACAGAAAGTTTTCAGGATTTTATGGATTAATGGCTAATTTTACTAATTAACACAAAAAGATTTCGACAGAACATTGTTAAATAATTTAAGATATTTGACGAAAACAGATGGCGTGAATTAGACCTGTTTTCCATTTTTGACCAATTGCTGAGAAAATTGGTGATTGTGTCGAATATAAACAACACTGTTATCCACAGGTTTTGGCGCCTGTTATATCGCACGTGGAACTTAGGTCCTTGAACGAAATTTGTGTGTCCTTCATATATATACAAGTGGCAACAGTGTTCAATAAATCTTTTTAATTTGCATTTTATTTTGGTTCACTTTGATCGTTAGTGTATTTTATTTTGATACGCTCGATGCATCACTTTAAGTATGCATTAGAGCAATTTAAACCCATATTTACGACAGTTCTTCAATAATTAACTGAAAATTTATAATTTCTAAATAAAAAAGAAGTCAACCTTGATTAAATTTGGAATTCGCATCACTATACCCTCAACTTGCGGCTCGTCCTGCGTCCCACGGGTGCAATTTGAATGTGGTGTAAGTCATTTATGTTTAAGAAAGCATTGTTTAACATTTTAAGTGTATCATTTAGGGTCATCAGTTTTTTAGGACGAAGGGTTGTTCATAAGTTTATGGACATTAACAAGTTTCTATCAACGTGTACTACTTCTTTTGTTGTATACTAAAGTTTCTAAAACCTGTAATGAATTGATTACATAAAATTTAATTTTCTCGTGTAAAGAAAAACTTAATTGCAATGTATTTTACATATAAACCTTCATAGAAGAATGCCCTAAATAGTAGTGAAACCGTATCTAAAACCGTAGCGTGGTTTAGGAGAAGTTCGCGAAAACCAAGAAACGCACCATCATTTTATATCGAGAAAAATGTTGCTATTTTGCATTTAAATAATTATGTTGCATATATTGCACGTAAGTTAGCATATTTTTATTTTATATGTAATATTAATATTATAAATATAGTTGGATAGTAGATAATATACAATATTTTATAATAGCGAAATAATAGTATGTACTCAATAATATTGGGATGAAAAAAAGTTCTAGCGTTTTTTTACTGTTGATTTCAATAAAAACATCAGATTATTTTCATTTTGCCATCTTTCAGGTAGTTTTTGGAATTTTGGCATCATCAACATTTGAAGAACGACCTGAGTGTTTAGAGTGTTCCTCACTAGTCCAAATTTTCGAATCTGAATCGAGTGAACTACTCACGGACGGTACTTCATCATCGTCATATACACTGCAAATTTTGTCAACCGTCTGTGCAGCAGATTTTCAATTTCGGGAATGAAATAATTAAATGACGTAAATGAATTTTTGTTTTATTCATTTTTGAGTAAGCAAAGTACCACTCAAAGATAAAGAATCTCGGTTGTAACTGATTAATAAAATCTATCTTTTTTTAGAATATATAAACATTATTTACCAAGTAAGAATGATTTTGCAAACAAAAGGCCTCTCTACACTATAGTTGCTCCCGGCAGAAACAATATAATACATAATTATCCTGCCACAACCTGCTACGACTGCAAGGATCAAACTCAAGAAACTTAGAACAGTAGTCTAGTGTCCTATCACTGAAACCATACCGCTCTCTAATTAATAGCTACGTTTACTAAACTAACTTAGCTTTGCAAGTGAATTTTTTATTTAGATAATTCGAAATTCAGTGATGTTAGTAAAATTGAATTTGTAAAATTTAATGCCCGTACGTCGTTTTTTAAATTTAAAGAAGTAATTTTATGTTGATTTTCCTAGAGCAGACCTAATTTTAATGGAACAATACCGCTTTTCCGGAGCTATCAATATATACGAAGCTGTTAACGAAAACTAAACATCGAAAACATTGTTTTTACTTTAAACCTCTGTACATGAGTTTCCTTGTCACGTGGCGTTCTAACGATTTGATGGTCGCCAACGAAATAAAACATGTTTCGGTTAGTGCTCACCTCATTTTAAATCTGTTAGAATACAATAAATCTAAGATATTGCAAATATTCTCATAAACTTTATAATCTAAAACAGAGTAAGAAACTCATTAGTATAGCTAGACATTACGAAGGGCATACCAAAAAGTTTTGAAACTTACACAGGATTCAAATAGTTAGCATGTCGTACTTTTTCTGAGAATGCTCTACTTTGAATCAATTGAACCAGACATCAGTTCAACCCAAAAAAAGGTCATGAAAAGAGTCTAGTTTTGTTCTAACTTTGAGCCACTCACTAAGACTGGCCACATGGTCTAATGTCTCTTTTTCAAAGGAATTAATCTCGGAATGCGGTGTAGGATTAAAGAAAAAGGAAAGGAAGAAAATAAATTAAGACCAAATGCGATGTCAAGAATACATAAAAGGTCGTGAGAACAATTTCTGTATAATACAATAATACATTAAAAAAAAATCTAATCTGCTGGTAATTTATTAAACCCATATTTTAATTTCTTCTTATACGCCTTCAGATGTCGAGTCAGTCTCGAGTCAAAATGTAACTAACTAATAAACGATTCCATTAGCATAGCATCATTTTTATTCGGGAAAATCTGGTGCGGATAATCAATTTATTGACAAGTGCGGGTTGTTATAATCAATTTAAGAACTAATAAATAGAGATAAAAATAATTATATTTAGTTTTTATGGAAACAAATATTTTAGATTAAATAATTTAATATTGTAAAACTACGTATAATCACTAATGTTTGTTCTCTGTTCGTCACTTTACCTCTCATAACTTTGTATTAAATGACATATAATTTCTTCTAAAATCTCTAACTTTCCAATGATATATGAAACATCTATATTATTATTCTTATTTGAGAAAAAATAATTTACCCTTAAAAATATTGCTGCAGTTTTATCCTTATAGTTACCTATCTAATTCTTTCGTATTTCCATATTTTTGTCAATTTTAACATCAATAAATGGTTTTTTATTTCTAATCAACAAACTAAATGGTACTTCAGCACAAGCTTTATCAAACCATTTTAATCAGGATGAATCCTACATGATATTAAAGCCATTCAATTTTACATCGATATAGCGGGTTTAATCAAAACCGTTGTTAGAGCAGTTTATGATTAAATCGGAAACAGGTGCAAATCACATAGTATTAAGTGACACTTCTGATTCTCGTAATTGAGCTAGATTTACAAAATACACACACAAAGACTATTTTGTGAATCAGAGAATCGTAAAACGTTTATTTCCGTTAAAAACTTGAGATTGAAAATCACAATAGTTTCCCTTATCTGATATATCATATAAGTCAGTTACAATAAAATATGCGTATTTAAATCTAACTAAACGGATCGATTCAATTTTACTAACTTAAAATAGTAATTCTATAAGAATCATTTAAAAATTTAAACTGACGCTAAAAAAACACAGTAACTGTTGAAAATATTTATACCATTATAACAAGTCTTAGTTTTCAGATCTTGTTGAAACAGGCAAACAACCTTCAAGATAGTCTAGTAGGAATTAGTAGGCTTCTAATATTAAATATCAATCAAAATGTATGAGTTTATTTTTTTATTTTACTCAAATTAAAATTTTTACCTCTTTATTACTTTTTATCTTACCTCATGATTACCACATTGTTAGATAATATTTTGAATAAATTTATATACTTCTAGAATAAATTATGAAAAATAGTATTTTCTTTAAATGACTGCATAAATTACTACCGAAACTAGCTTATTTTATTCGGTATAATTTGGGCTCTTTACTAGTCGTTAACGAACCCGAACCGTTGAATTATAGGAAAAACAATAATAAAATTAGTTACTAAGTATATATTCTTTTGAGAGGTGACTCATTAGTGTGACATTGAGATGATATTATGGAGTTAGTTACTTCCCTGTCGTGCTTCTGACATTTCCTGTATCGCTTGAGGAAGTCCTAAACAGGTTGGTGCTATATGTCCCAACGATAAACTTCACGGAACATTTTCGATTTTTTTTATAAGATTCCGTGAGCGCTGTTTTGACCTTCTGAATAATGAGCAGCTAAAAATATAAAATAGTTATCCAATCTCTAAGAATGACTTTGCATAATTTCGCATAGGAATTTGAAACGCTTGTTGTTGTATACGGTTTTATCTGTGATAAATGTATGTAATACATAATGAGTTGGCGATTTTAATCTACACTAAATTTTGTAAGAGCAGGATTATAAGAGCTAACAATAAAATAAATGTTGTTATAGCTTATACATAATTAAATTTTGGGGGAAAATGAAAGACGGATCTAGGTAAAAGTCAAAGTCAGAGGTTTATTACTGGGGACACCGTGTACCTCAAAAAATGCCAACAAATTTTTATTTTTTTAAAAAACTGGTGCACCACATACGACTTTCGCTTATCTCCGTTGTTGAAATCAATTTAGGTATTTTCAAATTTAGTTAGATTTGAAAAAAAAATAAAAATAAAATTGAGCTTATAATAATAACTTAAGTTAATGCCATTTTGTCTTTGTGCAATACGTTTTATATCTTTTTATGTAAAATAAGATTATTTTTAAAATCTTTCGCTTTACAGGGGTATATTATACATATATGATACTGTTCTTCATGTTAAACAAAAAAAAAAACACACATTTAAATCAATATTTTTTTTAATTTTATATTTATCCGCGTTTTATCAATCCTTATAAGATAATATTATTTTTCGAATTCACTACAATTAATAATACTTTAGAGGAAGATAATCCAATGCGAGTCGAGCCCTGTCAGAATATTTCCATCAGAATGAAACCTACATGATATTAAATATCATTAAATTTTACATCGGTATATCGAGTTCAATTAAACTGTTGGAGCCGTTTTTTGGGGTAAATTGTAAAAGAAAGGTGCAAAATGCATGGTATAAAAACAGAACTTCCGGTAGGCCGATTCGGGTAAAAAAGTTGTAACATCGCGGACGTATAGTTATCTTAAATATGAATTTTCATTTCGCACGACTTTTCGTTTTCGTGCTAGACTTACCCACACACACGGACAAACACTTGACTTTTTTATTCGGTCTCAAGGGAGGGACGTGTATGTCCATTAAAAACTGGAATTCGGACATTTTCACGATTAAAAATATTTTCCCTCCACCCCGAAATATTTCGTATATAGGTAAGTGAAAGTAAACATATTTAACGATAAGTTACAAATACTTTTCTTGTAAATAGTTTAATTTTTTTTCTTTTTTTAATTTTTCACACTCATGATAGTGTCTTTTGGCTACAGTGTTTTTCTTGTAACTTTTTTTCACATTTTGACACACTCTTTTTTTGTTATGCAACAACTGTCACTAGGACCTACCGTTAAGGAACTGTATTCGTTTGAATGAAAAATTTCAAGTATGAAATCCGTAATTTCTCTTAACTTTGTTTATTTCGAATAATCATTAATTTAAGTAATCTGATCCTTTAAACTCTTATATGTAAATTTATCAAAGAAAGAAAAAGTAGAGAACAATTTGGAAGAGTGATCAACATTTGATTTGGATGTGATATTTTTTGATTTGATGGGTTTCAAAAGTTCAACAGACAAACCTATTGGAAGGAATGCCACTTAACGTAATGAAGGGGGCATTCTGCTCGTTTCATACTAAGAGAATCATCGAGGAAGTTTTATATTAGTTTTTTCTTTTATTTATTAATATGAGAAATTATATTCTATATTATTGTTGTTATATGTTTAATTAGAGACTGGTCTACTTTTGGTACAGCATTATGTACCTATAGTTCATAATTTTTATAGTGCAATGAATAATAAAAAGAAAAAATACAAAGAGAACATTAACATCTATTCGCTATTTTAAAAAAATTATAATTTATTGTTATATTTAAACATTGATTATTGATTGAAAATTGTGCATTGATGATATATATATGATCTACCGTTTTTCGAATTCATGCAAAAATTTCCTTTAAAAAAAAAAAAATCTCATTTATTTAATCATAAATGATATAATCTGCCGCTCTCTTGAGGTATAAGTGTTAAAACTATAAGAAATCATTCATTCCACATGTGCAAAGTATAAGAAAAACGTAAGAAATAAATTGAAAGGAGCATAAAGGAAAAACAATTTAGTAAAAAAATAATAAAGAATTATAACCTAGGCTAAATTCAAATCCTGTACATCAAATCATTAAAAAAACAAAAAAAAAACATGTAGAGTAAGAGCAATCAATTTTTTTTTGTTAATTTACTTCATTACCTTATTATTTAATTTTTTATTATCACTAAACAGCAAATGACCGTAAAATAAAGAATTCAACAGAAGGAATTATGAGTAAACTAGCTAATTAATTTACCGAAAAGTTTCTAGTTTGAATTATTGAATTTCTCTTGAAACAAGTGAGCCCTAATTCGCTAAACTTTTCCCAGAATCGATTTCAAAGAATTTTCTGCCTTTTTCTTTATTAAAGAAAATCACTAATAACATCAATAATAGGATCAATTATGCTTAGCATCTCTAAGAAATTTTAATGTGTTATTAAATATTGACTATTCTAATTAATTCGATTCGTGTATAATGGATACTGACAATACCAATAAGCTTGGATACCTCATCGATTCAAGTTAGCTCTAATATCATATTTATGAGTTATGAAAGATTTAATATCATGCATTATTCTATTATTCTTTATTTATAAATCCCACTTTATTTTTTATTTTTTGAGTATATTTAGCAGCAATGTTTAATGTTATAATACCGGTTTGTGATAGAGCATATTAGAATTTTAAGATTGCTCTTATTTTTCCCCTCTTATAAGTATATAGTTCATAAAAATTGACCGTTAATGCAAAAAAAAACAACAAATATACATGCCAAAATATAAAGTCATTGGACTCAATATTTAGAGATTCGTTCTGTTTCAAGGCCAACGGCCATGCAAAGGGTGATTAGTCCTAGATCTGCCCCCAGGTTTTATTTTCTTCAGTTTTGCTTACCCATTTTATAGAGACTGGGACTGTCCCTCATGAACAAAATAGAAGTAATAATAACCGCCACAACCAGAATTCGAACACGGGACCTGGAAAACAGAAGACTAGTGCTCTATCCACTAGACCAGTGGTTCCCAACAATAAATTTTTGCGGACCGCTATCTTCAAATACATTCATATAATAATTGGCATAGTACACTGTATCACTTGTAAAATAAATACCTCTACCTCTATCACGTGTGAAATACCTCTACGGGAATGCTCTATTCTAGAAATGGCCAAGTTGGGGAAATGGAAATGAAGAAAAATTAACCTGAGTGTAGGAGTTTACTTCGATCTGCGAAACCAATAATAGCTAAAATTTAATGGAGAACTTGGCAAATGGTCCTAAATGTTTAGGAAATGAAAAAATCCTTCGTTATGCTTACTTTCAGAGGAAACGTAAAATGGTGGTCCAAAGTATATGCGAAGTCAGGTACTCGTTAAAGATAACCATCCTAATTAAACCTGAATAATCAAATTTAGTGAGGTGGGTTCTCGCAGATCCCAGACCTCATTTTTTTTTTTTTGTTATTTTTAATCTTGAAACATCTAGAATCGTTTATTCTTGTAAAATACGTTAAATCAACCTATTTTCAATAGCTACTATACAAAAAGCTGCTTATAAAATTAAATAAATGCCTGATATTATTAAATACATTTTATTAATTTTTTTTTTTTTTTAACGTTATATCTGTGGCTGTCGTGAATAAGTGGTTATGTCTAAATCTTTCATTTTACAGGTGAGCGACTTAAAATGTAAGTAATACCCAAAATAGAGTAATAACATACAGTTTTCTTTCCACCTGACATTTTTTCCACTAAGAAATTTCTTCAACCAATTTAACACTACGTGAGAGCGATACGTGGAGTTAAGTCATTTTTGATATAACTCGAGTTATCCAGTTTTTCAAGACCGCCCCAGATATTCCAAGCAATGAAAACATTTGTAAAATAATATGTAAACAGGTACTTATCTTAAAGTTTATTATATTTAAAGAACAGGAAATGATAAAAAATATTTTGTTAGTATCACAAACATTTTGTTGACATTTAATACAAACTATGGATGACTTCCTATTCTTGTTTCTTGGACAAAAATAACATCTCCTTTTATTCGCAGGGGTCTCCTGACTATATGTGATAGATTCTTCTGCCCCCTCCCCACTCCCTTAATAATGGTTGAGCTTAAACCGAAGCTCCTGGGGAAGTCAGAGATTTTCCGACAGTCTCGTCATGTGATCATTTAACAAGGAAGATGCCAGCTTCTTAATAAAATTAGAAAGGTGCGTAAAATAACACGATCACGAGACATTTCTTTCAACAAATAGAAAACTCACTTTCAATAAATCCGAACACTAATGGTAAGGTGGGGTCTCTTGAACCCCAATAACAAACACTGTCCTAAAGCAATGTCGGATAAAAACTGACTAAAAAAGGGTGCTATATTACTATCATGTCGAGACAGGAAATGTCAGGTTTTCGCAATTCGATCGGATCTGGAGAATGGGATTCACAAAACTTTAATGAGGCCCTGGGGTCCTGTAGACCACCAGTTAAAGATTAAATTTAAATGTCTCGTTTGACAGCGTTTGTCCAGTTTGTTTTGTTTGTTTATTTAATGTCAATCGGACGATGCTGCAGTGGGAATCATAAATTTTGCTTATCTAGGTTTAATTAGGATAGGGATATATAACGAATTCCTGACATCGCACAGGCTCGGGACCACCTTTTTACGTTCTCTCCGAAGGACGGCATAACTAAGGATTTGTTACTCCCATTAAAAAATCCTTGGGCCCCCTGCGGGTTTGAACCCGCGACCTTTGACATAGGAGGCTATTATGCCAGCTACCCTGCTACAGGTGATCCCCAACGAGTTAGTCCATTTTCGTCAAAGTGTTATGTATCTCGGTGTACTGCTTGTGGCTAGAGTTTATGTTTGTTGAATTTAATTGTATATTCTTATCGTAGTTTTTAGAAGTAGCTCAAAGAATAATAAACAAAGGAAGATGATTCATACCCACGTGTAACAAAATAAAAACAAGGCGCAGTAGTTTGAGGTATGTAGATATTTTAGTTGGGATCGCCGCTGACTGTCAGTGCCCCAGACTGTTTACTGCCTTTATTGTTATTGATGGTGATGGTTATGTTTCGCCCGACCAAGGATCCCTGACGAAAAAACTTCTTGCGGTTTCATCAGGCTGTTTATCGAGCGGCCAAGGACGCTTTGGCACAATTTCTTTTAGGTACTAAAAAAAGGCAGGGGTTTATCGTCACTTGTTTTCGACTGGTGGCAGATGCTGTACAGATGTTGCCCGGTCGGTCAGATGTCTTTGCAGTCTAAAAATAAATAAACCAAAGGACAAAACACTTGGAGAAATTCGCACTAGCGAAAATTCCATACTTTTTATGATTTAATATTAGATCTTTCATTATTTTATTTTTTATATAAATATTATAATTATAGCATTGTTAATTAAGAAAAAACAACATTATCATTTGCTACAATATATATATATATATATATATATATATATATATATATATATATATATATATATATATATATATATATATATATATTTACTCTTATAGTTTTAGGTATTCCTGAATGTATGACGGGTTTGTTCAAATTATAATACCGATATTTGTTTATTACTGAGGTAGTCAACATTTTAATTTTGTTGCAAATATGTATAATAAATACTAGGAATGTTAGTGATATAGAAGCGTTTTCTTATAATTGATGCTTAGAATATGAAATTTCCGTTAAACAAAATTAGAACAATATCAACAATTATAAATTATGTTTTAATAAATAATCAATAATAATAAATTTAATCCATTAATAAATTTGCATTTAGTTTGCAAACTTAAAGACACAAGACACCCAACGAGATCATGCTCTGGATGAGATCATCCCTCCATCTTTTTCGTCCCTCGCACTTGAATCCCACTTCTAATTCTCGGAAGAACTTAATAATATCGCTTTAATATTCAAATATAAGATTAAAACCTGTTTTTTTTTAATTTTTAATTTTTATAACTAATTATCTTGTCGTCCTTTTATAAAATTAATAAAAAAAAAAAAAAAGTTGCCTTATTGCTTTTTAAACTTGAGATCCTCCCATCTCCAAAATATATTAAATATCTTAGAATTTATTAAAAGAAAGAAAAAAACAATATTACTTTTTGAAAAAAAAAAAAAAAAAACTTCAAAGTCTTCTTTTTTTTTTCAACTATTATATTTAAGATGAATAGTGTTTTTTACTTTTTACGCGAGTTTGTTTTCTAAAATTATCATAAATATATTATTTTTTCTTACACAAATTAATACTGCGGTGTGGCTGTCAATCTTTAAATAGTTATCCCGACTTGCTTTTTTGTAAGGAATTTCCAATTTAAATTATCTTAGGGAAACCACAAGGCTGGAATTACACGTAATTAATATACTATTTTATACATGCTGACTTTACCTTTTATCCCATGATTATTTTTATTTTTTTTTTTAACATGCAATGTGATCAATTTTATTCATAGGAAAAAAAAATACTTCAGTAAATTTCATATTGGTTCTCATCTCCTGTAGTAGATTTTTTTTTCTGAAATAGCGAGCGTGAATGAAATCAGCAGTACTCTTAATTGTATGAAAACCCGACATTCGACAAACTTACTTGCTTAACCGTTGGCCTAGAAAAAGTGCGGTCCTTATTAGTAGTTATTTATCAGTCCTTATTAGAAGTACGGAACTCAAGAATCTTTATAAATTAGAGTGTTTTTTTTTTTCTCTCGGTTTGCTTTGAAGAAGAGTAAGATGTTGTGGCTCATTTTGAAATTACTTATTCGCCGATGAAGCAGAAATTGGTTCTTTCGAGTAAGGGCATTGGTTCCCAAAAAGTCCAGATATGATGTACACGGATCCGCGGCGGGTCATTAGTAAATAATTATCTAAACGTTAATTATTTCTGAAGCGTTGGCTTTTAATTGAATCACACATGCTGTACAACGACAAATTTAACATTGTATATGAAATAATCGCTGGTGATCACTGACAAGTGACTGCTATTGCACTATCATAACTTAGAATGCTCTATAAACTATTTAAATTGGCCATTTTCTGACATTTCGAAAATAATGAACTTAAAAGTCAGGTTTATTGCACAAGATAATGAAAAATATGTGATTTCTTTATGATTATTTAAATAAATATATATTTTGAATTAGATTTTATTTTTTAATAAATCAATACTTCGCGGATAAAAGCCCACTCGCAGTGCCTGGTTCTTTTCTTTTTATATCCATTTTGCCTACTTGGCCATTTATAGCATACAAAGTTTATGAAGCAGTGTTATTTCTCATGAAAAGTACGTCTTACGGTGTGCCCAACTAAAAATCTAAATGTATACCCGATTTTTAGGAGGGCCTAAATTAGATTGGATGAAAGGGTCCGCAAAATGTTATATTCAAAACACTCAGCACACACTATAAAATGCCACTTCTGGTTGGTCAGTTTCGGTAATTAAAAAAAACTGGTTACAACATCTCATACATATATTAAATTGTAGTTTCTTACGATTTATAGTTTTTTGAGCTAGGCTTAGTACATACACTCAGAACATTTTATCCGTAAAAACTCTTAATTCGAGTTTTCGATGCCAATACTTTCCCTTAATATATGTTTTGTATATATGATAAGTGAAAGCATAAGATCGAAAAGTATTCTTGAATGGTTTCGACAACTATCTACTATATTTCACCACACTGATTATTTTAATCTAGAGTAAAAAAATATGAATGGTCCTTCTCAGCCCGGTCCACTGTTTTCTGGAATACTCTCTTATCAAACATCCATCATGCTGTTTCCCAATCTTAAGTCTCTGTTTTTCAACACCTTGTTTTCCAGTCTAATTCGAGTGTAGCAAATAAAGTGAGGTGGAAAATGTCTACGCTTCTTAACATCAATGGTAGATAAGTTGATTTGTATTCTTATTTGTATTTTTTTTCTTTTTTTTTTGTATCATTTAAAAATAATTTTATGTATTTATTTTAATCATTAATGTTTGTTGGGAGAGGGGCGACAGCACACTCGCTCGCAGCCTCAACAATGCGAATTGACTCAATGTTGTCAAGTCGACGCTTCATAAGTCCATTATTAAAATCAATTCAAGAACTTATAAATAAAGTTAAGAGTTTATAAAAGGTTATAAAGTATACGAGCTTCAATGAAAACATGTGTTTCAGTTTTAAAAATCTGACTATAACAGATTTAACCCTGGTAATTTATAATTATTATCTATAACAGACATTTACTTTTATCCACTATTTACCTTCTTTTTTTTTTTTATTATTTATTGAGATATATTACAATTTGTTACAAAATGAACAATAGTAATATTGATAAGTGACCAAATTCATACAATATATACAAAAAATAATAATAATAGTCAAGTTACATAAAATAGAAAATAAATAAATTCATATATATATATATATATATATATATATATATATATATATATATATATATATATAAATAAATTCATATATAATAAATAAATTCATATATAAATAAATAAATTCATATATGAATAAATAAATTCATATATAAATAAATAAATTCATATATAGCTATTTACCACTCTCCTTTACTAACCTTTTAATATTTAGCTCTCCAGTGCTATATCATATATCTCTATTACTACATTTTTTCGAGGGGGAAAATATACAAGAAATATTTTTTCTCTTTCCTCCTTCTTTTGGTCATTAAATTATTTCATCTTGTATATTAATCGGATTTTATATCGATTTTAACGACATGAAATGCTGAAAAACATCAAATGAAAGCTTACTAATTGGAGAAAGAAAAATTAAAATAAAAGCATTTTAGCCATGTCAGACTATTTAATCAGAATTAATTTTTTTTTTTTAAATTGCTTAAGATCTTTTTAATGGGGTCACATAAAGCATAGTAGCTAGCTTTCTATACCAAAGGTCGCGAGCTCAAACCTGCATGTGACCCTAGGATTTGTTAATAGGAGGATAAAGTCGTTTGTTATTTTCGAGGGGACGTAAAAAGGTGGTCCCGAGCCTGTGTCATATCTGGTACTCGTTGAAGATCCGTACTCTAATTAAACCTATATAAGCAAAATTTAGGACTTCCGCTGTAGCATCGTCGGATTAGCCACAGCAGCATGAAGGGACTTTAAATGAATAAACCCTGCCTCCTACATACTTCCTCATTATCCAGTCCTACCTTTCTGACAGATCTTTCAGAATCAACAACAATAGTTCCTATTCAACAATTTTTACCCAGTCTGCTGGTGTTCCTCAAGGCAGTAATCCTAGGACCCATTCTTTATACAGTTTATACAGCTGGTATCCCATCACATCCTAATACTATCCTTTCTACTTATGCAGATGACACTTGTGTATTATCAGTCAATAATGATCCCACTGTTGCCTCTCAAAATCTCCAATCCCATATCAGAGACCTTGAGGTATGGTGTCAGAATTGGAGAATTAAAATAAATTCCAACAAATCCCACCAAATTACCTTCACCCTACGTCGTAAACCTATGACATCCTTGTTTAGATTAATTACTAGAGTGCTGCCAATGGGCAGTTTCTCTTCAGGTTTTTCATGTACACTATCTTTAATCAGCACATTTACTTGATGTATTCCTATACAGTTGTAAATTTCAATAAAATATAAAAACAAAAAAAAAACAAAAAAAAATGAATAAACAACAATTGGAATGAAATTCACGTGGTATTAAACATTTTTTGGAGGGTTTTGTTATTTCCCGCACTGATGAAGACTAAGCGTCTTCAGACGTGATTATTAACTAATAGTTTATTTTCTCAGCAGTTAAACTCCAACTAGTACTTGTTTTTATATAATTCAACTTTCGACATTTTCAACCTATCCTGCTTGTATCTTCGTAGTGTTCCATAGTCAAGCTAGATCGGAACAACGACCGCTAAGGCATCAAAGGAAAGTTAGTGGTTCTATGTTTGGTGGGTAAACTGTTGATAAGCACTCAGAGGTTTGAAACTAGGCAATGTCGTTATGGAGATTACTCCCTTGTCATTCAGGAGTCGCCGAATTCCTTATATTTTTTTAGGTTTCGTTAGGGGTTCATTAATGTTTCCAACTTTGTAAAATACATATATTGAGGAAAACAAAAAAATACAAATAACAAATAAAATTAACTTTCTAATAAACGAGAGAGTACTTAAAGTCACGAGGACGATTGCGGGCGACGAAGACGACAAGCGTAGTAGCGACAGCGAAGCGACCTGTCTCTCCTGTAACTCAGAGCACCCTCCCCGAGCGGTCACTATCACTTAATTCCTCTTAATGTAAACAGAACCCCCCTCTTGCGTCTGAACTTAATATTAGCGATATATATATAACAGAAACTATATTACAATTTCCCAATTCTTAACAATGTTATTAGTTTTTTTTTTTTTTTTTGTTTTGTTTGTGAGTATTCTTAGGGTTATAATTCTTATTTCCCTTGTACATTCATGTTATTCTTAAGGGACCTTGTTCCTGAATAAAGTTTTTTTTTTCATTCATTCATTTATTTAATATTTTGTAGGGGAGATGCGTTGGGTAGAAGTCAACGCTTCTCTACAGTACAGAGGATTTTATCATCATTTATTATTTGAGATTATTAGTCTTTTGTCATTGGTATTGATCGGAGAAATGTAGCATTGCTATAAGCGAACCCCAAAATTTCGTTTAGCTCCCTTCTATACCGAAACCCGTAAGTTATCCTGACTGCTATATTGTTCCTCTCCCGCGGCGAAGGGAACCACAGGAAATCGAGGATGGTCTCCTTAAATTACAGAGGAGATAAAGTGGACATTGTGCGGCGGTAAGGCTGTCGAGGAACATAAAGGAGGCGGCCGGAATTGCACCGACAGCCCCAGCTCGCACAATTGCGTATTGTCCGCATCTGCTCTCCTCTTTAGGCTTCCGATAATGTTTCCTCAGCCTTATTTATTTATAACTTAGGGCAAGGGGAGGGGTTTGTATCGCGATTCGTTTTTCTCGTAATAAATGCCACTTACAGTTTTACTTTCACATACCTACAAATTACTAAATTAGTACCTAGAAAATCTTTTTTTATTTTTGTTTTTATTATTATTTTCAAAAATGATAATATATTATTTGATTATTTTTAAAATAATCTTTTTATCGACCAAAAAAAACTTACCACCCTCAAAATTGAGGGCTTACGTTTCAAGATGCGTAGAATCCGAATAACGAATCCGAAACTACTGGACCAATTTTTTTTTTTAAATTCGCCTCAAAAATACTAGTCCATGCACCAAACAACTAAAAATTGATATCAGGTGGTTATTTTTTAAATGGCGGCCGATTGAAAGTGATTTAATTTAATAACTCAGTTATTTAAAAATAAGAAATCAGTGTTTTTTAATTAAAAAAACGCAAATAATTGTATAAAAGAAAAAAAAAAAATTTACTCTTAAATACTCTCATAACTCAGTTATAATATCATATCATACAATATCCAAAGTTCAGAAATCTTTTCAAAAACCATAACTTTCCGTTACATTGATTCCCTCATCCGTGAAGACATCTTACCTGATCTTGAAACCCTGAATTGGGACGATATATCTTTCTGTTCCTCCATTGACAGCTTTCAAGGGTGTGCGGTTCACTTGTAAGGAACCATTGCCCTAACTCGAAATGACCAAGTTCCGCATAACGATTGGTGAAATAAGTAATTTCAATATGAGAAACAACATCTTGCTCTTCTTCAAACCATGCGGAGAGAAAACAAAAACAAAAAATAACTAAAAGTTATATGAAGGTCCGTGAATCACATACTTAATGAGGGCCAACGGGTAAGCAAGAAATTCTGTCAACTTTCAGGTTTTCTTTCAATTAAGAGTAGTGCTGGTTTCATCCACGACTACTATTTGAGAAAACATAATTTACCACTGGAGATAAGATCCAATATGGAATTTACTGTAGCATTTTGTCCTTATAAATCAATTATAAAAATATTGAATTGTTACTCATATAATCGCCAATACCTGAGTTATTTTTGAAGATTGGTAGATTTTGAGAATCGGAACACAACGAAGAATGAAAAAAAAAAAATTAAAATTGTAATTATGTCTATATATACGCACATTACTCAGTTATATTTAATCATCATAATCTATTTTTGAAGATAAACACAAAATGTAAAAATATGGTGCAGGCAACACACGACTTTCACTGACCCCCGTTGTTAAAATAAATTTAAGAATTTTGAAATACAGTTAGAGATGTAAATTAGTGAAACTATTATATTATTATCTAAAACAATCACATAGTTTTATCGGCTTTTTATCACTCACTATTAACTTTTAAAAGCTCTTGTATATTAGATAACATTTTTTTTTTTAAATCATACAGTTCTCTTGTTCAAAAACGAAAAATTGCATTAAAAGAATATTTTTTTAAGATTTCTCCTTTAGTTGCTTTTCAAATTTGCTCAACTTGCATATTTAGCTGTTATTTATCAATGCTAACTAGATAATATGGTTATTTTCATAAAATATACAAAATTAATGGTACTTTAGAAGAAGAGAATTTAAACTATCGGCATTTAAGCCCTGGCAACTATTTTTATAGGAATAGGAAGCCATTCTTATACATGATATTAAATCCCATTAAATTTTACATTGATATAGTGAGTTTAATCAAAATCGTCGAACCGTTTCGAGAAATCGAAAAAGGTGCAAATGTATGGTATAAAGCGGCTCTTCTGTAAGCTCATTTTGATGAAAAAGGTTTTGTAACGTCTCGACTATAGTTGTCTTAAATATGAAATTTCAGTTTCATAGGACTTTCGTTTCCGCCCGGGAGTTACCACACACCCACACACACAGACCTTATTGCGGGACCTGGTATTTGGACTCAGGGGACCTAAAACGTGTATTTCCGTTGAAAACTGGAATTGGAAAATTTTCACGATCGCAATACTATCCCTTACTATATATAGTAAGTGAAAGTAAAAATTACAGCATCAGAACACCGCGATTAATTATATAATAAAAAGAAAATTAAATCGTTCTAAAGCTGTCCGCCTAATAGTTTTGCCTTTCATCAAAGCTGATTGATAGGGAATGAAATTTCATTGGTAGAAATCTACTGATTGTTTTAAGTGATTCCAAGGGAGAGTTTACATTTATCACCTCAAAAGGATCATCAGTAATTACTACTGCTGCGTTTCTAGGGACATATTATCATTAATAAAGGATTTTAAAGTGGAAAATGAAATATTCTCGGATCACATGCCCTTAGTGGTCACATTAGAAACGGAATTAAATAAAAATTGTGAAAAAATGATAAAATTACCTCCAAAGTTAAATTGGGCATTAGAAATAAAAGAAAAATATCAATGTAAAATTACAAAAAATATGGCAACTAGAATGCTGATGGAGGAAGATATGATTAATACAGTAGAGTCGTTGGTTAATATCGTTAAACAATCATCAATAAATAGCAGCTACAGCTCGAAAATAAATAGAAAAGAAATTTGGTTTGACAAGGAATGTATAAAAGTTAGGAAACACTCATTTATACTTCTAAATAGATACAGGAAGAATAATACACCAGAAGACAGATTATTATATAATGATGGAGTTTTGTTGACCGTAGAGAAATTAGATGAGGAAGATGGTTGGGTTCCCAAACATTTGGTTCCCAACCATCTTCCTCATCTAGATTATTATATAGTGAGCTAAAAAGTACTATAAGCAGTTATGCAGGGGAAAAAAGAAAAAACATTATAATGAAACTATAGATAAGTTTAAGAATATAAGAGACACAAAAGGCTTTTGGGACATAGTTAAAAAATTTAAAAATCAGAATTTCATGATAGGTAAAGAGATAAGAGCTGAGGAATGGGAAAATTATTTTAATGATATGTACAACCAACAACTAAACCCAGTATGTATACAATATGCTGAACCACTGCTACAGGATGCATTTCTCGATAATCCGTTTACTCTAGCTGAATTAAAAGCCATTATAAACAAGACAAAAGCAAACAAAGCACCTGGCCTTGACCGTGTCCCTTACGAGTTCTATAAAAATGCACCTAACGAATTTTTAACTTGTCTGTTAAAATGTTTTAATAAAATTGTAGATGTGGGAGAGGTACCTAAGGGTTTTAAAGAATATATGATTTTGCCATTGCATAAAACAGGCGATAAAAATTTAGTGCAAAACTATAGAGGTATAACACTCGGCAATACAATTAGCAAACTATTTAATGCTCTAATTAATCTAAGATTGACTGAATGGGCAGATGCTAATAATATAATTAACGAATTCCAGGCAGGCTTCCGAAAACAGTACTCAACTATTGATAATATATTCTGCTTAATGAGTATTATAAAACTTAATTTAAAAATAAAAAGAAGAAATGTGTACAGTTTTTTCATTGATTTTAAGGCGGCTTTTGATAGAATCGATAGACAGGCACTATTTTATAAACTTAGCCAACTTGGAATATCTAATAGAAACTACGTATAATAAAGAACCTATATGAGGAAGCGGAAACAAGAGTTTGGGAGCCAACAAATGTGGAATTTAGAGGTCAATTTGAATAAATCCAAAATAGTAATTTTCAGAAATGGTGGGGGTAAACGAGGCCGAAACGAAAAATGTTTTTTCAAGAGACAAGCAATAGAGGTAGTAAACGAATATAAATATTTGGGTGTTGTTCTTACACCTACACTATCATTGAAAAAACATTTGCAGCAGAAGCTATCAAAAGCTAAAATAGCAATAAACTCCATATGGAAAAATTTACTACTAAACAATAGTATACCCTATAAATCTAAAATTCAAGTATTCAATGCTGTTTTTAAATCATTCATAGGATATGGTGCCGAAGCATGGGGAAGCAAAGAATATATTGAAAGTGAAAAACTTCTGTATTACTTCATTAAGAAATTATTTAGCTTGCCGCAAGCCACCCCTTCCTACTTAATACATTTAGAAACCAAAATAGTACCAATGTTTATAGAAACCTTGAAAATACAGCATAATTATGTTATAAAAGTTAAAAACCTGACAAAAAATAGGCTACCATATTTATTAAATAATGAAGTTGTTAAACTAAAGGTATACTGGATAAGGGATTTAACAGAAATAGCTGAAAAACATAATATTGACATTGACATTAGACTTGACAATCAAAATAAATGGGATTTAATCCTGCAGGAATTTAGAGTATCGTTAACAGAAATTTACAAATTAAAATATGTACAAAAGGCTTTAGTTTCGGAAAAATGTATCTGTATAAAAACTTAAATTATGACTATGGAACACATTATCTTGATGATAATAAAATAAACTTTAATGGGGTTAAATGGATATTCAAAGTTAATGTGAAGTTCTTTATCTCAACTATAACAGATTTTATTCGAATAGTGTGATATGTTCCTTGTGCAATAAAAAAAGAAACAGAAAATACATTTCATTTCCTAGCTTCATGTCCGATTCTGTCTGAAATTAGAAAAAATGTTTTGGAAAGAATTCTCTAAAAGTTGATGATGTAATAAAATGTCTCAATGGTGATAACTGGTTGTCTGTATACAATTTTTGTAAAATAGCATGGCCTTATAGATATAAGCTTATTAAGGAATTTAATTATAATTAAAAAAAAAAAATCTAATATGTGATATTAATTGATTATTGTTATTTTATTTGTTTTTTACTGTTGTTTATTTATAAGTTAATACAGTTAGAAGTTGAATAGAATCAATGAGTGACGTGTTTTTGAATATTACATAATTTGTAAAACTTTACAGGTCGGCTCCGGACTGATGGTCTAAAAGACCATAGTTCTACAAATGTTTTTTATATTTATAATATTTGTTTTGTTTTTGTAATATGCTTAAAGAAATAAAAAACAGTTATCGATCTATCTATCTATCTACTGATTGTTTTGACCCATGGCAATTTTAACAGTCTACTATACATCCTAAATATAGAATAAAATTTACAAGAAAATAAAAAAAAAATCGTTGAGATCCATTAAGAAATAGCGGTGGCGTAACGTTTTAAATTAGCAGATATTTCATTTTGTTTTAATGTAAATTGACAGTGTTGCTGGTTCCTTTGTCTTAAGCTCCTATGATTGATTAATTGCTAAACATACAAATAACAATTTTAGTTACGATAAACTCATAATCCAAAAGTAATGAAATTTTAAATGGTCAAACTAAAGTTTTTAAACATAAATGACACCATATTTAAATTTAACCCGTGCGAAGCAAGGGCGAGCCGCGAGTTAATAGAATAAAAATCATTAGAAAGCGGCCTTGTTAGTAGTAAGCGATTTATATGTGAATTTTGTTTCATGAATTGTTTTATACATCCATAGAGTTTATTGCTGTATGCTCTCTCGGATATTCACTGCCTTCCAATGGAGGATGGTGAAAGGGTGCTCTGGCGTATTCTCATTACTATCAGCGCGGCAGAATGGACGTAATCTCCTCCACCGCTGTTTTTTCACGACTCTTTTTGCGTATCACTTTAAAAAAAAAAAAGGCATAAAACAGAGGTAGCTATAGGAGCAGCTGTAGGCAATCACCTAAGTGCTGGCAGCTAGTTGGCAGCCCATACAACCAAAGGGCTTATGCCCCGTGCCCCACAGGAATATTGTGCTGCACCATCTGGCCCTTCGCGAGTGTCAGGGATCCCCTGCCCTTATCATATATAAGATCATTTATTAAAGCTGTTTGTTTTGGAACCTTATGCTTCCATGCTGCCTTGGAATTTCGGAGGGGTCCGCAGTACTCTGGGTGTGTTGGCTGGTCAATATTTCTTGTTTTTCCATAAATATTGCATGAAGAAGTTCGTTAGGGTATTAAATCAGGAGCATTCATTTTCTTCTTTTTTTTTTTTTTCAACCAGTTTTGTCATTAAAAAAAAAAAAAAGAAACTCTTCTATAAGAACCCTTAAGGGTCTTGGGCTTAGTACATGTAGATATTTTTACTGTTTCTAGGCCAAAAACCGTCCAATCGGGTGATTAGGCTGAGATCACGCATAACCACCAGGTTTTTCCCCACTTTTGGATGCCCACTTTAAAGAAGCTGGGTCTGCCCTAGGAGGATCACCTTAATCTAGGGTTGCCTCCCTCCCTTCCCATCGGCTGAAATAATTCAATGGTCGATATGATTTTTCAAACGTGAGTGCAAAAGAAAATAAAGAAGTTTTAGCATGTATTTTTTTTTTTCTAAGGTAATGTAAAAAAAGATTATTTTATGAAAACTAACGTACATATGCTTCATGAGGGCTGTAGACTTGTGTAAATGTTATAATTATTGTTATTACTTTCACTTACTATATATAGTAAGTTGAAGCATTGCGATCGTGAACATTTTCGAATTCCAGTATTCAACGGAAATACACGTTTTAGGGTCCCCTGAGTCCAAATAACCAAGTCCCGCAAAAAAGTATGTGTGTGTGTGTGTGTGTGGTAACTCTTGGGCGGAAACGGTATGTCCTATGAAGCTGAAATTTCATATTTAAGGCAACTATACGCCCGAGACGTGACAAAACGTTTTTCATCAAAATGAGCTTACCAGAAGAGGCAATTTATACCATGTATTTTGCACCTTTTTTCGATTTTCTCGAAAACGGTTCCGACGATATTAATTAAACTTGCTATATCGATGTAAGATTTAATGGGCTTTAATATCATGTAGGTTTCAGTCTGATTAAAATGGTCTGACAGGGCTTAAATGACGATATTTTAAATTTTCTTTATCTAAAGTACCTTTAATTTTGTTGATTCTATAAAAATAACTATATTATCGTGTTAACACTGATAAAAAACAGGTAAATATATAAATTGAATAAATTCGATACCCAACTAAAGGAGAAAACAGAAAAAATATTTTTTTTAATGCAGTTTTTTTGTTTTCGAACATAAGAGAAGTAATATACATATATGATATACCGTTGGAAAGCTAAAGATTTTAGAAAAAATATTATCTCATACTCAAGCTTTTATAAGTTAATAAAGAGTGATGAAAAGAAGATAAAACTAACTGATTATTTTAGATAATAATATAATAGATTTTTAATTAAATAGATGTTTCTATATAAATTCAATTTAATTAATTCTTTAATAGTTTCACGTATTTTTATCTCTAACAGTATTTGAAAATTTTTTCATTGATTTTAAAAATGGAGGTAAGTGAAAGTCGTGTGCTGCCCGCATCAGATTTTTGAAATACCAACTCTGACAATTACAAACAATTAATATTTAACATAATAAATTAATTTTTATTTAACCTCACCAGGGATGGTTTTTCTTATATTAAAAAAAAATGAGTTTATTTAATTTTACCTTAATATAATTAAAAAAAGAAAAAACTGGCGAAAAAGAATCAGGCGAAAAGTGTTGCCAAATTAAAAATAAAATATTACTTCTCTGATTGAGGAATTCTGTAGTGAAGAGAAAAAATATTATCAATATTTTTCTTCTATTTTTTTATATTGATTGTAACTATTATATTATATAACTTATATGTAGCCAAGGGAGTAAAGAAGTTAAAAGTTAAAAGAAAAAAATAAGACGTCAAAAATATTTTTGTTATTTCAACGTTACCGAAAATTTAAAAGACTCATTTCTACCAGAGCTCTGAGATATGATTAAACTTTTGCCAAGTCAAATACTTTGCCGCAAAAGTGTTTTGGGAAAAAAAAAAAAAAAAAAGTGATACAAACTCCCCTTAAGTTGTGAAAGGTCAACTTTGATGAAATTTGGTGGGCATAATCACGATAGGCTTGAAAAAAAAAAGTTTATCATTCCGGATTCCAGGAAACTTTCTCCCCTTCCTCGGAGATTAAATTACTTTAGAACCTCCCCCTTTACCCTCGTTTTACGACTATCATCTCTTGAATTAAAAATAAAAACTCACTTGTTAATTTGTTTTTTGTATTAAGGGATATATGTTGCGTAGTTTTGTCACGTCTGTAACTTTCACAGCAGTACACAATCCAAAATAAAAAAAAACAAACAGTAATCTACTTAAAAAGAAAATCATTAATACATTTTTTTAAAATTTTATATAAATACTCAATGATCCTTACTTTGTCACGAATAAACTGATTTGGACCGAACCCGGTATTAATTTTTTTAAACTTATCTTTTTCGAGCTAAAGTTACTAAATACCCACACCTATACCAGTTACCTTATTATATATTTCGTAAATTTGTTAATGAAAGTAAAACATTGATGTTCCGTGAAGAAAAGAATTGGTAAGCTCTTCACGAAACTTAATTTTTTCTTATCTAGGGTTTCCTGACTTTGCCCTAAATATATTATTTTGACGAAATATATACCTTTATAATTTTTGATAACACTTAGATTTCGAGGAGAAAATATTTTAATAGTAGTTATTCCACGTTTGTTGTTCTTAGTTGTTTCGTTAATATATGGCTTTATCATTTTTAATTAACAAAACATTAAGACAAGTAACATTTTGTGGATCATTGAACGCATCCAAGTAACGTCTTTAATTCCGGAAAATCTACATCATTAGATCAAAATATATGAATTTGTGATTACCGGCTTTATTAATGATTGGAAGCAGCAGGCGTTGGAGCCCTGGGTCTTGAATATAATTAATCTCTCAGATTATTAATCAGAAATCTTAGCTCTATTAATCTTTCACAACCTCTCCCAAGTTTGTTAATGACGAACGTTTCTAAATTGATGAATGGCGAGAGAAAATCCCATCGGGTCGTACTCATTGAAATGTAAATAAATATAATTTTCACAGTGTAATATTTTATTCAAATTTTTCTAAGCGTCTTTATTTTTCTCTTGCGTAATGTATACACTATATTATGATCTTACATAAATTATCAATATTTAATGCACTTATGATTTATGAGATAAGAAGGGTAAGATTCTATTAAAGTTTTTATCAAAAATAATTTAGGAGAAGTTTAAAAAATGAGGTGGCGTGGTCTAGTAGTTAGTGCCCTTGTCTACTGTTCTCCAGATCATAGAGAGCAGCTCAATAAAGTGGGTATCCAAAAATCGGGAAAAAAAGACAAAAAAAACTGGCGACTGAGCGTGATCATGGCCTAAATCACCTCCTTGCTCGTCCGTTGATCGTGAAACAGTACGAATATTTACTGATCCCAAGACCCTTCAGGGTTTGTAAAAGTACAATGTTTTTTTTTACAAAACGGGATGATAGAAATAAAAATCTGGGGCAGGCAACACACGACTTTCACTTACCTCCGTTTTTAGAATCGATAAAAGAATTTTAAAATACAGTAAGAGATAAAAATGAGTAGAACCATTAAAGAATTAATTAAATGGAATCTCTGTAAAAACATGTGTTTTATAAAAAAATTGATTATGTTATTATCTAAAATAATCATTTAGTTTTATCGGCTTTTCATAACTCTCTAATAATTTTTAAAAGCTTGTGTATGAGATAATATTTTTTCTAAAATCTTTAGCTTTCCAACGGTATATTATATATGTATATTACTGTTCTTAAGTTAAAAAACAAAAAAATTGCATTAAAAAAATATTTTGTTCTGTTTTCTCCTTTAGTTAGATATCGAATTCATTCAGTTTATATATTTACCTGTTTTTCATCAGTGGTAACTAGATAAAATAGTTATTTTTATAGAATCAACAAAATTAAAGGTATTTTAGGAAGAGAAAATTTCGGAAAAATATCGGTATTTAAGCCTTGTCAGACTATCTTAATCAGAATGGAACCTACATGACGTTTAAGCCTATTAAATTTAACATGGATATTGCGAGTTTAATCAAAATCGCTGGAACTTTTTTCGAGAAAATCGAAAAAAGGTGCAAAATGCATGGTATAGAGTGGCTCTTCTGGTAAGCTCATTTGGATGAAAAAGGTTTTGTAACGTCTCGGGCGTATATTTGTCTTAAATATGAAATTTCAGTTTCATAGGAGTTTTCGTTTCCGCCCGGGAGTTACCACACACACACCTTTTTGCGGGACTTGGTTATTTATACTCAGGGGACCCAAAAATGTGTATTTCTGTATTACAGTTGAAAACTGGAATTCGAAAATTTTCACCATCGCAATACTTTCCCTTACTATATATTGTAAGTGAAAGTAAAAATGGAAGGATTATTGTTGTTTATTAATTCACTTGATGTCACTTAATGCTGCTATAGGTATTCGGACGATGCTACAGTGGGAGTCCTAAATTTTCCCTATCCAGATTTAATTAGGATAGTTATCTTCAAGGAATACCTGACATCGCCCAGGAGAAACATTTACATTTTCTCTAAAGAACGGGTAACCGATGATTTTTGTATTCCCTTTAAAGATCATATAACCATCTTCCGGATTTTGGTGGGCCATATTTGACATATATCGCTGTTATGTTAGCCACTACACCACATGTGGCTCCCGAGGAGGGTTCGTAACTTGTATAGTATAAAATGGTTCTTCTGGTTCACCGCTTTGGATCAAAACGTTGCTGCAACATCTTGGATGTATAGTTTCTTAAAAATGAAATGTCAGTTTCGTACAACTTTTCGTTTTCTCGTTAGACTTACCACTTGACAAACACACACACCTTTTCCCGCGGCTTCGTTATTTGGACTCATGGGACCCTGAAACGCGTATTTCCGTTAAATAATCAAATTAGAAAATTTACACGATCGGAATACTTCTCCTTACTATGCATTTCGCTCACATATTTAAGTAAAAGTAAAAATTATAAATGAAAAAAATAAATTATATCATGTCATAAATTAAACAAAAAAAAAATATATATGTATATATATATAATATATATATATATATATATATATATATATATATATTATATATATATATATATAATCGATTTTAAACATTGCTAAGTTCTCTTGGTCCGCCATGTGCAGGCTGTGACCGGAGTAAGCTCCACTGGACTCATTGCATAAACTTTACTATCGTACTCGCTTGATCTCTCAATTATATAACGCGTTTTTCTTTTTTAATTGTTTTTCATTTTATACATGACGCAGATATCAGTAGTAAGTGAAAGTGTTTTGATTGTGGTGCAGTTGGTGTGCAAAACACGCGCGTTGATTTCCGCTTGATTTCAAGGCGTTCAACATTCTTAGTTATCTGTGAACAAACATCACCGCTCGTAGTAGAGAAAACTCAAGAAGTTGTTTGTATGGGACTATTTCCTAACCCGAGGGTCTTTCCTTATGATGTGAACGATTGTTAACCGTTTATTTTACACGAATTTCCTCCAAACATTTCATATTACTGCCGTAGAGTTTATTCAGAAATATGATGGAAAGTAGAACTACGGACATGATTTGATAATACGCATGTAATTATAGTGAAAACTTCAAATATTAGGATGTTGTGATAACAGTTTGTTATTAAATTGGTAAAAGTTAAACATGACCACTGAAAATGTTGGATTAAACTGACTTTATTGTATCATCAAAAGCCTTACTTTTGGTTGTTGTTCTTCGTTTATACTACTGTGGCTAATCGGACGATGCGACAGTGAGAGTCATATATTTTTTCCATTTTTTTTAGAGCTTTTACACTCTGAATAGCTACTTTTTTTTCTGCTTCATGATTTTCGTTTATTTTACAATTCATATTCATAGTCATGTGATGGAGCCCATCTTTTTGTTTATGTTTGACTAATCTTAATTATGGTTTTCTTTATTGGTTATTATGCTTTTTCTTTCTAGAAAAAGAACTCGTGTGATAAAAAGTCGTCACATTCAATATATCTACAAACATTTCAGTTTATATTTTCAATTATTATGTATCTATAATACTGTTCTTATGTTCGAAAAACAAAAAAAATATTATATAAACGAATATTTTTGCACTTATATACTTTAGTTGTTATGAAATTTGTTCAATCTGAATATTTACCTGTTTTTCAACAATGCTAACAAGTTGATATGGTTATTTTTTTTAGACTTAGAAATTTATTGGTATTTTCGAGGAAGAAAATTTAATATATCGGCATTTACCCTGTCAGACTATTTAAATCAGAATGAAACCTACATGGTATTAACATTCTATAAATTTTATATTTAATAGCGAGTTTTATCAATATCGTTTTAGCTTTTTTTTTTTTTTTTTTTTTTTTTTTACGATTACAATACATTCCCTTACTATAAAGTTGATATATAGGTAAGTGAAAGTAAAGATATCATATATAAATCAAATGTTTGGTAGGAATTTAATGGAAGTTCATCAAAGTTTTTGGATTATCATTTTGGATTTTGGGTTGTAAGGATTTGATAAGAACAGGTCAAGGTGATTCGATGAATCCCTAAACCTCAATTCAAAACAGGCCTTATGATGGTCATGTAAATGAGCCTTCTGCAGCTATATTTTATATATAGTAAGTGAAAGTAAATAAGGTATATTAAGAAAAAAGCTTTTTATAACTTTCTGTTTTATAGTATATATGGTATGTAATATATATAGTAATTGTTTTACAAATAAAGTTAAAGGATAGGATGGAAAAATTGTGTTTTTTTAAAATAATATATTTATTAACATAAAATTTGCCGATTGTTTAATTTTTCTACATTACCTTATTTTTTTATAGGAGGACATTAAAAAATTTAAAGTTAGTGATAGAATGATAAATTAAATTAATCACTGTACCTGTAAAAGCTCAAAAGATAAAACAGGACGTACATTAGAACTAGAATAAGAACTATATTAGACTCATCTGTTGAATTAAGGCTCAGTCGAGGGAGGTATTTGGGTAGCGATTATTGTAAGGGTTTTCAACAAATCCACTAAAATATATATTTTGATTTGTCTATAATCCATGTATTATTTTAATGAGCCTGTTTACGTGTTACGTTACACTGAAAGACAAACACTTGCCATCTCACTTCATTATGTACATATTGAATCTTCATATTGCCTTGACATTTTTGAAAGCCTTAAGTGGAGAATACGCTAAGGTTAACAGAGAAGAATGTCAAGCCATAACTAGCATGTTTACCAAGCTCAAGATAAATACGGCAATTATTTCAGCGAGATAGGAGGCGGTGGGGTACGAGAAGTGAGTACCCTGTGCCGTTTAAATATAACTTAGAGCTGTTTACCTGCAACTGTATCTACAACTTATCGCACGGTCCTTGGGAGATAAAGCAGTCAGCGCTTAAGTTCTCCTATCTTTGTTCGGGGAGCCAACAGCCCGATGGCTTGCTTATAACCGATGTGAATACGCTACAAAGTAGATAAAAATTTAGTGCGGGCAACACACGACTTTCACTTACCTCGGCTGTTAAAACCACTTTAAGAATTATAACATATAGTTAATGGGGGAGATACACTTTTTTAAATAAGCGATGCTGCCCAACTAAATTAGGTTGCAATTTACACAGCTTACTTTTCATATACAAATCTTAACATACAATAAACCAAAAAAAAAATAGATAATATTTTTTTCCTTTTAACATTAAAAAAAAAAAAAAAAAAAAAAATGTATATATATATATATATATATATATATATATATATATATATATATGTATGTATAAATAATAATCATAATAATTATCAACTACCAGCAACAATATGACGCTCTGCTCCAATATCAAGTTTCAATCAAATATCAAGATATAATAAAATTAGATAAAATAATTATAATACTAACAAAATAAAATAAATTAAAAGATTTAAAAAGTTTAAAGTTGATTTAAATAAAAATTGTAATCAGTTCTGGTTTTAACATATGATTTAGATTAAGTAATGTAATTATTTTAAATTGTTACGTAAAATAATCAGTAATAAGTTTATGCTCTGTTCGTCACTTAACATTACCTTTTACAAGATCTTTCTCATTCCGATGGTTTATTAACATGTTACTGTTGCAAATATATACAAAACAAAAACCACGTTAAACGCATATTTTTTATATTTATCCTTTAGCTGGTCATCAAACTTGTTCAACTTGTAGATTAAGGCGCTATTTTGTCAATGCTGATAAAAAGATATGGTTAATCTTTTAGGATGTACAAAATTAAACGTACTTTAGAGGAAGAAAATGCAAAAAATACGCCATTTAAGCCTTGTCAGACTTTTTCAATCAGAATGAAACTTAAACTATATCAAATGATGGAGTTTTGTTGACCGTTGAGAAATTAGATGAGGAAGATGGTTGGGGGTTCGGTCATAAATTAGAAACACACATTTAAAATAAGTGTTATTTTAATTATGTGCCGACGTTTCGGCCTACAATGTGGGCCTTCATCAGGGCTAAAAGAAACAAGATAACAACCAATGTAATTATAGACTTAATAATGCGTTAGGTATATAATAATAATATGACAGTAATAAATTATGGGAACAAAAATAAAATTAAATGTAAAATGATAATAAGATGACAATTTATAGGAAATAAGGTGACAGTTATAAAGTATAGAAATAAACAAAATTAAGATGATAGTTATAGAGTATGGAAGTAAATATAATTGAGATGATAATATTGTAATGAGAATATATACAGAGAAATATATATAAAAGAATATATATCATTACAATATTATCATCTCAATTATGTTTACTTCCATACTTTATAACTATCATCTTAATTTTGTTTATTTCCATACTTTATAACTGTCACCTTATTTCCATACTTTATAATTGTCATCTTATTATCATTTTACATTTAATTTATTTATGTTCCCATAATTTATTACTGTCATATTATTATTATATACCTAACGCATTATTAAGTCTATAATTACATTGGTTGTTATCTTGTTTCTTTTAGCCCTGATGAAGGCCCACATTGTAGGCCGATACGTCGGCACATAATTAAAATAACACTTATTTTAAATGTGTGTTTCTAATTTATGACCGCACCCCCAACCATCTTCCTCTAAGTCTTTTAAATTTTACAACGATATAGTGAGTCTAATCAAAATCGTTATAGTCATTTCTGAGAAAATCGTAAAAGGTTTAAAATGCATAGTATAAAGTACCACTTTCGGTTGCCTGATTTTGTTGAAAAAGTTACTGTTACATCTTGGGAAAATAGTTGCCTGAAATATGAAATTTGAGTATTGTACGATTTTTAATTTTTGTCCTAGACTTATCACACACATACACACCTTTTTGCGGAACTTGGTTATTTGAACTCAGGGGGCCCTAAAACCTGTATTTTCGTTGAAAACTGGAATTAGAAAATTTTCACGATCGCAATACTTTCCCTTACTATATATTCCATATATAGGTAAGTGAAAGTAAAAATATATTAAAAACTTGAAATGTCTGTTAAGAATTTAATGCATGTTCATCAAAGTTTTCAGATTATCATTTTGGATTGTCAGGATTCGATAAGAAAAAAAATAAGGTAATTCGATGAAGCCTCAAACCTTAATTTAAAATAGGCCTTATGATGGTTGTGAAAGTGAGCCTACTGTAGTTAAGTGGAAATTTAGAGCGTTTCACTTGTAAGTGTGGAAATAGCCGAAAACAGTGCACTTAAATACTAGAATGGAATGGAATATAATTTATTGGCTTATTACTTCATAGTCCAGGAGCCAGATGATAAACTACCTAATCGATCATACCTCCAGAAATATCTTTAAAAATAAGTTCATACCACAATTATTACGGAAATGCGTTTTTCGCGATCCTAAAAAACTCTTAATAAGCGGTTAATTAATTTTATGAAGTAATCAATTACATATAATTTTCCACCTCATCGAGTATACGATTAATTTTTGTTCTAACTACTCTTTTATGTCTCGAAAATTAGGGAAGTATATTAGTTACTTTTTATTATGAATAATACCGATTTAAATACTATTATCAGTGAAATTAACCTTTTAATGGAATATTCTAATGTTTATGAATGGAGTGAACATAGCACAAGTGTATTCGTGGCATTTCTATCTAGACTCGTGTACTATTTGATTTTAAGCAGCCTACAGTGACGTTATCATGGCCGTTTGTTGAAACCTTATCTTTAGAAGGCATTGTTGTAAACTGTAACGAATTCTTTATTTACGCTGGCGATTCATTAACAAGGTCAGGGTCAGCTATATCAATCTCGTCCCAATCAAGGTCTCGAGAAAAATTAACTGAAAGATTGCCTTACTGCCCGTGCATCACATTACTGATTATTCACATGTTGCTACGAATAATTTCATAATATTATTAAATAAATTATTATTTAAAAGTAATCAATGACCCAATAATCAATAGTTTGTTTATAGCATACATAAAGACTACAATAAATCAGTATAAATATTTGTAAATTAATTATGAAAGGAAATTATAGACCATAATATTGGACTTATTATACATTGTTTTCTAAGATATTCTCAGAGGACTAACATTATTCAAGTGCGTTCTGTCAATCTATCAAAATTTAATTATTTCTGATAAACACAAAATTCCAAATAAGTTAACAATATTTGTAGGATAAACTTTCACTTGAAGGTTCTTTCTAAATTATTGTAATAATTTTTACTGGGTATTTTAATTAGAAATACAGCTGATATACAATTATCTGAGCTTGGCCCAGTAAAAATATTCATGGCTTAGTACTTTTAGAACTGTAAGTCGAAGGGCATTAATGATTCCATTAAATCGTCCTAGGCACTCGGCAAGGGATATATCATTAGGAATTTTGTACACATAAAGAAAAAATAAAAATGTACTTCTACTACTCAACTCATGTTAATTATAATCCAGCCTTATATCCTATATCTGTGGCGGTCGTAAAAAACTGGATACTCGAGTTATATAAAAAATTAGTTAAGTCCACGTATCACTCCCTCAGACCGTCTTCCACGTTGTGTTAAAGTGGTTAAAGAAATTACTTGGTGGAAGAAATTTCAGGTGGAAAGAAAGCTGTATGTTATTACTCTATTTTGGGTATTACGTTAAGTTTAAGTCGGTCAAATATAAAATGAAAGATTTTGACTTAACCACTTATTCACAACCGCCATAGATAGATTATATTTATTAAGGCAGCGAATTGGTCAAGTGGATGGAGCACTAGTCTACTATTCGAATCTCGGCATTGGCATATATAAATAATAACCGAATAAATACGATAATATTCTGCCGAACCTAGGGTATAGAGACCCTCTTGGGGCAGACCCAACCTGTTTAAAGTGAGTACCCAAATTGGGGAAAAAACCTGGGGGCTGAGCGTTATCAAGGCCTAATCCCCTCAAGGAACGACTGTTGGCCTAAAAACAGTACGAATATGTACAGAGCCTAAGACCTTTCATGGATTGTAGTGGTACAGATTTTTTTGTTTCTATATTATTAACTGGACAAACTTTACAGGATATATCTTCAATATATTAAGAAAACACGAAAACAAAACAACCTCGCAAATTATAAGTAGTAAATAATATCACTACAAATTTTAAATAAATAAACATCATTATTTGGCTGAACCTAGCATTGTTTCGACTGATAATTACATTAGCCACTCAGGAGATACATGTACTGCCTCGAAACTTCACTATAATTAATATGTGCAAAACAATTTTTCCCATTTAAATATTCTAGAGCTACTTGGAATGGTAAATCATTTTTCTTGAAAAATCTCATTCTGAATTCTGTTGGTATTGGGCTTTCAGTTATAAAATGAACAATATTTTCAAATCCTCTTTAATTGCCTAGTGGATACGGTAAACGACTTTCTATATTAGTTTACTTATACGTAGAGATCTTCCGTTTGCAAAATACATAATTATAATTTGGGATCTAGTTAAATTTTTTACTTCTGTTGAAGTTTACTTTTTATTATATATTTCGTAAATTGTTTTGTTATTTGTATTCATGATAACAATGGATCTTTGCAGCTTTTGTATTTACTTTCCTTCAGTTTGGTAAGATGTCTTATTTTTCAATTAAAATAATAAATTAATACAATATAATGATAAAATCATGTAAAATGGTGCAAGAAAAACATAATAATAATACATTAGCATTTACAAAATCAAGAAGTGATACGATTTTGATTACTAAAACTATTACCCATTAAATTTAGCTGAAACGATTATTAAAAAAAAAATGTGTTAATCATTTGATTTATGTATAATATTTTCAAGATTATTCCTTATGAACATATATGCAAATCTCTCAATAAATCTAACAAACTCATTCGGTTCTTATATGATCAAACTGAAATTTTGAAACAGATTTGCATAATGTGTATTTTTCATCATGAATATTATTAAAAATACATTATATAAAGCATATTATATACAAAAATGTTTTGTACGATACTTTTAGTTGCATTTTATAATTTGTTTTATTTTAAATACTACTTTATTTCCTATATCAGTATTAATGTGTTTATGATGATTAAATTAATTTTTTTTCCTTAATTATTTTCAATTTGTATCTCTTGGGAAGCTCGTGGCTAAGTGGCTAGAGCGCTTGTCTCTCACGCTAAGGTTTGTGAGTTCACGGCGGGACTTTGTTAAGGATATAATTAAATGGAGATTCACTCACAGCCTCTCCCCCGGGTATGTGAGACCCGTCAGCCAAATGGTGGCCACTCACAAAAATTAGACGTAAGGAGTGATGACCCTACCCTGTAAAATTTCATATAGAATCGTGAGTGTGATATCCCAGGAAGTTACACCACGCTTCCAAGGGCCTACCCGCCGCCAGAGAACAAGAATAATTTGTATTTCTTGAAGTAGAGCTTTAGGACTCTATAAAATATTGAATTCCTCTCGTATCCAATCCTTATAATCCAAAACTCTTAAAATCCACAACACTACCTACTTTTTTCATGTATAAATTCATTCATAATAACCTTAACGTTCGACATGTTGCTGGTTTGACCTGAATTAGAAACCGTTACTTTTATGAAAAACTCCATTCCCAAAATAACCTACTGGTTCCTAATCTAACTCCCTCTTCGATTCCTAATAATCCTTTGAGGTGTCTGAGAAAAAGATCTTGTGATCTTCTGATTTAGAATTTCTATTGGAGTACTGCCAATGGATAGTTTGTTAGTTTATTTATTTAACGTCACTTTATGCTTCTGTGGCTTATTGGACGATGCTACAGTGGGAGTCATAAATTTTGCCTATCCAAATTTAATTAAGATTGAGATTTTAATATCGCACAAAGTCGGCACCATATTATGCCCCTTCCTAAGGACAGCATAACCTAGGTTTGGTCAATGGGTAGTGTCTCAACATGTATTTCATACATTTTTTTAATATTTCCTTAAGATTTACTTGATATATTTTTTAATACAGTAAATATCAATGAATTTGTTAATATTTCTTATATGAATAGATTCTTACAGTCAACTATAGTAGCTAGTATTATTTTTTGATTAAAAATCTTCTATTTGTTGTTGTAAATCGTTTTGTGGAGGAACAAGATAATATAGATTTATTTATTTTTGTACTTCATTATTCATTGAATATGATTTGAAATGATTAAGTGTTTACCACTCGAATAATATGTTAAAAGATTAAATCTATCCACCCACGCCCTCCTCGAAGCGAACACGTGCGGGAACCACCAACGCACTCATGTGCATTTAATTATATACTTGTCGCATCTATTGTTCAATAGGAGAAGAAATCCATTACGTAATGCCTGGGAATAGGATGAATCGAAAACACAGCCCTCAGCGCTCAGAGTGAAAATTAAAGTTGACCTTCCTAAACCAATCATTAACTTGTCACTCCTGGGTCAGGGGAAAGAATAGGGTTCAAGAAACTTTCATTGAATCCTTGGATTATTTTTCCCACTATAATTAGCTACTTTAATATTTATGAGGATTTTAAAAAATGAACTATCTCCGAGAAATTTTTATCCGATATTCTCATTGTTTTCAACCTTGAGTAGGTGTTCCAGGCTTATGATTTTTTTTCCCTCGTACATCTATCTTATTGAGAACCACTCGAAATATGAAATTTTTGTTCTAAATTTTATCAACAAGGGCTGCTGTAACGCTTTTCCGTGTAAGTGTTCTTATTTGTCTTTGTGAAATCACTTAGATGGTCTATGATTTTTAAATTTTTTTATAGGTGGTACAGTCGACTATACATTCAATAGATTTTTTATTTTATTTATTTTTTTTTTTTTTGTCGTATTCTTAGTCAGAAAAATTCAGACATTCTAGCGCAAACACGGAAAGTCGTATGGAACTTAAATTTCATATTTAAGACTACTATACGCCCGAGATGTTACAGCAACATTTCACTAAAATCGGCTGGCCGAAAGTGGTACTTTATACTATGCATTTTAAACCTTTTTTACGATTTTCCCAGAAATGGCTATAATAATTTTTATTAAACTCGCTGTATTGATGTAACATTTATTGGGCTTTAATATCATGTAGGTTTGATTCTGATTGAAATAGTCTAATGGGGCTTAAATGCAGATATTTTAATTTTGTTGATTATATAAAAATAACTATATTATCTTTCTACCTTTGATAATTAACAGCGAAATATGCACGTTGAGCGAATTTGATAAACAACTAAAGGAGAAAACTGAACAAATATTTTTTTATGCATTTTTGAACCCAACAATAGTAATATGGATGTTTAATATACCGTTGGATAGCTAAAGATCTTAGAAAAAATATTATCTGATTTATGGAATTTTAAAGGGTAATGGAGACTGATGAAAAGCCGATAAAACTAACTGTTTTTTGGATTCCCGAAAAGGAAAATTCATGTTGACCGCTGCAACCTGGCGGCTTGTCAATGAAGCACAGCGCGCCAATTTTGTTTTTGAACACAAGAACAGTATTATAGACGTATAATATACCGTTTGAAAGAGAAAGACTTTAGAATATATATTATCTTATACACAAGCTTGTAAAATTGAATAAAGAGTGATAAAAAGGCGATAAAACTAACTGATTATTTTATATAATAATATAATAGAATTTTTAATAAAACACATGTTTCTATATTTATTCAATTTTATTGTGCTCAGGAAAGGACAATTTTCGAAGAATTTTCCATTTAGATTTAGTTTCAGGAGCATCGGAAAGGATAGAATGGATATGTAAGGATTTAGCACGTCGCACTGCGCATTGGGTTTCATTACGTAGCTCCTTGAAAGACTTAGTCATAAGAAGACATAGTCTTCTTGCAAACGAGTGTGTCGAAATATAATTCTTCCGCTCCCCTTCTCTTCATCATATCCTTTATTTCGGGGGTGAGTCAAGAAGCAGTAGGACGGCGGATGGTTCTGGTTTTCAGGGAGCGTGGATGTCTAGTATGGATCGGAGGTTGAGGTGAGAGTAGAGACCATAGGATCAATGGAGTTGTCGGAGTATATCGTGTCCCAGTGGATAGAGTCCAGATCAGATTGTAGAGATTCATAGGAAAGAAGGTCTAAATTACGATATGATATGATTCTTGGATTGAAGGATTTGACAGGTAGACCATAAGTAATATGGATAAGGTCGTGTGATGATAAGAAAGGAACGGGATGCTGCGATGAGGAAATAATTTTTACAGGACAGTCAGAAATATGTAGGTTTAACCAGGTATCAGTATACTGAGAGTAATGAGTAGGATGATAAGGAACAAGGTATAGATTGAGGGAATATATTAAATCGGTAAGGAATTATTTGTCGCTGGACTCAGATAACATGTTAGTATTAAAATCTCCAGAAATAATTATATTATTATATGCTGAGACCAGTTGGACAAGAGAGGATTGGAAGAGGTCATCAAATGGAACACGAGGAGGTCGGTAGACGACGGCGTATAACAAGGGTAAGGAGATGGTTGAAATTTCAATAAACATGTATTCTATGTGAGAAAATGGATTAGGAGGAAACTTCAGTAGGATTTTGGCTTTTAGGCTATCATGAATATACAGCCCGACTCCACCTCCCGTGCGATCAGGTCTGTCATGTCGTATGAAAGAGTAATTTTGAAGGGAAACCTGAGAGGAAGGGATAAATGGTTTTAACCATGTTTCAGAAACGGCTACTATATGATAAAAATTATCGAGGAAATATTTTTGGAATTCATCATAGTGGGCTAAGAGGGATTGTGCGTTGAAGTGACCGGAAGTTAGGATTTGGTCATAATGGAGGGATTGAGTGGAGGGAAAACTGAAAAAAGGATAAGGACTTATGGATAGGATATAACATTTTTTCGTCCAGCACTCTATTTTAGATTGAAATAAAATACTTATGAAAATAACATAAATATGTTTAAATAAATACCAAAATAAAAATTCAGTGATAGTAGAGATAGAAAATAAATCCTATAAAAACAATTTAAGGAACTAGTTAATGAAAAAACAAAACAAGACTGAATATGGTACGGAGAAGATGTTTTAGTTTCACTTCTATGATAAACGCAACTGATAAAAAAATACTATTTGGTACTAATAATACTATTTTTTTTTTTTTTTTGGTCAAAATAAAAATATGTATCTTTAATATAAAGTGAGTAAATAAAAATAAATAAAAAATAAAACATCTTCGATGTAAGAAAATAGAGTTTTTTTCCATTTTAAAAATGAATATAAAAATGAATTTACTCAAAAAATAAAAAAACAAAAAGACATTCTGTTATGTGAGATAAATATGATACCTACATTGGAATTAACTGACATAATCAGAAAATAAAAAGGTAATAAACGTATAAGATAAAAAAGTAAAATATTTATAATATCAATAAAACTAAAAAATCTTAATTATAGACAAATAATAAGTCTAATACATAAAAAATAAAATATCCATCACATGCAAAATGAAATAAAAAAAAAAGAAAAGTTCAATAATTTATAACTAAATAAATTTTCCTCTGGCTAAAAAAATAAGATACCATTACTATAAAAAAGTATGATATTATGATTATGAAAAAATAAAATATCTTTAAAGAGTAAAAGTAAAGTGTAACTAATTATACAATAATTAAAAAAGTTAAATTTTATGCGACGGGAATTCAATTTCATCTAGATCAGTTGATTTCGTTATAATAACAGCTGGGCAGCCATCGGCCTGGCGACACCTCACTCTCCCACCACTAAACCAAACTTATTTAATTTTCCGGATAATTTTTTTTGTCTAGCTTGCCAAATATAAATGTTTGTTTGAGGGTGTCATGGGCGAATCATTATCTAATACATAATATATATACTTAATAATACATATAATAATATATATATATATATATATATTTATATATATATATATAAATATAAAGTATATGAATCAAAAGAATATTTTCAAAGTTTAGAAGAAAATGAACGTCTAAAAAAGCACTCAACCTATCCAGCAAGCTTCGAAAAAGTTCTCTTTTGATTTTCCTGAAATATTTTCTAAAATATTATTGTCACATACTAGATTAAGTACTTTTTTTAAAAAATTTAAACCTTACATTTTTAATCAAACTATTTATATTACTCTACGTATACTGGATTACTGACGGGTATGACTGATCTAATATTTCAGATAGTTATATTTTCAAGAAAAAAAAGGAGAACTTCCTAAATTGTTTGTCTCTCTAATAGTTACTTTAGCCATTTATAAATTAATATTTCAAATGCTGATACCGCTTATGTTGAGTAAAATTTGTGGTACAGATTTATGACTGGAATTTGTAATAATAAGAAAAAAACAACAAAATGAATATGTACAAAAAATAATCGACTGTTACAAAATAAAAAAATAGAGGAAAGGCTTAAGGGTATAAAGATTTTTATTTACGTTTGGTTCCCTAAAATATAATATGGTATTTATATAAAGTAAAGTTTTAATATTTAATGAGTAATAAACCGAATTTCAAATGTCTGACGTGCAGCTAAATACGATTACGCTAAACGGGAAAATGCTAAAGATTTTATAAAGATTTATAACAAAATTTATAACATCTAATATGTTTTATATATTACATATTCATTAATAACTTGAAAATCAATTATTTGTTATTAGTAATTCTCATATAAAAAGCTCGTTCAATACACTCGATTTTAAAGTAAGGGATTTTTTTTCTTTTATTAATGATTATGTGTAAATACCGCGGTGAAATAAAAATCAGAGGAAGATATATACAGCAATGTGTTACTGCTTAGCCCTCCAAACTGTTCTGAAACGGTCGAGCTAAATTGCAATCGGATATTGGAAAATCGTAAATTATCACTGAGCCCTTTATCAGTTGTTGTAGGTTCGCAGCTATCTCCCTCCTATAATGTCCTAAGGGATGGCAAAGCATTAGGGCTGTATCTAACATGAAGAAAAAAAATTAATAATAAAATTATTACAACTCTTGTTGATGTTAGGTGTAATTCATGTCTGACTGAAGGTAAAAAAGTATTTAAAGAAAAAAAAATAATAAATTTGTAAAGTATATGTACGGGAAAAGTTGGTTCAAGGTGCTGTCAAATTAACACTCAATTAAGTAGAAACGCAATTTAAACTTAAATTAAGTTTCCACTTAATTGGGTGTTTATTCGACTGCATCCGGAACTAACTTCTCCACTAAAAAAATAAATATGTAAAATAATAAATAAAATAAGATTTGATTTAAAAAAACAAAACAAAAAAAAAACCTATACCACTACAACCCATGAAGGTCTTGGCTCAGTACATATAGAGATTCGTACTGTTTAGGCCAACGACTGTGCAACGAGGTGACTAGGCCTTGATCACTGTCATCCGCCTGGTTTTTCCCAAATTTTGGGTACCCACTTTAAAGAGAGAGGTCTGCCCCAGTAGAGTCTCCATACCCTAGGGTTGCCCCAAGACTGAATACATAGTATTCTGAAATAGCTGAGATTCGAACCCAGGACCCGGAGAACAGTAGACTAGTTCTCTATCCACTAGACCACGCCGCTCCCTTAGACATGATTAACAGAGCTTAAATACTAACAAGAAGAGGATCCCACATGCTTTTGATGACTATTTTTTTTTAGGAGAAACTACGCATTAAAATATCAGACTGTAAAAATATAGAGGACAGCGCTTTCTGTGCAAAATGCATTTTGTTTAATTTCTCCGGTTCTGATTAAAGTAAAAAAATAAACATATTCGTTGAAAACTGGAAATCGATAATTTTCACGATCGCAATACTTTCCCTTACTACACTGCCGGACAAAATTAAAGGATCACTTCAATATTTTGAAATTACTGAACTGTATAGGGTATTTTTGAAAATATCCTTTTTTCTTTGGAAGTCACACTTTATTATAAGGTAATAAAAAATAAAAAATTCTTTTCTAGAAATTTTTAATAGGAAAACAAATAAAAAAATAAAAATTTCCTACAGTCTCAAAATGAAAAAGTAAATCTTTGAAATGAAATGAAATAACAAAACTGAATAAAAAGGAAGAATTCGAGGAAAACGATCACTAATTGGTGTTCCCACCTCTAGCTCTAATAATTGCTTCCATTCTCCTGCCCATTCCAGCGACCAGGGCTCCTCCATGTTGTTCTGGGATGTTGTTCCACTCTTCCACTGACATTTCCCTTAAATCTGCCAAATTTTGTGGGTCTCGGGCGCGGACACGTCTTCCAAGCATGTCCCATACATGTTCTATTGGTTTCATATGTGGACTACTGGGTGACCAAACCATAACGTCAAGTTCTTCTTGTCTGAGGAAATTTTGCACTGATTGAGCAACGTGAGGTCAGGCATTATCGTGCATAAAAAATAGTTACCTGCGATATTTCTGGCGAAAGGTATTACATGTGGCTCAAGTACCTCCCTAATGTACCTGTCAGTAGTTATAGAGCCACGGTTCACAAGAACCAACATTGTACGGGAGTTTAAAGTTATGCCTCCCCACACCATCACTGAACCACCACCAAACGCAACCCTTGGAGAAAAAGTGCATGGAGCATACCTCTCTCCCCGCCTTCTCCATACCTATTCCCGTCCGGCAGTGTATATATAGTAAGTGAAAGTTAAAAGTAATCAAAATCGGTGAAACATGTAGATTCCTCTCAGTGTGAGATCATATTAATGAAAATATAAAACTATTTTATAATGTGATAATGAAACATCTAGATGATACTTCACCATATACCAAACAGTAATCATATATATTTTTGGCCTTTAATTCAATTAAGAGTGGTTGTATAGGTGTGTAAAACCTTTAAAAAAACTTAGGTCAAAACGAAGAAAACAAAAATGATACCTCCTTAAAACCCACTGAAATAATAAAAAAAATTCAACGGTGGACGAATTTTGAAAGACTTCAGAACTGCGAGGAACTTTAAGACCTGAAGAAAAAAAAAAAAAAAAAAAATGAACTAGTGGGAGGCTGGCTCTTAACTCTGGCATTGATTCCCCGTCCTCAACCCCTGAACCGTGAAAATGCCCATATAGCCTAAAAATCTTGTGCGTGCAACACACGACTTTCACTTACATCCGTTTTTAAAATCGATTAAAGAATTTCCCAATACAGTTAACCATAAAAAATAGTTAATTTTGTATGAATGTTTTAATTTATCACTACTATTTATGTCTGAATTAGGATAGATTTAAATATCACTGAATTAAATTGTTTAATTATTACTTTATGTACCTCAAAGGCCATCTTTATTGTACTAAGAACTTCCGTAAGCAAATTTTAAAAAATCTGGTGTGGGCAACACACGACCTTCACTTACCTCCGTATTTAAAGCGATTAAAGAATTTCCAAATACAGTTAGAGATAAAAATGAGTGAAACCATTAAAAAATTAATTAAGTTGAATTAATATAGAAACATGTGTTTTATTAAAAACTCTATTATATCGTATTATGATCTAAAATAATCAGTTAGTTTTATCGCCTTTTTATCACCCTTTATTCAATTTTACAAGCTTGTGTATAAGATAATATATTATATAGAGTATTTCTCTTTCAAACGGTATATTATACGTCTATATTATCGTTCTTATGTTCAAAAACAAAGTTAATTAATTAATTTGTGCTTAATTGACAAGCTACCAGAGGGCAGCGCGGTCAACAAGAATTTTTAATGAATCGGATTTCATCACCCTCCTTTTAAAATTCCGTGAATCAGATGATATTTTTTCTAAAATCTTTAGCTATCCAACGGTATATATCTATGTTGCATACTACATCTGTTTGAGCCTGGAAATTATAATTTTTTTTTTTTTTTACCTGTATATATATTTTGTTTATAATTAAAAAAATCAAATCAAATTAAAAAATAGTTTTAATGAGGAAAATATTTTTTTTGTTGTTAGTTTATATATTATTCAAGTGCAGTTAGGGATTAGACTGATAAGAGTGTTCCCCTTGCCCTCAAGCCAGTACCGTTGGAACCAGCTAGCTTAGAGTACCTGTTTTATCGATTGGCGCCTTCACCAATTTACCGAAGTTCAGGACTTCATTTCGTTGACTTCTGAAGATCACCATCCTTCCAAGGAGAAGATCACCATCCTTCCAAGGAGAATCGCCTACCCGTCGTATGGAAGCTAAGTTTTAATAGAAGAACCTTTTTTTTATTTGTTTATAAACCAAATTGTTTTCACATTTAGTCAAGTAATGGGGGAACCTACCGAAGAGTACAAAGAATTAAAAGATAAAATAAGAAACAAATTTTATGAGGCATTATCGTTTGATATTTCGCCCGGGTCTAATAAGGAATCCGCCATTACTGATTCATCTCTACGTGATACGCATGCGCGAGATTCCAACTTTCATCTGCGACTTCCTATAATTAATATCCCTTCGTTTTCAGGAAATATATCGGAATGGCCTGCATTTAAAGACACTTTTGTCTCTCTAATTCATGAAAATGAGGATCTTAGTGAAGTCCAAAAATTTCATTACCTAAAATCGAATTTGAAAGGCGCTGCAGCACAAACAATATCGGCTATTCAAATATCACAACAAGGATATACCACAGCTTGGGAGGCCCTTACTAAGCGTTTTGACAGTCTAAGAATTCAGGCAACCCATCATTTAGTAAATATTTTTAATTTTCCAACGCTGGCCAAACATTCGTTGTCTTCTTTAGAAAATTTGTCATCGACTGTTTTAGAGAGCGCAACGGCATTTCTTAAATTGAAGCTCCCAGATCCATCTGGTTTTATATTGTACACTTACATTCTTCGATTGTTGGATCATAAAACTAGAGAGCGTTTCGAGATGAAATTTAGTTCAAAACCCGAATTACCCACTTTTCAAGAATTTTCTGAATTTATTACTCAACAAATAGTGGAGCTGCAATCGACAGCTTTAACCTCGACCTCCAGATGTTCTCCGTCGTACACTGATGACAGGAAAATTCCAAAACGAGTCCTCATGTCCAATATAAATTGCAATATTGTTTGTCCAATGTGTAATAGCTCTCATCGCATTGTTGATTGTTCTTCGTTTCGAAAAATGAATCCTAAACAAAGATTCGATCAGATGAAAATTTTAAATCGTTGCTTGAATTGCTTCGGATTAGGTCATTCTCTTGCTAAGTGTCCATCAAAACATTCGTGTAAGTATTGTAGCCGCCGGCATCATAGCTTACTCCATTTTTCGACCTTCGAAACACCTACTCATAATAATCAAAATAGTAGGAAAACCAATTACCCTGGACCAAGCAACGAGATTACCAATCAATCTTCAGTTACACGTATTTCCCACCAGCTGCCTCAGCTTCAGACAAACTCCAATGAACCTTCAATATCAAATAATACCACTATTCTTTCATCATCAACTTCTGGAAATCTTAATGTTCTACTTGGTACAGCTCAAGCAAGAATAAAGGACAATTTTGGACAATATCATCGTTTGAGGATACTAATAGATAGTGGGTCCCAAAGGTCATTTATCACATCACAACTTGTGAAGAAATTGGGGCTATCAAAATTTAGAAATCCTCATCAAATAGTAGGTTTTGGGAACCAACCAATTTCGGGAGGAAAATACCGAGTTTCATGTTCACTCATACCTGAAACAGAAGATGGTCCTGAGATGGAAACTTGCGCTATTGTAATTGACCAAATTAGTTCAAACATGCCCTCTAATCCAATTCCCAGCCAGGTGATGGATAAATTTAGAGATTTAAAACTGGCCGATCCAATATGCCATTTACCAGGTCCTATCGATTTTTTATTGGGTGCCGATTTATTTGGTGATGTACTAACGGGTAAAATACAAAAGACCTCAGAAGGGTTCCCTAATGCTCTTAATACGGTATTTGGTTGGATATTAGTTGGACCAATTCCTAATGGGCCGCCAAACTCATTCTCTACAGCGATGTTTACTGTAGCCGAAACAGATATTGAAGAGGAAACATTACCGTGTATTATGAATAAATTTTGGGAGATCGAGGAAGTCTCTACAGTTCCACAGTCGAATCCTGAAGATATTAAGGCTGAAGAACATTTTAAAAGGTCTCACACGAGGGATGATCATGGCAGATATATAGTTAGTCTACCATTCAGAAGCAAATCGTTTAATTTACAAGTTTCGAGACTAATTGCCATCCATCGTTTCTTGAAGTTAGAAGGGAAGTTGACCAAGAACCCTAACCTGAGACTTGAATATGATAATGTATTTCAAGAGTACCTCAGCAAACAATACCTTTCGCCTACATCTCGACCAGGAAAATTCTTCCTTCCGCATCATGGAATTTACAAGGATAGCTCTTCCACACATCTGCGTATTGTCTTTGATGCTTCTGCAACTACTGCATCGGGGTCATTAAACAGTCATCTTCTAACAGGGCCTAAATTACAGCACGATATAAAGGATATCTTGTTAAAATTCCGTTTACCTCAATATGTAATATCCGCCGATATATGCCAAATGTTTCTACAAATTTTGATTCACCCCGAAGATCGATTGTTCCAACACCTATTTTTTCGTTTCAACCATGCTGATGCCATTCAGGAATATGAATTTAATCGCTTGCCCTTTGGATTATCGTGTTCTCCTTTCCTAGCCATAAGGGTAATCCACCAACTTGTCGTAGATGAAGGACATAAATATCCACTTGCTTCACAAGCTTTATTAGGAAATATGTATATCGACGATCTGTTGACTGGTGCTGAAACACTAGAAGAGGCCTTGAAACTACAAAAAGAGCTTATTGACCTGCTAAATAAAGGTGGTTTCACACTGAAGAAGTGGTTTAGCAACGACCATCAGCTTACAAGAAATGTATCTGAAGGGATTGATTCCACTGTATCATTTAGTAACATGGAAGACAAAGCAATTAAAATCTTGGGTATGCAGTGGGAACCAAACCATGATCGGTTATCGTACCGTGTCACACCAAGAGACATCGTTTATACAAAAAGAGGTCTCATGTCTACTATAGCCCGTGTGTATGATCCATTGGGATATTTGGCACCTGTTGTTTTTAGAGCGAAGACACTTTTACAACAACTTTGGAGGCTCAAGATTGGTTGGGACGATCCGATTCCTATGAACATTCAGAAACGATGGCACACGTTTTTCACGGAATTACCTAAGTTGGCCGAAATAAGCATTCCCAGGAGAATAATTTCAAATAGAAAATTACGGAACTGCCTAGTTGGGTTTTCGGATGCTTCGTCGTTTGGATATGCAGCAGTCATTTATTTTAGAAGTGAGAGTGAAACAGGCCATATCACAACAAATCTTGTTTTTGCTAAAACGAAATTGGCTCCCTTGAAACCAGTCACCATTCCGAGGCTGGAACTCTGCGCCGCAGTACTATTAGTGAAAACCTTAAAGGCTCTTCAAGAATTTTTATCACAATTCCAGGACATGCCAGTAATTTTACTGTCTGATTCAGCGACTGTGTTAGCTTGGCTTCAAATGCCATTCCATCAAATGAAGACATTCGTAGCTAATAGGGTTGGGAAAATTCTGGATTTATCCAAGTCAGCTTCCTGGCACCATATTCGCTCCCAATATAATGCAGCTGATGTCGCCTCTCGTGGTGTCGATTCTACAGACCTAATTCATGATACATCTTGGTGGATAGGACCTGATTGGCTGCGACTTCCTAAGGCAGAATGGCCTTTAGATCAAATAGATATTTGTAATACTCCACCACTACCAGAAATTAAATCAGAAGTAATGGTTATGTTAACACATAGTAAAAATACTCTGGAAGTCATAGAAGAAATTAACAAGTTTTCTTCATTTACCAAACTCATTAGAGTTTTCAGCTATATTCGCAGATTCTGTAATAACGTCAGACCCCACAAGAATGAAAGAAAAATTGGTTCATTAAAGTTGAATGAAGTTAGAGACACCACTACTATGCTGATAAAAATTATTCAAACTTACCATTTCCCTAATGCCATACCTACTGAAAAATCCGACAGAATAAGTCTACAATCGTTGTCTCCATTTGTTGATTCGGTGGGTATCCTTAGGGTGGGCGGTAGATTGCGAAATGCACCAATATCTGAAGATTCTAAATATCCAATACTGCTCCCTCGTAAATCACACTTTGTCAATTTGCTTGTAGACTATTACCATTCGACATATCTACATTCAGGTCCTCAAATTTTGCAGTCACTACTCAGAAGAAAATTTTGGATATTATCAAGTCGGCGTTTAGTCCGACAACGAGTTCACCAGTGTTTAAGATGTCACGAGTTGTCGGCGAAGAATTACACCTATCGCATGGCTGACTTACCGCCGTCTCGTTTCCAGCAAGGAAGACCATTCATCGTAGTAGGAGTAGATTTCGCAGGCCCCTTTCTGTTAAGAGACTCGCTCAAGCGCAAAGCTGCAGTTCAGAAAGCATATGTAGCTCTCTTTGTGTGTCTCAGTACCAAGGCAATACATGTGGAGATTATTTCTCAATTGACAACAGAAGCCTTCTTAGCGGGTTTAGATCGCTTCATTGCTCGACGCGGTCTACCGCAGAAAATCATGTCCGATCATGGGACCAATTTCATCGGGCTCATCGACGCTTAAAAGAATTATATGTGTGGTGGAATCTTCAGCCAGCCAAGCAGAAAATTGAAGACCATCTTACAACACGTGGCATTCAATGGTGTTTTATCCCTCCTTCAGCGCCGCATTTTGGTGGTATTTGGGAAGCAGGAGTAAAATCGCTAAAGTTTCACCTTACCCGGGTTGTAAAAGATCAAAATCTAACTTACGAGGAAATGTCAACTATAACAGCGCGTATCGAAGCTATTCTTAATTCCAGACCTCTACATCCCATGTCTTCCTCTCCTGAGGACTTTGACGTATTGACACCAGGACATTTTCTTATTGGTGCACCATTGCTGGCATTACCAGACCAAGACCTTCATGACATTTCATCTAATCGTCTCACTCGATGGCAACTCTTAAAGCGTAGCATCAAAGATTTCTGGAATCGATGGAGACACGACTACTTGAACTGCCTACAACAACGTGGAAAATGGACTACAGATACACCTAATGTAACAACTGGCACCATGGTATTGTTGAAGGATGCAAACATGCAATTAAATCGATGGCCAAAGGGTCGTATCGTTGGTGTGTTTCCTGGAGACGATGGGGTAATTAGAGTAGCAAAAGTCAGAACAGCTACTGGAGAATACCTAAGAACGGTTTCAAAATTAGCTCCCTTATTCCCTCATGTGGATTAACCACAATTTTGAAAATTTAATATGATAAATTTTGGTGGGCGGTGTGTTTGAGCCTGGAAATTATAATTTTTTTTTTTTTTTACCTGTATATATATTTTGTTTATAATTAAAAAAATCAAATCAAATTAAAAAATAGTTTTAATGAGGAAAATATTTTTTTTGTTGTTAGTTTATATATTATTCAAGTGCAGTTAGGGATTAGACTGATAAGAGTGTTCCCCTTGCCCTCAAGCCAGTACCGTTGGAACCAGCTAGCTTAGAGTACCTGTTTATCGATTGGCGCCTTCACCAATTTACCGAAGTTCAGGACTTCATTTCGTTGACTTCTGAAGATCACCATCCTTCCAAGGAGAAGATCACCATCCTTCCAAGGAGAATCGCCTACCCGTCGTATGGAAGCTAAGTTTTAATAGAAGAACCTTTTTTTTATTTGTTTATAAACCAAATTGTTTTCACATTTTATTATATTACTATTGTTGTGTTCAAAAACACAAACAAATGGATTTGCACTTTTCTCCTTTAGTTGTTTATAAAATTCGTTCAACTTGCGTATTAAGCTGTTATTTGTCAATGGTAACAAGATAATATAGTTATTTTTATAGAATCTAAAGGTGCTTTAGGGAAAGAAAATTTAAAATATCTGCATTTAAGCCCCATCAGACTATTTCAATCAGAATGAAACCTACATGATATTAAAGCCCATAACATTTTACATAAATAAGCGAGTTTAATAAAAATCGTTGAAATCGTTTTTGAGAAAATCGTAAAAAGGTGCTAAATGCATTTTATGAAGTAGGACTTCCGGTCAGCCGATTTTAGTAAAAAAGATGCTGTAACACAGACACGCACACAGAGCTTTTTTGCGGGACTTGGTTATTTGGACTTAAGGGACCTTAAAACGTGTATTTCCGTTGAAAACTGGAATTCGAAAATTTTCGCAATACTTTCCCTTACTATATATTACTTATACAAATGTAAGTAAACGTATAAAGAGTGGGATAGATAGAGTGGGAGAAACTTCTTCTTCTTCTTTTGCATCACCCTGTAGTGCCTTTCAGCGTAGGGGAGCGTTTAGCCAGGATTGCCAATGTTCTCTGTTGTATGCTAGATTTCTGGCTTGGCGAATATTTTTATTTCGTTTCTTGCACAAACGGTCTACGTACTCCAGGTACGACATTCTTGGTCGGCCACGGGGTCTTTTACCAATGGGAATATAGTCCATGGTTTTCAATGGATCTCTGTGTCCCTCCATCCGGACAACATGTCCAAACCACTTGAGCTGCCGAGTTTCCAGGACATCCTTCATTGAGGGAACTCCTAACTCCTCTCTGATCCTATCATTGCGGATGCAGTCCCGTCTTGTTCTCCCTGCGATTCTTCGGAGAAATCTCATCTCTGCAGCAATGATTTTGCTCTCCAGTCTGCCAGTCATCACCCAGCTTTCTGCACCGTAAAGGAGTACAGGAAGGTACACCGCCTTAAAGATGTGCAGTTTCACATTTCTGCTGACTTCTCTCTTCCCGATCACTGTATTGCAGATCTGGTAGTATACAGCGTTGGCCTTGCTTATCCTGTTCACTATTTCTGAGTCTACTTTCCCAGATCTATGCATAACAGTGCCGAGGTAGGTGAAATCTGACACCTCTTCCATCGCCTCTCCATTGCAGTATACCAAAACATCTTCCTGTACCCTTCCAACCTGTAAGATCTTACTCTTGCTGGTACTGATGGTCATGCCCTTCCTGCGGAGCTCTTCATTCCATTCGTCAACTGCTTGCTGCAATTTCTCTACAGAATCTGCAATCAGGACAATATCGTCCGCATACAGGAGAAGCTGTATCACGACTGGAAGCAGATTCCTTCGCCCTAGGAAAGTCCTTTCTGTTCGCCTTTTGCAGATTGCAGCTATTTCATCCATATATAATGTGAATAGCAATGGGCTTAAGCTATCCCCTTGTTTAACCCCTCTAGCTATGCTAAAATGGTCAGATTCTTGCCCATTCAGTCTCACTATACCCTTTGGATCTTGGTATACGGATTTTATAGCTTCCACCAGGCTTCTTGGAACATTCTTGGCTCTTAGTGTTTCCCATATTTCGTTTCTTGGGACCGAGTCAAATGCACCTTGGAGGTCTAGGAAGGCAAGGTATAAATTTTTATCATGATCCCATGATTTTTGCATAATATTCCTTAGGGTGAATATATGGTCCTGCGTCTGACGTCCTGGCCTGAATCCAGCTTGCTCCTCTCCAGTGTGGGAGAAACACTGGTTAATAAATAATTAATAGTTATGCTTTTCTTAAATACTTTTGACCAAAAGGAAATCAATATTCAATATTTTTATTCTTATGGTATATATACTAACATTTTTTAGAATGACATGCCGTTCATTTTTTAAACAAGAAGTCTAAAATAAAGCAGTTTAAGCATGTTTTCCAGTTTATTGTATGTCTACTGGATGAAAAGAACGGACATGTGTCGCATTTTTAAAAATGTTGAATCACCGAAAAAAATATATATAATGAGTAAAAAAGATCGAAATCGATGGTGTACATATCACACTCTCCCATGGTTTTAACTATTATTATTTTTATTGTAATTTTATTCTATACTTGATTGAGCAGTCGAGCTGTTTTTAGAAATATTGTTAATGTTCGGACGTGCCCGCTACATTTCAACTAAACCGACGACTCAATTTCTCCAATGTTTCGAACACGTTTCCTCTATGACTCTAGTCTATGATGGTACCTATTATGCCCAGGAGGTCTCTTCTCTGACACAAGTTGACAAATAACATTCAGCTATCCTAAACAGTTAGATGACCTAAATCCTCGCCGTCAACGGCTTGTTAGACAATTTACATATTTATAAAACCAAAACGATTCTAAAATGCCCGTTTGTTCTTCTTTTTGAATTCCGTTTTTGTGGAAGAAAAAAAAGAGGTGTTGAATTAGTAAACGCCCGCTACATAATGCAAACGTTCTACTCCGCTTTAAACTAAACAGTACATTACTGCCCTATTTGCGTTAGTGAACATCGATAATAAAATTATTTGTTTTGCACATATTCGTATAGTAGAAGGAATTAGTCCGGGTGGCGGTCGATGAGTGAAACAATTAGGTAGTTTTGACCATTTATTTTCTGCCAACGTTTTGACCCCATTGTTCGTCATCATCAGGTCTAAAAAGATACAATAAGATTAAATATACTATTTTAAAAAATATTGAGCTAAAGGATATCAATATGAAAACATAAAATGGGACTACATGTGTAAAGAAATCGATTATTTAAATTACGATGACTAAGGTATAATAATGAGAGGGCTATACAGAGCAAATAATAGCTAAACATCATGTACAAAAATATAAAAAATTACATGAAATGAGTAATATTGAAATATGGAATAGAGTGGAGATACGTACCGTATTGTAGGCGAATGGAAACTAGGTACAATTTGGTGGACTGGGATGTAGGTAGGTAGATAGGAAAGTACGTACGAAACATAGGTAGAATGGAAAATACGTACTGCATTTTAGACGGGATCTGACAACATTGGATAAATTTGTAATACTAATATAAAAAGAATTAATGAGATTAAACATATAACATTAATAATATGGTGCTAGAAAATGTTTTAACAAAATTCTTAAACTATTATATAGGTTTTTACTTTAAGAATGGTTCATCGACAATATTTATCGACCGCCACCCGGACTAATTCCTTCTTTTAATTCTCAACGGTCAACTAGTTATATCCAATATATTCGTATTATTACGGATTCTAACATATATGAATTTAAATGAGAAATAGTTTACAATGTCAATATCGATTATTATTAATTAAGTTCTATGGGTGTTAAAAAGATTCAGGGTCGAAATAATAAAACAGCCAATTCCACCCCTCCACTCCCTCTTAATATTTTAGGTGTACACAAAACTTAAGGTGCTTTTGCAAAGTCTTTAACTTAATAAGAAAATTTCTAAATTCCATCAACCGAGTCTAGATTAATCTTTAAATTTTGGTGGATCCGTCAAGTTGCGCATTTTTTTTTCTTTGTGGTGCGATTAGTAGGCAGGAAATGGTAAATGTTTATTAGTCAATTTAATTAGTAAGAATGATGATCGTCCTTGGGAACACACAAGCCCTGTAAATTGGTAACCGAATGCAACGTCTAGCAACCATAAAATCAAATTCGATGAAGATAAAAATATTACGTATTTTATTTTCAGAGGAATCTTTTAAATCTAGCATTAATCTCCGCTTTCACCGTAACTCGTTAAAACCCTCTTACAGATTAAAAAGAAGAGGTAGTGGGGAAAAAAAATTGGTGTCCGAAAATTAAGGAACTATCTGGCGGCTATGTGTGATAATCACTATTTTCCTCATACGTTGATCTAGAAACAGTATTAGATGAGGAAGATGGTTAGGGGTACTATAATTAAATAGAAACAGGCATTAAAACAAGTGCTATTTTAATTATGTGCCGACGTTACGGATGAGAGTTGACTCAGAGACGGTGTCAAAGGAAGTCTTCCTTAGATTTTTTATTTATTTTTATTCTTTATTTTTTTTCAACAACAAAAAAAAACAGGTTACCAAAGAATTTTTTTTTTTAGTATCTTTATTCCATATTGCATCCCTTAAGTAGGAAAATGTTATTTCAGAATGTAACAAAGTTACGTCTTATCATTTTGATGTTATACTATTTGAATTTTATATAAAACTCTTCTTATAAACCCTTTTTTTAAAAAAAAGAAAATAATACGTAGAAAGTATTCCCGAAACTTTGAAGAAGATTAAAGGGCTCCTTCAACTCCCAATTCTCCATTTCTACGCCTCAGAGCATCTGAGAAGTCAGTCTTTGAAGTTAAGTTCGAACTTGGAAAAGAAGAGATGCTATTTTTGTCGTTGTTGGTTTTACAAATGTTCCGGAAGAGACGAGTTTTAAAAGGAATTAAAAGTTTAAATATAACAAATTGCTAATTACAAACCCATTTGGGTCAAGACTGTTTTGAAGGGAAGTACAAAAAGCCACTCAAACCATTTCTGAATTCAAATGAATAGGAGTAGTAAAAAGATCGGAGAGCTTGATACAGTGAAAGTCGCTCCTTCATTTGGACAACCAAGGTTTAAATTCATTAGCAGATGATAATATGATTATGTGTATTTAAAGGGGCATTCTGTGCTATTTTTTTTATTATACTGATAGTCACTAAAAAAGAGGAAACATAGGAAGAAAAAATAAAACATAAATTCTAATAAAAGTCGAGTCCTGCGTTCTTGATTATTCATCGCGGAAATGAGCTCAATTAAACAACTTTCTGTAATTTTATTTTGTACAAGTGTAAACATAATTAAAATTACCTTTTACCCATAGTAGTAGAGAAAGCCACGTGTATGATACGTGTTATATAGTAATATGATTGATTTTTAAGTGTTTTAAATGTAATAATAATACAGTGGCGCTTCAGTCTGATGGGAGCCTTCACCTCCTCAATAAGCCACCGCCAAATGGTCTTTCCTGTGTTCGCACCAATATTAAAAAATGTTTAGCGAATATTTACTGTCTCTCAAGATTACTGACTAAAGAAAGAAAATAATAAAACGTCATTTTCGTTTTATAAAATATTTTAAATACTGCTTTTGCCATTAAAAACGTTATAAACAAAATGCACGTTTATTGAAGTGTGCGTCATAAGTATAGCTAACGTTTTACTACTTATTTATTACTTGTTACTAACTTATTTTTCGTTTTTTTTTTTTTTTTTCAGGTGAGTACATACTAATTAAGTCTTCAAGATACTCGTAAGTTTTCTTTTATTTTATTAACAAATTTTATTCTGTATAAGCTGTATATTTATTTTACTCTAGATAGTATTTATATGTTTTTACTTTCACTTACTATATATAGTAAGGGGAAGTATTGCGATCGTGAAAATTTTCGAATTCCAGTTTTCAACGGAAATACACTTTTTAGGGTCCCCTGAGTCCAAATAACCAAGTCCCGCTAGAAGGTCTGTGTGTGTGTGTGTGTGGTAACTCCCGGACGGAAACGGTAAGTCCTATGAAATTAAAATTTCATATTTAAGACAACTATACGCCCGAGACGTGACAAAAGTTTTTTCATCAAAATGAGCCTACCAGAAGAGGCACTTTATACCATGCATTTTGCACCTTTTTTCAATTTTATCGAAAACAGTTCCGACGATTTTGATTAAACTCGCTATATCGATGTAAAAATTATTGGGCTTTAATATCATGTAGGTTTTATTTGGATAAAAACGGTCTGACAGGGCATAAATGCCGATATTTTTATTTTCTTCCCCTAAAGTACCTTTAATTTTGTAGATTCAATAATAATAACTAAATAATCTTGTTAACGCTGATGAAAAACCGGTAAATATATAAATTGAATAAATTTGATACCCAACTAAAGGAGAAAACAGAAAAAATATTTTTTTAATGCAATTTTTCGTTTTTGAACATAAGACCAGTAATATACATGTATGACATACTGTTAGAAAGCTAAAGATTTTAGAAAAAATATCATCTCATTCGCAAGATTTTAAAAGTTAATAGAGAGTGATGAAATGAACATAAAACTAACTGATTATTTTAGATAATAATATAATAGATTTTTTAATGAAACACATGTTTTTATAGAAATTTAATTTAATTAATTCCTTAATAGTTTCACGTATTTTTATCTATAACTGTATTTGAAAATTCTTTCATTGATGTTAAAAATGGAGGTAAGTGAAAGTCGTGTGGTGCCCGCATCAGATTTTTTCATAACGCTTGATTTCTGCTATGTTTAACTACACAACGAAATTAGCAAAAATATATATAACACTCACGTTTTTATTGAAATTGATATGCTCAAATTTTGTTTATAATTAGTTATGTGGCATCCCTTGTTGGGATCCAGAAGTCTATAACACAAGCTTATGATTAAAATAAATATACTATTATTTTGTATTCTTCACTATCATCATAAATGGAATTCTATGTAAGTTCCAGCCCAAATATTTATATTTAAAATAAAATCTGTATTCGCAGTTCATATATATTTAAAATTATAATAAAGATTTAAAAAAATCTTGTGCGCGCAACACAGGATTCCAGTTTATCTCCGTTGTTAAAATCAATTTCAGAATTTATAAATACATTTAGAGATAAAAATAAATTGTTAAAGAATTAAGTAAATTGAATTTCAATGTAAACATGTGGTTTATTAAATAATCTATTATATTGTTATCTACAACAAACAGTTAGTTTTATTTGCTTTTCATCACTCACCATTAACTTTTACGATTCCATGTATTATATAATTTTTTTTTCTAAAATCTTTAGCTATCCAACGGTGTTTTATACATCTATATTTCTATTCTTATGTTCAAAAAAATAAAAATTGCATTACAAAAATATTTGCTCTTTTCTCCTTTAATTGTTTATAAAATTCGTTCAACTTGCATACTAAGCTTTTATTTATCAATCCTAACAAGATGATGTGCCTAGTTTTTTTTTTTTTTAATCTACAAAATTAATGTACCTTTAGAAGAAGAAAATTTAAAATATCAGCATTTAAGCCCTGTCAGACTATTTCAATTAGAATGAAATCTACAGCGTAATTAAATCCTATTAAATTTTGCATTTATATTGCGAGTTTTATGAAAATAGTTAGAGCCGTTTTAGAGGAAATCGTAAAAACGTCCAAAATGCATCGTATGAAGTAGCACTTCCGCTTAGCCGATTTTAGTGAAAAAGTTGCTGTAACATCTCGGGCGTATAGTTGTCTTAAATATGTGATTTCAGTTTCATAGGAATTTTCGTTTTTTTGCTAGACTTACCACACACACCACAGACCTGTTTTCGGGGCTTGGTTTTTTTATTCAGGGGAGTCCCCGGTGTATTTTGGTTGAAAACTTGAATTAGAAAATTTTCACGATCGGAATTCTTTCCCTTACTGTATATTTCATTGCTAAGTAAAAGTAAAAAAGAACCATTTAGTCGAATATTTGGGTATTTTAAATAACTGGTTCCAAATACCACCGAAAACTTTGTAATAATTAAAGGAGGTCAGTGTATATTTGTTTCAAGGCTGCACATAACAGATTACATTAAATAATTCAAGTAACTATTTTAGTATATCATTCCACTCTTTGGAAACTATTCAAAAATATTATAATTTACGAGATGCGGACTACGTTTGAGGAATAGTTGTTGAAGTGAATGTAAGAGGTCTGCTTGCAGGGACTGTACCCCAGCATTGTTGGCACTGTGTGAAGGACAACCTCCTCTCACGGTCAAGGTTAGTTTCGAAAACTTACCACACAATTAAGTTTGTTTATTTTTTTGCCAACTTTTTTGTGAAGCGTAAATTAATACAAAAAAATTAATAAAATCAATTAGCTTTTTTTTCGTTCGTCTTCCTTACTATTCTTTTTATAGCAGTGTATTATAGATGAACTTGTTAATCGAGTATCTTGCTGGTCTCTTGTTAGATAGTTTATAAAAAGAAAGAAAGTTGAATACTAGATTTTTGGTTATTAGTTTCCCGATTGTTTTTGTTTTTCTTATTAATATTTTACACTACATCAAAAAATCATGGATTTTTCTTGACAGAAGTGATGAATCTATCAGAAGATTCAAAAGTTTTTTAACATCTGTGTTGTGAAAGTCAGAATATAAATTGAAAAGTTAGTAGGTCTTCATTTATGTTGCATGTTATACCAGTTGCAGCATTTTTTTTTTTTAATTGGCTTATAAAATCATTTGAATAAAAACAATTAATTTAATTTCATCAATAAATATTTATATTCAAATTTAATCATTATCATTTTTTGAATTATTATCATAAAATTTGACTATTTAAACATGTTAGTTTTTTCTATAACTAATTCCACCAAAAACCGATTATAGTAACTGTTCCCCATATCAGGAAAACGTTCAAGATGTTTGTCTTTTCACTCTGAGAAGTTTAACACTTTTTTATTGCTGTTTACACTCTGACTAATTTTCGACGGTTATATTTAAATTTTATTAGCTCAAGTTTAATGTCGTTTTATAATTTTTCAGTCGTCGAAAAAAAAAAAAGGAGAATATTTTTTTTTCATATTAGATTGTTATTGTATATTTATTGCTTGCTAAGAATAGCTCGCACTTCTCCACAGTTTTTCTTACTACTAAAGTTAATGAACGTTGAAAGCTTATTGAAAATTATTTTAGGAACAATTTCTTTTGACATTTCTTTTTTGTTTTTTAGCATATCAGTGCATAGTATTTTGGTACATACATTTTAATCATGTATTAGAGTCTGACAACGTAAAATGGAAGGTTTAAAAAAATCTATTGCATTTATAGCTATTCATTTAAATCCTAAATCCCGACGGCAATACTTCCTAGGAACTTACCTTTACCAATCTTTCAAAACCAAAAATCCCTTTTATATTTACAATTTGTTTACCCCACTCTCCTCTGTCCACTCCATCAACACAAGATCCCAACCCTCGAACCTGCTCATTCCATCCCACAGAACTACCTCTTTTAAGAGATCTTTTGTCATACGTGCATCCTCATTTTGGAATTCCTCGCCTATGTAGATTCGTACATGCCCATCCTTAACTTCCTTTAAGCATCATCTATTTATCCATCTCCTCGAACATCAAACTGCCGAGCCTTTATAAACTTAACTATCTGGCCTCTTTATTTTTATTTTTATCTTAATTTTCTCTATCTTTTTTTCTTTACTTCATTTTAATATTTTTTATTATTTGGATTTCTTTACGGTTGTAATATGACTTCGTGTTTGTATATATATTTGGGTGTATGTGTGTGTGTAACTTGTAAACCATAAAATGCTGTATATAATATGATAAAATTTATATAACCAGAAGATAATTCTTCTATTGTACATTTATATTATTCTTAGGGGACTAGCTGTCCTAGAATAATTTTTGTTTATTACATTGCATTTTAAAATAATGGAAAAATATTAACGGTAAGTCCTATGAAACTGAAATTTCATATTTAAGACAAATATACGCCCGAGTAAGTGAAAGTCGTGTGTTGCCCGAACCAGATTTTTTTATTGCTTTTCATATTAAGTAATAGCCTGTAAGCAACTTTATAAACTGTTATTCTCTAATATAGTTATTTGGAAATAATTAACCGTAATAATTTGCAGCGTTTTCTTCTTAAATAACGTCACTTTCAATATTCTCGTTCATATAATGTTTGACATGCCTCTAATTCTCTGAATGGAAATCAATGATAAATATAAATATGTATCTACATATATCTATATTATTAAATTAAGAAATAAACCGTACCTCAAGTATACAATTTACAAATACTTGAAAAATATTGTTGATTTTTAACAAAAAATCAATCTCTTTTTTAATTACAATTAATAACAAAAACGCATTATAAGGACCTACATCAATAAAGATAGTAAAGAATCAATAGTGAAAACCTATAAATACATAAAATTTTGTTTTATATTATTTTAATATATAGCATTTCCAAGTCAATTGTAACCTTTTCCAAGTCAAATGTAACTTTTTCCAAGTCAAATGTAACCTTTTCCAAGTCAAATGTAACCCTTTCCATTTCAAATGTCACCTTTTCCAAGTCAAATGTCACCTTTTCCAAGTCAAATGTAACTTTTTCCAAGTCAAATGTAACTTTTTCCAAGTCAAATGTAACCTTTTCCAAGTCAAATGTAACCCTTTCCATTTCAAATGTCACCTTTTCCAAGTCAAATGTCACCTTTTCCATTTCAAATGTTACCTTTTCCAAGTCAAATGTCACCTTTTTCTTCACTTCTAGCCTTAAATATTCCGTTTTATTTATTTATTTATTGAAAAATAATTAGTTTAATTAACATTATGACTTTTTTAATAATTTTGGCATATAATAATTGATATTTTTTTTGGGTCTCTTAGATATTTGATATCAAGTTCTGTTTTTTACTAGCTAATATTTAAAAAAATTAATTATCGTCTATTTAGTTTTAAGATAGTTGTTGATTTTGATTTTTTAGAGAGGAGGGGTAGTTTTTTGGAATAATTAATGTGTTTTCGGGTATTATAATTAAATTTTTCGAGCTGAATTTTTTATCGCTCGCGTGCATTTTAACTCGCATTAAATTTTAATGTTTTTTATTGATATAGGGATTAATTAATGTGCTTTCGGGTGGTTATGATTACGTTTTTTGAGCTGTATCTTTTTCGGTCATGCGTATTTCAACTCACTTTTTACTTTTAATGTTTTTATTGATATAGGGATTAATTATTTTGCTTTCGGGTGGTTATACGTTTTTCGATCTGTATTTTTTATCGCTAATGCGTATTTCAACTTCTATTTACTTTTAATCTTTTTATTTTTATAGAGATCTATCCTTGTGTTTTCGCGGGGTTATGAAAATGTTTAAAAGCTATTTTATTATCACTCGTGCGGACTTCAACTCGCCTTTATTTTTGATATTTTTTTATTGATATTGGGATTGATTGTTTTGTTTTTGGTTCTCATTATAACGTTTTTTGAGCTGTATCTTTTATCGCTTATGCGTATTTCAACTCGCACTTACTTTTAATATTTTTTATTGATATAGGAATTTATTTTTTCTTTCGGGTGGCTATAATTACGTTTTTCGAGCTGTATTTTTTATCGCTCTCGCTTATTTTAACTAATATTTACTTTTTATGTTTCATATTGATATAGGTGTTGAAAATTGTGTTTTCGGGTCCTATAATTATGTTTTTTTAGTTTTATTTATTTATCGCTCCCGCGCATTTTAACTCGAATTTACTTTTAATGTTTTTTATATAGAGAGAGATAATTAATGTGCTTTTGGGTGGTTATGATTACGTTTTTGAGCTGTATCTTTTATCGCTTATGCGTATTTCAATTCGGATTTACTTTTGATATCTTTTATTGTTGTAGACGTTTGTAATTATCTTTTCGGGTCTTGTGATTAGGTTTTTTAAGCTGTTTTTATTGTCGCTTGCTCTCATTTCAACTTGCATTTGCAGTGGTCTTTCTTTGTTTTTGTTTTAGGGGATTCTCATAACGTGTTTTGAACTTTATTCTTTTATGCGCTTGGGAATTTCTACAAACCGTAGGTATTATGTTATAATATGATGTAAAAATTATTTATTGTTTTTTTGCAGGATCTGATTACATTTTTGATTTGGACGTTACATCGCGATTGCGCATTCTTCTAGATCACTTTTCATTTAAGTTAAAATGTGCACTAGCTATAAATAAATGTCATAAACTCTATTAGTATTCCCGAAAACACTATGAACGATCCCTCTATCGAATATTTATGAAATAGAAACAGTAACTTAAAATGAGTAACAAATTTGGTTCAAATAATGTTATCAGAACACCCGAAAAAAGAATAAACGATTCCTCAATTAAATTATCAAATAATTGTAAGACCGAGTTAGGAAGCGGATCCTTTAAAAAAGATTTAGTTGAAAAAAATTACTCAGGACGCTAGAAAAGGAACTATAACTAATCCTTTTATAAAATAATAATAATAATAAAAAAAAAAATAAAAAAAACCTAAACGATGTATATTCCAGCAACGTTATAATGAGAACCCAAAACAAAACAATCAATCCCAATATCAATAAAAAACATTAAAAATAAATGCGAGTTTAAATACGCATGAGCGATAAAAAAAACAGCTCGAAAAACGTAATCATAACCACCCGAAAGCAAAATAATTAATCCCTATATCAATAAAAAACATTAAAAGTAAATGCGAGTTGAAATACGCATGAGCGATAAAAAATACAGCTCGAAAAACGTAATCATAACCACCCGAAAGCACATTAATTAACCCCTGTATCAATAAAACACATAAAAAGTAAATTTTAGTTAAAATAAGCGCGAGCGAAAAAAATACAGCTCGAAAAACCTTATCATAACCACCCGAAAGCAAAATAATTAATCCCTATATCAATAAAAAACATTAAAAGTAAACGCGAGTTGAAATACGCATGAGCGATAAAAAATACAGATCGAAAAACGTAATCATAACCACCCGAAAGCAAAATAATTAATCCCTATATCAATAAAAAACATTAAAAGTAAATGCGAGTTGAAATACGCATGAGCGATAAAAAATACAGCTCGAAAAACGTAATCATAACCACCCGAAAGCACATTAATTAATCCCTGTATCAATAAAACACATAAAAAGTAAATTTTAGTTAAAATAAGCGCGAGCGAAAAAAATACAGCTCGAAAAACCTTATCATAACCACCCGAAAGCAAAATAATTAATCCCTATATCAATAAAAAACATTAAAAGTAAATATGAGTTGAAATACGCATGACCGATAAAAGATACAGCTCAAAAAACGTAATCATAACCACCCGAAAGCACATTAATTAATCCCTATATCAATAAAGAACATTAAAAGTAAAAAGTGAGTTGAAATACGCATGACCGAAAAAGATACAGCTCAAAAAACGTAATCATAACCACCCGAAAGCACATTAATTAATCCCTATATCAATAAAAAACATTAAAATTTAATGCGAGTTAAAATGCACGCGAGCGATAAAAAATTCAGCTCGAAAAATTTAATTATAATACCCGAAAACACATTAATTATTCCAAAAAACTACCCCTCCTCTCTAAAAAATCAAAATCAACAACTATCTTAAAACTAAATAGACGATAATTAATTTTTTTAAATATTAGCTAGTAAAAAACAGAACTTGATATCAAATATCTAAGAGACCCAAAAAAAATATCAATTATTATATGCCAAAATTATTAAAAAAGTCATAATGTTAATTAAACTAATTATTTTTCAATAAATAAATAAATAAAACGGAATATTTAAGGCTAGAAGTGAAGAAAAAGGTGACATTTGACTTGGAAAAGGTAACATTTGAAATGGAAAAGGTGACATTTGACTTGGAAAAGGTGACATTTGAAATGGAAAGGGTTACATTTGACTTGGAAAAGGTTACATTTGACTTGGAAAAGGTTACATTTGACTTGGAAAGGGTTACATTTGACTTGTAAAAGGTTACATTTGACTTGGAAAAGGTTACATTTGACTTGGAAAAGGTTACATTTGACTTGGAAAAGGTTACATTTGACTTGGAAAGGGTTACATTTGACTTCGAAAAGGTTACATTTGACTTGGAAAAGGTTACATTTGACTTGGAAAAGGTTACATTTGACTTGGAAATGCTATAAATGAATTATAAAGGTGTCCTCGTGACCTACTGCCTTAAAATATTGAAGTGCTACCTCTGGGTAATTCTTTCTCAAGACATTTTCATGACTTTTCTTGTTTCTGCATATTTACTCATTGTGTTATATAATAAAGTTGTAAATTACAAGAAAAAAAAAATGTTTTTATAGATTAATTGAACACATTGTTGTTATGTAATTTTAATGTTGTATTTCCTGAGATTCCGGAAATCATATTTATAATTACTGATAAAAATTGTCCTTGCACCAGAAGATGCCGTTACCGAAGTGCATTATAATAAAATAAAACAGTGTTGATGTATTTTTAAATTTTGTTATAAGATATTATCGGATAAACAAATAAGAAAGAACCTACTTTCCTGTTTATATCGTATACTTATCTCACGTCAGACCTTTTTTTTCTCTCAGAAAATTTAAATCTTGAGTGATAGTTCGAAAATTGGCTCTCATTCCATTAGGTTTTGACCTTGTTTCATAATCCTTTATTTTGTCTGAAATTTAAAATTTCTCTATTTAAAAAAAATTCTTATATTAATAATTGAAAGATTTTCTTTAAGAATATGTTAATTAACCGAGTATAAATAATGCAATTATCAAGAGATATGATAGATCTTTATTCTTTTTAATTTTAGCAACTATCAAGCCTTCTTATATAATTCCCTAATCGCTAAAATGACTCGAGATATGAGAAACTGCGCCTCAAAGTTTTTATTTTTATTCGCATTATCTCTTCTTACACACATTCATTAGATAAGGCCTATCTATTACGAAAATATCGCTTTTTTTTACATGTTTACTTACAAACTGGAAGATAATCCCCGAACCTCGCCACTATCGGATCCCAACGTTAGGAGATAGCGGCATTACTGCAATTGTTTTACGTTTTTTAATTCTATTGCCATTCGAACTGATATGAGGTGTCACGACATTTGGCTTTTCGGGAACTGTAAACACTACGAATTGCCAAAGATTACATCATCACAAATATCGAATTGAAAATATGTCAGATTTATACTCATTTATGCTTATTTTTATTTGTATTAACAGTAGTAACAATGAAATACGACAACAATTAGTATGAGGTACAAATCGTGATGTTGGGAGAACCCATCACCGATACCGTACGAATACGGCCGAAGTCTACCAAACACATCGGATTCGACATTATCCTCCGTTTCCCCAGCAACACTTGGCGGAGTGGAAAGGCAATTTGTCTTCCGAATTTTCTCCCTTACAATTGCCATTGGATCGACGGGCAATTACCTTTCCTCTCCGATTTGGCTACCCTTCGGGAATTCTGATGGGATTCATATGTAAATGACGTCATTTAGATTCGATCGGAAAAATCGTCTTTCCTTTTTCCACTGCGCTAAGTCTGGCCGGCCCTTAATAGGTTTATAAAGTAGCGATCCAAAAAAAGTCAGGTAGATGTTTATTCATTTCAATATTACTAATCTCAATTCCATCTTATCATCACTTGTAAAACAATAATAAATAATAACAATAAAAATAATAATTTTATAAGCAAATCGCGTAAAAGATTTGAACCCCTATTGAATGCAGTTAAAGATAAAAATAACAATATTATTGCGGACCCGACTGAGATATTAAATAAATTTAAACAACACTTTGGCAGCATATTAAATACGAAAATAATAATAAATCTCCTCACTTTGAATATCAGAGCGCTGAATCATGGATAGATGCACCGAGTAAAGAGGAAGTCGAAATGGCGATAGGAAAATTAAAACGTTATAAGGCTGCAGGAAATGATAATATCACGAGTGAATTAATCAAGGCGTGTGGAGAAGCGGGCGTTTCCAAAATACATGTTTTAGTTAAAAAGATTTGGGAAAATGAAAAAATGCCCGAACAAATGAAAAAAAAACTTAAACGTTAGAATTTATAAAACTATTATTCTTCCGACGTTCTTTACGGATGTGAAACGTGGCCGCTTACTTTGAAGGATGAACAACGGCTTAAGGTTTTCGAAAATAAAGTACTGCGTAAAATATTTGGTCCGAAGAGAGATGAGGCCACTGGGGAGCTTAGAAGGTTGCACAACGCGGGACTTGTATCCTGTGAATATAATTGAGTTGATAGCATCGGGAAGAGTCAAAGAGATGAATAAAGTTGTTGAGGAGCGGATTCCAAGAAAGTTGATTTTCGCTGATCCGACTGGTAGGCGTCCGAAAGGTAGGCCGAAGCGTCGATGGTAGGATTGCGTTAAGGCTGATCTTGAACGGAGAACATTGGACGAGTCTGTGTAGGAGGAATTTGGTGGTATCGGCATCGAACCTTCGGGTTCGCTAAGCCTATTATTATTATTATTATTCACATGTAAACTGATGACATAAAATAAAACATAAACTGATTTCTTCTGCTTTTGATTTTTTTAAAATATGCTATTACGAATTATGGCTTTCTGAGCACTAAAGAACGTATATTATTGCTTAAAAGGAAGATAATAAATCATTATTCTATTTAGCATTATTTTTTAAAAACATTTTATTAAAAGAGACACAATTCAATCTGCCACACTCTAGGGCAATAATTTCTATACGATTGTGTACAAAGAAAGCATTATAATAAGTCTGTTTCAATTGGATTTTTAAATATATCTGAAATTAACATAAGAAACGCGGTATTTTATTGCCAAATTTGTAGTTTATATTTGCTCGAAAGAATAATACATAAAAATAATAATTTATTAATGAAGTTTTTTGTTTGTTTTTTTCTCTCTTTATATCTTTATTTACATCTCTCAGAAGATGCCTGACAATCAGCAAATGTGTTGGACAAAAGTAAATCAGGCATGGGGAAGTAAAGTGCCCAGCAGCACCCCGATTTATGAAAATCGGGCATATCCTTTGAAATAGTACATTTGTCCTTTTCAGGCGTAACCCACCTCATCCATCCTAATATAGACAGTTAGACTTAAGTTATTTCGGACAGCTTCTTGCATCGGGAAGAGAGTTTCTATATTAAAAAGTGTCATTTTTATTGTGGTAATCCATTAAAACATTAAAAAACAAAACAAAAAAAAAACTGTCAAATAATAGAATACCATATTTATATTCTATAAGTTGATGCCAAAAAGAGGGCCTTTTAAAAAAAATAACGATCATATAATTTTTGTGACTTTTATTATTATTTTAATAAAGATTGAGCGATGTATGTGTATCAGAAAAGCCCCCCTCTTCGTTGGAAAACAAATCTACAGAGGCTGGAATAATCGACCTTTAAAAGTGTTTGATAATAAAAAACATGTGTTAATGTCGTTGGTAAGAGAATAGAGGTTATAACCTGTTGTCGGAATGTAAATACGTCCTTTTATTTGTTATTTATTTGTTCAATAAATATTGTGTGTAAAACTTGTTAGTTTTTACACCGACCTGCCAAATATGTGTCATTTTTTAAACTGAATTATATCCGCAATCATACAACATTGTTCTTTAAACAACCATAATTCTTTCTTGACTATTGCACACCTGCTCTATAAATTATTTTGATCTACTACTGACAGTTTCTGGCATTGTAGATGCTAAGGTATACACGTGGAGGATTCAGGCTTTGGCATCTTAACTTTAAATTTATCTCAACCTTTCAAACCTTGTTCGTAAAATACAAACGCTTAACCCACTTTCCGCTATTAGTTTTTAAATGAGTAAACAAATTTATTAATTAGGTCGTAAACAAAATATTTTAGTTTATAATTTAACGTGTTGTATTTTTACCCGTTCTACTTTTACTGGCCTTAGCGAATCTATTTCTGCAAACTGACACTTCCGTAAACAATCTATTATTAATGCTCGCTGATTTAGTGAAGCGTGTATGTTTCGTATTTTATGGAAGATAATAAAATAAAATAAAAAATTTTAAACATGGTAATTTCATATAAAAGTTTTTTTATTCTGAGTGTTGAGCTTCATGGTTTCCTGTTTATGTCTTCTTTTTATCATTTTATTGGTATTTACAACTGTATTAACTATTAAAAATACATCCAGTAAATGTGATGTGTTATATAATACAATGACATGATATATATGTAGAGAAGCTTCCCATTGGAAACACTCTAAAAATATTCTAAACTAGAAGGTCCCGGGACCATTTCCTTTTCGGGCGCCTCGGAGGATTATCTGGAATTGAAGATGAAGAAAGGATTGAAACTAGTGGGTTAGAGTGAGAATGGAGTTTGTCATGAAAGGATTGATGCCAGGTCCGGGCCAAATCAGTAACATGGGGAACATTAAGGTCTTCATGGATAAGTTTAGTCGCGACAAAGTAAAGAGCGTTGAGGATTTTTCGAAGGATTTTGGATTGTAACGATTGGATGCGGGAAGAATTTGATGGTTTAGTAGATCCCCAAAGCTCTACTCCGTAAGGCCAGATTGGTCTTATAATAGTCATGTAGTTGAGCCTTTTGTAGTTCAGAGGAAGCTTTGGTTTTTATCTTAATGACAGTTTTCAATGGATTTATTTTAGATCTGTAAATTAATTAGCTAAGTTAAGATGAAATAAATAATAATTCATAAGTTACAAATTTGGCATAATACCTCCGAGAAGTTTAAGGTACGATCGGTTTTGAAACAAGGTGACTCCTTTTCACCTGTTTTATTTAATTTAGCATTAGAATATGTCAAAGAAAAGGCACCTTGTACCGAGAAAGGTTTAAATCTGGGTGATAAAATTTCGATTCTGGGATAAGCTGATGATTTGGTACTGCTAAGCAAAGGTACGGAAACTATACAACTAAATACAAGTACGATAGTAAAATTGGTGAAAAGTAATTTCAGCCATTCATATTTTCATTTTTTTTTTATTATTTGTTATAATTTATAGCTGTATAAAACAAGCATAACAAATAAGTTTGTAGTTAGAATTATTATAATGAAAATGTCTCATATATAGATACCCATTAATATCACCACAACAACTTGCTAACGGTATATTATACCTCTATGTTACTGTTTTTATTTTTTATTTCAGCAATAATTTTTTTAAGACTTGCTCACATAAAATTTATTTTTTCCTGTTTAAGAAATGCCAAGTTGCGATGAATTTTACTTATAAACCTTTAAAAAACAATGCTCTAAATGATGGTGAAAATCTTATCAAAATCCGTCTATTGGTTAAGATTTTATATATAATATATATATATATATATATATAAAATATTGTATACAAATATTCACACACATAAGAACATACATAGAGGTTCTCTTATTGATAATTGAGATACTTTATGACTTTAAGTGATGTAAACGGTCTTAGATTTATCGCTAAGCCTAACCAACTTTAAACAAGAAAATAAAGATTTAATCAAGAAAACTCATGAACATCTTAAGCTCGGAAGGCAAGGTCAAGATAAGGAGGGTGGGTTTTAGAAGCTGCCCTTTTGAGATAATGTCAAGGGAGGTTAATTTGAGCCAGATTTTTGGACCCACTTACAGGGGCAGAAAAGTCTAAAATTTATATTTTTAAGCTTCTTTACAGTATAGAGGGGAAAAAAAATCACGTAATCCTATTATTTCCATTTTTGATAAAAAAAAAAAAGGTGGATAATAGATACAATTCAAACGCCTTAACACAAAACCATTAGCTGGCGAATGCTGTCTTCATAAATAAAATTGAGCTCTATGAATTTAATAATTAATTATTTGTCATTTTAAATAATATGCAAAATCCCTGTTTCTTTTTATTTAATGTGTAGTTTCCCTTCATCAACTAACATAGAACAAAAAAATATATTAAAACATAAATTAGATCCAAATTAATCCAAGTTAGGAAATAAAAACAATCTATACAGCAGTTTGATATTGAAACTATGGATTTGCTTATTTGACACTGAAACATTTTTCACAACGAAATATTTATTTAAAAAATAATAGGAATTATGAAAAAAAAAAAAAAATTATCTGGCGCGACATGCCGTCTAGGCCCTTAGCCGCGTAGTGTAATTTTTGAGAGAATGTACTCACCACGTTATTTGATGAAATTTTGTAGGGTAGGGTCATCACTCATTACGCCTATTTTTGTGAGTGGACACCAGTAGGCTGACGGGTCTTATATACCCGGAGGAGCGGCTGTCAATGAATCCCTATTTAATTATATCCTTGTCGGGACTGGGATTCGAACTCGCAACCTTTGGCGTGAGAGACTAGCGCGCCAGCCACTCAGCCACTGGCTCTCCTAGTGAAAAAATATATACTATGATATTTATCTAGGAAAAGATTATTCGTGGTGCAGTCATCAAAACATTCTGCAATACCAATCACATTATCCATTCTCCAAGTAAGAATTAATAAACTTATAGGGCTCATTAATTTTTTTTCCAGTACATTACTTTATAGAGAAATAAAACAAAAAAAACAGTTGCTAGCTTTCTAATTCGAATGAATATTTCAAGCATACAAATTGTTTATATCAAGGGCGATAATTGAAATTATTAGTTAATATTTGGACCGTGTAAGTGTAACATTTAAGTTGATATATCTGATGTATATACAACAATCCAATGATGTTAACCGCGTCAAGTGCAAAATTAACAAAATTTATGTAAGTATATTAAATGTTCTTTACTTTTTATTGATATTAGTCAAAAATATTTTACTTCCGACTAAACATCAATTATAAATATTATAAGCACAAAAATGGACGATATCGAAATGAGAAATCACGACAATCCCGAGTAGGATCTACAGTTGTTTTCGAGAGGAAGGGAAAAAAATAAATTGGTTCCCGATTATGTAATTATTTCGTTGTGGACTCTAATGTATTCGATAGAGATAAGATTCAGCGTGTCAAGTTTCAGGGCTTGCTTTCAAAAAAGAGAGGAAGTGGCTTTACTATCATTAATCGGTATATATAATTGTATCCGTTTGGTAATAATTAGGCCGAGGCTCTTCATTGTTCTTATAATATATGTTACCCAATGTATAATTTATAACTATTAGCATATTGTTTAAATTCCGGTAGAATACATAATGAATTAAGTAATAGCGCGACTTGTTTTCCGAACTGGCTTGTGTTATTATCCTTATCTGGCGACTCCGATGGAAAAGATAATTTTTTTGTAAAGTTGAGTATGGCTATTTACCATGACTCCGTGACTTTTTTTTTTTTCTAGGAGATTGTTTACTCTAAATGTTAATTTTTTACCCATATTAAAAATATCCTGTGGAATAGGAACTATTTTATTTACTGACATTAACGAAAGGATGTTTATTAATTACAGTGCACTATTCTAAGAACTAGTTCTTTATTTTGATTTGCATATTGAATAAGGTATTTCTTTGAAAAACTTAGATGCTAAACGTTTAAAATGTATTTCTAATACTGGATTGAGCTGAATATCAATTGTTGACCGCTAGAATATGGACTTTCTTGAAATAATCTCACGGAGTCAGCCATATCGAAGGCCGACCATGTAAACCGAAACGATGACGCACAAATAAAATAAGTTTTTTTTTTTTGTAGATGCTGCTTTTTTGGTGATCGCGCCCCCAACCAACCTCTCCATCATATAATCTCAGCGGCCAAATAAAAATCAATTATTACAAAAAGATGTGGCGATGATTGTTAAAAAAATCAATTAAATGGACTTAAATATTTATTTATTTGTCTACTGTTAGACCTAGATTTGATAGTCTTCCTCAGGACACCTCAACGTACAATCTACTGTATATAATGTCAGTTATATAAGGACAATAGTCCTTATTCCTGAATGTTTTGCTTTTATTTTATTTGTGTCTATCTTTTTTTTTAGACAATACAGAGGTTTTGAGATCGGGAATTAATCCCAGAGTTACAATCAGCATCTCCTAGAATTTGCCTTGCAACGCACGAACTTTTTAAACTCGGCAATCTGGGACCATTAATTGCTGTAACTTGAGGTATCCTGATGCAAATCTGTAATGTAGGCCGAAACGTTGGCATTGTCATCAACCTGCGTCTTCACAGAGCATGTCCATGTCTGCACAGAGCCGTAGGACATCTCTCTTCTATAAAGATTGTTAGGGCAATTAAAAATGAAAGATAAAATAGGAAAATTGTCATAAATTAGTAATAGTAATGAATCGTCAGATAGTAAACGAATGTAGTGTAATGTGAGCACCTTTTTAACTATTTCTCGTTTTGTACTTCTTTAATTCTAAACTGATCTCATTTCCTCCTGCGGTATTCATATACCTATATATCGATGTAGCTAAACCATGAAATGTTCTCTGGAGAAACACACATTTCAATTAAAGTCTTAATAGTCTATTCGCTGTTTCTTAAGAGTGGTTGGAAGTTAGTTTCCCTCTGAGCTAAATACATATTTAATGTGACCAGCTGATTATCAACGGCTAACCAGCCCGAGCTGACAATGCACAAGTTACCTTCCAGCGCGGTTTCCCAAATAAATCTCCGGCTTCTCCTTAACTAGAACGGTTTAATTGAAGTTACACTCCGCGGCTGGGAATGGTCCAATTAACCAGTTGTAAAAAGGGTACATTTCCTCTGCAAGAAGTTAATCAAGTTCTCATGGACGGTCAGTAGCTAGTAGAGGTGTCGTGTGTAGTGCTGTTGTAATCTTGTTTCTTGAGTGCATTAAGTTACTTCAAATGAAGTGGACTTAGGCGAATTCCAGTTCTGCGGTCGCTGTGCAAGAACATTTCTTTTTTTTCAGAGAATGTCATGCATAACATTAAAAAAAAAAGAAGTTATTTATGGTTGTCTTTAGGCTTCACATATAACCAATATATTTTTATTTTAACTCCCTAAAACGGTAGTGACGTAAGGTATCATTGGTATTTCTATCGTTTGATGCAACACTTTTGAACAGTATTGGTGTTGCACGTACAATAAAGATTCTTAGCACAATAAAATGGGTCGGGATGAATGATGGGATGGGATGGGATCAAGGCCAAATCACCACATGCATATGGCTCAGAAACTACTTGGAATCTTGGTTTAATGTATTCAATAATGAACCTTTGTAATCGACCAATAAAGATATAAAATTATCCTTCCCCCTCAAAATTTGCGCCATACGCGATCCGCAACTTCCGAAACTATAGTACCGATTTTTTTTAAAATCTTGCAGAGAAATAACAGGGCATCCGACGATGATCCTAAAACCTCGACGTTGATATCGACCAATTAGATTAGAAATGGCGGCGGATTAAACATGTTTTGATTCAATAACTCAGTTATTTTTTAAGATCATTTAAAGAAAGGGAAGGGAATGTTAGTCTAGTATAAATGATTTTGGTTTATTATTGATTATGCAATCGACCAAGAATAAAATAAAATAATTATCCCCTCTCTATATACGAGGTTTTACCTTTCAAGATACGTAGAACCCGAATAACGGATCAGAAATCCGTCTTTCCGTAGTCCAAACCGAATAGAGAGAAAGGAAAAAAAGAATCAGTGAAAATGGTTAAAAAATAGTGGAGATAGAACGGTTTGGTTTGGTGAGTGGCCATTTTCTTGATTATAAATTGACAATATTGCTAGTTAGTCTTTCTTAAGCTCTTTGATTAATTTATTGCTATTCATATTAATGTATTCTTCTTTGCTATGTGGACGTTCAAATGTTTTAAATGCCAGCAATGGGACTGTTCATTGTTGGTGATTTGGTAGCACTCAATCCCCTACGTTAATATTGACATTACAACTTCGTACCACACCTATTTGAACGCAGGACGAAGTTAGTTCCATCGAGATAAAAGGAGACAGTTTTGAAGTTGCTTATATTCCAAGACAATATTAATTATAATAAGATAAGGGCGGAAGGGAACGCGTGTTTGTTGGCGTTTTATTACGGTGCCCATTGTGGCTAACAGTTGCGACAAATACCGGTCCTCTTGTAATCTGGACCTTTCCATTGTTCTTGTTGCGGAACTAACTTGTCCTCTATGAATTATTGCTCTGGCCGAGAATACCCGACCAGTTCTAGCTCAATGCTTCGCCAGAAACTTTGAATTACTGCTGTGGGTTCACTTGCCAACTTAATTATCAACAATAGAGTGGTTTACATCTCATTAATATTCTATAATTTAGCAAAATAAACAAAACAAAAAAAAAAGATTCAAATTATTACTTCCAAATAAGTATATAACGATATGAAAGTTTATATAGCTGTTTATGGGCAATAATTTAATCAACCCTAACTTGGCTTTCACTGAACTACTTGGCGGACCCGCCGGGCAGCAACAGCAGCAGCAGCAGCTACAGAGAACATCCCCAACATCGCATCATGAAGAAGCTGAACCAATGACAGCACCCGCTCACTCCTCAACACCGCAATTCACATTAAATACACAAGCACATCCAAGCAATGCTCTATTCAACGCCCAATTCGCAGAGATGATGGCAACTGTTCGAGAAATGATGAAGATGCTGACGAAGATCATCGCTAAGCATTATGACTGAGCACTTAGTTATTTCCTATAATATTCGAGGCCTACTACTGAAGAAGGCTGAAATAGAACTCCTCCTGCAGCAGCACCGGCCATCGGTGGTGGCGCTGACCGACACTATACTACCCACCTCTGCTTCACTGTATTTTCAGGGGTATATTGCATACCGGGAGGCTTGTCAACCCGGGGCTAACGAGGCCGTAGTGATTCTGGTTCGAGGAGATATCCCATCGAGGTTGGTACCCAACCCAGTAGCTTCTACAGAGGGTACTCATATAGTCACAGTAGATGTTCGATTAAAACAACGTTTTACTTTCTGTTGTGTCTATAGGAGACCCAAGGCTATATTAACATCTATGAAGCTATTGCTGCAGCACGCCCAGGATAAGAGTCGGTTTGTCATCTTAGGGGACTTCAACGCCCGGCACACTGCCTGGCTGTGCGGTAGCAACAATCCGATGGGTACCTATATCACCAAGACCAGGATGGCTGTCTTCCACCCCGGAGTGCACACCTTTAGGCATGCGGCCCGACCTGACTGGACATCCACACTTGACCTACTCCTGACCAGGGACCTTCACACTGTTACTGAGTGCCTAGCGCTCCCATACGGACCGTCGGACCACCGGCCTGTGCTATATGCCTTTGAGGGAACTCCAGCAACACCACCCGCGAGCAAGTTCCTCTTCCACAAGGCCGACTGGAAAGGATATAGGGCTAGTGTGGATGATACCCTACCAAAGATACAGTACTTAAGAACTGTTAAAGAGGTGCAGAAGGCGATCTCGGATATTACCACCACCGTCCATGTATCAGCCAATCTTACCATACCAAGGTTTAGTCCTCAGCCAAACGCCTTCAGGAAACCACCGAGCCACATTCTTGCTCTCATTGCACAAAGGAACAACCTGAGGAATATTTTCCACCGAACTTGTGACTACGGCTTGAAACCGGCCATCAATGCGATGACCCGGCAGATAGCCAGCCTCATGCGTGAATGGAAGACTTTCCTATGGCACGAGCAACTCCGTAGGACTCATGATGATCATCGTCAGTTCTGGAGACTTGTGAGGTCACACGTCACTAAGAGGAAGAGTGTACACCTTACATCAGGTGGCACCCTATTATCCCCTGAGGAACAGGCTGAACTCTTGGCCGATTCTTATAAGGCGAGGGAAGATGATCGGCTGTTAAATGCTCCCACACTTCCTGCGGGAAGACCTAATGAAAACCTAACGTCCCCTAATGAAAAGAGGATATTCTCCACCTTCGGACAGCTTGAGTCGGTACTACGACGCACCAAGGGTAACAAGGCTTCGGGACTGGATGATATTCCGTATGTACTATTGAAGATGCTACCTCGGAGGGGTAAAGCCTTCTTATTAAACATTTTTAACTCCTGTATGCGGATCTCGTACTTCCCCGATGACTGGAAGCAAGCGATCATAGTGCCGCTACTTAAGCCTGGGAAGAATGGAGACTCACCAGAGCATTATCGGCCTATCAGTCTCCTTTCGCATATGAGCAAGGTGTTCGAGAGGCTGATCCATCACCATCTGCTAGAGCACTGCAGTGAGGAGTCCATCATTCCACCAGAACAGACCGGGTTCTCACGAGGCGTAGCCTGCGATCATCATTTAGTGAAACTTCAAAGGCACACCATAGAGCGTATGACGAAGAACAATGAAGCCACGGCGTTCATCTCGCTGGACTGCACACAGGCGTTTGATTGTGTATCCCACGAGTTACTGCTTCGCCAGTTGGAAGACTATCGTTTTCCAGCTTCATTATGCCGATTGATCAGAAGCTACTTAAGCGGGAGATCCTTCGTCGTAAGGGTAGGCGATAAATTGTCAACTTCAAAGGACACCATTTGTGGGGTTCCTCAAGGTTCTGTATTGGGACCACTATTGTTTGTGATCTTTACAGCAAAAGTGATCTCAATGAAGCACCCGATGGCACTGGTAGCAGCCTACGCCGATGACATTGGCATCTATGCTTCTAGTATGAGACCGAAAAGGGCTCTCACCCTGGCACAAGGAGCATCGACCACTATTGTAGATGAGCTGAAGGAGATTGGCATTAGGGTGAACCCGAAGAAGACAGATGCTATTGTCATGTCGTTCCAGAAGGGGAAGAGCGCTTTGCCCACTGATTTTAAAGTGAACGGAGAAACACTGCCAGTCTCTAATTCAATCCTCTACCTGGGCGTCACTCTAGATAGGCACCTCACCTTATCTAGTCACGTCCGGGAACGACTCAAACTGGCCAGGAGAAAGAGCTATAGACTTAATCATCTACTCACGTCACCTCAGCTCTCACTGAGGCTGAAACTACAGATCTACAAGGCTATAATACGTCCGACTATGCTCTATGGTGCGCCCTTGATGCGGCATCTGTTTAAGTCCACTCTCAAACAATTACAGACGTTCCAGAACTCCATCCTTCGGCGGATTGTCAGAGGTACCAACTTACAAAGGGCCAGAAACCATATCCTTCATCAGGAATTAGTATTGCCAACAGTGCCTGAATATATCAGCCGGAGGCACATTAAATTTTTTGATGGGCTGAAGGCCTGTGCTAATCCATTATTTTCTGATATCACCCCACCACCCAAGCCTGGGAGGTGGCAAGGATCACTACCTCTCGTTGACGTTGTCGCCGAGGGAAGGAGTTCGGACTATGTCTGAACTCAATTTATTGCCAAAACCCTGAAGAATGGTCCCTCCCATTTTGCAATGGATAAATAAAGGCTTAGAAGAAGCCCTTGAAAGATTACTAGTGCATCCAGCGCATATAGCAATCCTCTTTAGAATACCTCCGGGTAACAGAAGGACAAATCTGACAGCTATACATATTATATTTGTATTTTGTTCGAAAATAAAACCAGAGGGTAAGAAAAAAAAAAATAAAAAAAAAAAAAAATAAATAAAAAAAAAAAAATAATTTAATCAAAGGAGAATGAATGACCTATCACTACCACCATAGTAATTTTTCTTTTTTCTTTTTTGGTCGATTACAAAAGCTCATTATTGGAATTAGTAAACTAAACGCATTAATATTAGACTTCTTACACTATTCAATTTCTTTTCGTTTAATTTTTATTGAAATGATTCAAACAAAAATTAATAATTCCAGAACACCTTTTTCTCTGTCTTTAATAATAACCGAGGTTTTCTATTGTTATTTATTTTATTTTTTATTTCAAAGCCCCTTGTAGTTTGGGCTAAAATTTATGAATCTTTAGATTTGTAGGATATCTCTTCTACTGAACATGGTACATTTTAAGAGAGGGATGAGGAGGCTGGAAAATATGTCTTCTTCCTGTGACGGGGCTCACCGGATTTTTGATTCATTGAATAATCCTCAGTGAAGGCTGAGGCTCCCTTCATATTGTTGCTATCTTCTGTTGGGGAAAGAGTCTGATGTAACGGGTTCGTGCAAAATTTTAGACTGTCAAAGAAATTTATGTCTTTTAGTGATGTAATCAGTCACCAGAAGTGTGAAGGTAGAGTGCAGTATGTTTTAGATTTTTTGTAGTGTCGTATGGCTTACGATACGTCTCAGCTCGCCGTTCTGCAAGTGTTGGAGCTTCTTCGCCTTTACAGTTTTATATTAGCTAACATGGGTGCACCATGCAGCAGTGATGGTCTGATCACGCTTTTTATGTATGTTTGGAGATTTCAGAATATTAACCGAGGTTGTAATATAGTGGACTATAAAGAAACGGACAAAAGTTTTAGTTCTCTGGGTTGGAACGTAAAGGTCTGAATGTCGTAATCTAGTTTCAAGTGAGTGGACTGAGAATTTAAATTTAAGGATACTGTGGATGTTGGGAGTTAATAGTTCGCTAAAGGTATGATTCTAGAAAATATTGTCTGCAGGTTGAGGGAAGGAGCCACTTCAACGCACTGTATAAGTACGCAACTTCTCTATGAGATCTCTTTGGAGTGACACATTTTACAAAATGTTCATAATTCGCTTATGATATTCTTGTGTTTATATTTTCTTTTTATTCTAATATTTTATTATTTTTATTTTGCTTCATAGTTATTCTTAGCGAACTTTGCCCCATAGTGAATTGCCCCATTCTTCTTTCTATTATATAATATACTAGCGAACCCACCACTGCTTCGCACGGGTGAAATTTGAATCAGGTGTCATTTATGTGTAAAAAATCTTAGTCTGACAGATTAAGAGATTATCGCTTTTAGAGTTTTTATTTATTATAACGAAAAGTGCAATTGGAAAGAAAATATCTTTATTTTATAATGTATATTCATTATTATATCTGTGGCGGTCGTGAAGAACTGGATAACTTGAGTTATATCAAAAATTAGTTAACTCCACGTATCGCTGCTTCAGACCTTCTCTCACGTCGTGTTAAATTGGTTAAAATAATTTCTTGGTGGAAGAAAAAAAAAGCTGTCTGTTATTACTCTATTTTGGGTATTACGTAAAGTTTAAGTCGCTCACCTGTAAAATGAAAGATTTTGACTTAACCTCTTATTCACGGCCGCTACAGATATTTTGTCATCGGCAGAAATAAAAAGCTTAAATCAAAATTAGTTAAATTTGTTTGTTTGTTATTTTAAAGTAATGCACAAATAACGAAAATTTTTCATATAAAAGTTGATTGCAACTTATTTTTTCAAAAACTATAGAAATAACAAAGTTTCCTATCCTTTTATATTTCTTTTAAACTATTTAAATTAAATTAAGATTCCATAGGAATCCTATTTATTTTAAAGTGAAACATCCATGTTAATTAAATAGTATAAAATTTGAAATAATTAATAAGAAAGTCAGTTTATTGATTTATAACAATAACCATTTATGTCAACTTAGTTACTATTCTAGGTAGGTAATATTCTTTCTTAAATCTTTTATACTAAATGGAAGAATATTACTTGCACGATCCTGTACATTTAACTGTTATATCTTCCCTCGTTACCAATAATTTATTTCCTTAAGTTTATGGGCTTACAACAACTTCATATTAAGTCGTACGGTTTTTTTATTGCATATTAACTAAATACTTCTGCTTTTCCAACGGTATATTATACACCTATGTTACTACTTTTATTTCAAGAAACAGCTCGTAAATACCGTTTACTGCAACACTTGACAAACGATCAAAACTTTCCTCTTAACAAAAAAATAATATATGTTACCATCATTAGGGCTATTCGACATATAGGATTGAGTTATGGGGATCCACCAAACCATCCAATTCTTCCCGCATTCAATCCTTGCAATCCAAAATCCTCCGAAAGAGCCTAAATGCCCTTTACTTTGTCACCAATAAAATAATCCATAAAGACCTAAATATCCCATTAGTCTCAAATCTAGCCCGAACTAGATATACCTCCTTTAATTCAAAATTACCCGTCCACTCCAACCCACTCGTCCGCAACCTCTCATTACCATCTCTAGAAATAATTTTTTAACGACTTGGTTGCATAAAATGTATTTTTCCCGCTTAAAGAAAAGCTAAATTGCAATCTATTTCACCCATATACCTACATGAAAGAATGCCCTTAATAATGGCGAAAGCTGTATAAAAATCCGTCTTGTGGCTTAGAAGAAAGCGGAAACCAAAATCATTTTATATATAGAGAGATATAATGCTGAAAACTCTAGACCTCTAATTTAAACAAGTTTCATTCACGAATTCAGCCTCTTCTGTGAACTCTAACCCCTGAGATAGCGGCGCACAGAGGTCTTAGCCATGAAGTTGTTACCCCCGGGGTTCAATGATTCCAACTGAATCATTTGATTACATCATTGGCTGGTCAGTGGCTCCCTTCATCGCGCCCCATCGTCGTTTCCATAATGGCCAGGGAATTGTGTAATCTGGCCGCTCCCTCGGCATTTGAATTTCTCAACAGACTATTTTATTTTCTAATGAAGTTACGGGGATGCACGGAGATATATCTTCAGGTCAAAGACCGTCCCCTAACAGCTCAATGAAGAATCGTATTCAGATTGCTCTCGAGGTTCAACGCCCTACCTCACATTTGTAGTCGCTACTTTTCTAGATGCCTGCAGAAGTACTCACGGGGTACGCTGAGACAGTTTCATATGATTTCACTGGTTATATAATACGAGCTGTAATCCTCGATTTCCCTCGTGAATATTTCATTTTGTATTGATTTGAAAAAATTCATAACAGTAGAGATAATGCTTTATTTTTTTGGCAACGCTGCCCAAATTCACCGGGTTGCCAAAATAACCCATCATACTTATCTATCCCTCATATTTTATTTATTGGGCATATTTCGTATACATTTTCAATTTTTTTTTACTGTTTCCTACTCTGTTCCTCTCATACTAAATTTGTTATATTTACAATTTTTTTTCTCTTTATTAGATATTTATATATTTTTCTCTATAACCACATTTTAAGTTTAAACCTTTGGCGCGCATATTATATAACAAATAGGTGATGGTGGATAATCCGCAGAGTCTAAGATTACGTTTCCCGCCAACACCACCACATCTTTAATATTGACACCCAGGTCTTCCAAAAAGCTCCTTATGCTTCTTGGACATAGCTTCAATATATATATAATATATAAATTATAGCTTCGTTATCTGTTCTGTTAAATTAAATATAGCATACCAGTAAATATAAGCATACCCAAAATTATTGGTATGTTTAAAAATTTTTTTTTTTTGATTCATTGGCCATTGATTTTTGCCCCCAATTATTATAATTGTAGCGTATTTTTTATAATTATATAACTTTTTATTATTATTTATTTATTGTAGTTGACAACTTTTTTTCTCAAGAGACCGCGCGAATATCACTACTCTTACTTCTCTTCATACTCCTTCCATTTTTCTTACATTCATCCCATCTTTTCCTCATTCTCTCCCATTTTCACTTCCTTCTTTCTTTGGTTAACGTCATTCCTTTTCGTGGATCTCGCTTTTCCACAAGGTCCCCAATTTCCTTTAGTTTTTTCGTATAAAGATTTCTATCTAAACAGTCTTGGTCTGTTATATTCATTCTCTCAATGTCTTTCCTCATCTGAAACTGTAGAGCAGCATGTGATAGGTTTCCGACGAAGGGTAAAGGTTATTTGGTAGGATTTATTAGAAATTATATCTCTAATTTGACACCATTCTTCAATGGTTGTGATGTGTGGCTCGGGGTTTGGGTTAAGATGCGGTAGTTGGATAATGGAAGACGTGTCATCAGTGTAAGTATTGAGAATAGTAATGGTCACCTATAGCTTAGTGGCGAGCATAACAGCATTCTATGCCAAAGTTCACCGGGTTCAAAACTAAAGGTGGCCCTAGGATTTTTTAATGGGAGTAAAAAATCCTTAGTTAAGCCATCCTTCGTAGGGGACGTAAAAAGGTGGTCCCGAGCCTGTGCGATGTCAGGTAATCGTTAAAGATCCCTATCCCAATAAAATTTGATTGGCAAAATTTAGGACTCCCAAGGTAGTATCGTCGAATTAGCCACAGGAGCATTGAGGGACGTTAACTGAATAAACTATTGAGGATAGTAATAGGATTGTCAATTAAAAAAATAATTATATATCTTGATTTTTATACCGAATTTATTTATTGTGAATATTTTCGAAATACCAAAATCCATAAACAACAAATTCCTCCCTGAAATGGCGTTACTGAAGCTGACATTGATTACCTTGCTCACCCTCTCACATGATAAAATAAAATTGATCTAATTATCGCTGGGTGACACACCCTCCATTCCGGGGGTATTAGCTCTCCCTCACACAAGACCCAAATGAACCCTTGAATATTTAAACATAAACGGAGTTAATTGAAACACCGACTCTACGTGCGTGGTAACGTTTCGTGTCGGTAATTGTTTTTCAACAAATATTCGAACTTACAGTCTCTGGGAGGTCTCAAACATTTCATGCATGGAAATTGAGATATCCGCAGTTCGTCGACCGGAAGATTCTGCTAATTTTTGAGAAATATTCAGGGCTCCCTCTGGAATCCTCTGCTAATTTATATTTTTGAATATGTATAGTACAGGTAGTGACTTGATTTTTTTAAATTTTTTGTATTCTGTTTTTATCCTTCCAATACCATATAAAAAAAATAATACTCTAAGCAACGTTTACTCCTAGGTGAGATTGGATTAAAAGTAGAATTATTTATAACTTAATAATGGTCCTTGTTTTTTTCTACTCTGAATTGTTAAACTTGATCCACAAAAATTGACTTTCCTCAGAATGATATGATGACCCGCCAAAATTGTACGGTTTACACGTGGTCTAATACTAATTGACAAAAAAAAAAGATCCATAAAGCTAAATTTTCTGATTAAATGTTATATATCTCAATATGAACTCTTAATATAATATTGCCATTATAAAAACAAATTAAAAAAAAAAATTACATTAATATTACATAGGTTAACACTTTATAAGAAGACACTTTTAAAACAAAAGATCACTGTTTAGAATTTAAAATTTGTTTGTCTGAATTATTTTTAAAATTTGTTTTCTAACGAAAAGACATCAGTTTTTATTTTTAAATGTTGGATATGTTTTTCTTATTATATAGAAAAACATATCAAACTTTTAAAGTTATATAGTGTTTGACAAATATATCTCAAAGTAGTTATATATATGTGTAAACACGGATAAAATTTAGTTTAAAAAGTACAAAATCCCGATCGTTGTCTTAAACATAATTAGATTCTTAAATTTTAATGTTTTTTTGTGTTTTTTTGATCTTTCGGGAATTCCAGGATGAATTTTTCGGGCTTAATTAAAATAATTTTATAACAATTTATTCTAACTTCCCATTGCATATAGTTACTTACTTTGTAAGTTATAGGATTAAATTAGAGGTAGATATTTAGCGAAAAAAAAGGACAACTTTACTCAGGATCTAAGTCTTCTTAGAATAACATCAGATATATATCGAATTACCGAATAATATTTTGTATAAATAGTAATAAATTTCAAAGCTTTGGTTTATATAAGAAATCCATCTTTCTGGAAATGGTTCTGCTATTTAGATGTTCCAGAAGAGATATTAGTGAAGGTTGACCTTTCGAATAAAGCTGAGCAGTTTTCTCTTCTGCCTCTACCCGTCGATGAGGAAAATGGAAGGATCCATATCAGCATATATTGGATCCAGGAGGCGAATATTGCCTGTTGGAACTAATTTTCTTTTACGACCGCCGGTGTTTGCCACTGCATTTACAACCGGTCGTAAAAACACTTGTTATCAGGATTATTTAAACCAGTCAAAATGGACGGTGAATCCCGTCAACTGTGAATCTCTCATATTTCTTGTTATCGGAATTTAATTATTAGTTCTTTTAGCATTTGATTAATAATAATTCTAATAATAATATACGTTGTGATCATTGTTTTCTGAGGAGTATTGCAATAAGTTTGCCCCTGTATTTTAGTTATCCAATGTCTATTCCACTGAAGACCTATGACCACCTATGACTCAAATTTATCAATCGACTTACCGTACGTTAAACGAAACCGATTTCCACACTTTTTGGCGTTCATTGTTTGTTCATTTAATATCACTTTATGCTAGTATAGCTAATCGGACGATGCCACAGTGGGAGTCCTAAATTTTGCCTGCCCAGGTTTAGTTAGAACAGGGATCTTTAATGACTACCTTACATTGCACAGGCTCGGGATCGCATTTTTACGTCCCCTTCGAAGTACGGCATAACTTAAGATTTTATACTCTTATTAAAAAATCCTAGGTCAGCTGCCAGGTTTGAACCCACGACAGATAAAGCTGTTATGATAGACACTTGAATAATTTTATATTGGTTGGTAACTAAGTGCGTAACGTTTTTCAATATTTCAATTTAATCCTCTATTATTTAAAAATCATTCTTTACTTGATGAATAATGTTTACATATTCTAAAAAAGGATTAGTTAAGATAATTTTATGCATCAGTTTTAACCGAGACTCCTTATGTTTGAGCGGTAGTTTGCTATCTCAAAATGGAATATAAAAAAAAATGCATTTTCGTCTTAAATGTTTTATTTCTGAAAATGAAAATCAACTGCACATAAAGTTAACGAAGTCCGTAATTGTTTGGCAATAATGCATTTGGAGAAAGCTCCGTACGTAAGTGGTTTGCTCGGTTAAGAACCGGGAATTTTGACTTGTACGACGCAAAGAGCTCGGGTCGTCCTTCAACTGTTGATGATGACTAAATTTAATCATTGGTCACAAACAACGCTGACTCTGACAAACAACACGGGATATTGGGATAAATAATTGATTTAAAATATCTACAAGAATCTGAAGTTTTTATTGAAAAGATGAGTAAATAACGCTATGAACTTATTTTACAGCCCAATAGGTGCATTATATAACGTTGGCATGCTAGAGATTTTAGACAATTTTCGAGGAAAAAAAAATTGTATCTAGTACACAAAGTTGTGTGAATAGTGATGAACAGTGGATAAAACTAAGAGATTGTTGTGTATAAAAATAAAATCTGGTGCGCAACACACGACATTCAATAACCCCCGTTGTTAAAATCAATTTAAGAATTTTCAAATCATTCAGAGATGAAAATAAATTGGTAAAGAAGTAATTAAATCGAGTTTCAATAAAAACATGTGTTTTACTGAACATTCTACTCTATTCTTATGTACGACAGTCAGGTTATCAGATTTTCATTACTCTCTGTTAACTTTTAGAGTTTACTTATTCTGTATAAGATAATATTTTTTTCTAAAATCTTTAGCTTTACAACGATATATTTTAATCTATATTACTAGTTTTATGTTTAAAAACAGGAAATTTGTGAACACAAATATTTTGTCTCTTTTCTCCTTTAGTTGTTTATGAATTTCGTTCAATTTCTATATTTTGCTTGTTTTTATCAATGATAATCAGATGATATAGTAAATTTTATAAAATATATACACAATAAAACGTACTGGAAAGGAAAAAAAAAATTACATTTCGGCATTCTAACAGGGTTTTTAACTATTTCAATCAGATTTTTTTTTTTTTTTTTTTTTTTTATATTTCATGAATCCTACATGAAATTAAAGCTTATTTAATTCTACATTGATATAGCGAGTTGATATTTTTTTCTAAATTCTTTAGCTTTCCAACGGTATATCATACATGTATATTACTGTTCTTATGTTCAAAATAAAACAAATTGCAATAAAAAATATTTTTCCAGTTTTCCCCTTTAGTTGTTTTTCAAATTCGCTCAACTTATATATTTACCTGTTTTTTAGCAATACTAATTTGATGATATAATGTTTTTTATAAAATCTACAAAATTGAAGATACTTTAGATGAAGAAATTTTGAAATATCGGCATTTAAGCCCTGTCAGACTATTTCAATCAGAATGAAATCTACATGATATTAAAGCCCGTTTAATTTTACACCGATATAGCAAGTTTAATCAAAATCGTTTCAGCTGTTTTTGAGATAAACGTAAAAAGGTGCAAAATAGATTGTATAAAGTAGCACTTCTGGTCAGCTGATTTTAGTGAAAAGTTGCTATAACATCTCGGGCCTATAGTTTTCCTAAATATGAAATTTCAGTTTTGTATGTCTTCTCGTGTTCGCGGTTGACTTACGACATTCAGACACACAGACCTTTTTTCAAGACTTGGTTATTTTGACTCAGAGGACCATAAAACGCGTATTATCGTTGAAAATTGGAATTAAAAAAAATTGATGATTGCAATACTTTCCTTTACTATATATTTCATATTTGTAAGTGAAGGTTGAATAGATTATTTAATTTGAAACGCATGTTTTCATCAAAACATGATGTAATTATTTAACTGTTTTTCAACCCTTACTGTATATTAAACTTTTTAAATTTATTTTAACAACATATTTAAGTAAAAGTCGCTCCAGATTTTTCATATTACTTACTGAAACGTGGTGGGGAAGATATGGTTTATGCTTGGCATAAATAAAGCGATAAAGCCCTTAAACAATATTTGGGCGTGGAGTTGCCGTGTTTGGCGGGTGGTGCTAATGCTCCGATAAGACCCTACCAGGTAAGCCATTTTTAAGAGGCCTTTTTAGCGTAAAAGGGCCATAACCGGACTAAGATAGCTAGGGCTTTATAAATATGGAAAGGGGGTAGGCACTATAATAGAGTTATTATAAAAGGGTTTGTCGGTCACTGGATCCGCTTTTCGCTCTTCCTCCATCATTATTCATGAGATGAAAATTCTTCTTGTTTAGAACTCTACGTCGCTGAATATTAACTCAAATTTGTATTGAATAAAATATAAACATTGAAAAAATAAATTTATTACCAAAAAGATTAGGGTAAGAGTGGATGAAATTGAAATATAAATATTTTAGCCATCCTTAGTTTTTTTTTTGTCATACAGAGGAAGAGCGATTTAGTCACAATGGTAATATACGAAATCTAGGTATATACAGTGTGCCTCATAAATGTCTAGTCATATCGTGATAGTAGATACTAGACTTCAAGTGGAAAAAAAAAGTTCCTATGACCTATTGTCCGATTCCCAACGGTTTGGAAGGAAAATTATATTTTGAGGTTTTTGGTGTTATCCTTGGTTTTCATAATAAAAACTAAATATATCTGCTTGATTTATAGGCATAGAAAAACAAGAGGTACCGAATAAAATAAGAGAAAATTTCCTAGAAGGTTGATAAGTAAATCCTTCAAAACAAAAATGTAAGTGCCGTGCAAAGTCATGCAGAAAATTAAAATTTAATATTTCTATGAATAATCCGACATTTCAGGGAGCTACTACCCTTCTATCTTGGTTTTAAATTTTCTGCATCTCTGAAAAACCTCTTAATTTAATGAGCTTTAAAATGGTGTAAGACAATCCTACTTTCATTTGCCTATCAAGAAGGCAAGTATTAAAAAAGAAAGATGGCCAAAAAAAAGAAAATGAATGGTTCATATGTGTCTCCTAATGGTCTTGTCATATTAGATACTAGATCCAAGAGAAACGAAAAATGTCTGTATGACCCATAGTCCGTTTTTAGACGGTCAATGAGGAAACTCAAATTCTGTGTTTTTTGCTGTTACCTATGGTTTACATTAAACAGCAAACATTTTCTGTATGACGTTGTGCGACACTTACTTTCTTATATTGAGGGTTTAAATTCTTTGCTTTCTGGAAAATTTTCCATTCTTTCATTTTGTACCACTTGTTTTTCTGTACGTGCTTCAATCAAAAAGATATTTTTAAGTTGTTTTTTTTTAGGAAAATCACCGATAACAGCAAAAATCTTAAAATTTGATATTCCTTCCTAACCGGTGAGAGTCGGACTATGCGTTATAGGAACTTTTTTGATCCACTCAAGGCCTAGTGTCTGCTCTCACAATATAGCGAGATATTTATGAAACACGCTTTATGTTAAGAATCTGATGTTCCCAGACTGCTTTCACTTAATTTTGTTAAAATCAATTTAAGAACTTTCAAACAAAATTAGAGATGAAAAAAAAATACAATATAATTATATATAGTTTCGACAGAAACATTTGTTTCATAAAATAATCTATTATATTACAATATTATCTGCAACAATATATTTTCTGAATTTTTTAGCTTTCCAACGGTAAATTAGACGTATATCTTACCGTTCCCATGTCCAACAAAAAACAACAACAATAAGCATTTATATTTTCAATTATGAACGTTTATAATCGACTGAGACCAAAAAAAACACAACACTATATACATAAAACAAGACCTCTCAAAATTTAAGTCGCCTGCGGATAGGACATACAAGACTCACCCATGAGTATCTTATCCAAAGGGAACAGCCACCAATATGTCCAAAATGCGACGCACCGCTCAGTGTAAAGCAATTGATCGAACTATGCCCTGTTATCAGAAGAATACTCTCTCAGCATGAGGTACCCCAGATGTGACTGTGGCGCTAGGCGACGAAGAGAGGATTATCGGCGGTCTGTTGAAAGGCCTAAAAGAGTTGAATCTTCTATCAAAGCTATAAAATTATAGGAATACATTAAATTTTAACAACCTTAAAGGCGTTGATGACCACCCGTAGTTGAACGCCTATAAATCACACCAATCAAAATTTAAGATCTCACGTTTCAGGATACGAAAATAAAAAAAAAAGTGTCTGACCACTGTATGAATTCGTGAATATCAGAATAAATCTCGGTAGTAATATTTGGTAGAGAATTAAACACCCTATAAAATGAAAATAATAAAATAACCACTGAAATCAGTTAAGAAATAACAGATATATAGTGTTTTCAACTTAGCAGTGGCCATTTTTCTTTTATTAATTTATTGATATTCATATAAGTTAATTGCCTAGACGCTATATAAATTGTTATACCGTAATATAATTAATTGGAAATAATAAACCATTGTTTAATAAAGTGCAGCGTTTTTTCTACTTGTTGTTAGTGAGCTATGAATAAATTTAATAGAATAGTTCAAACGTTTTGTGTTTTCTGTTGAGGAAGGTCAAAGCAGAGACAGAGTAGAATTTTAGTCATGGAAAGGAGATAGCTGAATGCAGATAAGGCAGGCAAAGCCTTGACAAGATAGAACGAAAAAAGAAAAAAAAAACTTAAAGCCGACTCCATAAATTAATTAGTCTCTTTAATTAAATACGGTTTAGCTTTTGTGGAGACCCTCGTTCGTCTCAGGAATAGCATAAAATTTCTGTTAGAGGTAAATGAACAAAGTTTTAAACAAAAAAGAAAATAAAGGTTTGGAAGGAGAAAAGGAACAGATAAATTCCGACCGAAGGAAGAAGGGAAGTTTACATAATTCTGGGGAACATTAGCTTTTGAGAGGAACAGTTTGCAAGGCTACTTATTTCGACATTAATGCCACCATCTGCTCGGGAATTATTCCCCTACTTTCTTTTAGATTTTCCAGGAGGCAGGAGTTTGGGAACATTTACTACCACCCCACCTGCAGGTCGAATAAGTCTCCGGCAGATTGCTCTCTCTATATGCTGATGGAATTTATGATTACCTCTTCCTCGTAAAACATATACAATGGGGTCTTCTTCGGTTTCAGGACCGCGAATTGAAAATTCTGTCAAGTCATTTTGTCATTGCGAAACATGTACATACCTTTTTCTTGATCAATGATTGAATAATTGTATGGTTAGTTAGCGAGTAGTTGTGGACGGTCTTAATTCGACAGCTTACTGCAGAACCTCATCAATGTTTATTAATAGGTGCCCGGAGCCCTTCTCCTCTTCCTACATCGTATCTCCGTTCCTAAATTTTTCAAACGGCAGTGCGCCGGTCAAGGACACCTTACAAATCATATTTAATGATTTCACGAGTTTCTTTAGCGGCTGTATGTTTGTTTTTCCAGTAATCGCGTTGGACACTGTTTTTTTATTTTTTATTTTGTTTCTTTGAAACAAATAACTAAGATGAGGCTTTTTTTGAAGAAGTGGAATAGGATGAATATGCTAAAAGATTGCTGTGGAGAGATTATTAAGTACTAAATAGGGTTCAAATATTTATTGTTCTTTTAAATGATGAATTTGATAAAAAGGTTATTTTAAAAAAAAATCCACTTCATTATTTATTATCTGATACAAGCCAATTGAATTGTAAACAATGTTTTTTGTCCTTTTTTTATGATAATGTTTTATAATCTCATAGAATAAAAAAATTGTGTGCTGTCTCTTAGTCACATTTATTTCATCTCTATAATAATACTTTTATACATATAAATGAATCACCTACACGGCTATGTAGATTATGACCATATATAAATACCATAATTAACCTTCGCTAACATAAAACTCTTCCGGTCATCGCTGTTGTCGAGAACGACAAAAATACGGTTATATAAAACGTTGGTAAGATCTGTGGTGACATAATCGTTGGAAACTTTGACTCAATAAATGTTTTGAGAATATTCGAAAGGAAAATTCTCCGTAAAATTTATGGACATGTGTTAAAAGATGGAAAAGCTGAAAGAGCAGGGAACAACACGTATTTGAGCTGTATGGATCTGATGACATTGTCCACTTCATACGATCAAGGAGAATGGAATGGCTTGGTAATGTAATGAGGATGGATGACTCAAGGATGCAAAAAAGGATTCTGCTTGGGAAAATGTAAGGTACCCGATGAAGAGAATGAACCTTGGAGACGATGGGTTCAGGATCCGAAAAGGGACTTGGAAGTGCTCGGTTTAAGGAACTGGAAGAGGAGAGCGTTGTGCAGAGAGGATTAGTGCAATATTGTCGAGGAAGCCAAGGCCCACCTCGGGCTGTAGAGCTACGTAGTAAGTAAGAAAGTAATTAATTATTCAAGAATAATGAATTTGTTGAGTAATGATTTGTAACTTTTCATTTTGGAAGCGGCAATTTCCGTAGATTCCACACTGGTCTCATTAAATGTTTATCCTATATGGATTATATTGCCTCTAATGTCTCGGAGCAGTTCTAATTCATATTTTACTTCAAGACATTTCAAACACATACAGTCTGAAGGACGGACACTAGAAATTAAATCTGTATATTTTCCTTGTTTATCTTGCGTAATCTTATAATTCATATAATTATTAACGGATAATTGATTTTGAAACATTTCAATAGGTTTTACTAAGAAAAACAAGTATTAAATATTAAGGTTACTGGAATGAACATTGTAAGCTGTTTTATCTAACATGCGTGAGTAAATCAGAAGATGGGTTAACAGAACATTTTATAAAACATGAAGAAAACATTATGAAAAGTTCTAATTATCGTTGTAAGTATTTATTCGTTGAACTCACATAAATAAATGGCATTATTATATTACTGTAAGAAAAAAAAAATTAGAAAATCCAACATGATTGACCTATTAATTATATTTTGTTTGGAGCACTCGTCTTCTGCTGCCCGTGTCCACACTTGAAAAACCGCATTAGAATCAGAATTTATTCTGTAATACTCGCCGTGGGTTGACTCAGGCATAGAAAGAACCTTCTGGGGCTGATTTAGCCACTATGAAGTGGGTATCCTTAACAGAAAAATCTGAGGGCCGAGTGCGATTTCTGCCTATTCACCTACATGGACAGTCTAAGGTCTCAGGGGTTGTGAAGGTATAGTTTAGGTATATTAGTCTTTTTTTTTTTCTAAGTCATTTATATACATACAGAAGGGTTGTGTGCAAAATGGGAGAGTGGAGGTCCGTTTGATTCTGGCCAAAACTAGGCTTGCTCCTCTAAAGCTTTTAACAGTTCCGCGTCTAGAACTTTGTGCGGCCTTGTTATTAGTGAAATTACATAAGTCTTTAGAAACTTTTTTGTCAAAATTAGAGGTAAAGGCCACATATTATTTCTCAGATTCATCCACCACTCTTTCTTGGCTCAATATCCCTACTTACAAACTCAAAACTCTTGTTGCCAATCGCGTAACTGCAATTTTGGATCAAACCTCTCATAGTGAATGGTATCATGTACAATCACATCATAATGCAGCGGATATAGCGCCTAGAGGATTAACTCCTGGCTCTTTTCTAAAAGACGGTACTTGGTGGGAAGGTCCAGAATGGCTGAAACACCCGATTGAAGCATGGCCAATCAGTAATCATTTTAATAACCATTGTACCGGAGACTTGCTGGAAGTAAAGACAAAGGAGGTTGTTTTAAGTGCTCCAACTAATGATTGCTATCTGACTAGTGTTATTAAAAACTTTTGAGAGTATTCGCTTATGTGCTAAGACTCTTGCATAATGCACGGTTGAATATATCAAAAAGGCAAATAGGGCGCCCATCAGCCATTGAACTGAACCTTGCACTAGAGAAAATTGTACAAGTTACCCAACGTTTTTACTTTGATAAAGAATTTCCTAATTCTGACTCCAAATCCTCCTCTTTGGGGGCTCTATCACCCTTTATTGATAGCCGAGGGATTCTCAGGGTGGGCGGTCGTCTTACAAACGCTCCGCTAAATTACGAAAATAACCACCCAATTTTGCTTCCTCATAAATCACATTTAAGTTCCCTGATCATAGATCACTTCCACATTGCATACCTACACGCAGGTCCACAATTACTCCTGTCAATTCTGCTTACACCTGGCCATTTCCTAATGCACCCTTGTTGTCACTGCCTACCCATGACTTGACAGACGTACCGGAAAATAGACTATCCAGGTGGCAAATTGTACAATGTTGCATTCAAAACGTCTGGAAAATATGGTATTATGACTATAAATAGTTTGCAGCAACGGACAAAATGGACTTTGACCAAACCAAACTAGAATATTGGAACCCTAGTTTTACTAAAAAAAAACCAAACGCATCAGTGCAAAATTGGCCTACCGGTAGAATAATGGAAGTAAACCCCGGAAAAGATGGAACAGTTAGAGTTGTAAAAGTTAAAACTCCAAAAGGAGAATACATCCGGCCTGTTTCCAAATTGGCACCACTGCTACCACAAACATAAGCTAACTAATGTAGTTAGTGTCACCACCAATATGTTCATGTAAACCTTGGAAATTTTCAACGAAAATTTGGTGGGCGGTATGTTCACGCCATATGTTACGGCCTGATAAGGTTTTTATAGTTTTTCAATCGAAAATGATAAGTTCATAATTTTTATGATATTTTGTTTAAATTTTTATTTTTTAATTTCTTTTTAAAATAGTTATTTTAAATATAATTATATGTTTTTAAACGAGAGCAGTAGAAGAGAAAGACAGAAGACGATCGTACTTCAATTGTTTTTTGACGGCCTCGTGGCAGTCGAGTCTTAAGCTAGCGTCTGACCGGTGAAGATGTGCCGTATATAGACCCAAGATTCCTCTCAACGTTTGAACGTTTGGAAACGAATTTCTTCATCTTCTCATCGTTCCCCTTGGAACTTGGAAGAGCCGCCTTTCGGTCATTTTCAACACCCAAGAGAACTTCGTCCAAGCCGCCCTGCGGTAATTTTCTTCAATACTCAAGACGACTTCGTTCAAGCCGCCCTGCGGTCGTTTTCTTCAACACTCAACTGGACATCTTTACGTGAATATAACCTATCTTTATCCATTAATGGAACATTTAATTTCTTAATTATTATTCAAGAAACTATTTAATTTGATAACTATTTTTTTTTACATCTTTGAGCATTAATTAAGTTAAGTTTGTTTCTTCTATTTTTACAATATTTTAATTAGGTTTATTTTGTTTCATACATTTTCTTACAGCTGTTTAATTATAATTAGGTTAATTTTTCTTATATAAATTTATTAGGTTAATTTGTTTCTTATCATCCTTATATGTATTTCAGTGTATTAAATGTATTGTGATTCGTCGTTTGCTTTCATTATTTTTATTTATTTTAAATCTATACAGTCCACTTATTTATTTCAATAGAACCACCCTCAATTTTGAGTTGTCACTTGAAAGTACTATTCTTTCACGGATAGCCCAGCGTATACAGGTTGGGTTACACATTATTTACGACTGTCAATATAAACATATTAATAATATAATATTTAAATATTTTTTAGTCTTTATTTTATTTTTATTATTCTTTTCTGGGCAAGTTAAGGGGTTGTATTTATTTTAATAGATAAAAATTTTCTTAAATTTCAGCACGTTTTATAATTTATAAAGGGCGTATATATTATTAAAATATAATTTCATCGTTTTTAATTCGTTGAATAGCTTATCATTACAAAATATTTCCTACCAATCTCCAGGTCCTTACCGTAGCTAAAGAAACAAGATATAAAGATATAGTTATTATATAATATAAAGTTATTTATTTCGCAAGATTGCCAAATTATAGGTGCTAAATAAATGCCATACTTATCTATAGGTAAATGAAAACGAAAAAAATAAAATAAAAAAAATAATATTCATATTAAAATATTAACAAAAAATTCCTTTTAAATAGGGAGCCTGTGGCTGAGTGGCTAGCGCGCGTCTCCCACTCAAAGGTTGCGGGTTCGAATCCCAGTTCTATTTTAGGACTATTGCAAGCATTTATTTTAATTATTAAATGGGGATTCATTTACAGCCTCTCCTCCGGATATGTAAGCCAACTGTTGGCCACTCACAAACATTGGCGTAGGGAGTGATGACCATACGCTATTGAATATCGAGAAACGGAAGTGTTTTCTGCCAACAGATTACACCTAGTGGCCAAGGGCCTACACGACCTGTCGCGCCACTGAAAAAAAAATCCTATTAAATAAAAAATAAATTATATTTACAACGGGACAATAAATTAACAAATTATAAAAAAAAAATCGAATGTACAAATAAAATTATGTGTTAATGTTCAAATAATTTTACTCTATTACATTGTTTTTCTACCATAGTATCTTGTTGTTTTGTTATGTTCATTAAAAAACAACATTGTTCGAAATGTTTGTTAATTATAAGTAGTTTGAACTATTTCAAGAACCATTTTAGATCATCAACACAACAATTGCATCCTTTATTATTTATATTTATGTCGCTCTTTCATAGAAATTAATTTGTTTATTTTGACGTTTCCATATCGGACACTAATTTGTTTCACCGGGTTTATTTATTAGTATATTGTTATTCATAAAAAAAAAAAAATGAAAATAAGATAACCTATACAATTAAATGCGATTTAAATGCTAATTATATCTAAAGATATATTGATATTTTCTCACCTCTTAACTATTACACCATTCATTGAAATTCATTTATTCCTACTAGCACTAAAATGCTGTTATCAAGGTTTTGAGGGTTAATGGTCCGAAAATCTTAATGTATAACCGTGTTTACTCTAAACATTTTGGCACCTGTTCCAATTGGTGCGTCGCCAAATATCTCAACCCCTAGGCTTTAAAATTCGGAGTTAAAACCTCCGCATTTAACTTTCTCGTATTAAATTTATTAGACCGTTATTGTTTTTTGTATTTTGGGATGTTCTACTTGTGTTCAAACTGGTTTTTTGTTATTTAAAATTTTACAAGAATATGAAATTTCGAGATTTCAAGAGAGTAAAGGATCTGAAGGACTTTACATCAACCCCTATCATGCTACTCTCATGATTAATGATTTTAATCCCTAAAAACAATTGAATTTTCTTTTTTTAAAGATTAATTGAAAGCTTTTGTTTAAATTCACTGAAATCCTGTATTTTTAGGCTTATGATATGGAAAAGGAATTGCAGTGACCATTGCTACTAGTTTGCTTCAAGGGTTTGCATATCCTCTACCCCGTCTCTCTTCTAAATTAATTTAAAGGTTTGAAAATGCATGTGAATTCTATAGATCTCAGAGTTTCGCCTCTACACGCATTGTTTTTTAGGTTTTGCTTACTAAATAACACATACCACCTTGAATAGATAAAAGTTTAAAAGTGAATTATAAAATTACATATATATCTTATTTATTGATAAATGACTAATGTATAGACCATATCTGCTTTATAAATGTATTTGATTTCTGAAAATGGATGCTTCAAAATTTCAAGTAATAAGTTGCGGAATAATAAATTTTCTTTACTTTTATAATTTTATAATTACTTATCTTATAAATCATAGATTCTGAATAAAAGATTTGAAACTTACTCTTTATTTGTTCACATGTTTTAAATGCTAAATGTTTACATTAATAAATCCTTAATAACTTTTCGAGGCATTTTATGACTTATCTTCAGATTAACTAATTATAATCAAACATTTAAAAAAATATATATATTTATTGGTATTTACAACTGTATAATAAAATACATTTAGTGAATGTGATACACGATATGTTAACATGACTCAGATGTAGGGATACTACCCATTGACAGCTCCTCAAGGACTATGCTAAACTAGAAGGTTTCGGGGCCATCTTCTTTTCAGACTCCTCGGAGAATTATCAGGAATTGTAGAGGAAGCAAGGTTTAAAACTAGTGGGTTAGAGTGGGAAAGGAGTTTGTCATGAAAGGAGTGGTACCTGGTTCGGGCCAAGTCAGCAACAAAGGGAACATTAAGGTCTTTATGGATGAGTTTATTTGTGACAAAATAAGGAGCATTGAGGATTTTTCGAAGGATTAGAGACGAGAAGAATTTGATGTTTTAGTAGAGCCCCAAATCTCTACTCCGTTAGTCCATATTGGTCTTATGATAGTCATGTAGATGAGTCTTTTGTACTTAAGTGGAAGGTTTGAGCATTTGTCCAGTAAGTGTTGATGTAGTCGAAAACGTCGAGCAGATCCCAGACTGGGCTACCAGATCCCTTATGGCGGAAGACGAAATGGGAAGGCATAAATAAAAAATAAAAAATATTTAATAATTATCTATATTATATTCTAAATTTGTTTCTAAAGTATCTGCATTTCAATATTACTTATAAATTTTTACATATTGAATAAGTATAGGTCATTTATATCACAATAACTTTGCTTATATACGTCACTTATACATTATAATAATTCAGCCATTATTTGGTAAAATGTTTATAAGTGCTTATTTTATTAATAATAAGCATACACTTTAATAAAAGTAAATGATAATAAAATCATAGATTCTATTTCGTAAATTATATTTTTTGACTCCTATTAATAGCTCTTAACGCTATTAGACAAAAATTGAATAATTTACTATTTTCTTACGAACTGTATTCTAGGTTTTAATAGGATTACATTCGGAGAAACGTGCAAAATAAAAATTTAAATTAATAAAATTTTTGGTATCTATCGTCTAGCTTATTAAACAAGTTTTTAAAAAATCAATTGAATCAAGCTACTGTATTTCCTAATTTGTTTTTTAAGGAAGCCGTAAAGATTTAATTTATTAATTATTTTATGAACATGACAATTAAAGAATCCGTAATTGGATAGCTTAATTATACTTGTAAAAAACCTTGAAGAGGAGTGTACAACAAAAGTGTGGTCCTTGAAGATCTTAAGATGCTGATTTGAGCGCTAGCCCTGAACTTTCTTTTGAACTTGGCAGCTACGGGTTTCAATCAAGTGATTTTATTCTATGATTCATCACATCACCTTGCTAAGTCGTTCTCTTATGTCATTATTACAGCTATGATTGAATCATTTCCCCATGTAAGTGATAACGATTCTATTCATTAAAAAAAAAGGTGAAGAGATGATTAGATTTATTCGGAAGAGCTAATAGAAATTCAGTTATGTAAAATTCTAAACAGGACCAAGTTCATACACATGCATTTGATGGTTTAAATTTCAATAAAAGGAATTTTTTGAAAATTAATAGTTTTTGAGTTTTTAGCTGCTGGAATAATGAGATATTATTTACATTATAAATTAAAATGTTTGTTAATTTTGATATATTTTTGAAAATGCCAATTACCTGAAAATTGGGGTTTATATAGTTCCATCTAGATACAAAAACAAAATTTACATTACGATCAAATAATTTGAGTTTCATTTTTAAAAATTCAATCCTTGCTTTCTCTTTTATTCCTGACAATTCTCCGAGGCGCCTGAAAAGAAGTTGGCCTCAAGACCTTCTAGTTTAGATTACATAGTGGAGTGATGCCAATGGGCATTTTATCTTCATGTATATTATCTGACATCTAATTTACTTGATGTATTAACTAATACAGTTGTAAATCTCATAAATGAAAAAAAAATAACAATGACTTTTTAAAATAATTGCCCTATTGCTTCATAAATCGTTTATATCTTTATTAATATACAAATATAGATTTTAATAATTTATTCTATTATAATATATCTTCTTGCCTTAGTAATATATGTTTATACGAGGAAGTATCCTGTATAATTTTGATTTTAATGGTAAATGAGCACGCTCGTTATAAAAACTTTAATTTGAATATCTTAATCTGTTTTTTTAAAGTAGTATATCAGTTATGAAATTTGAAAACAGAAAAAAAACAAAAAAACATTCTGACAAATCTAATACATGGAGTGGTGGAAATTAAAAATTAGGTCATCAGTTTTGTTGATAAATACATCTGCTTAGGGCAATCCATCTCATTCAAAATTAAGAAAAAATAAATAAAAATAAGAGTGAATATAATATGAAAAAATATTAGAGCTTTAAAAAGATTTTAAAAGTAAGCTAACTCCAGTATTGAAGGCTAGAGTCCTGGAAACTTGTGTGTATTAAGAAATTTTGGATCTATGACCTGGTCTGCGGCCAACAAAAACTATGATAAACTAGTTTGATGGATGTTGGATAATAATAAAATAAACAAAGTTCGAAATAAAAAGTTACTTTAATTAAATAAAAAACGATTAAAAACACAATTAAAATTATGAAAAATAAAAAATAAGCTTTTTCGTCGATAGTCATCTAAACACTTCTTCCAAGTGGGTGCAATGTTCTTCCTCTGACAATGAAGCTATCAGAATGTCGTCGAGATAGACGAAAGCATACGGTAGGGCGAGAATGCTGTCCATCAAGCGTTGAAAAGTCTGCGCTGCGTTGCGAAGTCCGAAACACATCACCTTGAATTCGAAGAGGCCGAAAGGAGTGATAACTGCAGTCTTCGGGACGTCTTCTTCATCTACAGGTATCTGAAAAACCGTCGTGTAACCTCCGTGTTGTGATTGACAGTGCAACCGTTACACTAGCTAAGGACGACACAGCTTTAGTTTCCTAGGATTATGTTAAATACTGAAAGAAAAAACTGCTTCAGCAATAGTAAAAATGTTTACCAAAGGATATATATAAATGAAGGTTGGCCTGTCATGTGTCCGAAATATGGTCAACAATTGCTACAGACTGGATTCCAAGGGAACGTAAGAGATGGCGAGGAAAACCATTGCCGAGGTGAAGGGACAAAATAATGCATGTATTAGGGGAGTGTTGGGCCACCGTGGCTGGAAATAGGAATCCTTGAAATAATGTGTCAAAAAACCTTTCAGTGTTGAATACATGTATGTAATTTTAGTTCAAATTGTTCAGACAATGTTTTATTTTATTAACATTGCAAGTGATAAAAAGTAAATATTATAAATAGTGTATCATTAAAATATAGAGAAAAGGAAAGTTTGTTATAATTTTAAACACCAGATTTGTACCTTCCAAAAACTAGAGGCTTATTATTGACGTTCCTTAAACTATACAAATTACAATACAATTAAAAACCTGTACCTCAACAACTCATAGAGGGTCTTGGGCTCAGTACATATAGATCTTCATACTGTTTCTAGGCCAGCAGCTGAGCAATGTGGTGATAAGGCCTTGATCACGCTCAGCCGCCAGGTTTATTCCCCAATGTTGGGTACCCACTTTTAAAAGGCTGGGTCTGCCCCAGAAGTGTCTCCATACCCTAGGGTCAGGGATATTCTGCCACAGCCGATATTCGAACCTACGACCCAGAGAACAAAAGAATAGTTCTTTATCCACTAGACCACGCCGCTCTCCCTACTATTATATAATTAATAGTAGTTTATTTAAAACTTTTTACAAAGTGCCATTCTAAAGATTTTAATAGGAAGTCCAAAATGCATACAACGTTTTTCATAATTTAAATTTCTATGAACTTTATTTTTATCCTCTCTTTCTTTTCTTGACACAAACCCACGCTTCCTCCACAATTCGTTTGTAGTCCATCGAGTTCTAAATTCATATTTTAACTCTAATTATTTTCAGATTCATTACTTCACCCTTCATTCTTTCTTTATAGTTTCTTCCCAACCTCCCTCCATAATTATCTAGGAGATTCTATCCGTGTACATTCTCATCTAATAATACGTTCGTCTACATGACCCGACCGTCCTATTCTTTTGTTCTGGTGACGATCTACAATTTTCACTGTACTATTTCTGGCGACAATCGAAATAGAAAATCCATAAAACCAACTCCAATATATCTAACCCCCGTCAAACCTCTTCCCGTAATTCATCAGGAACAGTTTATCTGACCATCAGTAGGAGGGGGCAAAAACCAATCAGGAAGGCGTATTAGGAAGCTCATTCCCGGAGCTAGTCCAAATATTAATTCAGCCACTACGTGCACTCAATGCCAAATCACCTTTTGTCTCTTTCTTTTCATTCTCCAAGTGACTTGCAAATATAAACGGTATTCAATTAAAGTTATAATGAGAATGTTGAATTATTGTTTTGAATTTTTTAAAGCAGTTAAAAAAAATCCAAGATTAAAAAATAAATATATAAATCTAGAGTTATATTGTAGATACGTTACCAACATGCTCTAGGCTGGCGGTCTGTTCATTTTATAAAGCTGCATTTTTAAATATCTTCATTTTTCATCAAATTATATATGAGAAATAAATGGAGAAGACCCCTCCTTTGAGTCAAAATCCTGTTGTATATGCAAATCTCGATTCAAAGGAGAAAAATAGAATTAGGTTTAAGCGATATAGGGATAAGAAGAAAAATTATGCAATAGTGTAATCAACAAATTTATTCATTAGCAAACAATTTAACAATAAAAACGGTGAAGGAAAGAGAAAATTAAGCGTCCTATAAGAACATAAAAAAAACAAAACAGTATAGATATAAAAACAAAAAAATCAACTATTTTAAATTTACATAGATAGATCAATCTTCTAAAAGAGAATAATTCGAATTTTAATTCCGAAATTCTAGATGAATAGAAAATCAAGGGTCTTCAATATCAACACAGGCAAAAAAGTTAACGACAAAGACAAAAAAAAAAAAAAAGAGCGATTAATTTGATTCATTCACAGATATACCAATCTTTTGAAACAGTTATAAAGCGTATTACTGAATGTCGAATTTCCGTGATACAAATGGTAGGTCAAACAAAAAAAAGTTGTGCTATGTATATCACCGACTCATACTGTTACAGTCACATGATTCTTTATAACGTGATGATGTTTTACAATAAAATGAAACAATAATAACAAAATATGCTTTCTCAACAGCATATACTTTTACAAACATACTCTTATTTGGAACGAAATTTCAGAGATTTGTTATAATTATAACAAATACAATAAGTAAATGGGCTAATAATAATTCTGGGCATGAAGATGTCTTGTGAAGAACTACCCAGTGGTAGCACTTCAATGTGAATTTAATTTAGTAGGTCTCGTCTCCTTTTCAATCGCCTCGGAGGGTCGTTAGGAATATATGGGAATAATAAGTTGCGTACAAGAGAATTCGTGTGGGTCAGGAGTTTGGAATTTAAAGAGGTATATCTGTTTTGGGATAGTTCTGCGACAAAGTGGATATTGAGGTCATTATGGATGATTTTATTCATAACGAAATAAGGAGCATTTGAGATTTTGGATTGTAATGATTGAATGCGAGAGGAATTGGATGGTTTAGTAGAGCCCCAAAGCTCGATTCAATATGTCCAGATGGGTCTCATAATGGTTACATAAGTGAGCTTTTTGTAATAAATTGGAAGTTTTTAACGTTGAAGTGAGTGTTGTAGTAATCAGAATCAACGGGCAGTTTCTTGTCGTTTAAGTCTTGTATGAGGAATCCATGTAAGACGTTTGTCAAGATGGAGTCCTCGGTATCGGATTTGTTCAACATCTGTGAGTGGGGTATTTTTAAATGATACAGTGGGGCAAGAAGTCATCGGTTTGCGACGATAGGTAAAGGTAATTAATTCGCGAATTCAAAAAAAGTTTGCTCTTCTATCGGCAGTCTTAAATCTAGGCTCACACTAAATACAAAATAGTTACTAAAGTTCTTCGATATCAGATGATTAAGGTTCCGTTGAGTTGTAGCTTTGAAAGCTGGAGATGAGATCTATGAGAGACGATTGAAGACAGCGGGGTCGGTCACCCGGAGGTGATTGCCCGCCAAAGGACGGCTAAAGCCCTTCCCTCTTGCATAATTCTTAGGGGAATCGCACGAGACTGCATAAGCACCGCATCACACGCACCTCTGCCTCCCAGCGTAATCCTACTGCCGATTCATAATCGAGTAGCGATACCTGGGGTCATCGCCTCCTCTACATCGCGGCTCTTGTCCTCTGGTCAGGGGGTCTATCAAGCTGTCCTCTGGTCAGGGATGCTCAATCCGAGTTCCTTGGTCAAACAAGAAGTCCAGCAATATTATAGATACAAAATTTTAATATCGTGGAATGAATGTATTAGGGTTCTGTTATTATGTTTGGGTTTTGTTATTAGGTTCTCATTTCTTTTAGATATTTATTGGGATATATTACACTTTGTTACATAATGAACAATAGTAATAGTGATATGAGGCGCAATATCCACAAACATACAGTACATGAGGGGAGAATCTGACCTGTTTTCATTTCTTATCGTGTTATTAATTTCTGATTAAGATCTCAAACGTTTTTTGTTAAACTCGCTATATTGATGTAAAATTAAAGGATTGTGATTTGATTTAGGCTTCATTATGATTAATAATAGGTAAAAAAAAAAGTTTTGCTATTAGTGTGTGATATTCAACTATTTGAAGCTATTAGCTTATATCCGTGAGATAGGTTGCTGTATGACTGTATTTTTGACATTTCTATGATGATTATTTATTCTAATATTCCTTTCAGGAAAGGACCGTTGTAAAGTGGGTACTCTTAAATTGGGGAGAAAACCAAAGTAGGTTGATATGTTTAGCGTAAATTATAATTTATAGTCTTTAAATTAAGTATTTTATTAACAGCTTAATATCCTGATCGTTAAAATCATACGTTTTACTGTGAATTTATATGTACTTGGTAGTATACCGAAATAGAAACGGAATTCACGACATTTTTATAGGAATAAGTACAAAGATGATGAAAATAAAAGAAAATGAAACAGAAAAGAAGTTCAGTGTTATTATATTTTTAATTTATCATTTTCAATAATGAATATTTGTAATCAATCAAGAAAAAAAATATTGTGAGTTATGACTTTTCACTTTTTGAAATACGTAAAACTAAATGGTGAACACAAAAATTCATCTGTCGGTCGGGCAGAATCAAATTCCTCGCAACATGAAAATAAAAAAAATCATTGGAATCCGTTAAGAATTAGTGGAGATATGTTCTAATTACTTGAGTTAAGTTATGATTGCAGATTTGCCTTTAATATAAATTAACAGTACAGCTAGTTCGTCTCTTTGATTACTTACAAACTATACATATGAAAATTTCCTACACAGATATGTAACATCATCACATCATTATTAGAAAGTAATAAACTAATGTGTTATAATTTACTGCGTTTTTCTAAGGAGCTTATTAATTGTATGATTAAGGCTTATGATTCTTATTTCTTGATGTTCCTAAAATTATTATAAAATATTCAAATGAGTTTTGATGATTTAAACTGAAAGAGAAGAATTCAACAGTAAAGTAATAATATAAGATCATCCAATGTACGATAAAATATTCTTGTACTATAACTTTTATAAGTCCTTCATATTTACATGGTTAAAATCATGTAACCAATAATCAAAACTATTGTTTTTTACGCACCACAAACTTTCACACATGGATAGAGCTGATATTATTTTATACTTACTTTTCTACTCCAAATGTGGTAAAAAAGGTTTCGATAGGTAACCAATTTATTCCGATCTGAGATTTAATAAGTGAAACCTAAAAAAAAACTCACCTTTTTTTGTTAAATTCTTAGAATCTTTTAAGAATCAATATTTATCGTTAAAATAAATCATACTGATTCATGTAATTGAATCACATTTGGATTATTTAATCAACAAAGCTTATATTCCAGCACATCCGTGGGGAGTTGAATTCAATGGATTTTTCGGTGAATGCCCCCTTTGTGAGCCAGTATTCAATGAATTCAGACATTTAGATGGACATTAATATTACAGCTGTTCTTGCTAAATATCGTCGTATCTTTATAATTTTGATATTTCGGATTCTCTGTATTCCGCGTCGTTTTAATATTATATCATCTCCTCTTCCGAAACACTTGATAACGTTCTGCAGTTAATGTTTTATTTGTTAGCTATTCGAACCTCCTCAAAGTCCCCAAGTCAAACAATTCCACTTAAGCTAATGTAGGGATACCTTCCAGGAACGCGAAACAAATGAAGAAGGCTTCTGGGAATCCAAAATGGCCTGTGATGTTCTGCCTAAATTGTGAAGATGAGTTCAGAACTACAGTGAAACTGGATTATAGAGTCTAATTTTAATTAAATAAATCCCAAGAGTAACTTGTTGAACGACTTCAGATGTGAATAATTATAACGAAGATTTTTTTCTTTAATTTGAACTTGAAGCATAGGAAAGAAAAAACACAACATATATTTTAGAATATATTAACAAATACAGAATCTGTCTGTTAGAATATGTCTATATATAACGCCAATAGAGAACTTCGAAAATATCCAGGACAGATTTTAAGAGTCAATGTGGATAGAATCTTCGTTCATAATATCTATTTGCCTCTTGAACTTAGAACTCCTAGTTAATTTTCGTTCCTTTGGAATGTGTCTATCGTAAATGGAATGGATTTTCTTATTATAGCAAGAGTGAGAAGGGTGGAATTATACCATGAGACCGCCTCAAAATTAATTTGATCCCACTCAGGTTAGATTCGAGCTGCGGATTCGTTTGACTCAGTTTAGGTAGTTAGGGGTGGTTGTGAAATAATTTTTTACCGTAACTTACAGGTGTTGTTAGCATTAGGTATTTAAATGTACAATAGTAGTGCTTTCAGCTAGCCATTTTATTTTCATTAATTATATTTGGAGAAGGTAGTCATCTTATGGATCTATTTCTAATTGAACATCGACAATTATCAAGTATACGTGTTTTTCGACATACTCTAGATTTCGAATTTAATTGTCTCTCATTGTCAGTAATGATGAAAATGTACAAATATGAAATTTTAATTTGATGATCGACAAAAGTAATGACATTTATTTTTGTAGCTTGGAAATAAATTTCAGTAAATAAGTCTAGATATATCATATGCTACAAGTGGCAAACGTGCGGTACAGAATGGTTAGTGTTAAAAATGAAGTAGCAAGCGAAAATACGGATGTAGATAAAAAAAATTTGAAAGATATCGATTCATAGTAATATATTCAAAATAATAATGTTGTCACCATTGTGATTTTCTGGTTAAGGCCCTGCTTTAATTTATTTTTTTTTTTAATTACTTTTCTTTTTTAATTTTTTTGGAAGTTTTCTTAATTGGAACTTTTAAAAAAGCACATAATACCTTCCATTCATCATCTAAACCTTTTATTTCTTTAGTCCTTTAACATTTTTTATTCAAGTCGACGTTTCGGGGTTGTTTCCCCATTTTCAAGACTGAAAACAATTTATACTTTTACTATTGAATAAAATCACATTATTTAAATATTTTTCCTTGAAAAATGAAGCTCAGCAATTTGTCATAATTATTTTAAACTAACTATACTTTAATTACCTTATTCCTTGCTAGAACATTTTTCACATCTCATAGCCACTTTTTTTTAAATGTTTGACCACAGTACAGTGTCTATGTCGATACCAGATTCTTGAGCGTTCTATGAAATGATCATTTTTTCATAATGTTTGTTCAAATGTTGTTAAATAAATTGAATAACCGATCGAAATCATAAAAAGGCAATGTGTAGTCTATGGAAGCCTTAAGAAGTATGTAGCAATAATGTGTGAAAGGAGAAGACCAAGAATGCATACGTGTAGAAAAGAGATGAAAGGAATTAGGCAGAAAAGAAAAGAGATGAAAGGAATTAGGCAGAAAAGAAAAAAATGGAATAAAGCAAAACAAAAATAAATAAATAAAGAACATGAGGTACAAATAGAATACCCTGTACAACGAACAATAAAAAAAGCTGTAAATAAGTTTCCAAAGCTTCCAATGCTCAAGGGACGATCCTAAATAATTAAAAATAAAAAAAGTAAACCAAAAAATAATTAAAAAAGAAAACCATAGTAGGTTGACATGTTTATCGTAAATTATAATTTGTAGTCTTTAAATTAAGTAATTGTAGCTGGGTGGTTAGAGCATAACAGCCTCCTATGCCAAAGGTCATGGGTTCAAACTCGCAGGTGGTCCTACTAACATTAAAAAATCCTTAGTTATGTCGTCCTTCGCAGGGGACATTAAAAGGTGGTCCCGAGCCTGTGCGATGTCAGGTACTCGTTAAAGATCCCTATCCTAATTATACCTGGATAGGCAAAATTTAAGACTCCCATTGTAGCATCATCCGATTTGCCACATCAGCAGAAACGGACTTTAATTAAATAAATAATAATATTAATTTCTCTTACATCTATGTCTTTAAAGATTTCACATTATATTACCTTTACCGAAGGTTATGGAATCAGTCACCCTCCGCATCTAGACTTAAGGCACAATATGCAATAACTGTATTAGCTATCACTTCAATCTCTTGCTATATCCACCCTCCTCGAATCTCAAGACTAATCACTCTTGTAGTTACATTACTTGTGTCATAATCATAGAAGGAGACCTTGAAATGTGCACATAAGACTACTCAACACCCCTCAGCACAGTATATGTCATATCCTAATTCAAGATATAACCAAATATATATTAAAAAATTTGGTATGCATAGCTTCTGCAGTTTGAGGTTATTGTCTGTTTGACTGGGTAAGGAGAAGGTGGCTGAAAAGGAGCGATTTGAAGGAGGAATATGACTCTCAGAGGGGGGTCGAAACGTTGGCAAACAAAAAATAGTTGAAACTATTTAGTTGTTTCATTTAATGACCGCCACCCGGACTAATTCCTTTCAGTAATTCTCAACGGTCAACTAATTACATCCACAATTCCTATTTTATAGTTTGCAGTGGAACTTTTTTTTTATGAAATAATCTAACGGTAGAAATAATTAGCAGTATAAGTTTATAACAACTTTTCCTTTATTTTAGCAACTTACGTACGATTTGGTAGATAATATTTTTTTTCTAAAATCTTGACTACTGTATAAATTATATAACCTATACGATCATGAATCACCATAACCTCCCTAATCCACAACTTCACAAATAACATTCTTGAATTAGTTTATGAGCTTACAACATCTTTATAATAAATTGCCCAACTTATTTTATTACACATTAACTTTTCCAAAATCTTTGCGCTTTCTAACAGTATATTATACGTTTATATTACTACTTATATTTCAGGAATAATTTTTTTATGACTTGGTCACAGAAAATTTATTTTTCTTGTTTAAAGAATATATGAATTGCAATGGATTTGACTGTCCTTCAGGAAATAATGCCCTATATGGTGGTGAAAACCGTATCAAAATCTGTCCAGTGGCTTAGAAGGACTTAGCGGAAACCAAAATCCCGTTATAATTTGAAATGTAGAATATTATTTAGAAGAAGTATTTTTCTTATAATGGAATGATATCTAAATATCTCCACTATTTTATTTGTGATTCATTAGCTGTCCGAACTCGTTGCGAATGCTCAATACTCACAAGATATTTATTATAATTGTTTCAGACGTCCGTAACATCACACCTGTCCCGTTAGCTTGATATTCATATTGCTTGAAGCGGAGAAGAGCTCAATACCTGGAAGGGCTAAGCCAGCGGGTTGTTTGCTCGAGGAGTCTGCTTAAGTCGGTGGCTCACCCCGGGCCATTTCCATTTGTTTAACGTAACGGACACACGTGATATTGGGAAGGTCGGAGAGATAATGCCACGGGGGTTTGGGCATATCTTATCACGGCTATGTTTGAAAGTAAGAACAGCTCCGATCCTGCCTCCCGTCATGAATAGCCTATGCACAACCGTTCTCTACGTTAATTTATAACTCATTCATGTTGTCACAGGATATGAGTCAATCACATACAAAGTAGTTTCAAATAGGATCCGAAAATCACAATTGTAAAAGCATTTTAGACGAAACACGTGTTTCAAGCCTTAATTTTTAGTAGTTGGGGTCGTTTTCACGTTTTTGCGATTAATACAATAGAAATAACTTTTATCTGGCAGGGCCCTTAAAGGATAACAAATATGTACTATTAATAATGCACAATATGACTGGAAAAACACCAAAGGAACGTAATTAATTCTTATTTGCACTAGTTTGAGAAAAAAAGGGTATACAACAAAACATAAGAGTAAAATAAATAAATAACTTCAAGTTAATAAATGTGTTCAACCAAAATAAAACTACTTTAATTAGTAAAGTTAAATTTGAACAATAAATAATAAATTGTATTTGTTATATCAGAATTGTTGAGCGTCTGTTTGGAGAGACAGAACCGCTGGAATTTAGAGAAAACGCATGGCGGATATGAGTGGTTCGGAAATCTCAGAGGGTGGTAGAGGTAGACAAAAACGCTGGAAATTATTTATTAAACAATGGTTTAATAATTCCAAATAACAATATTATTATAACTGTTTATAAAGCTGTAGATAGGCAATTAAGTAATATGAAAAACAAAAAATAATTCAAAGGGAAATAGCATATCTCTATTGCTAATTTCAAAAAGATATATCTCTACTTGCTCTTAACTAATTTCAATGATTATTTTTTCAATTTGAAGAAAAATTATTTCTCTATGTAATGGTGCTAATTTTTGGTATTTATTTATTAGACAAACGGATTTTTTAATTTTATTGTTCGGGTTCTGCGCATCTTGAAACGTAAGCCCTCAAATTTTGAATAGGAGAAAGTTTTTTTTTTTTTTTTGGTGGATCACAAATGTTCACAATTCTTAAAAATAAACAAAAACAATTTATGCTTGACTGCGTTACTACTTTCTATTCTTTTCTTTTGTTTCGATTTTCATTCAAATAATTCAAATCAAATTTCCTGATTCCTGGACAAGTTACATTTTTTCTCTATCATCAATAACAACCGAGTTATCACGGAGTCACATATCTTATATGTTGTAGCTTGCCCATATAAGATTTTATTTTTCTTCTCTTTGTTCATCGCGTTGTCTTGATCTCAAAAGTGTTTTCTATTTTTCTCCATCTTCAATAATAACCGATTTTGGTGGAATTACATCTATTATAATTTGTGACTTGAATATACAGATCAAGTTATTTTTTTGTTTATTGTGCTTACGTAGGACGTTTGAAATTAAGAATAAGCTTTAGAATGTTACTAGGGCTAGTTTAGTACGTTAGGGCAAGGGCGAAAATGTTAATTTGTAGTTTCCGTATATCTGTATAATTAAAGTTTTGTTTCGAAAACGACTTATAATACGTCGCTTAAACAAATAAAATATTTATTTTATCTAGAAAGATTTTAAATCATTAGTTACTTATAATTTAATTAATTTATTTATTTATTTACGAGCAAGAACACCCATTTTAAAATAAAGTAATCAGAACAAAAGAGGAATAAAAAAACAAGACAATACAATGAGTATTAACAAAAAGAAATATATAATAATATAATCAAAGAATGTTTAGTAATATAATAAATGTAGAAAAATATAGAATAATACAACAAAAAATATTTTGGTTTTGGAGGAAGATTTTAAAGCAGCAGTTAATTATAATTTAATTATTTATTTTATTTATTGACAGGCCAGAACACCCATTTTAAAATAACAATGAGAAATAAAGAGAAAAAAAAAAGACAATGAGTACTAACAAAAAGAAATATAGAACTATGGAATAATACAATAAATATAGAATAATACAATTTAGATATGTTAAATGGATAAAATTAAATTTTGATTATAGATCAGAAGCGTTAGCTACAGTAAGAAATAAATGTTTTTTATTAGGTGTGGATTATTTTAGGTGAAGGTCAAGTCTATATGTATACTTTATATATATACTTGAACTTGACATATATACATATATGTATATAGTAGGAGGCTGAGAATTAACTGCATCACTATTTTATTTAATTATGATGCACTACTTCCTTCTGGTGCAAAAAACAACAATAATGGATCAAAACCAATTCAACATCAGGCTTCTGGGTGTAAGTACCCACTCACCTTAAAATAAAGATTGTTCTTTGCACCAGAAGATGGCATTATAGCGGAAATGTAGTGCATCATAATTAAATAAAGTACTGGTGAAGTTAATTATCAGCCTCCAACTTTATATATAGACATGTTTTTATTTTGATATGATAAATTAACATTAAGGAAGTCAATGAGAAGAAATTTTATTTCCAGTCGGTATAGTCTATTAACAGGGGAATGATAAGTGTAATTAGTGGTAGTTGCAGCAGTAGAAATAAAAAGGCGTGATCGGTTCGTCATCTTCGGTTCGTGGAAGTTAATTTGTTCCAATCAATCAGCGCAAAGAATTTACTTACTAAATATAAACTTACTTGCTTGACATTTTCTTCAGTTCTTACTCCGCCCTCGGGTGATTGATCAGAACGTAGTCTGTCGCGTGTACTGAAGGGGGAATGAAAAAGGAAAGGATCGCCTTTGAAAAGTGCAAGTGTGTTTTGGAGAGCATCGGGCTGTTGACTCGCAGCCGGTCGCCGACCTGACTCCTAGCTCTGGCTGAATTGCTAATGTCAAAGGGTTCTTCGAAAAGTGTTCATCTTTGACGGATGAACTCTTTACTTTGATTGAGTGCTGTTTTCTTCTCTCTTCTTCATTTAAATCGTCATTCTTATGGTAGTTGACCAGGGTCAAGCGGTAGGTGGATTATATTGAGGGAAGGCGGAACTGTCAGAGCATGAGTTAGTGTTTAGTGTAGCTAGTGAGTGTTTTCTGGAAGAAGTTAATGCTAATCTCTTAGAATTAATAATTGCTTAATTGAAGGTAATATCAATCGAGAAATATAAATAAATATTATATAATTAATATTAATTAATTAAAATTTGTTAAATTTCTATGTCTAACTTTTAAATTAAGGTAATGTTGAAAAATTAAAAAAAAAAAAAAACATAAAAAACTCAGAGTAAATATTTTTAAAATAGAAATTATGTTATACAACATTTTTTTTTTTTTTTTTTTTTTTTTTTTTTTTTTTTTTTTTTTTTTTCTACCCTCTGGTTTTATTTTCGAACAAAATACAAATACAAATATAATATGTATAGCTGTCAGATTTGTCCTTCTGTTACCCGGAGGTATTCTAAAGAGGATTGCTATATGCGCTGGATGCACTAGTAATCTTTCAAGGGCTTCTTCTAAGCCTTTATTTATCCATTGCAAAATGGGAGGGACCATTCTTCAGGGTTTTGGCAATAAATTGAGTTCACACATAGTCCGAACTCCTTCCCTCGGCGACAACGTCAACGAGAGGTAGTGATCCTTGCCACCTCCCAGGCTTGGGTGGTGGGGTGATATCAGAAAATAATGGATTAGCACAGGCCTTCAGCCCATCAAAAAATTTAATGTGCCTCCGGCTGATATATTCAGGCACTGTTGGCAATACTAATTCCTGATGAAGGATATGGTTTCTGGCCCTTTGTAAGTTGGTACCTCTGACAATCCGCCGAAGGATGGAGTTCTGGAACGTCTGTAATTGTTTGAGAGTGGACTTAAACAGATGCCGCATCAAGGGCGCACCATAGAGCATAGTCGGACGTATTATAGCCTTGTAGATCTGTAGTTTCAGCCTCAGTGAAAGCTGAGGTGACGTGAGTAGATGATTAAGTCTATAGCTCTTTCTCCTGGCCAGTTTGAGTCGTTCCCGGACGTGACTAGATAAGGTGAGGTGCCTATCTAGAGTGACGCCCAGGTAGAGGATTGAATTAGAGACTGGCAGTGTTTCTCCGTTCACTTTAAAATCAGTGGGCAAAGCGCTTTTCCCCTTCTGGAACGACATGACAATAGCATCTGTCTTCTTCGGGTTCACCCTAATGCCAATCTCCTTCAGCTCATCTACAATAGTGGTCGATGCTCCTTGTGCCAGGGTGAGAGCCCTTTTCGGTCTCATACTAGAAGCATAGATGCCAATGTCATCGGCGTAGGCTGCTACCAGTGCCATCGGGTGCTTCATTGAGATCACTTTTGCTGTAAAGATCACAAACAATAGTGGTCCCAATACAGAACCTTGAGGAACCCCACAAATGGTGTCCTTTGAAGTTGACAATTTATCGCCTACCCTTACGACGAAGGATCTCCCGCTTAAGTAGCTTCTGATCAATCGGCATAATGAAGCTGGAAAACGATAGTCTTCCAACTGGCGAAGCAGTAACTCGTGGGATACACAATCAAACGCCTGTGTGCAGTCCAGCGAGATGAACGCCGTGGCTTCATTGTTCTTCGTCATACGCTCTATGGTGTGCCTTTGAAGTTTCACTAAATGATGATCGCAGGCTACGCCTCGTGAGAACCCGGTCTGTTCTGGTGGAATGATGGACTCCTCACTGCAGTGCTCTAGCAGATGGTGATGGATCAGCCTCTCGAACACCTTGCTCATATGCGAAAGGAGACTGATAGGCCGATAATGCTCTGGTGAGTCTCCATTCTTCCCAGGCTTAAGTAGCGGCACTATGATCGCTTGCTTCCAGTCATCGGGGAAGTATGAGATCCGCATACAGGAGTTAAAAATGTTTAATAAGAAGGCTTTACCCCTCCGAGGTAGCATCTTCAATAGTACATACGGAATATCATCCAGTCCCGAAGCCTTGTTACCCTTGGTGCGTCGTAGTACCGACTCAAGCTGTCCGAAGGTGGAGAATATCCTCTTTTCATTAGGGGACGTTGGTCTTCCCGCAGGAAGTGTGGGAGCATTTAACAGCCGATCATCTTCCCTCGCCTTATAAGAATCGGCCAAGAGTTCAGCCTGTTCCTCAGGGGATAATAGGGTGCCACCTGATGTAAGGTGTACACTCTTCCTCTTAGTGACGTGTGACCTCACAAGTCTCCAGAACTGACGATGATCATCATGAGTCCTACGGAGTTGCTCGTGCCATAGGAAAGTCTTCCATTCACGCATGAGGCTGGCTATCTGCCGGGTCATCGCATTGATGGCCGGTTTCAAGCCGTAGTCACAAGTTCGGTGGAAAATATTCCTCAGGTTGTTCCTTTGTGCAATGAGAGCAAGAATGTGGCTCGGTGGTTTCCTGAAGGCGTTTGGCTGAGGACTAAACCTTGGTATGGTAAGATTGGCTGATACATGGACGGTGGTGGTGATATCCGAGATCGCCTTCTGCACCTCTTTAACAGTTCTTAAGTACTGTATCTTTGGTAGGGTATCATCCACACTAGCCCTATATCCTTTCCAGTCGGCCTTGTGGAAGAGGAACTTGCTCGCGGGTGGTGTTGCTGGAGTTCCCTCAAAGGCATATAGCACAGGCCGGTGGTCCGACGGTCCGTTTGGGAGCGCTAGGCACTCAGTAACAGTGTGAAGGTCCCTGGTCAGGAGTAGGTCAAGTGTGGATGTCCAGTCAGGTCGGGCCGCATGCCTAAAGGTGTGCACTCCGGGGTGGAAGACAGCCATCCTGGTCTTGGTGATATAGGTACCCATCGGATTGTTGCTACCGCACAGCCAGGCAGTGTGCCGGGCGTTGAAGTCCCCTAAGATGACAAACCGACTCTTATCCTGGGCGTGCTGCAGCAATAGCTTCATAGATGTTAATATAGCCTTGGGTCTCCTATAGACACAACAGAAAGTAAAACGTTGTTTTAATCGAACATCTACTGTGACTATATGAGTACCCTCTGTAGAAGCTACTGGGTTGGGTACCAACCTCGATGGGATATCTCCTCGAACCAGAATCACTACGGCCTCGTTAGCCCCGGGTTGACAAGCCCCCGGTATGCAATATACCCCTGAAAATACAGTGAAGCAGAGGTGGGTAGTATAGTGTCGGTCAGCGCCACCACCGATGGCCGGTGCAGCTGCAGGAGGAGTTCTATTTCAGCCTTCTTCAGTAGTAGGCCTCGAATATTATAGGAAATAACTAAGTGCTCAGTCATAATGCTTAGCGATGATCTTCGTCAGCATCTTCATCATTTCTCGAACAGTTGCCATCATCTCTGCGAATTGGGCGTTGAATAGAGCATTGCTTGGATGTGCTTGTGTATTTAATGTGAATTGCGGTGTTGAGGAGTGAGCGGGTGCTGTCATTGGTTCAGCTTCTTCATGATGCGATGTTGGGGATGTTCTCTGTAGCTGCTGCTGCTGCTGTTGCTGCCCGGCGGGTCCGCCAAGTAGTTCAGTGAAAGCCAAGTTAGGGTTGACTAGCCTACTTGTCTTACTTGAAGGGGCTGCTACATTTATAATTGTCCTCTTTCTCATCTGGAGCAGTTCTTGCCGGCGGGGACACTCTTTGGAGGAGGCATGATGGGCTCCACTACAGTTGGCACATTTGATTGGTGCAAGTCGTGGGCAGCTTCTTTCTTCATGAGTTTGGGCGCACCGGGGGCATTTTACTGTCCTCCCGCAGTATTTCATGGTGTGCCCAAACTCTAAGCAGTTTCGACACTGTGCTGGGCATTTATCTTCTTTAAAGGGGGTTACCCTAAATCTAACCTGGTTCACATGGCGAAGAGCCTGTACATTTTCGATTTTTACCGTAGGCTCAGTGATGAGCAAGATGGCTTCAATCGGGTAGGTCACTTCTCCTTGTCGTTTGGTCAGGCGCTTGGCCATCACGAATCCTGGCAGCCTTTGTTTCACTTCAGTGGCGAACATATTTAAATCACTGTCAACATCGAAGCCGTGAACCACAAACTTCTTTGTCCTCTTAGTGCCGCGAGGTGCATAGGTGTGGAATTGCACCTTATCATCACGACGGAATAGTTTTACCACGGCATAGTGATCGGCATCATTATCCAAGTATAACCTCGTCTCCTTTGCCGAGGTATTTGTAGTAAACTTTGTGATCTTCATTTCCAAGAGAGTCGCTCTGAGAATGGGTTGCGACAGTGGTGGTCTGATTATTACTGGTGGCGGTAACCTCTTCTTGGGCTGATCATTGCCTGACTGAGTGGGAGCAATTGGCGCAAACTGGTTAGAGACAGGTGTCGGTGGAGGCCCGGCGACTGTCCTCAGTTTTTGGGAATTTTTCTTTGAAACTTGGACAAATCCCGCTTCATCAGCTCCACTTGACGGGCGCTTCTCGCCTCTAGCCTTTTCCATTATCATGGCCGTCGAAGTCGATGGTTCACCCATATCGTTAGATGGCCGCGTATAGGGGCAAAAACTCTTGTCAGCGCTACGCTGCCCGATTGGCTGTTAAAGATTATTTCCACGGGATAAGTGTGGTCTTCAACAGCATAAGGCGCAAAGCTAAACAAGAGCTGACGTCAGAAAGTCTTCAAGCGGCAGTTCTTCTTACTTCTTCCACTGCTCGTCCCTGCTACTTAATGCTAAGCGATAAGGTTTTGTGGCTTGTTACCACACAAAAATAATATTCACGAGTATCAACTTTTCTTGTATACAACAATTACTTAGTTTTTCTTCACTTTACATGACATTATTTAACTTTTTATATGAGATTAAAAAAAAAAAAAAAAAAATTCCAACACTTTAGCGCATTCCAAAGGTTTATTATTCATATATAATAATATACCTATATTATTATCACGTTCAGAAAAATAATGCATAACAATGATTATGTACATATTATGTAATTATCTGTTTTTATCAATGGTAATAGTTATTTCCATATTATTTTCAAATGAACAAAATTAAATGATAATTTAGAGGAAGAATATTTAAAATATCAGCATTTATGCTCTGTCAGATTTAAACTTTACGTTTATGTAGTAAGCCGGTTTTGAGAAATTCGTAAAAAAAAATCAAAATGCATGGTATAAAGTGGCTCCTCTGTTAGCTGATTTTGATAAAAAGGTGTAACATCTCAGGCATATCCGCTTCCAAAATAAGAAATTTCAGATCTATACAACTTATTGTTTCGATAGAAACATATGTTGTAAATTAATTAATCTAATGATATAAATTATTATATTCAACAATTACTTTTTTTTCTCTGCTTTTCATCCCTTTCCATGATATCATTCAACTTTTTACATCTCATTGAAAAAAATATATATAAAAACTTCAGTTTTCCGGTATGTTATAACTTAACGGAATATTATACATGTATATTACTATTTTGATGTCTGGAAAAAAAAAAAAAAAAAAAAAAACTAACTAAATATTTCTACAGTTTTATCCATTAGTTGGTTTTAAAATGCTTTTAAATTGTATATTCACTAGGGTTTTTTTTTAATGCTGAAATCCTTAATTTTTCCGTATCAACAAAATTAGTAAACACGGTACTTAAGTGGGAAAAAATTAGAATGAAACCTAAAAAATATTAAAGCCCATTAAAGTTTACTTGATATAACGAGTTTAATTCATAGAGCCATTTTTGAAAAAAAAAAATCGTAAAAAGGTGCAAAATGCATGGGAATGGAAATGCATGGTGTCAGTGGCTCTTCTGGCTCGTTGATTTTAATGAAAAAGTCACTTTAACATGACTGGCATAACGATATTAAAATATAAAATTTAAGTTTTGTACAATTTATCATTTTCGATCCAGAATTACAGCACCTTTCTGCGGGTTCAAGGTACCCTAAAACGTGTATTTCCGTTGAAAACTTCAATTAGAAGAAAACAATTTTCTCGATTGCAATTCTTTCCCTCACTACATACTTCATAGTAGTAAAAACAGGACCGTGTTGCTCTCTAATAATAATAACTGTGAGAATAATAGGTATATCTAAACTTCAATTTAAATTGAATCTTTGATTCCTATATTTAATAAATATTTTCAAGCCAATCGATTTCTCAGGATTAAAAGTCAATATTGTCAAAGCCTAAGTAACATCCTTTTTCCATATATCATAGTTTATCGAAGATATTATGTTTATTTTATTTTTCCCTACCCAAAATAAAGAACACCATCTATTCCTTAATTTCTTCCGTGTACGACCGAATTACATCTGAAGAGTAAGGGCTCCAAAATGGACAGAGACTCCTCAGTTACAAAACAAACTAAAAAAAAAAGCATGGTGTAGGCCGAGACAAGAGATCCCTTTCAGACTGCAATCCTATTAGCCTCCAACAGCCTGGCTCTCAGTCCCGAATCAGTGTCCACCTTAGTCTGACTTGTATACCATGAGATTACTCTTGAGTGTTTGATCTGGAAATCCAAAACAACAACTTTGGATTTCCAGATCAAACACTATCATATATCGGTATTCATACGCCTGAATGATAGTTTGCATGAGTCTTATCTAATCAAACTCATCGCGAATATAATTAACAATTGCACTATATCCTAGTTGTTTGGAGAAAATCTTGATTGCATTTCCCAACTGATAAATACATTCTGGAACCCGAATCTTTTTCGTTATCCATATTAAGAAGTACTCGTACTTTTAAAATTTTTTTTTTTTTTTTTTTACTATCAGCATTTTAGCATTTTACAGTTATTTTCATTTATTTATTATTTTTCATACGGACATAATGCCCTTTTGATGACATAATGCCCACTAATGTACATGTAAAATACAGTAAGATACAACATTTATACAGTAAGAATATATTTATTTTGGCTGAAAGAAAGCTGTATGTTACAACTCTATTTTGGGTAAAACAAAGTTTAAGTCGCTTACCTGTAAAATGAAAGATTTTGACCTAACCACTTATTCACGACCGCCACAGATATAGGATGTTTACAATATTTTATTATACGTACAATATTTTATGAATATATATAACGAACTAATTAAGGGGCTGCCTGTAGCATGGTGGTAAGCATGACAGCTTTCTACGGTTCAAACCCGCAGGTTGCCTTAGGATTTTTCTATTGGGAATAAAAAATCCTTTGTTAAGCCGTCCTTCAGAGAGGACGTTAAAAGATGGTCCCAAGCTTGGGCGATGTCAGGTATTCGTTAAAGATCTCTATCCTAATTAAACCTGGATAGGCAAAATTTAGGACTCCCACTATAGCATCGTCCAATTAGCCACAGCAGCATGAAGGCACTTTATATAAATAAACACTAACTAATTGAAAATCAAAATAATGCAGTAAAACAAAGCAATATAAAATGCAAATATAAGAATTCATATTAAAAATATAACAATGTAACATGCAATTTACAATTTAGTTCGTAATGCTTCCTGAAATTACAATACTTGGTCAAACTTTTCTACCGGAGAAATAACCCATGATATTCCACTTAGGGTCTAGAAAATTTTTTGACGTATCTCAATCCAGCTATTATAAGCTAGAGTTTTCACCGGGAATAAATGTTTTAGGAACCCTGAGTCCAAATGACCTTGTCCAGCAAGAAGGTGTGTGTATGGTAAGTCCATCTAAAAACGATAAGTTGCATACAATTTTGTATTTTAGTATCTAATATTCCTAGTTTCTACAAAAACTGCTCTTCGGCCACTTTGTAACATGTATTTTGCACCTATTTATGAATTTTTCACGAATTTCTTTAAGCAAGCTGTATTGATGTAATATTAATATAAATGAAGGTTTGGTTATCAATGATCAACAAAAAAAATAAGATAAGCAAATAAGACAGTGAGTGAATATACAAGATCAATGAATTTGATTCAACTAAAGGAGAAAAGAGGAAAAAATTTTTTAAGTTAATTTTTTCCTTAACATAAGTATATAAATGTAGCTACATACATAATATTCCTTTGGAAAGCTAAAGATGTGACAATGAATCTCATATTTTATACAAGGTTTTCTGAGATAATATATAGTGATAAAAAGCTGTTAAAATTAAGTGAATGTTGTTTCCGTTATTTTTAATCTAAAATAAATGTTTTCATGGTAACTAAATGTAATCCTTTAAACTTTTTATAACTATGACTTTATTTAAAAGTTCTTAAATTGCTTGAAACTGCAGAGATAATTGAACATATTGTGTTACGCGCACCAGATTTTTTTATTTGATTCATGAACCGTATGAATGCAGTAAGCAGTTGGAGCTTTCTACTACTTTCAGGTCAACGACAGTCGAGACTTCTACAACAATAAATTAATAACTATGACTCACACAAACAATAGTTGTTTACTTGGCCGAGTATCAACTTCTCTCCCGAGGAAATAACCGATCATTTTCCACGTAGTGGTTAGGAAGTTTTTTAATGTGTCTCAGTCTAGCTATTATCATCGTAACAAGAACAAATAGCGAAAAAAAAATGTTATAATTTTATGCCTTATATTTTTATAAAAACACAAAAATTCTATTAAAAAATTGTTTTCCGCTCTTTTCTTCTTCATTAAGATATCGAATCCGTTAAGCTTATATATTTACTCGTTTATTATCAATGCTGACAATATGATATGGTTAATTTTTTTGGAATCTACAAGATTTAAAGTATATTAGATGAAGAAATATTAAAATATCGGCATTTAAACCCTATCAGACTATTGAAATCAGAACAGATATTTATATTAAATCCCATTAAATTTCACATCGATATTACGAGTTTAATCAGTATCATTAGAACTATTTTTGAAAAATCGTAAAAAGGTGCAAAATGCACGGTACAAAGTGGCTGTTCTGGTTCGCCGATTTTGCTAAAAAATTTAATGTAATATATCGGGTTTATAATTTATCAAATATAAAATATCAGTTTCGTATGACTTTTCGCTTTCGTGCTAGATTTACCATACCCACACACACACACACAGACCTTTTCGCGTTTTTTTGAATGGAAAACTAAATTAACTTTAATACATTAAAATGTATTTAGGGAAAGTTCTTATGAAATTAAAAATTGTAATAAACCGAATAAAATAGGAACCGTTAAACATAACAAACAAATAACCTTAACCAATTTTTAATTTTTTTTTTACCAAGTAATGTTTCTAATTTCTGCTGATCATTAAATATAAGAATTAATAGACGTTATATAATAAACATAATATTTTCTTGCTATGTGAACTTTTCGTTACGATGAACTCATAATCCCTAAGTAATAATCGTTTAATTGGTCAAACTGAAGTTTTTTAAACATATATAACACAACATTTAAATTTCACCTCTGCGAAGCAAAGGCGAGTCGCTATTTTCTTATGCAAGTAAGTGAAAGTAAAATGATGAAAAATAATTTATTTTAGACAATAATTAGGAATCCCTAAATACTTGAAATATTAGTAATGCAAAAATCTTCACATTTTCTTTTAGCTTACAAGGTGAGTTAAATGAGTATTCCTCGAAGTCATGGCATTGTATTAGCTTTATAACAGTTGGACGAAGAGCTGTATAGTTGGTTCCACTAAGCTTGAGAGTTTAATCTTGCAAAGAGGACTGCCGACCGACGGTAGCAACGCCCTCAGAAGCTCCATCTCCAGAGCAGCTTAGAATGTTAACGGGTCTGTTGGTAGTTGTACCACGTCTCCTCTACACCTTCCTCCTTGTATTTGTTATTGATAAAACAACCTTGTTCTATCCTATCATAGCTATTTTCGAACCCTATGTCCCGTTACTTTTTAAACTTGAAGAGTCTAAGAAATAGTTTTATTGGGCTCATCCTGATAGAATCCCCCGCTCTCCTTAAATCCTTTCTTAGCCTCCCCAGACTTTTCCTTAACAATACACCTATCTTATTTAACTCATCTGTCAAGATCTTAAGTGTTACTCTTGATCAAACTCTGTCCTTCTGAAAGGAGAAGAAACTTCTCCCAAATATTCCGCTGAACCATAGTAACCCTAAAGCAATTCCGTCGCCTCCACCATTTAATACTCGTGAACTACTTGTTTCCTCCCTTGTGTTTCCCCACTGTGACAACGGTTATGTGGTGTACAGCAGACTTTAAGGTGAGTTCGAAGCAAAACTCAAGGGCATTATGAAACTGTGAAATACGATTTGTATTCGGGATCACCAGATGCCAGTATTTCCTAGCTTCCTTCCTTTACCAGGTTACCAGAACTCATCGTCCTAGCTATATCTTCCAAACCCTTCGCTTTAAATCATCAATTCAGTCTCGTTCTACCAGATTCCGTCTTTCTGACCTATACCCTCCTCCTTTCCATACTGCTGTCTTTGACAAGTCCTTTCTTGCCAAAGCAACCTCTCTTTGGAATTCAGTCCCTTCTGAGATCCGTCATGCAAGAACTGCTTCCTCCTTCAAATCGCTCCTTTTTAACCATCTTCTCCTCACCCAGTCAAACAGACTATAACCTCAAACTGCAGATGCTAAAAAATGTCAATTTTGTTACGTTTATATTATTTCAATTATCACTAATGAAGTAGCTATTTCTGTTTATTTATTTCAATCTAAGAGTCTGATTTGAAAAATTTACATATTTTATAACCTCAAATAATTATTTTAGTTCAGATATTTGTTGTTTATAGCCATGTCCACATTGTTCCGGTCATCAAATCTGTATTTTCATTTTATTCTTGAGAGAATTTAGTCCCAGGATAATTAAGAATTTTTCATTTCATTTCATCTTTGGGATTTCAAGACACCTCATTGTATCTCCTTGATATGCCGAATTAAGGTGTTATATCACCCCATTTAAAGCAAACATTGCGGGCTATATTCTTGCAAAAGTGGGAAGGTCGAGATTCATTCTTTGGCCTCGACAAAAGTAATTCCTGCCTGCCAAGAATGGACTTATTCCGGCGTGATATGAGCTTGAGAGTACTAAGAAAACAACCCCCTAACTTCCTTTTCCACCGCGGCTGATCAATTCGTAATATATTACCTGCGTCTTGAGTGACCCTGATAAAACTATCAGGTGCGACGAAACGTTGGCAACAAACAGTAGACTAAGTTCCTTCTAAAGTTAACAACCAACTATTCAAATTTATCATTCAATAATTTTCATATATGTAAAAGTGATTTGCCCTTAAATATAAAATACAATTTGTTTAAGTCGTTATTTGTTTAAACAAAATGTGTTACAGTGTTAATATCCAAAAAATATACCAGATATATTATAATTACTGAGAAACATGTTTAAATTTTCAGATATATCTTATCTATACATGTAAAATTATTTTGGTTTCCGCTAACTCCTTCTAAACCACAACAGGTTTTAATAATGTTTTTCCCCATCATTTAGGGCATTCTTTACTGAATTTTTATTAGTAAATTACATTTTGAACGGGAAAGTTATCAAACAACTGTTCCTGAAATATAAGTAGTAACATAGATGTTTAATATACCGTTAAAAAGCGCAAGATTTTAGAAAAGTTAATATGCAATGAAAGAAATTGATATAAAGTTGTTGTAAGCCCATAAACATATGAACATATGTTGTAAGAGAGAGGTTATCACCGTCATATATAATCGTGCAAGTTATATTCTTCCATTTAGTATAAAATATTGTAGAAACAATATTACGAACTGAATTTTAACTAAGTTGTTAACATAAATAGTATGATTTTATAAATCTATAAACTAACTTTGTTATAAATTAGTCCAAATGTATTACTATTTCATGAAAACTGATGTTTAACTGTAAATTAAATAGATTTCCTATGGAAAGTTAATTTAACTTTTAAAATGTAATTTAAAAAGTTCATTAAAAATAAAATAAAAATAAACTTTATTCACATATTTACATTTTGACAAAATGTTAACAATGATTTTGGATGAGTCATCCTTACAATCAGAAAATATTTTTGTTTTTTTGTGATTATAGTACATTAGCCTAATGGCAAACATTTGGTGAAAAATTGAGGTTACTTTGCGATTGTAGGAAAAATTATACAAAAAACCTACGCATAAAAACTACACATAAAATAATTGAGAATACATAAAATATTTAAAGATACATGAAATAATTGAAAATACATAAAATAATTGAAAATACATGAAATAATTGAAAATACATAAATTAATAGAAAATACATAATATGATTGAAAATTATAAAATTTATAACATAAGAAAGTAAGTTAATTTAATAATACATGTTTTGTTCTCTTATGAGTATATCGTTTTAGTGAAAATTTAATCATTAAAAATATAAAGTAGTTATAAACCTAATATAATTGGACACTTTGCATTTCATTATTTTTTTAATACATTATCACATAGGAAAATTAAATTATCCATTTTCTGTTCCTCACATTAAAATAACAAACAAATAAACTTTAAAAAAAAAATTGATTTATGTTTTTCATTTCTGCCGATGATTAAATTTATTACTGAATATGAGTGAGAGTATAGTTTAGATCTGAGAGTAAAGATGGTGTGACTTTAGGAAGCGAATGATGTTAGTTATATGAGGAGAGGAATCAGAGAGAAGAAGCGACTGATCGGTGGGGAGGTTAAAAAGAATACGTGAAGCGGTATATTGTCGGCATTCTGTGAGGATGTGGAGTATTGAGAGAGGAACCTGACATGATCGACAGAGAGGCGGATGTCCACGGGCCATGAGATAACCGTGGGTCAACCGAGAGTGTCCTATACGAAGTCACGCGAGCACAACCTCTTCGCGTCGAGACGGCCGGCAGGAGGACCCCCAAGGGCCAACACGGGGCCGAATAAGGCCCGTTAAAGAGAATTTTTAAACATAAATGACAAGTCATTTGAATTTCACCCATGCGACGCTGGGGCGGGTTCATTAGTATTTTATATGATATATTTTTTTTCATTTTTACTATTCTTGATATTAATGATATATGTTCATTTTCCTTTCAGGTGAGTACCTTGTCACATTCGTGCAGTGTATTTGTAAGTTTCTTTTTACGTTATTAAGTTGTTGTTTTTTCCACTATATAATTCATAAGTCGATAACTTACATAGTAATCTGTGAAACGATGTTTGATGTGAACGTGGCCTCATCTTTCTCTTTGAAATCTTCTTTATCGCCCTCTCTGCTATAAGCTTGTGTTCTCTATATTAGTTAAAATTCTAGGTTTTTAAGAAATTAAAGATTTTTCGTAACATCGGATCAGCTAGAATATGATTATTTCTTAGTGCGGAAACGGATACGAATATAAAATGGCCAAGACTCAGCAGTAGATAAAAATGATGGCTATTATAGAGCTCGTACACAAAATATTGAATCTAAAAAAATATGTGTAAATTACTCCCTCAAACAGTCGAAAAATATACACTGTTTCACTCCCATTGTCTAAAACAGAAACATAAAGCAAAGGCACATACTTTAGTCCAAGAGATCCAAATACTTACTATAGGAAAAAAAGAGGCAATCTAGCAACCAATCAGTTTATGTGCAAGTTTTTATGCTATATACGCTATAATTATATTATATTATAAGTAAACTAATGTTATATTATGCGATTACTATTATATCGGCTATATATTAAAAGTTTCTTCCTCTTAAGTACCTTTAATTTTGTGGATTCGAAAAAATACCTAAATCCATGTTGTTTGCACTGTTTAAAAAGGAGGTAAACATATAAGCTGAACTCAATCGATAGCCAACAAAGGAGGAAAAAACCAATAAATTTATTTTTCAATGCAATATTTGTGTTTTTGAACATAAGAACAAATATACCGTTGGAATGTTAAAGATTATTGAAAAAATGTATTGTATAAGATGTATCTTATACAAAGACTTTAAAAGGTAATAGAGAGTGATGAATGGTTGAAAAAACTTACTAATTGTTTTAGATAATATTATAATAGACTAGCTGATCCGACAGAAGATGTACTGTTTTAACTACTTATATGTCTTCTTAACGAAATAGGTCAAGCCGTTCATGCGTGATGCGATCACCCAGGGAAAAGGAGGTTCATTTATATATATATAAACACATAGAGAGACTATTATTACATTGAAAAATTGAAAAACAAAACAAAAAACTAACGACCAAACTAACTTTTTTCTTTTTTTTTTTCTTTCATAAGATCCTTCATCTAACTGTCATGAAACCGACAAAAAGGATTAGCGAAATCGGTCAAGCCGTTCACGCATGATACTATCACCAAAGGAAAAAGGAATTAATTTGTATATATGAAGATTATTTAATAAAACACTATAAATGTTTTATATAAAATTCTATAAACTTATTTCTTCGATAACTGTATTTAAAATTCTTTTTAAATTGATTTTAATAACTGGTAAATGAAGGTCGTGTGTTACGCGCACCAGATTTTTTACCTTAAATGTGCAGTGATTTCCTACACCTAACCATTTTCGCAATATAAAACATTTAAAAATACATACAAAATTTAAATGGTTTATTTGTAATAAATTAATTTATAAAATATAAAAGCTAATAATAAAGTTCTAATTTTTTCTATTCTTTTTCTTTTTTCTATTATATTCTATCGTATTTCATTTTATTTTTATTTTTTAAAGAATTTAACGTTTATTTCAGCATAGATTATAATTTTATATGGTTTTATTATTTACTTTTATATTTTATAAAATGGTTTACTATAAATAAATATTTGTTTTTAATCTATTTTTAAATTAATTATATACAACTTAAATGAAGAAGTAACCGAACATCTTTATGACTATTCTATTTCTGGCTATTTCATCTGCAATCAAAGTTTCATTCAAATCTTGACCAGCAACAAATTGCCACGTGCCTGCCTGGGCCAAAGCTCGTGCAGCCTGACGCACTGTTGTATTAACAGCAAACATTAACTGGCGTTTTGACAAAAGTCTAAACTTAATTGTAAAGTGGTTATATAACGTAATCTACTTATAATATAATGGACTTATGACGTCTAGAGCACTAAAACTTACACACAAACTCATTGGTTACTGTACTACTATACTATACTGGTTAGGGTCGCCCTAAGGCTGAAATAACATAATAGATAATATTCTGCTATTGCCGTGATTCGAACCCTCATGACCTGAAGAACAGTAGGCTTGCGCTCTATTCACTAGACCACTCCGCTCACTTAACATTCAATTAATAATAGTTGAATTACTTCCAAAATTTTTTCTTTGTGGAAAAAATCAATCTGTCAGTGTTTCGTGCGTTCTTGACTAAAACGTGGATTAGATTTTGTACTATAATCAGTTGTAACCACTATGCCTGATTTAATTCTTTTATCACCCTTGGAACTAAGTGCTTTGCCCTTTTAGTAAATTCTTAACTGAGGGAATAAATGAGGGTTGTATAACAGTAGCCTTATATAGATACTGAACGTTAAACTGCGAATTGAATCGGTTGAAGTGTTATTTAAAAAGAAAAAAACTAAAAAAAGCAATACACATATTACATCAGTCGCAATATGCCTTTAGGAATAAATTGGCCTTATCTAAGCAATAATTTAGAAGGCAAAGTTCTCGCCCTTTCTATTCTGTATTAGCGCTCTGGTAAAATGGAGCTAGGTTATTTTCTCTTAAGTACTCCAATCTGAGTTGAGGAACCTTTTACCTCGCCTTAGAACGCTCAACCTTTACGGTGGTACGATACGGAGCATTTCGCTCTTATCTTCACAGGATCTCTTCAACGGTTGTAGTCGACGCATTCTATTCGGTAATGGGTTAGAAAGTTAGAAAAAAAAGAAAAAAAATGTGTTGAAACCTACTGGATTCGTGGAAGATAATATCTCCAAACGGTAATGATAAACCTTAAAAATATTAGTGCGTTTAGAATAAAACAACATAATAAAAATAGTGAATAAATTTAGGAGCATATTTGAGTTGATTAAAAAATATATGAATAACTTAAGTAAAAAAAAAAAAAAAAAAAAAAAAATATATATATATATATATATATATATATATATATATATATATATATATATATATATATATATATATATGGAGACTTTTAAGTTAAATTTTTTTACTTTATACATACATACATATATATATATATATATATATATATATATATATATATATATATATATATATATATATATGACAAAATTTGGTGAAATGGTTTGAAAATATAATGACATCAGAAACCATTAGTTCTTGTCAGGAAAAATACTTTTAAATAACAGTTTTGAATAATCTAATATTAAAAGTTTTTACATAGCATCAATTTTCTTGTTATGATACTTGTTATTAATTTTCAATATATGTACTGAGTCCTGAAAACTGTAGAAAATCCAAATCGTAGACTCAGAATAATTGCTGCTGTACAATTAAAACAAAAAATTTGTATCCCTATAATCTATGAAGGGTCTTGGTTTCAAAAGTATTGAGATTTGTGACAGTGTCAAACCTGTTACAATATTTAGTGTGAACAAAATTTTAACATTAAAAATTATATACCAAAGACCAAAAACTTAGACTAAAGTTTATTTTGACCAATTAAAAATTTATTACTTTGGGATTATGAATTCATGTTAACTCAATGTGCATTTATCATGAAAATAATACGTTTTTTTTTTTTTATTATCTTAACATCAATGGTAGTAAAGTCGATTTTCATTTGATTTTAATTAATATTTTACTTTCACTTACTATATATAGTAAGGGGAAGTATTGCGATCGTGAAAATTTTCGAATTCCAGTTTTCAACGGAAATACACGTTTTATGGTCCCCTGAGTCCAAATAACCAAGTCCCGCAAAAAGGTCTGTGTGTGTGTGTGTCTGTGTGTGTGTGTGTGTGTGTGTGAAAACTCGAAAACGGTTCCGATGATTTTGATTAAACTCGCTATATCGATGTAAAATTTAATGGGTTTTAATATCATGTAGGTTTTGTTCTGATTAAAATGGTCTGACAGGGCTTAAATGCCGATATTTTAAATTTTCTTCCCCTAAAGTACCTTTCATTTTGTAGATTCAATAATAATAATTAGATTATCTTGTTAACGCTGATAAAAAACAGGTAAATATATAAATTGAATAAATTCGATACCCAACTAAAGGAGAAATCAGAAAAAAATATTTTTTTAATGCAATTTTTCGTTTTTAAACATAAGAGCATTAATATACATGAATGATATACCGTTGGAAAGCTAAAGATTTTAGAAAAAATATCATCTCATACACAAGCTTTTAGAAGTTAATGGAGAGTGATGAAAAGAAGATAAAACTAACTGATTATTTAAAATAATAATATAATAGATTTTTTAATAAAACACATGTCTCTATATAAATTCAATTTGATTAATTCCTTAATAATTTCACGTATTTTTATCTCTAACTGTATTTGTAAATTCTTTCATTGATTTTAAAAATGGAGGTAAGTGAAAGTCGTGTATTGCCCGCACCAGATTTTTTATTTAGTTTATTGTTGTTTTTTTAAATTTTATATTATACATTAAGATATTAATGTACTTTTCTCTTTCTCTTTTGATTAATTTAAGACAATTGCAATGAGAATGTCAATATCTTTTTATAAATTCTGCTGATAATAAAATATAATAATGAATGAATGAAAAAAACCGAAAACTTTATTCCAGGACAAGGTCCTTTAAGAAAAATAAGAATTATCACTGGCTAAAGAAAAAAAAACAAAAAAACATCATAGCATATAAAAAATTTAATGAATACCATAAATATAATTGGACATATCCATATCAAATAAAATATTATACAAAATCATTTTTATTGGGTGTTTGAATTTTATGTTAATGGGTTATTTTTCTTTACAGATTACAACATTTCGGATAAATACCGCGGACGGCGGACTTACGGAATTTTTTTATTGGTTATTCAAGTTCTGCGTATCTAAGCCCTCAAATTTTGAGCGAGGAGGAGAGGGTAATTTTTTTTTTTTTTTTTTGTCGGTTCATTATTGAAAATAATAAATCAAAACGCCACTAATTTATTTCGCAATCAAATACTTGCATTATTTATTAAATTTTTAGATTAGCCGATATTAATAATTATTGTTTGCGTTTTCATCACGTACTATGATGGAGGTACACGTGTAAGCCGGCGCACTATCAGTAGTACCACTCTAGAACGTAGCCGTACTATGGTTGGATCCTCAACAGGATCCTAAAAGTGGTCCACTTTCTTGCTGACCCCGTGGGCATCCTCTGCCGCTACCGGAGGGTACGTGCGGCTCGTCCTACCTTCCAGGAACCGCTCTTCCAATCTTCCTCCCCCTGGTCACGAGCCACCTATGAGATGTTCCTCTTCTTGTCGATCCACCTGATTGTTTCGTGACTATTCTCCGGATCATATTATGCAGAATTAGAAGATGACAAAACAATTACATGATAAAGTTATTCAAATATATGTTATACATGTTTTTAAAATCTTTCTGTATATAATACTAGAAACGATGGCGAACTTAGTGATATTGATATATCTGGACTTACTAATGAACGCGTAGAGAAATTCAAGTATTTAGGTTAAATGGTAACAAGGAAAAATGAAATCCAGGAGGAAATAAAGTCCCGGTTAAAGGCGAGAAATGCGTGTTATTGTTTAGTTGCTAAATTACTTAGCTCGCGGCTTCTGTCTAAAAAATTAAAAGTAATCATTTATAAAACTATTATTCTTCTGACGGTCCTTTGCGGATGTGAAACGTGGCCGCTTACTTTGAAGGATGAACAACGGCTTAAGGTTTTCAAAAATAAGATACTGCGTAAAATATTTGGCCTGAAGAGAGATAAGGCCACTGGGGAGTTTAGAAGGTTGCTTATTGCGGAATTGCGTAGCTTGTACCCTGTGAATAAAATTAAATTGATATCATCGCGGAGACTCAAATGGGCGAGTAAAGTTGTTGGACTCAGTGATGAACGGGTTCCGAGAAAGTTGGTATTCGCTGAACCGAAAGGTAGGCCGAGGCGCCGATGGGAGAATTGCGTTAAGGCCGACCTGGGGGGCTTGGGCTTGAACGGTGATCATTGGACGAGTCTTTGTAGGAGTTTGGTGGGTTCGGCATCCAACCTTCAGGTTCGGAAGCCTTATGTTGTTGTTATATAAAACTGGCTTCGCACGGGTGCTACTTAAATATGGTGTCGTTTGTGTTTATAAGTAAATAAAATTTGTATTTTATAATTTATATGCATTATCATAACATCAATGGTAGTAAAGTCGATTTTCAATCAATTTTAATTTATTTTTTATTTATTCTTTCGTTTTTTTTGTTGTTTTTTTTTTTAATTTTATATTAAATTAAGATATTATTGTACTATTTGAAGTGAAAACTTCTATTGGTACACCGCACACATATTTATGTGTAGGCTGTGAGTAAGGCTGGTCCATCACTCTCTGAGGTATAAGGCTCGATCGGTTGAACTCGGTATCCCGCCGAGTATATCCGAGCGAGGAAGTTACAGTCAGCTGCTCTTCACTGCTGTGTCGCTTTGATTACTACATTCAATTTACATATACTATTTGTTATAATGAATTATTATCAATTATTCAATAGTTATTAATATTTATTATTTTAACAATCATTTGTTTTACATTTTTGGTTTATATTATGAGGTTAGTGTATTTAGTTAGTAGTTTATTATGTTTATCTTTCTTTCTTTCATCATTTAAAGACAATTCCATCTATTTATTGTAATTATTAATGCTTTTAGTCTGTTTTTTTTTTCTTTGGCCAGTGAAAGTTCTTATTTTTCTTATTCATTTATGTTATTCTTAAAGGACCTTTATTAAAGTTTTTTTTTCTAACCATTCATTTAATCATTATTATATTTTATTATCGGAAGAATTTATAAAAATAAATTGGTCGAAAAATCAAAATTGGTTCCGTTTATTTGTTTTTTACGTTAAATGGTTCCTATTTTATCCGATTTATAACTATTTTAAATTTCGAATGAGCTTTTTTTTAATGCATTTTTAAAAGTTTAAGTTAGTTTCCATGGGAATCCTATTTCGTCAACAGTTCATGAAATGATCTAAAGTAGAAATAATTCGTAAAAGTGTTAGTTTACGAATTTATATCAACTTTCTATTTATTTCGTCAACTTAGGTACGTTTCGGAACGTAATATTTTTTCTAAAATATCTAGTACTATATGAAAGAATTGAACCTGTACGATACTCTATGGTGGCAACACTGAATCGTCATAAACTATCTCATCACAAAATTAAAAATAACATATCTTCAAAAGTGTATGCTCTTATAACGACTTTATATTAACTTTTACGACTTATTTTATTGCATAGTAACTTTTCCGAATTTTCGCCCAGGATAGTGTTTATTATTAATGACTTGATTACAGAGCATTTAATTGCACCATCCAAAAAAACTTTAATTGCAATGTAGTTTACTTAAAAACTTCAGAAAAGAATGCTCTAAATTAAAGTGAAATCCTTATCAAAATCCGTCGCATGGCTTAGAAGGAGTAAGCGAATCAACGTGACAGATTTTGATACAGTTTTAACTATCATTTAGGTCATTATTCCATAAAGGCTTTTGAGTCAAATGATATATAGCTAAGGAAGAATTGCTTTTGCGTATTGTCCTTAGCTATTTAACAAGTCTTTATTTTTTAAGTAAGCATGACAGCTGCGAACTAAGATATGGATGTCAAAAATAATATAATCAAAAAAGGTTATGCTGTAGACATTTTTGAAGGTCGGAGAACAATTGAATCAACTTTTTTTCCTTCCGAGAGTGCCTGTAGTATTATGTAAATTTTATCCCAAGAGGCAGATAGGGAAGTCTGTTTCGCGCATGGCACACCCGATTTTTTTTTCTTTTTGTGACAGCATAAATTCCGAAACATTTTTCCGGTTGATAAATGCTATGATCTACTGTAGAGAGGACATTATGATAATCCTCCCGCTGTGAGATGTGACTTATGCCTTATAAGGGCGCCCTATTAACTAAAAGCCTTAGAGCGGATAAAAAGCGGGAGCTGGCGGGGAAGCAATATGTCGCTCTTCTTAGGCCCCTTCCATTAGAGGCCACCATAAAAACTCACCTAGTCTTCTTCTCATCTCCAATTCCAGTTCCAGTTCCAGGTCGCTCCGTTCTTTTATGGAGTACGATAACTGCCCCAGCTATTGCGGGGTCTTTTTGTCGTTATGGCGTGATCTATGGCTTCGGTCCGTTTTCCTTATCTGTATGAGCCGTCAGGTAGCATCGGTCAAGCGGGCTCATTTGTTGTGTAATATCTCTCAGGATTGGCTAAAGCCTCCGAACCAGATCTTCGGTGGGGGATGTAACTGTCCGTCAAGTCTTGATATCTGCATAAATTAGAAGGAACAGATAATTTCATAGATTTAGTTTGTATTTCTTAAAAATAAAACTGGTGCTGGCAATACTCCTCTTCCACTTACTATTAATATTTATTCACGAAATATTAAATAAAGTTAGAGTTGAAAAAACTTTTTTCTTCTTCCAGTGGCCGACAGGCCGTGTAGGCTATCGCCCTCGCGGTGTAATCTACCGGGAGATCACACTCATGTATGAATGTATTTTATAGGATAGTGTCATCACTACCTACGCCTAATTTAGTGAGTAGCCACCATTTGAGTGACGGGTCTCACATACCCGGAGGAGAAGTTGTGAGGGAATCATCCTCATGCTGGAATTTTTAATTGGTTGAAAAAGTTCCTCTAGGACTGGGATTCGAACTCACAACCTTTAATGTGGGTGACTATCGCGCTAGCCACTCAGCCACCACGGGTTCTCTGTTGTCGAAAAAACTTTAAAGAATTATAACTCTAATAATAGAGGGGTTAGTTAGTATTTTTGACAGGAACACGAGGGCAAATTAGTCGAAAATATGAGTATTTTTTTTAAACGCCGCCTTCAGACATAATTATTAAAATTTTTTTTTTTCATCATCAAACATGACTCTAATGATCAGTTTAGTTTTAGATTAAATGATATAAAATGTTTATGTACGATAATTGCTTACTTTTATGCCCTATCCGTCACTGTTCATTATCTTGCACAACTTTGTATATAAGCTAATATTTTTTCTTAAATCGTTAGCTTTCCAATGATATATTATCCAACCAAAAAGAAAGAAGAAAAAAATTGAAATCTTGTCTATGTATACCCTGGTAACTCCTTAATATACGGAGATAGAGAAAACATTTATGAGTTTTTTAACAAAAAAAAAAACAGCAAATAATTGAAAAATGTTAGAAAAAAAAAAGAAAAAATAGAAAAATTGAAAAAAAAAAATAAACGGCGAGTCCGAACCTGTGCAATGTCAGTACAAGTTGAAGACCCCTATTCTAATTTTTGATTCTGAAAAATTAAGAACTCTCACTGTAGTATCGTCCCAAGATTAGCCCCAACAGCATATATTGAAGTTAAAACAAAATAATAAATAACAAAATAAGAAAAACTTATAATTTTCACTCAGCAGTGCTCCCTATTCCTGGAGTCCTCTTCCTCAAACCTTTGGCTGCCATGTTCTCCCTCACATCTTCTATCCACTCATCAATCAATTTATTTATCGTTTGTTGTACTTAATCAATATTATGTCCTAATTAGGACATATTTTAATATCACTTAATAACAAATGTTTGATGATGAAAAGAAAAATTATTTGAATAATTATGTCTGTAGGCGGCGTTTAAAAACAATTACTCATATTTTAGACTATGACCCTGTCGAAAATACTACTTACACCCTTCTGAGTGGGGTGAATGAAATAAGTGAAAAGGGGTCTAGAAGTCATCGCAATAATATAAACCAAAATCCAAAGCCACTCCAGTGATAAGCAGCTGTGAAGATCTCATACTCCGACTTTGTCACCGCGCCGAAGCCCCCTCGGACCATCCATCAAGCCCTTGGACCCCGAGGGCAAACAAAGAGCTTGGACGTAGAGTTGTGTAGATTAGCCAGGTTAGGCCAAGCGGAGTCGAGATGGATCGCCTCTCTCCCAGGGCCTCTTCCTTAATCCGTATCATTAGTGCCTAATCCTCCTAGCGAGTCTTCTCTGTATCCTCCTTATCTCTAGGATTTACCCTAACAACTGAGTCTGCCTTATTTTTAGCATTCTACTATTATTACCTCTCCAGAACACAGCAAGCCTAATACGTTACCTAACATTAGGTAAAGTTCCTACAAATAACTTTCCTAATTGCTACGCACAATCAAAGGCACATCTGTTTGTTTAAAATGGAATCCATATTTTGTTTTGTTCCAAACCTCGAATTTCACGGCCTGATATATATAAGAGCTAGGGCAGACATAGATGTAAGTAAAATTTTCAAATTTCCATGTAATGTGGTGAAAAATAAAATAAAATAATAAGTCCATTTTATCAAATTCAAGATCTCAAAGGACTGTAAATGTTTTAATCCTCATTATTACTTACCAATACTTAGTAATCTGTATAGAGCATTACTTATGCCTCTTTAATTCCTTTTTTTTTAAAATTATCTAGTTATTTATTCATGGCCCAAAAAACATGACAGTGCCCTACGAAATAAAATAGTGGTGGAGTTAATTATCAGCCTCCAGCTTTATATTTGGAAATTTATAATTTATAATTTATTTGACATTAAATAAAAAGTATTAAGTTCAAAGTACTGCGTTCACCGGTTGAAAAAGCTTAGGTGGGGTTGAGTAGTTGTAAGAGACAAACAAACAGCGACGGTATATAAATGCTATGAATTTTCTTTTCTCCCTGACCGGGTTGTTCAGCACTATAACTTCGATCTCAAGATTTTTTTATAATAGTAATTTTTTTATTATATAACAATTAACCATAGACCCAGAACCATATATTCATTTCTGTTGAGAACTCTCTCTACTTTAGAAATAACCGTTAATAAGATATGAAACAAGTTTTGCTTAGCTATTCAATCACTGTCCGGTCGGCTTGATGAAGTCAAGCCAAGTCATTTCGTAATGCCTTACAAGTTTAACTTAGTTTTCGAGACCTGGCTCCTGTTAATTTATCCATATAACTTAGTAAGGCTTAGCGGACCTAATTTAAGCTTAAGCATAATCCATTTCAGGTGGATTAATTATCTTTCATTTGTCTTAGATTATGATAATTACGGTACTCGTAAATTATACCCTTGTTTATTCTTTTGATGCACATATTTCAATCATCATGAATCCTTTAATTAAATAATAGATAGAATATAATGTCATTGTATTTACGATTATCATTTTAGATATATCAAAAAAGTTACCCTACTTAAGAAATGTAAAAACTTCCAAGGTATGTTGCATATTAAAATTATCCATTTATATTAAATAATAAAACAAGTATGCTTTAAAAATATGACATGAATCAGAAGTGTAGAGGAATTATCTATTTGTACAATTGTACTTCAGTAACAAAATTAAAACAAAATCATGTAGAGACAATCTTATTTTCAGACAGATTAGCAGATTATCCTAAATCGAAGAGGAGACCAACTTTGTAATAGAGTAGAATGAATGGATAAGTAATTTTAAGAAGGATTTTATATTGTAAGACTTTCATATGTATAAAGATCCTCCTGGGGCAGACCCAGCCTCTTTAAAGTGGGTACCCAAATTAGGGAAAACACCTGGCGACCGAGAGTGATCAAGGCCTAATCGCCTCATTGTACAGACGTTGGCCTAGAAACTGTACGAATATCTATGAGCCGAAGATCCTTCATGGGTTGTAGAGGTGAAGGTTTTTTTTTTTTTTTTTTTAAGGAGGTTAGGATAATGTTGGATTATTAGTTATGTCAGCTGGATATATTTATATAGGAGCATATAAACATTCACGATTAGAAAAATAAATAAAAACATCTATTCCTTTAAATCAAAACAATAGTTAATGCCCTATATTATGTCACGAACAAAACCTTACACAATGATCTGAATATCCCAGTTGTTCTTGATCTAATTCCATCCAAATTCCTTGTCTTCCAACCTGAACCTTCCTCACCTTCCTAATCCCCTGGCGTAATCCCTAACTAGTTCCAGTAGATCCAGTGGACCAGAGACCTCCTATAACTTATGCTATTGGAGTGATTGCCAGCTTCGCCACTCATGCCCTGAGAGTGTCTCTAGTATCTCTCTAGTAGAGTATCGCTCTAGCGCCCTCTCACTGATCGCGGCTGAATAAGAGGCGTTGGAATCTCCCGGTATAATGTCTTGACATCCACTATTGGTTGCCACAGTTTAATTCCATTTTCTCAGGAGCAACAAATATGTAAGTATTGTTTATACCTATAACTGTAGCCATTTTTTTTCTTTTATGTATTCATTTTATTTCTGATTTATCCGTACACATACGCCTTTAGCCTATCCTAGAAATGAATCGTGTTATCCCTGACCACCAGTTTGGATTTCGAACATCTCATTCTACAATATAACAATTTCACCGCGTAGTGGATGTAGTGTCATCCACATTGGAGCGCGGAATGTACTGCACTGGAGCCCTTATTGATGTAGAACAAGCATTTGATCGAGTCTGGTACCAGGGACTGCTTTACAAACACCGTCAGTTCATCACCCATACATATTTTCTATTAAAGCGTTCCTACCTTAGTGGCAAAAACTTTAAGGTAAACCATATCTTTTCCTACTCATCCAAATTTTCCCTATCTGCTGGGGTGCCTCAGGTGCAGATAGTATGTTAGGTCCTATCCTATACTCCCTTTTTACATCTGACATTCCACTCCATCCTCGCACTGTCCTCAATACTTATGCTGATGACTCGTGTTTCTTATCCGTCCATAATGATCTAACTACTGCATCCCAAACCCTTCAGTCCCGCATCACAGCCATTGAAGAATGGTGTCGAAATTGGAGGATTAGAATAAATCCTATGAAAGCCCACCAAATCACCTTTACCCTTCGTCGCAAACCAATGACTTCCTGCCCCCCCCCCTCCCCAGTATCCTTTAATAACATTACCCTTACTTCTGTAGAACAAATCCGATACTTGGCTCTCCATCTTGAAAAGCACTTTACTTGGAATCCTCACATAAGACTGAAACGACACGAAACTAGACAAACGTTCAAAACTTTCAGTATATTACAAAAGACTCATCTACATCACTTTTATCAGACCTATTTGGACATCGAGCTTTGGGGCTCTACGAAACCATCTAATTCCTCCCGCATCCAGTCCTTACGATCCAAAATCTTGAATGGTCCTTATTTTGTCACAAATCAACTCCTCCATAATGACCTAATATCCCAATTGTTGCAGACATAGCCCGTGATAGATACTTTTCTTTCCATTTTAAACTCCCTTCCCATACAAACCTACTTGTCCGTAATTTATCTTTCTCAGATATCCCTGATAACACTCCAAGGTGACTGAAAAGAAGGTGGCCTGGGGACCTACTGTCTTTAAATAGTTAGTGAAGTGCTACCACTGGGTAGTTCTTTCTCAAGACATTTTCATGACTTTTTATTTTCATTCTACATATTTACTTATTGTATTCTTTAATACAGTTGTAAATTACTATAAATAAAAAAAATCTGTACATATAAACTGAATGATTTCTAATAGATTTAATACTCATTATCCTTGAGTGTTTCAGATTACGTTATTTCTGAATAAAGTAATTAAAAATTATATGGATAATATGACTACTCAAAGTTAGGAAATTATTTGGTTTTTCTTCATAATGTAAATATGAAATAATAGGTTTTTAATTTATGTAATGCCACTTTATATTACTGTGGTTAATCGGACGATGCTACAGTGGAATCATAAATTTTAGTGGGATCTAAACGATAAAGATCTTTAACATCCCACAGGTTCGGGACCACCAATTTAAGTCCTCTCTGAAAGACGGCATAAGCAACAATTTTTAACTTCCTTTAAAAATCCTAGTGTCATTTGCAGGGTTTGAATGGAAGGTTATTATGCTCCTCAGGTGACCCCAAGAATAGTATAATTTAATCATGACCAGGTTTAATATTATAAGGATATTTTTATTAGAAATATACAATAATTAAGGAAAGAATGGAATGTCCTTCCTTTCTCTGTTGGTTAAAAAAGTTAAGAAGAAGGATCCAGGGACGACTGCCCCAGATAATAAGATGGAAGCTCTTTCGAGGACGGGACCAATGTCAAAAGATTGCACATAATCGCTCTAGATAGTCATGCTCTGTTCCTCTGTCAAAGGAGGATCATCACCAAGAGTTTATTCCTAAAAAAATTAGATACCTCGTTTTCATAGTGCTATTAAATCTACAATCATGACATCTATTTATAACATCTATCCTTTAAAGGTTTTGAATAAATTACGGATTATTTCTTATGCTGAAACGCACATTATAGATATTTGCAATATTGTAGTTTTCGTGCATTTATGTGGTTAAAAATACGTTTTTACATGTACGACAGATGAAAGGTTCTACTTTCAGTTACTTTTGTATCAAGTATATAGGAAAGACAATCGGTTATTGAACCCAGAAATTTCACGAATCATATATTCCATGTCCGTATCATATACATCCAATGAATTTTGAAAGCAATCATCATCACAAAGAAGGAATATTTGCGATACGCATTTCAAACGTACTGCAAACGGCTCTTTGAAACGAATTATAACTGGCCATGAAAAATGGATGGCCTACAATATCATTTATTGAAAAGGATCTTGCTTCAAGCATGATGAACCAGCACAAACCATATCGAAAGCCGAATTGCATCAGAAGAAGATCACGCTTTCAATTTGGTAGGATTACAATGGTGTATATTTTGGGCTGCGTCCAAGCAACCACGATCAACTCAGCTGTTTATTGCCAATAACTTATGAAATTGGAGGAAGCAAAAGTGAAAAGGCTAGTATTTGTAAATCGCAAAAGAATCGTGTTTCGCCACGGCAATGTAGAAATGTGGACAATGACAAGTCCTCACACATAGCCCCGATCTTCCACCGTCGGACTATCATTTATTTTAAAATTTACATCACTTTTTAAATGGTAATAATTTCAGTGATAACTATGGCCTCAAGAAAATTTTTATTAAAAATACCAGAAGTTTTCTGAGCTCGGAATTATGAAGTTAACTGAAAGATGAAAAAAGATAATTGAACAGAATGGGAGATATTTGTCTGATCAAAGTGCATTTCAGTATCATTGAGTTGATTGCATTGCAGCTACTCTAATGTGGTAAAGTTGTAGAGCTCAATGAAGGACGACTTTCAAAAAAATTGGCATGAACGGTTGGCGTCCGAGAGTTGGGCTGAGTTGTTGATTGGAGGATTGTGTTAAGTTTTGGGGCTTAGGCTTAAATAATGATCATTGGATAAAAGTGAGTTGGCAACATCTAGTATGGATATCGAACATTGGGGTTCCGTAGAACTATTATTATTATTTCCTTTATTGGCGTTGCGGGGGTGTGTTGTCCTCTTCTTTTGGATTTTAGTATTTATTCGTTGTTTAAATTCTAAATGACTATAAAAGGGCCCATGAACAGAATAAAAAATAATAAAATACAAAATTGTAATTCTTGTGGTATAAATTAGTGGAATAAGTAATATAAGATTGGTTTAATCTCTCAATTTTTGATTAATCAAAAAACCCATTCTGTCATTATGGGAGCATGTATTCAGAAACAAATATAATTTCTGAACAAGATATTAACATAAACTAACAATAATATACACTAACCGTACAATACCTCCCGAGTAGGCCTATACAATAAATATAGACTGAGACAACTAGTGTTAACAAGGTGGGCTTGGAGCCAGGAGCAGTTGTAGGGGAGCTGGCTGTCCCATCATATTTATTACCATCGGCTATTTATAATTTATTGTCTTCCCCTTTGTTGCGACTCCTATCATGAGGAGAAAGTTCGGGGAACCGAGGTTCGTGATGAGGATACGCCCATCTTCAGGTCAAGGGGTCACGGCTCGAGGGATCAAGATACTCATCTTTAATTAATGCCTGGTTGGAAACACGTCGAGACGGGCCTCTTATTGAGCATTTTCTCCACTTCATTAGCTCACTATTGTGCGCTAGGATAGCAACTCCTTCTGGAGTAAGGGGCATAAGCTCAGTCATTACGAAGGCTTCCCTCCATCCAATGAAAGAAATCTTATTCTTAGGGCTGTTGATGAGGGTTTCAATCGGTTAGTTTGATTTCTTTTCACGAAGAATATTTTTTTTTCTGAATTTCATGGCTTGTGCGTTACTCCATTTGCAAGGAATGGTCAGGTAGAAGAAAAAAATAATGAGCAAACTGTTGTTGCATTGCTTGTTCCTAGTATATCTAGTTATATCTTAATTTAGCTATTATTACGATTGTCGTTTAGAATTTAGAATTTTAAAAACAAAATATTCTTCATATACATTCGTATATTCGTATTATTATTTGGATACCTATAGTGTTTCAAAGTATATTAATTGTGTTTGTTTGTTTATTTATTTTAACGTCACTTTATGCTACTATGGCTAATCGGACGATGCTACAGTGAGAGTCCTAAATTTTGCCTATCCAGGTTTTATTAGGATAGGGATCTTTAACGAGTACCTGACATCGCACAGGCTCGGGACCACCTTTTAACGTCCCCTCCGAAGGACGGCGTAACTAAGGATTTTTTACTCCCATTAAAAAATCCTAGGACCACCTGTGATTGCCAATAGCTAGGCAAGGCTGGTCTTGCTTAAGTTTTCTTAAGTTATTTTTTTTTCCCCCCACATCTGGTTATTATTTAATTATTTTCCTTACATGAAATGCGATATTATCATCAAGTAATGTCCTCCAAAGCTTCAACTAAAAGATCTAGATCTAGTGGTTCAATCACGTCTCCTACAAAACAAAGACCTCGCCGTGATACTAATAAAAAATTAAATCTACAAGCAACCCCTTCGGGTACTAATTCAGAATCTGAACCACAACCTGGCACATCGTCACAAGGGATGACTGACGAATCGCCGTTTTTCACCCCGAATCCTTTTCAGATTTTGCATAATGAAAAAGAAAACATGGAATCTACTCCTATACCCAGTGAACCACGGCCTCCTCCCATATTTGTCAAAAATATTAGAAATTTCCAGTTGTTGTGTGCGCAATTGAACAAAATTACCGAATCTACCAGCTACTACTGTATGAGTAGAATCAATGATACCAAAATATCTCCTACTACTGCCGAGACATATAGAAAAATAGTGAAATATTTAACTGAAACCAAAGCAGATTTCCATACCTATCAGCTACGCCAAGAGAGAGCTTTAAGGGTTGTAATCAGAAACTTACACCCCTCGACACCAGTTGAAGCAATTAAAGAAGAACTAACGGAGATGGGCTATAAAGTGCGGCAAGTCACTAATGTCCTAAAGGATAAAATTCCTCTACCTCTCTTTTTTGTGGATTTGGAACCAGCAGAAGGAGTTGAAAAAATCTATGACCTCAATAGATTATACTATACCAGCGTAAGAGTTGAAAAACCTTACATAAAGAAGGAGATAGTTCAGTGCCATAACTGTCAAGCATATGGTCATACTAAAAGTTATTGTCATCACATACCTCGATGCGTGAAATGCGGTGAACAGCACAAGTCTGTGGAGTGTACAAAACCAAAATCAACACCAGCTGTATGTGCTCATTGCCTCAAGGACCACCCAGCCAACTATAAAGGATGCCAAATCTATAAGGAACTGAGGACCAGGTTTCAAAAACCTCAAGTACTGGATGAAACAGCAAGACAAGTAAGAAACAGAAGAGAACCCTCAAAACTTATTGATGCCAATGTATCATTTGCCCACCTACTTGGAGGTGGAAATCAAAGTACTGAAGCCGTGGCCCTGCCGGAACTACAGAATGTACCTCAATCCATTCCACATATACCTCTTCCTCAAAATGTAACCAATCCTAAAAATCCTAATCAACCACAAATCTCTCATATCCCTCCTCCTTCAAATGCCACAGACCTTACCAGTTTGATGACATCCTTTATCTCCGAAATTAAATCCCTTGTTATGCCCCTAATATCACTCCTTACGAATCTCGTATCAAATCTCATTCCTGCCTTAAAAAAACCATAAATGACTACACCTAATTCCTTATCCATTCTCCTTTGGAATGCGAATGGTGTTAGAACTCACACTGACGAACTTACAGCCGTACTGCAAGACAAAAACATTGATGTTGCACTCATTACTGAAACTAGACTAACCACTAAACAGTGCTTTAAAATACCAGGATACACGACATACCGGACAGACCATCCAGACGGCAAAGCCCATGCCGGTACTGCTGTCATAGTCCGCCGATCCCTCTCCCATTACTTACACCCACTTCCCGCCCACGATTACCTACAAGCAACTTCCATTGTTATCAAAACATTTTCCTTTCCGCTTATCATCGCATCAGCATACTGCCCTCCTAAACATCCCATTTCCTCTGCCCAATTTGAATCGTTTCTCAACTACTTGGGTAATCACTTCATTTTGGGTGCAGACTTAAATGCCAAGAATCAACAGTGGGGTTCTAGAACCACCAATTCTCGTGGACGGACATTGCAATCTGCACTCAACTCCCGACGCTTTCATCTCCTACCTCCCGATTCTCCTACCTACTGGCCAACAGATCCTAACCGTAATCCTGACATCCTCGATTTCTTCATCCACAGCGGATTAGGCTCTCTTAATTTTTCCATAGCTCGCCTTGATGAACTATCCTCTGATCATAGTCCATTGATTCTAAATGTATCCATAACACCTATTCCTAAACCTATCCCACCGTCATTCATTAGAGGCCCTGTCAACTGGAACCTCTTCCGCGAAATCCTCACTAATGATATTGACCTCAGAGTGATTCTCAAAACCCCAAATGACCTTGACGACGCCGTATATTCCTTTACAACCGCTATTCAACAAGCTGCCTGGACTGCCTCCTCTCCCAAGTACTCCCAAATAACTCCTTATAAAAGCCATTTACCACAACACCTGACAGACCTCATCAACAGCAAACGCCGAGCCAGAACATTATGGCAACGCACCCGCCACCCAGAGGATCGCCGCTCCTATAACTTTTTTTGTAGAAAATTAAAGCGGGAGTTGGCGATCTTCCGTTCCCAATCCTACAATACCTACCTCTCCTCTCTCTCGACTCGTGACAATTCCCTTTGGAATGTCACGAAGAGAATCCTAAAATCCCACACCATTTCCCATCCTCTCCGGCGCTGTGATAGTTCCTGGGCTGCTTCTGACAAGGATAAGGCCGAGGAATTCGCACAGCACCTTTCCAAAGTTTTTACTCCTCATCCAGAGCTTAATCCTACCCATACGGCGGCAGTTGAAGAGTTCCTTATATCACCAATACCGCTTTCCTTACCACCTAAAGCAGTTAATCCCTCTGAGGTCAGATATCTTCTTAAAAAGCTTCCTCTCCGTAAATCCCCTGGATACGATCTCCTTACTCCTCAAATCTTAAGACAACTTCCACCTAAAGCCATTACATTCCTTACATATCTCTATAACTGTATCCTACGCACTACCTATTTTCCTCTCTTATGGAAACATTCAACTATCATCCTTTTCCTAAAACCAGGCAAACCTTCTAACAACACGTCATCTTACAGACCTATCAGCCTACTTCCGATCCTCTCAAAAATTTTCGAAAAGCTCCTACTAAAACGAATCCTAGCCAAATTTCAAAATTTTCCTTCACATCAGTTCGGATTTCGTCCTCAACATTCCACGGTTCAGCAAGGACTCCGAGTTGTGGACCACATTTCCTCTGCCCTTGAGTGCAAGGAGTATTGTTCGGGTGCCTTTCTGGACATATCTCAAGCTTTCGACCGGGTGTGGCACCCGGGATTGCTCTTTAAGCTCAAAACCCATTTACCCCAATCCTTATACCTAGTCCTCCGATCCTATCTATCAAACCGCTCCTTCCGAGTTCGCTGTGGCTCAGAATTTTCCAAACATTATATTGTTGAGGCTGGTGTTCCTCAAGGCAGCGTCTTGGGACCCGTCCTCTACATCCTCTACACCGCCGATATCCCTACCGATCCCGATACCTTTCTGGCAACATTTGCTGATGATACCGCCATTTTGTCATCCAATTCCGATCCTGAAGTAGCATCGATTAATTTACAAAATCACCTTTCCCTTGTCGAAGACTGGTGTAACGCTTGGCGTATTAAGGTGAACGAAAACAAGTGCTCACACGTCACATTCACTCTTCGACGCAAATCCTGTCCAACGGTTTATTTAAATTCCCTACCGCTTCCTTCCGCTGACACAGTCCGGTATCTTGGCTTTTTACTAGACAAAAGACTGACGTGGAACCCACACACAAGACTTAAAAGAAAAGAACTTAACCGCAGATTCGGCCAGTTATACAGACTACTAAATAGAAAATCTCATCTTACAGTTGACAACAAATTACTAATATACAAGACAGTACTGAAACCAATATGGACCTACGGACTTGAACTGTGGGGGACAGCTAAACATTCTAACATCAAACGCATCCAATCCTTCCAATCCAAAGTTCTCCGAACAATAGTTAATGCTCCTTATTACGTTACCAACTCTATCCTACACCACGATCTTAAAATTCCATTTATTTTAGACCTGGTACCATCCAAATTTTCCAAATTTCATCAGAACCTTAGTCATCATCCTAACCCTCTAGCACAATCCCTATCCAGTACCACCCATCCCTATAATCCTCCTCGAAGATTGAAACGGCAGTGGCCGCGAGACGTATTGTAAACGTTTAAATTGGAGTTCTGACACTGGTCAGATCCTCCACTCATGTAATGTATGTTTGTGGCTATTACGCCCTAGTTCGGCCTCCACTGATTCACACCAGTGACGCGGCTGAGAGCGAGGGTCTAGGATCTTTTGGATTCCGCTTTTTCCTCCACAAGTGGGGGGAAAAGCCCAGTCTGGGGTCCCTCTATAGCACTTGTATATTTTGTATATAGTTATGTTTGTTTGAATGATGTTTGTTTATCTGCAAACTTTTATTTATCTCAATTATAGGTTAATGTTTTGTTTTGTTTTTATATTTATTATTATTTAATTCTATATATATCATTTATTTGTATTTATCTCAGTTATAGGTTGTTGTTTGTTTTCTTATTTTGTATATATATTATATTTTATTTGTTTGACTTTATCATTGTATATATTGTGTGAATGGGATCATATATCACTATTACTAATGTTCATATAGAAACAAATTGTAATATATCTCAATAAAATAAAAAAAAAAAAAAAAAAAAGGACCACCTGTGGGATTGAACCCATGACCTTTAGCATGGGAGGCTGTTACGCTAGCCACCCAGCTACAAGTGATCCCTATATTAATTGTGTATAAATAGTTTTTGAAATGTTCACATGACGAAGGAAACTAAAAAAATTAAATGTGTTTATATTATTGTGAATATTTTTATTTTCGTCTATACAGTTTTATTCGGAAAACATGATAATTGATTTAAATCAATTAAAAACAATCACTTTTTTTCATATATTATCTTAACAAATTATACCTATTCTTTCTGTTCTTTTCTTAGTTGGGTTTTTTTTTTTTTTTTTTTTACCAACAATAAAAACAATTGACGTACAAAATAAATTTTAGAAAATAAGCAGCGCATTGTAATGGATTTCCAAACAATGTTTCTAAAAACTGTGCAGATGTATTCTATATAAATAAAGATTGATATTGTTGTAAAAAAAAAAAAAAAAAAAAATTATACCTATTGATAAATACTTTTAATTTAAGTATATAAAACCACATAAAATACCCATTAATAATGGATAGTTTCCTTTCCTTATAAGAATCATAAAAAAAAAAAAAAAAAGATAACTTCAACGAAATTAACAATTTTGTTTTCTAAGTTTATACTATAATACTTTATTATGTATTTTTAATAATACCAGTAAAGATTACACATTTTTATTAATTTATTTGATTACAGTTTTAGATGCCATATACAACGATATCGGTTAGGTACACCATGCCCACACATTTTTAGTGTACCCATAACTTCTATTTTCAACATTATTTATATATAAAGAAACATCTACCCTCAAAGTTTCATTAGCATACTGATAAATAAATATTTTTACACGTTTTAAATACATTATTTTACAACTTGTTATTTATAAATAATAGATTTAACATTAATGTAAAATAAAATAAAAATACAGACTCACACACTCTTAAATACACTATTTAAAACATATTTCACTGTCACTTTGCAGCTTGTTGTTAAGTTGCAATTGAGACATTGATTTCGAAAAGATACTAGGGGAAGTTTTTTACGAAAATGATATTTTGGTATGTTTTTATTCTCATAATTTGATTTTATCTATTATCATTTATTTTATTATTATTTTACTGTGCGATTTATAAATGCAGTAATCTTCCAAAGGTACTAGTTGCGCTTTTAATTTCGATCCGAATCATACTAAAACATTTCATTCCATAACTTTGATATAGTGTTATTAATATATATATATATATATATATATATATATATATATATATATATATATATATATATATATATGTAAAACAATTTTACATTTTAATGTCAAAAGAATCAAAAATGTTATGCAGTACATCGAGGCAGGATGTCTGACAACTTTTTTTAATTTTTTTATTCAGCTACCTTTGTTCTGTTTAAATCAAGTCTTGGACAAAATATTATACTACTAATGGTATTTACTTATTCTATTTAATATTAATTTTATAAATGTATATCACTCTAAAAGAATTTAAGGTTAGAATATATTATTCCATAGTATTACGTTGCCTGTCATGTTAGTTACTTATTCTAATCCATGCATCCTTTAATTTGTGATGTTTTTTTTAGCTTTCATTCAAGCATTATTTGATTAATCAGTCTCTGTCATAAAAATCAGTTTTTTTTTACCTCTGTTGAAACATTTTATTAGCGACTTCTTCCTCTTATTAACAAGCTGTGATGATGTTCCAAAGTTTTCCTCCTTCGTTAGTTCCCTACTGGTCTCCCTCCCAGCAACCCTACAGGCTACTGACTTCCTCTCAACATCCAATCTTGGCTAAGAATGAAAATTCCTGATTAAAGTTCTGTTGACAGGCCCGTCACGTTTGAGGCAAGCAACGACGGCCTAGCCGGAGAAAGGTAGCCGGTATAAAATAAAACAGGTGTTATTACACTAATTAGCGGAGGAAATAACACCTGAGTGTCGGGAGCAGGGACCGCGGAGGTAGATTTAGGGTTATTGGATTCTTGGCGAGAACTATGGTTGCTACGTGATATCGGTGTGTGCACCTTGCGCACGTATTTAGCAGGAATTAACAGGCCTAGGGGGTAGAATTGCGGGTCGTTAGGCGACGTGTTGGTCATGGCAATGAGGGATTTTTAACTCTAGATAAGGAATATTGTATATATTCCTTATATGTTCTGCTAAAAGCACTGCAAAACTCAGAACTTAATACCGTAGCCGAAAAACATTTAATTATAATTATATTGAAAATAAGCTTTGAGAGAACTTCTGACTTAGTGGTTGCTCAGAAGATTTTTTTGTGATCTATCAAATCCTGCCTACATGCATATACAATTGAAAACACAGCGTGCAACACATACCTTTCATTTACCTCTGTAGTTAATATCATTTAGAGTTACAAAAGATTGAAGTATTGATATAAGTTTCGAAGGAAACATAATTTATTAAATAATCTAACAATATAAGTTATTATCTACTACTATCACTTAGTTTTATCTATTTCTCATTACTCTCTATCTTTTATTTGTTTTTTGTCTCAATAATTTTTTTACTAAACCCTTACACCCACGCCGATAAATATAAATATGTACTCATAATGTTAATATAATCCTACTTATTTGGATTTGACATCTAATCCAGTCATTTTACAAGACAATTTAGTATTTTAATAATTTGATTTCTAACCATGATATTATCATATGCTACATGCAGATTCTCTAAATATGTTTTACTAAAAGGAATGCAAAACTCATTACTAAATACCGTAGCTAAAATCATTTATTAACTCCCTTATCACTATGGTTACTTATGATCCTTGTAAATGAAATGAAATGATATACCAAAAAACTAATTTTAATTCACTATATGTTAGTACCTGAAATTACCGTACTATTCGTAAACTAGAACGATGGAAACTCTTTTATCGGATAGGTGTTGTTTTTTATATGACAATCAGTTTTTTTCAGATGAATTTTGATATTATCATAGTATGCAGGTTTACCGAAGTTTGCCAAACTAATCACATGGACTAGTGGGCAAAGTTTGTCCTATGAACCTATGTTAAATAGATTATTAGCGGTGAAAACAGAAGTGTAAAGAAATGGGCTACTTGCTCCATTAAGTCAAGGTGAAAGAATATGATTCACGAACAGAATAAGATAGTGTCCTAAATACAATAAATAAAAGGTCTGATTCAGGTATTTCGATGAGGCACTTGATTATCAAAAGGGCAGCAACTCCAAAGGTATCTTGTTCTTAAAAAAATAGAAATATCGTTTTTAGGGGTATCTTCAATTTGAAGTTCCCCTACAAACCGTACTCTCCATTATTCTATCTATTCACCTTCCTCTATGGAGAGATATGAAGATGGCTGCCATTAGCTTTCCAATCCGTGATCTGTTTTGGGATTACGTCCTCACTCGCTCTTCTCAAGTGTCCATACTATATCAGTTGTCGCCTTTCATTGACCTGTAGGATGCTCTTTATTAATTATATCCATTTTCTCTCTTAAAAAACTGTTTCTGACCCTTTCAGTCCTTGATATACTTGCTGCTCTCCTCTAAAATTCTATTTATACAGCAGTGAGCATTTTACTTTCGGTCTTCCTCATGGGTCGTGTACACAAACCGTATAACATTACACTCTTTAACACTGCCTTGTAGATAAGATTTTTAGTCTTTGTTAGAATATGTCTACTGTAGCTTACGGAATTAAGCATTCCCAGTATTTATTTATACTTTGGCTCTACAGCCATTGTAGGACTTTAGCCTCTGGCATTATCCTCTTCCGACCGACTCTGTCATCTACATGTCTCCTCCATCTCCTCTCACCAACCCGACGCAGGTCCGTCTCCACGTTATCAAGCCATCCTTGCATTCGCCTTCCTTCTGGCAATTGGCAGTCCTTTTGGTAGGCGATATTCTGGCATTCATTCAACGTGACCATGCCACAGTATTCTTCCGATCTTAATGAATATCAATATGCCTGCTTTGCCATACATATCCATCAGTTCCTGATTTTTGCTGGATCACCTTTGTTCCGATACCTCAATTGGACCATATATTATATTCTAAAGTACCTTTCTCTCCCATACCTTAATGATTTTTTTCTTGTTCTTGCGTTAAGGCCTTCGTTTCGCTGCCATATGTCACAAGCCTAACTATTGTCTAGTATATTATTAATTTGGCTTTGCGTGAAAGATTTATAAACTATAGTAACTTCCGAAGTGCGTGCAAACATCTACTGCAAGTCTTGCTTTTTTTTCTTCTGTAATGTTATTTTTCGCCGTTACAACTGACCCTAAATATTTGAAATTGTCCACATTGCTGAAATTTCGACCACAAACTTGTCTCTTCCAAGGGATCTCATGTATTTGGTCTTTGCTGCATTGATCTCCACACCGAGATTACTCGCCGCTTCCTGAAACTCCTGCCCGTGAATACATCAGCACAGGCCATATGCTGCGGTAGTCAGTTCATTAGCATTTTTTTTTTTTACCGCGTCTCTTCTGCCACTACCTTTTATTATGAATCCCAGGTAGCAAAATTGTTCCGCTCAATTTTGAATCAGCTTGTCTAATGCTGGGCCGGTGCATTCTTTACTCTTTTCGCACATATATTTTGTCGTATTGTAATTATTTTTATAACCTCCTTGTATAAATTAAAATCTACAACTGATTCAACTACAGGAAATGAGCGGTGATAACATCTAGTAGTTAATCAAAACACTTAGATGAACACAGTGTACATTGATTCTTCTCAATGTCTAAACACGTTCAAGCATTAGTTTATTATCAGGACCATTCTTTGTTTAGTCATTGATGCAAATCGTTCAGTAAAGTTACATATTAAATTTACATACCTATCTGAGCAATCATTAATTAAAGGTAAATTGTGTGTGGGAAAGATGTATACGATGGCCATTAGAGCGGCCCTGGTTGCGTAGATAATGCAAATTGTTTTGCCGGGAGATCACCTTGACCTATTGTCATTATTTCGGCTCACGATTTATTAAAGGCAGATATGAGTCCCGTTTGGAGTTGCCGCTCACTCGGCCTACTCTAATATTCAAGGATCTAATACCATGTTCCTCGTTTTGAATAACTCAGGATAGTATCCTATTATATTATAATAACTTCATCTCGGTAGATATCATCTGAAGGATTCGGCGCTTCATCTAACCTTTATCACCTCAAATGATATGTTTTTTCCTTTGAATTTTATATTGTTTAATATAGGAGCTAATAATTTTTAGACCAAGAGAAGCTAGTTGACAATATGCAAGGTTGACAAAATTTTTTTTTTAATGGACTTTGACATATGAGGCATTGATTTGCTTAAGATACAATATCTACTTCAGAAAATTTTGCAGTCTAAGCAAAAATATCACATTAAAATGTTTTTGGACCAATTCACTTGATTATGTTTTTATTTTAAGGATGTATAGTCGACTGTAGAAATTATCGTAAGTAGAAATAATCAGGAGTCAGTATTTTTTAATATATAAATTTTGCCGACGTTTCGGCTCATTATTGGCCAATAAACATTATTATGCTTGACATGGCTCAGTAATGCCTAACGATGGCACACAAGTTTGAGCCAAAACTTGGGTAAAATTAAAATATTAAAAAAGACTGACTTCCGATTATTTCTACCTACTTTTTTTAAATTTATTAAAATGTAGGGTAAATTTTTACTGCGCTAGAAAACTAGTTTTGAAAATTAATGCTCTTTTCCCTCGACTTCTTAACACAGTATTCTTTAAAAAGAATTAAAAGGGATTACAATTCAGTATAGAAAAATATATTGGGTTGTAAAATACGTTCGTATCGTTTTTAATATTTCAATTTAATCCTCTCTGAATTTATAAAAGCATATTTACTTGGGCCAATAATGTTTATATACCCTAAATAAGGATTAGTCAAGTGCTTTTGTGCATCAGTTTCAACCGAGATTCCTCATCTTTAAGAGGTATTTTCCTTGTTCAAAATGGAGAAGAAAAAAAGTTAATTTTCGTTATTTAATATTTTTTTTGTATTTCCGAAAAGAAAAATCCGATATACAGACCGTTAACAAAATTTGCAGAGTGTATGGCGATGGTGCCTTAGGAGAAAACACAGTCAGTAAGTGGTTAGCTCAGTTCAGAACATGACTTGGAAAACGCAAGCAAATATCGTATCTTAAGGTTAATTACATTTTACATTAGATTTTATATTATTTCTAAATGTAGTGAATATTTAAAACACATTTTATATGTTTATAGCACCGTAATGTGAAAATATGCATTATAATGTTTGTTTTTAACTTTACATTTACTAAGTTTTGTGAAATTAGCAAATGTATTTATATAATAAACTACAATACAATATATTTAACTATCGAGACTGATAGATAAATAACTTTTGAGCTTCTTTTTAGCATTTTTAAATATTTCATATTTATTTTTTTCGGACCGTACGAGGTATCAATCCTACCATTGGCAAACTCCACTTCCACTTAAACCCACTAGTTTCACTCTTTGCTTCCTCTTCTATTCCTGACAATCCTCCGAGGCGTCTGAAAAGAAGATGGCCGCGAGACGTTCCAGTCCTTTACCCTTCATCGCAAACCGATGACCTTCAGTCCCACTGTATCCTTTAATAATACGCCACTCATACCTGTTGAACAAATCCCATAACTAGGTGTTTTGACCAAACTTAGCTCTTATGATGAAACCTCATTAGATAATCGATTAGCGGCGGATTAGCGGCAAAAACTACATATCAATTGTTTCTCCGGTCTTATACTGTTTGTTATATTCTTCTATTTGTATTTGTATAATAAAATGATTGTTCGTTTTATACAGGCACAACACTAGGACTCCATATTGACAAAAGTCTTACATGGAATCCTCTCACGAGACTAAAACGACAAGAAACTGACTGTAGATACCGATCACTACAACACTTACTCAACTAACGTTCAAAACTTCCAATTCATTACAAAAAGCTCATTTATGTTACCGTCATCAGACCTTTATGGACATATGGAATCGAGCTTTGGGGCTCTGCTGAGCCATATTATTCCTCCCGCATCAAATCCTTACAATCCAAAATCCTTCGCAAAATCCTAAAACCTCCTAATTTTGTCACAAATAAAATCATCCATAACGACTTTAATATCCCATTTGTTGCAGACCTTTCTCGTACCAGATATAACACTTTTAGTTCCAAACTCCCAATTCTCTTGTCCGCAATCTGTCAACCTCATAGATTCCTGACAACCCTCCGAGGCGATTGAAAAGAAGATGCCTCGGGATCTACTTACTTAAATAAACATCGAAGTACTAACGCTGGGTAGTTTCTTCACAACCCTTTTATGCCCTTTATTATAATTCAACACTTTTACTTATTGTATTTATGTTGATATACAGTTGTAAAATATGTGTGTATATATATATAAAAGGATTCACTAACCTGCCACGCTGAAGTTGTGAGTTCGAATCCCAGTCCTAGGAGGACTTTTTTCAAGCATACAAATAAATGGGGATTGACTCACAATCTCCTCCGGGTATGTGAGAACCGTCAGCTAATTGATACCAACCCACAAAAATAGGCATAGGGAGTGATGACCATACCCTATAAAATGTCATCAAGTATCGCGCTGTGGAATATAATCCATACCGCGCGGCCAAGGGCCTCCAAGGCCTGTCGCGCCAACCGAGAAAAAGGATTACCTAGTGGAGTTCTGCCAATGGGCATATTCTCTTCACGTTTTTTCATGTATACTATTTATATTACCAGCTAATTTACTTGATGGATTTACTAATACAGTTGTAAATTTCGAAAAAAAAAAAAAAAAAAAATGTGTTTTTAGTTATACCAGGCATGGTTTTCCTTTCTTTATTTAGCTAGCAGGGAATGTTACATTAAATTTATATGAAGGTTTTAAAATGAAATGAAATGCATTTTTAAAGGATTTTTGTTTTAAGATGAAACCGTATGAAGGATTTCGATAAAACTTAATGTTTTATAAAACCGATATGTTAAAATATCGATTTTGTGAAAAATTTTCTTTAGTAACTTCAAAAAACAACAACTCATGTTTTGAAGAGCCTCAAATTTTGAGAGAAGGAAATGAATTCTATAATGTTTGAAAATGGTTATAATGTTCTTTCTATGATTTAATGAACTGTTACACTATTTAATCTAAAGAAATTTAAACTGTAATAGTATTTCAAAACTAATTTAGACCAATGTTAAATGTAATTTAAATTTAATTTTTTTCCAGTTAATTTTTACATGAATGTTTTTTTCTCCTAAAGATTCCAGGAAGAAAATCAGAAATTTCCAATATTTAAAAGGCGTGCTTCACGAACACATTTATTAACAGGAAAATGTTTTTATTGAGTCCTTCCAAAGTTTTTGTTTCCAAAGTTAGTTTTTGTTGCCTTTATCAACAATTTTAGTTCGGATGAAAGGAAGCTCCTAATGAAAGAAGGCTTGGACTCATTATAGGATTAGCACCTTCAAAACCTCCCGAGATAATTAATAAATCTTATAAAACTTTAATCAAAAGATTAACTGAGGCGAATATTAACGTAATTTAGGTAGAAGGTGAACTTTCTGATTAATAACAGCTTCTGGGGCTTAAACTGTTATAAAGCTCAGCAAAGTCTATTAGTTTTTAGGGTTTACAATAGAAACATTATTTTTTTAAAAAACAATTTTTTTTTATTTCAGTATGGACGAAAACTACGTGTATGGAGTTCAATTAGCGTTACTTTAAGCTTGATGTGTGTTTATGACATTTTAAAGTAACCAACGGGAATATTTAATTATGTTTAACTGTTGTTATCGGTTTATTTATTTGTCGATAATATATTAACAATTATTAAATATTCCATCAGTAAGTTATAAGTCTTTGATATTATGCCAAAAAAAAAAAAAAATTCCCGTAATAATTATTAAAAGTTTTAATATGTAGTATCACAACCTGATGTGAGAAGGAATTTAAATTGTCTTGTTTATTATTTTTTAATTATAAACTTAATTATAATTGTTTAGTTGTAATTTAACAATAAAATCTTATGATTTTATTAAATAGTTAAAGCATTTAATTAATTCACTAAAGATAAACATTGCACCACTAACTAAAATGATATGATAAGTAAAATTGAGGAGAATTTCTAAATTTGTTAATTTTAATTATTTATTCTATTTTTATTTGCCAAATTATTGCCGTAGTGTTATTAATAGCATTTAATTCAAGGTGCTGATACCTTCTCGTGTTATTATAATAAACTTGAATTAATGACTCTAACAGTTCTAATTAATAATACCTAACGAGTATAATTATACATAACTCATTGTTTGGTTAATTAACGTTAATTGAATACGTGAGTTGAATGAATTTAAGAATATAATGTGATCAGTTGTAAGTTGTTGTTTTTTTTACAAATTAAGTTGATATATACTTACTATCTCACATTCCAGATTAATCGTGTGTTACTTCAGTGTATAGGTCTTCATCATGTCTTGCTTAAAAAAAACTTTGATTATGATTTTCTGATGATTTATGATATTCTTATCTCATGCATGCAATCAGCAGATGTATATTGTGGTAGGTTCTAATGTAAAGATGAAATGCAGTGATCTTCTTGTAGCAATTTTCAGGTGAAGACTAAAATTGTATTTATCTGTTTTATTTTTCATTTTACTGATTTATTTTTTGAAGTATATTGCATGGTAAAGTATATCCTCAAACATTCCGACTCCGACTCAAGAAACTGCACCTTTAAAGGTACAGTGCGTGTAAGGTCCCGCAGAATTGTATTTGCCTAGATCTAAACGGAATGCTCTAGCCTATTAATGATAGGTAAACGCTATAGGTATTTCCTAGGAATTCACTTCCTCTGTTTTGTCTAAATCATTTAATATTATAGAAATATTTTGGAAGTTTAAAAACAGTTTTGATTAAATTATCTGACAAATCTTGATTACTGAATTTTTAAAATTTTGCTATCTTAAGTACTTTTGTTGGATTGGTTTGGTATAGTAAAAAGAAAATATGTAATATTTTATATAATCGGTTAGTGGAAATTCACAACTATCGTAAAATAAATATATTTAGTAAAGAAGAAACATAAAAAATATATAAAAACTAACCATTGGGCAACACTCTCCAACATATTTCAAGTGAAAATGTCTTGTCGACATCTTTTTTTAAACACCTTGGAATTTGTCGTAAAAGGAATGGCTCAGGAAATGTAGGATTTTTATATTATTTTTTTAACAAAACAAAACTAAATTTCCATGAAAACTTTATTTCAATTTTTTACTGTCACTTACTTCTTTATGAAATGTATATTATGGGAAATTATTGCGATTATAGACATTTTCAATTCCAGTTTATCTTGAAACGAAGCCCTTACATTTTGAGGTGGGTGCGAGTAAGTTTTTTTTTGGATGATTACAAATGTTCATTTTTGAAAAAAAAAAACAAAAAAAAAAAAGCAACAATAACTTTTTTTTTTATTTGTTTATCCGCCTCTACCCTTGAGGGTCATTGGCGATGATCGAAATAATTATGTTCTATGGTAGAATCCTATTATTTTCGTGAATTCTATTAATTTGTTAATACTTTCTTCCTCATCTTTAAGTATTTCTTTCATGTCTTTCTTTAGATTCAATCCTTTTCTTGACTGCTCATAAAGCGGGCACTCAATCAGCAAGTATTCTACAGTTAGAGGAGAATTGTTGCATTTTTCGCAGGTTGGCGCTTCCAGGCGTCTCAAGAGGTAACCATGCGTAAATTGGCAGTGCCCAATTCTTATCTGCATACAACAATTTCCTCTCTCCTTGAAGATCTTGCACTAGTTCTCCATTTCTGACAGTCGGATTTAATTGTTCTCAATTTTGATATCTTTTCTCTCCAACCATCCTCCCACTCTTTCAGAAGAACTTTCTTGTAGCTACTCACCCAATCCTCCATTGTGGGTTCTTTTATTTGAGTAATCTCTTCGGCTTCACCTTTTCTGGCTGAATCAGCTGCTTGATCGGCTCTTTCGTTCCCAATAATTCCACAGTGGGATGGTACCCAAATCATAATAACTACTTTAGACATTATTTTTGTTTCCCACCATTCATTTATTATGTCTCTAATTATGGCGTTAGAACATGTTTGGCTGTCAATGGCTGCAAGAACACTCCACGAGTCTGTAACGATAGTCCATGTCATTTTTTCTGAGCTTCTAATCGATTTGAGAGCTCTCAGTATGGCTGTGGCTTCTCCGGAGAAGACGGAGCTCTCGCCTGGCAGACTGAACATGAGCTGTTGCTCTCTGCTGTAGACAGCACAACCAACTCTGTCTTCATTTTGGATGCGCCAGTAAACAACATATTGAAGTCTTGATATTTTTCTGTCATCCTGAGAAAAGAGTTTCTAATTTCTATTGGGAGTGCTTTCCTTATTTTCGCCATTGATCTATCTATATATGGTCTCATTTTTAGCCAGTAAGGCATTTTCAGTTCTGGGATGGATTTAATACTATAATAACTTATATATATATATATATAATTATATATATATATATATATATATATATATATATATATATTTTAAATTTTTTAATGTTTTTTTTTCCTGTGAATATATACAATACGTATTTATTTGTTAATAGTAATGAATTTGTTATTTAATATTTCTTATTTTTTCCTAATCCTCCAATATATTGAACAAAACTATACATAACATGCTAGAAATACATTCAGTGTTTAATGAATTATATGTAATATGAAAGAAAAGTATAATATGACACAATCTACGAGATATTAAAACTCATATAATACTACATCAATATATCAAGTATAATAAAATTCATTACAGCTGTTTTTAAGTAAATTGTAAAATTGTGTATAAAGGATACCATAAAGTGGCAAATCCAACATGTATTTTATGTAAACTCCCGAGCATACTCGTATATCTACTTTCAGTATACAGTTTCATTTATAAAGGGAAATGCCAGTCTTCATCGACATTATGTAGGATTATCGAGCCCCATTAACGTACTAAAGGGCTTTTCGTTCATTTTTTTGCAGACCCTTTCGTGTTGTTTTTTCATCCCTCGACCCTTAGAGGTCCATAAGCGTGTAAGAAAAAAATAATGCCGAGGACTTATCTAGGGTTTGATGGCCTATAGTAAAAGTTAATTGTGTGTATGAATTATCTTTACGACCTTTAGCGAAATATTTATTCCCATGAAGAAGTCGTTGGGGCTTTGGTTATCAGTGCTATCGGCCCGGCTATCTCACCGTTACCATGAAGGCTAGTGCATTAGGTCTCTTCTGGTTATCTTTAAATTATTGCTAAGAGTAATGGCCCATTCATTGCCTCTCTTATGGTCATGTTAATTTGTCATCATAAACAGTGCTCGTGGCACATAATCTTGGTTATTTTTGTTATTCATATAACTTTTATTAGTATATATGTCCTTAATAATGAAAAATTGCTACTCCTTCCTCTAAAGTCCTCTGTTTTCGTTGCCTGTTTCTGTTATTTCTTTCAATTTTATGCTTCTAAGTAAGTTTTTTTTTTTTTTGAACATTTTTATTGATATTTACATCTGTATTAAAAAATCTGGTGCGGGCAACACAAGACTTTCACTTACCTCCATTTTTTTTTTTTTTTTTTTTTTTTTTTTTTTTTTTATTGAGAAATATTACAATTTGTTGCATAATGAACAGTAGTAATAGAGATGTAGTACACATTCATACAATATATACAGCCAATAAAGATAAAGTCAAATTACATAAAATCGGAAATAAATAAATTCAAATATATACAAAAAAAAAACAAAAACAAGAAACAAATCAAAACAACAACCTGTAGTAGAGATAAATACAAGTTGGGAAATAAATAAAAATCATACAAGCATACTTAACTATATACAATATATACAATCAGCCAAAGGAACCCTAGACTCGGCTGCTCCCCCCACAAGTGGGGGGAGAAGCGGAATCCAAGAGATCCCAGCGCCTCCCACTCAGCGCTTCACTGGTGTATGCCAGTGGAGCCGAGCCAGAGCGGAATAGCCACAAACATACAGTACATGAGTGGAGGATCTGACCAGTGTCAGAACTCCAGATAAATGTTTACAAAACGTCGCGGGGCCACTGCCGTTTCAATCTTCGAGGAGGATTGTAGGGATTGGTGAAGCTGGAAAGCGATTGAGCAAGAGGATTAGGATGATGAAGAAGGTTCTGATGGAATTTGGAGAATTTGGATGGTACCAGGTCTAAAATAAATGGAATATTAAGGTCATGGTGTAGGGTACAGTTGGTAACGTAATAAGGAGCATTAACTATTGTTCGAAGGACTTTGGATTGGAAGGATTGGATACGTTTGATGTTAGAATGTTTAGTTGTCCCCCATAGTTCAAGTCCGTATGTCCATATAGGTTTCAGTACTGTCTTATATATTAGTAATTTGTTGTCGACTGTAAGATGAGATTTTCTGTTTAGTAATTTGTATAACCGGCCGAATCTGCGGTTGAGTTCTATCCTTTTAAGTCTCGTATGTGGGTTCCACGTCAGTCTTTTGTCTAGTAAAAAGCCAAGGTACCGGACTGTGTCTGAGGAAGGAAGCGGTATGGAATTGAATTTAACTGTTGGACAGGATTTACGTCGAAGGGTGAAGGTGACGTGTGTACATTTGCTTTCGTTCACTTTAATTCGCCAAGCCTTACACCATTCTTCGACAAGGGAAAGGTGCCTTTGGAGATTTAGAGATGCTACTTCAGGATCGGAATTGGATGATAAAATGGCTGTGTCGTCAGCAAATGTTGCCAGAAAGGTATCGGGATCGGTAGGGATATCGGCGGTGTAGAGGACGGGTCCTAAGACGCTGCCTTGAGGAACAACGGCCTCAACAGTATAATGTTTGGAAAATTCGGAACCACAGCGAACTCGGAAGGAGCGGTTTGATAAATAGGATCGGAGGATTAGGTATAAGGATTGAGGTAAATGGGTTTTGAGCTTAAAGAGCAATCCCGGGTGCCACACCCGGTCAAAAGCTTGAGCTATGTCCAGAAAGGCACCCGAAACAATTATCCTTGCACTCAAGGGCAGAGGAAATGTGATCCACAACTCGGAGATCCTTGCTGAACTGGGAATGTTGAGAACGAAATCCAAATGATGCGAAGGAAAATTTTTAAATTTATCTAGATTCGTTTTAGTAGGAGCTTTTCGAAAATTTTGAGAGGTTTCAGGAAAAGAATGATAGTTGAATGTTTCCATAAGAGAGGAAAATAGGTAGTGCGTAGGATACTGTTATAAAGATATGTAAGGAATGTAATGGCTTTCTGTGGAAGTTGTCTTAAGATCTGAGGCGTGAGGAGATCATATCCAGGGGATTTACGGAGAGGAAGCTTTTTAAGAAGATATTTGACCTCAGAGGGATTAACTGCTTTAGGAGGTAAGGAGAGTGGTATTGGCGAAGTAAGGAACTGTTCAACTGTTGAAGTATGGTTTGGATTCAACTCAGGATGAGGAGTGAAAACTTTGGAAAGGTGCTGTGCAAATTCCTGGGCCTTATCCTTGTCAGAAGCAGCCCAGGAACTATCACCGCGTAGGAGAGGATGGGAAATCGTGTGAGTATTCAGGATTCTCTTCGTGACATTCCACAGAGAATTGTCACGAGTCGAGAGAGAGGAGAGGTAGGAATTGTAGGATTGGGAACGAAAGGTCGCCAACTCCCGCTTTAATTTTCTACAATAAAAGTTATAAGAGCGGCGATCTTCTGGGTGGCGGGTGCGTTGCCATAATGTTCTGGCTCGGCGTTTGGTGTTGATGAGGTCCGTCAGGTGTTGTGGTAAATGGCATTTGTAAGGAATAATTTGGGATTGTTTAGGAAAGGAGGCAGTCCAGGCAGCTTGTTGAATCAAGGTTGTAAAGGAATATACGGCATCATCAAGGTCAGAAGGGGTTTTGAGAGTTACTCTGAGGTCGATATCATTGGTGAGGATTTCGCGGAAGAGGTTCCAGTTGATGGGGCCTCTGATGAATGACGGTGGGAAAGGTTTCGGAATAGGAGTCATGGATACATTTAGGATTAATGGACTATGATCAGAGGATAGTTCATCAAGGCGAGTTACGGAATAGTTCAGGGAGCCTAATCCGCTGTGGATGAAGAAGTCGAGGATGTCTGGATTACGGTTAGGATCTGTTGGCCAGTAGGTAGGGGAATCGGGAGGTAGGAGATTAAGGCGTCTGGAGTTGAGTGCAGACTGCAATGTCCGTCCACGAGTATTTGTGGTTCTGCAACCCCATTGTTGGTGCTTCGCGTTTAAGTCTGCACCCAGAATAAAGTGATTCCCCAATGAGTTAAGGAAGGAACCAAATTGGGTAATAGAAATAGAATTTTTAGGAGGGCAGTATGCTGATGCGATGACTAGCGGAAAGGAAAAGGTCTTGATTATAATAGAGGTGGCTTGTAGGAAATCGTGGGCGGGAAGTGGGTGTAAGTGATGGGAGAGGGATCGGTTGACAATGACAGCAGTACCGGCATGGGCTTTGCCGTCTGGATGGTCTGTCCGGTATGTTGTGTATTCAGGTATTTTGAAGTACTGTTTAGTGGTTAGTCTAGTTTCAGTAATGAGTGCAACGTCAACTTTTTTGTCTTGGAGTAAGGCTGTAAGTTCGTCAGTGTGAGTTCTAACACCATTCGCATTCCATAGGAGAATAGATAAGGAGTTAGGTGAGGTCATTTATGGATTTTTTAAGTTAGGAATAAGATTTGATACAAGATTCGTGAGGATTGTTATTAGGGGCATGACAAGGGATTTGATTTCGGAAATGAAGGATGTCATCAGACTGGTAAGATCTGTGGCATTTGAAGGAGGGGGAATATGAGAGATTTGTTGTGGATGAGGATTTTTAGGACTGATTACGTTTTGAGAAAGAGGTATTTGTGGAATGGATTGAGGATATTGAGGTACATTTTGTAGTTCCGGCAGGGCCTCGGCTTCAGTACATTGGTTCCCAAGTAAGTGGGCAAACGATACATTGGCATCGATTAATTTTGAGGGTTCTCTTCTAGTTCTAGTCTTGTTGTTTCATCCAGTACTTGGGGTTTTTGATACCTGGTCCTTAGTTCCTTATAGATTTGGCATCCTTTGTAGTTGGCCGGGTGGTCCTTCAGGCAATGAGCACATACAGCGGGTGTTGACTTCGGTTTTGTAGATTCCACAGACTTGTGCTGTTCACCGCATTTCACGCAGCGTGGTATGTGGTGACAGTAACTTTTGGTATGACCATACGCCTGACAATTGTAACACTGAACAATTTCTCTCTTTGTATAAGGTTTTTCGACTCTTACACTTGTATAATACAGTCTTTTTAGATCATAAATTTTTTCTACTCCTGCTAATGGTTCCAAGTCAGCGAAGAATAGAGGCAGTTGAACTCTATCTTTTATGACATTAGTGACTTGTCGCACTTTGTAACCCATCTCCATGAGTTCTTCTTTGATAGCGTCAACTGGTGTTGAAGGGTGTAGATTTCTGATCACAACTCTAAGAGCTCTCTCTTGCCGTAGCTGATAAGTGTGAAAATCCGCTTTAGTTTCAGTTAGGTATTTCACAATTTTTCTATATGCCTCGGCGGTGGTCGGTGATAGTTTGGTGTCATTGATTCTACTCATACAGTAGTAGCTGGTGGATTCGGTAATCTTGTTTAATTGCGCACATAACAACTGGAAATTTTTAATATTTTTGACAAATATCGGTGGAGGCCGTGGTTCACTGGGTGTAGGAGCAGATTCCATGTTTTCTTTTTCATTATGTAGGATTTGAAAAGGATTTGGGGTGAAAAACGGAGATTCGTCAGTCATCCCCTGTGACGATGTGCCAGGCTGTGGTTCAGATTCTGTATTAGAACCTGAAGGGGTTGCTTGTTGATTTAATTTTTTATTAGTATCACGGCGGGGTCTTTGTTTTATGGGAGACGTGATTGAACCACTAGATCTAGATCTTTTAGTTGATGCTTTGGAGGACATCACTTGGTGAAAATATCGCATTTCATGTGAGGAAGATAATAAGAAAATAACTAGATGTTGGTAATAAAACAATAACTAAAGAAAAGAAAACCAATCCCGGCCTTGCCGAGCTATTGGCAATCAGCTGATGTGAAGAGGCTACCCAGCATTCACTTTACACCGTAAATTGTAACAAAACTTACTGTTGTATGCTCCAATATTTACTGCTGTTGTTATCCTGAAGTCTGGTGATGTTTTCAAGATTGCACTGAAGAGAATTCAAACTGAAAAAGCATGAAATCCAAGAGCCGATTTGAAAGATGACTGCTATACACATGCGCATGCGCAGAACTCACCTCCATTTTTAAAATCAATGGAAGAATTTTCAAAACAGAGATAAAAAAACGGAAACTATTAAGGAATTAATTAAATTGAATATTCAATTGAGATAATATTTTTTGTAAAATATTTAGCTTTCCAGCGGTATATCATACATGTATATTACTGCTCTTATGTTCTAAAACGAAAAATTGCATTAAAAAATATTTTATTTTTTTTGTTTTCTCCTTTAGTTGGGTATCGAATTTATTCAATTTATATATTTACTTATTTTTCATCAGCGTTAACAAGATAATATAGTTATTTTTATTGAATCTACAAAATTAAAGGTACTTTAGGGGTAGAAAATTTAACATATCGGCATTTAAGCCCTGTCAGACCATTTTAATCAGAATAACACCTACATGATATTAAAGCCCATTACATTTTACATCGATATAGCGAGCTTAATCAAAATCGTCGGAACCGTTATCGAGAAAATCGAAAAAAGGTGCAAAATGCATGGTATAAAGTGCCTCTGGTAAGCTCATTTTGATGAAAAACGTTTTGTCACGTCTCAGGTGTATAGTTGTCTTAAATATGAAATTTCAGTTTCGTAGGACTTACCGTTTTCACCCGGGAGTTACCACACACACACAGACCTTTTTGCGGGACTTGGTTATTTGGACTCAGGGGACCCTAAAACGTGTATTTCCGTTGAAAACTGGAATTCGAAAATTTTCACGATCGCAATACTTCCCCTTACTATATATAGTAAGTGAAAGTAAAAAATCTGGTGAAATCAACCCACGACTTTCACTTACCCCAGCTGTTAAAATCGATTAAAGAATTTTCAAATACAGCTAGAGATAAAAAGGAGTGAAACGATTAAAGAATTAATTTAAATTTTAATATAAACACGTTTTTTATTTTAAAAAATCGATTACATTATTATCTAAAATAATAAGTTAGTTTTATCGGCTTTTTATTAACTTTTACACGCTTGTGTATTAGATAATATTTTTTCTAAAATATTTAGCATTCCAACAGTACATTATACATGTATATTACTGTTCTTATGTACAAAATCCAAAAAATTGCATTAACAAATATTTTTTCAGTTTTCTCCTTTAGTTGGATATCGAATTCGTACAACTACCTGTTTTTTTATCAATGGTAACACGATTGTATGGTTATTCTTATAGAATAAAGAAAATCAAAGGTAGTTTTAAGGAAAGAAAATCGGCATTTAAGCGCTGTCAGACTATTTCAATCAGAATGAAACCTACATGATTTTAAAGTCTACTAAATTTTACATCGATATAGGGAGTTTAATGTTGGACCCGTTTTGAGAAAATCGTAAAAAGGAGCAAAATGCATGGTATAAAGTGGCTCGTCTTGTTAGCTGATTTTGATGAAAAAGTTTCTGTAACATCTCGGGCTTATAGTTGTTTTAAATATGAAATTTCAGCTTCCATTTATAGGTAAGTGAAAGTAAAAATACATCAAGTAAATGTGATAGTTATATAAAAACATGATACATGAAATATATGTAGAGAAGCTTACCATTGGAAGTACTCTAAAAATATTCTAAATTAGAAGGTCCCGAGTCCATCTCTTTTTCAGGCGCCTCTGAGGATCATCAAGAATTTAAGAGTGGGTTAAAACTAGTGGGTTAAAAATCCTTAGTTATGCCTTCCCTTGGAGGGGATGTTAAAAGGTGGTCCCGAGACTGTGCGGTATCAGGTACTCGTTAAAGATCCCTATCCTAATTAAACCTTGGTAGGCAAAATTGAGGACTCCCATTGTAGCATCGTCCGATTAGTCACATCAGCAGAAACGGACGTTAAATAAATAAACAAACTACTAGTGGGTTAGAGTGAGAATGGAGTTTGTCATGAAAGGATTAATACCTGTTATATTGATACAAGTTTCCTAAAATAGAGAACAGTTTCAGTCGTGTATGAGGATTCCAAGTTGGGCGTTTGTCATAAACGAGTCATAGGTATCTATTTCAACATGTACTAGTTGAGTGTTATTAAAGGATACTGTAGGTTAGGAAATCAAAGGTTTACGACAAAGAGTAAAGGTTATTTGATGGGATTTGTTGGAATTTATTTTTTGTCCAGTTCTGACACCATACTTGTAGGTCTTTGATGTAGGCTTGAAGGGTATGTGAAGGAATAAATAGATCTTTATGAACTGATAACACGCAGGTGTCATCCATCATAGGTAGAAACCAAGTAAATTAAACTTCATTTGTTTTACCGATAATAATTATTAATAATAAAAAAATAAATTTTATTATTAATAAATAATAATAAAAACCCGTAGGTTCTATGCCGATACCAGCTACCAGTGCATACTAACTTTTTGGAAATCTGTTCTTCACTGATCTTAAAAATTTTACAAGCCAACTTAGGTCGACAATATTGCATCTAAATTATACTGGTATAAGCTCTGTAGTACTGCATTGTGGAACCTTCTTAACACCCCAGTGGCCTCATCTCTATTAGGAACCAATATTTCACGTTGTACCTTATTCACGAAAACCTTTAGGTGTTATTCGTCCTTTAAAGTAAGTGACCACGTTTTACATCCGTATGGAACTGTTGGAAGAATAATAGTATTGTAGATTTATTAAAGATCTAACCTTTAAGTTTATTAAAATAAGCCTCGAAGTAATTAGTTACTGAATAATAGCATGCGTGTCTTACCTTGGTTTCCGTCTAAATTTACTTTTTTCCGTTATCAAAGATCCTTATAAATACCTAAATTTATTCACATTCAAGTTTTATTAATTTGAAAATTAATACCTACTTGGAAAAACAATGCCAAAATCCTAAATTTATTTATAGGAAAATATAGGCAAGATGAAACTTACATAAATGTGTTATCTTATGTCATAAACAATGGAATCCTTGTCTATGATAGGAATTTTAACAACTATTTTTTCTGAATTTCGAACTATTTGAAATCTATTATCGTAGTAATAGGCAAGATTACTAATTAGTTTGATTTATCAACAAAATATCTGTAAAGTCAAAGTTCATTTCCCTCTTACCTAATCACTTATTACTGTTATTGAGATTGTGTAATGGAGGAAAATTACCCAATGTATTCGCAACTGATTTACATTACTTCTCTCGACTTTTCTCAAACTGGAATACTACATATAGTATCCATAGATTAGTCAATGAGGCATATATATGTATAAGGAGTCCTAAATTTTGCTTATCTTGGTTTAATTAGGATTGGGACATGCTTGGGACTACCATTTTACGTACCCTACAAAAAACGACAGAGATTTTTGTACTCCCTTTGAAAAATCCTAGAACCATCTGACGGGTGTGAACCTGCGACATTGGGCATATAAGGCAATAATGCTACCTATTGCACTCCAACTAACCCTCAAATACGAGTAGGTTACAATGTTGATAATATCACTCTACGACTTGACTCGTTTTGAGAAATGCAGGATTTTCTCTGGGAACTGTAAAAAGGAAAAAAAAAATAAATAAAAATAACTGGAAGAGAGAGCTCTAAAGAGTGCTCTAAGGAATTTAAGCAAATTTCCGCCTGCGCCCTTCTCCCTAAAAGCAAAGAAGACGTGCACCACGACAGTCGTTCATTTTGATGGCCTCATGCCAGTCACCCTGAAAAATAACAGAGGATTTAGCAGTTGCGATCGTAATAACCGAGGAGAGTTACTGATACAGCTCTCTCTTGTTGGGTGAGTGATGGGAGTGCATAGGGATCTAACGGTCTTCTCTGAGTCGCATCTCATCCTCATGAAGACCACTATTGATGCATTCCTTTATCCTGTGGCTGCCATTCCCCGATGAGCCATCGTGACTGATGATGGTTCCTCCGCATTGGATACAGCATCTGTACTGCAGTGTTTTGAAAGAGCTCAAAGAATACAGCATGATGTACTAAAGTAATGTTAAATACCAAAGACTTTGGTTATTCTCATTCAGCATTTAGTACAATTTTTATAGGGGGGGGAGAGAGGGGTAGTCATAGAGTCTGAAGTCAGAGGATAATTAAAGATTCGTCTTAGACCCTGAGAAAAATCCAGTAAAATCAATTTTTTCAAGTTGGGATTTCATGACCGATATTATTTTGGTGGCCAGTATTTTTGAAAAATACTTTTAAATTAATTAAAATAAATAAATTAAATTAAAAAAAATTTAATTGTTCATTTGAAATATAAAATAGTATTAAAACTAATAGAATAGGAGTCGTTGTTTTTTCTATACATTTTGAAATCATAAATTGCAATCAAGTTTTATTTTCTATGAGAAAATTAAATTTTCTTTTATCCATGCTTCACTTTAAAATAACAAACAAATAAAATGATTCAATTTTTATTTATGTTTTTCAGGTTATAAAATGAAAGATATTTTTTTGCTAATCGCGCTTTTCGTTATGATAAATTAAAACTCGTAAAGCGATAAACTTTAAGTCGGTCATACAGAGCTTTTAAAACATAAATGACAACACCTCAATCAGATTGCACCCGTTGCGAAGCTGGGTATGGGTCGAAATATATTCTGACATATAAGCTCAAAAAAAGTCTTGTGCCTTTTTTTTTTTTTTCTTCTAACCAAAAAGATCTAACACAGATATCTGGATAAAGATTGGCTTTTATGTAAAAATAATGTGAACTTTGGGTATGCGGATAACACATTTTTATACCTTCCTGGACCTTCTTTAGACTACACTGCCCTAAGAAGGGAGAAATTTATTTATTTATTTCTTTTAAAGATAGACCACAGGGAAGCCTAATGACATGTGGTTATATTACAAACATGATTGTTTAAATCTGGTTTAAATCATATCCAGCATTTTCCGTGTCTCTAAAGCTTTCTACCTCGTAATGATTGCAGAGCCCCTAATGCCTACCGAAGTTCCGGGATCACCTGAGCAGAAGACGACCATTGTTTGTGTACTAGGGAGTAAGTGGCGATGGCGCCGTTGAGGCCAGACTCTGCCCTGGCACCACTGGCACCTGAGATCTTTGCTCGGAGCAAAAACTTTATGTGTCTCAGGCTCCACTGTCTCAGGGTCGCCACAAAGCATTATTGATGTGGAGCTTCCTAATTGATTTATTACGTTTGTTTTTTTTTTTCTTTTTCCTACTTCTGTACGAATTATACAATGTACAGGATATACAATTATATGAAGAAATGTACTACGGTCGTATAAAAACTCTTTTTCGTGTTTTCAGAGTAAATAAAAGTTTCATGATCCATTGAATCGAAAGAACGAAGTTCCCCAATTGGTTGGGTGGTATTTCTAGCATAGTGGTCTCAACAAGTGGTCCGAAAACGATGTCCATGGGTTCAGCGAGATGTTTTAGGGAAATAATTTTAAATTACCTTAAGCTAAAATATTTGTTAAGTTTTAGCTTGTAATAAGAATCATATATGCTCTACAGAGACACATTCAAAATTTTTAGAAATATAATGACTAGTGATCACTGACAAGTGGCGGGTACTGCGCCATTACAACCTTAAAATGGTAATTTATAACATTTTAAAATTGATGAGCTTGAAGGACAGGCATAACGTCTTATAAGAAAGTATTATTTCTTTATTAGTAATTGATGAATTACCTAGTTTATATTAGTAATTAATTTCTTTAATGCAATATTTCGCGATCCATTTCCCTTACTTGCCTATTTCCGTCCTATAAATTTTTTGCTACGGAAACTCAGTATTTCACTTGAAATGTACGTGATTATACGTGATACAGTGTAGCCTATAGGAGTTTGCCGCAACTTAATGGTGGAGCTGCACTATTTTCATTCTACCTTCTTTCTTCTTGAAGCTCAGTATGTATATATTGATGATATTTAGGATTTAGGAGTCCTTGCCTTAAAGTGATTGGATTAAGGGGTACGTGAACAATTTTTCTTTGGAACAACTGGTCTAGCACTAGGAAACAAAATATGAAACTGAAATTTCGTGCTAAAAGTAATGGAGTGCATAAAGCAAAAAAAAAAGCAAACAAAAAACCAAAATATTTTATCAAATTCCAAATTTTAAAGTTTTTTTTTTTTTTGTTAAAAGGAATAGTAATATTTCTATATAATATACCATTGAAAAAAATAAAGATTTATGTAAAATTGTAATCCAACCTATATTTCTGTTGAAGGTAATAATAACCAGCCAATAATTGTTTGCTTAGATGACTTGAGGGTTATAATGTCTATTGAAATATTATTTAATCTAATATAAATGGCTCTTTTTGTAAGTATGAGTTATTCTAGACCTCACAAATGTAATGAAGTAACTTCTCTCTATATCTAAAATAATTTTATAAAAATGTTCCGATTTAGAAAAAAAAAAAAAAATGTTGGTTTTTCTATTGATTGGGTTTTAAATAATTGGTAGAGTTTTTCAATGTTTCAATTTAACCCTCGTTGTGTTTATAAAATCATATTTACTTGGGCAATAATGTTTTTGTATTCTAAAAAAGAATTAGATAAGGTGCTTTTATGCATCAGTTTCAACCGTGATTTTAATCTTTAAGTTATGTTTTGCTTGACAAATTTAAGCATTGGTCACAGACAATGCTAATAGATAATAGATCAAATTGGCAATATATAATTGAAAAAAAAATTACAAGAATCTAAAGTATTTATTGAAATCACTGGTAAAAAGCGCCATGAACTTAATATACAATATTTAACTTCACGTTTTGCTTCTGTAGCTTATCTGACGAATTTACAGTGAAAGTTGCCTATTCCTGATTAATCAGGATAGGTATTTTTAACGATGACCTGAGGTTCATTATGGCACGTTCCCTCCGAAGGATGACATAAACTATGTTTTAGGCCATCATCTAGGTTGAATGCAGAAGCATTAATAAATTTCATTGTGGATGTAATTAGTTGACCGTTGAGAATTACTCGAAGGCATTAGTCCGAGTGGCGGTCATTAAATGAAACAACTAACTAGTTAAAACTACTTAGTTCTTTCATTTAATGACCGCCACCCGGACTAATTCCTTCCATTAATAAATTTCATTTTCATAAATCGCAATCCAACCAAATTTTCATACTATAAGTTCTGACAACTTTACATACTCCATACAAATAAATAGCGTACCACCAATGAAACCTGATGATGCTCTGAAAGCTAGACTGAAACATCTGACTCTTTAACATTTCTCTTATTGGTGTGATGCTCTTCAATGGCCGCAACCTCAACCATCATGTATTTTAAATTTCACAATAAATGTAATTTAATATTTTAATCATCTGAAACTTTTCCATTTTTTTTATTTATTTTTTTTTTATCGCGCTTTACTGATTCCAAAACTCTTTACATGTTTTTCTCTATGCTCAAAAATAATTGAGTTATTTGCGTATTTACCGGTAATCTTTTGATTTATTTTTTCTTTTATCCCTTTTTTGTAATTAGCGCGGTTTTTTTCATTAAAAGACTTTAATGTTTTTCTCTATCTTAAAAAATAACTGAGTTATTGGGATTTATCAATTTTAAACGGTCGCCATTCTAAAAATAACAGCTGATATCAAGGTGTTAGGATCATCGTTCCATATCCTATTATCTTGGAGGCGAATTTAAAAAAAATTGGCAGAGTAGTTTCGGACGTATCTAGTGTCTTTTATTTTGATTACAGATTATCATATATGCTCGACCGCACATTTTTTTCATAATTTTAATACGAATCCGAAATCATCACCATTAGTATTTGTACACTATCCACTATTTTGTCCTTAATTTATAGATAGAAAGGATTTTTTTTTTCTTATAATCAATACTAGACCAACTTTTAGAATGACAGTGCTATCTCGGTTGTTCTGCGGGTGAAAGTGAAATCCTGATTAATCATTATGGCACGTTCCCTCCGAAGGATGACATAACCGTGGCTATTTGACCCCTATAGGAGAACAATACTTAATGCATAGGGCTATCTGCGGGTTTGAACACGCGACCGGGTATAGAAGGCTGTTATACTAGCCACTACACCACAAGTGACCCTTAATCTTGATTAGTTACTCACAGCATCTTTTTCTTTTTTTTGGTGTTAAATAAAGTCCCTCTTCGCCTTCTAATTTTGATGTCAGATGCCCTCCGCTACATCCAAAGGACAATAAGTTCCCAATTAATGAATAATTGTTGAAACATTAAAGAAGGAAATTGTCCAAGTCGAAGGAAAGAATTCATTAAGAGTTGGAAGGTTGTTTGCCGTCGCTGGAGAACTAAATCAACTCTCCCGCTTTATATCTTCACTCAATTTCCCTTCTTAATTGTGGGGGGGGGCGGGCTTGGGAGAACTTTACCAATTTACTTTATTGTTGGAGAAAGTTGTGACGGGCAATGGAGTGGAATCCAACCCGTTCCGCCATATTCCTCCTCCACTCCTAGAACTCTATCAGGATCCCAACAATATCGGTTTACAATCTCCAATTCTTCTCCTGTTTACCATGCTCCTTCCTTTCTAAGATAAACACGCTGGGATAGAATATTCAGTTGGCACAAGTTTCCCTTTTTTTTTCTTTGTTTGTATGTTGAATTACTTTTTCGCCTTGCCTCACTTTCAACCGCAGAACAACCGAGATAGCATTGTCATTCTAAAAGTTGGTCTAGTATTGATTATAAAAAAAAAAAAAAAAAAAAATCCTTCCTATCTATAAATAAGGACAAAATAGTGGATAGTGCACAAATAGGAATGGTGATGATTTCGGATTCGTATCAAAATTATGAAAAAATGTGCGAGCGAGCATATATGAAAATTTGTAATAAAAATAAAACAGGAAATATATCCTAAATTCATAAAGAGGACTTTTTCGATTTATTATTTTCAATAATGAGCCTTTGTAGTCGACCAACCAAAAAACAAAATTACCCCCTCAAAATTTGAGGACTTACGTTTCAAGGTACGTAGGATCTGAATAACGAATACAAAAAAATAACAAAATTCTTTTGTCTGCCGTCCACCGTCCGCTGGATACTTCCTTAACTACGCTGCCGATTGTTCTGAAATTCGCCACCAAGATACTAGGGTATGCAACGATGATCCTAAAACCTTTATTTCAGCTGATTATTTTTAGAATGGCGACCGTTTAAAATTAATAAATCCCAATAACTCAGTTATTTTTTATGATAGAGAAAAAACATTAAAGTATTTTAATTAAAAAACCCGCGCTCAATTACAAAAAAGGGATAAAAGAAAAAAAAAATCAAAAGATTACTCGTAAATACGCTCATAACTCAGTTATTTTTTAGTATAAAGAAAAACATGTAAAGAGTTTTAGAATCAGTAAAGCTCGATAAACAAAAACAAAAAAAAAAAAAAGTGAAAAAGTTTAAGATGATTAAAATTACATTTATTGTAAAATTTAAAATACATGATGGTTGAGGTTGCGGCCATTGAAGAGCATCACACGAATAAGAGAAATGTTAAAGAGTCAGACGTTTCAGTCTAGCTTTCAGAGCATCATCAGGTTTCATTGGTGGTACGCTATGTATTTGTATAGAGTATGTAAAGTTGTCAGAACTTATAGTATGAAAATTCGGTTGGATTGCGATTTATGAAAATGAAATTTATTAATGCTTCTGCATTCAATCTAGATGATAGCCTAAAACATATATCCAATCGTCAGCAAGTATTAAAATAAGTTTTAATGTCCTAACCTTAATGCCTTATTATAATCTTTATGTCCGATGTACGGTTGCCTTCTTAACGCCTAAAAGTTATAGGTATGGGTTTTTGGGAGATCTTTTATCTGTAGTTGGTGGTTTGGCGAATCTCTGGTATCTTTAAACCTTTTCATCAGATAAAATAAATAACCTTTTTTTAGAACAGTGTTTTATTAATTATAATTTAGGGATTGTCATAAAGCTATGAATTAATAATTACATACTTATAACCTTTCTGACCTTTACTTTCCTACCCACAAACTAAAACTTTTGATCGTTCCTTTATAGCCTGCTCTACTACTCTCTGGAATCCTCTACTAACCCATATCCGCCATGCTGCTTCTCTATCCTCATTCAAATCCCAACTTTTCCAATAATTTCGGTCTTCCCAAATAGAAGATTGTAATATTTCAATTATAGGTATCTAACATTGGGTGTAGGAAAATAAATTTTCACTGCCCAAATTTCAATTTTGTTTTAAATTTATTTAATTTTCAATTTGTTGAAAATAAGATTATTTTATTTCAGAAAACATAATTTAGATGATTTTTTTTAAACAATTTTTTTGGTTTTTGTTTTATAATTTTTCTCTCATTTTATCATTTTAAACAATAGTTAATTATGCTTCTTTTGTCTATCGGTCAGACAAATTATATATTTCATTTGTACATAAATGTTATTTTTAAGGGATCAATTTCCAGAATAATTGTTTTTCTTACCTATTCTGTTCTATAGTATAGTAATTATAATTATATAATTAACTCGTAATCCAAATAAATGTGTGATAAATAAAATTAACATTCCTAGTAAGATAAAATTGGTGGTAATAAAGACCAAAATATAATGATTTAATAATTTCGAAAAAAAAGGCAGATATTAAATTTTCTGGATAATGAAAGTTAACAGTAAAGATATTGCTACGATCTTAAACTTGTTGAAAACGTTTATTTCCAATTTTGTTCTTCAACTGGGAGGGTGTTATCTTTTATGATCCTCATGGCACTTGCCCTAGAGCTTAGGGCTTCATGCTTGTGTCTCTTATTATTTTTCTTCTCTTTCCTACCATATCCCTTTCTCCCTCTCCTCCCCCCTCCCCATTTTATTACGTTTCCTACTTTATTTGTTTTCCTTCCGTGAATATGATTTCATCATATCTTATGATTCTATACCTCATCTTATAATTTTTCTTCATTATTTTTTCATAACAATGAAATAAAAAAAAAAAAAATTGACCGTTTTATCGAATTAAAGATTTCAAAGTACTATATATATTTTAATTGTATTTAATACTTATGAATTTTTAATCCATTTGAAATTAAACTAATGTTTTAAGTACAAGCACTCAGTATTCTCATTCAAATAATTAAGCAAGTTCCTATTTCAGTTAACACACATAAATTCAATAACTTATCTTGTTTGTAGTCATAATTTGGGTACATCGGTGAAATGAATCTCAGATAATAATTAAGAGTATTGCCTCTCAAAAGTAATTATTCTATGACTTACCAGAATACAAGAGTTAAATTTCAATTACAAATGACCTATCATATGAAAAAATCTTGATATATTACTAAGTTACCCATTAGGGACCTAAAATTTAATTCTTCTTGGATAGTTATTAATAAATTACTCCCATTAAAAATTCTGGAACCACTTGCGGGTTTGAACCCGTGACCTTTGGCAGAGAAGGCTGTTATGCTAGCCACCCTGCTGCAGGTGATCCCAATAAAATATCTTAATTGTAAAAATAATACAGTCTCAAATGATAAATAAAATAAAATAGTATTATTTATATACATATATATATATATATATATATATATATATATATATATATATATATATATATATATATATATATATATAAATTAAAAAAATGAGATATCTACATTTTTATAATTAAATATAAGTATAATTTAATCAATAAGTTGCGAATGGTTTTGTGTGGATATTTTTTGAAAAAAGTATTGTCGATCTCCACTAAGAAAATATTCTTTATCCTGAAGTCCCCCTAAGAAGAGCCAGACTCCTTCTGAAAACAAAATAATGAGCAAACAATTGCCCCTACCATACAGAAGAGACCCTGAGGAGGTTTCTCCCAAATCGGATCTTCCTCAAGAGATCATATATCGCGACGAACCCTCCCGAATGAAAGGACCCCGAATGGATAAAGGCCGCTACTTGATAAGAACTCTCCTTGGATGCTATTTCCTTCTCCTTTCACAATTTCTTTCATATGCCATCCGGAATATAGCCATCGGTCCCTAACTTTAATATGAGGGTTGGCCTCTTCTCCTCTTATGACCACGTTAAGAATAAAGTAGAGGTTTTCTATTTCTTCTGGTATAATGGTATGATTTTTACCAAAGGGAACCAGAATTATATTTTTGCCTTTGACGGAGGCAATGAAAACATTCATCTAAATAATTGATCTACTATTGACGATTTTTTTGTTGTAACAGATTCCAGATTGAGGAAAAAGATGGCTCAGTAATTTAACTTGCGTTGCCTTAAAACTAAACGAACTGTAACTTTGGATAAAATAATGAAAAGTTCGCTTCTTGGGCCGAGGAGCTTGTAACTCTGGCATTAATCCCCCTCCCTCCTCTCTGGCCCGAGAAAATCCCGTATAGCCAAAAAAATAGCACTCTTGAGAGTTCGCCACTACCTAACAGAATCCAACACTACCCAACAAAGGGTCATATACTTCAAAATAAGAAATTATATTTTATCATAGTATCCTAAAATCCTTATAAAGTCCATCTGTATGGATACTTGTTTTTCTTCTGAGGTTTTTGGAAATTTCAATGTTTTTCGTAAATACTCATATTAATGATACATGCAAATTGGAATTGATTTGTTGCTCACTAATCCTAATAATAATAATAATTTGTTCTTTTATATTTTTACATCATTAAAAACCTATACCTCTACAACTCGTGAAGGGTTTTGGGTTCAGTACTTATAGAGATTCGTACTGTTTCACGGCCAACGGCCGTGCAAGGAGATGATTACGCTCGGCCGCCAGGTTTTTCTCCAAATTTGGGTACTTGAAGGCTGAGGTCTAGGTCTAGGTCATACACCAAGGTCACTCCATGACTGAAATAACAGGATGTATAATTCTGCCTCAGCTGGGATTCGAACCTAGGAGCCGGAGAACAGTAACCTAATGCTCTATCCACTTAGGCCACGCCGCTCCCTTTACATCCTTACTATAGCGAAAATTCAATTTTTAGAATTTGTAAAATAAAATGTAATCTTAATGTTATAAGAACAAAAAAAAACTATTTGCAATATTAACAAACTTTAAACTTATGACGAACGGGATTCTGAATAAAATAAAAAAAATAATAATAATTTGAAAAGATGTTAGGGATTTAGATTAATTTAAAAAAAAAATATAATTAAATAAAAAAATCTGGTGATTTGTTCTCAGATGCTATATATATATTCTACTTGTGAAGATTATAATTCTAAAAGTGTTGTAATTATGCACAGGGGATACTAAACATGAATGAAGGGAATGATGTTTGAAACGAGTATGTATCCTTGCTGTTATTATTTTTCATCATGAATCAAGAATACAGTTTGTATGGAAAAGCCCCCTTTAAAAAATGGTATTGCTATATTTAATGACCGGCTGCTTTTCTAAGGTAGCGTTACCTTCAAAAAATAGATTAGTCTTTAATCATTATATAGACTATATTTAGTGAAACCATTGGATTTTTTCCTAAAGATATCGTGTTTACCAATCCCAATAGGTGGCATGCAGGGTAAGATTAACTTATACGGGTTTCAATAAATGACATTATTATTTAAATTAACTTAAACATATACAATCTATTTACTCAATGCTTGAGAATACTGAGGGTTATTACAGTTAACTATGCCATACAATATTACAAACAAAGAAATTCCTCTAAAACATTTAGCTGGCTGGCGAAGGTGGAATCAGTCTTGGCGTCCTTTCTCCTATTGCTCTCGACCCCCCAACCTCTTCCCTTCTTTTTGATGGAACTCGACTCTTCTGTCACTAGACTTCCACGCCTCCTACTCGAGGAAGGAACACCCTTGTCACTTCTCTTCCCTCTTCTTTTCAAAAGTACCATATCTAGGATATTGCCGATTATTGGACAAAGGGAGACGGGGCTGCTATGGGAAGTGGCTAGTCCAGCCTAGTAGCTGGTGTCTAGGAAGTTCCAGGGGTATCGCGGGCTGCCTATGGGAAATTTCAGGGATAATCGCCTTTTTAACTTTTGCCTACAAAAGCTCATTAACATTTACTTGATTAATATCAATGTTATTTAATAATGAACTTAATCCCCTCGGTATCCTCAATACATAATAGTATATACTTATTTTTTATTTCTTTACTCCCGAAATAGGGGTGGCGCGGTCTAGTGGGTAGAGCGCTAGTCTACTGTGCTCCGGGCCCTGGGTTCGAATCCTTCCTGTGGCAGAATATTATTCACTCTGTTATTTCAGCCGGGGGGCGATCCTGGGGTGTGGAGACCCTCAGACCACATCCCTCTCGGCTGAATCACCTCATTGTACGGCTGTTGGCCTAGAAACAGTACGAATCTCTACATGTACTGAGCCCAAAATTCTTCATGGGTTGTAGCGGAACTGGGATTTTTTTTTTTTTTTTTTTTCTCCTGAAATATTGTTTCACTTAAGGCCAATTGTTTATTGCAAGTTTTTACTCATAAAAGATCGATCCGTAAAATTATTTAAAAAAACAAAATACTTGTAAGTTAAAAAAGAAAAATATTTCGATCGTTTCACGGAGCCGTTACCTTTCATCAAAGCAAATGAATGACTAAATTTTAATGGCTTTTGTTTTACTGCAGATCTTTTCCATCTTATTACTGGCTGAACTTATCCCCTTAAGACGAATGCCACATTATATGATACGGTTTGCTAACAGAGTCGGGTGTCATACTCTATAAATGCCCCAGAGTTCGTCGGCCCCTGAAATGAAATACTGAGGAAGGCTTCAAGTGTCGCCCTTGACGACAGTGTAACAATGGATAGCTAACCGGTGTTTACTGAAAGCTACCAACCGGATCCCGGCTCAATATGGGACCGTCGGTCTATTCAGGGCGAGATTGCATGTCATCAGTAGTACCAACCAAAAATGCTAGTATTTTATTCGTTCTGTTATAAATTTCTTTATTCATTACCTAAAATATGAGATTAAGAATATTGTTCAATTTTAAATAAGTAAACTCATTCCATTAAAGTCTTCATTACCGCACCTCTAACTTATGGATCAAACCTTATTTTCGATGAAATAATTCGTAATAATCGCTTGAATTTCTATGGTTTTCATCACTCTTTATGAGCTTCAAACTTCCCACGGAATATTTTGAAATAAAATTAAAATAACTTCAAACACCGATTACGTCAGTTTCAACACTTACTAGACCTCTAACCTTCCACTTAACTACAAATGGCATATCAACTTCATCCTCATGAGACCTTTCTGGACTTACAGCGTTTAATCTTCTGGCTTCAGTAAACCATCGAGTTCTTCTCGTAGCCAATTCAGAATTCTTCTTGAGATCATAAATGGTCGTTACTTCGTCACGAATAAACTAATTCCTAATGACCTTAATGTTCCATGTGTTGCTGATTTAGCCCGAATCAGGTTCCTACCGATCTTTCCATGACAAATTCCTTCCACTCTCTTACCCAATAGTTTCAATCCTTAGTTCCTCTTCAATTACTGATAATCCTTCGAGGTGTCAAAACGTTTAAGACTACCAATTTTTTACAAAATTCTCATTAATGCTACAATTATCAGACCCTTCTGAACTTATGAAATCGAGCTTTGGGGCTCGATTAAACCACCTAATACCGCCCGCATTCAATCCTTACAATCCAAAATCCTAAATGCTCCTTACTTCGTTAGGAATAAGATCTTTCATAATGACCTTAATATCCCATTTGTCGAAGAAATATACGGAAACTGATATACCTCTTTTAATTCCAAACTTACAATCCACACGTATTCCCTTGTTCACAACTTATCATTCCCATTTATTTTTGACAACCCTCGAACAGAGATGGGCAAAATCGCATTCGGATATACGAATACGAATGCATTCGGGAAGATCGAGTTTTGAAAATACGAATACGAATGCAATCGTATTTCAAAAAAGAATACGAATGCATTCGTATTTCGAAAAAATATACGAATACAAATATACTCACAGATGTAGACAGGTATACGCCCGAATTTCACAGGTATGCAAAGGGATACGGTCATATTCCACTGTTCTAAAAACGTATACGGACCTGTGTACAAGTCAATATGTGCGCATTTGCAGGCGTGAATTCGAATACGGTCGTATAATATCTTATATTAAAAGACATAAAATTTAATATTTATGGATTTATTTTTAAATATGATTCAAATATTGTTGAAATAACTTCTTTAAATACGAATATCTATTTATTTACATATATCTACTCTCATACAGTTCTCTTCTCTATAATGAAATAATTTAACAAATATTTCTTAAAATTTATTAATTTGTGGAAAATGAAAAACATTAATGCAGTAATGGGCTTATAAATTATATTAAAAAAGAAAAGAAATATTTTCCCTATGATATATTTTTCTTGAGATTACAATCTTATATATTGAAAGTAAAGTTCAGTAAATATTTTAACTTTTCAAACCAACTATGTGAAAATAAACACTACGCATTCAAGAATAGGTAAAATGTTGAATTTTAAGCATTTACAGTTAAGTGTTTAGGTAAACCAGGTATGGAATGACTCATTGGTTTTTCATGATTATGTTTCTATTTTTTAAGTTTAGAAGTTTGCTATTATTCCAAAACATTGAAAGTTATAATAATAATAAAACTAATTCTTTATAATGAAGTGAAGTAAAGCGCTAATAAAAGTACTTATGTAACATTCAAAGCTGTAATTGAGAGTGATGATAACCGCAAGAAAAATTAGTTATTATCGTATATTCTATATTAATTTTAATTTATTCTTATTAGTAATTTGATCTAAAATAAATGATTTAATCGAAATTCAGTATAATTCTTTTTTCAATGTTCTTTGTTTGAAGATAAGAAGTAATATAAAGCCGCCTCAGAACCACGGGACATCGGGAACTTTACCATGATACCTGCCCTGGGACTTTGAGCCTATTAAAAGATGCTAAATATGTGACAAACTTCTTAGAAAATATTGCATGACTCAAAAGCAGAAGGAAGTCCCTAAATTAATTAAAAACCAACTAAACAATTTTCACAATAGAGTGTAAACAAATCTAAATGGACTAGGAATACCCTTTGCCGCAGAGGCAATTTTAGAAAATAATTCATGGCCCTGTTTCTATTTCCTATGAAAATGAATGTAGTATATCCTAAAACATTAAAGTAGTATAAAAAAATAATAATAACAAAAATAATTAGTTATAATGAAGTGAAGTAAAGCGCGAATAAAAATGAATATGAACTAATTATTAATATTTATATCATTAATTGTTACATATTCACTTTTAAATCTATAGATTTAAGTTTATTCTGATGAAATAAAAAAATACCTTTTTTATTGTTAATTTTCTTTATTTTAACTATCTCACCATTTCTTGTTGCTAGTGTTAAGAATAAATGGATAAATATTAAAGAAACTTAAATTAACTGGAGAAATAAAGAATGTAAAACTAAACTTTTTCCAGGTTATTATTTTTCTATTCGCATATTAGAAAAGCATAATAGACCGTTATAAAGCTACAGATTTTACAGAAAATGTTAAATAATAATAACTTGTACACAGAAACGTATACGTTTTTAGACCAGTGGAATACGGCCCACACCAGTGGAATATGACCGTATCCCTTTGCATACCTGTGAAATTCGGGCGTATACCTGTCTACATCTGTGAGTATATTCGTATTCGTATATTTTTTCGAAATACGAATGCATTCGTATTCTTTTTTTAAATACGATTGCATTCGTATTCGTATTTTCAAAACTCGATCTTCCCGAATGCATTCGTATTCGAATATCCGAATGCGATTTTGCCCATCTCTGCCCTCGAAGGCGATGGAAAAGACGGTGGCCTACAAACCAACTAAGCTAAACTGACATTGATGTGCTAGTATTGGGTTGATGCGAAATTAATGCAGGTTCCTCTATTGCAATATCTTAATTCCAATTGTGTAAACAAAGCTAATCCTAACATTGATCATTATTATACCAAAACAAACCTTATCTAATACCCTCTCTTTCACCATGAATTTGTTTAGTAAAATCGTTTTGTTCAGTGTGTGTTCAAAGGTCTTGAATCGAAAATGTCAAAGTGCGATTTTCGTCAAATTTATTTTTACGAATTTAAATTAGGGCGCAGCGCTGCGCAAACGGCTCGTAATATTAATGAAGTGTGGGGTCAGGGGGCTATTAATGAGTGCACGGTGCAGCGTTGGTTCCAGAAGTTTCGCAGAGATTTCGACCTCGAAGACAAGGAAGGTCGGGGCCGTCATCTTGCTCTGGACAACGACCAGCTGAGGTCAAAGCTTTCTCAATCGAGGTGAGACTATAACTGCTGACAAGTACTGTCAAGAAATTGACAGCATGAATCAAAAATTGCAACGTCTTTGCCCAGCATTGATGAATCGGAAGGGGCCGATCCTGCTCCACGATAACGCCAGACCACAGGTTGCACAACCAACGCTTCGACGACTGCACGAGTTGGGCTACGAAGTTCTCCAACATCCGCCTTATTCACCTGACCTCTCTCCTACAGACTTCCACTTTTTCAGGCATCTGGACAACTTTTTGAGGGAGAAAAATGTTCAAAACCAGGACGACATTGAAAATTCTTTTCGTGATTTCATTGAGTCCAGGGATTCGGATTTTTTTTTTCTGGTGGAATAAGAAAGCTTGTTGAACGTTGGCAAAAGTGCATTGATTCAGATGGAAATTATTTTGATTAAATATATATGGTTAAAGTAAAGATATGGCGTATTTACAATACCTACTAAAAACCTGCATTAATTTTGCATCAACCCAATACTTAAGTAATTTCTTCACAAGATATTTTACGTCCTATATTAATTATACTTCACAAGATGTTTTACATAACATATTATATTATTATAATACACAAGATATTTTACGCCCATGAATGTAAATTAGCCCCTTCACTTACTATAATTACTATAAGTACAGCAGTTAATATCAAAAAAAGTTTAAAAAATCAGTTGTAAGTTTCAATTTTGTTTTTAATATTGTCTAAAAACATGTATGAAATTCAAAGCTTTTAATTTTTTTTTTTTAAATATATGCTAAAATTAAAAGTAATAAAGTTAAGTTTATTACAGCCGTGTTGTGTACTCAAGGTCCTAGAAAGGCAGAACTAAGCGCCAGTACTCACATGTACCTGCCCCAAGTTCAAAAGTTCAGGGCCTCTCCCGATCATGATAACTGATCGTTTCCACTAACGATCAGTTTATATGTCGAAACGGGGGTTCTGTAATCTCTTTTCTTCTCTTTCATATCCTTTTTTCTTCTTCGGTTATTCATCAAGGTGGAAATGTGTCTCGATTTTCACTTATTATCGTGTTTTTGTTTTCGATACGGAAGAAAAACCGCTTCGAACGCTACCAGTTGTTCGGTGCCTCCGTGATGAAAAGAAAACAACAGGAGTATCCATTTCACTCTAGGAAGCAGCTTTCGATACAAGCAACTTATCTCGTGTTGCTTTATTTTGACGTGGATATCATGTCTTTTGGCTAGGGTTCTGTAACTTCCATTATTTTTACCCTTTTTGACAAAGCTCTATCTCTGTTGGTGTTTCTCGGATCGAAAATTTAACGACAGTTCCCGTGCACTAGTGCAGGTTGATGAAAATATTTTATTTATTATCTATTTGAATTCTTCACAATTATTTTTCGTTTGTTTGTTTGGGCTTTAAGGCATAAAACCTCAATGTCATCAACGCCTGAGCATCTTTAATCTTTAATCGCTAAGGTAATATTAGAAAAGTAACGGTATAAATAGAAGTAAAATATAAAGAAAAATAGTAAAATGAAATAATTGTCATAAATTTAAGAAAAATACATAAATGTTAATAAAGATTTCCAAAGAAATGAAAAAAAAAAATTAGATATTCAAAAATAAAAATATCACTATTAATCACGGCAGATATATAATGCTAATTACAATAAGTACTAATTTTTATTTGAGATGTTATTTATTTAAAAAAATTAAGTATTTTGGATATTTTGGCTATATCATCACCTAGACTAATTGAAATGTCTGAAGTAAGTCCCAATGTAGTCAAACTCGAAATGTAAAAGGGGCATTCTTGAAAAAATATATTTGACCGTTAGCATATTATTGCAGTGTTGGCATTTTGGGGGTGGCTGTTTGCTGATGAGGTAGGCATGGGTTAGATTGGTGCGTCCTATTCTAAGCCTAGCAATAATTACTTCCTCTCTACGGCTGGATCGATTAGATGTGGCCCAAGGTTTTACAGATTTTTTAATAATTTTGAGTATGCTTCGTGGGCTACCATTCCACATGGATTGCCAGCTGGCTGCCACTTCCTTCTTGAGGGAAAGACTTATTTCCTGCGGAATTAATTTTCGTTTTTAAATTATTAAAGTACAGATAGTGAGAAATGTGCTGCTAGAGTGCCCCTATTTGAACCAATTTGGTGAAAATTAAATTTATTGAAAACTATAGCAGACAGTTTAGAAGATAAAGAAAACTCAGCAATGAAATTGTTCAATCACCTTTGTTAAGAATTGAGAAATACTGATTTAGTTTATATATATGTGTATATATATATATATATATATATATATATATGTATGTATGTTTGTATATATTTAGTAAATATTAAGTTCAGACGCAAGAGGGGGGCACTATTTACCTAAAAGGGATTAAGTGATAGTGACCGCTCGGGAGGGAGAGTGCTCTGGGTGCCAAGAGAAAAAGGTCGCTTCGCAGTCGCTACTACCCTTCGTCGCTCGCCATCGTCGCCCGCGATCGTCCTTGTGACTTTAAGTACAGTACACTCATGTTTATAAGTTAATTTTATTTGTTCTTTTGAATTTTGTTTTCCTCAATATATATATGTTTTACAAAGTTAGTAATCTTAATAAACCATAACGAAACCTAATCAAGTATGAGAAATTCGGCGACTCACATTTAACGTTCGGGTTGAGGCTGCGAGCGAGTGTGTTGTCGCCCCTCTCCCCAACATAAATTTGGAGGCACCGGCGAGATTGCCGAATTTTCTCGATTTGTTTAGGTTTCGTTTTGGTGACTATCGCTTTGAAATTAAATTGATTTAATAGGTTACGCTTTCGCATTATTTTATTCGCATTTGTTTTATCAGTTAATTTGTTTCTTAATCTTTAGCATCCTTTTATTTTATAAATTTTATTTGTGTATAATATAGTAGAGAGAACTATTTTCATTTTATTTTAAATCTTTGTGCATACATGTTTTCGTTTTATTTTAAATCTTTTTATATATATGTTAGTGTTTTTCAATAATTATATTTGATTATTGCAAATCTTAATTTCGTAATACTACGTAGTGCACTTTGTACATATTTATTTTCTTTATTAACTCACTGTGTATTATAAAGTATATGTTTATTTCTTTAATACTATACGTAAGTCACTTTGAATGCATATTAATTTAATTATTCACTACGCATTATTCATTTTAATTTTATAATATTTTATAGGTCACTTTATTTTTTATTTCCATTGATTATTATTTAACTACAACTCGCTAAAGCTCTTTAATTATAATTAGTTTGTAATTAATTTGAGAAAAGTATTTCCATTTTTGATATTTTTTTTAATTTAAATTTGTTATTTTGGTCAAAATTTATTGTTATCTAATATGCCGCCCAAAGCTGATAAAGGTTCTAATTTAGAAAGTGATGAACTTAAGTTACAATTTTTAATGGACGAATTTAGTGATTTATATGAGGACATTAAAAACACTAATAATCTAGGTTTTATTTCCACCACAGATAAATCTAAGAGGGCATTATTTAAGGCACGCTTATCGCGTATAGATGGTACCTTTGAGAAGTTTTCTCAAATATTTCGAGAAATAAAATCGCTTGCTACACGAATAGAAGGTTATGATACTTCGCTATGCTTAAAAATGAAACATGAGGCTAGAGAAGCCTACTACGAAGCTTTGTCTTATGATGTACACGAAAATCAAATCTCTATAAAAAATAATTCGATCAGTTCTACGCCCGTTCTCCAACTACCACCTATAAACTTACCCAGTTTCGACGGTAATATTTCAGATTGGGGGCCATTTAAGGACACTTATATTTCGCTGATTCATCATAACAATGATTTACCTAATGTGCAGAAATTTCATTATTTAAAGTCTGCATTAAAGGGGGCCGCCGCTCAGATAATAGCTTCTATTCCGATATCTGACGCGGAGTACCTGCATGCTTGGGAAACGCTTTCTAAACGATATGAAAACAAGAGATCGCAAGCCATTACCTTTCTTATGAAAATATTTCAATTTCAATCACTTAAAAATCAAAATTTGGCCTCCTTGGAAACTTTCTCGAATGTAGTTTTAGAAAATATTATTTTATTTCAGAACTTGAAATTAGAGGATCCGGCGGGATTTATTCTTATGACGTATGGCTTGACATTGTTAGATGAAAAATCCCGCGACCAGTTTGAGACAAAATATTCTTCTTCGACCACATTACCCACACTTCATAATTTTCAGAACTTCATTCAAGAAATTTGCATAAAATTACAAACCAAAGCCTTAACTTCTAACCGCTCAGTAGAAACAATAGTCCCGCAACAAAAATCTAAATACTTTATTGAACCAAGACGCGTCTTTATGTCAACTAGCTCCGATAATGCTTCTCTGAAATGTTTTAAATGCCAAGAGAACCACCGCATTTATGAATGCCCCCAATTCAGAACTTTAAGTCAATCAGAAAGATATGAAGAAGTCAAGAAACTTAATCGATGCTTTAAACTGCTTGTCTTCGGGCCATCCTGCAAAAGGCTGCCCCTCTCGCAATTCCTGTCGATCCTGTGGTAGGAAACATCACACTCTATTACATTTTTCGCCATCAAATCGTCCCACCTTTCATTCTAAAAAGGTCGCTAACGAACAAACATCAATCAGTCGCTCTTCATGTATCAGCCAGCCTAAAACATTTTGTCACGTGGACGCTAAACCAGCAACTTCAAATGACTCAAAGGAAGTAGTACTTTCTACTGCAAATAATGGAGGAATTAATGTCCTACTTGGAACTGCATACGCCGAAATTAGGGACCAACAGGGTAACTACCATCCTATAAGATTAGTTATAGATAGCGGGTCACAGAGATCTTTCATAACCACTCATTGTTCGCAACGCTTAGGATTACCCCTTTTCAGAAACCCTCATAAGATCAGTGGCTTTGCAGATAGTCAGATTCGTGGTGGAGAATACCAAACAAAATGTATTTTACGCCCGTGCGGACTGGATCAACCACTATTGGAAACAAATGCCATATTAATATCGCATATTACCGATAAATTACCCACCCGCTGTTTATCGCCAAAAATTAAAGAAATCTTTAATAAATACGATCTAGCTGATCCTGGCTTTGAAAAAACCGGGTCAGGTAGATTTTCTTCTCGGAGCTGATTTGTTCAGTAAAATATTTACAGGAGAAACCATCAACACTTCCTCAGGTTTCCCGAATGGATTAAAGACGATTTTCGGTTTGGTCATAACTGGTCCTGTAAGTGGCACCTTAACTTCGCATATCACGTACGCTAAGAATAACCAAGAATTTGAAACTGATCGTCCCTTAAATAATTCACTGACTAAATTCTGCAATCCAGGACTCGTCAAGGTGGGCGGCAGATTACATGCCTCGCTATAGTACAAGACAAATATCTTTGGTTTAACATATACATCTACCAATAGGACAAGTAGTCTATTAGTAGTCTCAGATGTGTCTAAAGAAGCGTTCCTCGCCCCATCGGACCACCCTGGAAGAATCATCGACCAAACATCGCTCATCCTCGCTGTACTTTACTTACTTTTATCACTTAATTCTGTCCCATGTCACAATTCCAAAATTTAAATTTTATATTATAAAATTGGTGGGCGGCATGTTAAGAATTGAGAAATACTGATTTAGTTTATATATATGTGTATATATATATATATATATATATATATGTATGTATGTTTGTATATATTTAGTAAATATTAAGTTCAGACGCAAGAGGGGGGCACTATTTACCTAAAAGGGATTAAGTGATAGTGACCGCTCGGGAGGGAGAGTGCTCTGGGTGCCAAGAGAAAAAGGTCGCTTCGCAGTCGCTACTACCCTTCGTCGCTCGCCATCGTCGCCCGCGATCGTCCTTGTGACTTTAAGTACAGTACACTCATGTTTATAAGTTAATTTTATTTGTTCTTTTGAATTTTGTTTTCCTCAATATATATATGTTTTACAAAGTTAGTAATCTTAATAAACCCATAACGAAACCTAATCAAGTATGAGAAATTCGGCGACTCACATTTAACGTTCGGGTTGAGGCTGCGAGCGAGTGTGTTGTCGCCCCTCTCCCCAACAACCTTTAAGAAACAAACTATTATGTTAGAGTATAATGTTCGTACCATACCAGTGGGCTCACTCTGGGAAAGAGGTAAAAGAAAGAAGAAAAAAAAAAATAAAATAAAGAGAATTAGTGAAAGTGGTTTTATCACCCTCGAAATTTTCAATTATAGAAATAATTTAAACAAAACAAAACATTTATTATTGATTTTTAGAAAAATTAAGTGCTCAATTCATTGAAAGTATGTACAGATACATTAATTGATAAAAATCTTCTTTTTTTATATATATTAATATACTTTTCTAATGTCTGTAAAACTTTCTTTCAATTGCTAAAAAGTATATTAACTTATACATAGTTGAAAAAAACAATAATCTTAAGTTTAATTTTAGTATTTTATTTCATAAATTTAGTTCGATTTAACTTTTTTTAAATCAGATAATTGGAATTAAATTAACAATGAAATAGGTCCTATATTTCATAGTTAATGTCTACTCACGAAAAAAAATATATGAATTGAAAGCTTGAAAAACAATGTAAATCTTTCTTTACTGTGAATTTAATTTTACTTCAACAAAGGCACAAAGCCACCCCACTCCTCAAGCGCATACCGCGCCTAGTGCGAAGAAACCTTAGAATGCCAACGGGCAATACGAGGCCTGAGCCGTGGACTGTATTTACCATTGCTGCTGTATATACATAGAATGTTTTTATATTTATTTTGTAAATAAAGTTGGAGGATAAGAAAAAAAAAAACAAAAAAAAAAAAAAAAAAAAAAAAAAACTTTACTGTGAAAAAAAATTAAACAAGGTTATTTTTATCTATAATTTACTAAAGAAAAGAAATTTATTTTTAATCATCAATATACAGCAATTTATCCATTTAAACTGATATAGCTCGTATACGATATATTCTAACGACAAATGTTAAATAACAAAAAATATTGTCGAAAAAGTCGACAAATTTTAGATTAGATCAACACCAACAGAAGTAGAGGGTGTTAATCGAACAGAAAATTAATATATTGAAGTTATACTGGCGAGTTTATGTATTGGTTTATTATTTTCAAAAATAAACCTTTGTAATCAACCTAAAAAAAAAAAAATTATCCTTCCTCCCTTCATAATTTGGGCGCTTACGTTACAAGATAGGTATAACCCGAAAAACGAATTTTAAAATCCGTTTTTCCGTTGTCCACCGTCCGCGGCAGTTCTCCGAAACTACTAGACTATTTTTTTTTTGCCACAAAAATACCTGGTCGTGCGACGATGAATTTAACACCTAGACGTTGATATCAGCTGGTTATTTTTTAAATTGCGGCCGATTAAAAGTGAATAAATCCAATAACTCATTTAAATTTGAAGAAAAAACAAAACAATTTATTTATGTTTTTAATTCAATAACCGCGTACAATTAGAAAAAGACATGAAAAAATTAAAATTTTACTAATAAATACGCTCATAATTCAGTTGTTTTTGACGATAAAGAATAGTATATACAGAATTTTAGAATCAGTAAAGCGCGATAAACAAAAATGAAAAAAAAAAAAAAAAAAAAAAAAAGGGAAATCTCGCCTATATGTGGTATACGCTTTTAGTTACGTTTTTTTAGAAGATAGAGAAAACATTTATTTGTGATTTTTAACCAAAATACCGCGAATAATTAGAAAAAATAGAAAAAAAGAAAAGAAAAAAATTAAAATTTTATCCATTAATACGTTCACAACTCAGGTATTTTTGAAGATGGAGAATAATGTGTATTGATTTTTAGAATCAGTAATGTGGAATAAAAAAAATAAAATAAAGGTGATCTGTAACAGCTGTATTAACAGTTTTACCCTTACTTAGTTATTAAGAAATAATAAACCATTGCGTAATAATTTGCAGTGTTTTTTTTATTGATCTCGAACACACTATATTATTTCTAAATAAAACTAATTTTAGCTATCCTTGATCACTAACAGAAATGAATGTTTTGGTAATTACACTCCAGTTAGACCGAGTAATCTTGCTAAATCGCCCTAATCTTTCGGGATGAACCGAGGAATCTCTGGGATGAAGGCACGGTCAGGCTCGAGCCCTAGAATTAAGGGAATTTATGGAATTAGAGGGGTGAAATTTAGTAAATAATTCATTCCGTGATTATGGATTCCGATTTAGTCGGGACTTACGGCGACGGTCGACTCTAGCTGAGAGATTTCAGAACAGGAAGCTTATACTAACGTGTTTATAGATATTGTAATCATGTTTAATGCTTTTAATAAAATTATATATTTATAGTATATAATAGTAAATAAATAGTAAAGTATAAATAGGAATGTATTGCGATCGTTCAAATTTTCTAATTCCAGTTTTCAACGAAAATGCACGTTTTAGAGTCCCCTGAGTCCAAATAACCAACTCCCGCAAAAATGTGTGTGGTAACTCCCGCGCGTAAACGAAAAGTTCTATGAAACTGAAATTTCATATTTAAGACAACTATACGTCCGAGATGTTACAAAAACGTTTTCATCGAAATCGGCTAACCAAAAGAGCCATTTTATACCATGCCTATTGCACCTTTTTATAATTTTCTCAATAACAGTTCTGACGATTTTAATTGAACTCGCTATATCAATGTAAGATTCAATAGGCTTTAATATCATGAAGGTTTCATTCTGATTAAAATAGTCTGACAGGGCTTAAATGCCGAAATTTTAAATTTTCTTTTCTATAGTACCATTAATTTTGTTGATTCTATAAAAATAACTATAATATCTTGTTACCCCGATGAAAAACAGGTAAATATATAAATTGAATGAATTCGATACCCAACTAAAGGAAAAAACTGAAATAATATTTTTTTATGCATTTTTTTTTGTTTTTGAACATAAGAACAGTAATGTACATGTATGATATACCGTTTGAAAGTTGAAGATTTTAGAAAAAAATATTATCTTATACACAAGCTCTTAAAAGTTAATAAAGAGTGATAAAAAACCGATAAAAGTAACTGATTATTTTATATAATAATATAATAGATTTTTTAATGAAACTCATGTTTCTATAGAAATTCCATTTAATTAATTCTTTAATGGTTTTACTCATTTTTATCTCTTACTGTACTTGAAAATCCTTTATCGATTTTAGAAAGGGAGGTAAGTGAAAGACGTGTGTTGCCCGCACCAGATTTTTGGTGAGTGTGTAGCTTCTAGCATCTTTCTATATCTATTTTTTGTAATGTATCTAATATTTTTTATTTTTCAATTTAAAATTTATGTTGTATTTTTATATAGCATTTCCAAGTCAATTGTAACCTTTTCCAAGTCAAATGTAACTTTTTCCAAGTCAAATGTAACCTTTTCCAAGTCAAATGTAACCCTTTCCATTTCAAATGTCACCTTTTCCAAGTCAAATGTCACCTTTTCCATTTCAAATGTTACCTTTTCCAAGTCAAATGTCACCTTTTTCTTCACTTCTAGCCTTAAATATTCCGTTTTATTTATTTATTTATTGAAAAATAATTAGTTTAATTAACATTATGACTTTTTTAATCATTTTGGCATATAATAAATGATATTTTTTTTGGGTCTCTTAGATATTTGATATCAAGTTCTGTTTTTTACTAGCTAATATTTAAAAAAATTAATTATCGTCTATTTAGTTTTAAGATAGTTGTTGATTTTGATTTTTTAGATAGGAGGGGTAGTTTTTTGGAATAATTAATGTGTTTTCGGGTATTATAATTAAATTTTTCGAGCTGTATTTTTGATCGCTCGCGTGCATTTTAACTCGCATTAAATTTTAATGTTTTTTATTGATATAAGGATTAATTAATGTGCTTTCGGGTGGTTATGATTACGTTTTTCGAGCTGTATTTTTTATTGCTCATGCGTATTTCAACTCGCATTTACTTTTAATGTTTTTTATTGATATAGGGATTAATTATTTTGCTTTCGGGTGGTTATGATTACGTTTTTCGAGCTGTATTTTTGATCGCTCGCGTGCATTTTAACTCGCATTAAATTTTAATGTTTCTTATTGATATAGGGATTAATTAATGTGCTTTCGGGTGGTTATGATTACGTTTTCCGAGCTGTATTTTTTATCGCTCATGCGTATTTCAACTCGCATTTACTTTTAATGTTTTTTATTGATATAGGGATTACTTAATGTTCTTTCGGGTGGTTATGATTAAGTTTTTCGTGCTGTATTTTTTATCGCTCTCGCTTATTTTAACTAAAATTCATTTTTTATGTTTCATATTGATATAGGTGTTGAAAATTGTGTTTTCGGGTCCTATAATTATGTTTTTTTAGTTTTATTTATTTATCGCTCCCGCGCATTTTAACTCGAATTTACTTTTAATGTTTTTTATTTATATAGGGATTAATTATTTTGCTTTCGGGTGGTTATCATAAGGTTTTTCGAGCTGTATTTTTTATCGCTCATGCGTATTTCAACTCGCATTTACTTTTAATGTTTTTTATTGATATAGGGATTACTTAATGTTCTTTCGGGCGGTTATGATTAAGTTTTTCGAGCTGTATTTTTTATCGCTCTCGCTTATTTTAACTAAAATTCATTTTTTATGTTTCATATTGATATAGGTGTTGAAAATTGTGTTTCGGGTCCTATAATTATGTTTTTTTAGTTTTATTTATTTATCGCTCCCGCGCATTTTAACTCGAATTTACTTTTAATGTTTTTTATTTATATAGGGATTAATTATTTTGCTTTCGGGTGGTTATCATAAGGTTTTTCGAGCTGTATTTTTTATCGCTCATGCGTATTTCACCTCGCATTTACTTTTAATGTTTTTTATTGATATAGGGATTACTTAATGTTCTTTCGGGTGGTTATGATTAAGTTTTTCGAGCTGTATTTTTTATCGCTCTCGCTTATTTTAACTAAAATTCATTTTTTATGTTTCATATTGATATAGGTGTTGAAAATTGTGTTTCGGGTCCTATAATTATGTTTTTTTAGTTTTATTTATTTATCGCTCCCGCGCATTTTAACTCGAATTTACTTTGAATGTTATTTATTTATATAGAGATAATTAATGTGCTTTTGGGTGGTTATGATTACGTTTTTGAGCTGTATCTTTTATCGCTTATGCGTATTCCAATTCGGATTTACTTTTGATATTTTTTATTGTTATAGACGTTTGTAATTATCTTTTCGGGTCTTGTGATTACGTTGTTTAAGCTGTTTTTATTGTCGCTTGCTCTCATTTAAACTTGCATTTGCAGTGGTCTTTCTTTGTTTTTGTTTTAGAGGATTCTCATAACGTGTTTTGAACTTTATTCTTTTATGCGCTTGGGAATTTCTACAAACCGTAGGTATTATGTTATAATATGATGTAAAAATTATTTATTGTTTTTTTGCAGGATCTGATTACATTTTTGATTTGGACGTTACATTGCGATTGCGCATTCTTCTAGATCACTTTTCATTTAAGTTAAAATGTGCACTAGCTATAAATAAATGTCATAAACTCTATTAGTATTCCCGAAAACACTATGAACGATCCCTCTATCGAATATTTATGAAATAGAAACAGTAACTTAAAATGAGTAAAAGCGATAACAAATTTGGTTCAAATAATGTTATCAGAACACCCGAAAATAGAATAAACGATTCCTCAATTGAATTATCAAATAATTGTAAGACCAAGTTAGGAAGCGGATCCTTTACAAAAGATTTAGTTGAAAAAATTACTCAGGACGCTAGAGAAGGAACTACAACTAATTCTTTTAATAAAATAATAATAATAAAAAAAAAAAAAAAACCTAAACGATGTATATTCCAGCAACGTTATAATGAGAACCAAAAACAAAACAATCAATCCCAATATCAATAAAAAAATATCAAAAATAAAGGCGAGTTGAAATCCGCACGAGTGATAATAAAAAAGCTTTTAAACATTTTTATAACCCCGCGAAAACACAAGGATAGATCTCTATAAAAATAAAAAGATTAAAAGTAAATAGAAGTTGAAATACGCATGAGCGATAAAACATACAGCTCGAAAAACGTAATCATAACCACCCGAAAGCAAAATAATTAATCCCTATATAAATAAAAAACATTAAAAGTAAATTCGAGTTAAAATGCGCGGGAGCGATAAATAAATAAAACTAAAAAAACATAATTATAGGACCCGAAAACACAATTTTCATCACCTATATCAATATGAAACATAAAAAATAAATTTTAGTTAAAATAAGCGAGAGCGATAAAAAATACAGCTCAAAAAACGTAATCATAACCACCCGAAAGCACATTAATTAATCCCTATATCAATAAAAAATATTAAAAGTAAATATGAGTTGAAATACGCATGACCGATAAAAGATACAGCTCAAAAAACGTAATCATAACCACCCGAAAACACATTAATTAATCCCTATATCAATAAAACACAAAAAAGTAAATTTTAGTTAAAATAAGCGCGAGCGAAAAAAATACAGCTCGAAAGACGTAATCATAACCACCCGAAAGCAAAATAATTAATCCCTATATCAATAAAAAACATTAAAAGTAAATGCGAGTTGAAATACGCATGAGCGATAAAAAATACAGCTCGGAAAACGTAATCATAACCACCCGAAAGCACATTACTTAATCCCTATATCAATAAAAAACATTAAAATTTAATGCGAGTTAAAATGCACGCGAGCGATCAAAAATACAGCTCGAAAAATTTAATTATAATACCCGAAAACACATAAAAAGTAAATTTTAGTTAAAATAAGCGCGAGCGAAAAAAATACAGCTCGAAAAACGTAATCATAACCACCCGAAAGCAAAATAATTAATCCCTATATCAATAAAAAACATCAAAAGTAAATGCGAGTTGAAATACGCATGAGCGATAAAAAATACATCTCGAAAAACGTAATCTTAACCACCCGAAAGCACATTAATTAATCCCTATATCAATAAAAAACATTAAAATTTAATGCGAGTTAAAATGCACGCGAGCGATCAAAAATACAGCTCGAAAAATTTAATTATAATACCCGAAAACACATTAATTATTCCAAAAAACTACCCCTCCTATCTAAAAAATCAAAATCAACAACTATCTTAAAACTAAATAGACGATAATTAATTTTTTTAAATATTAGCTAGTAAAAAACAGAACTTGATATCAAATATCTAAGAGACCCAAAAAAAATATCATTTATTATATGCCAAAATGATTAAAAAAGTCATAATGTTAATTAAACTAATTATTTTTCAATAAATAAATAAATAAAACGGAATATTTAAGGCTAGAAGTGAAGAAAAAGGTGACATTTGACTTGGAAAAGGTAACATTTGAAATGGAAAAGGTGACATTTGACTTGGAAAAGGTGACATTTGAAATGGAAAGGGTTACATTTGACTTGGAAAAGGTTACATTTGACTTGGAAAAAGTTACATTTGACTTGGAAAAGGTTACAATTGACTTGGAAATGCTATAGTATGGGATGATAACGCTGTTGTATTGAATATTTTATTTTTTTTTTTTTATAATTGTATTTTGTGAATATGAAAAGATAAAATGAAGCTTCCTGAAGTATAAATGAAAGTATAATTGAAGTATAAATGAAAATAAATTATAATATTTATAATAATTAGTTTTTAACAAAAAACTTTTAAAATCGAAAATATGATTGTAAGAAAGTGATAACATCCGAATTCGTCTTAAATTAGAAATACGAGGATATCCTTAACCTTTATTTTAGTGGTTTAAAAAAAATGACGTATCTTTTTGTTTGCATAAATATCTTCTTTCGCTTTATTGGTTGTTTGTGAATCTTTATTGACATTTTTCGCCTGACGCAATTCATGATGCTGTTGCCACCCCTAACTTTGTTGAGGGGTCCAGCAGCTGATGCAATAGCTTTTCCAGTTTGTGGTGGTCGCTGAGGCAACATCTTCCAGCTCATCATCATATCTGTTGTTGACAAACAGAAATCTCCATATATTTGTGTAAATGTCGATTATGTGCAATTAGCAAGGATATATGTTTATTTTATAATATCATTCGTCTATTCATTATTATATTCAATCATTGGCAGGAATGAAAAAGTCAGTGACATTTTTTTTTTTTCAGAAATTGTCGTGTACAGCATTTCCTTCAATATTTTATTTTATATGTAATTGATATTGGTTCAGTTTAAGAAAATATAGAGTTTCACATAACGATAAGATAATCTTTTCGTATTAAACATAAAATAACCAAAGATTTTTTTTGTTAATAGCTTTTAACTTGATGTCTAGTTGCGTGACTAAGAAAAAAAAAAACAAATAAAAAAATAAAATAAAATAAATAAATAAATAAATAAAATAAAAATAGAAGAAACTATATCCCTTAACACCTCTTCATTATGTTATTTATTTATTGAAATATTTTTAAAATGTTGGTCTTCTATATTTATGATAGAAAGCCACTATACTTCTAAATAAGTAACTTATTTGTCTGGACATAACTGTATCTCAAAAATAATTATGGTAGAACAGCAGAAATTTGTTTTAACCAAGAATCGTCATCAACCAAGTAAACATGGTTTTATAAATACAGAAAGGATTTAATTGAAATATTTAAAATCGGTGCGAAATTATTTAACTGCTCAAATTATATAAGTACTGATTTGAAAGGTAATCTAAGTTATGGCCACATTGAAATTTTTAAATGATTTTAAGGACCTAAAACCATTTCGGTATGGTGTTATAGAAGAATTTATTTCTGAAACCTACTAATTTTATATCCTAAACAGTTTTTGTTTAGATAGGTAAGGTGATAAGCTTTACGATCGAACGGTACTGATTAAAATGTTTGTTGCGAACGAAATATGACAAGTACCTTAAAAATCCGATTAAAAAAGAACAAAAAATGAGTAATTATAGGTGAGCCTACTTCTACTGGAATTTACTAAAATAAAAATGAGACATGGCTAGAACCAATAATTTACATGTTTGTTAGGTGTAGTTAATAAGATGACTGATTGACCGATAGCGAAGTTGTACGCATTATAGTTAATTAGCTCATCCTCTTTAGGTAGATTTGTTTTTATTTTTCACATACCCTCATTGTTCCAGTGACCGCCCATGTGGATGTCCCTCCCCCAGAAATAAATAAGGCACTATATCTTTGAAGGAGGGAGGGGCTGAATAGTTTCCCTCTTTAGCTAAAAGCATGGAACCGTGAAGGAGTTTTCTCCTTGGACGGTTCTCCAGATTTATGGAACACATTTTTTTTGTCTTCATTCTGGCTGTGTTAGCACCGTCCTCCCGCTAATGTATTATGTATAAAGGAACAATTGAAAAACCTAAATCTCTGCTTTCTTAAAGCGATAAATCCCCGGTTGTCGGAAGCAAAGGCTCTGCTAGTGAGGGGTGTTTCATCATGTCAAGAAGTCTTTTAGATTTTTATTGCCAAAAGTCAATCATATATTATAGTTGTTTTTAAATGGTAAACTAAACCGCTCTGTGATTTTCTTATTCATTCATTGATATTTACAATAGTATTGGTTTATAGATCTAGTAAATAAGCTGTGTGGTAAAAGACTTGAAGAGAAACTGCCTATTAGCAGCACCCCAGTAGGTAAACTGAACTAGAAAGTCTCGAGGCCATCTTCTTTTCAGACGAGGATTGTCAGGAATGGAAGCGGAAGCAAGGATTGATACCTGTTTCGGTCCAAATCAGCAACATATGGAACATTAAGGTCTTTATGGATGAGTTTATTCGTGACATAGTAAGGATCATTAAGGATTTTTCGAAGGATTTCGGATTGTAAGGATTGAATATGGGAAGTATTTTGATGGTTTAGTAGAGCCCCAAACCTCTACTCCGTAAGTCCAAATAGGCCTTATGATGGTGATGTAGATGAGCCTTTTGTAGTTAAGTGGATGGTTAGCGCGTCTGTCCAGTAAGTGTTGAAGTAACCGAAAGCGGCGTGCCGTTTCTTGTCGTTTTAGTTTAGTGTGTGGATCCCATGAAAAACGTTTGTCAAGCCGAAGCCCTAGAAGATAGCGAATTGGTTCAACAGGGGCATGCGGGATATTATCAAAGGATACTGTTGGACGGGATTTCATAGGTTTACGACGAAGGGTGAAGGTAATTTGGCTGGATTTTTAGGAGTTGATTTTAATTCTCTAACAGAGACACAATACCTCAAGGCCTCTAGGGGATCGAAGAGTTTGAGAGGTAATAGTAGGATTATTATTTACTGATAACACATAAGTTAACACGGGTAGAAAGGAAGGTGTTAAGATGGGTTTCGGCTGTAAAGAATAGGTCCTAGGTTACTTCCTTGAGGAACGCCAGCTGACTGAGTAAAAACGGATGATTTATGAGGAAGGGATTTAAGGAGTTTTTACAGCAGTCCTGGGTGCCAAACTCGGCCAAAGGCCTGTTCTACATCGCGAAAGGCTCCCGTACACTACAATCCGCGCTCCAATACTGATGAGACAGCATCCACTACATGATGGTATTGAATGAAAGTTAAAAAAGAACAAAGAAACCTTATTATAAGTACTACTTTCACGAGATTATTTGATTTTTAGGGCGATAACTAAGCATAAAACTTAAATATTTTAATAGCTTATTTTTTTAATTATTTCGTTTAAGAATGGGATATTTTGGACAAAAAAATATTTTTCTACCTTTAATAGAACCAGAGATATTAAATAATAGTTATTTTTTACTTGCAAACTTTTCGATTTTCTTCACGCGGCTCATGGTGAGTATTGGCTCTTAATATTTTGCTCAGTCTAATAGTTTAATGTATAGTTTTATATAAAAAATTTTTTATCAAAATCGGTGAGACACATTTGAGATCCTCTTCTTGTTAGTACCTTTTGGAGAGAACTGCAATATCGAAACGCGTTTTTAAAGGACTTCTGTGTTTTTAAATGAAATGAGATGACAGTTTTTAATAAAAATAAATTATAGAAATACAAAGATCTTAAAATATCTAATTCTTAAACTCAATTTTCTACAGTTATTTTTGAATATCATCTTTTCAATTGTTTTTCCTATTTTCTCTTTTTTTTGCTTATCATTTTTTTGTTTTTAATAGTTTCTCACTTATACGTTTATTATTTAAAGTACTAAAAAGAGAGTCAATTATTTAAAATTAAAAAAACTTAAAGAGATCTTATAATAAAAAAAAGGCATTTATTTAATTTAAAATAAAAAATGGTCAAGCAGCCAAAGTATTTGGGATGATTGATGGTTAGCAATGGATAACCAATCCATTTATTAATATATATATATATATAATATATATATATATATATATTATATATATATATATCTCGGAGATAATATTGTAGTGTAAGCTTTAAATACTAAAGACTATGCTCTAAAACAATAATTAAAAAAGTAAATAAGTTATATTGATTTTAATAAAATATTTAGGAATGATGAAAAGGTTGTTGAAAATAATTGGAAGAGTGACAAATGCATGCAGTCGACCTCTCGGTTACGTTTGCTGATTCATCATCGGCCTGTCGCTATACATCATTCAGAGTTTACCCTCTATATTTCTTTTCTTTTAATTTACTTTCATGTTTAAGAAATATCATTATTTTTATTATAATATTATTCAATAACGTAGAAAATTTGTCAATAAAGCTAGTTTTCACAATTCTCGGCAAACTTTAGGAATAAATTCTCTATTTAAAATTCAAACTAAAATAAACATATAAACTCTGAAACGGATTCAGCTCATTGCACATAGCTAAAAAAAAATCTCAAAGTTAAATATCTCACCCTATTTCTATTTGTTTCTAGAAGTAATGCTTAACAGCTCAATCCAGGAAAATATCTTTCCTAAAAAGTGTTATTATACGGAAAGTATATAATAAAAATTCTATCCATTTTGTTAACGACTTTGTCCTGAGATTAGTAGGCCGATTTAGTTTTATTTTACAATTTTAAATTTCAATCCACAGTGATGATTAAATTTCCTAGTTCTGATAGTATTATTATTATATGCTATCTTTCGTAAATACTTCGTTTTAACTTACTATAACCAACATTACTTTTGTGCCGGTTCGGCTTATTTTTACTTTTACTTACGTATATATGAAATATATATATTAAGGGAAAGTATTACGATCGTGAAATTTTCAAATTCCAGTTTTCACCGGAAATACACGTTCTAGGGTCCCCTGAGTCCAAATGACCAAGTCCCGCAAAAATGTCACCAAGGTGCCCGTGTGTGGTAATTCCAGCGTAAAAACGAAAAGTCCTGTGAAACTTAAATTTTATAATTAACTATACGCCCGAGATGTTACAGCAACTTTTTCACTAAAATCGGTTAACCAGAAGAACTACTTAATACCATGCATTTTGCACCTTTTTAAGATTTTTGAAAAACGGCTTCAACGATTTTAATTAAACTCGCTATATCGATTTAAAATTTAATGTGGTGTAATATCATGCAGGTTTCATTCTATTTAAAATATTCTGACAGGGCTCTTAAGTACCTTTAAGTTTATATATTCTATAAAAATAACCATATCATCTTTTTATCAATGATAACAAACGGAAAAATAAATTTGTAGAACGAATTCAATATCTAACTAAAGGAGACAACAGCAAAAATATTTTTTAAGTCAATTTTTTGTTTTTGAGCATAAGAACAGTAACATACATGTATAATACACCGTTGGAAGGCTAATGATTTTATAAAAAAACATTATCTTATATACAAGGTTGTTAAAGTTAATAAAGAGTGATGAAAAGCCGATAAAACTAATTGATTGTTTTAGATAATAATTTATTTTTTAATAAACACATGTTTCTATAGAAATTCAATTTCATTTATTTTCTATTACTTTTACTCATTTTCATCTTTAACTGTATTTGAAATTATTTTATCGATTTTAACAGCAGAGGTAACTGAAAGTCTTGTGTTGCCCGCACCATTTTTTTTTTCTAATAAAAGCCTGAGGATTTAAAACAAATATATTTTACTGTAATTTGCAAATGTAATAAGTATATACAATTGTATGTGAAATATGAATACATGACGTGGGATTGAATCATGTGAGAACAATCCATCTACAGAACTTCGATAACTATTTTAAGTTAGGAATATACTAATCATGAAGAGAGGAGTTATTAAAATAATGTTGCACTAAATAAGCATTCAGTAGTTCTGTGAAATTCATGGACTGTCTTATATTTATTACTAAATGATTTTGGTCATGTAGTTAGGATTTATGTTTATATGGGCTTCGTATAGTGTTCATATTTATTATTCAGTTTTTCTTTCATACTGCGTTGCTTGATTTTCCTATAAGGTTCTAGGGTGGTTAGTTGGTCTTAGATTGGATCCGACGTAGACAGATCAGCCTTAAGGAGACTCGCCGTGAACTTGAGCGGAATGGACTTGAGGTCTTTGCGGCTGCCGCCCATTCAAATTCCCGGCAATAAATCTCTGGAAGTGGGTGATGAAGCACTCGCCGGCAAATTATTGCTAAGTTATTGCCGCCATCTATCACCGGATCCCGACCAATTTGAATTTATTCCGCCCGATACTGGGTCTTTATCGCTCCTTCATGACCCTTTTAAACGCAATAAAATTTCGGCTAGGAAAGAGTAATGGCTGGATTAAATGATAACCTCGATGCGTATGATTTATTATGTTTTCCTCATCGGGTCGTGGGAGCAAGTTTTGAATGATACAAATCTGGCCCGGTAATTAAACAACTAACATTGTTCGAACGTTTTTTGAAAATCTAAGAGACTAGAAAAAAATATTAGAAAGATCAAATGTAAATAATTTAAATATACTAAAATGTCTGAATTAGCAGCAATCGACCTGATGATTTTGTGAAACGTCTTAAAATTGGGGAACTATTTCAATCTCTGAAACACTGAAATGATGGCATTATGCGGACTTAATAGTTTACAGTGTCCTTTTATATAATATTTTCTTTTTAAATTTCTTAAAAGCAGCTACTAAGATTTTGTTTGTTAGATTATTTATTTAACGTCAGTTAATGTTATTGTGGTTATTTTAATGATGCTACAGTGACATTCCTAAATTTTGTTTATCCAGGTTTAATTAGGATAGGGATAGGATCTTCAACCAGTACCTGACATCGCACAGGCTCTGGACCTCCCTTTTACGTCCCCTCTAAAGAACTGCATAACTAAGGATTTTTTACTCCCATTAAAAAATGATAGGACCATCTGCGGATTGGAACCCGTGACCTTTTCTACCCTAACACAGAATCTTCTATCGGTTAGAAATTTGTATTTGCATGTCCACATACTCCTTCCTATTTCTAATTCTTTTAGAATTCTAATACACGGCCTCTATCCATTTTTATTGTAAGCATTCTCCAGATTTAGAAATATTGCAATCAGATTTCCTTTTAGGGGGAAAAACTTCTTGAACTTCTTATCTCAGAGACAACTATGGATCTATGATTGAACATTGTGCTCTGAATGCAGACTGATTCGCAGACAATATATGCTCGGTTTCTAGCAAATCTAACAGTCTTGTATTTACCATACTTTCTTGGACTTTCAAGATGCGTGAAAACAAAGATATAGGTCGGAAATCCTTTGGTTGTTTGATTTTTTCTTTTTTGGGTAGTGGGACTAAAATTGATTGTCCCTAAATAGAGTATAAGTCTCTACCATTCCAGATCGTATTGTATATTTTTGGTAAATATTTTTCCCTCTTCATGCAAGTTTAATAAAAACTGTCCTGGAGCTCCATCCAAACCGGGTGCAGACTGCCCACGTGACTTCCTCGACTTCGGCTTCGCTGGACTGAAGATTGGTTCTTCTTCGTTTCCATCTGATTCTGGGTTGTTCACTGCAAAGGGCCTGGGTCTTCCACAAGGAAAATGCGGTGTGAAATACCTTCATTTCGTAAAAGAATGGACGGTTTCACGTATCTCAGGTCTTTCTGGTTGATATAGATTTGGCGTCAGAAACTCATAATACTGCAGATTTGTTGGTCTTGATAGCCATCCCTTAAAAATGATATTTAGGGAGACTGACTGCTCTTATTCCTAATTTGTTAATTTTTTTTTTATTTTTAGTATGCTTGAGCATAGTGCATTTAGGGGCATCTCTAACGGCAAATCGGAATTACCTTTTTTTTTAGATATTCTACCTGCTGCTTGTTATATAAGTGGACACAGGATGAATTCTCTTAGTTGCGAATTTAATCACTCTTGTTTCTACTAAGTTTGTTTGTGTTTTTAATTATTGTCTGTTACGGTTTTCCTCATTACAGTAACCCTGCAATGGGTGCATTTATTTCTACGCGTAGAAATAAATGCACCCATCTTGCGATACAACGCGTATTTTTATTACATAATATAAATTAAGTTACAGAACTGTTTCTGTTTAATACCTTTAACTGTTCGTAGTATGATTGCAAACTCTCTGCTCGATGACTTTTCAGTCGAAATAACTTTGTAAATGTTGGATGGCTTGCTTGGTTTTGGAGTTCCGGTTAGGTTAGCTGCGGGTTTTTCAGTTGTTTTGTTGCTCATACTTTCGTTCACTCTCATTCTTCTTTTACCTGTTCATGCTTCACTGGTTGTTTCCTCAAATAAAATTTTCCTCCTATCCATTTATATCGAGATGCACTTAGTAAGCGCAAACTCGGGTAAAATATGTCTTGTTACCGGTTAAATACTTCCTTACTAAGGTTATGTTGGTCTCCATCTGATATTCGAAAGTTTATTTTTTGATTATCACCCTCTATCAGTAGTTTTATTCCGATAATTCGTCTTTAAGCTTCCACATATAAAGGTTCCAGCTGCTCTTCCTTTAAAAAATTTCTTTAAATATTGCTTTATTGAGAAATAATGCAATCTGCCAATCATTTCATATGTACAAACTAAAAAAAAAAAAAAAAAAAAAAAAAAAAAAAAATAGTTAACCTAACTAAAAAAAAAAAAAAAAATAAAAAATAAATGAAATAAAATAATTATAATCTCAGCCACATTCATACCTATATACAATATTCATCAGGGAACTCCGAATTAAACCTCTGCATCCAGAAATGTATGCCGAGGCACAATGCCAGGGGATCCCAGCGCCACTCAGTCAGCAAAGTCACCAGTCTAGCCAGTTTTTCAGAATTTTAGGCATAATAATTAAATTATTTCTATTTAACAAATTATAATTGGATTTAAGGATAAAATAAGTATCTGATTTTTTAGGGAATAAATGCCTTAGAAGACATATCCTGCAGCCTGTGAATCTTGCCCTAGACCCTATCCTTGACAGAACCTAGGACGAAGTGTAATGTAGTGGCTAATAACCTAGCTATAATTACATGACTAGTTAGATGGTCCAAGTAAGGCAAACCTTTAATTATAACAGCATCAACCTCCACCCGCGTAATGCTCATCGCTGGCCATTAACCAGCCGCTTCTGTTCTCTCTAATGGCCTCACCTCTGGCCAATAGACTTTGCTTCCTTTACATCTCAAAGAAGTTATGAAAAACCTAAAGGAATGAATATCAATCCATATTCATATTTTCATTTTTTTATTATACAAGTGACCTTCAAGATTCGAAAGTAAATCCTATATGGTCAATACATGTTTGCCATAATTTAATAAAAACTTAGGTTACGGAACCAAATAAAATAAAAAAAGACCAATAAATTGATTAAATAGAGAATAAACTAAACTAATGCAAATGAGAGAGGAAGGTGACTCAAAAGAAATAGAAAAAAATAAAATAATAATAATATTAACATAAAAATAAACTCTGTTAAGTGCCTTTTTTTTTTTTTTTTTTTTTTTTTTTTTTTTTTTTTTTTTTTTTTTTTTTTTTTTTTTTTTGAGATTTTACATTGAGTGCTAATAAAGAATTGCTTGGTAATCATAAACTTTTCTTTGTTAAACTTTTGTAATATTTTCAATTTACTTATATCAATTATTTATTCACAAAAGGGTGGAGTACGATCACTTTCATTACTTAAGTCACTGACGTTAAAGACCTACATATAATGATAAATAAAAATTCTGGTGCGCGCAACACACGACTTTTACTTACCTCTGTTATTAATAATAATTTCAGAATTTTTAAACAAATTTGATTTTTATAGAAAGATGTGTTTTATTAAATAATTTGTTATAATATTATCTACGAAATTCAGTAAGTTTTGTTCGGCTTTTCATCACTCCGTGTTAGAATTACTTGGAACGTCCGGTGATGACAGCGCCGTCCAATGGCCAAGCGGTGAAGCAGTTGCATTAATAAAATAGTATTTTCCTTTAGTTGGGCATCGAATTCGTTCAACTTTACCTGTTTCTTATCAATGGTAATAAGATGGTATGGTTATTTTTATAGAATATAGAAAATTAAAGGTACTTTAGAGGAAGAAAATTTTAAATATCGGCAGACTATTTCAATCAGAATGAGACCTTCATGATGTTAAGGCCCATTAAATTTTAAATCCACATGGCGAGTTTAATCAAAATCGTAAAAAGGTGCAAACTAGATGGTATAAAGAGGCTCTTCTGGTAAGCCGATTTCGAAGAAAAAGTTTTTGTAACATCTGGGGCGTATAGTTGTCTTAAATATGAAATTTCAGTTTCATAGGACTTTTCGTTTCCGCCCGGGAGTTACCACACGCACACATTTTTGCGGCACTTGGTTATTTGTACTCAGAGGACCGTAAAACGTGTATTTCCGTTGAAAACTGGAATTCGGAAATTTTCACGATCGCAATACTTTCCCTTGCTATATATAGTGTCGTAAATATTTTTAGAATAAGGTACTGTGTTATTCAAAATCCTATTTCACACTTTAAATTCCTTTTAACTTAGCCCAAATTTATGCAAAAAATATGTGTATTCCTTACAGACATATAATAAAGTTTTTTTTCATTAGATCTGGTAATAGTATTGTGAGCTTAGTATTTCATTAGTATGGACTTAATAGTTTATTGAAAAAACAAATTAAAATTTTATACAACACATTTATTCTTCCTAAAGATAAAAAGAAGCCACACGAACATAAAACGAGAGATAAAGTTTGGACGTTAAGGCCATTTAGAACAAACAACAGCGCTGTTTTCAAAGGATTCAATTTTTTATTTCCATGCAATTGCTATTTTTACAATCGACAATAACCTTCCTAAATGGGCCATCGACCCTGCTATCGCCAGACACGATGTAAAAGTTTGATATCGCGAGTGTCTTTCGGAGAGATTACGGTAGTAAGTGGGGTGTGTCACATTTAGTTTAAATCTTTATATCGAACTTTTTTCTAAACTGATATCGGTACAGAGGTATACCCCTAAGCTCAGTAAGTGCTTACGTACCTTCCACTCTACGTTTAAATTCTTTTAATTTCACTTATCTTTATATGAAAAATACAGTAAGGAAAAGTATTGCAATCGTGAATTTTTTTTTTTAATCCAAATGACCTTGTTCTGCAAAAATATCTGTGTGGGTGTATGCGGTAAGTCTAGCTCGAAAACGGTAAGTCGCGTAAAACAGATATTTCGTATTTTCGGAGAGTATGTGCCTGAGATGTTCTAGCAACGTTTCCATTGATATCGGCGAACCACATGAGCCACTTTATATCATGCATTTTGTACCTTTTTTTTTAACATTTTCTCCAAAATGGCTTTAGCGATATTGATTTAACTCGCTATATCGATGTAAAACGTGATGGGCTTTAATATCATGTAGGTTTTATTCTGATTGAAATAGTTTGACAGCGCTTACATACCGATATTTTAAATTTTCTTTCTCAAATGTTCCTGTAATTTTGTTGAATCGAAAATATGTCATCTTGTTGGCATTGATAAAATACGGGAAAACATATAATTCAATATCCGACTAAAAAATAAAAGAGGAAACAATATTTTATTATTTAATTTTTTTTTCAACATAAGAACAGTAATGCATAATATACCGTTGGAAAACTAATGGTTTTAGAAAAACATATGATCTTATACAAAACGTGATGTATAGATCATTAACTTATTACTGGTTATTGTGCATAACAATTTTATATTATTTAATCTAAAAGATATGTTTAAAAAGGAGCTGAATATAATTCAAACCTTTTTTTTTTTTTTTAAATCTGACTTTGTTACTTAAATGGATTTTAACAACCGAGTTATGTAAAAGTCGTGCTTTGATTGCACCAGATATTTTCTGATTTATTCGGACCTCTATATAAGTCTTCCAAGGCCAATTTTTGTATTAAACATTTCCTCATCAAAGGGTTTTGCGACTGGCACTTCATCCCCTAAGAACTTGACTCTAATCGTGGAAGGTTGACAGAAGTTGTATGAAAAAGAACTAGATGAAGGCCGTCACTGGCTGGGGGCCAAGCAGTGGGTTCACTACTCCCCTGGGGCTCCTTGTATCTCCAACCAGCCCCATCTCGTTGCCTTACGATTTACCTATATTTAATTGTTCATCTAAAAGAGCTCTTGAGGTTTTAAGAGAGAGGAAATGTCATTCACTATTGGTCGTTTTGAGCATAATATAAGTTTATTGTTATATCCTTATAACTAACAGTTAAATTGAAGGTCTTATCCTCAATAAACAAAACGCTGCAAATAATTACACAATGGTTAATTATTTCCAAATAACTATATTAGGGTATAACTGTTTATAGCTGTTAATCTTTTCAATTTTTTCTGTCTTCAATAATAACCAAGTGCTGGTGGAATTACATTATATAAATATATATATATATATATATATATATATATATATAATATATATATATATATATATATATACCCCTTTTTTATCAATCCTATTTATTTATTTTATCTATAAAATTAAAGATAAAAAATTTAAATATCGCCACTTAAGCCCTATCAGACAATTTAAATCAGCATGAAACATGTGTGATATTAAAGCCCATTAAATTTAACATTGATAAAGTGAGTTAAATCAAAATCATTGAAGCCGTTTTGGAAAAAAATGTGCGACATTTATTGTTTGAAGTGGCTCTTCTGGTTTGCTGATATTTTCAGATTAGTTTTATATTACTTATCTTTTTAGAACTAGACTTATCACATACCTTCACACACTAAACAAAGCTTAAAATTTTTTTTTTTTGAAATAGAAGCTATACAATTTGTACAGGAGGGGAAAACCAAATAAGTAATCATATCTTTATGTGGGAAACGAGTAAAAGCAAATATTTATCTAGATGCTTCACCCCACCATTAATGATATGGAGAGACCCTAAAAGGGGAATGGCAACTGCGTGCCTATGCCTCGGGCTAAAAGGGTAGTTCGAAGGGGGTAGAATTTATTTGTTTGGTTTTCTAATAAAGTATTGACTTTAAAATTCATACCATAAAAATAAAGAGCGTATGAAGGTGTTTTTCATTAATTTTGGCATATTATCTAACACAATTTTTCTCAAGAAATAACAAAGGTTAGATTCTTGATAAGAAGTAATAAATTATACCTATCTGTGTATTTTCGATTATAATAAGGATTTTAAGTTTTTATCGTGAAACCTATTGCAACCAATAATGAAAGAAATGTATATTTTTTTAGAAATATTAAAATTCTTATTGGGAGCCTATTCTTCAAGTAGTATTTAAGGCCTTATCTTGAAAATGAAAATATTTTAACAGGTGCTTTCCGTGCAGATGTTTATAGACGATGGTTCACACAAAGTCCAATTTCTGACTTCCACTCGTCGGGAATCGCAATTGTACTGATTTAACTGTACAGGCTGTAAAGAAGAAACAGTATTTGTTAGTAAGAGTACAACAGAATGGAGCTGCCCTAATAGAGGTAGACGGCTAAACATCTGGAGGGTGGCAGAATGACAACACAGTGATAGTTCTGTTTGCTGTATACTATGATTGATAATAATAAGCTTGTTAAAAGAAATTCTGCTTATACATTTGAATGTTCTATTCTCAGTACAAAAAACCTATTAATCTACAAAGAAATACTTATATCTATATTTAGAGACAGTAAATATATACTTTGTACCTTTCACATTGGCGCATAAAGGAGTTATTATTTTCTGGAGTGGGAGAAATTGGTTTGTTTGGGGGAGGTAAAATTCTGCTTGGCAGAAGGAGGAGGAGGGGAAAGGTTGTATTAAACATCTTCAGTTTTTTTTTTTCTTTTTTTAATCTCCTTTATTGTAAAACAAACAAGAATAAAATAAAACAATTGCAAAAACAAATAAAACCTAGGTGGGCAAAATTTAGGACTCCCACTGTGGCGTCGTCCGATTAGCCATATCATCATAAAATGACGTTAAATGAATAAACTAACAAATTCAATTAATCCACAAAGTTTATTCTGTTACATTCATTATCGTTTATTGGTAATCGCAGATAAATATTATATATTTCATTTAAAATTATCCGTTATTTTCTTTTCCGCTAGTGATTCTTCAGCTCTCCTGAACATAGAGTCTTTCATACGTTTTATTATTGATAGCATAAATAAATATTGGTCAAATTCTTAATGTTTACGAATTTTCTCGCCTGATGTATTGGATATAATGAATTTAACCACATTGTTTTGATAAATAAACCAATAACAGTACAATCTATAATATTGATTGTATAATAAATAAACAATTTGGCGTGCGTGAAACCTATATCCACAATAGAGCAATTAGTTGTTAATTACCTACTGTTTCATGACGAATACATTTACCTCAACGCAATGAATTTGTATGTACCTTTCACTTCATATATTATGCATGTGATTTACCTATTGTTTTATCACTATTATTTATGCAAGAGTTAGTGTGATCAGCGTCTATGCTAAAACCCCAAATTTATCCATGATCCTATCAGACATTGAGGCTATGCATTTTATAGCTGGAATTACTTCCTAAAGTACAATTGAAAAAAATCCGATGAGCTCAACACACAAAATTAAATTACCCAACTAATTTTGTAATTTTTATGTAAAGTTAAAGGTAGAAAAAGAGAGTGTTTCAATGGAAACATTTCTTTTCGGTTTAATAATATAGGAATTGCAATTATAATTTTTAACAGTCTCCTTATTGGATCCACTTATAGTTGCTCAGCCTTAACTTTTACAACTTTATAACATTTTTTCTATTCTCTTTATGTTTCCCACGAAACACATATGTTACGATTTTCGTGCTCTGTACTTCTGCTGAAGAACCCTTCTCCATTTTTTTTTCTTTAGTTCTTTTTTATTACAAATTTAATCATTTTCCTCAATGCTAAAAAAAAAAAAAAAAAAAAAAAAAAAAAAAAAAAAAAGGATAATTATTTCTAATTCACAAAATTAAAGGTACTGAAGAGGACGGAACTTTCCTTATTTATTTAACGTCACTTTATGCTACTACAGCTAATCGGACGATGCTACAGTGGGAGTCCTAAATTTGGCCTATCCAGGTTTTATTAGGATAGGGATCTTAAACGAGTACCTGACATCGCACAGGCTCGGAACCTCCTTTGAACGTCCCCTCCGAAGAACGGCATAACTAAGGATTTTTTACAGTCCCATAAAAAAATCCTAGGACCACCTGCGGGTTCGAACCCATGGCCTTTGGCATGGGAGGCTGTTATGCTAGCCACCCAACTACAAATGATCCCGACGGAACTTTAATTTCACATCGATATACCAAGTTAAATACAAATATTTTTTGCAGTTTTTCAAAAAATCTTCTTTTGGTCCAAAATGCATGATATTCAGTAGTCAGACATACTTTTTTTTTTAAACTAAAATTTCATTATTTAATACTTTTTGTAGTCACTGGGATATTCCGTAATGTCGACTCCACTACATTAAGAGTTCGTACGAATTTTCGTTTTTGATCTTACTACGTAAGCTCACATCAATCATTTTGTTGGACTTTTTGGACTAAGGAGATCCCAAAACTTGTATTCGCGTTGAAAGCAGGAATCCAAACATTTTCACGATCACAAATATTTCCCTTACTATATGTGGGTAACGAAAAGTAATAATAGCAAAAGTATTACTTTGACTTACCTATATATAGAATATTTGGTAATGGAAAGTATTGAAGTCGTGAAATTTTCGAATTCGAGTTTTCACCAGAAATACACGTTTTAGGGTCCCCTGAGTCCAAATAACAAAATCCAGCAAAAAAGTATGTGTGTCTATGTAGTAAGTCTTACACGAAAACGAAAATTCACACAATACTGAAATTTCATATTTAACAAAACTATATTTACGATTTTCTCAAAACCGGCTCTAACGATGTTGATTAAACTTGCTATATCAATATTGAGAAGTTTCTACTCTAAAGTAAGTTTCATTTTTTTGATTCATCAAAAGTTAACATCATCTTGGTGGTATTGATAAGCAACGGTTAAATATATAAGTTGAACGAATTCGATAAATAATAAAAAAAGAAAAGAGCAAACATTTTTTAAATTTTATTTTTATTTTTTTCAACTTAAGAACAGTAATAAAGATGTATAATATACCGTTGGAAAGCTGAAGATGTCAGAAAACATATTATATTATACACAAAATCGTAAAAAATAATGGAGATTGTTAAAAACCTTATGAAATTACTGATTATGGTAAATTTATAATTTTTTTAACTTGTTTATTCAAATATAATACTGCCAGTGGCAATGAGTATTCCTGCTAGAAGAAATAATCCATCCCATATGTACATTGTAAACAAAAATAAAATGAATAATTACAAGAATAATTAAATAATGTGGGATCACTTGTAGCTGGGTGGCTAGCGTAACAGCCTCCCATGCTAAAGGTCACGGATTCAAACCCGCAGGTGGTCCTAGGATTTTTTAATGGGAGTAAAAAATCCTCAGTTACGCCGTCCTTCGGAGGGGACTTTAAAAGGTGGTCCCGAGCCTGTGCGATGTCAGGTACTCGTTAAAGATCCCTATCCTAATAAAACCTGGATAGGCAAAATTTAGGACTCCCACTGTAGCATCGTCCGATTAGCCATAGTAGCATAAAGCGACGTTAAATAAATAAACAAATTAAATAATGATTAAAGAAAGGGGGAAAATAAAATAAATAATATATACCACAGTCATGCCCACTTACTAACTGCCCCTGGGATCTGCCAATCAGACCCTAGATCAACTAGTAGATGTCGAGGTATAATGCCAGGAGATCCCAGCACATCTGATTCAGCCAAGTCATTGGTCTTAAGAGCCAATGTAGACTGAGTGAGGCCGCCAAAGCCACATTAAAATGTAATTTTTTTTTTAACTTAAGAACAATAGTAAAGATATAAAATATACCGTTGGAAAACTAAAGATTTTAGGAAAAATATTATGTTATACAAACATTTTTAAAAGTTAATGGAGAGTCATAAAACACCCTATAAAATTTCCGATTACTGATAACTGATACTCAGGGCATAAATGGAGAAGTCATGGGTCACTACCAGTTCAGCCTACAAGGAGGATTAAAGGGGATGTTTTGAACTAGATTGGCATTGTGGGTAGATATTGATATAATAATTTTATGTATACAATAGAGTATTTCCATCCATACTCATGGTAACTAATTTTAAACCTTTATTCTTCTCTGAATGCAGTTGAAAATTCTTAAATTTATTTTAAACAAAGGAAGTAAGTAAAATTAGTGTTTGCGTTAACCATATTTTTTATTTTTACTTTCACTTGGATCAGCTGATGCGCTCGATGATAACAGTCATACGTTACATCGTCTCTCAGATTTTTGCTTTTTTCAGTAGGAATTCGCTAGAATTCAGTCTGGAGAACATCACTAGACCTCAGGAATATTACGGCAGTGAATATTGGAGAAGTTTCAGTAAGCAAAGTTATAATTTACTTTGTACAATCACGAAAAAGTGAAAGAAGGGTCACTGATCAGCTGATTGCCGCTAGCTCGGCAAGCTCGGGCTTGCTTTTCTTTTAATTATCTTTCTTTTATCTTTAATTCTTATCTCATTATTTATTTATTATTATTATTTTCTTAATCAATGAGATATTTTCATCAAGTCATGTCCTCAAAGTCTGCAAGTAAAAGATCTAGATCTGCAGGTTCTAACTCGTCTCCCACAAAACAGAGACCCCGCCGTGAACAAAATAAAAAAATGATTCCACCAGCGACCGCGTCAGCTACCTCATTAGGTTCTGAACCACAGCCCAGCACATCATCACAAGGAATAACTGATGAATCTCCGTTTTTTACACCGAATCCATTTCAGATCCTCCAAAATGAAAAAGAAACCATGGAATCTTCTCCTATACCCAGAGAACCACTACCTCCACCAATATTTGTTAAAAATATTAAAAATTTTAAACTGATGTGTGCGCATTTAAATAAAGTAACAGATCCTAATAGTTATTATTGTATAAGTAGAACCAATGATACTAAAATATCTCCGACTACTGCTGAAACCTACAGAAAGATTGTAAAATATCTGACTGAGACCAAAGCTGACTTTCATACTTATCAGCTGCGCCAAGAGAGAGCATTAAGGGTCGTAATCAGAAACCTACATTCCTCAACACCCGTTGAAGCAATCAAAGAAGAACTGACAGAATTAGGATTCCAAGTGAGGCAAGTCACCAACGTTCTAAAAGATAAAAGTCCACTGCCTCTATTCTTCGTGGACTTGGAACCATCAGCAGGAGTCGAAAAAATCTATGACCTCAGCAGACTGTACTATACCCGTGTAAAAGTTGAAAAACCTTACACAAAGAAAGAAATAGTCCAGTGCCATAACTGTCAGGCATATGGTCATACCAAAAGTTATTGCCATCACATACCACGCTGTGTGAAATGCGGTGAACAGCATAAAACAGAAGAATGTACAAGATCAAGATCAGCACCCGCTGTATGTGCTCTGTGCCTCAAGGACCACCCGGCTAACTACAAGGGATGTGAAATCTACAAGAAACTCAGAACCAGATACCAAAAACCTCAGGATCCGAATGAAACAGCTGTACCAACCAGAAGCAGAAGAGAACCATCAAAACTTGTAAATTCTAACGTGTCATTTGCCCACTTGCTTGGAGGTGGTAACCAGAATCATGAAGTCGAGGCACTGCCGGAACAACATTTTCCTCAACATTCTCAATCTATTGTACAAGAATCTATCCCTCAAAGTTTACCTAATCTTCAAAAAAATTCTCAACATCAAATTTCTCATATCCCTCCACCATCAAACGTCACAGATCTTACCAGTCTAATGACATCGTTCATCTCCGAAATCAAATCTCTTGTTATGCCGCTTATATCACTCCTTACAAATCTAGTATCGAATCTAATCCCTGCCTTGAAAAATCCTTAAATGACTTCACCTAACTCCTTATCCATTCTCCTTTGGAATGCGAATGGTGTTAGAAATCATACTGACGAACTGACAGCGTTGTTGCAAGACAAAACAATCGATGTTGCACTTATAACTGAAACAAGACTAACGACTAAACAGTACTTCAAAATACCGCAATACATGACATACCGTACTGATCACCCAGACGGTAAAGCCCATGCCGGTTCTGCTATCATTGTCCACCAATCCCTCTCTCATCATTTACTCCCACTTCCCACCTATGATTTCCTACAAGCCACATCCATAGTAATCAAGACTTTTTCCTTTCCGGTAACCCTCACATCTGCATATTGCCCTCCTAAACATTCCATTTCCAATTCTGAATTTGTATCCTTCCTGGATTCCTTAGGAAATCGTTTCATTCTGGGTGCAGACTTAAACGCCAAGCATCAGCAGTGGGGTTCCAGAACCACGAATTCTCGGGGACGAAATTTGCTGTCTGCACTCAACTCCCGAAATTTTAATATCCTGCCTCCTGACTCCCCTACCTACTGGCCAACCGATCCTAACCGCAATCCTGACATCCTCGACTTCTTTATCCACAGCGGATTAGGCTCTCTCAACTTGTCTTTAACTCGCCTTGATGAACTATCCTCAGACCATAGTCCACTGATCCTAAAAGTATCTCTCACTCCAATTCCAAAACCCATTCCACCATCATTCATCCGAGGCCCTGTCAACTGGAACCTTTTCCGCCAAATCCTGACCGATAATATTGACCTCAGAGTAACCCTCAAAACCCAAGATGACCTAGATAATTCCGTCTATTCCTTTACCACCGCCATTCAACAAGCTGTCTGGACTGCTTCCTCTCCTAAACACTCCAATATAAATCCAGACCAAAATCATTTTCCACAACCTATTATAGACCTTATCCACACCAAACGCCGAGCAAGATCATTATGGCAGCGCACCCGACACCCAACAGATCGCCGCTCCTATAACTTCTATTGTAGACAATTGAAGAGGGAGTTGGCGAACTTCCGTTCCCAGTCCTTTAATTCCTACCTCTCCTCTCTATCAGCTCGTGATAATTCCCTGTGGAATGTCACGAAAAAGATCCTAAAATACCATCATGTTTCCCATCCTCTCCGACGTGGTGATGACTCCTGGGCTGCGTCTGATGAAGATAAAGCCGAGGAATTCGCCACACACCTCTCCAAAGTATTCACTCCTCACCCGGAATCCCACATCAATCACACCGCAAAAGTGCAAGACTTTCTTATGTCACCGATTCCACTTTCCCTACCTCCTAAAGCTATTAATCCCTCTGAGGTCAAATATCTTCTCCAAAAACTGACTCTCCGTAAATCTCCTGGACACGATCTCCTTACTCCCCAGATCCTCCGACAACTTCCCCAGAAAGCCATTATTTTTCTTACTTATATTTATAACTGCATCCTCCGCACCACCTATTTTCCTCTGTTATGGAAACATTCCACCATCATCCTTTTTTTAAAACCAGGTAAACCTTCCAACAACACTTCATCCTACAGGCCTATTAGTCTACTCCCCATCCTCTCAAAAATCTTCGAAAGGCTTCTTCTTAAACGTATCCTACCCATATTAGAATCTCAAAATCTTCCTTCCCATCAGTTTGGATTCCGTCCTCAGCATTCCACAGTTCAACAGGGGCTCCGAGTTGTAGACCATATTTCCTCAGCTCTTGAATGCAAAGAGTATTGTTCTGGTGCGTTTCTGGACATTGCGCAAGCTTTTGACCGGGTATGGCACACTGGATTACTCTTCAAGCTGAAAACCCATTTACCCCAGTCCCTATACCTCATTCTCCGATCCTATCTCTCGAACCGTTCCTTCCGAGTTCGCTGTGGTGAAGAATTTTCTAACCTTTATCCCGTTGAGGCCGGTGTTCCTCAAGGCAGCGTCTTGGGACCCATCCTCTACATCCTTTACACTGCTGATATTCCTACACATCCTGATACCTTTCTGGCAACTTTTGCAGACGACACCGCCATCCTATCATCCAGTTCCAATCCTGAAACAGCATCCTTAAACCTTCAGAGACACCTTTTCCTTATCGAACACTGGTGTAATAACTGGCGTGTAAAGGTGAACGAAGCCAAATGTAAACACATAACCTTTACTCTTAGACGAAAATCCTGTCCGCCAGTTTATTTCAACTCATTACCGATTCCTCTCTCAGATACAGTCCGGTATCTTGGCTTACTGTTAGACAAAAGATTGACTTGGAACCCACATACAAGACTTAAAAGACAAGAACTCAACCGACGATTCGGACAGTTATACCGACTACTCAACAGAAAATCTGAACTTACAGTTGAAAACAAATTATTAATCTACAAGACAATACTGAAGCCCATCTGGACCTACGGACTTGAACTGTGGGGGACAGCTAAACGTTCTAACATCAAACGCATTCAATCCTTTCAATCCAAAGTCCTCCGTACAATAGTAAATGCTCCTTATTATGTCTCCAATTATACCTTGCACCACGACCTTAATGTTCCATTTATTTCAGACCTAATTCCATCCAAATTTTCCAAATTCCACCAGAACCTCATTCATCATCCTAATCCTTTAGCTCAATCCCTATCCAGCTCCACTCATCCATACAACCCACCTAGAAGGTTGAAACGGCAGTGGCCCCGCGACCTTTTGTAAATATATTGGAGTTCTAGCACTGGCTAGATTCTCCACTCAATGTGATGTATGTATGAGTGTGTGTATGTGTATATAGGTATAAGTGAATTATTGACTGTATTGTTTTAATTCATTATTGTGTATATATTTTATTGTAATTTTATGTTGTGTAAATATTGTATGAATGTAGTATGTTTGATATCATTCAGCAATACTATTAATGTCCAAATTGGGACAGATTGTAAAATTTTCTCAATAAAAATTGTTATTACTAAGAACTTTCACTTACCTATTATGAAGGGATCACTTGTAGCTGGGTGGCTAACATAAAACTAACTGATTGGTTCTATAATAATACAATAGATTTTTTTTATTAAAACACATGTTTCTATAGTAATTCAATTTAATTAATTGTTTATTAGTGTTCCTCATTTTTACCTCTAGCTGTATTTGAAAATTCTTTAATCGATTTTAACAACAGAGTTAAGTGAAAGTTGTGTGTTACCAGCACCAGATTTTTGAAATATCAATTTGAAGCAATATATATCTGCGAAATCTCAGAATAAAAAGACAATTGATCGTTCTAAATTTAAAGAGAAAAACAGAGTGCGCTTTGAGTCTTGAAGGAGGGATGGAGAGGGAGAGAACTAATCCTTGGAGTGAAGAATAAGCGGGTTGAAGTGCGATCGGGTAATTGGCTCCTTTGTCTGTCCTAATTAATACCGTCCTGTTCCTTAATGGCCGGGCGGTTCCGCTCAAAACGACTCGCACAAGTTTTACTTTTCTATCTGTCGATCTGTAAATATCCGGATATAATTCATACCCTGAGGGGGGAGCTTTGTGATTCTGCGCCCCCCTCCACTACCTTCACCAATTACAGTTTTTTTCCCTCCCCCGTCCTTCTTACCTCAGCTCCCTCCTTCATTATTCTGACTCAGTCCAATTATTTGGGTCTCCAGTCGACTAATTTTTTCCTCGATTAGGAGCAACGCTGATGAGCTCCCGCGTCTCATCAAGAGTTTCCCTCTGACAAACACAAAAAAAAGTTAGCAACAGAGGGAAATTTCTACTTCCGCGGTATAAAAGTTTATTAAAAATTTTACCAGATACAATGAATATATATTCTTTTCGGAGAAAGATGGGTATTATGTATTTTATTGTTTTCAATTTAATTTTTTACAAAAACAAAACAACTGAATGTAGCATATGATTGATTAATTAGTTCAGAAAATGCATACATAGAACTTCTTTGGAATATTCCGTATACCTTCAGATGAATATGTATTATTTTATGGATGAGTAAGATGGTTGGGGGTACATTCATAAAAAAAAAGAAGAAAAAAAAACACACATCAACAAGTAGTACTTATTTTTAATTGTGTGCCGACGATTCGGACTACATTGTGGGCCTTCATCAAGGTGAAAAGTCACTTCTTGAGACACCTTCTCTAAAACACCCTGACGAAGGCCTACAATGTAGGCCGAAACGTCGGCCCACAATTTAAAATAAGTACTATTTGTTAATATTTTTTTATGGTCCTGCTGTCTTTCGCAGGGGACGTAAAAAGGTGGTTCCGAGCCTTTGCGATATTAGGTACTCGTTAGGTTAGGTACTCAAGATCCCTATCGTAATTAAACCTGGATAGGCAAAATTTAGGACTCCCACTGTACCATCGTCCGATTAGATACATTACCATAAAGTGACGTTAAATAAACAAACAAAACAAACAAGCCCATTGTCAGGTAAGAAAGCATGTCAAATTCATTCCCACTCTAACCCACTAGTTTCAGTACTTGATTCTCATTCGATTCCTGATATACCACATTGGCGTACGATAAGAAGATGTCTACGAAACCCTCTGGTTTAGAATATTTATTGAAGTGCTGCCAATGGCTGGTTGTGCTATGTAATGTAGTTATAAATTTCAATAAATAATAAATATATAAATAAATCAAATATTTTTTGATGTGGATAGAAACATTTACAAGTCCTATAAAAAAAAAAATTAATTTAGATTATTACCTGTCATTTTGTTTAGCAACTTTGTAGTATTGCTGGTCACACACACTCCTATATATGTGGATCCCTCGAACAAATAATCAGAAGACCCCTTGTTACTATGTTTATTGCAGAAGCCAAAGGCACTCCAACAAAGAGCCGCTTGTGCCTTGCATCGGGGGACACGGCAGAGGTCCGATTGAATTAGGATCATAGCCATAAGCCGTGAGAGTGTAAAGCCCCGGGGCCGGCCTGCCCACACTAATCCTGCCTCCATTCACAAAGGGGGTCCGATCCGGAGGATTGCTGCTAAATAAAGATGAGGAGGGTCCCTGCAGGGGTCCGGAACTGTTCCTGCAGTTAGCGGCAGAATGCTTTGTATTATCCTCTTTGCAAGGGGGTGGTGGGCTGCTGCTAAGGACATCGGCCACTTTACAAAACCGTTTCAAATAATATTGTATATATGCAGAGGTAAATCTACATTCATGAAAACATATTCCGCCTCTGAAAAGCGTTGCAGAGGATTTAGAAACCCGTTTATTTCAACCTTGGAACCTAGCATGGTATTTGTCCCTTTGAAAATTATTGTAATGTTGACTATAACAAGCGTGTTAATCAACATTACAAACCTAAGCTACCATTATCATCACTTTTATTTTCAGCGAAGATTAACCTTTAACTGGTTTATTTATTTATCGTCACGTTATGCTACTATGGCTAATCGGACGATGCTACAGTGGGAGTCCTAAATTTTGCCTATCCAGGTTTTATTAGGATAGGGATCTTTAACCAGTACTTGATATCGCACAGGCTCGAAACCACCTTTTAACGTTCCTCAGAGGGACGGTATAACTAAGGATTACCTATAACTGGTGACGTGGTCTACAGGACCCCAGGGCCTCTTTAATGTTTTGTGAATTCCGTTATCCCGATCCGATCGGCATGTGAAAACCTGACATTTCCGGTCTCGACATGATTGTAAAATAAAAAAAAAAAAATAAACATGTACCACTACAACCCATGAAGAGTTTTATGCTCAGTACATGTAGAGATTCGTACTGTTTCTAGGCCAACGGTCGTGCAATGAGGTGATTCGGTCGAGATCACGCTTAGCCGCCAGGTTTTTTCCCTATTATGAGAACCCACTTTAAAGATGCTGGGACTGCCCCAGGAGGCCCCGGGGCCGGCCTGCCCACACTAATCCTGCCTCCATTCACAAAGGGGGTCCGATCCGGAGGATTGCTGCTAAATAAAGATGAGGAGGGTCCCTGCAGGGGTCCGGAACTGTTCCTGCAGTTAGCGGCAGAATGCTTTGTATTATCCTCTTTGCAAGGGGGTGGTGGGCTGCTGCTAAGGACATCGGCCACTTTACAAAACCGTTTCAAATAATATTGTATATATGCAGAGGTAAATCTACATTCATGAAAACATATTCCGCCTCTGAAAAGCGTTGCAGAGGATTTAGAAACCCGTTTATTTCAACCTTGGAACCTAGCATGGTATTTGTCCCTTTGAAAATTATTGTAATGTTGACTATAACAAGCGTGTTAATCAACATTACAAACCTAAGCTACCATTATCATCACTTTTATTTTCAGCGAAGATTAACCTTTAACTGGTTTATTTATTTATCGTCACGTTATGCTACTATGGCTAATCGGACGATGCTACAGTGGGAGTCCTAAATTTTGCCTATCCAGGTTTTATTAGGATAGGGATCTTTAACCAGTACTTGATATCGCACAGGCTCGAAACCACCTTTTAACGTTCCTCAGAGGGACGGTATAACTAAGGATTACCTATAACTGGTGACGTGGTCTACAGGACCCCAGGGCCTCTTTAATGTTTTGTGAATTCCGTTATCCCGATCCGATCGGCATGTGAAAACCTGACATTTCCGGTCTCGACATGATTGTAAAATAAAAAAAAAAAAATAAACATGTACCACTACAACCCATGAAGAGTTTTATGCTCAGTACATGTAGAGATTCGTACTGTTTCTAGGCCAACGGTCGTGCAATGAGGTGATTCGGTCGAGATCACGCTTAGCCGCCAGGTTTTTTCCCTATTATGAGAACCCACTTTAAAGATGCTGGGACTGCCCCAGGAGGGTCTCCATACCCTAGGATTGCCTCCCGGCTGAAATAACAAAATTAATAATATTCCGCCACAGCCGGGATTCACATCCAGGACCCGCAGTAGATTAGTGCTCTACCCACTAGACCCGCCGCCCACTCCCCTTCTTACTTCTCATGTCACTACTTATGTATTTATTCTTCTGTTTCTATCCTTATCCAATTTTGTTATATATCCATGCCCCACCCACACATATGATTATTAATTTAATACTATATTATTTTAAAATTATTCTATTATGAAGAGTATATTAATATAATTAGATTTTTTAGGAACATTCTCTTCCTTCGATATTCATTCATTTATTCCTCACTACACATAATTAACGTTTCGGAGCTCACACGCCTCATCCTCAGAATGGTTTCCTGGATTGTAATGTAGTATCCTTTTTATCCTGGATTGTAATATAGCATCGTTTTTTAGTCAGTTTTTATCCGTTATTGCTTTAGGACAGTGTTATTGGTGTCTTATAGACCCCACCTCACTATTACTGTTCGGATTTATTGAAAGTGTCTTTTTCAATTTTTTGAAAGATTTGTCTCGTGATCATATTATTTTACGCACCTTTATTTTATTTTTTCATTAAGAAGCTGTCCAGACGTCCTTGGGAGCTTCGGCTTAAAGCTCAATCATTATTAGGAAAAAAGCCCAGAAGAATCTAACACACATATTCAGGAGGCCCCTCCGAAGAAAAGGAGATGTTATTTTTGTCCGAGAAACAAGGATAGTATGTCATCTATAGTTTATATTAAACGTGAACAAAATAATTGTGGACAATGTTCGATTCCTCCTATTCCTGTGCATACTTTCTATACAATATAAAAGTTTTATTATTTTAATCAATTTTCGTTTCTTAAATATAATAAACTTTAACAAATCTTTTCATTGCTTAGAATATAATATTAAAAACGAAAGAAAAAGGAATAATAAAATATATTTAATAATATCAGGGATTCATTCGATTTTTTAAGCATCCTTTCGTATGGTACCTATTGAAAGTAGGATAAACCTATTTTACAAGAATAAACATTTATTAAAAAAAAAAAAAAGAAAAAAAAAAGAGGTCTGGGGTCTGAGATATCCCACCGCTAAGAATACCATATTCTGATTATCGATTCAATTTTCTCTTAACTAATTTTTTTATTTTTTAAAAAAACAACTGAAAAATCCTAGTTTAATAGAAAAAATATGGTGCGGGCAACACACGACTTTCACTTACCTCGACTGTTAAAGTCAATTTAAAAACTATTAAATATAATTAAGTTTGAAAAATATTTGAAGTTTATTTTAATAAAAAGTGTATTCATTTTTCATTTTTGTTGGAAACAAATGATTTAGATTAAATGACATAACTATATTAAATTGTTAATCAGTGATAAGTTTATTTTAATTAAAATGTATTCATTTTTCATTTTTGTTGGAAACAAATGATTTAGATTAAATGGCATAACTATATTAAATTGTTAATCAGTGATAAGTTTATTTTAATTAAAATGTATTCATTTTTCATTTTTGTTGGAAACAAATGATTTAGATTAAATGACATAACTATATTAAATTGTTAATCAGTGATAAGTTTATTTTAATTAAAATGTATTCATTTTTCATTTTTGTTGGAAACAAATGATTTAGATTAAATGGCATAACTATATTAAATTGTTAATCAGTGATAAGTTTATTTCCAATTTGTCACTTTACATTAACTTTTACAACTTTTTGTATAAAATAATGTTGTTTTTTTTGTAACTTGTCTCATTCCCACGGTATATAATACGTCTATATTACTGTTTCCTCTTGTCGGTCATAAAATTCGTAAAACTTGTATATTTAGCCGGTCTTTATTAATGTCATTAAGATGATATGGTTAATCATTTGGGAAGGTGCAAAATCAATTAAAGGTACTTTAGAAGAAGAAAATTTAAAATGTCGGCATTTAAGCCCTGTCAGACTATTTCAATCAGATTGAAACCTAAATGATATTAAAGCCCATTCAACTTTACAACTTTACAAAATCATTAGAGCCGTTTTTGAGAAAATCATAAAAATGTGCAAAATGCATGGTATAAACTTAATTGGTTTCTTGGGCATATGGGAACATATTATATAGTTTCTTTTCATTTATAATTTTTTAGGAAGTTTTATTTAATATTTCACACTCAAAAAAGCACTCCCTAACTTCCTTTTCTTACACATTTATTTTTCTTCACAATATATTACATATTTTTTCTACGTTTCGGGGTTCTTTCCCCATGATAAAGACTTTTTTTAAAAGATTTTTTAATACACAACGTATTTTATTATATTTCTAGCTTACTGCTATTCGTCCTCTTTGATGTTTAATGGCTAACTTTATTAATAAACATCAAAGAGGACGAATAACAGTAAGCTAGAAATGTAATATAATGTGTTGTGTGTTAAAAGGTGTTTTAAAAAAAGTCTTGATAATAGGGGAAGAACCCTAAAACGTAGAAAAACTATATAATAGATTACGAAGAAAAATAAATGTGTAAGAAAAGGAAGTTTGGAAGTGCTTTTTTGAGTGTAAAAAATATTATAATTGGTTTTTATTTGTTCTATCATCGCTAGTTTATAATATATAAAAAAAAAGATTCTGAATTTATTTAAAACTGTTAATGAACCTGAAACGTATCGGGATTACTTGTATGTGGGTAGCTAGCATAACAGCCTCTTATGTAAAGGTCACAGGTTCAAACCTGCAGATGGTCCTAGGTTTTTTTAATAATAATAATAGGCTTACCGAACCCTAAGTTGCCGATACCACCAAACTTCGCCTGCACAGACTCGTCCAATGTTCGCCGGTCAAGCCCAAGCCTCCGAGATCAGCTTTTACGCAATCCTCCCATCTCCGCTTCGGCCTACCAGTCGGATCAGCGAATACCAACTTTTTCGGAATCCGTTCCTCATCGAGCCCACTAATTTTACTCGCCCATTTGAGTCTCCGCGACGCTATGAACTCAATTATATTCACAGGATAGTGTTTTACCTCAGAGGAATCCATGACTGTTTGTAGTATTTTTTGAACTAAAATATGTGAGCAGGTTAAAAATACGTGAGGAGGTTTTTTTAATGTGGGTAAAAAATCCTTACTTATTCCGTCCTTCGGAGGGGACATTAAGGGGTGGTCCCGAGTCTGTGCGATGTCAGGCACTCATTAAAGATCTCTATCCTATTAAAACCTGGATAGGCAAAGTTTAGGGCTCCCACTGTAGCATCGTCCGATTAGCCAAAGTAGCATAAAGTGGCGTTGAATAAATAAACAATCAAACGTATCAAGAACTATAACGAGAAAATGTAATTTGATGTGAGGATATTTTAGAACAAGTTTGTTTTATAATGGATTTTGCCAGATGTTTACAGCGTGATTAATAATGGGTTTGGTGGTTGTCAACCAAACAGGAGGGGATGAGCACGCACGCTGCTTGGCCAAACACGAGACTGTTTGTGCACATCAGCGTTCCGGGCATCTGACCAATGTTTGGACAGCGGAGCTCGCGTGATGGCCAGCTCTCCGAGCTAAATATCGACCTCATTATTAATATCGAGTATCTAATGCAAAGGTGGGAGGAAGGTCTTTAGATAGTAGATATTAAAAATTTGATATTTTTGTAAAGTTACTTCGGTTGCAACAAATATGGACATTAATAAAATTTTGAATGATAAAAAAGGTGAGATTAGAAATAACTCATCTCAATATAAATGAGGTGTCATTCGTGTTTAAAATAGCTCTGTTTGACCAATTTGAGTTTATCGCTTTGGGATTTCTAGTTCATCGTAACGAAAAATGCTATCAGCAAAAAAACATGTTTATTTTATAACGTCTGTTTATTATTATGAACGCACGAAAAGGAATAATTTTACTATTTCGAAGAATATCCTCGATTATCTTATTTTAACAAATGCTTTAATTAATTTTTTTTTATACTTAGTTAAAGTTGCCATTCTCCTTGAATAGATTCTTAACAATTGACATATATTGTAACTATGATACGATTCGGCATGGTTTAGTGAATAGGGCATATTCAGCTATATTCAGCTATATATATTCGTTTGTTTTGTTTTTTTGACATTCAGGAGAATCTTTGAGTTTTGGAACATGCTGATTAAATAAAAATAATAATTAGATCGCTCAGTAATATAATTTATTCTAACATTTTGAACATGGTCGATAGCAGTTTATTTATATTCTAGGTTCTTGGGAGCAGATAGGGCGTGCTATATCCAGAAAAATATTAAATTTTTAGTTTACTCGCTACCGATAATAAATTTGTTTTGTTTTGGTTTTTCACCATTAAAAATATATATTTCTGTGGCGGTCGTCAATAAGTGGTTAAGTCAAAACCTTTCATTTTACAGCTGAGCGACTTAAACTTTACGTAATGCCCAAAATACAGTAATGACATACAGCTTTCTTTCCACCTGAAATTTCTTCCACCTAGACATTTCTTTAACCATTTTAACACGACGTGGGAGACGGTCTGAGGGAGCGATACGCGGAGTTTACTCATTTTTGATATAACTCGAGTTATCCAGTTTTTCATGACCGCCACAGATTTTTCCATGTTAAGATTCTCTCTTTCAGAAAAATAACAACAATAATTTATTCTACTTGATCTTAATAATATGGTTCTGTAATGTTGATGTCTTCTGTTCTTATATATATTATATATATATATATTATATATATATATATATTTTATATTATATCTTATAAATATGCATATATATTTGTAGTACCAGAGTTTATCTAAAATGTGATTATCAGGCCTCCACTGCTTCATGCAGATTTTAAGTCATTGTAATTAATTTAATTGCTTATATCTGATTAAGCTTTTTCCAATTACTAATCAGCATCCGCTTTAATGGTAGGTACTTATTGCGTTTTTTTGTTTTAATGGACGGCAAGTAGCGGTTTGGCGAAAGCAGGCGGTTGGAGATAGAGGCAAGCTAACTGGCTAAAGAGCCCACTGTACAGAGGCTATTACAAACAATAAAGGCTCTTGTACTGCCTAATAGAGCCTGTTAAAAAGCACTCTGATAACACAAACTGTCCACTGTGCCCTAATTAGATGGATGAGGCTGTAAACGAACCACATCCGCCTTTCAACTCACGTTGGTTAGTCCACGTCGGGGGAACCGGAGGGTCCTCAGTCATTTATGGACCGAAATTTTGCTGGAAAAAAAAAAAATGCTTGAATTTCATTATTATAAAATATCATCATTAAAAAAAAAATCTGGTATACGTAACTCACGATTTTTTTTTCTCCATCCCTTGTTGAAATCGATTTAAGAACTTTAAAATAGAGTTAAAAATCTGATTTGGGCAACACACGACTTTCACTTACCTCCGTTGTTAAAATTGATTAAACACTTTTAGCAATTAGAGATGAAAATGACTGAAAATAATAAATAATTAATTAAATTGAATTTCTATGAAAACATGTATTTTATTAAAAACTCTATTATATTATTATCTAAAACAATTAGTTAGTTTGATCGGCTTTTCTTCTCTCTTTATTAGCTTTTATAAGCTTGTGTATAAGATGATATTTTTTCTCTCCAGCTTTCCAGTGGTATACTGTTCTTATTTTTAAAAACAAGAAAATGCATTAAGCAAATATTTTTGAAGTTTTCTCCTTAAGTTGGATGTCGAATTCGTTCAACTTATTTAGTTAACCTTATATTTTATCAATTTTATATTAGACTTTATATATTAGGTTATTTTAATAGAATCTACAAAATTAAAGCTATATTAGAGGAAGAAAATTGAAAATATCTGCATTTAAGCCCTATCAGACTCATTCAGTTTGAATGAAACCTACATGATATAAAATCACATTCAATTTTACATAGATAGAGCGAGTTTAATCAAAATTGTTATAGCCGTATTTGAGAAAAACGTAAGAATGTGCAAAATGTATAATATAAAGTGGCTCTTCAGGTCGGCTAATTTCGAAGAAAAAGTTGTTGTAATATTTCGGGCGTACAATTGTCTTAAATATGAAATTTCAGGTTCATAGGGCTTTTAACTTTCTCGCTAGATTTATCATACACACAAACAGATTTTTATGCGGGACGTCATTTGGACTTTAGGGGACCCTAAAACATGTATTTCTGTTGAAAACTCAAATTCGAAAATTTTCACGATCGCTATACTTTTCCTTACTATATATTTCATATATAGGTAAGTGAAAGGAAAATTTACATTAAGTTTAGATAGAGACATGTGTTTTATTATATCTATACTAAAATTATAAAGCTGAAGAGTTTGTTTGTTTGTTTGAACGCGCTAATCTCAGAAAATACAGGTTTAAATTGAAATTTTTTTGTGTTGGATAGTCCATTTATCGAGGCAGGTTATAGGCATTATATAACATCTCGCTGCGACCAATAGGACCGAAGAATCAGTGGAAAATAAAAGAAAAAAAAACGGGGAAAATTGACCTCGCATCCCAACGATTCCAAATGATTTATCTTTAAATTTTAAAATATTCAATGTCCCGTTAAGTTAACTTTTGTCGTAACAATTAATAAATCACATGGGCAAACATTTAAACACGTAGGAATCGATTTTATCCATCCTCATGGAATTAACTATGTTTACATACTGAATTTGTCTTTATTGAGGATCAGTATTGTAGTTTATTACAAACCAACATGAGTGACGATTCGGTTCATTTTCGGCATATTATGCTGTTGTTTTTTTAAAAAGGGAAAAACATCCCAAACTGCTAGAAAGATTCGTGCCGTGTATAGTAGTGATTCAATTGCTGATAGCACGGTTCAGATGTGGTGTTCGCGGTTTAGATGAGAAGATTTCAATTTGTAAGACCAACCCCGGACTGCCCAGAGTTCAACTCTTGACATCGAAAATATTATGACGGTCATCAAAAACAATCCACGAATTACTGTTCGTGAGATAGCTGCTGAGTAAATATCCTGCAAATCGACCGTTTTTGATCAACTAAAGAAGGCCGGGTACGTCTGTCGTTACGATGTTTGGGTTCCCCATAAGTTTATTGAAAGGATTTCATGTTTTGATTTACTGCTGAAAAAAATGTGGAGCATCCATTTTCGAAACGAGTTCTTACTAGTGACAAAAATGGATTCTCTACATCAACACCAGCCGAAAAAAATCTTGGGGTTGCCTGGAACGACTCCACTCGCAACACCAAGGCTTGCATCCAAGAAAGGTGATGCTCAGTATTTGGCGGGATTGGAAGGGATTCATACGTTTTGAGCTCCTTCCACGAAACCAAACTATAAATAAATTTCCATCTTTTCTGTTCCCTCGAAAATTTTCTACAAGGGAAATCCTACTCTTCTGAAGATGACGTCAAAATGGACCTTTTATTGTTCTTCAGGAGTAAGGATAGTGATTTTGAGAAAAAACGATAATGGACCTTTCAAGCCGTTGGGAAAGGGTAATCACTAATGGTGGTAACTATTTTGTAGATTAAATAAATAAATTTTAAGCTGTTCATCAATTTAAATTGTTGTCCAAATTTCTCTACGAATTTTCCGGACAGCCCTATGTATTTTTTCAAAAACGTCTTAATAGCGATCATAATAACAGAAATCGACGCAGACGAAGTCGCGAGCAACAGCTAGTAATTTATAAAATTATTACCTACAAAAATCCCATAGTTTTATTCGCTTTTTAACATTCCATTAACTTTTGTAACATTTTGGATAAGATGGTATTTCTAAAGTGTTTAACTTTACAAATTATATCTGTGGCGGCCGTAAAAAAACAGATAACTCGAGTTATATAAAAAATGAGTTAACTCCACGTATAGCCCCCGCGGATCGTCTCCACGTCGTGTTAAATTGGTTAAAGAAATTTCTTAGGGAAAGAAATTTTAGGTGGAAAGAAAGCAGTATGTCAATTACTCTATTTTGGTTATTACCTAAAACTTTAAGTCGCTACCCTGTAAAATGAAAGATTTTGACTTAACAACTTATTAATTGATATTAAAATTACAGATATAAAATATGTTAATATTGCTGTTCTTATGTTAGGAAAAAAAAAAACATTAATTAATATAATATAAAATATAATTATTAATTAATGTCTAAACAGGATATTCATTTAAACAATTTCATGAGCGTAATTTAAATAAAATATGATGTGTGAATGTGTCTTTCTTATTTTTAAATATTTTTTAGTTTATCTGCCATCCTCAATTTTTAACTTGAATGAAGCATGGTTCTCTAGTCTATTGTTCTCCGGGTCCTGGGTTCGAATCCCGGTTATGACAGAATATTATTCATTCTATTAAATCAGCCGGGGAGGAGAAGGGAGGGCGACTCTAGGGTATGGAGACTCACCTGAGGCAGCGCAGCCACTTGAAAGTGGGTACCCGAATCGGGGAAAAAACCTGGGGGCTGAACGTGATCAAGGCCTAATCCTCTCATTGCACGGTCGTTGCCCTAGAAACAGTACGAATCTATCTCTATATGTACTGAGCCAAAGACACTTCATGGGAAGTAGGGATACAGGTTTTTATTTTTTTATGAAGCATGCTTACTATGTTTCATTTATTTCTTTAATTCTTCATAGTTATAAAAATACTAATGAAAAAAAAAGTCTTGTGCAAACAGATTTAATTATGATTTCGGAACAATGTTATTTTTTAAGGAGGAGACTTTTCGAACATTAGAGGGGAGGTAGGTTATAAACAGGGTGTATGATTTTTTTAAGTCATAATACTCGAACGTACATACACAGATATGAAGAGCGAAATGACTACGCGTATCGTACATATACTTGTAGATCTTTGAAAAAAAACAAACGAGTAAGCGTAACCAGTCAAGTTTAGTGAGTGCTATAAAAAACTAAAAAAAAAAAAAAAAAAAACTACGTGGGTAATTGAGCTATCAAAAGTGAGAATAGACCCACTCCTCTCATTATTTCCGGTCACATAGAAGGGACGGAATAATAAGAGAAAAAATGGAAGCCGTTATTGCGACGCGAAGGTAAATGTACGCAGGTTACGGACGTCAGCGGTGAAAGAAGTAGCTTCTGTGTAGGAGCAACTGCAAGAGATTGCTTCCGCTTCAACTGGGTCATCTCCCTCTTCAGTTTTTTCCGTTAGTCTGTCAAATCATGTCTGTCTTTTCCGTATTTCTTCCTCAAGCTACTATTAATTCATAATTTATTATTTTACTTTGACTTAAGTACATATCGGATACTAGCTTTTGTCTGCGACTTCGTCCGCATCAATTTCTGTTATTATGATCGGGATTTAGAATTTTTTTTTTCTCGGGTTGTGCAACTGCGCAACGTCACATTCCGAATTTAGTATCCCTGAACACCAGTGCTCCCTATCCTTGCAGCCCTCCTCTGGCCGCCATGTCCTCCCTCACACTCTCTATCTACGTTTTGCGGGGTCTTCCTCGTCTCCGCCTCTTCTGCGCTAAACACTTCATCAATTTATATGGCCACCGCGTCTCGTCCATCCTGAATATGCCACAGGCTCTTCTCCAAAAGTACATCTCCAGAGCCAACAATCTCCTTTCAGACGATTTTAGCACTGTCCATGTTTCTGCCCCAAATAAAATGGTCCCTAAGAGGAAGGAATGGTAAATATTTTTTATTTTAAGAAGCGACACCTGTTTGCTCCAAAGAACACCATTCAGGATACCTATAATCCTTCTACCACTTCCAATTTTATTTTCGATATTTTTTGCCATAGTTCCCAAATCCGGAACGCCAAGATATTTAAAGATGTTGTTGCTCTGTAGGATTTTTAAAAGAATATATATTGAAGTACATAAATGAAATTTATTAGTTTTATTTTCTTTTGGCAGAAGAACATACTGTTTTTCTCCGCAATCCGATCATGAGAGCAAGACATGTAGCTGACCGTGTGAAAATCAGTCTTGACCTTAATCGATCTACGTGTTTAAATGTTTGCTACTGTGATTTATTAATTGTTACGGCAAAAGATAACTTAACGGGAAATTGAATTATTTTAAAATTAAAGGTAAATCACTTAGAATCATTGGGAAGCAAGGTTAATTTTCCTAGTTTTTCCACATTTTCCTCTGATTCTTCGCTCCTATTGGTCGCAATTTGATGTTATATAGCCTATAGCCTTCCTCGATAAATGGACTATCTAAAAAAAATAATAATTTTCAAGTCGAACCAGTAGTTGGTGAGATTAGCGCGTTCAAACAAATAAACAAACAAACTCTTCAGCTTTATAATATTAGTTTAGATATAATGTGGGAAATCGTGCAAATTTTCGAATATCATCGTAAATTCACGGTTCTCAAGAACCTTTAAATCCGAATAGTCAAGTCTCGCTAAATTGTGTGTTTCGTCTCAGCAACCACATTTTCCTTTAGTCACGTTAATATTTTATAAATTTATTGTTTGGTATATATTCTGTGAATGATGTACTTCATTACTATTCAAAATGTCCTAATTATGACAGATTGTAATATTACTCTATAAAAATAGTTTCTCGAATAGTTTTCCCAGTCACGTTAAAATTCGGCCTAGGGGATTTAAATTTATTTTGTAACCGTCTCACGATACAATTCTCTACCTCCTATAACCTCTTGAATAACCCGTCTTGTTTTATATTATATATATATATATATATATATATATATATATATAATATATATAATATATATATATTTATATTTTTTTTTTTTTTTTGTTATTATTTTTTTTTTCGATAACGCTACACAAAAGACTAAAACTTCTATACTCACTACCCACCCTCAAGACGTTCAAAATTAAAACTTAAACGTTTCTTGAACACACACCTTTTTTCTGATGGGAATTTAAAGTTACCATTCACAGATGTACGTACACCCAAAAAGACATACATAATTAATTTTTTTTTCATCCGAAACTTTCAGAATTATAATAAATTTAGCATGGTACGTTAGCACTATCACTCCACATACAAACCTTCAAATGCCAACAGTCAAAGAACAGAATCGGACCTTCTACAAGTGTTTTCAAGACAACTTACACGAACATACCAACACATTAATACAAGCATGGTAGCTGTAAACATGATTCAAAACACTCGAAGAAGGCTGAAAAAAAGTTGGATAAGGGACCTCCTGACATAAAAGCGTTAAAGGAAACACCAAGAAGAGTTGCCTCTGGGCATCCTCTCTCCATCATGCCTATCACGCCACAACATCAAAACTTTACCTCAGATTCACTACTTGTCAACTGCATGACAAGTGTGAATAAAAGTATATAATTATTTCGTCATAAATTATTCATTTTTTAAAACTAAATATTTACTTTTATTTTATATACTTATTAATGCACGTACATAGAAGAAGACCTAGTAGGTCAGTCATACGCCTCTGTATCCCGATTGCATCAGCCAGTGAAATGTAAAAGCTAGTATTTTTTTTTCAATTAGTGTGAATGTCGGGACGGAAACCTTTCTGGCGGCAGGTCATCAACCCCGGGAGTGAAAAAAAAAATAATAACTTCATCTTAAATTGATTATTCAGATATCTCTTATTATGTCTGCATGATTCAATGAAAGACACTAATAGTGTTCTTTGTGAAGGAGCTTTGCAGTAGTTTTTTACAATTATAGGAAAAATAATTATCTCCATGATTTAGTAGAATTAGCGATGTTCATAGCTAAAAATGTATCTTTAAATCACTTTACTCTGAACTTGGCAGGTAACCCTATGTTTTTTTTTAAAGAGAGTAAAAAATTGATGGCCATGCCTCCCTCTGCGGAGAACGTAAAATAGTGGTCCGGAGTCTGTGCGATGTCTGGTATTCGGTAGAAATCCGTCTCCTCATAAAATCTGGATAGAAAAATTTAGGAATCCTGTTTCAGTAACGCTTGATTAGCCACGGCATGAGAAAGTTACGATAAATGAATAAATAATAAAATATGTAGATATTAGACTACATATTTAATTTTTTACTTGTATTTATATTATTATGATTCATTGCTAAAGAAAATCTTAATAAATATTATTACATGATGGTATATAATTCAAATGTCATGAGAACTTTCGGGGTATTATTCTTTTATATTTGGTTCATAATGACCTGACTACTTTCATGTTGATTCTTATCCCTTTTGGTCCATTATTTTCAATAATGAACCTTTGTAATCGACCTAAATAATAAATACCTTCCCTCAAAAGTTTAGGGCTTACGTTACAAGATACCTAGAATCCGAAAATTAAATTTAAAAAAATCCTTTTGGCCAAATTAATAAATAAATGAATCTGCTGTTAGTGCCATTTGATATAGAATAAACACCAAAACTTTAACACAGAATTAAATATTCTCCAAAAGGAAGAATCATTGAAATCGGCCCTGAAATAGCAGATATATAGGGTTTTAGGAGTCATACTCTTATATAGTTATTTGGAAATAATTAACCATTGTATAATAATTTGCAGCGTTTTCCTATTTGTAAGGCTCATTTACTCCTACAATACGGTTTTAACAAGCGTTATGTGTTCAGTATATATATAAACCCATACTGTTATAAACCGCAAATAGTGATAGAGTATTATTTATCATCATCACGCTCAGCGCACAGATTTTTTTGCCACATTTAAAAAACCCCCTATACCAACGGTACTCCTAAAATAAAATAGAATAAATACTTATTCTGTTACTGCCGGATTCGAACACGCTACTAAAGAATAGTAGTCGAGTACTTTAGTTACTAGACCACACCGCATATCATTGATAAGGAAAACTTTTGCATGTGGCTGTTATGTTGTATTACAATAACAAGTTAAATTAATACGGACTGATGTTTTAACTAAAGGGTAATGTACTTATTTTGGTCAAAATCAGATTGCCGAGATTCATTTTTTGGATCAACCAATTAAACGGTGTCGTTTTAGATACGATGCTCATAATGAGATATTTTAACTACGAACCATATCTTTAATTAATTAAATTAAAGAAATAGTTTTTACTGGACACTTTTGTCTGTCTTTCGGATGATTTTCTAAATATTATTCTCCTGATTTTTTTTTTATTTCTGGGTTAAAACACGGCTGATTGGACTCATAATAAAATCAGGAACCGATAGTGAGGTCATGCCGACCAATTGGAACTTGGACAAAACAAAAATCAAACGACGTTGCTACCGGGTCCTTGTTATTTGTCTTATTGAATAAGGCGGCTGGAGAGAACAAGTAGCCATTGTTATTTCTTCAACAATACACTGCCTTTGTGATAGGAGCAATTGTCATCATTCAATCTCCAATAATTAGTCCACAGCCTCCTTTGCCGCCTAGAAAAAAACGGGTGCTCTGTATCTAGCTATCCAGCCAAATAATGAATACTTAAAATAAGCTTTTATTTTTTCTCCACCTAGAATAAGGATCTTACTCAGGCATTCGATATCTTGTAGCTCAATATAATCTTGTCAAATCAGAATATTCGTTGCTTCATCTTCCAAAATCCCCCAGATTTCCTGTGCCAAGGGTGTCCAGCGAGTGGGTGATTTGAATGGGTTTTTTATAGTAGATGGAGACTTTGTTGATGGAGTGTTTGTCGAGTAAGTGTTGTAGTTATAGGGAATCTGAGAGCAGTTTTTTGTAGTTTCATTCCAGTATGAGGATTCTAATTAAGACGATTGTCATGGTAATTTAAAATTATTTTCCAATGACATCTGGCTGACTCCTGGACATCATCTATGAACCTCCAAGCGTTAGCTGACTTCTGATTGGGAACCATTGTGTTCGACTACACATTTATTTTCGTACTCAAAATCGGCTCTTAAGGCTTTAACACATACATTTTCTGCGGATCCACTTGTAGTAGATACATAAACACAATTGAAGGCATTGGAGAGGGTTGGTGATAGAATAGAATTTTTATGGTTACCAGGTCACTGTGGAATTAAAGGAAACGAGCTTGCTAATACCACGGCGAAACTAGCTGTCACAGATAGTCTCTTTGTTCCGGATGCATTAACGCGGGAAATAACCGCCCTGGTATGAGAAAATTTGAAAACATTATGTTTTGCTTTGAGGAAGATTACACTCAGAGTAGTCGTGCCTTGTGTGGAATCTGATCGAAAATACGAAGGTTTATTATTTTGAATAATAAACCTTTGTAATCGACCAAAAAAAAAACCTCCCCTTAAAATTTGAGAGCTTACGTTTCAAGATGCGTGGAATCCGAATAACGAATAAAAAAAAAAATCCGTTTTCTCTAATTAATGAATAAATAAATACCCAAATTTTGATTTTGAAGCCATTTGATAGCGAATCAAATTTTGGACCAAATAAAAGAATAAAATAACCTTTGAAATTTGTTAAAAACTAGCTTAGATATTGCGTTTTGAAATCAGTGGTAGTGATAGGATATGATCCTTTGAATTATTGTTATCCTAATATTGTTATTTAGAAATAATAAACCATTGTGCAATAATTTGCTGCATTTTTTTTTACACATTTTAACGAGAAAAATTATGTATTTTATTGAAAGTACTATATGTCAGCCACAATTCCTAAAGTGATTACTTTAAAAAAACGAAGAAGATAAAAACCGCCGTTTATCCACCGCCACTTACATCAGCTTAAACGAGGAGAAGTTTAATTACAGAAGAGTTATTCCCTGGCGGGGAGTTTAGCCCTGACACACAGATGCAACTAACCGTGATAAATAACTTGGAATAGAAGGGGACATTAGATGTGGTGGCGCAGGTGCGCACTATGCCTCTCCGAGGTGTCGCTCTTCTTGCGGCCGGGGATTGCTTCTCCGGTTCCTAATGTGAGCTGCTTCGTTACGGCGTTAAGGATGATCACTTTTCTTAATGATTTTAATAGGATAATGGGAGAGGATGGGGGTGTACATCGGAGGAGATTCCTTTCCCAGAGAGATAATTGCTCTTGATGGAGCGAAAACCTTACTCCTTGCTATGGTCGTATCATGTAGCGTTTAAGATTGGAATTGAAATGAAAATTAAAAGTAATTTTATTGTGGGACGAATAGTCCCCTAAGAATAACAAGAAAAGACAATATACATGATAATTGCCTGGTCGTTTGAAACTTCAGTTTAACAATAAAAGACAGTTTTTTGACAATGAATAGTTATCATCTATAGATTGTAAATATTATATATGTTGGGAAGATTGATACTTTTGGAGATGGAGAAATAGTTGGTGTTTGAAAATGGATGATGATCAGGCTTTATGAATGGATACAGGCAAGGAATTCCAAAAAGGGTAGCACGAATAACAAAGGATTTTTTTTGAAGGAGACAGATCTGTGAGAAGGTATATACAAGTTTATGAGTTGGGATCTATTGTTTACTGAATGGACAGAGGAACAAATTCATCTCGGTATAACTTCTAGAAATAGGGGAGGGTCTGGGGATTCCACATGTGAATCTAATGAAACAATTCATAAGTCTTTTGAATCTCATATCGAGTTCAGAGAGCCCGCCATATACGAGGCAACCGTTGTCGAACTGGGGAAAAATGAGCGAAGAGACAAGTAGCATACGGGTTTTAGGTGGGATAGAGTCACTTATGTCAGAATCGCTGAAGTTTATTATTAATTTACTAATCAGGGCCTTCCTCAAGGATCTTCCTTAAAAACTATATTTGTAATTTTTAATTCAAATATTTTCTCTAAAACTAATATTAATAATAAATATCAGCCATTGAAGAATGTTGTCAAAACTGCAGAATTATTTTATTATTTATTTGAAGAAACATACAACTGTATTAAATCAATACAACAAGTAAATAGGATTGGTATATGGTTAAAACACATTGCAGTCTTGTAAAGAAACTACCCATTGGTAGCACTCCAATGTCTAATTTATGGTAGGAGCTCTCTGGGCCATCTTTTTTTAAGGCGCCTCGGTGGATTGTTGGGAATAGATATAAAGGAGTGGTCACAGATAAGCGGGTTTGAGAGGGCAGGAAGTTTGGAGTGAAAAGAGGTATATCTGTAACGGGCCAAATCTAGAGAATTAAAATCAATCCTAATAAATCCTTTCAAATAACCTTCACTCTGCACTCTACTCTACGTCGTTAACCTATGAACTCCTGCCCCCAGCGTATCCTTTAAAAATATCTTACTTACTCATGTTGAATAGATCCTCTACTTATGACTAAACCTTGACAACAGCATTACATGGAACCCTTATATTACTGCAAAACTTACTCGACAAACGCTCGAAACTTCTTGTTCACTTAAAAAAAAAAATCATTTATGCAACCATTATCAGGCCTATTTGGACCTATTGCATTGGGCTACGGAGGTACACTTAACCATTAAATTCCTCTCGCATCCAATCCCTGCAATCCAAAATCCTTCGAAAAATCCTCAATGCTCTATATTTTGTTACGAATAAAATCATCCATAATGACCTAAAATATCCCGTTATTTGATGACCAAGATGACCGATACAGATATACTTTTTTCATTCCAAACTTCCTGCCCACTCAAACCCGCTAATCCGTTACCTCAATATCTCCTCAATCTCTATTCCTGAAAATAAACGGAGACGACTTAAAGGAATATGGCCAAGAGACCTCCTACCATAAATTGGACATTGGAGTGCTACCAATAATGAGACATGTGTTTTAACCATAAATTAATCCCATTTACTTGTTGTTTTGGATCAATACAGTTGCAGATTTCCTTAAATAAAAAAATTAAATAAATAAACAAATTACTTGAGATTGTGCTGAAAAAAAAAATTAATTTAGTAATTTTGAATATAAATCAATTTCAAAAATTTAAAAAAAACATATCCTCGGACTTGTCTGTGAAAACATTATACATATTCTCAATTAGCTTTATTTCAGGCGGCAAGAGAGGGGAGATTCACCGCCGTTTTTCCACCAGAGTAAAAACTCACTTTAGGTAATAAACTTACTTCTTAGTTGTGTTAAATTTTATTTCGGTTTTATGCATGAAACATCTGGTGCGGGCAACACACGACTTTCACTTACCTCCGTTATTAAAATCGGTATGAATTCTCAGATGCAGTTAGAGATGAAAATGAGTGAAACAAATACAGAAATAAATTAAATTTCTATAGAAACCCGTGTTTTATTAAAAAATCGATTATAATATTATCTAAAACAATCAGTTTGTTTTATCGGCTATCCATCACTCTTTATTAACTATTAGAAATCTATAGCTTTCCAGCGGTATATTATGCATGTATATGACTGTTTTTATATTAAAAAATAAATTGCATGTAACAAATATTTTTGCAGTTTTCTTCTTTAGTTTTATATCGAATTCGTTCAACTTATATATTTACCTGTTTTTTATCAATGATAACAAGTGATTTAATATGTATATAAGATATGGTTATTTTTATAGAATCTACAAAATTAATGGTACTTTAGAGGAAGAAAAGTTAAAATATCGGCATTTAAGCCCTGTCTGGCTATTTCAATCAGAATGAAACCTACATGATATAAAAGCCCATTCAATTTTACATCGATATCGCGAGTTAAAACAAAATCGTGAGATTCGTTTATGAGAAAATCGTAAAATGGTGGAAAATGAAGTGACCCTTCTGGTTAGCTGATTTTGATGAAAAAGTTGCTGTATTATCTCGGGCTATATATAGTAGTCTTAAACTTACAGTTTCATAAGACTTTTCCTTCTCGCGCTAGACTTAGCTTACATACACACACACACACATACCTTTTTCTGGGACTCGGTCATTTGGACTCAGAGGACCCTAAAACGTGTATTTCAGTCACATACTGTAATTTGGAAATTTTCACGATTGCAATACTTTCCCTTACTATATATTTCATATATTGGTAAGTAAAAGTAAAAAATGTGGCTTAGAATTTCATTTAATATTTATTACATTGTAATAAACTCATTAATAAATTTATTTTAACATACTAACAAAATATTGAATATATAAATTTATATTAAAACGTATAAAGAAACAAAAAAAAAAAAAAAAAAAAAAAAAAAAAAAAAAAAAAAAAAAAAAAAATATATATATATATTATATATATATATATATATATATATATATATATATATATATATAATATATTTTTTTTTTTATATATATATATATATACAGGTCTACTTTATCTCTTTGCCTTTGGTACTTCTGGTACATGCTTGTTTTGAAAATTATTCTTTCATAGACGTATGACCTTATAAATTACAATCCACCACAGTCTAAGAATGTTAATTGAACTGTTTGACTTGAATCTCTCATCTGAGAAGGCTCGGCTTTTTATTACGCTTGGTTATTTTCTCCTCTGCATAATGATATATCGCTGGACAGATCCTTGCCTCAGCCATTGAATGCTAATTATTTGACATTTCTTTCTAGACGTGTCCAATTGCAGTCGGGCCATTTGTATGGCCTGATGCATTAAATCACCTGATCTCAATGCATTATCTGCATATATAATGTCCCTGACAGGAATTCATTAGGGCATTAGGAGTCGATAAGAATTAATGTGTTTTATTGCAATCTGAAGGGCACATCATAAGACTGAATATACATTAAGCTAGATGGCTTTTTATAGATATTTATTACTTGCTTAATGGTTTCTTCGTTATAATTGTTTTTCTTCTTTGGTATTCATACTGTGCTCTCAAATACTGATAATCTGAAAATATAATTTTGTTTATTAATTTTTTTTATGAATTATTTGATTTAAATAAAAATGTGTAAATTGAAGATCAGCAAAACTATAGATGAAGACATCTACAATTTTTGTTTATTATTTCCAATAATCAACGATTGTAATCGACCAAAAAAAAAATTACTCCTGCTCAAAATTTGAGGGTTTCCGTTTCAAGATGCGTAGAATCCATATAACGAATAAAAAAAAAATCCGTTTTCCGCCGTGCGCTTTCCGCGTCATATCTCCAATTTTTCAGAAATTCGCCACAAAAATACTGGTCCATTCAACGATGATCCTAACACCTAGACGTTGATATCAGCTGTTTAGTTTTAAAATGGCGGCCGATTAAAAGGATTTTATTCAATACCTCAGTTATTTTTGAAGATAGATAAAAAAATTAGAAGTGTTTTTTAACCATCAAAACGCGAATAATTACATAAAACAGAAAAAAGAAAAGAAAAAAAATTGTTATGTTCACATAAATACTCAGTTATTTTTGACGATAGAGAAAAGTAGGTATAGAGTTTTAGAATCAGTAAAGCGCGATAAAAAAAAAGTATTACAGGTCAATAATACAATGAAAATGAATAGAAACTTTATTAGCATCAAAACAATTATCTTGAACTAATGATTTACGTTATACACTTGGTAACGACAAACTAAACTTTGCCATTCACAAGTAGATAACAAATCATGGTTCCAGGGGATCCCAGTGTTATTCTCCAAATAAAATTTTGGACCAAATGAAAAAAGAATCATTGAATTTGGTTTACAAATAGCTTAGATATTGCGTTTTGAAATCAGTGGTAGTGTTATGATACGATGCTTTGAATTGGTGCTTTTCCTATTACTTAATTGCCTATCAACTTCCTTATAAACAGTTATACCCCAATATTGTTATTTGGAAATAATAAACCATTGTGTAATAAATAATTTTCAGCGTTTTAATTTATTTATCGAATATAAACATTGAACTTTAAATTTAAAAAAAAAAAATCTTTTGAACGTACTTTAAAAAAAAACTCGTGTTCACAACACTCGAATTTCCTTTACCTTCGTTGTTAATGCCAATTTAAGAATTTTAAAATACAGTTATAAATAAAAGAAATTTAAGAATTGCATTGAGTTTCTATAGAAACATGAGATTTATTAAATGGTCAATGATTTGAAAATTACAGTGATGGATATATTCGTATCTACAACAACTAGTTTTATCCGCTTTTCATCGCTATTTTTTTTATTTATTTTTTTTTACAACTTTAGGACTATATTACCATATTCTTTAGAGAATCTTAAGCTATCCAATGGTATATCATGCGTCTATATTACTGTTGTAGTGTTCAAAAACACAAATATTGCATTAAAAGATATTTTTTATTTTTTCTCTTTTAGTTTGATATGGAATTCGTTAAACTTATATTTGTTACGTTTTTTAATAAATGCTATCTATATATGAATATATGGTGAGTTTAATCTACAAAACCAAATTCACTTTAGAGAAAGAAAATTTAAAATATAGGCATTTTAACCCCGTCAGACTATTGAATCAGGTTATAGCTTATTAAAATTTATATAGGCTTATCGAGTTAATAAATATCGTTACTGCTTAGCTTTTGAGAAATTCGTTAAAAGGTGAAAAGTTAATGTTATAAAGTGGCTCTTCTAGTTCGCTAAATTCGCTGTATAGGAATAGGCACCTCGGGTGTATAGTTTTCTTATTGGCTAGTGAGAGTAGAAATAAAATATACAAACTAAATATCATAAGTAGATCGCGGATAAAAAAAACAAAAACAAACCCGATCGTGCAAAAACGCCACACAGTATTAAATTAAGCTCGAAATAATTAGATGTACAGGTTTTTATTTGATGCAGTTCCGACTTTTGGCATTGCTTAAAAAAATGTTATTGAACTTAATAACAATTACCTCTAAATATTCTTAAGAAAATCAGATATTTGAAATTTTACACTACCAGGGTTGTAGACAAAGGGAGGATTTGGTATAACAACAGCAATGAATGTCTTTTAATTAGGTATTACTGATTTGAATTTGAAGTTTAATGAAAAAAAGCGACGTTAAATGAATAAAAGCATAAACATCTAAATATTATTCCGTAGTACATGAATCCGATAGTTGTTCGAGTTTGAAGCTGGCACACTCAAGCAAATAGAACGTGGAAATACTGTCTCCAATAAGTATAAAGAAATATGAAAGAAGAAAAATATAGTTGACATGTATAATAAGAAAATTACGACGAAAAAGTTATATAAGCCAATATTCTTGCTAAATTTAAATGGTTTTCAATTTTAATAAAAAAAAAAAAAAAAAAAAAAATCTTTATTCAAGATCAACATGAAGTTCATAATGTTGCGATTTATTAACTTCCTCTATTAGCCCCATAAATTCCCCTTGGCAGAGGGAAGGGGGTACAAATTACCATTTTCTGTAAACAAACCGATCCCTTATACAATAATACGGGTAAACGTATTAATATAATCCGGCTTCCCTAACTTGTGTAGGAAAGAGTGAAATATATAACGTCGTAAAGAAAGGTCGGGAGCTAAATGGAAATCTGGTAATCCCCACGAGATCTGTAAGGCGGTGGGAAAGCCCTTGGGGCGGATTCAGCTCACGTCCTCACAAGTATCCTCGCTAAACCTGGGGGCTAAGGGCCGAGCTATCTTATACCTTGCGCCGTCCAGCTAACAATATTAGACCGCTTTAATAAAAAAAAGAAGGGATTTCATTCCATTCCACTCCCCCGGTTTATTCACTATTTGGCCTCCCTCGATCCTGGGGGGTGTCACCGGGGCGTATGTATAATTACTGAGTCTTCATTGTCCCTCGTCCCCTGTCGAGTTAGCCTCCTGCCCCCATCCGCTCTCTACTTAATTCAATCCCAGGCATTTTTAGGGCTCCCTGCTGGGCTTAGGCAGGTAAGGGGGAGTTGGGAATTGAATATTGCTACGAGTGGGGTAAAGGAAAAGTTTGTTCGAGTGATAATTTCATCAAGTCATTATTAATGGACCACGATATTTGTTGGGGAACTTAATAATTTGTAATTTGGGATATTGCTTTTTTTGTCTTATAATTTAAAAAATAAATAAAAAAATTAACGACTTTCACTGACCACGGTCATTAAAATTATTTCCTACTAACTATTAAATTAAGCTAGAGTTAACAAAATTTTTAAGAATTATAGAGGAGAAGTTAGTTGAGGGTGCAGTCAAATTTACACACAATTAAGTAGAAACGTAATTCCGATAGTGCCGAAGTTTCAGCCTAAATGTTAGGCCTTCTTCAGGGCTATAAAACAAAAGATAACAACCAGTGGTATAATACAATATACAAAGGTGATCATTAAAAGTAGAAATGAAACAGTAGCTATGTTATTTGACAAATATTATAATAATTTGAAACAAAAGAGCAAAAGAAATTTAATGAAATGTGAATAATCATATAATAGAAAATATAAAGATTTTTGCAGTATGAAAAAAAAAAAAAATACAGTATGAAAAAGAGAGTTACATATCTATTACGTACAAAATCCAAATACTCTCATAAAATGTGAAACATTATAATATAAAATATAGTGAATAAGATTTAAAATAAAAGATTATTTTTCCCTTGATCACATCAATAGTCAACCGTGGAACTTCAATTTTGATATTTCTTTTTTCTTTTTCTTTCTCTATTCTTCTCTGTAAAGTTTCTTACCTAGTTTCATTTAAGTGGTACTTTTTCCTCTACAACTTTTAATACACATTTGTAAAATTTATTATAGTGTGCTAATTATTATGTTCATTAACCATCATGTTAAAGAATATTTTAATTTTATTTAATTTAGTTTTTAAAAACTTATCGTTATCGAGCAAGGTTTACTTACGCATAGTGCAATCACATATTTGTTTCTTCATCTCTAAATGTAATATTTGTATTAGTTTTGTTAGTAATCAATTCTGTAACTTTTTTACATTTATGAAATTTAGGCATTAATGAATAATGTCATTTCTAAATGCGTAACACCACAAAAATATCAAATAATCGGAAAACAATTTTTTTTCTTTTTTTTAATTGTTTTATTTAGACATAATACAATCTGCCAGAATTTTCGGCAATGAGTATTAGTGCTCTAAAAACCATTCATTCCATAAGTACAATAAATAAAAAATACAAAGAAGAATTATTAAACCTAAATAAAGATAAAAACGAAAAATAAATAAATAATAATAAACTATGCCACATTCATACATATATACAATATTTGCTTACTGCCCTTAGGCACTCCGAATCAACTACAACACTCACTAGTCGTACCAGTCTAGTAGATATCGGGGCCCGAGGCCAGGAGATCCCAGCGCCTCTCAGTCAGTCGCGTCACTGTTCTAATAAGCCAGTGGAGACTGAGAGAGGGCACTAGAGCCACAGACTCTGATGCATGAGTGGAGAAGATGGCCATTGTCAACACTCCACATTGCTTCGTGATGGCTGGAAATAGATAGAGATTGGGATAAGGGATTAGGAAGGTGAGTAATCCTCTGGTTGAAGTTAAGGAATTTAGATGGAATTATACCGAGAACAAATGGGGTATTCAGATCATGGTGTAAGATCCTGTTTGTAACATGATAGACAGAATTGACAATTAAAAAAGGAATTATGGATTTTTAAAACTTCACCTTAAAATTATTTATTTAATTAATTTCAGTCATTGTCTGTATAATGGTATTAAAAATCTGTACTGCTTATTGAAGGAATATTTTGCCTTCCAATGCTCAGCATTTGTTTAATTTGAAAGCTCGCTGTTTTGAAAAGGATCTCCAATGATTGCTTGCTAATCCTCTTAATGTATTCAAAACCACTGCCAAAAGGAATGGTAAAATATCTCAATAAAAGCTTGGAATAACTTTGAATTTAATTAATTTCGATGTCAAAGGACTGTACTTAGCGTTGAGAAATATATAATATTATGAAATGGTTTTATCAATACTTTGTTATTAAAAAGTCGAGTTTGGCATATTATTATCAAAGTCAAAAGATACTTTTTTTGGACACTTCTTATTTTGGGCAACTAACTTTAAAACTAACGAAGACTTACATTGAAGTTGTATTGACTCAAAATAATAACCTCATTGAAATTAATTTTTGTTTAATATATCAGAGATGGCTGTTACCTTATTATTTATAAATTTCTCTCAACTCAAGACATTTTACTTTCACTTTCACTCTATACGTAATGTATTTTAAGTGGAAAGTATTGCGATCGTGAAACTTTTCGAATTCGAGTTTTTATCAAAAATACACGATTTAAGATCTCCTGACTTAAAATGACCAAGTCCCACAAAAAAATCTGTGCATGTGGTTAGTCTAACACGTTACAAAACTAAAATTTCATATTTGAGACAATTATAAGCCCGAGATGTTATAGCAAGCTCTTCACTAAAATTGGCTGATTAAAAGTACTACTTTATACTCATAACATTTTGCACATTTTTACGATTTTATCAAAAACAGCCCTACGGATTTAGATTAAACTAGTTTTATCGATGTGAAATGTAAATGGGTTTGATATCGTGTAGGTTTCATTTTGATTAAAATAGACTGACAAAGCTTAAATGCCTATATTTTAAATTTTCTTTTTCTAAAAGACCTTCAATTTTGTAAATCCGAAGAAAGTGAACATATGAACTCATTAGGATTGATAAATAAATAAGTTGAACGATTTCATTCACGCGATAACCAACTAAAGGAGAAAAGTGCCAAAAATATATTTTTTATGAAATTTTAGTCTTTTTAAACATCAGAAACGTAATATTGAAGTATAATATATCGTTGGAAAGCTAAACATTGTAGAAAAAGTATTATGTTTTACACACAATTTTAAGAGTTAATGGAGAGTGATAAATAGCCAATGAAATTGATTGTTGTAGATAATAATAAAATAAATTATTTATTAAAACAGATGTATCTATCGAAATAAATGTAATTAACTTTCTTCATTTATAACTTTATTTAAAAGTTCTTAAATTGATTTTAACGACAGAGCTAAGTAAAAGTCGTGTGTTGAGAGCAATAGATTTTTATTTGAAGAATGACATGTATTTTTTTTTTTTTTTTTTTTTTTTTTGTCAAAGTAGTGGTAAACTTATTTTATTATTTTGATCATTAAAAAAAAAAAGTAAAAGTAATTTACACAGCACTTATAGAAAAATCCAAAGTAATTTTAAACCAATCCCAAAATTAAATTTATAGAAAATCGAAGCCTTATGTAAGTAAGGGTCTTCTTAGAACTGGGGTAAGGGATCTGGAAAAAGATTTACAGGAAAAAGTAATTTTAAAAACAGAAACGGATAAAAGGTTATGCCGTTGGTCAGCTATAAATGAATTCAGTTTAGCCAAACAATATTTTTTAAATTGAATATTAAAAAGTTGAGCGTTTGATTAAAATGATGAAAAAAAAAAGATTAAAACATAGTTTATAATCATTTTTGACCAGCACCCAATCCATCTATATATTTGCTTAATGGTAATTGTACCTAATATTATGGTGATGTAATTGTATTATCTTTAATAGTTTTTGAGCTATTGCTTCATATTAAAAAAAAAAAAAAAAAAAAAAAAAAAATATATATATATATATATATATATAGTATGTGTGTCTGTCTGTCCTATTGGAAATCGTATCATTCTCTATACAATATTTTTTTGTTTTTTTAAGGTCTAGTTTGTTTGTTTGTTTTGGTTTTAAGGCATAAAACCTTAGAGTCATCAAAGCCTAGATACTATTTGTATATTTAACCTATATGAGAAAGAACTATTATGTAAATAATAATTAAAAAAAATAAAAAATATTTTAATTAAAAACTGACCAGGATTGTATAACTTTATATTTAATTAATATTATAGTCTTTATAATTTAGATAACAATGATTGCTCCTTCAGAAAATCAAAAACTAATTTAATGGTTTCCTCTCTATTACCAAATACTGTTGAAATATTCAGGTATAATGAATAATATGGGCATTCTTGAAAAATATGCCGAAAAGTGAGTGTTCCATCGGGGCACGGGCTGCTTATTAAAAAGATACGAGTGCGTTAGCCGCGAATGTCCTATCCTCAGCCGGGTCAGTGCGACCACCTCCCTGCAGCTGCTACGGCTAGATGTGGACCAGAGTTTCAATGTTTTTTTTTTATATTCTTCCGTTTGCTTAAATGGCTATCGTCCCACATTTAGGGTGGGGTTAAACACTTAAGGTCTAATATTACTATGATTCTTTTAATATTCTCTTTAATAATTAAAATACCTTATCAATCTAGAATAGAGTATTATTAGACTTTTCTACTTCTAGTCATGGATATCTAACACTCACATAGTAGAAATGAACAATGCTATTGGCCAGAAACAGAATGAAAAAAAGCTGGATGAGGAATCTTCAAGTCGGGATTTAATTAAAACTGCGGAGTACTTTCCTTCCAAGTTCTTCATTGCCTTTGTCTCATGTTAATGTCAGCTGTACTATGCAACGCTGGTTGTTGTTTAATTCTTGCGAAAGTTTTAATTTAATTAGTTTTCGAAATCTAATTACAATAGAAAGTATGATGTAAATAATAAAATACTTTTTCTTATTTGTATTTTAATTAAAAGCGTAAATACAGCTTCTGGTGTAATAATTTTTTTCGATTATATTTTATGAACTTTTAGAGTATTATTTCAAGGACCAAGAGGAATATATATTTATCTGCAACTGATATTAAATAAATATCAGAATCACGCTTGAGATATTTTCTAATTGAAAAATAGTACTTGATTGAAAAAAAAAATCTGTGAAATGTTACAGGCAAATGCACTCCTAAAGTTTGCAACTTCAGTTTTATGCAACTTATTTTTTTATTGCTAGACTCACACACTCAGACTTTTTTCCGAGAGTTAGTCATTAGGATTCAGGTTTTGTGACGTATATACCATAAAACGTGTATTTTCGAATTTTCACGATCGTAATGCTTTAAACTTACCTTATATCCTATTATATTCCAAGGTAAGTGAAAGTAGAAAAAAAAAATTATACTTTTTTGATGTGCGGCTTATTTGAACTTCTTTATTAATTCATTCAAGAGACGGGGACTTCCTGTTCTTACAGTATAAGAAGACCTAAACAGGATTTGTAATTGGGCAAATCAGAACAAACTAAGTTTAAACGCTGCGAAAACCCAGGCAATCATTATTGGATCCGATTCCCACCTCACTTCTATTCCATCTCTTCCTACACTACTACTAAACAACCACCCCATCACTTTCAGCTCCTCTGTAAAAAATTTAGGCATCCATATTGACCAAACCTTATCTTGGAAACCTCATGTGGCCCAAATTTCCCGAAAGTCAATAAGCACACTTAAGCTATTCCATCGCTCCCGTCATGTTCTCCCACAGTCCACTCGTAAGCTCCTCGTATCCTCTTTAATTTTTCCTCAATTACATTATGGATGTGCGGTATATGGTGGCCTCTCGATGATGCTGGAGAAGAGATTGAAGCAGATTATGAATTGTTCTTTAAGATTCGTTTATGGCACGTCGAGGCGGTCTCATGTATCCCATCTTTATACCGAATCAAATTGGCTTTTTCCCCACACCCGTAGACTATACTTCTTTGGATCTTTCCTATACCAAACCATCAACTCCCAACATCCTTCCTATAGCTATAATCTCCTGCAGTTCAAACCCTCAATTCATCCACTAGAAACGAGGTCCCGTATGTCCAACCTTTATATCCCTTCCCACAGAACAAAAAAATATGAATGTTCCTTTCTGGCCCGTTCGACCAGTTTCTGGAATTCCCTCCCATCAAACATCCGTCATGCTTCCTCCCTCTCTAAATTCAAATACCAAGTCTTTCATTACCTTTTAGCATCCCGAAATGACGCTACCTGACAATGTAATAATTTTTAATAAAATTGTATTCAATTTTCTTATTATTTTTATTTCTAGAAGTATTTATTTATGATTTTTCAGTTCTTTTTTTGTTTTTTTTATTCTTGAAATTTTTTTTTTTCTGTTTCAATCGTCATAGTATTTTTTATATTGTAATTAGAAGACTTTGTTTCTTATTTTTGTAGTATATTATTTTCATTTATGTTTTAATTAGTTTATCTTTTATTAATTCTTAGCCGGTTAAAGATCCTTTATTATTGTAAAGCTTATGTTATTCTTAGAAGACTAAATATCAGAATAATGTAAATATTCATTTATTTTTTCTTCTTTTTTGTTTTATATTTAAACTAATTTATTTTCTCTTTTGTTCAACACAATGATTTTCTGAGGATTGTTTTTATTTTATTATCCTTAGTTATGCCGTCCTTCGAAGGGAACGTCAAAAGGTGGTCCCAAGCCTGTGTGAGGAAAGGTACTCGTTAAAGAGCCGTTTCCTAATAAAACCTGGACAGGCAAAATTTAGGAATCCTACTATAGCATCGTCCCATTAAACACAGTAGCATAAAGTGATTTAAAATAAATAAACATCATAAACGTAAGGATAATATCATTATATTATTATACATATACGAGTACATATGCTTTCTATACTGTATGAATTATACATATAGGATAATTTCAGGAAATGTGCATTATGATCTTTAAATTATTAAGGAGCCCGTTTTAGTAACCATCTACTGTTTCAATCATAATGACGTCTCCATGTTTGAAGGTTGCAAGGTCATCTTATTTTCATAGGCGTAGAAGTATTTTTTTGTCGGGTCATCTGTGGTGTAGTTAGTGGCTAGCATAACATGCTTTAAGGCGGTGTGTTCGAGCCAGGCAGATGACTAGGATTTTTTTAAGCACATAACAAATCCTTGGTTGTGCTGTCCTTCGGAGGGGACGTAAAATGGTCCCGAGCCGGTGCGACGTCAGGTATTCGTTATAATTACATAATTAAACCTGGAAAGGCAAAATGTATCATTGTCTAATATGCCACAGTACAACAAAGTGCCGTTAAACGAATTAACAAATAAACAATATTTTTATGCACAGTTTTTTCTTTAAATATGTTTTGTCTCACGATCGTTTAGGTACAATGACTATCTTCCAGTAATTAGACTCTGAATTGAACTAATTTTAATTTCATATAATTTATTACTATAATTGTACCTAATCTTAAAATGCCTTAATAGTTGTATTTAATTTGAGGAAGACAAAGGGTAATAAAAAATACACCTCCGCTTGAAGTTAAATAGGCTCGATGCTAACAATAGGATATAGCTTATTAGGAACGGTAAAAATGAGAACTAGATGTTATCTACTAAGAGTCTATTCTCCTCCTTTCTAATGTTCTCTACTATTCCACTTAATCTTTTTTCTTTTTTCTATGAGAAACATAGAGTCGAGGCGATCCATTATATTCCTAGCCGTAATTTTTTCAACTGGATCATGTTAGATTATCTTGATATACGCGGTTATTATGGGCCTCAGTTTACGTGTACAGCTTTCTTAAATAGCCCTAGGGCAATTATTCTTCTGAGCTCAAATCTTTCTGGAACATCTCAAGGTTTTTAATAGTTACTCGTCTTTTACCGTGTTTTTAGTGAGATAAATTTTATTTTATCCGAATTAAAGAACAAGGACTAGTTGTTTTCTGCTCATAATGAGTTTATTTAAGTTCTAAGATAACGCAACATGTTTGATATTATGCCTAACACTTTAAAGTAAGGAAGTTGAAATAGATACTTTTGGAAGACCAAAAAATGCATTCATTACAAATGTATGTTAACTTACACTTTGACAATGCTTTGTCTGTAGATATAATTACAATATTCCCCTCTCCAAAAGCAGCATCCAATTTCGATCAATTCCAGTAACTTCAGCCATCTATCTCGATCACATAGATGTGACCGCAAGATTACTATCTACTTTCGAATGTTCGTAAATGTCTCTCGTCATCAGCAATAATAAAGTTAACTGCTGTCTAGCTGGTTATGCGGTGTGCATTTTGACGATACACTCAGCCCATTTCAGCCTTCCAATCTTCATCACATTAGCATGTAAATCTGCTGAAGTTCTTTCTTTTCTCCATTTTCCTCAAACCAGCACTCGTCCATTAATGCGTCCGAAGAGTATTGTTTTAAAGTCTAGGATATTCTAATTTAAAGCTAAGGATAGTTAATAGAGGAAACATAGTAAAAATGCTTGCAGCGTCTTTAGACAATAAATGTACGGCTTCGATATTCTGACTACTGGACCAAGCTCGACTACGGAACCCGTGTCATAAAATAAACTTCATAAATTTCCTATTATGACCTCTTGTTCTTAGGCATTGTCTTGAGTGACTTGCTGAGATTGAATAAATTCTTAACTTCTCAACTTAATAATCTTCCTCCTTTCCTGTTTTATCCCACGTTTAATCATATGTTTGGCTTCGACAGTGTTGACATCCTAGGTACGTATTCCCGCAAAAATTCTTTGGATCATGATAACAATCTGATGCAGATCCAAGATCCGCGTATATATTTATTAAAAGATCTGGTGCGGGCAACACACGACTTTCACTTACCTTGACTGATAAAATCAATTTAAAAACTATTAAATATACTTCAATTTTAAAAAAATATTTGAAGTTGATTTTAATAAAACTTAATCCATTTTCGTTGGAAACATACGATTTAGATTAAAAAATATAACTATATTAAATTGGTAATCAGTAATTAGTTTATTACCCATTTTTCACTTTACATTACCTTTTACAACTCTGTGTATCAGATAATATTTTTTCTAAAATCTTTCTCTTTCCATCGGTATATTATACGTCTAAATTGCAGTTCTTAATATCAAAAAACCCAGAATTGCGTTAAAAAATAGTTTTTCTCTTTTATCCTTTTGGTGGTCATCAAATTCGTCCGACTTCTATATTTAGCCTTCCTTCATCAATGTTATTAAGGTGATGTGGTTAATCTTTTGGAATGTACAAAATTCTACAAATGCTTTTCTAGTATTGCACAGGATTGATGATTCCAGCTTGTGGTGCAGTTAAAGGAAGAGCTGTGTTGGCAGCAGCAACATATTTTTCATTGCCATATATGCCACTTTGTACGGGAGCTCATATTAGTACAATTGTCTTGCCTCGGTCAAGAGTTCATGGTGTAAATTATGAATTTCGGTCTTTCCGAATACCGAATCTTTAAGCAATTGATTGTTTTCAAGATACTCATTGAGTCGGTTATATATATAAATTTTTGACCAGATCTGAACGTCGTATATATAACTACAAAAATTCCCAGATTGTATAGGAGTTATTTATTCGCTGTTATGACGGAAAACCTTTCAGAGTCTCTCGATTTTGATACTTCCGTATAAAGGATTGTAAAATTGGATATTCATTTATTAATTCAAAAAAGGTAATTAATTTTGTTGGACTGTATCTTACTATCCGTTTAAGTCAAAGTATAGTCAAGTGAATCGTAAATGAAAGGATTTTCCCAATCCAAAATCATATAAGTTATAGATAATTACTTGCAGGTTAAATGTTTTGTGTGTGAGTAGTTTTTTTGCCTCATTTAACGTGGTAACATTTATGATCCGCCACATTTTGTCAATGCTTCGAGGCAGTTTATCACTAAAACCAAAATAAACCCCACTAATTAACATAATACAAGCCGAGGTAAATTAGGCATCGAAGTCACTTAAGAAATATGAGGATAGTGTTATTTCCATTGGTGGAGGGTTCGACGAAGACAGTTCATTTATTCGTTGGCAGAGAGGGTTGGCGTTTATTTTGGTTGAGGGGATGCTTGGCAGGGACTCATTAGTGACGGGGTGAAATAGTGTTGCACCACCTGCCCCTCTGTCAGCGTTCCCTGTCCGTCCCTACCAAGTCTTTTTTTTTTTTTTTTTACTGCCTCTCTCTGTTTTATTTTCTAGGCTAGTCGTAAACAAGGGTAGAGCTTATGGCCGTGTTTTATTGCTCTGAAATGGATGGTAGTATGGTTTGGTGAGCTGTAAATCCAAAGCTGCCATATGGGCTTGATGTTTAACAGTAATAATTTAAAACCGAACGCTCGAGGAAGAAAAAGAAATCGGGAACCTTTGGGTATTTGTGGATAATTTATGAAGTGGGGAAGGTCGTGGTATTGGTTCAGGAAATAAACTTCTTGAAAAATGTTCCTTTATCGTGTAACAATCTTTCTGAATTGCATTTGTAACCATCTCGAGAATATAATCTCGAGAGCGAATGATTCCAGTCGTAACACAAAGTTCATTTGGATCATAAGTTGGAAAAAGGTTCATAAGGTAATATCTAATTTTGTTTATTGATGTTTCGTATGATGCACATCGACTGTGTACTTTAAATGCACGCAATAATTTTACCAAACTTATTAATGTTTTAAATTGAGGATGTCTCGGCTCAAGCTTGTGAGCCACCATCAGGGCGGTACTAAGCCATGTCCAAGCATGAACTCGACGTGTGAAATTTACTATCTTTGCCATTTTTTAGTGATTCTTTTTACAATACATGGGTTTACAGATTTATTATTATTAAGAAACTTTAATCAATTTTCAAAAGAAATCTGGCGGAAATCCTATGCATTGTCCATGGACCACTAGTTGGAGCTACAGATCATAGGATCCTGAAATAGTTTTTTTTTTTTTTAGTTATATAATATCAGTATAACAATATATAGTAAAATATATTAACTGTATGCATGCAGGTAACTGTCCGTGTATGCAGAGAGCAAAGGAGGTTCATGGCAATTTAAAAAAAAAAAAAAAAAAAAATGAACATATATTAAGTACAATTAAACACGTTAAATATTAAATAATATCCGGTTAGACACTACTTTTACCTTCAACGACACATTTCATTTTCAATTTAATTCCTTAAATGTACGGAAATGTTATTCCAAAATAAAAAAAAATAAAAAATTAATATAAAAAAAAAATATTATACTAGTAATTACAAATATTTAACCATGTTTATTATTCAATTTAGAGTTAATGAGTACAGTGTTAAGGAAGCTTTCATACAGATCTTCAGATATCTGTTTAGACTCCTGATCTGATGGGCTTATATATCAGTCGTGGATTTAATGTCTTGAGACTCTTCTAGCAATTTTAATGTAGGTATCCTCAAGTAGATATAATCCCCAATTTTATTATCTCCTTTCACGAATGTAGGTCTAGAAACGGTTTAAAGGTTTCGTCTTTATAATATACGAATTTCATATCGAAAGTCGAACTTTGCATTTTATTGAAGTTGAGTTGGGGGATATCCGTTTCCTTTTCCAAAATACAAGAGTCGTGACTGCTTTTTATTGTAATTTCTTTTTTATCTATCGCAATTTTGAATGTTAGAAGATTTTTACCGCAGCACTTTAAGCATTATCTTAGATTGCGAAGCATCAATGTGTACTAAAGGGTTGGAGGGCTTGAAGAGGGGCATTATCTGAACAGCGAGCACTCCACTACCCCTGGTCCCGGAGGGCTTAGGATGCAAAACAGCTTTCGATGCAGCCCTTCCAGAGATAAAGATTTATTTTGGAGGGTTGGCGGTCGATACGTATTGGACACATTGCATCTATTCCATAGTCTGCGCAGTGTATTACAAAATTTTAACAAAGTCCTCCTATTGCTAATCTCATTACCCTTTCGTCAGTTGTAAGAATAGTCAAGAGCTATCAGATTTGGCCCAGAAGAAGGTATGAGACTATTAATTAGGGAAGAAGGAGAAAATATCTTAATCTCAAGAAGGAGCAATGCATTCTAAATTATTTTTGTCTACTTCATTTAAAATGTTGGACTCTTTTAAACAGGACATTTGTTCAGAAATAAACACGTGACACCGAGAATTCATTTATATTTTAAATGAAATATGGAATATTATTTTACAATTAGATATTATGTTAATTGAGAATAAATATTAAAATAGAAGAGAAAATGTTTGATTACTAAATTCGGTTTTATCAAATACATCGTAGAGGTTGGACGGAAATAACAGATCTTTCTATTCTGGCCGAAACCGTTGGCAACGTGCATATAACTCACTAACAATATCTTTAAAGTATACATACGCTGACCCTCCTACAATGTTTCTAATAATCAAAATATAGTAGTGTATAGTTTTAAATTTAATTATTATAATTATTAATGTTTCGTTAATATTACTAACATACGATGGTTGGTTCTCTTGCGAATCATTAACTAAACACCATACTCACAGACTTAGCACCATTTAGGCTGATTTTCAACTTTTTTTTTTTTTTTTTGGGTGTTTTTTCCGTATTTTTATTGTAAACAGGATAGGTTATCCTTAAACGTTATTACTAACCTATTGTTACGGGCTACGGGGTGTGAGAAATGAACTACTCCAGTTTACAAATTACAAATATTTATTAAATACAGAATGTACAAATACAAAGGGATTACTAACCACTATATTAACAATAATAATGGAATTACTAGCTTAACTACTAAACAGTATACATATAAAATGAGGTATTCCTAACGATTAAACTACTTACGTAAATTTATACAATATGCTAGATTTATTCTAAAACTTACAACTATAAGTTATATATAAACTACAGTCTTCTAATGTCCCACCGACCGGTTATCACAATACTGACACACAGTTTCACTACACTGTCACACTGTCACGAACGGTTCACTGTCACTGTTCACTGATACATCCCAGATGCTTGTTGAGCCGGATTAAGACTGACTCACCCAGGCTCAGGGGACCGCTATTTGTACCACTGCCGAATCTTCTAGACCCGGGCGCAGGTAAGGCGGTGGGCCTTTCCAGGCACTTCGAGGACTGTCCAGGTCCAGAAGTCTCTAGCCTCATCTAGGCCCCTCCAGGCGTGGTCCACCCGTCATTGTCTTGACCGTAGCACTACCCCCTCCTTAGACGTGCTCTGCCCCAGAGCACAGATTGCAGAAGCTGAGCGATGCTGATCTTCCTCCGATGTAGGTGTTTTGTCTTTCCAGGGGTTGAACGTGCATACCATTATGATGACTCCAGAGTTGGCGAACGTCTCTTCTACAATGTTCCTGACAATCCTCCACTCCAGGCCATCGTATCCACAACCCAACTTCGGGATGGCGAGCTTGGTGACACGCAGTTCCAGAAGCTTTCTCCGCAGGTCGTCAAGACTCCGGCGCAGTGTGTCGTATGTCGGCTTCTGCTCTGATGAACTCTTGGTAACCAAGTAAAACAGGTGCCGGCCTTCATGCTCTTGATGGAGAGTCTTCCCAACTCTTGGTCCCTGGCGTTCCAGCTCTTCAATTCCAGCGAACTTCTTCCTGAAGACCGTCGCAATCCCCCGGGAATTCCTCAGATGTTCGGCGACACAATGTGCTAGAGCATAGTCTACCGGTAACGAGAATATGTCTCTGTAAACTGTCTGCGTTACCCTAAGGGAGTCTGGCGCCTTAGGATGGGGAGTTAGGTCCTTGTCAGTGAGGTTCCTCACTTGCTGTTCCTCTGTAGGGCCATGGTTTCCCTTGTATGGAGCCAATCGGTTGAAATGGACTACCTTGGGTTTTCCTTTGGGCTGCTTCCTGATCCTATAGATGACGTCATTGATCCTCTTGATGACCTCATACGGTCCGTCCCAGGAGTTTTGAAGTTTCGGTGAGTAGCCTTGCCTTCTTCGAGGATCGTGTAGCCAGACCAAGTCTCCAGGTTGGAAGCCACCTTTCTCTGCCTTGATGTCGTAACGCTCCTTCATTCTGTCACTTGCTCCCTGGATGTTTGTGCGAACCTTCTCGTGAATAGTGTTCATTCGCTTCCGTAGGTTCGTGACGTAGTCTTCTCCGGCGACCTCCTCATCAGGCTTGAAACCGAATTTCAGATCGCAAGGCAAGCGTAGTTCTCTGCCGAACACAACATTGGCGGGGGTCTGCCCTGTCGTTTCATTAACTGAACTACGATAGGCTAGCAGGAACAGATGAAGATATTGGTCCCAGTCTCGCTGATGGTCAGAAACTACCTTGGCCAAATATCGACCATTGTCCTGTTCATGCGCTCTACCATGCCATCGGACTGAGGGTGAAGAGGCGTCGTCCTGGTCTTTCGTATTCCTAGAGCCTCGCACATCCTGGTGAAGACTGCCGACTCAAAGTTTCTTCCTTGGTCAGCGTGAAGTTCCATGGGCACCCCAAACCGACTGACGAGCTGCTTCACGAGAACATCTGCAACCGTGGCGGCCTCCTGATTCGGAAGGGGTAAGCTTCCACCCACTTTGAAAAATAATCCATGGCCACGAGAATATATCGGTTGCCATTATCTGTCACAGGAAAAGGGCCAGCGATGTCCACCGCTATTCTCTCGAATGGTGCCCCTACGTTGTATTTCTTCATAGGTGCCTTCTTTTTCCTTATCGGTCCATTAGAGGCGGCACAAGTTGCACACCGCCGGCACCAATCTAACACATCGTCCTTGAGGTTTGCCCAGTAAAAGCGTTCACGAACCTTTTCTAATGTCCGGTGAACTCCAAGGTGGCCACCAGATGCTCCATCATGTAATTCCCTCAGTACTTCGGGCACTTTAATCTTTGGTACGATGAGCTGTAGTCTCCGCTGATCTCCCTCTGTGTTCTCCAATGCTCGTTTCAGCAGACCTTTGTCCAGTAGAATGGAGTCCCATTGAGCCCAATAGGTTTTTATATTTTTCGACATTGGAGCAACATCCTGCCAGCTTGGTCTCCTTTGGCCTGATAGCTTCCATTCCCTTATTTGTTTCAAGTCCGGGTCCTCGTCCTGTTCCTTTGCCAGTTGTGTGTCCTGCCAACCGTCGTAACGACCGTAGTCCGCAACACTGTTGCTTGCTTTTCTTCTTGTCGAGAACAATGCTTGCATTCTCCGTCACAGGGTCTCCTTGAGAGCGCATCCGCATTCCGGTGACTCGTTCCAGAACGATGAGCAGAATCGAAGTCATATTCCTGAAGGCGCTCGATCCACCGTGCAACTTGTCCCTCCGGTGACTTGAATCGCAGCAGCCACATTAGAGCTGCGTGGTCCGTTCTCAGTAGAAATCTTCTTCCATACAGGTATTTATGAAAGTGCTCTATGGACTTAACCACTGCCAGAAGCTCTTTCCTTGTGACACAGTAGTTACGTTCTGGAGCTGACAGTGCTTTGCTGAAGTACCCAATAACCTTTTCTTCCCCGTCTTGGAGTTGGGAAAGGACGCTTCCAATAGCAGTGTTGCTGGCATCTGTGTCAAGAATGAACTTGCCCTCGGGACGTGGATAGCTTAGAATAGGCGCACTACTCAATTTCTTCTTCAACTCCTCAAATGAAGCCTGACACTCGCGATCCCAAAGAAAGTCCGTTTTTCCTCAGTGAGCCTGGTAAGAGGTTTTGCGATGTTGGCGAATCCTTTCACGTACCTCCTGTAGTAGGTGCAGAGCCCGAGGAAACTTCTCACTTGGTGCTTATCTCGAGGTGCTGGCCAATTGGTGATCGCTGTAATCTTCTCTGGGTCAACAGCAACTCCGTTGTCTGATACAACATGCCCAGGTAGTTGACTTGCCTTCGGAAGAGATTGCACTTCTTCGGGTTCAGTTTTAGATTAGCTGCACGCAGCCGTTCGAAGGACCCGCTCCAGATTTCCAGATGGTGAGTGAAGGATTTTCCCAGTACAATGATGTCGTCCAAGTAAACCAGGCATATCTCCCAAGAAAGGCCTCTTAAGACGCTTTCCATCAGCCTCTCGAACGTTGCAGGTGCATTGCAAAGCCCGAATGGCATTACCGTAAATTGCCAGAGGCCAGTGCCGATTGAAAATGCCGTCTTCTCCTTATCTTCCGGTGTCCAATCCAACCTGCCAATATCCACTGCGGAGATCCAAGGTTGAAAATAGTTTGCAACCCCTGTGTGTGGGCGTGTCGTAAACCCTTGGGGAGTGGGTAATGTCCTTTTCGGGGGCGTTGTTAAAAAAGATTTTTAACCCTCCCGCAAAATTTAATTTTGCCCCATTTTTTTTTTCACCTTTTACGAAGGAGACCAAATCCAGGGGCCTACTCGGGGCCCCTCCGATGCCCAAATCATTCCCCCAATACCCTTTAAATAACCCTCCTCGGCATCCTTTCGTTTAGCTAGCGGCCCCCTCCTCGGGATCTGTCGGTGGGGTTTTTGTACCCCCCCGGTTTCAATTTTTTCCCTGGCCGATTTTTCTTTTACCCCGTGGGTTCCTAAAGTGTTTCGAAAATGTCCTGCCATCGGTAATAAAATTCCCCTTCCGATTTCCCCCTTCTGTTCGGCACTACCCCCTCCTTAGACGTGCTCTGCCCCAGAGCACAGATTGCAGAAGCTGAGCGATGCTGATCTTCCTCCGATGTAGGTGTTTTGTCTTTCCAGGGGTTGAACGTGCATACCATTATGATGACTCCAGAGTTGGCGAACGTCTCTTCTACAATGTTCCTGACAATCCTCCACTCCAGGCCATCGTATCCACAACCCAACTTCGGGATGGCGAGCTTGGTGACACGCAGTTCCAGAAGCTTTCTCCGCAGGTCGTCAAGACTCCGGCGCAGTGTGTCGTATGTCGGCTTCTGCTCTGATGAACTCTTGGTAACCAAGTAAAACAGGTGCCGGCCTTCATGCTCTTGATGGAGAGTCTTCCCAACTCTTGGTCCCTGGCGTTCCAGCTCTTCAATTCCAGCGAACTTCTTCCTGAAGACCGTCGCAATCCCCCGGGAATTCCTCAGATGTTCGGCGACACAATGTGCTAGAGCATAGTCTACCGGTAACGAGAATATGTCTCTGTAAACTGTCTGCGTTACCCTAAGGGAGTCTGGCGCCTTAGGATGGGGAGTTAGGTCCTTGTCAGTGAGGTTCCTCACTTGCTGTTCCTCTGTAGGGCCATGGTTTCCCTTGTATGGAGCCAATCGGTTGAAATGGACTACCTTGGGTTTTCCTTTGGGCTGCTTCCTGATCCTATAGATGACGTCATTGATCCTCTTGATGACCTCATACGGTCCGTCCCAGGAGTTTTGAAGTTTCGGTGAGTAGCCTTGCCTTCTTCGAGGATCGTGTAGCCAGACCAAGTCTCCAGGTTGGAAGCCACCTTTCTCTGCCTTGATGTCGTAACGCTCCTTCATTCTGTCACTTGCTCCCTGGATGTTTGTGCGAACCTTCTCGTGAATAGTGTTCATTCGCTTCCGTAGGTTCGTGACGTAGTCTTCTCCGGCGACCTCCTCATCAGGCTTGAAACCGAATTTCAGATCGCAAGGCAAGCGTAGTTCTCTGCCGAACACAACATTGGCGGGGGTCTGCCCTGTCGTTTCATTAACTGAACTACGATAGGCTAGCAGGAACAGATGAAGATATTGGTCCCAGTCTCGCTGATGGTCAGAAACTACCTTGGCCAAATATCGACCCATTGTCCTGTTCATGCGCTCTACCATGCCATCGGACTGAGGGTGAAGAGGCGTCGTCCTGGTCTTTCGTATTCCTAGAGCCTCGCACATCCTGGTGAAGACTGCCGACTCAAAGTTTCTTCCTTGGTCAGCGTGAAGTTCCATGGGCACCCCAAACCGACTGACGAGCTGCTTCACGAGAACATCTGCAACCGTGGCGGCCTCCTGATTCGGAAGGGCGTAAGCTTCCACCCACTTTGAAAAATAATCCATGGCCACGAGAATATATCGGTTGCCATTATCTGTCACAGGAAAAGGGCCAGCGATGTCCACCGCTATTCTCTCGAATGGTGCCCCTACGTTGTATTTCTTCATAGGTGCCTTCTTTTTCCTTATCGGTCCATTAGAGGCGGCACAAGTTGCACACCGCCGGCACCAATCTAACACATCGTCCTTGAGGTTTGCCCAGTAAAAGCGTTCACGAACCTTTTCTAATGTCCGGTGAACTCCAAGGTGGCCACCAGATGCTCCATCATGTAATTCCCTCAGTACTTCGGGCACTTTAATCTTTGGTACGATGAGCTGTAGTCTCCGCTGATCTCCCTCTGTGTTCTCCAATGCTCGTTTCAGCAGACCTTTGTCCAGTAGAATGGAGTCCCATTGAGCCCAATAGGTTTTTATATTTTTCGACATTGGAGCAACATCCTGCCAGCTTGGTCTCCTTTGGCCTGATAGCTTCCATTCCCTTATTTGTTTCAAGTCCGGGTCCTCGTCCTGTTCCTTTGCCAGTTGTGTGTCCTGCCAACCGTCGGTAACGACCGTAGTCCGCAACACTGTTGCTTGCTTTTCTTCTTGTCGAGAACAATGCTTGCATTCTCCGTCACAGGGTCTCCTTGAGAGCGCATCCGCATTCCGGTGACTCGTTCCAGAACGATGAGCAGAATCGAAGTCATATTCCTGAAGGCGCTCGATCCACCGTGCAACTTGTCCCTCCGGTGACTTGAATCGCAGCAGCCACATTAGAGCTGCGTGGTCCGTTCTCAGTAGAAATCTTCTTCCATACAGGTATTTATGAAAGTGCTCTATGGACTTAACCACTGCCAGAAGCTCTTTCCTTGTGACACAGTAGTTACGTTCTGGAGCTGACAGTGCTTTGCTGAAGTACCCAATAACCTTTTCTTCCCCGTCTTGGAGTTGGGAAAGGACGCTTCCAATAGCAGTGTTGCTGGCATCTGTGTCAAGAATGAACTTGCCCTCGGGACGTGGATAGCTTAGAATAGGCGCACTACTCAATTTCTTCTTCAACTCCTCAAATGAAGCCTGACACTCGCGATCCCAAAGGAAAGTCCGTTTTTCCTCAGTGAGCCTGGTAAGAGGTTTTGCGATGTTGGCGAATCCTTTCACGTACCTCCTGTAGTAGGTGCAGAGCCCGAGGAAACTTCTCACTTGGTGCTTATCTCGAGGTGCTGGCCAATTGGTGATCGCTGTAATCTTCTCTGGGTCAACAGCAACTCCGTTGTCTGATACAACATGCCCCAGGTAGTTGACTTGCCTTCGGAAGAGATTGCACTTCTTCGGGTTCAGTTTTAGATTAGCTGCACGCAGCCGTTCGAAGACCCGCTCCAGATTCTCCAGATGGTGAGTGAAGGATTTTCCCAGTACAATGATGTCGTCCAAGTAAACCAGGCATATCTCCCAAGAAAGGCCTCTTAAGACGCTTTCCATCAGCCTCTCGAACGTTGCAGGTGCATTGCAAAGCCCGAATGGCATTACCGTAAATTGCCAGAGGCCAGTGCCGATTGAAAATGCCGTCTTCTCCTTATCTTCCGGTGCCAATCCAACCTGCCAATATCCACTGCGGAGATCCAAGGTAGAAAATAGTTTGCAACCCTCTAGTGTGTCCAGCGTGTCGTCAATCCTTGGGAGTGGGTAACTGTCCTTCTTCGTGGCGTTGTTCAAAAGACGGTAATCTACGCAGAATCTTGTCGTCCCATCTTTCTTTTTCACCAGTACGACAGGAGACATCCATGGGCTACTCGAGGGCTCGATGACACCATCATTCGCCATATCCTTAATAATCTCCTCGGCATCCTTTCGTTTAGCTAGCGGCAGCCTCCTCGGGATCTGTCGAATGGGCTTTGTATCCCCGGTGTCAATTTTGTGCTGGACGATGTTCGTTCTACCCCGTGGTCCTGAGCTGATCTCGAAAATGTCCTGCCATCGGGTAATCAATCTCTTCACGATTTCGCTCTGTTCAGGCGAAAGTTCTCTGCATGATTCCTCCACGAATCCTTTTAATTCTTCGGGTAGTCCTCGTTGCTCGGTGGGGTTGCGTTGTAGCTGTCGGACTACTGAGGTAGCGGCCGTACATTCTCCGACTGGTGTTCCTCTCTTTAGTGTCACCGGGAAGCTGTTCAGATTCATCAGTCGGATTGGGGTGGTATGTCCGACCTTGATGAGAGACCTTGCAACCAGAACACCGCGTCCGACTTCCTGCTCCTCGTGCTTCCCAGGTTCAAGTAGAAGACATTGACCCTCCGGTAGTCGTCCATTGATCGTCCCATGCGTCAGAATTTGACTCCGTGCAGGTAAAGTGGTGTCTTCTAGTAGGAGTACTCGTGCATAGAGGTCCTTTCCCTGCCGAAGGATGACCTCTTCGTCTCCCAGCGTCATCACACCTCTCGACATGTCCAGCTTGATCCCGTATTTGATCATCAAGTCCATGCCGAAGATGACTTCCTCGTCTATTTTCGCCACGAGAACGCGGTGCTCTAGATGTTGGCCCCCGATGAAGAAAGTGGCAACTGTCTCCCCGTAGACCTCGGCTGGCTGTCCTGTGGCTGTCCGTAACGCCCAAGTGGTAGGTGATATCTTCTTAGCGTTAACTGCCTTCGGGTTCAGTATTGTCATGGTTGCGCCGGTATCCAGCAGAAAACTCCGCAGCTGCCCGTTCACCATTCCATCCACATAAAAACTATTTGTCTTGCTCCCTATTGTCGCGATTCTCACGGCGACCCTGGGGCCTTCGATGCTACGGGTTGACAGTTGCCCCTTCCCATCAACCCCCCTTAGTTTTCCTGTGGCTTTTTCCGGCTTCCTGGTAGGACACTTGCTTCTGGGGTGTCCAAGTTGACCGCAGCTCCAACAGCGTATCTCATTTTTGCGTGTCCTGAGGGCTTCCAAAACCTTTGTTACTATGCCCTCGATGGTGGAGGCCGCGTTATGCTCCGCTTCTGCCGCTCGAACTCGTGCATGTCCACGGACTGACTGCCTGACAGCCTCGAATTCCATGGCCTGCGACAATGCATCGCCCAAAGTCTTAGGGCATGCGAGTTTCACTGCCTGTTGGGTTTCCGGGTCTCGAAGTCCATCCAGGAATTTGTCGATAGCCAAGCTCTCGTAGACGTCGTCGGTGACTGTTGGGTAGGCATTCCTCACTAGCCGGGCGATATCTGCTTCAAATTCCTGCAGCGTCTCGTTGGTCTTCTGGACCCTGTTCTTTAACTGGGAACGGTATAGTTGGTCCATGTGGCGATGGCCGAAACGCATCTCCAGTCTTCTTATCAGCTCACCGTAGTTGCACCGCTCCGACATGGGCATCCCCTGTAGCACTCCTAAGGCGTCTCCACGCAAGGCTAGGCACAACGCTGATGCTTGCGTCTCCTTTGACCACCCGTGGATCGAAGCCGCTGTCTCGAAGAGAGTCATGTAGTCCTCCCACGGTGTCTTCCCGTCGAACAATGGGATGGTGTTGTGCGTTGGTGGCATCCCAGCATTGGCGGAGGGAATGGTGTTGTGAGGGCTTCTCTCAGAGGGTTGGTCGGTGTCGATTGTCGTTGGGTTGTTCATACGTTCTTCTAGAGCTTCTATTCTTACCCTAAGTTCATTTTCTACTGAATCGACTTTTTCTCCTAATCTAGATTCTACATCAGCTAACTTATTATCTACACTTTCCATTAACTTAGTTTCTAAATTGCCTAACTTAGCCTCCAACGTATTTTTAACAGTACTTAATTCATTACCTAACTTCTTTTCTACATTACCTAACTCATTTTTAACAGTAATTAACTCATTACCTAACTCATTTTTAACAGTACTTAACTCATTACCTAACTCATTTTTAACAGTACTTAACTCATTACCTAACTCATTTTTAACAGTGCCTAATTCAGTTTTAAAAGTTGCAGACAACTTACTGAAATCATTTTCAAACGTAATCTCGTCTGGATTCTCCCCTGAATCAACAAAAAATTGGCGCAAGCGTTGTTGCAGTACTGATTTCGTTCCGGAAGTATCCAGATCTCGTTCTTCTAACTCCCGTCTTAAGTCTGCAACTTTTAAATGATTCAGTCTAACACTCTGAGAAGTCATTTTCCACACAGTAGCCCAATAATTACAAAAACAAGAAAACCAAAATTATAACCATTTACAATGATCCCACTTCTGACACCAAATTGTTACGGGCTACGGGGTGTGAGAAATGAACTACTCCAGTTTACAAATTACAAATATTTATTAAATACAGAATGTACAAATACAAAGGGATTACTAACCACTATATTAACAATAATAATGGAATTACTAGCTTAACTACTAAACAGTATACATATAAAATGAGGTATTCCTAACGATTAAACTACTTACGTAAATTTATACAATATGCTAGATTTATTCTAAAACTTACAACTATAAGTTATATATAAACTACAGTCTTCTAATGTCCCACCGACCGGTTATCACAATACTGACACACAGTTTCACTACACTGTCACACTGTCACGAACGGTTCACTGTCACTGTTCACTGATACATCCCAGATGCTTGTTGAGCCGGATTAAGACTGACTCACCCAGGCTCAGGGGACCGCTATTTGTACCACTGCCGAATCTTCTAGACCCGGGCGCAGGTAAGGCGGTGGGCCTTTCCAGGCACTTCGAGGACTGTCCAGGTCCAGAAGTCTCTAGCCTCATCTAGGCCCCTCCAGGCGTGGTCCACCCGTCATTGTCTTGACCGTAGCACTATTATAACCAGAGTAGAAAAGTCGAAATAAAAAAGGTAGAATCGTCATTATGCGATGTAATGAGATAATTATAAACGAGTATTTATTTATGTAAATACAGATACTCATTAATAGTAACAGATTTATTAAGGTTTTCGACTATCTATTTTAAGATGAACGTTTCGGAAGTAGCAGCACATTCCCTTTGTTTACCCGAAGAGATACATTTTTAAATAATTTCATCAATACGCTACCCTGAATATTGAAAAAAAAAAAGCTAAAACTTATTATAAATTGTTTCTTATACATCCCATTATAACTCCTAAAAATTTAAGAGTTTCCTACTTCATTACAAAAAAATAATATTTTATTCCCTCAATATAAAGTAGCATTAGCATACTTAATATTTTTGTTGATATGTTTTACACTTTCTGAAACAAAATCGTTCAAAGTAGCTATTTTTTATACAATGTTGTATTTAAAACTGTTCTTATTTTTTTTTTTAATGTTGATGACATCATGTAAATGGATAATGAAGGCATTATAGAGCCTAAAAGATCTTAAAATTAAAATTTGTAAAGGCATAATCCACACTTAAAAATAATTTAAATTTTGAGGCTGAACTTGAGAGTGTCTTCTTTGTACGAGTCTCGAACAGATTATTCACCGATTGTCAATCGTAAATTAGTTTTTTAATATAATATAAATTTTACAAATTGGTGGAAACTCAATGCTCATCTTTGGACTAATCGGAATACTAATTAAGGCCGAAATAGTTTTAGATAAACTATATCATCCAATAATACGGTTTGGACATATTTAAACCTCATACAAATATTGTCATTAATTATTAATTTTTAAAATTTTTAGTCAAACCTTTTTTATCCTCCTCTATATTATATTATTATAGTATATTAGTATATTAGCGCATTTTGGAGGCGTTGAAGGGTAGAAATGGACATTTAAGTGTAATTCGGTGTCGTAATTCAGTTCATGGTGGGCTCTCAGAATATTACTAACTTGACCTTAATAATCAAACATACCTTATTTCATTACATACAATATTTAATTCCTAGCCCACTTAAACTCACTGATTGGAACCCTCTCATCTTTTTCTCTTACCGATTATCCTCCGAAGCGTCTGAAAAGACAATGGCCTCGGGATCTCTAAACATAAATAAACATTGAAATGTTACCGCTGGGTAGTTTCTTAACGAGACTTTTCCATGTCCATTATTCTAATCTTGCTCATTTACTTATTTTATAAACAGTAGTACAGTTAAAATAATAGTAATAGTAATAATAGGCTTAGCGAACCCGAAGGTTCTATGCCGATACCACCAAATTCCGCCTACACAGACTCGTCCAATGTTCACCGTTCAAGCCCAAGCCCCCAGGTCGGCCTTAACGCAATCCTCCCATCGGCGCCTCGGCCTACCTTTCGGTTCAGCGAATACCAAATTTCTCGGAACCCGTTCATCACTGATTCCAACAACTTTACTCGCCCATTTGAGTCTCCGCGATGATATCAATTGAATTCATTCACAGGGTACAAGCTACGCAATTCCGCAATGAGCAACCTTCTAAACTACCCAGTGGTCTCATCTCTCTTCAGGCCAAATATTTTACGCAGTACCTTATTTTTGAAAACCTTAAGCCGTTGTTCATCCTTCAAAGTAAGCGGCCACGTTTCACATCCGCAAAGGACCGTCAGAAGAATAATAGTTTTATAAATTCTAACTTTTAAGTTTTTAGATAGAAGCCGCGAACTAAGTAACTTAGCAACTGAATAATATCACGCATTTCCCACCTTTAACCGTGACTTTATTTCTTCCTGGATTTCATTTTTTCTTGTTATCATTGAACCTAAATACTTAAATTTCTGAAAACGTGTTGAAAAAAGTATGCCCTGATACATCAATATCACCACCTATATATACATACATATTAACGCCTCTTTTAGCTATTTTTAATGTCTCATTTTATTTATTTATTACTTTTTTTAGAATATTTATTTCATCTTTCATCTTCTGAAAGATAAAATAAATATTCTAAAAAAAGTAATAAATAAATAAAATGAGACATTAAAAATAGCTAAAAGAGGCGTTTGTATGCTTATTTATTTTGCCTAACTTCATTAAACTGTGGCTTATCATACGATGCTACAGTGGGAGTCTTAAAAATTTTCTACCCAGGTTTAATTAGAATTGGAATCTTTTATGATTATCTGACATCGTATAGACTTAAAACCACCTTTTTACGTCGACGTCTTGACTAAGGATTGTTCACTCCTATTGACATCCTATATTTCGCATGCAGACGTAGCGTCGACATGACATGTTCACCTCCAGACACAGGAGAAGATAGTATCCCATTAAGAGACAAGCTTAAGTCAGACGTTGAGCTTTAGAAACAAAGAATGGTCTAACACCAGAATTAAGTTTACTTAAAATCCCAAAACATTGAATTACCAAAATTTAAATCTAATATAAGATACTATCCACTGGCTAGACTAGTGACGCGGCTGACTGATTCCATTTCAGGATGTAGGAGTTCGATTCGGAGTTCCCAGGGGCAATATGTAAATATTGTATTTAGGTATGAATGTGTCAATGAATAGGCCAAGGTAATAATTATTTTATTTTACATATTATAATTTTATTTTCCATTTGTTTTTTTAGGCTAACTTATTTTTTTTTAATTTACTCTGTACATATGGATGAATGACTTATTTTAGCTCTAATACTTATTGCCCAAGATGGTGACAGATTGTATTATTTATCAATAAAGCAATATAAAACAAAAATAAAATAAGATTGGTACTTATTTAGATTCTTACAAAGAAATCAAATATTGTCCATTATCTTATGCGAAGTTACAATTGTCGTTTGAGAGTTAGAAAATAAACGGGAAGCCCGCGGCTGAGTGCCTAACTCGCTAGTCTCTCATTCTAAAGGTTGCGAGTTCGAATCCCAATCCCGGCGGGACTTTTACAAGGATGTAATTAAATGGGTATTCACTCTCAGTCTCTCCCCCGGGTATGTGAGACCCGTCAGCCAAATGGTAGCCACTCACAAAATTAGGAGTAGGTAATGATGACCCCACACTACAAAATGCATCGAGAAACGTGAGTTAATCTCCCAGGGAGAAGAAGAAAATAAAATATTCAATAATTGTGAAGTAGCAGTCATTTGTCAGTGAACACTAGCAATTATACCACTTAATAAGTTGAATTTGTTCATATATTTTTAAAAATTATTATTACAATTCAAGGCATTACAAATGTTTTACGTCTAGATAATTTAAAATAATTTCCCACATCTCACGGACCCCTTGGCCATTGTTTCCGCGAACCACTAGTTGTAATCACTGCTTTAAACCGTAGTTTTCTCTTTCCTTCGTTTAGAATATAATGCAAGAAATATATCCTTTGGATATTTTTTTTACATTTGGATATTCTTGGTTTTCCAATAAGGATTGCAAAACTCTCGAGTTTTGCGATTCTAATATACTCTTTTATATGTTATCAAGAAATATTTTCATTTTAAAACCGTTTAATAAATATTTACTTATATGTGTGTACGATATTCAGCTTCCGTTTATGACAACTTAATATAAATACTGGATATATTTATATCTTAAGTCCTAATTTATACCAACATGCTTCAGAGTAGAAGATAATTTGGGCATTATAAATTATATAAATATTTAATACAAGTCAACAATAGTGCAAGGTGCCAAAGAGGCAAGCGACAAATGCCCTCCTGGCTCCCAGTCCCTCGTGTTGCCCGTGCTGCACGCGTGAACGTACTACGCATCTTGTTTATTCACTGTTGGCCAAAAAGAGGCGTAAGGTCGCCGTATGTTCCCTAATGGTCTGTATCAAATGGTTAAGCGTCCCTTCGATATTATTGCCGCTCTCTGTTTATAGCTCCCAAGGCGTAGTAAACACTCACAACGCAACTGGATCAATTAAATGGAAGTGTGTGTGTGTTTATATACACGAACTTATTTACCTTTGTAATTGAATCACTCATTATAATAATTATATTTATTTTTTAATATGGGGAAAGTAAAAGCTAACAATTAATAAAAGTAAGACCAACTTTTAATTATATTACATATAAATATATTTATATACGTGCATGTATGTAGGTATATGTGTATCTAAAAGTGAAATGACTTACCTATACGATCGAATCACTCTTTATAATAGCAATAACATTAATTATGTTTTTTATAATGTTTAATGTTTTTTCACTGTATAATACACCACTAACTACATACCCTAACCTCACAATATAAACCAAAAATGTAAAACAAACTATTGTAAATTTTATTTTTTAAATCTACAATTGAGACGTTGAATTCCAAAAGGTACTAAAGGACATTTTTTACGAAATTGATATGTTCACATATTTATATTCTCCTTATTTAATTTTATGTAAATCTTAAATCTGATTGTCTCTCATGAACACGTGAAGCATTTCGAAATAACGTGATTTAGAAATGCTATTAATTTCTTAAGATACTAATTATACATTTAGTTTCATTCCAAATCATACCAGAACACTTCATTTCATAACTTTAATATGGTTTTATTAATATAGTAAAGAAATTATTCTAGATTTTAATGCCAAAAGAATCAAATTAGGTGGTTTAATAATATAATAATGAAAGATTTTCGAGCTCCCTGTAAAGTTCCCCAGAATGGATATAGTACCTTTTGGAAATCAACGTCTTAATTGTATTATACAAAAAATACATTAATTAAATGTGTTAATTGATCAAATGGACTTCATACAGGCAGGTGAATAAACTACCCAGTGGTAGCACTTTTTTTAATGTAGTAGGTCGCGAGGACATCGTCTTTTCAGCCGCCTCGGGAAATTATCAGGAATAGACAGTAATAAGAGTTTGCGGACGAGTTGGTTGGAGTGAACGGGTAATTTTGAATTACAAGAGGTATATCTAGTTCTGGCTAGATCTGCAACTAATGGGTTATTTAGGTCTTTATGAATTATTTTATTGGTAACAAAGTAGGGGGATTTAGGATCTTTCGGAGGATTTTGGATTACTAAGATTGAATGCGGGAAGAGTTGGATGGTTTGGTGGATCCCATTAACTCAATCACATATGTCCAAATAGGCTGGTAATATAATTAATATTTTGCGATATGAGGAACGTTTCGATCGTTGGTCTAGTGATTCCTATTGTAAACAGTATTTACGAGCTGTTTCTTATCGTTTCAGTCTAGTGTGAGGATTCTAAGTAAGCCGTTTGTCTAGATCGAGTCCTAGGCACAGGATCTGTTCAACTGAGGTGAGTGGAATATTGCCCTAGGATATAGTGGGACAGTCGGACATAGGTTTAAATTACATACAAAGGTAATTTAATGGGATTTAGTAGAGTTGATTTTAATTCTTCACTTTTGACACCATTCCTCAATGGAAAACAATGTGAGACTGGAGGGTTATGGAAGCAAAAGATGGGTCAATATTTACGGGTAACACACATGTGTCATCTGCGTGTTGTGAGGACAGCACCAGGATGGATTGGAATATCAGCTGTATATATGGTATAGAGGATTGGGCCCAGAATACTACCTTGATGTACACTGGCGGACTAAGGAAATGTAGATGAGTAGGAAAGGTTATGACTTACTTTAAAGGTTTTATCAGTGAGGTAGGAATTGTTAAAATGGTAATTATTATTACGTATCAATAATAATTATTGAATAATATATAATAGTTAATAATAGCAAATATAACATTTAAATTCAATGTAGTAACCACAGCGACACAGCTGACTGTATGTGTGCTGACTCGTGTACACTCGCCGGTCGAGCCTTTTACCTTTGGAGCCTCATTCGAATCTACAAACAAATCTATGTGCGGTGCGCAGTTTCTTTCACATCGAAAACTATTTCTATATTGTTTTTATCAGTTATAGATTGATGATTAGTTCCATCTTTCTGAAAGAAGATTGCGAAAACATATTCAATGCTAATACAGTTAATATAATGAAATCTTGCTTTCGAAGAAATAGACAAATGTTCTAATCTTCAACTTAACTACAAAAGACTAATCTACATGACTTTCATAAGACCGATATGGACTTACGGAGTTGAGCTCTGGGGCTCTACTAAACCATCGTATTCTTCTCGTATCCAATCCCTACAGTCCAAAATCCTTCCTAAAATCCTCAGTGCTCCTTACTTTGTAACCAACAAAGTCATCCATAAAGACCTTAATGTCCCATATGTTGCTGATTTGGCCCGTACGAGGTATCAATCATTCCATGACAAACTCCTTACCCACTCTAATCCTTTCGTTTCAATCCTTTCTTCTTTTTCAATTCCTGACAATCCTCCGAGGCGTCTGAAAAGGAGACAGCCCCGACACCTTCTAGTTTAGAATATTTTTTGAGTGCTTCCATTGGGAAGCTTCTCTGCATGTGTTTCATGCATTTTTATATTTCATTCAAATTTACTTGATGTATTACTTGTTATACAGTTGTAAATTCCAATAATAAATAAATCTTTAAAAAAAAAAAAAAAAAATCTATTCTTGACATTTTCGTTTCAACGCTACTTTCGGGATATCAATGGTTTTCTCATGAATTTGCTCTTCGGTCTAAAACGTGTAACGTTCGAATAAATAAACTCAAGATCCAATATCGATCTAGGTTCCCACATGCTCTAAAAAGTAATCAAGAAAGAAATAATAAATTATCAAAGAAAGTGTTTGGTACGTGATGCTAGTTATCGATGCAACTCTTCATATATTCTATTCACGTTACTTTACTATAATTTATTTTAAACCTCGACACAATTTGTTTGCTCTTATTTCGTATAATGCTTTTTATATCCCTGTATACTAGAAATTAATTATGCTGGTATGAACGTATAGCACAACAAGCATCTAATCGATTATTTTTTTTTTTATATTTGAATTGGAAAGACGCCACGAGGAGTGACAATATCCAATAAGTCTTCTGAGGCTTGTGTAACTTTCTCTAAATTCCTCTTCAACCTCATAATAAATCTCCTGTCATGTTCTGGCATCCCATCTATGGTACAAGTTTTTACTTATGTTCCTTGGATTTATATGAAATTCATGGATAATTTTTAATTCAAAATGTATAGTTTTAAGTTGAATACCTATGTTTCATTACATTTGACGACAAACAATTTTTTTTTAATGTTTCTTTCAATTCAGGAGTTAGATATTTCTAATCAAGATAAACGAATATGACAATGAAAACAAAATATTGGCTCTAGTTTCTGTGATATAGAAAAGGGTCGACAAATTTAATATTAACAATTTTAGGCAACTAGACTAATTTGTGGAAGATAATATTAAGTGATATTTGTACATAACAATTTTATATTGTTATATCATGTACATTTAATCTAAAACATATGTTCAAAACAAATCTGAATATAATTTTTTTAACTTTTTTTTTCAAATCTAATATTATTTAATAGTCTTTAAATTAATTTTAACCATTAAGAGAATTGAATAAGTATTTTTTCGTTTCTGCTAAAAGGGCCTAGCCGGGGATAAGCATGTGAAATCTGCCCCGCGTGTATTTAAACCAAATTTATACCATTGAGTCACACCTATGAGAAACAACCTTACGCAAATTTTTAGCCCCTTAATCCTAACGGGGGGGAAGTTATGGAGGGGGAAAGATAAAACAAAAAAAATTGTTTTCTCCTGAACAGCTTAACCGATTTTCACGAAAAAAATATATGTTATGGATTTTATAAATAGGTTTCAAAAATATTTTTTTAAATTTTTTTCCACGAAAATGTTGGTCCCAAAAATTTTTTTAATTTTTCAAAAAAATATTTTTTCGGTATGATGGTTTGGTACACCTCCAATTTTTCGCTCCTTTGTTTCATTATAGGGTCCTTCGTAACATATATTTTTTTCAATTTTATCGGAAGTGTAGTTATGATGACAGACTTCCATGAAAGCCTGTCGACTGTTAACTTTTTTGATTAACATATAATAATATGAAAAAATATATATTAAAAAAAATCTTTTTAGTTACGTTTAATATAAATATAGCATATAGTGCTGTGTAGTAGTTATCCAAGTAAAAAAAAATTAACTAAATACAAAAAAAAGAAAATATATATTCGATCCAATATAAGATACTTATAATAATATGTATAATAAATAGTATGTATGTGCACAGTGTGTAAGTGATATCTAATGACATTACGACCCTATGGCTCTATCCCTACTCTTCATGCGTGACCAGCTACTACTCAGAGAGCTGAAAAAATGCTGTTTTTTTTTTATTTTTCCTTATTGGGTACATTTTAGACCAACTTGAAAAAAAAAAAAAATATTGTGCAGGACTCTCCAATGAATCAAATTAGTAAAAAATTGTTGGTGTACTAATCCAACATAATTTAAAATTTATTTTTGAAAAATTAAAAATATAAATTTTGACTCAGGTTTTCGAAACAAAAAATTCGAAAAAATGTTTTTTGAAACTCTATTAGAAAACCATTAACATATATATTTTTTCGTGAAAGTCGGTTGATTCGTTCAGGAGAAAAAATTGTTTTTTTTATTTTTCACCATGGGGTACACTTCCGATAAAATTGAAAAAAATATATGTTACGGAGGACCCTATAATGAAATAAAGGAGCGAAAAATTGGAGGTGTACCAAACGATCATAACCAAAAAATATTTTTTTGAAAAATTCAAAAATTTTTTGGGACCAACATTTTCGTGGAAAAAAATTAAAAAAAATATTTTTTGAAACCTATTTATAAAATCCATAACATATATTTTTTTCGTGAAAATCGGTTGAGCTGTTCAGGAGAAAACAATTTTTTTTTGTTTTATCTTTCCCCCTCCATAACTTCCCCCCCGTTAGGATTAAGGGGCTAAAAATTTGCGTAAGGTTGTTTCTCATGGGTGTGACTCAATAGTATAAATTTGTTTCAAATACACGTGGGGGCAGATTTCACATGCTTATCCGGCTAGGCCCTTTCTTGCAGGTCTCTCTGCTATAATATAAGGTGATTTCTAATCCTATTGTCGGACATTCAAAAAAGCAGCAGTATTTCGTATAACTCGTTAGACAAAAAAACAACAAAATAAACAAATTTTCTTAAAGTAAAATACAAGACTCTATAAATGTGACTATCGCAAAAGCAAGAGGTAATCAGTTATTTTCATGGTCTTGAACAACCTAAAATGGTGAAAATACATAAGAATTTGCTATTTTTCATGCTAAAACTGTTTCATAATTGAACAGTGTTATCTTTAAAATTTAAACCTAATAAACTGCAAAATTTGCAGGTAGGAAATGGAAGAAGGATCCAATTACCAAATATTCATCTATTTAAACATTTTACAAACAATGCTTATTAATTTTGTATATACTTTGTCATTCTATTATGACTGGAAATAAGTATTTGTTTATTACGTTTCCAATCTAATAAAAAAAACTTGTTTCCCATAAGATTATTATTTTTCAGAGAAGGAACTATTCGCACACTGTGGAAGAATATTGAGCTGGTTTTAGTGAGGAGCTGGCTGGCCCTCGTCAAAACATTTCCATCTCAAACAGACCGCAATTTATACCTTGAAAACAAAATATTTAGGCGCCTTGCCTCCCCTCTTTTTTACCTTTCGCAGTTCTTTCAGCTACGCATTTATATGTGTTTCAGCGGTCCTGAGTTATGATTAGGTGGTAGCGTATTTAATGTTCAAATATTCAAACCCTGATCGAACGCTAGGTATACATAATAGAAAACAAACTGTACTTCTAGAATCTGTAGATCACCTGTGGCATAAAGGCTAGCATAACAGCTTTTTATGCCCAAAGTCAGGGGTTCAAACCTACAGGTAGCTCAAGAAATTTTTAATAGGAGTAAAAAATCTTTTGTTATGCCGTCCGCATAAAAAGGTGGTCCCGAGCCTGTGAGATGTTAGGTACTTGATAAAGATCATTATTCTAATTAAATCAGGATAGGTAAAATTTAGAATTCCTACAGTAGCATTGTCCGATAAGTCACAGTAGCATCAAGTAACTTTAAATAATTAAATTTTAAAAACTAATTCTAGAATTTATGAAGAGTCTTGGGTTCAGTACTTATATATATATATATATATATATATATATATATATATATATATATATATATATATATATATATTATATATATATATATATATATATATATATATATATGATATATATATATATATATATATATATATATATATATATATATATATATATATATATAGTCCTGTTTCTTGGCCTACGTACGCGCATGGACATGAGTAGGACTAGTTTACGCTCAACAGCCAGCTTTACCCCCAATTTTTAGTTACCCACTTTATAGAGGCTGGGCCTGTCTTGGGAGGGTCAGCATACCACGGGCCGACTACAGGCTGAAATAACTGAATAAATGGTTCTGCCCTTACTGGGATTCGAACCCAGGACGTAGTACAGTAGTCTGGACCTATGAGCTTTATCAACTAGACCACATTCTTCCCTCAGTACATACTAAACAATAATGCTGCAACGGTTGTACAAGTAGGTGATTTAGCTAAGATAACGCCCAACATTCAAATTTTTTCCTAACTATTGGATCTCAATCAATAGTTGTTCAAAGAAAGTCTCTGATATAATATCTGTCTCAGCCAGGGTTGAAATCTAACTCGAATATAAATGGCTCTGCGCTCCGTAAATTAAAAAAAAATATAGTCGGATAAAATTACATCATGTCGGACTTATAGTTTGGGCCTTCCAATTCAGAAAGCTGAAAATCGTTGAAAATAATGCGAAACGTCTGTTATTTTTTTTATTTAAACAAATTTACTGATATTTACAACATTATAGAAATACATGAAGTAAATGTGATAGACAAATAGTAAAGTGACATGAAATACATATAGAGACACTGCCCAATGGCAGGACTCCAAAAATATTCTAAACTTGAAGGTCTCGGGGTCATCTTCTTTTCAGACGCCTCGGAGGAATATCAGGAATTGAAGAGGAAGAAAGGATGAAATAATGGATTAGAGTGGGAATGGATTTTTTAATAAAATGATTGATATCTGGTTCGGGCTAAATCAGTAACACATGGCACATTAAGGTCGTTATGGATGAGTTTATTCGTCACAAAATAATGAGGATAGAGAATTTTTCGATTATAAGGATTGGATACGAGAGGAATACAATGATTTATTAGAACTCCGTAAGTCCAGATTGGTCTTATGATAGTCATGTAAATGGGCCTTTTGTGGAGAGAGGAAGGTTTAACCGTTTGTCTAGTAAGTGTTGAAGAAGCCAACCGAAAATGGCGATCAAATAATTTAAATGAAAAAATAATGTTTTTTGGGTCAGCTAGTTATCTTTGTAAAATATAGTGGATATAGTAAAATAGATATTGACTGCGTGGAAACTTCGTTGTCATTTATCATGGGTGTCGTTCCTTTAACATCGTTGAACATTTATAACCTTTAAAAAAATGTAATGTAGCGATATGATTGGATTGTTATGCTCCTTCCTTTTAATTTTATTGATTTCTATTCAAGTCTGTTACGAGAACTCTTGCTAAGGCTAAGGGTTTCCACCCCCCGCTCTAGAATAATGATTGGGTGGCAGGATCCCGCTGGATATCGGTTAGGGCACAATAGCCTCCAGCTGAAGGAATCCTCAAGACCAGTGGCTGCCTAGGATCGATTACCACTAACAAGCCCAAGACTGGCTTTCTCCCATCCCCGACGAGAACTAACAATTATCCTACGTCATAGGTAGCCTCTCCAGGCGGGGTGAAACTTCTCCAATTCTCTCCTAATAGCCAGCTTGGATGTCGGTGTAAGGCTGTTATTATTAGATGTAGCTAGTTGTTTCAATAAAGCATTAATGCCACCCCAGAGTGGTTATTAATCCACTACAACCCCTTTCCATCATAGTCCGAATCGATGTGTAAGTTTAATATCACTCAAATTTGGACACTAAGTAGCAGAAATCATATGATAATTACTGTCCTAATAATCATATGATAATCATATGTAGGTAAGTGAAAGTAAAAATCCGATGCGCGCAACACACGACCTTCTCTAACCTCCGTTGTTAAAATCAATTTAAGAATTTTTAAATACATTTAGAGATACAAATAAATTGTTAAAGAATTAATTAAATTAAATTTTAATAGAAACACGTTTTATATTAAATAATCTATTATCTTTTTATCTACAACAATCAGCTAGTTTTATTCACTTTTCATAACTCTCCATTAACCTTAACAATTCCGAGTATTGGATAATATTTCTTCCAACATATTTAACTATACAACGGTATGTTGTTCATCTATGTTAATATTCTTATGTTCAAAACACAAATATTGCATAGCAAAATATTTTCGCACTTTTCTTATTTAGATGTATACCAAATTCGCTGAACTTGCATGTTTAGTCATTATTTAAAAATGCTAATAAGTTCGAGCAAGTCTGGCATCCGGGATTGCTTTAAAAACTCCGAAAATTCCTCCCTCCAACATACTTCCTCATCATCCAGTCCTATCTCACTGACAGATCTTTCAAAATAAATCACAATAGTTCCTATTCATCCCTTTTTGTTCAGTCCGCTGGCGTCCCACAAGGCAGTATCCTCGGACCCATTCTCTTCACCGTCTATACAGCTGACATCCCAACCAATCCTAACACTTTCCTCTCCACGTATGCTGATGACACTTGTGTATTATCAGTCAATAACGATCCAACTATTGCCTCTCAAAACCTACAATCCCACATAAGAGACCTCCAGATATGGTGTCAGAATTGGAGAATGAAAATAAATTCAGACAAATCCCACCAAATTACCTTTACCCTCCGTCGTGAACTGTCCTACTGTATCCTTTAATAATATTCCGCTTGTCCCGGCTGAACAGATCCGCTACCTAGGTCTCCTCCTTGACAAACGTCTCACATGGAATCCGCACACAAGACTGAAACGACAAGAAACTGCTCGCCGATTTCGATTACTTCAACACTTACTTGACAAACGCTCCAACCTCCCACTTAACTACAAAAGACTCCTCTACATGACTATCATCAGACCTATATGGACTTACGGAGTTGAGCTTTGGGGCTCGACTAAACCATCGAATTCTTCCCGTATCCAATCTTTACAATCCAAAATCCTTCGTAAAATCCTCAACGCTCCTTACTTTGTCACAAATAAAATCATCCATAAAGACCTAAATGTTCCATATGTTACTGATTTGGCCCGAACTAGATATCAATCCTTCTATGACAAACTCCATTCCCACCCCAACCCACTAGTTTCAACCCTTGCTTCCTCTTCGATTCCTGATAAACCTCCGAGGCGTCTGAAAAGAAGATGGCCTCGAGACCTTCTTGTTTAAAATAGTTACTGGAGTGCTTCCATTGGGTTGCTCCTCTACAAGTCTGTCTCATGTGATTTTTCTTTTAGCATATTTACTTGTTGTAATATAAATTACAGTTGTAAATTTCAATAAATAAATATTAAAAAAAAAAAATCTACAAAATCAAACTTACTTTAGAGAAGGAAAATTTAAAAGAATTAAATTTAAAAAAAATAAAATAAAAGAGAAAAAATGACTAAGTTGTTGAATAAAATCACATTTAATTACCCGGTATTTTAAAAATAACCAGCTGATAGCAACGGCTGGTTGTTAAGATCATCCTTGCATGCCATGGTTTTTTTTTGTGGCGAATTTAAAAAAACAAAATGGTCGGTGTAATGCCGCGAACAGGGGACAAACGGAATCTTTTATTCGTTATTCAGGTTCTACGTATGTTGAAACGAAAGCCCCAGAATTTTGAGTGAGGTATTTTTTTTTTTTTTTGCCGATTATAAAGGCTTATTATTGAAAATAATAAACCGTAAACATATACACTTAATGAAATTTTCAATTTAAAATATATTATAACTAATCGGTAAATTTTAGCACAGCTTGTTCTTATTGTCCTGTAACTAATTGGCCAATGTCGAAATAATTTTCAGTTAGCTCCTGCCTGCCTGAAGGGTAAAGTTAATGGAAGTTTCGTGTATTGTGTAATGGATCTATATTTTATATTATGCTCATTAGTTGTAATGGGCAATGTGCATTAAAGAACCAGCCAGCCAAGGAGCTTCTTCTTGTAAAGCTCTTAGTACCAGCTAGCCAGTCGTCCGGCTAATTGCTAGCAATTGAATTTGGTTTTGATATATGTGGAGGAAATCTAAAAACGAATTTCTACCTTAAAATGAACAACGGAATAGTTTTCATGGTTCATACCTAAAAAAAAACAATGTAAATATATTTTTATTGAAATATACATCTCTATATGATAATACAAAAAGTAAATATGCTGATTAAGAATAAAATTAATGAAAAAAACATGAACTAAGACTGCCCTTGGCAGCACTATTTATTAGTGAGTAAAAACAAGGAGGTCTCAAGGCCATCTTCTTTTCAGACGCCTCGGTATATTATTAGGAATTAAAGAGGAAGCAAGGAGTGATACCTAGTACGGGCCAAATCAGCATCCAAGATCATTGTGGATGATTTTATTTGTGACAAAGTAAGGAGCGTTAAGGAATTTGCGAAGGATTTTGGATTGTAAGGATTGGATACGGGATAGTTTGTTGGTTTAGTAGAGCTCCAAAGCTGGCAATCGGAATTACACTTTTAGATTATTATTTTATAGATATAGGAAAATAATTGTTTTAAGTAATAGGAAAGAAATGAACTCTAATAATTACGGTTTGTTTTTATTACATATTAGTTTTTACTCTCAATTAGCTATATATGGAATATAAACCGAAGTTACACGGTCCCCCGAGTCCAAATTACCAAATGCTTCAAAAAGGTCTTTGTGGTCAGTCCAGCTCCAAATTGTTAATTTTTTTAGAATTTTCATGTTTTAGGTGTGTATGTGCCCGATAACTGACTAATGTAACGTGAGAATGTACCCTTGTAAATCTAAAGGTGTGAAAAAAAAAATTGTAGAAGAAAATATTAAATGCAAACAAGGCTTGAGTTTATCATTATCTTACCTAAAAGTTTTATATTTAATCTTTAACATTTCTTTGCAATGGAACCGAATATAATTCTTTAAAGTTTTTTTAACTCTAACTTTATGTAATAGTTCCTATATTGATTTCACCTACCGAGTTAAGTGAAAAGTGTTTTGCTAGCACGAGATTTTTTTTTATTATTAGTGTTCAATATTAATTTAGATAGCTCAAGAATTGAGTACTACAATGTTCCCTATGATGCAATACGTGTTCTAGCCAAATAGTTGAGGGAAATATTTCATAAATGAATGCCGAAATAAGTTTAGTATTAACCACTGCTAACAGACATCACAAAGAGACATTTTATAGTCAGTACTACTTAAGAAGTCAATGAATGAAAACAAATTTTATTCCGGGTTGAGTTTCCCCTAAGAATAAAAAAAAGTACATTGCGAATGCCATTCGTCTGGTCTTTTTAAGTCTTATGTATAAGTATATAACAGACGGATTTAGAAACAATGCAGTTATAATTTATAGCTTAAGATATTACAAATGTTGGGAAGATTGACAGTTAAGGAGATGGATAAATAACTGATGTTTAAAAGTGATTAAGGATAAGGCTTCACTAATGGATATAGGCAAGAAATTCCAAAATAGATTAGCACAGATGACAAAGGATCTTTTAGGAAGGTGGATCTGTGAGAAGGTATATACAAGTTTATGGGTTGGGATCTCGTGTTTACTGAATGGACAGAGGAACATGTGGTAAGCATTTCCAGAATATAAGGAGGTTTTTTGTTTTGAAAACTGGGAAAAGACAGGCATCAAGAAGGTATTGCCGATGGAAAGAGGGATAGAGCCAGTTCAACTCGGTATACCTACTAGTGGATAGTGTTAGCAATGGAAATCCGGCGTAATCCGCCATTGGACATTTGGTGTTTAAATTTAGGTAATTCAGATATCTCTGAGATTTGTAACAGGCAATCAAACATTTTTTTAAAGTGCATGATCGTTCAGCTAACTATTTATTGTAAATAATCACATAATTATTTATGTATTTCTTTTTGATAGTACATGAAAGTTGCATTATGGCGCTATGATTAGAATGACAGTAGCGAAAGCTGACATATCCCGAGATAGCTTGTACCAGCTGATGTCCTTTCTCTAGAATTGGAAACCTGCCCTAAACAGTTTTAGATATCAACCGACGTCAGCACTCTTCTTCAAAGTATATTTTCGACCCGGGCTGACAATTTAGCAAATGGTTTCACCTGAACTACTCCATGTCAATTTACTTCACATTTTTTATGAGCAGAGTGTCTTTTATCTTATTATTCTTAGTTGTTGTCTTCCGAGTGATAAATTTGAAGTAACGTGTTATTTTAGAATGGCTCCTTCTACCTAAGTGTTCATTTTTGAAGATTCTCACAGCGCTGCGTTTGTCGAAAAACATACGATTTTATACATTGGGTTGTTTCACATGAACTGCCTGCTTTTATAGTTTCTGAAATACAAAAAGGATTTTGCATGTCTCTGTTGTTTTCTTCCGAATGTTTACATATTTAAAGTAAACAGTTACTAATCCTCTACCTTTGTATTATAAACATTAGCTTCCTAATCAATTACCTACTTTTTAGTATAACTCCAAATATGAACATGGAAACACGCGATTTTCGAGTAATATTTTTGTACGAGTTTAAACTCGGCGATTCAGAATCTGAGGCAGCTAGAAATATTTGCAAGGCGTTTGGGGAAGGGAGTGTTAATGAACGGACCATTCGCCGTCGGTTTGCTACGTTTTCAGCTGGGAATACCGACTTGGAAAACTAGCCCCGAGGAAGACCTCCGCCCGTAATAGACAACGATGTCCTCAAACATACAGTAGAAGGAAACCCCTACCAAACAGTTAAAGGACTCGCAGCACAACTAAATGCAAGTGCATCTACCGTTTCCAGACATTTAAAGTGTATTGGGAAAGTAAAAAAAGCTCGATACATGGGTACCTCATGATCTCACTGATCATGTACCTCACGGCAGCAAGACCCCATGTTTCAAATATACCGTGCGAAAATTAAAAGAACTAGGCTACGAAGTTCTTCCGCACCCACCACATTCACCCGACTTGTCTCCAACAGATTACCACCTGTTCAGGAATTTAAACACCTTCGTCAAAGGAAAACTTTTTGAAAATGATGATCAAGTGAAAAGTGCGTTTTCAGAATTTGTTTCACTTCAAAGCTCAGAGTTTTTCAGTTCGGGGATAAAAAAAGTTGGTGTCACGTTGGAAAACATGTGTAGAAAAAGAAGGTAAATACTTCGAATAAAATTATCTTGTTTTCATATCGTATTTTTAATAAAAATCCTCTACCTTGAAAACGGACATCTCATGTGACGCAACCCAATACAATAAAAATAGTTTTAAAATTGTTTGTGAACTATGCAAGCTTCAATGAATTCCTCTGATCATTTTCTTTATCATCCCTTTGCTGTAGAATTACAGAAAATATGATTTCCAATAATTTATATTTTCCTGGAAGTTTTCGAGGATTTTTTATCTTCCACCTCAGCCAAGAGTATATCTTTCTAACCATAACAAGGATTTTTTACTTATATAAAAAAATACTGGAACCAACTTCCTGGATCGAACCCGTGACCATGGGCAGCATAAAAGGCTGTTATGCTATCCACTAAGTCACAGATGAACACTGGTTTGTAGTAAATTAGAAATACAAACCATGTACTAGGAAATAACAAATTTATGAGAAACATATGTACTAAAACTACGGGTTTTATCTGTGGTGTAATGGTAATCATAACGGCCTTCCATGTCCAAGGTAGCGCGTCCAAGGCAGATGACTCTAGGATTTAATAAAATGAGTAAAAATCATTTGATATATCGTCCTTCGGCAGGAACGTAAAACAGTGGTCACGAACAAGTGCGATATCAGGTACTCCTTAAAGATCCCTATTATAATTAAACCTTGTTAGCTGAATTTAGGACTCTCCCTGCACCATCGTCTAATTAGCCGCAGTAGCATAAACTGAAGTTAAACGAATTAATAAAACTATTAACTGTAGCTGTATATTTTTCACGGTATTAAGGACCGTGGATACTTAAATTAGTTGCAGTAATCAGGTACATTCCACTGCCCCTATAGGAAGGACCCATGCAAGAACTAGATTTTGTAGATATCAACATAAAATATACTCCTTTCATCAGTTTCTGTAATCAAATATGAAGTTTAACTTTTAAAAATATATTAATAAACTAATGGACCCGCCTTTGGGTGCAATCATGTGCGATTTATGTTTAAAAAGATGTCTGACTGACTGATTTAAGTTTTTTGCTTTCAGAGTTTTAGTTTATCGTAACGAAAAATGCAATCAGCTAGAAAATATGTTTATTTTATAATATATTCATTATTATATTTAATCATCGATGAAAATGAAAAGAATAAATCAAAATTAGTCAAGTTTATTTCTTTTTTATTTTAAAGTGATAACGGTTATAAATGAAATTTAATTTCCCCGTATAAAGAAAACTTGATTGCAATATATATCTTCAAAAACTAGACAAATAACAACAGTCCCTACTTTATTCACATTTATAACTAATTTATACTAATTACATTTTATAAGTTATATTAAGCTTCCATAGTTGAAGTTATCTTCTAAATGGAAGAAAATAACTACTCTGTACCACCGTAATAACCTCTCTCTTTAACAATAACATATGTTTATAAGTTTATGGGCGTACGATAACTTTATTTAAACTTATAATGTTTCTTTTATAGCATATTAACTTTTCTAAAATCTTGCCTTTCCAATGGAATATTATAAGTTTATTTTACTACTTATATTTTAGAAATAATTTTATTATGACTTGGTTACGTACACTTTTTCCCTTTTAAAAGAAGGCTAAATCGCGACGTATTTCACTTATAAGCCTTCAGGAATTAATACCCTAAGTGTCAAAATCCAACTTGTGGTTTAGAAGGAATTCTCGGAAACTAAAATAGCCTTATCATTATAGAGAAGAGAAGATTAATTATCTGTGTATTTAAAAATATAAAAAATAATTTGATACTTGATATCCCTTATCAGTTATTAGCATCTGACTAAAACACCGAGATTGAATATTTTTGAACACCAACATATCAGTTGAAGTACGTATCATGTTGAGTGATGTATCTCAGAGTTATCACCATAGTGAGAGTTTTTTTTTTAGTTAAAATTATTTTCTATAAGGTCAGTTTGATATTTAACGAATATAGATAAATATAGAGGAGATATAGTCGGAAGCAGTGTTTTATTCCCCACTGATTCGGAAATTATGGCTCTTACTCCTTGAAATGTTCAAACTAGAGCAAGGGGAAGGGGAGAAGAGGGAATTTATTTCGGTCCATTTGGTCGTGAATCCAGTGCAGCCCCTCCTGGGGCCCAGCACAGCACCTATAAAATGGGTACCGGACCCTAAAATAGCAGTTTGGGAAGAAATAGTGAGTCCGGGCTAGTAGTTAACCCTTAGCAATGGCTAAGGCGGGGGGTCTCTCTTGTCTAGAATAGCTTTACCCTTGTCCCAGAATAAAAGGCAAACTTCCTTCTTTGGAAGTTTTTTACCGATGCCATGCAGGTCTATAAGATCATTTGAGGAAACTGACAATGTTTAAAGCATTCAACATAAAAAATCTAATTAAAATGCTCTTTAGATTAAAAAACTCTGCAAATTATTGCACAATGGTTTATTATTTCCAAATAACAATATTAATGGAAGGAATTAGTCTGGGTGGCGGTCATTAAATGAAACAACTAAGTAGTTTCAACTATTTATTGTTTGCCAACGTTTCGACCCCCTTTGTGGGTCATCATCAGGGCGCATGGTGGGAGAATGGAAACTAGGTACTGTTTCAACAATATTAATGGTATACATTTCTATAATGTTGTTTATACGCAGTTAGCTAGTATGAAAAGCAATAAATAATCCAAATGAAATTGGCATGTCACCACTGCTAATTTCAAAATGCTATATCTCTGCTAGTTCAAAACTAATTTTAATGACTCTATTTTCATTTTGTAGGAATATATAAAAAACTTTTTTACAACGCTTTAGTGATTCTAAAACTCTATACATATTTTTCCCTGTCTTTAAAAAAAAAACTGAGTTATAAGCGTATTCATGGGTGGAATTTCAATTTTTTTTTCTTTTCTTTTATCTCTTTTTTTATAATTAATCTCGTTTTTTTTTTGTTAAAAATTGATATTACATTTTTCCTATATCTTAAAAAAAAATAACTGAATTATTATTATTAAACCACTTTTAATCGGCCGCTAGTTTATAAATAACCATCTTATATTAACGTCTAGATGTTAGGATCATTGTTACTTGGCCTAGTATTTTTTGGCAAATTTCAATAAGAAATGCTGTCCATTAGAATTCGTTCCTCGTATCTTGAAACGTATGCCCACAAATTTTGAAGGAAAGTTTTCTTTTTCTTTTTTTTTTTTTTCTCTCCATGTGCTAGCGACATAGGTATATATAAAAAAAAAAATCCCACACAATTATTGAGATTATAAATTTTAGAAAAACGCCAATATAGAGATAGAGCATGTTTAAAAAAGCCAAAACTAAAAAATGACTTTTTTTATTTAAGATAATATAACTTCTAACCAGTAGGTCCTAGCGACATATGTTATATATGAAATGAAAAGTAATTTTATTCTTGGACGAGTAGTCCCCTAAGAACAACAAGAAAAGTACACTATAAATGATAATTGCCTGGTCGTATAAGACTTCAGTTTAACAATAAAAGATGGATTTTGTGACTATGAATAGTATAATCTATAGATTTTAAATATTACATATGTTGGGAAGATTGGTACTTTAGGAGATGGAGAAATAGTTGGTGTTTGAAAGTGGACAATGATAAGGATTTACGAATAGATACAGGCAAGGAATTCCAAAATAAGGTAGCACGGATAACAAAGGATTTTTTGAAGGAGACGGATCTGTGTGAAGGTTCGAGTTTACTGAATGGACAGAGGAACAAGTGGTAAGCATATCAAGAATATATGGAGGTTTTTTAGTTTTGAAAAATCGAAAAGAAAGACACCTAAGAGGTACTGCCTACGGAAAGAGGGATAGAGCCTATTCAACTCAGTATACCTTCTAGAAACATGGGAGCGTCTGGGGATTCCACGTGTGAATCTGATAAAACAATTCATAAGCCTTTTGAGTCTCATATCGAATTTCTCTGACAGCCAGCCATATACGAGGCAATCGTAGTCAATCTGGGAGAAAATGAGCGAAGAGACGAGTAGCATACGGGTTTTAGGTGGGATAGAATCACAAAATCTTAGAAATTGTTTTAGGATAGCGATGGATTTTCGGGTGATTTGAGAAATATGATTGCTCCAAGATAGGTTCTGATCAATAATGATTCCAAGGTTTCGTACTGAGGTGTGGAAGTGGATAGGTATGCTATTGAGGTAAAGCAGTGGATAATATGGAAGAGAATTTACAAGGTTCTTGGAACCGTTAAGAATGGCTTTGGTTTTTCCTCCATTTAACTTCAAGTCGTTTGTCGTAGCCCATGCGTTGATGTTGTCAATATCTTGTTGTGGGGGAACCATCCTCTCTTCGACAGTGAACTCGACCTCGAGCGAACCAGACATACTTCACTTAGCCGGAAACTTTCTTCTACCTGGCCAGCGAGTACAGATGCCTGTTGCTCGCAATTATCTCCTCGTCCGTAAATCCTGTTGTCACTATCCCAGTTGAGGTGCCTCGTGGTGAAGTGTCTTTTTACCTTCCGGAGGCGGATAATCTCATCCAGGACCGCCTGGCGAAAAAATTGCACGACGATCGAGTCCTCTCCTTTCGGCCTTTTTCTCTCCACGAGGTCAAAGTCCTCAGCGTTGAGCTTGATGCCTAGGGCATCTCCGACAGAGCACACTACACCCTCCGGTGATTCTCCAGTACGGATATACGGAAATAACTTCTGCTATATGGCTAGATACTAACTTGAGGTGCACAAGGTGAGTAGGAACAACTATAGATTTCTTTGGAAGGTCTGCCAGTGAGGTATAATCGGACTTATAAGAAGTTGGTATAATAAATAATTTATGAGTTTCTCTGATATATCTTTCTAACGTCGGCAAAGGGTTTTTTTAGACATCGCACAATAAACCAAAAAAAAAAAAAAAATTAAATAAATCGAGAAAAGTTACACTCTAATGTAGAGTGTATAAACACAAATCGCACAGCTGACCATCCTGTATACTGGATTGGAATATTCGAAATCCCTATTGATGTTAATTTAATTTCATATCTCTAATAAATACTACGAACAGACAAATATACCCATGCTAAAATAATGACAGAAAAGAATCGGAGAGAATAATTAAAGGCTCAGCATAATGAGCTCCTTGCAAATCTGCTGAGCTAGAAATAGTACAGTTCTGATGGTATGGTACCGTTTTTTAAAAAACATTTTCGTATGCTTAGTTGCATCTTTCAAAAATTTCATCAATTTTGGTTAAAAAAAAATAAAAATGCGACGACAGAAGAAAGAAAACAAAAGCACCAGAGATCATGAGAGAAAAATGAAAGACAAGGAAAAACAAAAAAAATAATTAATGATATTCGCGTCGTATCTAAGGCCGTTCCGTGAAAAATAAAAAAGTAGAAAAGATAAACCAAGCTTTACGTATATAGGAAGTATAAATATTATGGTTTTATTAAATTAGCTATGTTCGTTGTCTAGTTATCATACTCCATGATCCATGAGCTATTAGAATGAATAACAAATAATGAGCTATGATAATTATTTTTTCCGTTTACTTAGTTAACTTATAGCTTCCTTTAGTACATGCGTGTTTTTCAAAACAGAAATATTATACAAGAAGAGATGACTCCTCGAGATTACCCTCAGCTTATCACCTCCTCCATCTATAATAGTTATTTCATCCCGAGATAGGATCTGTGTAGGTACAAGCCAACTCGGTGTTTACTCTTGAGCCAGTGGGAAGGTACGTTTGAATATCAAGAGGCAACAGGAGTCAAGGCTGTTGAATGTTAAAATTCTGTTGGAGAAGTACATTAGTCTATCGCCATCTGTGCAGCCGTCCGTGAAGTGCCCATTTGCACTATCCTTGACCAGCTTGTTCCATTAGGAACCTCTACTATTGTTAAAGGATATTTTTCGCTCAATGTTTTCTCTAACCTAATAATCTAATTCTAAATTTTAAAAACATTGACTCATTATCAAATAATGTTGCATCCCATCAAAGAAGCTACGTCATCTAAATACTGTTTATCAACCATCAGGTCTCCTGGTAAACTATTGATATTAGATAGAAACCTCCACTTGTAATGACAGAGTGTTTCATTTCTTTATATCGAAATATGGCCAAAAAGGAAAGTTAATTTGTGTTCATCCATTTAACGTTACTTTATGCTACTAAGGCTAATCGGGTGAGGCTGCACTGGGAGTCAGTCCTTAATTTGGCTAATCTAGGTTTAATTAGGACATTGATCTTAACCGAATACCTGACATAGCACAGGCTTGTGCAGGTACACCTCATTACGTCTCCTCCGAAGGACGGCATTACTAAAGATTTCTTACTCCCATTTAAAAAAATCCTAGGGCCACCTGTAGGTTTGAACCCGCGACCTTGGCATAGAAGGCTGCTATGCTAACTAATATGCCACAGGAGACCCTAGGAAAGTTTAGTGGATTTAATGGATGGAGTATCATTTCTGCATCTCATATACCGTGTAAGCTCTGACCATAATGTAAATGTATTAACATTATCTTAATATAACGTTCTGTTTTCTCTTTATGATAATAATCGCCGCTATACCTTTAATTATCATGATATTATAATCATGGATTAGGGTAGCATAATATGCAGTTTACTGTACTTCCACTGCTCTTTAACGCCACAGTTCCGGATTGAAGGGAGACTTTGTCAGATAATTATTTATTGTACTTTTATATATGTCCTCGATCGACACTGGTTTCGGAAAACGCTTCGTCTACGTTCTATAAATTTGATGCCTATAATTAATAAACTTGATAGTTGAATGTTATCTTATTTGCCAAAAAATCTCATTACAAAACAGTCTAAAAAGGGTTAGGAGCTTTAAAGAGTAAGCTAGGCAAAGGAAGTCGTTAAGGCGTTGTCTTCTTAGCAATCTGAGAAATATTGTATATTTTCAAGATCTTGCAAATTCAAATTAACATTGTTGCTACTGATTAGTATTAGGTTATTTAACTTTTGTTTTGTTTTTTATATTTAATTTAATTTTATAGCAAGTATAAAACTTAAATATTTTAATGAATTATTTTTTAAAATCATTATTCCGCTTCAAATTTGGGTAGCTTTGACCCTAAAATCATTTTCCTACCTTCACTTGAGTTATTAAATAAAATGTGTTTTTCGATCACAAACTTAGTGATTTTTTTACACGACCTTTACGAAGCGTTAGTTAGCTCCTTATATTTTGCAGATGCTAATCGTTTAATGTCTAGGTGTTCCTTAAAAAAATCTCTTTAAAATTAGTTAGACACATTTGGGATCTTCTGAGGTTATCTGGAATTAGCTATGCTCGATTGATTACATTACTTCGTTTACCGTTTCTATAATACCTAGGTATTTTAAATACATTTTACAATGTCAAACATACATTTAAACTAATGCATATTCATGTTCATTATCTATCATATACCATTTCCGATACGACACAAGAATTAGTAACGGTCGTATACGAATTCGTGAGCGGGTACAAAAGTGTGTAATGTTAGTTATAATTCTGAGATAGGTCGTTCCGGGTTGGTATGGGATTAGGTATGCAGGGTATAGCCTTCATATCTACGGTATGCTTCCCATATCGATGGCACCCATATAGACGTTCTGTCTCTTGGCACACAATCCCAACTCACTTCTTATGAAAGCTAATCAGTTCGGGTGGCCGCTACCAATTTCGTTAGATGTGCTTCAAATACATAAACAAAGTTGTCAACTGAGAATCGGAGAATAAATACATTTTGAAATGTATGCCTTTCTAACAAATATAATATTTTGGTTAGTTATCTAGAATTGCACTTGTTGTTTATTGATTTGACTTACGCTACTGAGGCAAATCGGACGATGCTACAGTAATAGTCCTACTTTTTGCCCGTCCAAGTTTAATTAGGATAATGATCATTAACGAGTACCTGACATCACTCAGGCTCAGGACCACCATTCCACGTCCCCTCCGAAGGACGAAAGAAAGAAAACTAAAGTCCGCAGAGATCATGAGGGAAAAATGGAAGAAAATGAATAACAAACAATAATTAATGATATTCGCGTGGTCTCTAAGGCCGTTCTGTAAAAAAAAAAGAAGAAAAAAAAAGGAGAAAAGATAAACCAAGATTTACGTATATAGGAAGTATAATATTATGTTTTTATTAAATTAGCTGTTTTGTGTATTTATCATAGTCCATGGTCCGTGACCTATTAGAATAAATAACAAATAATAAGCCATAATAATTATTTTTTTCCGTTTACCTAGTTACCTTACTTTAGTATAAGGAATAACCGAGAATTGTTTACTGAATTTTAAACATCGTAGTGGCATCTGTCTGGTGAAAAGGCTGCAACTACACCACAGGTGACCCCTAGAAGTATACATAAACAGCTGGTAAATCAATTTAAAAAATGCTCACGATTCTATTATTATTGCTAAAATCGATCGATATTTCGATTTTTTAAAGATTTGATTGATATTATCAGCGTGTTAAGTATCAAAACAAGATTTTTTTCATACTTAGGTTAGCTAAAGGACAAGTCAAAGGAAGGATTAGAACATATAACTTATAATTGCAACTACAAGAGATTTTTAATGGTTTAGATACCCCGAATTAATTAGCTAATACATTATTTTCACTATGATTTTGTCGTTTGAATCAATAAATATGGAATTTCAGAAGGATTTATGTTGTTTTTTTAAGAACCGTTCTGGTCTGATATGGATCTATATTACTGTTCTACGGGTACCAGGTCGGCTACCTGGTATCTGTGCCTTGGGACTCAGTCACTATAAAATGGGTACCCGAAAATGGGAGAAATACCCAGCGACTGAACGTGATCTCTGCTATTTATTTCCTTGCCTAGACGTTGGCTTAAAAACAGTACATATGTACTGAACAAAAGACCCTTCATGTTCGCTACAGATTTTATTTTATTTTTGTTATTGAGGATAAAGACATTTTTTCTATAAGGTAGATAACCAAGTAGATAAGATATATCGCTTAGGTTCAAGCACTGATAATGAGGAACTCCATTTTTTATATAAAAGCCGTTTTCGTCTACCTCAACTTAAGGCGGAATACAGTACATACAGCTTTTTTTTTTTTTTTTTTTTTTTTTTTTTTTTTTTTTTTTTTTTTTTTTATACATGTTCATTACTATTTACAGATGTATTATTGAATACAAGAAGTAAATGTGGGTAAAACTATAGAAGGCATGATACACATGCATTGAAACTGCCCACTTGCAGCACTCCAAAAATATTCTAAATTAGAAGGTCTTGGGGTCATGTTCTTTTCACTCACCGGAGGATTATTAGGAATTGAAGAGGAAAAAGGATTGAGACTAGGTAGTTAAAGTGAGAATGGAGTTTCTCTTGAGAGGAATAGTACCTGTTTCGGGCGAAATGAACGACATATGGAACATTTAGGTCTTTATAGATGACAAAGGGCGTTGAGGATTTTGAATTGTCAGGATTACATTCGATGTTTTAGTTGGATCCTACAGCTCTATTGCGACTTAGTAAAAAGGATTTTTGTTAAACCAGTTTTTCCCAACTTGGAGTCCGATATATACGATGCCCAGGGGGTCCGTGCGAAAATATGGGAAATTATTTTAAATTACTTAGGCATGAAATATTTATGAAACCTTGACTTGTAAAATGGAAAACGTATCCAGACTAATTCAAAATTATGAGTAATATAATTGCTTGTGATCACTGGCAAGTCACTGGCAAGCTACTGCATAATCATTAAATTGGTCATTTTCTTTCACTTTAAAAATTATGAGCTTAAATGAGGGATGTTACTTTGCATAGGATAATGGACAATATTTTATTATGTGCTTGAATAAATATATATCTTGGTTTAGTTTTAAATTTAGACTATACCTCTCCTGAACAAGAGACGTCGACGCTACCTTTTTATGCAAAATCCCACCTTTGCCACTTGCAACACTTAAGGTATATGCGTGTGTATGTTCATGTGTATATATATATATATATATATATATATATATATATATATATATATATATATATATATATATAAACCATAGATACATATGTAAAAAGGATTTGGGAGTCCTTGGCATTGAAGCAACTGAATGAAGAGGTCCGTGAAAAAAAATTATTGGGAACGACTGTTTTAAACAGTAAATTTTCCATGGTCAGGGTATTCTCAAATTCCAAAAGATTCCAGTCTGAAATTTATACGGATTTCCAAGAAAGAGAATATTATTTCTTCGGCGTATACAGATGAGTAGGATTATACCAGTGGAGGTACTTATGGTACCTGATTCTGAATATAATTCGGCTAGGAATCCATTGTAAAGGAGGGGTCAATATTTTAATATTTAACGAGGAGGATTCTGCAGGGATTTCCCCTTCATTGTGTAACACCTGGTAGAACCAAAACAGTTTAAAATACGCCAAATTAGCTATATGGGATTCTTAAATTTTTTTATTTCAATGACGTTGACCTTCACCTCCCATATGTTGTTTTATTTTGTTAGTATTATTATTATTATATCTTACTTTGTTATTCGATATTGAAGCAGAGTGTAATATGGTTGCTGATAATTGATAAATGTTATTAATATATTTGATTTTATATATATATATATATATATATATATAAGTTTGTGTTGTTCTCAGGTTTCAGTCAATGAATAAAGAATTTTCTCTATGCGACGTTTCGAGAATTTATTGTTCTCATAATCATGCAATTTTGGACAAAATAGTGTCTTAACACTAAGAACACACAGTGTTCTTTCATAGCTTCTAGGCTAAACATGTCTAATTAAGACACTATTTTGTCCAAAATTGCATGATTATGAGAACAATAAATTCTCGAAACGTCGCATAGATAAAATTCTTTATTCATTGACTGAAACCTGAGAACAACACAAACTTAAATTATCAACAGTCGAGAACTGATCAAGCAATATATATATATATATATATATATATATATATATATATATATATATATATATATAATATAATATATAGACATATACTTGTTATGTGAAAGAATAAGCAAGAAAAGGAAAACCAAAAAGAAAAAGAGGAAAAAAAAGAATAAAAGGAGATAAATATATTATTTTTTTCTTAATGTTAAAAGGCACCAGTCTATTAAGTTTTTCTTAATTGGGTGTTCATTTGACTGCACCCCGAACTAACTTCTCTCACTTACTCACACAGTCAACCATTCTCACTCCACTATTTTAATAAGGGTGATCACCCCTGAAGTATTAGGATTATATTAGCAGAAATGTAAAAAATAATAAGTTAAAGAAGGATTTAAAAACCATGTATTTCTTATTAAGTTACAATTTATAATCTAATAGGAAGTTATGAAAAAAACGTAGTGGTAAAAGCGGAAGAGAGTGGCTTAAATAATGTTTTCTGGAAAGTCTTGACGAAATGGCTTTCCTTTTTTTTTTTTTTTTTTGGTTTAGTTTTTGTTAATATCCGAATCCCAACATCGTAATGCCTGCCTGGAGATATTGGGGTTGTGTTATAGCCCTTAAATACACTAAGTGTTTATCGGGCAGGAGGAGTGTCAGTCTCATCTTCCACTAACTGTTTACCCTCTTCATATTTACACAGCTAGATTAGTTCCAAAAGGTCCCTCTTGGCTCTCAGATCTGCCAAAACACATGGCCTCTCTGGTTTTAAATAGTATTTTTTTTCTCTGTTTACTCTCCTCTCGAGAAGAAGTTACAATGGAAGGAGGGCAGGCAAGCCCACGTGTTCTCAGTTCCCGATTCGGTTTTAGAAATATGTTTCTCCTCATGCAGCCTTGGTGAGCCAATGCGATAGCTATGTCGCAAAATAAAAAAAAAAAAATTGAAAAAATGTTGGCAACTCCGCGACATCTTCTATTTCCTATTTATTGCTAGTGAGGGAAATGGGGTGTGGAATCTTATTTATGTTTATCCTCATGTTCCTATATTATATCTGCCCCACATTGCTTATCTAAATATTGATTAAATTTGTTTACCTTTATTTACGTAAATCGAGAAATCTAAGAATAGATTGTTGGTTTGTTTATTCGCTTTATGTTACCGTGGCTGATCAGACGATGTTACATTTGGGAGTCTGCAAGTATATTTATCCATAGTTAATTAGGATAGGGATCTTCAACTAGTACCTGGCATCGCAAAGATTTTTACACGCATTGAAAAATCCTAGGGCCATGTGTTGGGTTGAACCCTTGGTCTTGGGAATAGAAGGCTGTTGTACTAGGCCACTACACCACAGGTTTTCGAACGAATTGTGAATCGTCTAGGATTTAAATTGATATAGGCTAATGAGCTGTCTGGTTGGTAGTATTGTAGTATAAGCAGCCTTTGCATTATCACTCTTCATTAACTTTTACAGGGTTGTTTATAAGATAACTTTTTTCTAAAATCTCCAGCTTTCCAACGGTATATTATAAATTTATAATACTGTTCTTATGTTCAAAAACAAAAAAGTGCTCACAAAAATGTTTTTGCTGCTTTCTCCTTTAGTTGGATATTAAATTCGTTCAACTTATATATTTACCTGTTTTTTATCAATTCTCTTGATCATCTTTGATACAGGTAATATTTCAGTATCTACAAAATTAAAGCTTCTCTAAAGAGAAGCTAATAATATTTCTATATCTAATATAGATAATTTAAAAAATAGGCAGTTAAGACCAATGAGATTATTTCAATCAGAATAAAACTGAGGAATCATTAAACCCATTAAATTTTACAGCGAGATAACGAGTTTAATCAAAATCGATAGAGCCATTTTTAGAAACTCGTAAAAAGGTACAAAATGCAGTTTATAAAGTGGCTCTTCTGAGCAGCCGTTTTAAATGAAAAAGTGTTTATAACCTCTCGGGCGTATTAGTTGTTTTAAATATTAAATTTCAGTCTCGTAAGGCTTTTCGTTTTCGCGCTGGACTAACCACATACACCCAGACCTTTGTGAGGAATTTGGTTATTTGGACTCAGGGGACCCTAAAACGTGTATTTCCGTTGAAAACTGGAATTCGAAAATTTTCACGAACGTAATAATTTCCCTTATATATATTTCATTAATAGCTTATTTCCATTAAATTATTTATCATTTTGTGGAGCGGTAGACGATATCTGGATATAGTCTTTATTTGTATTTGGGAAGAATATAACAGATCTTGTTTGAAATAAGGACACATAAATGTGTGTGGTGAGCTGATAAAGTATGTTGACCTTCCATATTTGCTTTAGCCGTACAGATGTTCCATCTTCAATGGTATTTTTAGTATCTTTCTTTCAAACCTTTCTATCCTCATTGTACAATCACATATACATGAATGATCTTGAACTAATAAAGAGATCTATAATTATATATTTATTTTAAAAAATATCTTTTAAAGCAACTATGCTTACAATTGTTTCTTAATGATCTATTTTTCTATTTGTTTGTACATCCCACGCCACCAAGACTTGGCTTGGACTGATGTTGTTAGATCAGTTTGTTGAACCTACAACAGTATAAATAAAAATAGTGTGGTCATGTTTATTATTATTTGAGTGGTCATGTAATTATTATTATTACTATTAGAGGTGTCCTTTTAATTTATTTAGTAATATGCTTGAGTTGATTTTTATTTATTTATCAAAGAAATTTACAACTGTATTGATTCAATACAACAAATGAACAGAATTAATATATGGTTAAAGCACACACTACTCCTATGAAAAAACTACGCATTGGTATCACTCCAATGTCTAATTTATGGTATGAAGTCTCTTCTGTTAAGTTGCCTCGGTTTATTGTCGGGAATAGATATGGAGGAGTGGACACGGATAAGCGGGTTAGAGTTTATTTATAAAAAGAAGTGTATTTATATCAGGCTGTCTTCAACTAGTGGAATATTTAGGTCTTAATGGATGATTTTATTTGTAACAAAGTATGGAGTAGTAAGGATTTTTCAAAGGATTTTGGATTACAGGGATTAGATGTGAGAGGAATTCGATGGTTTAGTGGATACCCAAAGCTCAATGTCGTAGATAAAAATATACCTGATAGTGGTTTATGAATGAGCTTTTTGAATTAAGTTTTAGCGTTTGTCAAGGAAGTCTTGTAGTCATCAATATCTACGAGCAGTTTCCTGTGGTTTCAGTCTAGCTTGCGAATTCTGTGTCAGAGAGTTGATTTATTATGTACTTATTATTATTATACTTATATTAAGTACTTTTATACCTCAACGAAGTTTTGTTTTTAAAAAATATAACAACGGTTCTTAACTCGTCATAACTCGGCACCAGTTTTTGAATACCCTCCTCAAAAAATTCTGCCGCCTGACTTGTTAACCACTGTATTACAAATGTTTTGACTTCGTTATCGTCTTGAAGACGCCGACCGCCCAGGTGTTTCTTCATGTGCAGGAACAAATGGTAGTCGTTGGGGGCCAGATCAGGGCTGTATGGAGGATGATCTAGAGTTTCCCATTTAAATGATTTGATGAGATCTTTGATCCGATTAGCCACATTTGGACGGGTCATGCAGAAAAACGAAACCCTTACTCAACTTGCCATGTCTTTTTAAGACGATAACGAAGTCAAACCATTTGTGAAGTCAGGCGGCAGAATTTTTTGAGGAGGGTATTCAAAAACTGGTGCCGAGTTATGACAAGTGCCTCAAAATTCATGGAAATTATGTAGAAAAGTAGATTAAGGTACAGGCTTTCATGTAAAAATAAAATTATTGCGACATCTTTGCAAGTCTTTTTTTAATTCCAAAACGGTACTTACATAAAAAACATGCCTCGTAGATCCATCTTTCTGATATTTTTAAATCAACTATACTTACTCCTTTTTTTGTCCAATATCTTCGGAGTAAAGTGGAGTGTGAGGATCAGATCGAAACTATTACAAAAAAAACTATATATTGCACAGGGTTTTGACCCGAATCGTGAGTCATCATCAGGACTTCATGAAATTAGAATTTCGGAGTAACGAATAATAAATAGTTTTAATGATTATTGTAGGCATTTTGACCCCTTATAGAATCATCTCATTCATGTTTATGAGTAGAAAAAAAAATTGACTAAATAAATTGAATATTAAAATATATTCCAACCAAAATAGTTCAATAGTTTATATAAAACCAATGATTTTGTAAATCATAATTAGGACTAATCTTTAAAACTTCAGTAAAAAGAAGAGCTTATCATTAATCTCCAAAATAAATATTTTAATTAAACCATTTACTGAATTTAATATATTATTAATTATACTATTAATAATTCTCATGACATTAAATTTTCTGTTAAATCTATGGTTAATTTTTATGTAACAAACAATAATTACACATTTATCACTTGATCAACTATTTAATATTAAATTGATAAATATTAATAAAAATAAAATAAATATAGCTATGAGTAACCACAATTAAAATATGTAAAGTCAAACAATGCAATGATTACGTACAAACAAAGTGAACTATGAGTCATGTATTTTACTACAAATGGATAGCTAAGCAGAATTCGAGGAGAGAAATTTTAATTAAAATATATAATGATGTTTTTATTTAAAATTTTGCGTTTTTTAGAAGTATCTTTTATCAAATCTGAACTTTTGGTGTTGGAATTTTATTTAAATAATTAAAACGTACTCAAATGTTTTAAATGATTTTATGTACATTTCATTATTTTTGCCAAATTGTTAATTGCTATATGGAAAAAAAAAATTGCAATAAGCAAATATAATAACGAATTAATGGCTACTTCATAGCACCTCTAGATCACGTGCTCAAACGTCGTGGGGTGGGTTGTCCGAATAGGTTGATTTATTTAAGTGTTCTGGCCGATGGGTTCATGTTCTAAGCCAGTCAGTCTTAGAAATTCTTATAATATTCTGCAGCAGTATCTGAAACTATTAGTTACATGACGCCATTGCCCTTTCTCGTATGTCCATAAGGGTTCGATGATTACTTTGTAAATAGTACAATAATTTTGGTGTTGAAGGATAATTTTGATCGTTTGTCAACTGGGCTAGATAATAGTCCAAATCATTTGCTTAGCTTTTTTCTTGCATGCCTAATGTGGGTCTTCCATGCCATTCTTTTCTTTAATTACAGTCTCAAACATCGTACTTCTTCTGGAGTTGGAATAAGTCTATCCTCGAAATACACTACTGTACATTCACTATGTTTGGGCGTAAAAACAATGAACACAATCTTAGCTGGATTCATTTTTACTATCCACCTTGTAGCCCAACTTATAAATCATCTAGGTGGTTTTTCATCATAAAAGATGCCAGAACTGGATTTTGGTGGGATTTGAAAAAAAGCTGTGTCTTCTGCAAAAGAGGCTTGTAAAGTGTGATCATTCTCAGGTAGGTCTGACTTGTAGATATTAAAAAGTAATGTACACTGCCTTTAGGAACTCCTACTTGAACACGCTTCACACCAGAAAATGCGTCTCATACTTTTATAGTAAAGTTTCTTGCTGTCTAATAATAGAGTAGCATTAAATAATAATAAGTCGGAGGTAGCAAAAGTTTGAGCTTGGGAAGCAATCCTTCATGCCACACTTTATCGAATGCTTGACTAATGTCCAGCAAAACATTTCCGCAATATTTTTTAGACTCTAAAGCATTCAAAATGTAATCTATTAATCGATGGCATTGTTGAACGGTTGAATGATTTTTTTCCGGAACCGGATTGATGACTTGGAATAGCTTCAAATATTTAGAGCGAATATAGAGGATGCAGAATAATATTTCCGAATAATTTTGAAAGCTAATAAGGAAGAAGGCTTATAGGACGGTAGGAACTCAGAGAGTCTGAAAGTTTATTGGTTTTTAATATTGTCACAATTACAGAATACTTTAACTCGGCAGGGTAATGTGCTATCCTGAAGATAGAGTTGAAGATATCAGTTAAAATAAGCATTGCTTTCAAAGTTTTGTTCAAATTATTTTCAGAATAAAATTTGAAATTATGTCATAAAGTTGTTATTTGGTGATTTGGCAATAAAATTATCAAGATATAGTCAAGTATTTTTAATACATTCTATTATTTCTATTGTTTTTTTCTGTATGCACCTAAATAGTTGTAAATAAAAATCATGACCAATTTATAAGAACTGTTTTTTTTTTTTACCATTAGCTATGTAAATTTAGATATGTGACTAAGTATGTATATATAGTAAATTAAATACGTAAATGTAAATCAACAAAAAATTAAACAATCACTAACAAAACTGTTGTTTCCAATTAGTTAATAATAAAAATGGTCTTAAATAAAATAATTTAAGAAAGTATACAATCCGAAACATCATTTTATTTTTTTTAAACGACGTCCAAGATGATTATATACTTTATACAGTGTATTTTACTGACCCATCTCCTCAGTTCTACTCCAGAACCGTAAATTGTAACGGGAAGGATCCGACTTCAATATAAATAGCAGTTGCCGAAAATAGTCAGGCAAACAATTCGGCGGTAAATAAACAGGGAATCTAGAATGCCATGGGGTGCCTCATTACGAAAATAAATAGTGTTTTCTTCAATCACCTGGGAAGGCTAGAGGATCGCAAAGCAAATGGGAAACAGGCACCCCAGTCTATATCCGTCTTTATAGAGCGCTTTGAGTCATTCCTGTTTTTTTTTTTTTTTTATTTTTATTTTTATTGATTTCTTGACTGCTTGGTAATAACTTTTAAAATATTGCACGTATGGACGATAAGCACTGGCTAGTTTCAAAATCAGTCGTATATAAATCAACTAATTTTAAATTAAGGTTGGGCAGCCGGATGCCGAAACGCCTGCATCTCTGTTCTTGTTTAAGATCTTAAAAATCTAGAGACTTTGAAAAATCTTTCTATTTTAATGCTTAACTTTCAATTTAATAAAAACATTGTAGAAAGTATTAATTGAAATATCATCATATACTAATAACTATTTCGTTACTATTAACGAAGATTCTTGTTGCTATATTATAATTTATAAATATTTTCTGCCACGGTTTTAGTTGTCTTATTCCTCCAAAACGGCATGACCGAGTTTTATGAACATTTTAGTATATTTTTTAACATATGAGAATCGGTCCTAAAGTATATTTTAAACCGCTAGATGATGCGGGTGTCCCTATACAAACATTTTTTTTCTCGAAAATGTTTATTTCTATTTTTTTATTTGCTATACAAAAATATTATAACCGCAAATTTTCACCCTCCTTTTTCCTCTCTTTCATTTTTTAATCACGATTTTAGTATTTTTGTATAACAATATCTAAATAATATTAATCTCGTTCGTATTACAAAATCTGGTGCGGGCAAAACATGACTTTCACTTACCTCCGCGGGTTAAAATCAATGTAAGACCTATTATAAAAATTTAAAGCTTAACAGAAGTGTAAAGTAAATTTAAATAAAAAGTTCATTCAGTTTCCTTGATAACATATGATTTAGATCAAATTATACATAATATATAAAAATCTCGTGTTACTGTGTTTGTCGTCGTTCTCCGCCGAAACGGTTCTACCGATTTTTATAATTTTTTTTTAATGTATATTTGTTTGGTATGCGAATCAGTCCTAAATTATACTCCAGACCACCAGGTGATTCGAATATCCCTATACCGATTTTTTTTTTACACTAAAATGTTTATTTTTATTTTTTCGATCAAAACATATGACATGTGACATTTCATTTATTTTGTCTAAAAATTTTGTAATTGTATAAGTTTATTTATTTTGATTTAATTTGACTTATCTTTTGTTTATATTGTAAATATTCAATGAATGATATCCTGTAGCAATATTATTATTGTCTATTATGACAAATTGTAATATATACGAATAAAAGAAAGATTTATTTAGAATGAACATATGACAGAACAACGTTTGCAGGCAGAGCTAGTTATATTTTAAAAATGTTGATAAATTACCACTTTCTTGTGAGATGACCCGTTGCTTCAGTTGTTTACACATTAGTTTATTACAAGGGAATTAAAAAGGAAATTTAAGATTACAGTGCAAACGAGATTAATTGTTTTAAGAAAATCTACAATACCTTAGGCAAATATTTCATAAAGACATTTTCGTCTATAGTTACTGTTACTATATCCGAATATAACCCTGTACAATATTAATAATTGATAATAGTATTCATAATAATAATTCTGACATTGAATGGCGAATTGCGAAATCTTCTGAAGCCTCAGCTAATGATTGAATTTCAAATGAAAAATGTCTATTTATAAAGGAAATCCTTGACCATGGCTGTAAACAATAGGTAGAAAAAACAAATACATATTCATATAATTCTTCATTCATTGGGCTATCAGGTGACGAATGGAGGACAAGCGAATATTTCCTTGGAAAGGAAACTATGGCCTACCCCAAGCATGATTGTCGAAATTCTTTGCCCATTTATTTGCATTCGTATGTTACAAACATATATTAAAATTAATTTAGATTCTTTGAGCCAGGATAATTTTTGTGTTGTATCAGCCTGGGATGAAACTTAAGGTCGAAGGATTTTCTTTAGACACACCTAGCCTTTATAAAGTGCTTACTGTTGTATAGAGAAATAAGTGAAAATTGAACGTGATCCAGCATATTCGTTTTCTTGAACAACCGTTGGCTAGACCATAGGTTCCCAACAGACATTTTCCCGTACCCCTTTCTCTAATCATTTCAATTTCAAGAACCCCTTAAATACTAAATATAATTGTATATTTCTAGTGGACTGTTGCCAATGGGCATATTCTCTTCATGTCTTTTCATGTATATTATCTATATTATGAGCCAATTTACTTGACTATATTAATTTATTTACTAATACAGTTGTAAATTTCAATAAATTAATAAATAAAAAAAAAAAATTGTACATTTAGATTTTTATTGGGCTGCACCGTATCAAGTATATTTCCTGCGAAATACCTCTACAGAAACTCTGTATTCTAGAAATCGCCTAGATGAGGAAATGAAATGAAGAAAAAAGAACCAGGCTCAAGGACTTAACTTCGATCACCAAAACAATGAATAACTAAATGTTAAGGCTTAACCTGCTAGATGGTGCTAGGATTTTTGGAAGGTGTTGAAAAATCCTTCGTTATGGTGTCCTTCATATGGAACGTAAAATGATGGTTCAGAGCCTGTGCTAAGTCAGGTACTCCTTAAAGATCCCCATCCTGTTGAAACCAGGATATGTAAAATTTATGATTTCCACTATAATTCCAATAATCGTCAGATTAGCCCTAATAGAATAAAAATGACCTAAAATAAATTATAACTTAGAACTTATACAAGATAAGTATTTATTCAAATTTTCGTAAAGTAATCAAATATAGTTCATTTTTTCTGCGATACATCTGACCTTTAAGTTCATTATTTTTGAAATGTTTGAAATGACATCAAATGTTTGAAATGAATTTTAATGTAGTGATTGTGCAGTAAATTTGTCCGTGTACAACGTGGTATTTTTATTAAAAGCCAAGAGTTAACAAATATTGTACGTTAATTTTATTTAAAATCATTTCCCAATCGGGGACCCTCTGAACAACGTCTGCGGACCCCTAAGGGTAGACGTACCATCAGTTGGGAAACACTAGGCTAGAAGAATAAAGACAACGATTCCTCACCAATAACTGATTTCTTGAATCATCTTGGGTTAATGACATACATCATAAGGCTTGGTAATTTAGAATTTTTATAGTAATATATGTTTTGTTCTGTTATTTATATATTTAAGTTACATATAAATCTAAACATATATATCTATGTTATATAACTTAGTATAATAACCTATTTGTTTTATGAGTTATCGTTATTCAGTTGGCATTTGTGAAAAATTATTATTTTTGTTGATCCATAAATTCGCGTATTTTTGGAATATCCTGTTCTCTGTGGATGGTAATTATTTTGGTTCATGGTGCGTAATTACTAATGATTCTTTTACACTTATTTTGTAAAACTTGTAATTTGTTTATATGTCTTTTGCTTGCAAGGCTGGGCATGCATAAGTAATTATAGGCCTGATAACAGTCTTATAGAATATTAATTTGTTTTTTGCTGATAACTGAATGTTTATTAATGTAGAGGTATTTATATGTGTTCAGTATTGACAATTGAATTTCATCCGTTCAATTTATTTTTATTTTTTTCCCTTGTATAGTAAAAGCATTACATTGTATGGACTTCCTCTCGTTGTGCATTAATGCACTTGAAGTACTTATAAGGTCCTACTCAGCAGGAAATGGGTTTCAATATCTTTTTACATCTTAAAAATTAAATACTTTATTAAAATTAATTAATAAATTTATAAAAATAAAAAAAAGTATTTCTAATGTAACAAAGTCAAAAGAGAGAAGGGAGAAGAAGCAAACTATCATTTATTTCTTCTTTCTCAATTTTGTTTTTTTAAGCAACCTTACAAATTTACATGTATGTCAATATCTTTTTTTAGCTTAGAAACTAGAGCTTGTCATAAATTACCTGAAATAGTTTGTTTTTTATCTTGACGTTTTTCTTTACTATTTATGTTTGCACGTTTTCTAGAACGATTTAAAAGTTTATTCCCAATGAATTTCTCTAGTTAGGGTTCACGATATGGTAAATAGGCCTTACAGATTTTATCTATAAACTATAACTTTGAGTCAAAGAGACCAACCAGTTCCTTGAAAATAAAAGTGCTTTCACATCTATGCCAAACTATTTCCAGTCCTAATTAAAAACAATCGGAAAACATTTTAATGGAGGTAAGATCAGCTCTGCCAATAATCAAACTAACTGCTAGGGTTGCTCTTACCAGAACATATAAATACATGTGCTAAATGAAATTATTAGAAACATGAGATATGTCCATGGATGGATCCACCTTATGCAAATACACACATGTTTAAATGTCACACTCGGGCTAATATTAAGTTAGCCTTATTTTTTCTTTCCCCTACCGTCATTTTATGCTACTATGGCTAATGAAACGCTTCTTCGAACCATTATTTAGTAAAAATTTTCTTTTCCCCAGTTCTTTTAGAAATAGCAATACAATGTTCTACGTTTTGTCAGTATTTACTTCAATATATAATTTCACAATCTCGTAAATAATCGTTTGACGTGCTACTCGTTCAGATTGTTGAAGGAGGTCATTAGGTCATAAATTACATACTCATGCCAAGTCTGTAATCTTGCAATAATACAAAAATAATGTACTAAAGAAGAATTAAATATTTCAACAATATGAGGAATTATACACCGATGTATAGACAGTAAATAGCCTTCTCGTTATAATTTTATTGAAAAAATGAGACATGTAAAGACGTGAAAAAAGAAACTTTTTTAAATTCATTAATATAATTTCCTTTTGCTTTTCTGCTATATATATTGTTCGCGATTACGCGAATTAAAAATAATAATATTTATTTTAATTTTAATTTAAATAGGTCGCGCCGTGGATACGGCACAGATGTTTTATTCGACCGTCTTTTGTTTTTTGCTATAGCGTCAGTGTGAATTGAGATTCTGTCCCGATCGCATGTTTTTGTAGTCCGTGACGATATTTTTGGTGATATTCGGTTCCCGGTCACGATATAGGGACTCAATTTTAAGAATTTAGGTTCTCCTAAGTTTTACAAGATCAAATCTAGGAGTAGCTGGAAGAGACTGCCGAGCCTGAGCGGGCCCGTTCGAGAAGACACGAAGAAGGCGATTAGGTAAGCTGCTGTCCATCTTAAACTTTCTTGTAAAACGATTTGGAGATCCCTTATTCTGGGCATAATCAAAATTTAAAGTTTTTTTATTATTTTTTTTTTTATCATACAGTCCACAACCAGAAAATTTTAATTGGTACAATTCGTACCATAATTTATTGGTCCAGACCGAGCCGGATTTTTAGAAATTGGGATTGATCGTTAAATCCGTTTTATACAATTTCTATTCGTAATCTGGGCAAAAGGGTTGATTTTTTGAGCCCAAGAATCGATAGGAACTGTATCGATAAATCGATATCCGATCGATTTCTTTATCGATATTATATCGAATTAAAACATCTGTTTTTTTTTTATTATTTGGTAGGTTGCCTTAGTGATTAATTTTAGAAGTTAAATTAAAAATTATTTGCAAACATGTCCGAATCATCTTTAAGAGTACTTATTGCAAAGAAAGAAAAATATTTTAAAAGGATTCAACGTCTATACGACCTTGCTTTAAAAGTCACTAGCCAAGATAAAAAATTACTTGATCAATTTCAAATTTTATATCAATCCTTAGACGAAACGGTGGTTGAGTTTGAGAAGACAGAATTTAGGATTAATGAAATTCAATGTGAGTTAGATAAAAATTTTACACCGGAGTTCGACGATGTATTGATAGATATGGTAGGATTGGTAAGGTTAGTCGCTGCGAGGGAATTGACTAAATCGACGGTAGGTCCTAGTGATTCGAGGGGCGGAAAAATGAATGCTGAGCCGGAAAGGAAAGTACAACTTCCAAGAATTGATATTCCTACCTTTAATGGGCGTGCAGATGAATGGCCAGTGTTTTATGAATTGTTTAAAACATTAGTTCACGAAAACGAGGGCTTATCTGAGTTAGAAAAATTACAATATTTAGTTTCAAAATTGAACGGTCCAGCCGCTAGCATTTGTAAAACACTAAAACCAATAGCCAGCAATTATAGGGTAATATGGAAGAGTCTTTTTGATCGTTATAATGATGATCGAAGCTTAGCCGATAGTTATATAGATCAAATTTATGGATTTAAACCGCTCAAATCAGAGAGTCGAGAAGGTTTGACGATGGTTTTAGATAAATTTTGTGCTTCGATTGGAGCGCTGAAGCAATTAGATTCTATTAATTCTCTTGAGGATTATATTTTTTTGTATATGGATCTAAGGGTTCTTGATCCGGTTACACGAAGGGAATTTGAGGCCGCTCATAGAAATAAAAATATTCCCGAATACTCTGATTTGGTTAAATTTTTAGAAAAACAAATTAAGACAATACCTCTATCAGAAACTTTCCAGCATCCAAAGCGTAATATACGCACTACTCATTCATTTGTTACAAAATCTGTAACCCCAGACTCCATTCCAGGATCTTGCTGTGAATTTTGTTCCGAGGGTTCACATACAATTCCAGATTGTGCAAAGTTCTCAAAATTGTCCCCTTGGAATCGCTATAGGCTGATTAAGAATAAGAGACTTTGTCAAAAATGTTTTTCTCAGAACCATAGGTCAAAAGAGTGTAGCATAATTAAAAGTTGTTCGAAATGCGATCTACCTCATCATACTCTCTTGCATTTCGAATTTCAACGCAACAATGCCGATTTAAACGAGGTGAATCCCCCTAAAGACCGAACATCGGATCCGAGTACGAGTCTTTGTTCATTGTATAAAGATAAACATCTTCCTCCCTTACAAAATATAATGCTTCTAGCTACGGTAGTAGGAAACGTCCAAGATAGTTCGGGGCAATTACAAAGGGTACGAATGTTGATAGATTCAGGAAGTCAGTCTCACTTCATCACTCGGAGCGCATGTCGCCGATTGGGGCTCTCTATAGAAAAAATAAAATCCTCTATTTTGGGTTTTGGAGGCTTATCGAAACCGGTTGGGGGCAAAACAATGTTTGTATTGTCATCAATAAGAAATCCTGATGTAATGTATGACATTGATTCGTTCGTTGTTGACAAAATTGTTGATAGAATGCCATCAATCCCAATAGATAGGGCTCAAATGGATCATTTTAAAAATTTAGAGCTAGCAGATCCAAATTTTGACACTCCTGGTGCCATTGATGGAATTATTGGTTCGGAGCTTTGTCCATATTTTCTGGGAGGGCTTCAAGTTCGGGGTGCCTCTGATCAACCGATAGCAATACAAAGTCCGTTTGGATTTGTATTGATGGGAAAAGCGCCAATCATTCAGAGCGTAGAACCTAAGATATCACTCTGTTGTACTGTCGAGACGCCGATAGAAAATTTATTAAAATCCTTTTGGGAATCAGAGGAAGTTCCTTCTCCTCCAAGACCTATCTTAAGTCCTCAAGATGCTAAGTGTGAGGAGATATTTTCGTCGACTATAAAGAGGCTTCAATCTGGAAGGTATATTGTACATTTACCTTTCCATGAAGAACCCTCTGGTTTAGGGTCATCCCTTGCAGTTGCCAAAAGGTGTCTCATAGCCTTAGAAAAACGCTTAAGTCATTCACAAGAATTTAGGAAAACATATAATGATGTTATCCAAGATTATTTAAACCAAGGTCATGCATCATTAGTTCCTAATGCAGATTTGAATTCTGAAGGATATTATATCCCCCACCACGGAATATTCAAACCTCAAAGTTTGACCACACCGTTGAGAATTGTTTTCAATGCGAGTTCGAAAACCACTTCCGGAAAATCATTGAATGACATTTTATTTGTCGGACCGAAGTTGCAAATCGATATTATGTCGTTATTAATAAATTTTAGAATTTTTGAAGTTGCACTTACTGCAGATATCAAGCAGATGTATAGACAGATTTGGGTAACTCCTGAACATAGGAAATTTCAGAGATTTCTATGGAGATTTTCTCCCGATGAGCCCATTCAAGTTTATGAACTCAATTGTGTAGTTTTCGGGATGTCATCCTCTCCATTCTTAGCTCTGCGTACGGTACACCAGCTGGTCGAAGACGAGAAAGGAAGTTTCCCGGATGTCGCAAATTTGATAACCCGTGATATGTATATGGATGACTTGGTCACCTCACTCCCTTCGATACCGGATGCTTTAGATATAAGTCGAAAGGCTCGTGATGTGTTTCAAAAGGGTGGTTTTGAATTAACTAAGTGGGGTTCTAACCTAATTGAATTTCCTTGCTCAAAGTCCAATGAAGAGCCGCGAGAAATGCACGAAAACCTTTCAGAGAAAAATCCTTCCTCAGTTCTGGGTTTACGATGGGTTCCAAAGAGCGATTTTTTGCAATTCAAAATAGATAATGAATTCAAGGAAGGCACAAAGCGCAACATTTTGTCCACTGTCGCCCGGATCTTCGATCCGATAGGACTGCTAGCTCCAGTTACGCTTTACGCAAAGGTTTTGATAAAACGGCTTTGGAAAGAAGGGGTAGATTGGGATGAGCCACCATCCGACTCCGTTGCTAAACAATGGCAACAGTTTCTGTACGAATTTTCCAGTTTGGTAGATGTGAGAATTCCTCGTCATCTAGGAATTTACCCTGAAGCAAAAATAACGTTAATGGGGTTTTCCGATGCTTCGATGGTGGGTTATGGAGCTGTGCTATATGCTAAGGTCGAGCGAGTTGGTTATGAACCTACGGTCAGTCTGATCAGTGGAAAATCAAAAGTAGCTCCAACAAAAATATTGTCTATTCCTAGACTAGAATTATGTGCAGCCTTACTTTTAACCAACTTAGTGAACACGGTTACCAAGACGTTGAGTCTTCGTATACCCGTCGATCGTACGATGTATTTTACCGACTCAGAAATAGTTCTTTGCTGGGTCCGTGCTTCTCCAGACAGGTGGCAAACTTTCGTGGCGAATAGGGTAGTAAAAATTCAGGAACTAACTCCCAATGGTGCGTGGTTTCATGTCGATGGAAAGGAAAATCCTGTCGATGGTGTTGTCTGTGTGAGCATAGTTCGGACTTCGTCCGGAAAATATAAACGGCCGGGCGTGAAACTATATCCTCTACCATCTCAGTAGGTCCCGGGTCAGTAGTCGTTGTATATATTGTAAATACGTTTAGATTGTATTTTTGTTTGTTTAAAAAAATAGTTCTAGTTAGGTTATAGTTTAAAAAAAAAAATGTTTTGAATACTTTATTTGATTTTGCTGAAGGTAGAAACCTTCAGGGGCGGGTGTGTGTTCGCGATTACGCGAATTAAAAAATAATAATATTTATTTTGATTTATTTTTATTTTAATTTAAATAGGTCGCGCCGTGGATACGGCACAGATGTTTTATTCGACCGTCTTTTGTTTTTTGCTATAGCGTCAGTGTGAATTGAGATTCTGTCCCGATCGCATGTTTTTGTAGTCCGTGACGATATTTTTGGTGATATTCGGTTCCCGGTCACGATATAGGGACTCAATTTTAAGAATTTAGGTTCTCCTAAGTTTTACAAGATCAAATCTAGGAGTAGCTGGAAGAGACTGCCGAGCCTGAGCGGGCCCGTTCGAGAAGACACGAAGAAGGCGATTAGGTAAGCTGCTGTCCATCTTAAACTTTCTTGTAAAACGATTTGGAGATCCCTTATTCTGGGCATAATCAAAATTTAAAGTTTTTTTATTATTTTTTTTTTTATCATACAGTCCACAACCAGAAAATTTTAATTGGTACAATTCGTACCATAATTTATTGGTCCAGACCGAGCCGGATTTTTAGAAATTGGGATTGATCGTTAAATCCGTTTTATACAATTTCTATTCGTAATCTGGGCAAAAGGGTTGATTTTTTGAGCCCAAGAATCGATAGGAACTGTATCGATAAATCGATATCCGATCGATTTCTTTATCGATATTATATCGAATTAAAACATCTGTTTTTTTTTATTATTTGGTAGGTTGCCTTAGTGATTAATTTTAGAAGTTAAATTAAAAATTATTTGCAAACATGTCCGAATCATCTTTAAGAGTACTTATTGCAAAGAAAGAAAAATATTTTAAAAGGATTCAACGTCTATACGACCTTGCTTTAAAAGTCACTAGCCAAGATAAAAAATTACTTGATCAATTTCAAATTTTATATCAATCCTTAGACGAAACGGTGGTTGAGTTTGAGAAGACAGAATTTAGGATTAATGAAATTCAATGTGAGTTAGATAAAAATTTTACACCGGAGTTCGACGATGTATTGATAGATATGGTAGGATTGGTAAGGTTAGTCGCTGCGAGGGAATTGACTAAATCGACGGTAGGTCCTAGTGATTCGAGGGGCGGAAAAATGAATGCTGAGCCGGAAAGGAAAGTACAACTTCCAAGAATTGATATTCCTACCTTTAATGGGCGTGCAGATGAATGGCCAGTGTTTTATGAATTGTTTAAAACATTAGTTCACGAAAACGAGGGCTTATCTGAGTTAGAAAAATTACAATATTTAGTTTCAAAATTGAACGGTCCAGCCGCTAGCATTTGTAAAACACTAAAACCAATAGCCAGCAATTATAGGGTAATATGGAAGAGTCTTTTTGATCGTTATAATGATGATCGAAGCTTAGCCGATAGTTATATAGATCAAATTTATGGATTTAAACCAATTTAATCAAAATTTAAAGTTTTTTTATTATTATTTTTTTTATCATACAGTCCACAACCAGAAAATTTTAATTGGTACAATTCGTACCATATATATATATATATATATATATATATATATATATATATATATATATATATATATATATATATATATATATATATATATATTTTTTTTTTTTTTTTTTTTTTTACTAAAAACTAAATTAATTTAAAGTATGAGATGGTTCGGGTGACGCCCCCAAAAAAAAAAAAAAAAAAAAAAAAAAAATATATATATATATATATATATATATATATATATATATATATATATATATATATAATTTATATATTTGTGGAAATTATTTGTAAGATAATGTGCAGCATATTTTGTAGGAGTGTCCCTTTAATATATAATAAATGTTCCACATTATGTATTCTATATAAATAAAACACATGCATAAATAAGAAAAAAAAGAATTAATAATACTCTTTCCTCTTTTTATTGAATAGTTATAATAACACAACGACTTAATTTATCAGGATATTTTAGTGGCAATGCTATAATTTTGTTTGTTGGATACATTATCTTCAATTTACTTCTATTGGAGATTTGTTGGATGTTACGGGTACTTGTAAAGTTGTTGTTGGCCTTGTGATGGCCTGTATATAAGAGCTGTTGCCAGTTTCTTAACACCATTAGAGCTTGATTACCCTAGCAGATGGCTCATCAGGCTGTATATGTCCCCTGCGCGGCCTAAGATTGAATTTGACTTAATTTATGTCACTTTAAGAGCCCTCTTATAGCGCGAGGTAATAGGGAGAGGTCGAGGAGGCGCTATCTAGTCGTAATTAAATTTTATTACAGCTCCTTAATTAAACTTAACTGCTAGCTCTTGCCACTAAATTGCTATAAAGCCATTGAGACGTTAGAACGAGGAGGGGGGATTATTATATAATAAAGTTTGTTAAGGCAAAAAAAGAAAAACGCTTTAATTGAATGGAAGTTATCTATTTCTTTATAAAATAAAAAAATATTGTTAGTTTTTTTTTTTTTCTTTTAAGATTTATTCATTTAAATTTTCTGAATAATTAATCATAAAATTGTATGTAAAAACTTTACAATGTTACTGTCAGTATTTTATTTTTCATGAAATAGAAATCTTATTTTTGTTCATTAATTTAGCGTAGATTATACTTCACGTTATATATTTTTTTATATATACATTTATTTACCATATATACTGGTAGTTGTAAACAGTTAATAAAAACCGGTAAATAGATAGCTTGCAATAGATACGGATAAGACAAAATATATGATTATTAATTGGAACGGTGATGTACATATATATATATATATATATATATATCAGAGAACTTTAAGTATTTAGGTTCTATTATTAATAGAAAAACAACGAAATCCAGAAATAAATAAATACGCGGTAATGAAAATGAGAAATGGGTGTTATTGTTCAGCTGTGATATTAATTAGCTTGCAGCTCCTATAAAAAAAAAATTTTAAAGTTGGAATTTATAAAACTATTATTCTCTACGTAGTCGCTTACTTTAAAGGATGATCAACGCCTTACGGATTTTAGGAGTAAGGTACTAGTTAAGGTTTAGTCCAGAGAAACACAAGGCTATTGGGGAATTGGGAATGTTACACAAAACGGCATATCTGAAATGTACCCCGTGAGTAGGGATAGTACATTTATCGAGAAAGGATGAAGGCTATATAACATTACGCTGCGACCAATAGAAACGAAGCATCAGTGAAAAATGTTGCATAAACGGGGAAAATTAATTATCTTTGAGGGCTTCCGTTGTCTGTCTGAAAGCGCTGATCTCAGGAACTGCTAAATCGAATTGAAAAGTTCTTTTTGTGCCATTCGTTGAGAAAGGCTTTAAGCAATATACGACAACATTAAGCTGGGACTAATATGATCAAAGCATCAGTGAAAAATGTTGCATAAAATTATACATCTTTGATGGCTTTCATCGAGTGCGCTGCGTAAACGGTTAAAGTTACCCAAAAAATATCCATGAAAGAATTCTTCTTCTTTAAATGATCTAAAAAAAATGTCCGCGAAAGTATGAGTATATATTTTAAGTTTGACTTTCTATAACCTTTCTTATCAAATTCGGTCGAAATTAATGCATAACAAACTGCGTCCATTAGTTAGTTAAACAGTGCTTATAACTCGCATCCCAATGACTGCAAATGATTTGACCTTTGACCGTTGAATTTTAAAAGAATCCCATTTCCCTTTTGCCTATCTTTTGCCGTAACAATTAATAAATCAAAGGGGCAAACATTTAAACATATAGGATTCGATTTATGTCAAGGAATCGAACGGCAAAGATTGTAAAAAAGAGAAATAAGAAAAGAAAAAAAATTACTGCAAATGAAAAGCCCATAACTGCGTTATTTTTGAAGATAAAGAAAAATATCTATAGAGTTTTAGATTCAGTAAAGCGCGATAAATAGAAAGAGAGAGAGATAGATAGATTTGTTCTATATATTTAAGTCATTAATTAGAATATATCTAATTGAACTAAAACTCGTTATTAAATAATTTTGTAATAATTGGTAGCGTTTTTCACGGTATGACGGGTAGAGGGAGGGAGATATATAGTTGCCAAACATCCGAATGGAAGTTTCCCTTACAGGTTTCCTAATATTACTAAAATGGAATTATCATGCGATTATTTTTAATGAATTCGGTTTATTGCAATAACTTGGATGGTTGCGAAGACAGCATATAATCCAGCGTAGACCTCGAAGACCAGCGCCAAGTGGAGGAGGCTGTCAGAGCGGAGAGAAGGATGAGCATGGAAGAGTCACGACTTGGAGAAAGTGAACGAACTGGAGGAACCGGTCCTGAGCCTTTGTAGCATTGTACTCTTGTGTACTTGTCATTGTCCACTCCCATCTCCGGCCTATTCGTCTCTTCTCGTCGTCCTTAAATGACATGTCATAGTCGGCCTAAAACTTAATGGAGTCCAGTTCAATCTGTCCTATTCTGATCAACGGTACTGTATAATACTACCGTCATTAACGAACGCAATGGACTTTCTTTCAAAACAAATAAAAAGTAACTAATATGTAGAATTTTTTAGTGATAATTCCTTTCTTATCATTTCTCTGAACGATTATAAGGTATTTATAAGTTTCAATCTTTCTGGTTTATTATTTTCAATATTGAACCTCTGTAATCAAATGTTTCCATCCACATCATTTCAGATGCACCCTGGAGTCAGCAAACCACTTGTATAAAGAACAATTACTGAGTATATACCTGAAAATGAACTTTCTTCCCAAGAAAACATCTTAAAGTATGACATTATAAATAAAAAAGAGATGTATTCCTGTTCCTCCTACCAGTCTTCAATAATTTTCAATCTTCTATAGGTTAGCCGGCTCGATATTTCTTGATGGGGCCTCATCTTATCATGTCCAAATTGAATTAATTTCAATTCTTACACACACACATATATATATATATATATATATATATATATATATAGTTTAAAAAAAAAAAAAATTATTCTATTGTATGTGTGGGTATAATTCTATAGATGTATGTTGTATTTTTTATAGTCGAAGAACGTGCATAAACAATTTGTTATGGTTTATTATTTTTAATAATGAATCATTGTAATCTTCCAAAAAAATTCCTTTCCCTTAAAATTTGAGAGCTTAAGTTACAAGATACGTAGAATTCAAATGAAGAATAAAAAAAAATTCGTTTGTCTTTTTGAACTACTACTAGAAACTACTGGACCAAGTTTTTTTGAAATTATAAACAAAAATACTAAGGCACTTAACGATGATCCTAACGCCCTAGACGTTTGCATCAGCCGATTAGTTTTAAAATGGCGGCCGATTAGAGATGATTTAATTCAATAACTCAGTTATTTTTGAAGATAGAGAAAAATGTTTCTAGCTTTTTCTAACAAAGAAACCGCAAACATTTGTTTTAAAAAGAAAAAATTGATAAATACGCCTATAACTCAGATATTTTTTAATATAGATGGAATCCTGTAGTTTTAGGATCGGGAACCACACCGCAAGTAATATAAATTAAATCTTGCCTATATATATGCTTGTGACTCCATTATTTTTAGAGAAAGAGAAAAAAATATATATAGTTTTAGAATCAGTAAATCGCTATTAATTATAAGACAGAAAAGAAAACAGAAAAAAAATTAAAATGACATCTATACATAACCCATAACTGAGTTATTTTTGAAGACGGAAAATTTTTTTTAGAGAGTTTTAGAACCTAACTCTTCCTTTGGTCTTTTGGCCAGACACATTGTTTATCTTAATTGTACATATCAATCGTTCTTAAGGGACCCTGTCCCAGAATAATTGTTTTTTTCTTCAATTCTATTCTGTTCTATAAGTGATTTTATTCTCTGATAACTCGGATGTTATAATTTAATTCTCTAATGATCTAATTTTGATATTTATTAATTTGAACACTGTACAAACATTTGTATTCGTTATTCGAATTCTACGTATCTTGAAACGTAAGCCTCAAATTTTGAGAAGAGGGGATCAATTTCTTTTTTTCTTTATTGGTTTACAAAGGTTCATTATTGAAAATAATAAACCGAAACCATTTATACAACACTTCTTTATTACTTCCTTCGATTTTTATTCAAATAAAATTTCCTGATTCCAGACCACCTTTCACCAATAATAACCGAGTCAGGAAATCTTTTATACGTTTTGGATTGACCATATAAGATATAAGAAGAAAGAATCTTTCTAAACTTAGCCTTATTTCACATGTGGGGTGTATGTAACACGACCTCCAAGAACAATTTTACCTTCACAACCAAACCCATTTTTTAGATGCAAAAGAGAAAATTTAATGAAATGGTCCTTTCTTTGATAAATAATTTTATAAAGTACTCTTACAGACAAATATGCCTGAACTGACTGAAATAACTGTATTAATTTGAAATTCTACAGTAACACAGTCGTGAAAAACTTCATAGCGAATAAAAACGGTTTGTGTAACTTGTTCTGAACTGTGATCATGAGAACTCCGAGATAGCGGCATCAGCACGAGGGAGAAAAAAAACTAGTTTCAGTTTTTAGTGCGAGGAGCTTCATACTCACGACTGTGCGTTTACGAGCACTAAAAACTCGCGGAGAAAGGTTAAACAAATAAGAGGACACGTACTACGGTAGCTGGGGAGGAGTGGATGGGGTGATGCAACCCACTAGCGGTCTCAATACTGGATTGTCACTTTCCAAGGGAGTTCAGTCACCCGACCTTTATGTTCTCTCCTTCTCAACAGTCCTTATCGTATGCGTTGCGTTCCTTAATCAGGATTCCATCTGATCGTGTGCTGTGAAAAATTAGCGCAATGGACTTTGCCTAAAATGCATCACGAGTGTAACATTATAAAACGTTCATTTTTTTATAAGCCTAAATATAGTTTCAAAAATCTGGTGCGCGCAACACACGAATTCCATAAAAACAAATGTTTCACTGTATACTAAATGGGATTCCTATAGTAACTCATTTAAACCTTTGAGATGTATGTTAAATTGTAACGTTAAATGTAAGTTTATTTGAAATATTAAATATTTATAAACCTAATAGGATAGAAACATTTTTTCTTTCACTTACCTATGTATGAAATATATAGTAAGTGAAAGTATTACGATCGTGAAAATTTTCGAATTCCAGTTTTCATCGGAAATACACCTTTTAGGGTTCCTTGAGTCCAAATGACCAAGTCCCACTTGTTTATTTATTTAACGTCACTTTATGCTACTATGGCTAATCGGACGATGCTACAGTGGGAGTCCTAAATTTTGCCTATCCAGGTTTTATAGGTCCGTTGGAGGGGACGTTAAAAGGTGGTCCCGAACCTGTGCGATGTCAGGTACTCGTTAAAGATCCCTATCCAAGTCCCACTAAAAGGTCTGTGCGTGTGTGTGTATTAAGTCTAGCACAAAAATGAATAGTCGTTCAATACTGAACATTCATATTTAAGACAACTATACGCCCGAGATGTTACAGAAAGTTTTTCATCAAAATCAGCTTACCAGAAGAGCAACTTTAAGCAATGTATTTAGCTCTTTTTTACGATTTTCTCAAAAACGGCTCTAATGATTTTGATCAAAGTCCCTATCCCGATGTAAAATTTAATAGGCTTAGATATCATGTACGTTTCATTATGATTGAAATAGTCGGACAGAACTAAAATGCTGATATTTTAAGTTTTACCTTTAATTTTGTAGAAACTATAAAAATAACTAAATAATCTATTTAGTACCGATAAAAAAACTGATAAATATATAATTTGAACGAATACGATATCCAACTAGAAGAAAACAGACCTAAAATATTTTTTTAATGCAATTTGTGTGTTTTTTAACATAGAAACAATAATATAGATGTACAATATACCAAAGTAAGGCTAAATATTTTAGAAAAATTATTATGTTATACACAAAATTGTGAAGATTAACGGAGAGTAGTGAAAAGCCGATATTACTAACTAATCATCATAGATTATTATATCTGTGGCGGTCGTGAATAAGTGGTTAAGTCAAAATCTTTTATTTTACAGGTGAGCGACTTAAAGTTTTACATAATACCAAAATAGAGTTATTAATTACAGCTTTCTTTTCACGTGAAATTTCTTCCACCAAGAAATTTCTTTGACCAATTTAACACGATGTAAAGAAGGTCTGAGGGAGCGATACGTGAAGTTAACTCATTTTTTATATAACTCGAGTTGTCTATTTTTTCACCACCGCCACAGATATAAGATAATTTAATTAAAACACATGTGAAATTCTATTGAAATTCAGTGTAAATTATTCTTTTACAATTTATTTGTATCACTAAGTGTATTTAAAAAATATTTGAATTGATTTTAACAACGTAGGTAAGTGAAAGTCGTGTGTTTCGTCGCACCAGATTTTTATCTCTATTCTCAATCTATGTGGAAAAAGCAAGGTTTCCGTTATATGTGCCTAACTTTATAATAACAAACAAATAAACGTAACCAATTTAGATTTATGTTTTTCATTTCTGCCGTTGATTTACATATTAATGAGAAGAAATTGGGCAACAATGAATATTATAATTAGGTAAGGGTTTGAATGAATAGAAACATTTAAAAAAAACTATATTTGTCATAAGAATATTGGTTTTATTTTCTTATGTATTAAACGACTTATATATATCAATATACTTACTTAGATCTTTAGAACAAATAATGTAGAAGGTTGTTCCGAGATGCTAACGCCCGCTGTTCTGGCCAAGGATAGCTAAATAGGTCACGTCACTTATCCTTGTTATACACTTGTTTTCTTACCACTTGGGGTTTCTTTCCAAGTCGCTGTAATATTATATACATTTTATATAAAGGCAGTATACATCCTATCGTTTAATACAGTTACTTATTTAGCAGTTACTTTTTATTTAGAATTTAGCAGTGATTATTATATCGTAACGTTGAGCGATCTTTTGAATGTGCAATGGAGCTTATTTTATTGGAAAAGTTTATATTAACATCACCATGAATCACTGAGAGTATTGAAGAGCAAAGACTCCCTAAGACTCCAATTCTGATATAAATAAAAATTTCCAGTCTCTGACATAACCATTGAATATTTCGTCAATTCAGAATGTGAAAAAAAAAAAAAATGCTTAACACCCAGATTAACAACTATAGTGTACTCAACTATATAATAATAATATACTTTAATATGAAAATATCAAATTGTTATAAAGCCAGGAGCACTATATACAGCAGAAACATTAGCAAAGACAAAAACAGGATTACTAGACAGCTTGTAAAAGAAAGACAATTTTACGGAAAATATTAGTACCAAAATTAACAAATAATGAAGTCCATTTGATCACAAATCTAACTCTTGATGAGAAAAATTGAACAGCTTTCATCTTCTGTGAGAAAAAGAAGAATATGTTTCCATGATTAAGGAAAATCCATTAACAAAAGAGATTTTCGACTTTTTCAAAAACAGGAAATCAAAATGTTCAGATAAGCTCAACTTTATTTGAATGTTATGGATCTGGCTGAGGATGAAAGTTGTTATGAGAACATGACAAAATATTCCAAGAAAGAGAAAAATCTAGAAGAAAAACAGCAGTCTCAGAGGAACGGAACAGGGCAGCGGAGGAAATTGTTGAAGGAAACACAAGGATACATTCAGGAAAAAAAAATCCTAAAAGTGGGTGATTCAAAAACGTTTTTGTGAAATAATAGTGTTTTTTTTTTTTTTTTAAATGAAATATTTCTGTATAAGGAAAATAGTGGTTTTATGCCATCAAAAACCGAAAAATCAAAAAAAGACATTTATGAATTTCAGAAAAGATTGTGAGAACTCGAACAGATTAGACATTTTTCCAGGACACTGAAATGCACAAAGAAATGATAGTTATGAAATAATAGGCATAAAAGTTACAATACAATTGAAATATAATCTCGTTTTCAAACTCATTATATAGACTCGAAAGAAAGAGCACTTCTTTATTCTGATTCATCTATTGAGAAAAAATAAAATAAAAAATCTGTTTTCTATTTGCTCTTCAAAAAATAAATTGTTTCATGTTTTCCTAGTTGTTGGTAAGTCGAATATAAACCATACATGTTTGAAATTAATTTTATATTTGATCTTAACATTGAAAAATAATTTTTACTTTTACTTACGTATGAGTAGATAAGAATTGCGGGAGCTGGGACACTTTTTTGTGGAGCCAATCATATGCCAGCATTTGGTCACGTGACCTATGGCGGGAGATTTGAATTTGAATTTCGACCACGACCTAACCTTAACCACGATGGTTCGCGCCATCGACTTAACCTAAACCACTAAGCCACGCCCCTTTTTAGTCACGTGACCCTTTATCAACCTAACCTAAACCACTAAGCCACGCCCCTTTTTGATCACGTGACCCCTGTTTGAGGGTATTAAGTCTTTATAAAGCATGAGTCTACCCGACGTCCATTTTCTTTTCCCTACGTTTTGAGCTAATTTAGTCTTTATAAAGCATGAGTCTACCCGGCGTCCATTTTCTTTTATGACGTCACAGTGTACAAAGCATGAGTCTACCCTACGTCCATTTTCTTTTCCCTACGTTTTGGGCTAATTTAGTCTTTATAAAGCATGAGTCTACCCGTCCGCCATTTTGTTTTATGACGTCACACTTTACAAAGCATGAGTCTACCCGACGTCCATTTTCTTTTCCCTACGTTTTGGGCTAATTTAGTCTTTATAAAGCATGAGTCTACCCGTCTGCCATTTTCTTTTATGGCGTCACAGTTTACAAAGCATGAGTCTACTCGACGTCCATTTTGCTCCCCCCACTCCTGCATTAGTTAACCAATCAGAGTGCCTAACTTAAGAGTTCCTCCCGGCTAGGTCCGATGGTCAAATTGTAATGTGTGCTTTTACGAAACCTTTCAAACTGTGACATAACCTTACTATTGTTTACATTTTTTGAAACCTCCCTTACTGTTACATAACCTTCTCATTGTTTACATTTTGCTCCCCCCACTCCTTCAATAGTTAACCAATTAGAGTGCCTAACTTGAGAGTTTATAAAGCATGAGTCTACCCGGCGTCCATCTTCTTTTCCCTACGTTTTGGGCTAATTTAGTATTTTTATAAAGCATGAGTCTACCCGTCCGCCATTTTGTTTTATGACGTCACAATTTAAAAGCCTTAAGTCTATCCAGCCGCCATTTTGTTTTTTTAATATAGGATGAATATACCTGACCGGTTCGAGCATGCACCGACATGTCGAATCATGTAAAAACAGGTTAGCGAAAGTACAAACAGGTTTGAATCATGTTGAAGCATGCAGGTATGTGAAACGGAAACATGGACTTTGAACCTTCCTAATGCCTTTAATATAAACATCGTTATAGGGCTTCTTAATCCTATACAGCTTTGAACTTTGATCTTTAATCCTACATTTTAAGTAGTGATAAAAAGTTCCTTAAGCTTAAACGTAAACATGGACTTTGAACCTTCTTAATGCCTTTAATATAAACATCGTTATACGACTTCTTAATCCTGTACAGCTTTGAACTTTGATCCTTAATCCTAATATTTAAATAGCGATAAAAGGTTCCTTAAGCTCTTGGACTACGGTCTATTATCTTCCTATGTGTAATGATTTTTAATCCTATACAGCTTTGAACTTTGATTCTTAATCCTCCTATTTAAATAGCGATAAAAGGTTCCTTAAGCTCTGAGACTTTGAAGCATTATTATATATATAAATATAATGCGGACCTTGTACGTTTCATGTCTTAGTATAGTAAATCCCTAAAGATTTAATCGTAAAAAAGATAAATTTAAGACGTCAGTATCAACTTTGTACTGATAATTGCTTAAAGTATAAATATTCCTTAAGCTCTGAGACTTTGAACCATTACCCTCTTAAGTATATATATAAATATAATGCGGATCTTGTACGTTTTATCTCTTAGTATAGTAAAAAGATTTAATCGTAAACAAGATAAATTTAAGACGTAAATATCAACTTTGTTCTAATAATTGCTGAAAGTATAAATATATAATAATATAAAACTTGTACCTATTTCGGTAGGCGAATATAATTTTTTTATATATTTTTTCAACCGTTTTAATTGTTTTCTCAACTTCTTAGACCATTTTTTACCTTTTCTATGTATTATTTACTCATCATTAACAATCCTGCTTTAGAATTGCTATTTCGCGATGTTTTCGGAAGAGTTCGTCTAGGCCGGCTTCGGTCTTCTACCTCACCTAGTTGGACAATCTCTAATCCTTCCGAAAGAAATAAACAATGATATCGTTAATTCTATCGAAAAAACAACTAACTAGTGTTATCTCTTGCTAAGGTATTATCAATAATATAGTCGTGAATAATGATACACTACATCGTAATTATTTCGTATTACACGAGTTTATCGCATCATTATATAGTCGTTAAGTAATCAAAGTTTAGAACCTTTTTCAGTTCAATATTGAGCCTTCAGCTCTTTGATTTTGAATTTTTAATCTTTAAAAACATAATAAAAATAGTACGTTATGACAGAAAATTTCAATAAACACCTCTATCTAACTTTAACTAGTATACGACGCCCACTATTAATCACGTGACCTATGAACACATCCCCTTATTGTTCATGCCTTTTTCTAATCAGCTAATCAAATTGCTCCATTTTATGGATTTGAAAGTTCCTTCCGGCTAGATCCGGTGGTCATCGCTAACCTACTAATTGTATTTATATAAATTCAATCAACATTTCGACCTAAACTTAACTAACATACAATTCCCTTTTTAATCACGTGACCCTGGGACCCTGTTCTTATCATTCATACCCATCTCTAATCGGTGCTCTATTTTAAGCATCTGAAAGTTTGATCCGGCGAAGTCCGATGACACTTGCTAACCTACTCATTGTACTTATATTTTACGCATGCAAAAGTTCCTCCCGGCTAGTTCCGATGGTACTCGCTAGCTTACTCATTGTACTTATAATTTAAATATCCGAAAGTTCCTCCCGGTTAGTTCTGATGATACTCGCGGACCCATTGCCAAGTTTACTTTCTTTTTTTCTTTTTCTTTTTTAAGCCTTCCTAACTGTTACATAACCTTCTCAATGAATGAAAATTTTGTAGCATGTTCAATAGTATAATTTTCGGTAATATTTCTATACCTTTCTTATTTAATTTAATTGTCTCCTAACTTAGTCGCAGAACTCACATTACTTTATAAAATATCCGCAAGAGCGCAGCACCCACTCTATTTTGTAATATGTCCAACAGGGCGAAGCTCCTATTCCTTTGGGATTGTATATGTTATCCTCCCAATAATGTTTTGTAGAGGCTGAGTGTGCCCAACCGCCATTTTTTTTTTATGGCGCCACCATGTTTGAAGCATAAATATTTATATACACAATGATATAAAACTTCATTTTCGACCTATTACGGTCGGAAATTTGTTTTTTATACATAATATTTTCAGCATTTACAATTGTTTTTGCGCCTTCTCAGACGGTTATTTACCTGTCCGGACGATTACTTAATTTTAATTAACAACCATGGTCTGCCCAGATCTGGATTACCCTCATACTCGGAAAGCTTTGGCCTTCCCCCACTCCTTTTCATCCCAACATCGGTACACACCTCCTAATCCTTTAAGCCTTGGACTTTGAACAGATAATTCCTAAATTTTGTAAACAAAGGAGACTATAAATAGGGATGGTTTTCTAGGCCTCTTTCTCATTCTCTTTTACAGCCTCTTGAAAGATAATTTTAAACGTGTCAGTACTGTTTTATTGAACTGTTTTTCATTTTGGCTTTAAATTGTAGATCATTATAAGTTTTTCAACTATTTTCCATTTTTCTTTTACCCTTCGGATTTTCTAATTTTTAGAAGAAATTTATTCATTTATTATTTGCTATTTGTTTTTGTTTTACGATTAATATTTTGATTATTTCATTTATTTTTAAGTTTATTAATTATATCGCATTTAATTTTTTTTTTTTATCATTCGTTTTCAATAATGGCATCAAGTAACAATAAGTGTGGATATTGTGATACAAATTTCAGCCGAAAAGATAGCAAAGTACGTCACGAAAAGTCATGCTTGACGACTCAGAAACGGCGTACATGTGTTTCTTGCGGCGAGATTTTTTCGTCTCTAAACCAACTCATGAATCATTTACGTCGTTGTCAGAGAGAAACTCCCCTTGTCATGACGAAACGAAGGCGGTTGGAAATGGCTATAGGGCCTTTATTTGAAATCGAGACAGCGTTTGGAGGGGATATTAAGACTTTTTACCTTCCATGTTCTGAACCAATTGATGCTGTGGAATTTCTCTGCCATCAGACTGAAACATTATATCGATTAATTACAGAATTTTTGGCGGAATCAGATGCTCCTCTAAAATTCAATCTAGTTCTAGAGGCCACTTATGAAAATATTAGAGGGGAGACGTGCGATAGGGCGTTTAAAACCAAAAACATAACAATATACGAAAGTTCTTCGGTCTTGAACAGTCTCAGTGGAAGCTACTCAAAAATAGCTACCGAGATGGAGGATATGACAATAAAGGGGAGCGGTTGGTTCCTTAAAAGTCTAGACGGACTTCTTCTAAGAGTGAATCGATTTAGGCCTCTAGGTGCCTCAAGTCATGATAAATAAACTAATTATTTAATGATTAAATTAAATGAATACAAACCAGTTTCTTTCTTTTCTTTATTATAAGAACATTGTTATATTTTTATTTACTCAAGTGAAATACTACTTTTGTCCAAGAGAAAAACTTATTATTTTCTTTCTTTATTTATTTTTTATTCAATAAAGGTTTAATTTATCACTTGTTAAGGTTTTACATAATTTTTTTTTATTATTTTAAAGATATGTATTCTTTATTGGTATTTATATTTATTTAAAAAATATACACACTTCAAAATATGACCAAATGAAATAAGGTTTAAAGAAAGTTTTATATTATTTATCGTTCCGGATGCTGTTTAAGAGAGCTTTTTTTTTTATTTTTAATTTTTGCTGATATAATATTGTTGTTTTTATTTTTAAACCAAAGTATGTATGTGTGATGGAATGGATGGGTCCCTGGCGTGGCTCTAAAGGCTCCTAAACCTAAAAGGAATGAGTGTTGTGGTTCCAAGAGAGGTTTACCAAAAACCTGGAAACCTTAACAAACAGATAAATAAATATGTGTTAAAAAATATTTACAACGATTTTATACCAGCACACCTTCTCTATGCACTCACACCTTGACGAGGTGGGAAGGCTTACTTCTAAATTATATTTAGAAAACCAAGATGAGTGTAAAAAAAAAAAAAAATAATAATAAAAAAAAATAAATAAATAAATCATATGTAATTCACTTAAAAACAACTTAATATTTGTTAAGTTTTTACATTTTCTGTCATGAACTTTGAACTTTTTAATCCTTTTATGATATCAGGATAGGTGAAGTGGCCTTTGAACCAGTAATTCTCAGCCATCAAACATTGTTATTATTTCTCTATATTTTTAATAATTTTGACTTGAAAAAATGAGGAATCATTTTTTTATGAAATATATAGGTCTTTATTAATAATTTAATGATATAATATTTTAGTAACACTATTGAAAATGGGTACAAAGGGGAAATAAAAAAAACGGCATAAGGAAACAAAAAATATTTATTATATCCAAATACTGTTATGTACAGCAAATAAAAACACCATTAAATAAATGAAATTTCATCTTTAAAACAAACTCTCCCTTTATATATTAATGATATCATCTCATTATTATTGTTGAAAGCTACAATCTCTTCATCCGACATCTTAAATCTTTTAGGAAGATATACTCTGATAGTATTATCATGATCCTTCAACGTGGCGACCAACGCTAACCCTAATTTGGTCTTAAGATGCTCCAATTCCGCTATGATGTATGGCCGCCCGATTTCAATATCCTTCAGTTTACACACTAAACGAGCGTCATCGTTTAAATGATTCAATAACTTTTTGAAGTCCCTCGCAGAACTAAAAATAGAGAAAAAAAAAACAAAACAGGTGTTTAGGATAAATATGGTAAGAAAAAAACTCTATTAAAAAAAAAAATAATAATAATAATGAGATATCATTAAAGTAATAAATATACTTACGAATTCATGACGATTGATATGATGATGATGTAAAACAATATGCTACGATCGGATGCTAGAACGAAAATGAATCCCTAGGTACTCACTCGTCAAGGACTATTAGTTGTGTGCATGCACGCTAGTTGCGCATGCGCTAACCCCCTCCCTTCTCCCCCTCCACCAACCTCACTCCTACTCTTACCATCACTCGTCCAATTTCAAACAATCATTTTCACGATTGTCAATTCTCTGTCACTAATTAGGACATTACTTTTTGTTAATATTCATATTTGATATACTCTCTCTCTCTCTCTCTCTCTCTCTCTCTCTCTCTCTCTCTCTCTCTCTCTCACTCTCTCTCTCTCACTCTCTCTCTCTCGAAATTCAATAATTCATTAAGTTATTGGAAACATCAAGACTCTCATGTAGAATTAGATCGTGAAGGTTTTTATTCAGCATATCGCGATTAGGAAATCTTCCAGAAATATAAGTTGCTAAACATCACCGTATAAGCATTTGATGCTAATTGGAAATGTAATAACCACTGATTATCATGAAACTGTTAGTAAAAATAAGGAAGAGCATAAAGTCCAGCGGAAAGATAGGATGATAATTCATCAGATGAAAATTTGTCAACTATTTGATAGTCAATATGATCCAATCTTCCTAATATTTACACTTTTATAGCATTATTGTCCAACGATTGCGAAATCGTTCTTAAAATAATGCATGTTTTTATATTTTCTAAGGTTTTATTAATGGATATCCCTAGTATTATCTCACAACTGTTGAGAGGTACGAACGATTGGGGGTGATTTATATAAGGTTAAGTTCTATAACCTTATTCTATGAGGTTCGTGGTCTTACAGGTACAATTTCCTAATATTGAAGATCAGGAACTTACATTCACATGAATTATCAGGTACGCTATCTGTCTTCCTCATATAATGGAATAAATAAATGAAGTACTAGTTTAATCACCTTTAGGAAACTCAGATCTTGTTTTTGTGAAACAGAAACAATTTTTTATTTTAGGATAGGGACTGTTGTTCATTGATTTTGATTTTCACCTGTGCCTGTACCTGAGAAATCTGAACCTCTCTCTCTATCCCTGACCATCCTTAACCACTTTTGACCATCTCCCATCACCCATAACTAACTCTAACTTCCACGACCGGCTGATATCGTCCTGAAATATAAATATAAAAAAAAAAATCCTTAAAATATACAACTAATGTGTTCATATGGACGACTAGCGTTCGTTTCACGGGTGAGCCAGGGAGGAGGAGGGAGGGGGGAGAGGGAGAAGGGGGGAAGGGCAGGTACAGGCACAGGTGAAAATCAAAATCAATGAACAACAGTCCCTATCCTAAAATAAAAAATTGTTTCTGTTTCACAAAAACAAGATCTGAGTTTCCTAAAGGTGATTAAACTAGTACTTCATTTATTTATTCCATTATATGAGGAAGACAGATAGCGTACCTGATAATTCATGTGAATGTAAGTTCCTGATCTTCAATATTAGGAAATTGTACCTGTAAGACCACGAACCTCATAGAATAAGGTTATAGAACTTAACCTTATATAAATCACCCCCAATCGTTCGTACCTCTCAACAGTTGTGAGATAATACTAGGGATATCCATTAATAAAACCTTAGAAAATATAAAAACATGCATTATTTTAAGAACGATTTCGCAATCGTTGGACAATAATGCTATAAAAGTGTAAATATTAGGAAGATTGGATCATATTGACTATCAAATAGTTGACAAATTTTCATCTGATGAATTATCATCCTATCTTTCCGCTGGACTTTATGCTCTTCCTTATTTTTACTAACAGTTTCATGATAATCAGTGGTTATTACATTTCCAATTAGCATCAAATGCTTATACGGTGATGTTTAGCAACTTATATTTCTGGAAGATTTCCTAATCGCGATATGCTGAATAAAAACCTTCACGATCTAATTCTACATGAGAGTCTTGATGTTTCCAATAACTTAATGAATTATTGAATTTCGAGAGAGAGAGAGTGAGAGAGAGAGAGAGAGAGAGAGAGAGAGAGAGAGAGAGAGAGAGAGAGAGAGAGAGAGAGAGAGAGTATATCAAATATGAATATTAACAAAAAATAATGTCCTAATTAGTGACAGAGAATTGACAATCGTGAAAATGATTGTTTGAAATTGGACGAGTGATGGTAAGAGTAGGAGTGAGGTTGGTGGAGGGGGAGAAGGGAGGGGGTTAGCGCATGCGCAACTAGCGTGCATGCACACAACTAATAGTCCTTGACGAGTGAGTACCTAGGGATTCATTTTCGTTCTAGCATCCGATCGTAGCATATTGTTTTACATCATCATCATATCAATCGTCATGAATTCGTAAGTATATTTATTACTTTAATGATATCTCATTATTATTTTTTTTTTTTTTTTTTAATAGAGTTTTTTTCTTACCATATTTATCCTAAACACCTGTTTTGTTTTTTTTTTCTCTATTTTTAGTTCTGCGAGGGACTTCAAAAAGTTATTGAATCATTTAAACGATGACGCTCGTTTAGTGTGTAAACTGAAGGATATTGAAATCGGGCGGCCATACATCATAGCGGAATTGGAGCATCTTAAGACCAAATTAGGGTTAGCGTTGGTCGCCACGTTGAAGGATCATGATAATACTATCAGAGTATATCTTCCTAAAAGATTTAAGATGTCGGATGAAGAGATTGTAGCTTTCAACAATAATAATGAGATGATATCATTAATATATAAAGGGAGAGTTTGTTTTAAAGATGAAATTTCATTTATTTAATGGTGTTTTATTTGCTGTACATAACAGTATTTGGATATAATAAATATTTTTTGTTTCCTTATGCCGTTTTTTTTATTTCCCCTTTGTACCCATTTTCAATAGTGTTACTAAAATATTATATCATTAAATTATTAATAAAGACCTATATATTTCATAAAAAAATGATTCCTCATTTTTTCAAGTCAAAATTATTAAAAATATAGAGAAATAATAACAATGTTTGATGGCTGAGAATTACTGGTTCAAAGGCCACTTCACCTATCCTGATATCATAAAAGGATTAAAAAGTTCAAAGTTCATGACAGAAAATGTAAAAACTTAACAAATATTAAGTTGTTTTTAAGTGAATTACATATGATTTATTTATTTATTTTTTTTTATTATTATTTTTTTTTTTTTTTACACTCATCTTGGTTTTCTAAATATAATTTAGAAGTAAGCCTTCCCACCTCGTCAAGGTGTGAGTGCATAGAGAAGGTGTGCTGGTATAAAATCGTTGTAAATATTTTTTAACACATATTTATTTATCTGTTTGTTAAGGTTTCCAGGTTTTTGGTAAACCTCTCTTGGAACCACAACACTCATTCCTTTTAGGTTTAGGAGCCTTTAGAGCCACGCCAGGGACCCATCCATTCCATCACACATACATACTTTGGTTTAAAAATAAAAACAACAATATTATATCAGCAAAAATTAAAAATAAAAAAAAAAGCTCTCTTAAACAGCATCCGGAACGATAAATAATATAAAACTTTCTTTAAACCTTATTTCATTTGGTCATATTTTGAAGTGTGTATATTTTTTAAATAAATATAAATACCAATAAAGAATACATATCTTTAAAATAATAAAAAAAAATTATGTAAAACCTTAACAAGTGATAAATTAAACCTTTATTGAATAAAAAATAAATAAAGAAAGAAAATAATAAGTTTTTCTCTTGGACAAAAGTAGTATTTCACTTGAGTAAATAAAAATATAACAATGTTCTTATAATAAAGAAAAGAAAGAAACTGGTTTGTATTCATTTAATTTAATCATTAAATAATTAGTTTATTTATCATGACTTGAGGCACCTAGAGGCCTAAATCGATTCACTCTTAGAAGAAGTCCGTCTAGACTTTTAAGGAACCAACCGCTCCCCTTTATTGTCATATCCTCCATCTCGGTAGCTATTTTTGAGTAGCTTCCACTGAGACTGTTCAAGACCGAAGAACTTTCGTATATTGTTATGTTTTTGGTTTTAAACGCCCTATCGCACGTCTCCCCTCTAATATTTTCATAAGTGGCCTCTAGAACTAGATTGAATTTTAGAGGAGCATCTGATTCCGCCAAAAATTCTGTAATTAATCGATATAATGTTTCAGTCTGATGGCAGAGAAATTCCACAGCATCAATTGGTTCAGAACATGGAAGGTAAAAAGTCTTAATATCCCCTCCAAACGCTGTCTCGATTTCAAATAAAGGCCCTATAGCCATTTCCAACCGCCTTCGTTTCGTCATGACAAGGGGAGTTTCTCTCTGACAACGACGTAAATGATTCATGAGTTGGTTTAGAGACGAAAAAATCTCGCCGCAAGAAACACATGTACGCCGTTTCTGAGTCGTCAAGCATGACTTTTCGTGACGTACTTTGCTATCTTTTCGGCTGAAATTTGTATCACAATATCCACACTTATTGTTACTTGATGCCATTATTGAAAACGAATGATAAAAAAAAAAAATTAAATGCGATATAATTAATAAACTTAAAAATAAATGAAATAATCAAAATATTAATCGTAAAACAAAAACAAATAGCAAATAATAAATGAATAAATTTCTTCTAAAAATTAGAAAATCCGAAGGGTAAAAGAAAAATGGAAAATAGTTGAAAAACTTATAATGATCTACAATTTAAAGCCAAAATGAAAAACAGTTCAATAAAACAGTACTGACACGTTTAAAATTATCTTTCAAGAGGCTGTAAAAGAGAATGAGAAAGAGGCCTAGAAAACCATCCCTATTTATAGTCTCCTTTGTTTACAAAATTTAGGAATTATCTGTTCAAAGTCCAAGGCTTAAAGGATTAGGAGGTGTGTACCGATGTTGGGATGAAAAGGAGTGGGGGAAGGCCAAAGCTTTCCGAGTATGAGGGTAATCCAGATCTGGGCAGACCATGGTTGTTAATTAAAATTAAGTAATCGTCCGGACAGGTAAATAACCGTCTGAGAAGGCGCAAAAACAATTGTAAATGCTGAAAATATTATGTATAAAAAACAAATTTCCGACCGTAATAGGTCGAAAATGAAGTTTTATATCATTGTGTATATAAATATTTATGCTTCAAACATGGTGGCGCCATAAAAAAAAAATGGCGGTTGGGCACACTCAGCCTCTACAAAACATTATTGGGAGGATAACATATACAATCCCAAAGGAATAGGAGCTTCGCCCTGTTGGACATATTACAAAATAGAGTGGGTGCTGCGCTCTTGCGGATATTTTATAAAGTAATGTGAGTTCTGCGACTAAGTTAGGAGACAATTAAATTAAATAAGAAAGGTATAGAAATATTACCGAAAATTATACTATTGAACATGCTACAAAATTTTCATTCATTGAGAAGGTTATGTAACAGTTAGGAAGGCTTAAAAAAGAAAAAGAAAGTAAACTTGGCAATGGGTCCGCGAGTATCATCAGAACTAACCGGGAGGAACTTTCGGATATTTAAATTATAAGTACAATGAGTAAGCTAGCGAGTACCATCGGAACTAGCCGGGAGGAACTTTTGCATGCGTAAAATATAAGTACAATGAGTAGGTTAGCAAGTGTCATCGGACTTCGCCGGATCAAACTTTCAGATGCTTAAAATAGAGCACCGATTAGAGATGGGTATGAATGATAAGAACAGGGTCCCAGGGTCACGTGATTAAAAAGGGAATTGTATGTTAGTTAAGTTTAGGTCGAAATGTTGATTGAATTTATATAAATACAATTAGTAGGTTAGCGATGACCACCGGACCTAGCCGGAAGGAACTTTCAAATCCATAAAATGGAGCAATTTGATTAGCTGATTAGAAAAAGGCATGAACAATATGGGGATGTGTTCATAGGTCACGTGATTAATAGTGGGCGTCGTATACTAGTTAAAGTTAGATAGAGGTGTTTATTGAAATTTTCTGTCATAACGTACTATTTTTATTATGTTTTTAAAGATTAAAAATTCAAAATCAAAGAGCTGAAGGCTCAATATTGAACTGAAAAAGGTTCTAAACTTTGATTACTTAACGACTATATAATGATGCGATAAACTCGTGTAATACGAAATAATTACGATGTAGTGTATCATTATTCACGACTATATTATTGATAATACCTTAGCAAGAGATAACACTAGTTAGTTGTTTTTTCGATAGAATTAACGATATCATTGTTTATTTCTTTCGGAAGGATTAGAGATTGTCCAACTAGGTGAGGTAGAAGACCGAAGCCGGCCTAGACGAACTCTTCCGAAAACATCGCGAAATAGCAATTCTAAAGCAGGATTGTTAATGATGAGTAAATAATACATAGAAAAGGTAAAAAATGGTCTAAGAAGTTGAGAAAACAATTAAAACGGTTGAAAAAATATATAAAAAAATTATATTCGCCTACCGAAATAGGTACAAGTTTTATATTATTATATATTTATACTTTCAGCAATTATTAGAACAAAGTTGATATTTACGTCTTAAATTTATCTTGTTTACGATTAAATCTTTTTACTATACTAAGAGATAAAACGTACAAGATCCGCATTATATTTATATATATACTTAAGAGGGTAATGGTTCAAAGTCTCAGAGCTTAAGGAATATTTATACTTTAAGCAATTATCAGTACAAAGTTGATACTGACGTCTTAAATTTATCTTTTTTACGATTAAATCTTTAGGGATTTACTATACTAAGACATGAAACGTACAAGGTCCGCATTATATTTATATATATAATAATGCTTCAAAGTCTCAGAGCTTAAGGAACCTTTTATCGCTATTTAAATAGGAGGATTAAGAATCAAAGTTCAAAGCTGTATAGGATTAAAAATCATTACACATAGGAAGATAATAGACCGTAGTCCAAGAGCTTAAGGAACCTTTTATCGCTATTTAAATATTAGGATTAAGGATCAAAGTTCAAAGCTGTACAGGATTAAGAAGTCGTATAACGATGTTTATATTAAAGGCATTAAGAAGGTTCAAAGTCCATGTTTACGTTTAAGCTTAAGGAACTTTTTATCACTACTTAAAATGTAGGATTAAAGATCAAAGTTCAAAGCTGTATAGGATTAAGAAGCCCTATAACGATGTTTATATTAAAGGCATTAGGAAGGTTCAAAGTCCATGTTTCCGTTTCACATACCTGCATGCTTCAACATGATTCAAACCTGTTTGTACTTTCGCTAACCTGTTTTTACATGATTCGACATGTCGGTGCATGCTCGAACCGGTCAGGTATATTCATCCTATATTAAAAAAACAAAATGGCGGCTGGATAGACTTAAGGCTTTTAAATTGTGACGTCATAAAACAAAATGGCGGACGGGTAGACTCATGCTTTATAAAAATACTAAATTAGCCCAAAACGTAGGGAAAAGAAGATGGACGCCGGGTAGACTCATGCTTTATAAACTCTCAAGTTAGGCACTCTAATTGGTTAACTATTGAAGGAGTGGGGGGAGCAAAATGTAAACAATGAGAAGGTTATGTAACAGTAAGGGAGGTTTCAAAAAATGTAAACAATAGTAAGGTTATGTCACAGTTTGAAAGGTTTCGTAAAAGCACACATTACAATTTGACCATCGGACCTAGCCGGGAGGAACTCTTAAGTTAGGCACTCTGATTGGTTAACTAATGCAGGAGTGGGGGGAGCAAAATGGACGTCGAGTAGACTCATGCTTTGTAAACTGTGACGCCATAAAAGAAAATGGCAGACGGGTAGACTCATGCTTTATAAAGACTAAATTAGCCCAAAACGTAGGGAAAAGAAAATGGACGTCGGGTAGACTCATGCTTTGTAAAGTGTGACGTCATAAAACAAAATGGCGGACGGGTAGACTCATGCTTTATAAAGACTAAATTAGCCCAAAACGTAGGGAAAAGAAAATGGACGTAGGGTAGACTCATGCTTTGTACACTGTGACGTCATAAAAGAAAATGGACGCCGGGTAGACTCATGCTTTATAAAGACTAAATTAGCTCAAAACGTAGGGAAAAGAAAATGGACGTCGGGTAGACTCATGCTTTATAAAGACTTAATACCCTCAAACAGGGGTCACGTGATCAAAAAGGGGCGTGGCTTAGTGGTTTAGGTTAGGTTGATAAAGGGTCACGTGACTAAAAAGGGGCGTGGCTTAGTGGTTTAGGTTAAGTCGATGGCGCGAACCATCGTGGTTAAGGTTAGGTCGTGGTCGAAATTCAAATTCAAATCTCCCGCCATAGGTCACGTGACCAAATGCTGGCATCTGATTGGCTCCACAAAAAAGTGTCCCAGCTCCCGCAATTCTTATCTAATCGTATGTAATATACAGTAAGGGAAAGTATCGTGATCGTGAAAATTTACGAATTCGAGTTTTCACAGAAAACGGTTAGTATATAAATCCATTATAGAGTCTTCTGAGCCTAAATGCCAAGTCTCGAAGTATGTCCGATATTTCACATTTTCTTCCTTTTTTAGTACCTTTAATTTTGTAGATTGAATGAATGTAATCTTATAGCAATATTATTATTGTCCATAGTGACAGATTGTAATATGTCTGAATAAATAAATATTTTATAAAAATTTTAATTTTGTAGATTCAAAAATTAAATAGATTAATAAAGTGTATGTTTTTGTCGAAACTCAATGCAGTTCTTCAACCTTTTATACTTTCACTTACCTATTTATGGAATATATAGTAAGGGAAAGCATTGCGATCGTGAAAATTTTATAATTCCTGTTTTCAACAGAAATACACGATTTAGGGTACTCTGAGTACAAATGACCAAGTCCTTTAAAAGTCTGTGTGTGTGTGCGTGCGTTTGTGTGTGGTAAGTCTGGGGCAAAAGTGAAAAGCCTTACGAAACTTTACGAAAAAGACAATATTACACCCGAGATGTTACAGTAACTTTTTCATCAAAAACCAGAAGGGCCACTCAATACCTTGCGATTTTTACGATTTTCTCAACGGCTCTGAGAGAGAAACAATACTTTATTGAGCAATATTACAATCTGTCCAAATCAGGACATTTTTAATAGTGATAACGTCAAACATTCACACGATATATACAAAACAATAAATTTATGTAATAATAATAATAATACAATATACATATATACAAAACAAAATCAATAAAAATATATAAAAAATTCACTCATACCAATATACAATTCACAAGCATACAGCACGTGAGTGGAGAATCTAGCCAATGCTAGAACTCCAATATACATGTTACAAGAGGCCACTGCCGTTTCAGCCTTTTAGGAGGATGGTAAGAATGTGTGGAGCTGGATAAGGATTGAGCTAGGGGATTAGGGTGATGGATAAGGTTCTGATGAAATTTATTATTGCTAGTTGAAAACTCAACGGCTCTAGCAATTTTTATTAAAGTTGCTATATTTATGTAAAAGTAATGAGCTTCAACATCATGTAGGTTTCATTCTGATTGAAATAGTCTGACAGGGCTTAAATACCGATATTTCATAATTTCTTCCTCTAAAGTACCTTTGATTTTGCAGTTTTTATGAAATTGATCATATCATCAGATTATCAAATCTAAAAAACAGGTAAATATACACGTTGAACGAATTCGATATCCAACTATAGGAGATAACTGCAAAAATATTTTTTTATGAGAGAAGTTGGTTGAGGGTGCAATTAATGTTTATATATTTTTTCAGAAATATTTTTTTTGTTTAATTTTTTGTTTTTTAACTTAAGAACAGTAATATACATGTATAATATACCGTTGGAATGCTAAAGATTTTAGAAAATATATTAGGGGTACTCACTACGTTTGCTATAGCATGCTATTGCACAATGCTTATTGTGCTAAACCCATCAATTTTATACAGGAAATAACTGTAGAAACTCGACGGGTTTGGCAAAATAACACAAATAGCATGCTATAGCAAACGTAGTGAGTACCCTTATTATCTTATACAAAAGTGGCAAAAGTGAACAGTGAGTGATGAAAATCCGATAAAACAAACGGATTGTAGATAATAATATAATAGATTATTTAATAAAAAACATGTTTCTTTTAAAATCCAATGTAAATGATTCTGTATTAATTTATTTTCGTTTCTAAATTTGTTTGAAAATTCTTAAATTGATATAAATAACGGAGGTAAATGAAAGCCGTGGGCTGCGCACACCAGATTTTTTTATCTCTAACTTTATTAAAAGGTCTTAATTTGATTTTAACAACGGAGATAAATAATTGAATCACTTATATATTTTTTTATTTTAAGGATTTTTGAATATCATTATGATTATTATATTTCACTAACATCAATGTTTTTACTTTTTACTTTTAAACAGCTATTTTCATGTTTTTCCATAAACCTGCCACTTCAGCGCATTAACCTCTTATGTTCTTGATTTATTCTGGTTTCTTAAAATTTATACCGTCTACCCCCAGTGACTGAGGAGGTCATCGCACTCTCTCTCGGACATTTTTCTTCAACGTTCGAATGCTCTTGGATTTATGAATGCGTGTGGGACGGATTGATCTGATGTGGCCATATCTCTTGTTGAAGGGATTTATTTTCGATTTGACAAATGTAAGATATCAATTTTCTCTGCGATGATTATTCGGAAACTCGTGGAGGGAATAGCTCATGCGCATATCTTATAAATTGTTCTGGACTTTTATTAATAATATTTCTCAAGTCTTATCATTTAAAAAAAAATCCTTCGATTCTGTGTGTAATTTAGGTGGTTATGTGTATAATTATTAATAAATTATTAGTTACTTAAGCAATATTTAATATTAATAAGAGTGTCATAAAAAATGTTACGAGCTGAAAATATATATATTTTTAAATTTAATTAGCCGACGTTTGGAGCCAGAACTACTTTATGAATGATAAAACGAAATACGAATGTCAAGTATATATTTTTAAAAAGTAAATATCCATATATTTGCAAAATAAAGTCAAATAGAAAAGAATAGAATAATTTATTTGTCTTTGGGGTATACCCCATACAAATACAGCCTGGCTTGTCTATTTACAATACATTTTGTGAGTTATATACATATATTGATAAAGATAAATTAACATTCAATATAGTATATATAAAATAAAAAAAAACATATGTTTTTAAAATAATAATACATCTGTTTAAGATTTAAAAAAAATATATTGATAAAGATCAATTAACAGTTTTTTTTAAAATATATTAGAGATAAAATAAAAAAATACATATGTTTTTAAAATAATAATACATCTGTTTAAAGAAAAATATATAAAATAAAATAAATAATAAATATTAAGTCAAATATTAATTTATAAAAAGTTAGTCCTTGAAAAGTGAAGAGTTCTTGGAGAAAAGCAAACTAACTGATAAAGATAAATTGAAAACATAAAGTTAAGTATTGTGTCCTGAATATATATATATATATATATATATATAATATATATATATATATATATATATATAAAACGTGTACCACTACAATATATGAAGGGTCTTGGGCTTACTTCATATAGAGATTCATGGGGTCGACCCCGGGTGAAATAACAGATTAAATAATATTTTGCCTCAGACGGAATTCGAATATATATATATATATATATATATATATATATATATATATATATATATATATATATATATATATATATATACACTACTACTACTACTACTTGTTCTTGCTTCGCACGGGTGGAATTTGAATCAGGTGTCATTTATGTTTAAAAAAGCTCTGTCTTACCAATTCGGAGTTTTAGTTCATCATAACGAAAAGTGCTATTAGGAAGAAAACGTTGTTGTTTTTTTTATAACGTCTATTAAATATGATTTATAATAATCATCAGAAATGAAAGACATAAAGCGAAATTTTCTCATTTTGGTTGCTTGTTATTTTAAAGTAATGCATAGATAATAGAAAATTTAATTTTCTTATATAAAGAAAACTAAATTAAATTGTTTTCAAAAATTATAGAAATAACAACTGTTCCTATTTAATTCGGCTTATTGCTATTTTATATTTAGTTTAGAGTATAATTGTATAAATTTGTAAATAATTAAGTTTATATATTAAAAAACAACTTATTTACGATTTGATAAGTAGTAGTATTTCTAAAATCTTGCATACTGATTAGAAGAATATACCTTGCACGATCCTGTACAACGTTGGCAATATTTAACTATTATAACCTCTCTCTTACCCAATAACATATGTCTATAAGCTTATGGGCTTAAAACACCTTTATATTAACTTGTACGATTTCTATTACTGTATATTAACTTTTTTTAAATCTTGTGCTCTAGACCCTTATCCAGTTGTGAATACTTCTTTTTTTCCTGTAATACTTTTTTTTTTTTTTAATTTAGTTGAGGTATTGAGCCTATACTTAAACATATATATGCAAAAAGAAGAAATGGCCCTCCTGATTTCTTTTATTATCAATATTTTTTTTCTGATTCCTTTTTATCCCGTTTAATGTTCTATACTTTGAATTTAAATGTTCTGTAAATGAATATTTCATATATCTTTTTTCTGATCGTTTATATACCATTTTTTAAAAAGTTTCAGACTAGATTTTGTTTAAGTTATGGTCTTGGAGAATTGAATCTGGCTTGACCATATAGTTTCTAGTATCAGTTATCTACTGTCACGTTTATTGCCACGTGCATTCGCGTTTTCTTTTGCAGCTTATCTGTTTATCAACCTAACCTTCCCTGCTTATCAGCTTAACCTTACCTACTTATGGGCTGTTTGTTTCGATTATTACTGAACTTGACATTGGTTATATGCAAAGTTTAGTGTTACATAATTCATTTAGGAGCTTTGATAAATATTTATTTTATTAAATATTGTAGACTTAAATGAGACTGCCTCAAAGAAACTAAAAATATGTATTTATTTTCTTATACCAAGGGTATGATAAATTAATTTTTTTTTTCAGTTTGTTGGGAACATTTAGATATAGTAAGATATGGTATTACACTTTCTACCTATAAATACCTTTCAGATTCCAAATTTTTTTATTCTGCCAATTTACTTTTACACAATCACTACCAGTTCTGAAGAAAAATGAAATAAATAGAGGAATCTAGCTTCCAATTAATTTTATATATTTTTTCTTAGATCTCATTCTGTTTATTCACTGTACCAATAATAAAATATCAGTTATCAGAATTAATTAAAAAATGTATCCTATTTATATGAGTGATTTCTGTACTCTGTAATTTTAATTTACTGTTGTTATCTTCAATGGTATTCGTAATCGAGCAGAATTTGTGTCATGTTTTCAAGGTATATATTTTAAATCTTAATACTGTTATTTTTTTTTATTCAGGTTTTCTACAATTTTATTTTAATTATTATTTTTCTTTATATTTATTTGTATCGTAATGTAAATTTAAATTAAATATATTTTACTCTGAGACTATTAGTCTTCTGAGAATATAACAATTGTCTAATTTTAGTGACATTTGTCTTGTCTTTTATGACTACATCATGAATCAGAACTTAGTAGCAAGGTTTTAGCTTCGTCTATTTATATTTATAAACATTTCATATCTTGGGAGGATAGATGATTCAGGAGGTTGAGAAATAATTAATGTTTGAAGGAGGTTAATTATAAGGCTTTAATATTGGAGATCAGTAAGGAATTTCAAAACAGGATTTGTACGAATGACAAAAGATTTTTTTGTGAAGACATACAAGTTTATAGGTTTAAGTATTATATTAAGTATGTAAGAAGGCTGTTTGGTTCTAAAGATTTAGAAAAAGTATAATCTAAAAAAATGTGAGCGAGAGAAAAAAAAATAAAGTACCTAAAACTTACTGGAGTGCTGCCAGTGAGTAGTGTATCTACATTTATTTCATGCCATTGTATTATATTTTCATCAAATTTACTCGCTATCTTAATAATATTTGATATACCAATAGATATGTTTAAATTACGAAAAACAAAAACAAACACGTAATTTAATGAATAACGTATGTATACAGAAAGTACCCTTATTGCCTATAACTTAATTTATCTATTATTATTTATATAAATTAATAAAGTATATATTATTTAATAATAATTAGCCCGTACCAAATACCTCTCCTTTAATGACAAACTCCATTCCCATTATAACCCATTAGTTTCAATCCTCGACTGGATAAGCAAAATTTAGGACTCCCACCGGTCGGATTAGCCATAGTAGCATTAAGTGACGTTAAACGAATGACGAAACAAACAATCCTCTCTTCCTCTTCAATGACTAATAATCCCCCAAGATGTCTGAAAAAAAGATGGCCTCGAGACATTCTAGTTTACAATATTTTTAGAGTGCTGCCGATTGGTAGCTTCTCTACAAGTCTTGTTCATGTCTATTTTCTTTTAGTCTAATTACTAGCTGTGTTGTATAATACGGTTCTAAATATCAATAAATAATTTTAAGCATAATGATAATAATTATTATTATTTTGTTTGTTGTTTATTTGATATAATGAGCCCTGACAGGATTTTTAATTTGTTATAAGTTAAAGTACTGTCTTGAGTAGAAAATTATGATCTAAGTTTTTGGAATGGAATATTTTTTCTTTAGATTTATTTATTAAAATTTGGAGAAAAAAGCGTAATTATATTTTTATGTGTTTCGTTTCTGATTCTATGTTATAATGCAATATAGCTACCCTGTTGTAATATTGCGATTGTAAAGATTCGTTTTTTTTTATCTTGGGCAATTAGAAGGAGATGTAAGAGATGGGAGAGGGATATGAGATTCGACATGCAATATAGAAGCGGGGACTGGCAATAAGAGACTATAAAGTTTCAGGGCGGGTTATGAACGGTTAAATTCATCATAAAAGACCTTATTATATTTTTATAGCCGGCCCTCACTCCCTGCGATGAAAGGAGTGAGGAGTGTGCAGGAATATCTCTCCTAATAAAATCCCTCCCCTCCCTTTATGCTTCTCTGGAGTTGCCCCTCCCCGAAAGTTGGAACACATTTCTCCTCACAAGTACTCACAAGCTCTGTATTGAAGTTAGTGGTTCCCAAGAGTTTGTTCGAATTAGATTTGAGCAGTCTTAGGAAATCCTGAAAAAAAAAAAGAAGAAATTTATTACCCTGGAAACATTTTTTATTACCCTGGTTGGAAAATTTTATAGTCAATTGATGTGTGAATTTAATGTAAGGCATACATTGAAGGACATATGTACAATAGCTGCCATAAGACACTGGTCCAGGGGAGTATAGACGACAGTAATATGCTTGGGGGGCTTGACTTCAGGGTAGGAAGGGATAGTAGGCAGATAGGCGATTTTTATTTTACACTAAATAAATCCTGCTTTAGAAGCCCAACTCAGTATGTTACAAGACTATGGGACTCTTTGGGGAACATAGTTGAGCTTGATTTCAGTTTTTCGTTGACTTAAGTAGGACAAATCTTAGACAACCATTTTTCAGTTATTTAATAATTATATATTTTCAACTAGCTCTAAACTCCTTGATGAATATAATATAATATAATAATTATATAATGATTTTTTTTTTAATCTTGTATGAGTGACATTTATGTGGATATGTATATAAAAATATTATTGCGGAATTGTGTACATTTTTTTTAAATGTTTTTTTTCTTGTTCTTATCTCTAAATTGAAATGACTCAGAGCTGGGGCTTATTTTTATTTATTTTAATTTTCTCGTTTTTTTTTATTTACTTCTCTATTTTTCTTTTTCTTTTTATCTTTTATTGGTTTTTTTATCTTAATATAATTAATTTTAATTTTATAGGAGTATACTTTTGATGAACTTTTTATTTCTTATGATTATGATTTTAGATTGACAATTTTAGTTAGATTATGATATTTGTAAGTTTTGTATATATATATATATATATATATATATATATTTTTTTTTTTTTTTTTTTTTTTTTTTTTTTTTTTTTTTTTTTTTGCTTCATTATATAAATTAAGCTGATATGTAGTACATTACCAATTAGTTTGAATTTCAATTATTATTATTATTATTATTTTAATTATTGTAGTGTAATGTAATTTTTTTGTATGATATACCACCTGTAATTCTAGGCCCGTTGGTAGATGAAAAAAAAAAAAAAAATTACCTTGAATAGTTTTGCAGAAAACTAAATTTCTCTGCTTTTTTGTGTGGATGCAGACCATGTGGTTATGATTTCAGGTGAATTGATTCTTAAAGTTTTATGGTGCTTCATCTGCATGTTAATACACCCACACATTTGTGAACCTACAATGTCTTCCTTTGGGTAGGACCTGAAATTCGGTTGGTGTATTCTTTTTCTAGGTCTCATAAAGCTAGTTATCAACTATTTTCTTATTTAGCATTATTATAATCTACCCTTTAAGGAACAATACCAATAATTATGAATGACCGCAGTCCAACAAATTTACAAAAAACAAAACAGAACAATAAAATATTTAGGATCAGGAGTAATTTTCAGTCAAAACTTAAACATTGTTCTGGTTTCAAAGTTTGCTTATCTCTATATCCTTAAAAAAAAAAAAATATATATATATATATATATATATATATTATATATTATATATATATATATATATATATATATATATATATTTTAGGTTGTTTCACATGAAATGTCCGTTTTTCTAGTTTCTGAAATACAAAAAGGATTTTGCAGGTCTCTGTTGTTTTCTTCCGAATGTTTACATATTTAAAGTAAACAGTTACTATTGATCTACCTTTCTATTATAAACATTAGCTTCCCGATCAATTACCCACTTTTTAGTATACCTCCAAATATGAACATGGAAACACGCGATTTTCGAGTAATATTTTTGTACGAGTTTAAACTCGGCCATTCAGCAGCTGAGGCCGCTAGCAATATTTGCAAGGCGTTTGGGGAAGGGAGTGTTAATGAACGGACCATTCGCCGTCGGTTTGCTAAGTTTTCAGCTGGGGATACGGACTTGAAAAACTTGCCCCGAGGAAGATCCGTGATAGACAACGATGTCCTCAAACATACAGTAGAAGGAAACCCTACCAAACTGTTAAAGGACTCTCAGCACAACTAAATGCATGTGCATCTACCGTTTCCAGACATTTAAAGTGTATTGGGAAAGTAAAAAAGCTCGATACATGGGTACCTCATGATCTCACTGAGCGGCAGCAAGACCCCATGTTTCAAAACATACCGTGCAAAAATTAAAAGAACTGTCTACGAAGTTCTTCCGCTCCCATCATATTCTCCCGACTTGTCTCCAACAGATTACCTACCACCTGTTCAGGAATTAAGACAAATTCGTCAAAGGAAAATTTTTTGAAAATGATGATCAAGTGAAAAGTGCGTTTTCAGATTTTGTTTCACTTCAAAGCTCAGATTTTTTTAGTTCGGGAATAAAAAAAGTTGGTGTCACGTTGGGAAAAATGTGTAAAAAAAGAAGGTAAATACTTCGAATAAAATTGTCTTGTTTCCTATCGTATTTTTAATAAAAATCCCTTATCTTGAAAACGGACATTTCATGTGACACAACCAATAAATAAATAAAATAAAACAAAAGTAAATAAAAATATGAGCATTTCTAATCTAATTGAGATGTATTAGAGAATCTGCTTTAAATAATTTTTTTTTTTTTTTATTCTATCTCATCACTTTTTGATAATTTTGATTTTTCATATCTCTGAATATTCGATTTTAGATTCATAGCTATATATTTTTTTATTTTCATTATTTGACTCATGCCTGAGTTTTTCTTTTCTTTTTTTCTGTATAATTTATATAGGTTTTTAGGAATTTTAGTGCAATAATAAATAATAATTAAAAATGATAAACCTATAGAATTTATGCTGGACTACTTAACTCTCATCTTTCATTTTCTTTATTATCTGTTTGTTGATTTAAACACAGATTTTATATATTCCATTTAAGTTTAAATAAAGAATCAAGTTGGATATATCATTTGTTTATTTATTTAGCATCTAGCATAATTGTTTTTAAAATTAATATACAAACATTCTGCAAACTCTGATAACTAAAGCAACTTTATCGCTAAGAAATTACTCAATAAATAAGGCTGCGGATTAACCACGGTTTCTCAAAAAAAATATCAGAACCTAGTGAGAAAATAAAATAATGGCAATTGTGTGTACCATGAAAGGTGCTTGAAGACCCGCGAACATCCTATTCAGATGAAGAAGATATAAGAAGAAAACATATAAGATAGTGCAACTAGGAGAATAATGCATCTTTTTACAAAACTTAAATGAAAATAATGATTAAATACTTCTTTATAGAAGAATTCACCGAATTTATTTTATTATTTTCTTCTTTTTTGTGTGTGTGTGTCTCTTCTCTCATTTTTACAATTTTCTTCTTTCTTTTTTTTTTTCTTGTGTAATCTAACTTTTTATTAAATAAAACCAAAAATGTATTGACCAAATTTATTGTTCTACGCATCTTGAAACGTAAGCCCTCAAATTTTGAAGAAGGGTAATTTTTTCTAGGTCGATTACAAAGATTCATTATTGAAAATAATAAACCAAAAATAAAACAGCTTAAGTGCTGGTTCAAACTTTTTATTAAATATTCGGATAATTTGTAATGCTTTAAAACTGGCTTTGGTAAGGGTAATACTGAAGATTTCTCCCTGCTTTCTTTGGCCTCCATGAAAGACGACACACCTATCAGCCTAACCCACTCTGGAAGAATGGAAACTTTCCAAACCATCACGGACTGCTTTATATTCATATCGTCCCGGGAGTACCGCGATCTGTGTACCCTTGGATTGGTTACACGGAACCTCACTCCTGGTGTGTGTAATAGCCTATCTCTTCTACACTCGCTGGCAGGGGCTTCCATTAATGTTGATGTCGAAGAGGATGGCGTCTTCGCGTGTATGCATTATGTAAGGACTCATGCCTTCCTGTTAAGTGACATGGGAGTCTCATGATTATTACTCTGAGGGCGCTATCAGAACGATTTACTGAGGATATGGGCTCAGAGGCAAAGTGTGTTTTAAAATACGATATACAATAAATTATAATTTATTACGATTTATCCTGCTAATATAAAAATAATACTCAGCGTTATGAGCCAAAACATGTACTCTCGGGTGATAACAGAACGATATACGGGGACAGTTCTATATTACTGACTACCTAATTGTAAATAATAAGCCAGATACTGTTGTTATTAATCGAAACATTAGGTATAGCTTTGCTATCGATATTGCTGTTCCAAATGATGACAATACCGATAAAACGGTTGCGGTAAAATTTGAAATTAACTGTGCCAGGAACTTCGGCAACTCTACAAGCTGGAGTATATGTTGGTCTGTCCATTAGTGGTATCATCTGATGGTGTCATCCCAGAAGTTAAGATTCGCTCAATTAAGAATCTAACGCTGCCTGAAAAAGTTCTTCGAAAAGGACAGAAAGGAGTTCTCGGAACATTTTTAAATATAGTTTAAAATGTTTGCCTAACCCTTGACTTAATCCAGTTAGGTAAATAATCTGGCGAAACCAAGAAAATGTGAAATAATAATAGAATAGTGCTAAATTACCCAAAGCATCCGCGCCGAATCCTAAATAAATATAAAAAGAACTCCGAAACGTCAGCTAAATACTTAAAATAAAATAAATTGTGGAAGCACTTACAAACAAAAAAAAAAATATCACTATTTACGTTCACTTGTCCATTTATGAAATATATAGTAAGTGGAACTATTGCTGTATACGCTGGGCTATCCGTGAAAGAACAGTACTTCCAAGTGACAACTCAAAATTGAGGGTGGTTCTATTGAAATAAATTAGTGGACTGTATAGGTTTAAAAATAAAAAAAATGATGAAAGCAAACGACGAGTCACAATACATTTAATAGACTAAAATACATATATACAATATAAGAAACAAAATCTATCAATGCGGATAATTAATAATTACCCCCGCTACACTAAAATATCATCCATGCTCCAGGACTTACAGCTTCCAACAATTTTTTTATTTTTTTATTGTTTATTTATCGAGCCATATTACAATCTGTCCAATTCAGGACATTTTTAATAGTGATAACGTACAACATTCATACTACATTCACACGATATATACAAAACAATAAATTTATATAATAATAATAATAAAATATACATATATACAAAATAAAATCAATAAAAATATATACAATAGTCACTCATACCTATATACAATTCACAAGCATACAGCACGTGAGTGGAGAATCTAGCCAATGCTAGAACTCCAATATACATGTTACAAGAGGTCACGAGGCCACTGCCGTTTCAACCTTCTAGGTGGGTTGTAAGGATGAGTGGAGCTGGATAGGAATTGAGCTAGAGGATTAGGATGATGAATGAGATTCTGGTGGAATTTAGAAAATTTGGATGGAATCAGGTCTGAAATAAAAGGAACATTAAGGTCGTGGTGCAAGGTATAGTTGGAAACATAATAAGGAGCATTTACTATTGTACGGAGGACTTTGGATTGAAAGGATTGAATGCGTTGGATGTTAGTACGTTTAGCTGTCCCCCACAGTTCAAGTACGTAGGTCCAGATGGGCTTCAGTATTGTCCTGTAGATTAATAATTTGTTGTCAACTGTAAGTTCAGATTTTCTGTTGAGTAGTCGGTATAACTGTCCGAATCGTCGGTTGAGTTCTTGTCTTTTAAGTCTTGTATGTGGGTTCCAAGTCAATCTTTTGTCTAACAGTAAGCCAAGATACCGGACTGTATCTGAAGGAGGAATTGGAATGGAATTGAAGTAAACTGGCGGACAGGAGTTTCGTCGAAGAGTGAAGGTTACGTGTTTGCATTTGGCTTCGTTCACCTTTATGCGCCAAGCACTACACAGTCTTCGATAAGAGAAAGGTGTCTTTGCAGGTTTAAGGATGCTGTTTCAGGATTGGAACTGGATGATAGGATAGCGGTGTCGTCTGCAAAAGTTGCCAGAAAGGTATCAGGATGTGTAGGAATATCAGCAGTGTAAAGGATGTAGAGGACGGGTCCCAAGACGCTGCCTTGAGGAACACCGGCCTCAACGGGATAAAGGTTAGAAAATTCTACACCACAGCGAACGCGGAAGGAACGGTTTGAGAGATAGGATCGGAGAATGAGGTATAGAGACTGGGGTAAATGGGTTTTCAGCTTGAAGAGTAATCCAGTGTGCCATACCCGGTCAAAAGCTTGCGCAATGTCCAGAAACGCACCAGAACAATACTCTTTGCATTCAAGAGCTGAGGAAATATGGTCTACAACTCGGAGCCCCTGTTGAACTGTGGAATGGTGAGGACGGAATCCAAACTGATGGGAAGGAAGATTTTGAGATTCTCGTATGGGTTGGATACGTTTAAGAAGAAGCCTTTCGAAGATTTTTGAGAGGATGGGGAGTAGACTAATAGGCCTGTAGGATGAAGTGTTGTTGGAAGGTTTGCCTGGTTTTAGAAAAAGAATGATAGTGGAATGTTTCCATAACAGAGGAAAATAGGTGGTGCGTAGGATGCAGTTGTAAATATAAGTAAGGAATATAATAGCTTTCTGCGGAAGTTGCCGGAGGATCTGGGGAGTAAGGAGATCGTGTCCAGGAGATTTACGGAGGGGAAGTTTTTGGAGAAGATATTTGACCTCAGAGGGATTAATAGCTTTAGGAGGTAGGGAAAGTGGAATCGGTGACAAAAGAAAGTCTTGCACTGTTGCGGTGTGATTGGCTTGGGATTCCGGGTGAGGAGTGAAAACTTTGGAGAGGTGTGTGGCGAATTCCTCGGCTTTATCTTCATCAGACGCAGCCCAGGGGTCATCACCACGTCGGAGAGGATGGGAAACTTGATGGTATTTTAGGATCTTTTTCGTGACATTCCACAGGGAATTATCACGAGCTGATAGAGAGGAGAGGTAGGAATTGAAGGAATGGGAACGAAAGGTCGCCAACTCCCTCTTCAATTGTCTACAATAGAAGTTATAGGAGCGGCGATCTGTTGGGTGTCGGGTGCGCTGCCATAATGATCTTGCTCGGCGTTTGGTATGGATGAGGTCTATAATATGTTGTGGAAAATGATTTTGGTGAGGATTTATATTGGGGTGTTTAGGAGAAGAGGCAGTCCAGACAGCTTGTTGGATGGCGGTGGTAAAGGAATAGACGGAATTATCTAGGTCATCTGGGGTTTTGAGGGTTACTCTGAGGTCAATATTATCGGTCAGGATTTGGCGGAAAAGGTTCCAGTTAACAGGGCCTCGGATGAATGATGGTGGAATGGGTTTTGGAATTGGAGTGAGAGATACTTTTAGGATCAGTGGACTATGGTCTGAGGATAGTTCATCAAGGCGAGTTACAGACAAGTTGATGGAGCCTAATCCGCTGTGGATAAAGAAGTCGAGGATGTCAGGATTGCGGTTAGGATCGGTTGGCCAGTAGGTAGGGGAGTCAGGAGGCAGGATATTAAAATTTCGGGAGTTGAGTGCAGACAGCAAATTTCTTCCCCGAGAATTCGTGGTTCTGGAACCCCACTGCTGATGCTTGGCGTTTAAGTCTGCACCCAGAATGAAACGATTTCCTAAGGAATCCAGGAAGGATACAAATTCGGAATTGGAAATGGAATGTTTTGGAGGGCAGTATGCAGATGTGAGGGTTACCGGAAAGGAAAAAGTCTTGATTACTATGGCTGTGGCTTGTAGGAAATCATAGGTGGGAAGTGGGAGTAAATTATGAGAGAGGGATTGGTGGACAATGATAGCAGAACCGGCATGGGCTTTGCCGTCTGGGTGGTCAGTACGGTATGTCATGTATTGCGGTATTTTGAAGTACTGTTTAGTCGTTAGTCTTGTTTCAGTTATAAGTGCAACATCGATTGTTTTGTCTTTCAACAATGCTGTCAGTTCGTCAGTATGATTTCTAACACCATTCGCATTCCAAAGGAGAATGGAAAAGGAGTTAGGTGAAGTCATTTAAGGATTTTTCAAGGCAGGGATTAGATTCGATACTAGATTTGTAAGGAGTGATATAAGCGGCATAACAAGAGATTTGATTTCAGAGATGAACGATGTCATTAGACTGGTAAGATCTGTGACGTTTGATGGTGGAGGGATATGAGAAATTTGATGTTGAGGAGTTTTTTGAAGATTAGGTAAACTTTGAGGGATAGATTGTTGTACAATAGATTGAGAATGTTGAGGAAAACGTTGTTCCGGCAGTGCCTCGACTTCATGACTCTGGCTTCCACCTCCAAGCAAGTGGGCAAATGACACATTAGAATTTACAAGTTTAGATGGTTCTCTTCTGCTTCTGATTGGTATAGCTGTTTCATTCGGATCCTGAGGTTTTTGGTATCTGGTTCTGAGTTTCTTGTAGATTTCGCATCCCTTGTAGTTAGCCGGGTGGTCCTTGAGGCACAGGGCACATACAGCGGGTGTTGATCTTGATCTTGTACATTCTTCTGATTTATGCTGTTCACCGCATTTCACACAGCGCGGTACGTGATGGCAATAACTTTTGGTATGACCATATGCCTGACAGTTATGACACTGAACTATTTCCCTCTTTGTGTACGGTTTTTCAACTTTTACACGGGTATAGTACAGTCTACTGAGGTCATAGATATTTTCGACTCCTGCTGATGGTTCCAAGTCCACGAAGAATAGAGGCAGTGGACTTTTATCTTTTAGAACGTTGGTGACTTGCCTCACTTCGAATCCTAATTCTGTCAGTTCTTCTTTGATAGCTTCAACGGGTGTTGAGGAATGTAGGTTTCTGATTACGACCCTTAATGCTCTCTCCTGGCGCAGCTGATAAGTATGAAAGTCAGCTTTGGTCTCAGTCAGATATTTAACAATCTTTCTGTAGGTTTCAGCAGTAGTCGGAGATATTTTAGTATCATTGGTTCTACTTATACAATAATAACTATTAGGATCAGTTACTTTGTTTAAATGCGCACACATCAGTTTAAAATTTTTAATATTTTTAACAAATATTGGTGGAGGTAGTGGTTCCCTGGGTATAGGAGAAGATTCCATGGTTTCTTTTTCATTTTGGAGGATCTCAAATGGATTCGGTGTAAAAAACGGGGATTCATCTGTTATTCCTTGTGATGATGTGCTGGGCTGTGGTTCAGATCCTAATGAGGTAGCTGACGTGGTCGCTGGTGGAATTATTTTTTTATTTTGTTCACGGCGGGGTCTCTGTTTTGTAGGAGACGAGTTAGAACCTGCAGATCTAGATCTTTTACTTGCAGACTTTGAGGACATGACTTGATGGAAATATCTCATTGATTAAGAAAATAATAATAATAAATAAATAATGAGATCAGAATTAAAGATAAAAGAAAGATAAATTAACGAAAAGCAAGCCCGAGCTTGCCGAGCTAGCGGCAATCAGCTGATCAGTGACCCTCCTTTCACTTTTTCGTGATTGTACAAAGTAAATTATAACTTTGCTTACCGAAATTTCTCCAATATTCACTGCCGTAGTATTCCTGAGGTCTAGTGATGTTCTCCAGACTGAATTCAAGCGAATTCCTACTGAAAAAAGCAAAAATCTGAGAGACGATGTAACGTAAGACTGTTATCATCGAGCGCATCAGCTGATCTCTCCAACAATTAAACATTTTGTCCATAATCAAACAGCTTCTTACTTCAGTAAAACACCAGTCTCCAAAAATCCATTAATAAAGGAAATCGGTATCTATAATAAAGCATCTCTAAAACGCTACACTCACAAAAGAACTAAACATGTGTTACTAACTTAAGCTAGTTTATTTTAATTTCTAATTTTATATTATCAACTGTGTTATCTGTTTTTATTAGTAGGTTTTTGTATAATTTTTCCTACAACATTATATAATCACAATTTAATTTTACCACTAATTATAGATTAGATGAATAGATTATAACTACCAAATGAACCAAACATTTGATGATTGTAAGGATATCTCATCCGTAATCATTTATAAATATTTTGTCAATATGTAAAAATGTAAATAAAGTTTATTTTATTTTATTTTTATAAGAAACAAATTAAATTAATAAATTTATATAAGAAAAGAGAAGAAACAAATTAACCTAATTATATGATTAAACAGCAGTAAGAAAATCTAGGAAACAAAATAAACCTAATTAAAATATTGAAGAAAATAGGAGAAACAAATTTTACTTAATTAAATGCTTAAAGATGTAAAAAAAAAAGTTATCAAAATTAAACAGTTTCTTGAATAAGAATTAAGAAATTAAATGTTCCATCAATAGATAGGCTATATTCACATGCAAAAGTCCAGTTGAGTATTGTAGAAAATCACTGCAGGGCAACTTGGACGAAGTTCTCAGGTATGTTGAAAATGACCGAAAAGGGCGGCTTTTCCAAGTTCCAAGGGGAACGATGAGAAAATGAAGAAATTCGTTTGCAAACGTACAGATTATGAGAGCAGACTCGGGTCTATGTCCATCTACCCTTTAGACCCTAGCTTAAGACCCCCCGCCACTAGGCAGTAATAAAAACAATTGAAGTACGATCGTCTTATTTTTCTTTCTCTTCTATTCAAAACATGTAATTATATTTAAAATAACTATTTTTAAAACAGATAAAAAATAAAGATTAGTACAAAATGATCTATTGATAAATATCATAAAAATTATACAGTTTTCTTTTTTTTTTTCCATAAAACGTCATCAGGCCATAACATATGGCGTTAACAATTGCATTCGCAGTTTTTACCGAAATACACGTTTTTGGGTCCCCTAAGTCCAAATAACTGATAAAACGACAAGTGCTATACGACTGAAATACTATATTTTAGAAGCGTATATGTCTGAGATGTTATAGAAACTTTTTCCAGCGAAGCAGAAGAACTACTTTAACTATGGATTTTTCACCATGTTACGATTTTCACAAAAACGGTTCTTACGATTTTATTTTACTATCTATATCCATGAAAAATATATAGGCTTCAATATCATGTAAGTTTCATTCTGATTGTATGAGTCAGACAGGGCGTTTGTGTGCACATTTTAAATTTTCTACCTGTAAATTCCATTTATTTATAGATTGGAAAACATAACCATGTCATCTTGTTAGATTTGATAAAATATTTGTATAAATACAAGTTGAACGAATTTAATAATAAACTAAAGTAATATATAAATAACATATTATAAATTATAACATATTTTTTTCGTTTTGTTTTCCAAACATAAGAATAATAATACAGATGTATAATATACTGTTGCAAAGCTAAAGAAATTAGAAATTATGTTATCGTATATACGGAGTTATATAAGGTAATAGCAAATAATGAAAAACTGATAAAACTAGGTGCTTGTTGAAGATAATAATAGCTGTTTTTAAATAATTTAATCTGACAGGTTTCCATTGAAACTCGGTGTAATTCTTCTACCTTTTTCACTATGACTTTTTTAAAGTTCTTTGATAAAATTTAACATAGGAGGTAAGTGAAAATCGTGTGTTGCACCCACTAGAATTTTCCTATTGCTAATATGTTTCATGCAATCCCGTTTTGAAAGATCTCCTATAACAACCCTCATTATGATTATTATTAAAATACCTTTCTAAAAAAGGTATGAATGAGCTGTGTATTAGTACATGAAACAAAATTTAATAAAATAATTTTATTTACTTTTATCAGGAGATATCATGAAATATAAAGAAGAGAGAAATCGCCAAACAGGATAGAAGCAGAGCCTTAAATATGGAATATGTTCTTGCATTTAGTGAAATGAATACAGGGTTATGTACCTTTCTGCTGTATTAAGGGTTACTCCTCAATTCTCGTCACGATCCGTTTTGAATTGTTAATATTCTTGCAAATCAGAAAGAGGGGTAATATTTAAAAATGCATTTTTTCTATATCTATGCCTGTGTCATGGTCGTTGAGCTATCGTACAAGAGAGAAGAAGAGAAGTTCCTCCCACACGGACACAATGATTGATTCGCTCAATTAGACCGAGCCGATCCTTATGCAAACTAGTCCCTAATGTCCTGCATACCCTATGAGATCATTCACAAAGAATAAGGAGGGGGAACAATGGAAATCATATGCAAATTTTATCTTTAGTAAAGGCCATATGCTCCGCCATTTTTTTGCATAATTTCAGCAAGAGTTTCTTTTTGTATGCTCTGTTTACAGAATCATAGGTTTGTTTATCTTTCATATTCTAATTATAAATTCAAATCATCAAACCCAATCTGCTCTTGGGCGTTCTTCAAAAAGTGTTTACCTTTTTTTTTTATTCTTCTTCTCTTCTCTTTCTTGTTTAGAGGAAAATATGGTAGTTTACTCTTGAATATTCAGTGGTTTCTAATTAAAGCGTTTTACTTCCATTCTATTCTCTTTATTTTTTTCAACGTTGAAAAATCCATTTCGCACCCAACAGATTGTGAAAATAGATTTGTTTGTTTATCTCATCAGCTTATTTTTAGAGCTGACTAAAGCTCTCATTATATTTACAAGAACTTTCATTTTTTTAAAATATTTGGTAAAATAAATATGAAGGAACCCGCCTTTAGCAGATAATTATTTATTGTGTTTACCATAACTCGATCGACCATAGTTTTATTTTAGTAATTCTGGATGAATTGGTTTTTTTATTATTTATTGATATTTACAAATGTACATAACATTACAACGATTAAATGAGTCTCGAGACCACCTTTCCATACGCCTGTGAGGATTACCGTGAATGTATGGAGATGAAAAAATACGTACAAATGGATTTATTTAATTAAAGAAGTTATAATTATTTCGGGGTTTCTGCAATTAGTGGGCAATTCAGGCTTTTTTGGGTGACCTTATTCCTGACAAAGTAAGGAGCGATCAGGATCTTACGAAGGATTTTAGATTGCAAGGAGTGGATGCAAGAGAATTCACCTAAAATTTGACTAATAATAAAATGGAAAAAAGTTCTTTTTATTTTAAATAAATTTAATAATTAGATGTTGTTCAAACATACAGTTTTTAAAATATTTACAAAAACTTATTTAAAGAAATATAATCTTTATAATATTTCAATAATTCGATCTTCTCTCGTTTAAAAATATTTTAACTATCAATAATAATACTATTATATCATTATAATAAAATATAAAAGGAATAATTCAGTAACGAAAAAGAGAAATTAAGAATTTTAAATTAAGGGGATAAGAAAAAAAAAAAATATATAATAAAGTTTTGAGGTCTTGCTTTATCTTGAGGTATCCTAAAACAACTTTTAGCACATGGTATTGTTACTACTATTTGATAATTGATAATTTGTATAATAATTTATTATATAATTGATCAATTTATCGATTTGAGTTCATTTTAAATAAAATTGTCCAAATCTAAACTATTTTTTTTTTTTTTTTTTATTTATTTATAGTAATTTACAACTGTACTAAAGAATACAATAAGTAAATATGTAGAATGAATATAAAAAGTCTTGAAAATGTCTTGAGAAAGAACCACCCAGTGGTAGCACTTCACTAAATATTTTAATACAGTAGGTCCCGAGGCCACCTTCTTTTCAGTCGCCTTGGAGGGTTATCAGGGATATCTGAGGAAGATAAATTACGGACAAGTGGGTTTGTATGGGCAGGGAGTTTAGAATGGAAAGAGGAGTATCTATCACGGGCTATGTCTGCAACAAATGGGATGTTTAGGTCATTATGGAGGATTTGATTTGTGACAAAATAAGGAGCATTCAGGATTTTGCGAAGGATTTTGGATTGTAAGGACTGGATGCGGGAGGAATTAGATGGTTTCGTAGAGCCCCAAAGCTCGATTCCATATGTCCAAATAGGTCTGATAATTGTGATGTAGATGAGTCTTTTTCTAAACTATTTAAATTTCACTACTCGCATTTCCTTTTACTTATCAGCATTAGGTACTATACCAATTCTCAACTGATGCATTATATCCCTCAACATAACTTCAATATTGGTTTATTATTATTTATTCCATTTGTAGATATAATCATAAACTCATATTTAAAAAAATATATTAATTTTCTTATTATTCCTTAATGATAACCATTGCCTTTCTCTAGCCTTGGAAAATTATTTTGGTTTATTATATTCTGCTATGAACCTTAGTAATGGAGTAAGAAAAACAAAACAAACTTAGATACTTAGAACCCACAAATAAAGAGTAAAAAATAAAACTTCATTTTCACAGCATGAATTTACGAACACCAAATGCTTACCCTAATGTTTTGCAGTAGGAAATCATTGAAATCGATTAAGAAATAGTGGAGATATAATAGCACATTGAAGTTGGTTTGTTTCTTCATATTTCAAACGTCACTTTATGCTACTGCGGCTATCCAGACGACGCTACAGTAGGAGTTCTAAATTTTGCCTATCCAGGTTTAATTATGATAAGAATCTATAACGGGACATCGCATAAGCTCGGGAACACCTTTTTAGGTTCCCGCCAAAGGACGACATAACAAAGGAGTTTTTACTCCTATTAAAAAATCCTAGGGCCACCTCCGGGTTTGAACCCGAGAAGTTGAAGCTGAAGCACATTGAATTTACCAGTGGTAATTTGCAAATTTTCTGTAAACATAAATTGACGTTGTAGCTGGTTCGTCTTTTTTTCAGTTATTTTATTATTTAATTGCTATACATATAAATCGATTGCCTACTCAGATATATAAATGCCATAATATTATTATGGAACAATAAATCATTGCGTAATAATTTGCAGGTTTTTTTTTAAATTTATATATTTCAAATTATAAAATTTCTCTATTGCATTACTCTAAATCTCAAAGAAAGCAACATAGATTTAAAGGATCTGATCTTTTAAATAAAAAAAAAGGATCAGCTGATGCGCCAGATGGTAACAGTCGCACTTAACTTCGTCTCTGAGATTTTTGATTTTTCAAAAGGATTTTCATCGATTCCAGTCTCGAAAAAGCTGCCAGCTTTTTTGGACATTAACAGCAGTAAGATTTGGAGTATTATTTCGGTAAGCAGAGTAATTTTTTTTTACCGCAAACAGTGAATGCAGAGTCAATAGGCTTGACACAAAGGGTAGCCATATTTCCTCATATCAGCTGATTGCTGGTATTGGGAATATATACTTATTACTTGTTTCCCTTTAACATTCTTATATTACTATCTTTTTTTTATATATGAAATGCGATATTTTCATCAAGTGATGTCTTCTAAAACGGCTAGTAAAAGATCAAGATCAGCAGGTTCAAATTCGTCTCCCACTAAACAAAGACCCCGTCGTGATAACAATAAGAAGTTACCAACACAAGCGAACCCTTCAAGTAACACTTTGAAATCTGAACCCCAGCCTGGCCCATCATCACAGGAGATGACAGATGAATCTCCTTTTTTCACACCGAATCCATTTCAAATCCTCCATAGTGAAAAAGAATACATGGAATCTGCCCCTACACCAAGGGAACCACCACCTCCCCCGATATTTGTCAAAAATATTAAAAATTTTCAACTTCTTTGTGCACAACTTAATAAATTAACCAACCCTGGTAGCTACTCATGTCTGAATAGAACAAATGACACTAAAATATCTCCGGATAGTGCTGAAACCTACAGGAAAGTAGTAAAATATCTGACAGACACCAAGGCCGAGTTCCATACTTATCAGCTACGCCAGGAGAGAGCACTGAGGGTTGTAATAAGAAACTTGCATCCCTCGACACCAACTGAAGTTATTAAAGAAGAACTGATGGAGATGGGATATAAGGTGCGCCAAGTCACCAACGTTTTGAAAGATAAAGTTCAACTTCCAATGTTTTTTGTTGATCTAGAACCATCGACAGGAGTCGAAAAAATCTACGATCTTAAACGACTGTACTACAGCTGTGTAAGAGTTGAGAAGCCCTACATGAAGAAGGATATAGTCCAATGCCATAATTGTCAGGCATATGGCCATACTAAATCTTATTGCCACCATATACCACGCTGTGTGAAATGCGGAGAAGAGCATAGGACAGGAGAATGCACTAAACCGAAGTCATCACCCGATGTATGTGCTCATTGCCTCAATTACCATCCAGCCAACTACAAGGGATGCCAAATATATAAAAATCTAAAGACCAGATTTCAAAAACCTCAAGAACCAGAAACAGCAAGAATAACAAGATCTAGAAGAGAACCGTCTAAATTTGTAGATTCCAATGTCTCATTTGCCCACTTACTTGGAGGTGGGGACCAGAGTAATGAAGCGGGGGCCCTGCCGAAACAATAATCCGTTTACCTCAGCATAATCCACCTATTCCACAACAAACTATTCCGCAAAATTTTCCTATTCTTCAAAAAACTCCTCAACATCAAATTTCCCATATCCCTTCTCCATCAAATGTCACAGACCTTACCAGTCTCATGACATCCTTCATCTCCGAAATTAAATCCCTTGTTATGCCTCTAATATCACTCCTTACGAACCTTGTATCAAATCTCATTCCTGCCTTACAAAAACCATAAATAACCTCATCTAATTCCTTATCCATTCTCCTTTGGAATGCGAATGGTGTTAGAAATCACACTGACGAACTGACAGCGTTGTTGCAAGACAAAACAATTGACGTTGCACTTATTACTGAAACTAGACTAACCACTAAACAGCTTTTCAAAATACCGCAGTACATAACATACCGTACAGACCACCCAGACGGTAAAGCTCATGCCGGCTCTGCTATCATTGTCCACCAATCCCTCTCTCATCATTTACTTCCACTTCCTACCTATGATTTCCTGCAAGCCACAGCAATAGTAATCAAGACTTTTTCCTATCCGGTAACTATTACATCAGCATATTGCCCTCCCAAACACTCCATTTCCAACACCGAATTTGCATCCTTCCTGGATTCCTTAGGAAATCATTTTATTCTGGGTGGAGATCTAAACGCCAAGCACCAGCAGTGGGGTTCTAGAACCACGAATTCTCGTGGAAGAAATTTGCTGACTGCTCTAAATTCCCGAAATTTTAACCTCATACCTCCTGACTCCCCTACCTACTGGCCAACAGATCCTAACCGTAATCCAGATATCCTCGACTTCTTCATCCACAGCGGATTAGGCTCCCTGAACTATTCCGTAACTCGCCTTGATGAACTATCCTCTGACCATAGTCCACTGATCCTTAAAGTATCTTTAACTCCTATTCCGAAACCCATTCCACCATCATTTATCCGAGGCCCTGTCAACTGGAACCTCTTCCGCCAAATCCTCACTGATAATATTGACCTCAGTGTGACCCTCAAAACACCGGATGACCTTGATGATTCCGTCTACTCGTTTACAACCGCCATTCAGCAAGCTGTCTGGACTGCCTCCTCTCCTAAGCACTCCAATAGAACTCCTCAGCAAAACCATTTACCTCAACACCTAGCTGACCTCATCCATGCAAAACGCCGAGCCAGATCATTATGGCAAAGAACCCGACACCCAACAGATCGCCGCTCCTATAACTTTTATTGTAGGCAATTAAAGCGGGAGTTGGCGACCTTCCGTTCCCAGTCCTTTAATTCCTACCTCTCCTCTCTATCAGCTCGAGATAATTCCCTGTGGAATGTGACCAAAAAGATCCTAAAATACCATAAAGTTTCCCATCCTCTCCGGCGTGGTGATGACTCCTGGGCTGCGTCTGATGAAGATAAAGCCGAGGAATTCGCCACACACCTCTCCAAAGTATTCACTCCTCACCCGGAATCCAACAGAAATCATACCACAACAGTTCAAGAATTCCTTTTCTCACCAATACCTCTTTCCCTACCTCCTAAAGCTATTAATCCATCTGAGGTGAAATATCTTCTTCAAAAACTGACCCTTCGTAAATCTCCTGGACACGATCTCCTTACCCCCCAGATCCTGCGACAACTTCCCCAGAAAGCCATTATTTTTCTTACATACATCTACAACTGCATCCTTCGCACCACCTATTTTCCTCTCTTATGGAAACATTCCACAATCATTCTATTCCTAAAACCAGGTAAACCTTCCAGTAACACTTCATCCTACAGACCTATAAGTCTACTCCCCATCCTCTCAAAAATCTTCGAAAAGCTCCTTCTAAAACGAATCCTGCCTATATTAGAATCTCACAACCTTCCTTCCCACCAGTTTGGTTTCCGTTCTCATCATTCCACTGTTCAACAAGGACTCCGAGTTGTAGACCATATTTCCTCAGCCCTCGAATGTAAAGAGTATTGTTCTGGTGCGTTTCTGGACATAGCGCAAGCTTTTGACCGGGTATGGCACGCTGGATTACTCTTCAAGCTTAAAACGCATTTACCCCAGTCTCTCTACCTCATTCTAAGATCCTATCTCTCAAACCGCTCCTTCCAAGTACGCTGTGGTGTAGAATTTTCCAACTTTTATCCCGTTGAGGCCGGTGTTCCTCAGGGCAGCGTCCTGGGACCCGTTCTCTACATCCTTTACACCGCTGATATTTCTAATCATCCTGACACCTTTCTGGCAACATTTGCAGATGACACCGCCATCCTATCATCCAGTTCCGATCCCGAAACCGCATCCTTAATCCTGCAACGACACCTTTGTCTTATCGAAGACTGGTGTGGTGCTTGGCGCATAAAGGTGAACGAGGCCAAATGCAAACATGTAACCTTCACTCTTCGACGAAACTCCTGTCCGCCAGTTTACTTCAATTCCATTCCTATTCCTCCTTCAGATACAGTCCGCTATCTTGGCTTACTACTAGACAAAAGACTGACGTGGAACCCACATACAAGACTTAAAAGAAAAGAACTCAATCGACGATTCGGACAGTTATACAGACTGTTAAACAGAAAATCTGAACTTACAGTTGACAACAAATTATTAATTTATAAGACAATACTGAAGCCCATCTGGACCTACAGACTTGAACTGTGGGGGACAGCTAAACGTTCTAACATCAAACGCATTCAATCCTTTCAATCCAAAGTCCTCCGAACAATAGTAAATGCTCCTTATTATGTATCCAACTATACCTTGCACCACGACCTTAATGTTCCATTTATTTCAGACCTAATTCCATCCAAATTTTCCAAATTCCATCAGAACCTCATTCATCATCCTAATCCTTTAGCACGATCCCTATCCAGCTCCACTCATCCATACAACCCACCTAGAAGGTTGAAACGGCAGTGGCCCCGAGATATATTGTAAATACATATGCTGGAGTTCTGACACTGGTCAGATTCTCCTCTCAAGTGCGGTGTGATTGTGGCTATGGCGCCCTCACTTAGCTTCCGCTGGCTCCCACCAGTGATGCGGCTGAGAGGGAGGCGCTGGGATCCTTTGGACTCTGCTTGTCCTTCCACAAGTGGGGGGACAACCCCGTCCGGGGTTCCCGAGCTGATTGTAAATATTGTACATAGGTATGAATGTGACATGTTTTGTTTATTTATTTGTTAACTTCATTTATTTGTATTTATTTTGTCTACTTAATTTTGTTATTGTATACGTTTACTTATTTTGATTTTATTTTATGTAATTTGACATTCCTTTTGTTTATATTGTAAATATTGTATGAATGAGATCCTGTAGCACTATTATTATTGTCTATTATGACAAATTGTAATATATACGAATAAAAAAAAAAAAAAAAAAAAAAAAAAAAAAAACCTAAAACTTTATATATTTTACTATCAGATGAAGATCTAGAATAATATTAGAGGAGATATTATGGCTGATATATTTATTCCAAATTCTATCATCATTTCAAAGTTTCGAGATCTCACTACCATCAACAAGACTCTTAACTTTCCATTATATAATTTTGCAGTTATCTATTTAGTTGTTCACTTAAATTGTTATTAAACTGCATCAAATTGTAGCCGCCGAAATTAAGAATATAAGGAAGAAATATATCAGCCCTAATATCTCCTCTAATATTATACTCTCAGCCTCCACTGGCTGGACTAGTGACGCGGCTGACTGAGAGGCGCTGGGATCTCCTGACAGTGTGCCTCGGCATCCATTTATCCATTTTTTGATGCAGAGGTTCGATTCGGAGTTCCCAGGGGCAGTATGTAAATATTGTATATAGATATGAACGTGGCCAAGATTATAATTATTTTATTTTATTTCATATACTTAATTTTATTTTTTTATAATTTATTTTTTTTTTTTGTTATTTAGGTTAACTTATTTTATTTTATTATTTGTTTGTTTTACTTTGTATATATGGAATGAATGACTTTTTTTTATCTCTAATACTTATTGCCCAAGATAGTAGCAGATTGTATTATTTCTGAATAAAGCACTATTATCAAAATATTATACTAGATCTTCCGTCGATAGGAATATAAGGATATAATGAATTTATATATGGATAATGGCGGCTACCATATGAAGGAGTTTAATAGTAATTTAAGTGAACAACTTAATATATTACTGAAAAATTATATGTTGGAAAGTAAAGAGATCTGATTATAGGAGTGAGATCCCAAAACGTTGAAATGATGATAGATTAAAAAATTAAGAATTTGAAAGAAATATATCAGCCCTACTATCCGCCTCTAATATTTATATTTTTTTTTTAAAATACTGAAAGTACAGAGAGATGTAGTCAGAAGCTACGACTGGAGGTGATAAGCAAAAACGTATAGCGAGAGAAACAAAACTGGATTTCGGAAGTGTATACAAGGGAAAAAGGCCTTAAATTGGATAAATGTCAGATAGCGCTCACGAAAAATATTACAGACCACCGCGAGACCCGGAAAAAATACTAAACATTTACCAGATTCACCCTTTCTCCAATCCATTCTCTGTATCAGCCCATCACGGCAAATGCAATTCTCAGAAAGGAGGAGAAAGGATGGTTGCTAAACATAGCTCCCAAGAAGTAAGGATCAATAACTCCCTCTAGAGCTTGAACACAATTTATTTTAATGAAACTTTTCGAAATGACATCTAAAATATTGCAAAGTAAAAATAATTTATAAGAAACTAAATTATTTTTCTCCATAAACAATCTAGGTCCTCTATCTGGAACAAGGATTTTCTTGGAACCTGGAGGAAAATTTTATCTCCTTATCTGGCATTATTATAAAAAAATAAATTATCTCATCAAAATTTATTTTTACCTTTCATCTCAGCTGTCATTGATCAGAATCATTATAAAGTATTTCCTATCTATATCCTTCACTTTAATATATTTTCAGAAATGAGCACCTTTAACTTCCAATATGTTTATTTAATTTAAACATTTTTTCTAAAATTATCATCTACTTACGTTTCGGGATCTTGTACTCATTTTCAAGACTTTTATTTATACTTCATATATTTATATAGCTATAAGCCAATCGTAGTTGTGAGCAAATATGAAGTATTTAGAATTGTCTTTTAGCCTTATAGCTCTATTAGCCATCAAGTAAAGGTTCGATAATGTTGCAAGCTCTCCGAAAGGTAGACATGATAATTTTAGAAAATGGACAAAAAAAAAGTTGCTAACAAAACAATACATTCACTTACCTCCGTTGTAAAAATCAATCCAAAAACTTTTAAATAAAGTTAAGAAAAGCTTAAAGAATTACATTAAGTTAACAATAGAAGCATATTTATTTAGATTAAATAATGTTAAATTGAAACGTTCGTGTATAACTGTCACTTCAGTTTAAAATTCCTACCACAAGTTTGTAAACAAGATAACGCTTTTTCTCGAACTTTTAGCTTTCCAGTGGTATGTTTTACGTCCCTATTACTATGCTTATGTTCAATTTAAAAAAAATTATCTACAAAAATATATTTGCTCTTTTCTCTTTAAGTTGACTATCAAACTTTTTTACTTTCACTTACTATATATAGTAAGGGGAAGTACGTGAAAATTTTCGAATTCCAGTTTTCAACGGAAATACACGCTTTAGGGTCCCCTGAGTCCAAATAACCAAGTCCGCAAAAAGGTCTGTGTGTGGTAACACCTGAGCGGAAACGGTAAGTCCTATGAAACTATACGCCCGAGACGTGACAAAACTTTTTTCATTAAAATGAGCTTACCAGAAGAGGCACTTTATACCATGCATTTTGCACCTTTTTTCGATTTTCTCAAAAAATGTTCTGACGATTTTGTTTAAACTCTCTATATCGATGAAAAATTTAACGGGCTTTAATATCATGTAGGTTTTATTCTGATTAAAATGGTCTGACACGGCTTAAATGCCGATATTTTAAATTTCCTTCCCCTAAAGTACCTTTAATTTTGTAGATTCTATAAAAATAACTATATTATCTTGTTACCACTGATGAAAAACAGGTAAATATATAAATTGATTCGATACCTAACTAAAGGAGAAAACAGAAAAAATATATATTTTTAATGCAATTTTTCGTTTTTGAACATAACAGTAACATACATGTATGATATACCGTTGGAAAGCTAAAGATTTTAGAAAAAATATTATCTCATACACAAGCTTTGAAAAGTTAATAGAGAGTGATGAAATGAACATAAAACTAACTGATTATTTTAAATAATGAAATAATAGATTTTTTAATGAAACACATGTTTCTATAAAAATTCAATTTAATTCATTTCTTAATAGTTTCACGTATTTTCATCTCTAACTGTTTTTGAAAATTCTTTCATTGATTTTAAAAGTGGAGGTAAGTGAAAGTCGTGTGTTGTCCGCACCAGATTTTTTCATCTTGTATCTTTACTCATTTATTAGCTATTGTAACATGCAATGGATGATTTTTTTGAATCTACAAAATTAAAGGTACTTTAGAGTCAGAAAAGTTTAAATGTCGGAATTTCAAACGATATAAAAACCTATCTAATTTTACATGGACATAGCGAGTTAAATTAGAATCGTTTTAGCTGCTTTTCTAATTCTTTTCGCTCCTCACTTAGAGTTTCTCAGCTTGGGGGTGCTGTTTCTTTAAAAAAATAAGAAGTGAAAAATGCATGGTATAAGTGGTTCTTCCGATCTACGGATTTTCATGAAAATGTTGCTGTTAGATCTCAGGCGTACACACTTCGAACATATGATATTGGCTTTTATACCCTGTCAGAGTATTTCAATCAAGATTAAACATAAGTAACATTAAATTTCAAAGCGATATAGTTATTTAAATATAACCGTTGAAGCCGTTTTCAAGAAAATTGTAAAAAGGTACTAAATGCATGGTATGGCTCTTCTGGTTTGCCGAATATGTTGAAAAAGATGTAACATCTAGGGCATATACGATTATAAATTATGAAATTTCAGTTTTATAAAAAATCTTATTTTCTAGCTAGACTATTCAGGTTTTGGGGTATGCCAATGATCTGGTACTGCTAGGTGAAGACACGGAAACCATACAACTAAATACAAGTGTGTTAATAAGAACCGGTAAAGAAATAGGACTCGAATTAAATACCGATAAGACGAAATATATGATTAGTAGCAGAAACGGTTTCGATCTTGGTGATATTGATGTATCAGGGCATACTTTTGAACACGTAGAGAAATTCAAGTATTGGCTCAATTATAACTAGAAAAAATGAAATCCAGGAAGAAATAAAGTCCCGGTTAAAGGTGGGAAATGCGTGTTATTATACAGTTGCTAAGTTACTTAGTTCGTGGCTTCTATCTAAAAACTTAAAGGTTAGAATTTATAAAACTATTATTCTTCCGACGGTTCTTTACGGATGTGAAACGTGGCCGCTTACTTTGAAGGATAAACAACGGCTTAAGGTTTTCGAAAATAAGGTATTGCGTAAAATATTTGGTCCGAAGAGAGATGAGGCCACTGGTGAGTTTAGAAGGTTGCACAACGCGAAATTGCGGAACTTGTATCCTGTGAATATAATTGAGCTTATTGCATCGCAGAGACTCAAATGGGCGAGTAAAGTTGTTGGGCTCGATGACGAGCGGATTCCGAGAAGGTTGGTGTTTGCTGATCCGACGGGTAGGCCGAAGCGGAGATGGGAGGATTGCGTTATGGCTGATCTCGAGAGCTTGGGCTTGAAAGGTGAACATTGAACGAATCTGTGTAGGCGGAATTTGGTGGTATCGGCATCGAACCTTCCGGTTCGGTAAGCCTATTATTATTACCTAGCTAGACTGCTAGACATGGGTGTGTATGTGGACAATCACTTTTTTTTTTTTTTTTTGCAAAACTTGGTCATATGTACTCAAGGAACCTTGAAACTTGTCTTTTCGATGAAGACTATAATTCGAAATATTTCACGATAGCAATAGTTTCCCTTATATATTTAATATAGAAGTAAATAAAAATTAAAAAATCTGGTGCGGGCAACACCCGACTTTCACTTACCTCCGTTTTTAAAATTGTTTAAAGAATTTTCAAATACAGTTAGAGATAAAAATGAGTGAAACCATTGAGAAATTAATCAATTGAATTAATATAGAAACATGTGTATTATTAAAAACTCTGATTATATTATTATAACCAGAAAGTTTTATCGGTTTTTTATCACTCTTTATTGACTTTTACAAGCTTGTGTAGAAGATATTTTTTCTAAAATCTTTCTCTTTCCTACGGTACGTCTATATTACTGTTCTCGTGTTCAAAAACAAAAAAAAATTCATAAATAAATATTTTTTCATTTGTCTTCTTTAGTTGTTTATCAAATTCGCTCAACTTGCATATTTAGCTGTTAATTGTCAATAGTAACAAGATAATATAGTTATTTTTATAGAATCCACACAATTAAAGGTACTTTAGATGAAGAAAATATCGGCATTTAAGCCCTGTCATACTATTTCAATGAGAATGAAACCTACATCATATTAAAGTCCATTACATTTTACATAGATATAGGGAGTTTAATCAATATCGTTTGAGCCGTTTTTGAGAAAATCTTAAAAACGTGCAAAATGCATAGTATAAAGTAGATCTTCCGGTCAGCTAATTTTGATGAAAAATATTCTGTAACATCTTGGCCGTATAGTTGTTTCAGATATGGAATTTCAGTTTTGTACGACTTATCGTTTTTGCGCTAGACTTACCACACACACATACGGACACAAGGCACACAGACCTTTTGTCGGGACTTGGTCATTTGGACTCAGGAGATCCTAAAACGTGTTTTCCTTCGAAACCTGTAATTTAAAGTTTTTTACTGGAAGGAATTAGTCCGGGTGGCGGTCATTAAATGAAACAACTAAATAGTGGGAGAATGGAAACTGAGTTTCCATTTTCCCACCATACGCCCTGATGATGACCCACAAAGGGGGTCGAAACGTTGGCAAACAATAAAATAGTTGAAACTATTTAGTTGTTTCATTTAATGACCGCCACCCGGACTAATTCCTTCCAGTAATTCTCAACGGTCAACTAATTACATCCACAATAAAGTTTTTTACGATTGCAATACTCTACCTTACTATATATTTCATACCTATATAGGTAAATGAAAGTAAAATATATAGTAAATTTCGATTACTTCTGATACTCACTATAAGTGAAAGTAGGAATCGCGTTAAAACGGTCGTGCAAAGCGGGGTATCGCTTTGTGTATGAATCGACCGCCCTGAGCTTTGAAAATACCTGCTGTTGTGGAAACCCCAATTTGACGAGCAAGGTCCCCGAAATGGATTGGCAAGCTGAAGATAACCTTTGGAATCGTGCATCCTCGCAGGCGGAGGACAATGCTCCTCTGGTACCCTTCTTGAGGCGTGCCCTGTACGAGGCGTCTCTAATTACATAATCACTGGTTCCACTCCCTGCCGTATAGCCATTAGCTTTTGTCTGTTTGTCTTCTCGGAGGGAACCTTTTATTGTCTGTCATTTTGTAATTATGGCTTGCTGGTACGTAATCGTAAGCATTACAACTCGGCTAATATGGCATTGTTTTAAATTATAATGGTAGATTTCTTGTCCGAAACGCAAACAGATAGGGTAAGTAGGAATAGTTACCGGAAATACGCGTTTTAGAGACCTCTGCCTGAATCCAAATGACTATGTCCCCCAAAATGGTCATTGCGTTGTGAGTGTGTATTTGGTTTATCTAATTGAAAACCATAAGTTGCATATTGGGTTGTCCGAAATGTTGGTAGAGATCTAGTCTGTTAAAATTAGTACAATATCTGTGCCGATTAGAATAGCTGCTCTTTACCATCCATTTTGCACATACTTATGTCTTTTTTTAAACACAGCTCTGACAATTTAGATGAACCGATATCGACGTCAAATTGAATGGGATTTAATATCATGTTGGTATTCTAATTGAAATATTTTAACAGTGCTTCAATGCCAATATTTTAAATTTACTTCACTTAAAATATCTGAAAATGAGTGTATTATCTTGTTGACACTAATAAAAAACGGCTAAATATACAAGTTGAACAAATCTGATAACCAAATAAAAGAGAAAAGATCAAAAATATTGTGTAGTTTTTTTGTTTTGTTTTTTCGAAGATAGGTGATTGTTGTAAATAAAATTTAATAATGTTCTATTATTTATTGTAAAACATATTTCCAATGAGACTGAGTGTAACACTTTAAGCTTTTTTAATTTTTTACATTATTCATTACTCCATTAATTGTTTCTAACGACACACCAGATTTTCCATGCAATATTGGATTATAAGTTTCTTATTAAAAAAAAATTCATCTGGACGATATCGTTTTAACTGACGATTATTCTGAGGACGATTCGTAATCGATCAGAATTAAAGAGATTGTAATAATTTTGAAGAAATTTACTATCTGTCGTGCTGATATTAAAACTGCGTTTGGATATTATAAAGTCTGGACACTATGCGCGGTTTCTTCTTATCGTATGAATGATAAACATTTGGTATACCATGGGATGCATTGGTGAATTTTTATCTTTCTCCTTCAACACATCTTTATATACTTCGACCTGCGAAGCAGTAGATACCGTTATTACAAATTATGTAGATCGACTGGCACAGGCGAAAGTTGTTAGAGGAACATAGTTGATCATTCAGTAAATTAATTTATACTTTTCAAAATGAAATAAAAAAATTATAACGATTTGGATTCTATATAATCTAAAAATTTGAATAATGTTTTTATGATTATAGTCATCGCATTTGCCATGACAGCTTCCGGGGCTTCCTGGACTAGCTAGCCAATGTGAAGGCAAATTTAAGTGGTTATACAAGTAGAACGGGTGAGTGTTTTCCGGTTCGGAAGGTACTTTTACCGCGTATTAGAAGAAAAAATACTCATTTTTAGTTTATTAATCTTAATGATAAACATGTGTAATCGATTAATCATAAAAAAAAAAAAATAAAATAATAATAAACTCTATAAGGAAAATTATATATATATATATATATATATATATATATATATATAATATATATATATATATATTGGGTTGATGCAAAATTAATGCAGGTTTCCTCTATTGCAATATCTTAATTCCAATTGTGTAAACAAAGCTAATCCTAACATTGATCATTATTATACCAAAACAAACCTTATCTAATACCCTCTCTTTCACCATGAATTTGTTTAGTAAAATCGTTTTGTTCAGTGTGTTCAAAGGTCTTGAATCGAAAATGTCAAAGTGCGATTTTCGTCAAATTTATTTTTACGAATTTAAATTAGGGCGCAGCGCTGCGCAAACGGCTCGTAATATTAATGAAGTGTGGGGTCAGGAGGCTATTAATGAGTGCACGGTGCAGCGTTGGTTCCAGAAGTTTCGCAGAGGAGATTTCGACCTCGAAGACAAGGAAGGTCGGGGCCGTCATCTTGCTCTGGACAACGACCAGCTGAGGTCAAAAGTGGAAGAAGACCCAACCAAAACCACACGAGAAATGGCGGCGGAACTCGGAACTCAAAGATTGCAACGTCTTTGCCCAGCATTGATGAATCGGAAGGGGCCGATCCTGCTCCACGATAACGCCAGACCACACGTTGCACAACCAACGCTTCGACGACTGCACGAGTTGGGCTACGAAGTTCTCCAACATCCGCCTTATTCACCTGACCTCTCTCCTACAGACTTCCACTTTTTCAGGCATCTGGACATCTTTTTGAGGGAGAAAAATTTTCAAAACCAGGACGACATTGAAAATTCTTTTCGTGATTTCATTGAGTCCAGGGATTCGGATTTTTTTTCTGGTGGAATAAGAAAGCTTGTTGAACGTTGGCAAAAGTGCATTGATTCAGATGGAAATTATTTTGATTAAATATATATGGTTAAAGTAAAGATATGGCGTATTTACAATACCTACTAAAAACCTGTATTAATTTTGCATCAACCCAATATACTATATATATATATATATATATATTATAATCAGTTCTGATTCGAACGAAAAAAGTATTTCCATACTCATTAAAATAAATCATGTCTTATTCTTGACTGTAGGATTGAATATAATGTTAATGTTTAACTTTATGACAGTTATAAAAGGATGTGAGCTAGGTTCAGATGCTCAATTACTCACCTGGTATAGCTGGTCTGTTTGTGTGTGTGTATGTTGTAATTATAGCACCACTTTAATTTTTATATTCCAAAAAATCCTATTTGTCTTGATTAGTAATTATTACAGTAACTTACAGATTTACAGATTTGTAATAGTAAATTATTACAGTAACTTACGTGTTCGTAATAGTAATGATTGATTTTAACATTGATAGTGCAATATTTATAAATTATCTTAAGAAGAAGAATTTCCCTTTTGGATCTGCTGCTCTACATCTATGAGTACACAGCATTCCGCATAGCAGCATACATAATTTCAAAGAAACAATAAGGGGATATACTGCCAAATAGAAATACATAGACATTACTCATTTCGAAATTAAATACAATATTTTTCAGGATTGCAAATTTGGGAAGATATTTGTCCCCATCCTCACTGTAAATAATTTGGAAAACACTCTATCAATTGAAATTTTCCTCTGTAACGTTTTTGGATTTGGTTATTTTTGAATATAGAGAAAAATGTGTTTAGAGTTTTAGAATCATAAAGCACAATAAACTAAAAAAACAAAACTTGAGAAAGGAAAAAGTTGAAATCTTGCCTGTAACTCCATTATTTTCAAAGATAGAGAAAAAAAAATGTTTTTCTCCAAAAACCCGCGAATAATCATAAAAAAGAGGAAAAAAAAACAATTGAGAAGAATTAAATTATATACGAAGAATATTCTAAATTAAGACATCGCGATGAACAAGGAGAAAAGAAAAAAAAATATCTTACATGGATAAGCAACAACTTAAAAGATTTGTGATTCCCTGATAACCAGGTGATTATTGATAATAGAGAAAAAATGTAAGATGTTCTGGAATCAGAAAATTTTATTAAAATTATTTAAATGAAAAAAAAAATAAATAAAAGGATATAGTGACGAAGTCTGGTATAAATGTTTTTGGTTTATCATTTCCAATAATCAACCTTTGTAATTGACCCCACAAATAAAAACAAATTACCTCCGTCCTTCTCAAAATTTAAGAGTTGATCTTTCAAGATACGTAGAATCCGAATAACGGGGAAAAAATTCGTTTTAACTAATTAATGAATAAATACCAATGAATTAAGTTTCCTACAACATGAAAAAAGAATCATTAAAATTGGTTTAGAACTAGCAGATATATTGCGTTTTGAAATTTGAAGTAGTGATATACTGTTTCTTTATATTGCTCTTAATTTTAGCTCATTGCCTATTAACAGCTATATTTTTTTTTTGTTTAATATTTGTTGAGATATATTACAATTTGTTTCTAAATGAACAGTAGTAATAGTGATATGTGACTACATTCATAAAATATAATATATATACACAAACAACAAAAAACAACTAAAAAAAACACAAAAACAAAAACAGCCTTAGTATAGTTATTTAGAAATAATAAACCATTGTGTAATAATTTGCAGCGTTTTTTAAATTGATTACTAAGATTAATAATTTAAAATTATAAACCAAACCATTTATGGCTCCTATCTTATATCATGAAAAAAAAAGCATTCGCAATGGATAAATGAAATAATAATAAATAAAAATCGTAACTCGAAGAAAGATGTTTATTCTCGGAGAAATAAGTTGGCAAGACAATAAGCCAGTAAGAGGGAAGAAAGGAGATTTTGGCAAGGGAACTATGAGGGGGAATATTGCAGGAAGTATTGCGAGGACAATCAAGGACAGGCGCTAAGAATACGCAAAGAGCCTACATTACATTTTTATCTTGTTTGCTTTTCTGCTCTGGCCTTCCTATTGCATAACATCTGTCCGCTTCTAAACAAAAAAACACAAAGTTTATTTGATGGCTTAATAGCTGCTTTCAATATCGTTTAGCTCGCCCATTAAAAGTAAAATCTCATCAGAAGATTGACTTCATCAAAATAAGCCAAAAAAACAAAAAGAAACACAAATCAATTCGCTCATTATTCACAATTGTATCTTAATATAAATAGGATAATTGTAATGATCCATCTACTTGCTATGGTTTAATAAACAGCAGTCCGGGAGCCAGTTTTTATTTATTTATTTATTTTTTTAACCGTGAGAATGTGAGAAATAAGGGAAAACCATGATAATATGTTTTATTTTATTGTAAAACTATTATTACTATATAATATTCTTATTAGGAGATTCAAAGGGGAATTTAAGATCATATTATCTATCACACTGTTTTTATAAAAAATTTAGTGCGTGCACGAATTTCACTAACCTCCGATGTTAAAATTAATTTAAGAACTTTTTATTAAAGTTGAAAAAAGGTAACATAATTATCTACAATACAAAAGATTTACAATAATCACTTACTTTTATCCCCTTTTCGTTATTGTGCAATATGTTCTGTAGAATATTATTTTTCTATAATATTTAGCTTTCCAGCGGTATATTATACATATATATTACTATTCTTATGTTCAAAAAAATTTACCTGAAAATATATTTTGCTATTTTCGCCTTTAGTTAGCTAACGATTTCGCTCAGTTTTTTTTTTTTTTTTTTTTTTTTTTTTTTATCAATTCTAAGTAGATAAAATAGTTATTTTTTCATACCTAAAAACTTAAACCTTGGGCCCCAGCGCCCACCTGTGGGCGTCGGGGTTTAATTCGGAGTTCCCAGGGGCAGTATGTAAATATTGTATATATATGTATGAATGTGACCAAGATTATTATTATTTATTTCTTTTATTTTCTTTTTATCTTTATTTACGGTTATTTATTCTTCTTTATATTTTATTTATTTCTATTTATTTTGTATTCATTTATTTTTATTTCTTTATTTTTATTTCTTTATTTTGTGTACATAAGGAATGAATGAATTCTAATATCACTAATACTTATTGCCCAAGATTGTGGCCGATTGTATTATTTCTAAATAAATAAAAGTTAATAAAATAAAAACTTAAAGATACTTTAAATGGGAGAATGTCAAAAATATCGGCATTTAAAGCCTTTCAAACACACTATTTCAGTTAAGAATGTAACCTCCATGACATTAAATATCACGCCTATATGACCTAAGTTTAATCAAGATCGTTACAGCCGTTTTTCGAGGAAATCGTAAAAAATTACAAAAAGCCTAGTATCAAGTAGCTCTTCTACTTCATTGATTTTTGAATAGTTTGCTGTAACATTTCAGGAGTTTGCGTTTCTAAAAGATGAAGTTTCCCTTTTATGCAATTTATCTTTTTGGAGCTATATTTACCACACACACACATAACCTATACCAGGATAAAAATAAGGATTATATAAAATGGGTACAATAATTGATGGGTATAAAAAATCCGGACCTTACTTATTGCTATGTCTTTTACGATTCCGAGGTTTGATGTTACACTATTAGTCTTCTTATTACTTCTTTTGGGGTCGTAAGCACACTGGTTGAATCCAATGCTTTCGATGATCAATACCTATAAAATATACTTACGTTTTTAAGGGAATTAAGTAGAGAATATGACCCTTTTGCTTGTGAGTGTTATACAACAATAAACTTAAATCAGTCGATATTAATTCTGTTGTTGTCGAAATTATTTTTTCTGGATTCTCCCTGCTTAGGAATGTCCCGATTAAGACGTCTCTTTTACCGTTCCTTGCAACTCCTACAAGGAATTCATCTGGAAGACGGTGTGTAGCATTGGAGAAACGGTAATAAAATATGTAAATAAGGCAGGTTTGTATTAAAAGCAGACATCGGCCATGTTGTAGGCCGTAGATTGTAAACAGGCTATTTATAGGGTCCCATCTCCACTCAACAAGACCGCTAACACTCAACATCTTTCTTTCAATCTCAAGCAAATTAATTTGCAAGAGATAACCTCCATAATTTTTCATTTGCTGTTAATTTGTTGACACTATTATTTAAGAATTTTGTTTGTCATAATTAGTCGTTTTTATTTGACTCAGACATTTTTTAATTTAATTTAAACACCCTGGGATCTTTCCTTAACACAGTCATTATAGATAATAACCAGCCCGTCCTAACATATTTCCTTCTACTTATGCTGTGATACAAGTGTGTTATCAGTCAATAACGATACCAAACTTTTTTCCACAACCGATACCTTGAGGTATGGTGTCAGAATTGGTGAATAAAAATTATTTCCAATAAATCGTAGCAAATCACCTTCACCCTCTGGTGTAAACCTATTACTCGATGGAGCTATGGGGCTCAACTAAGTCATCAAGTTCTTCTCGTATCCTAACCTTTTAATCTATAATCCTCCAAATGTGCTCCTTACTTTGTCACAAAAAAAACAAATCCATAATGACTTTTAAGTACTATGTCGTTTGTATGGACCGAACCTGGTACTATTATGTTATGGCAAACTCCATTTCTGCTACTATCTAATTTTAATCCTGGCTTGATCTTCAATTCCTGATCATCCTTCGCGTCGGAAAAGAATTTGTGTTTTGGATTGCGTTCAGGCTTATTTAACAATATTTAACTGTATATTATGTATAAGCCAATATATATTGGGGGGTGACGTATTTATTTAAATACATTCAGAAAAATGGTAGTTATCCAATATTCTATGTTATTATTTTGGAGGATTGAATTCCTAAAACAAAACAAATTTTTTGTTAATATACAATAAATAAGAGTTGAATAGTTTATGACAAGAAACATCCTGAATGCAGGCTTTTATGTAATGAGCGAGAGAATTTTTTAAAATAATTTTTATTCATAGATCAGCATTCAATAACTTAATGAATGATAATTAAGCGTTTTTATTTTTCACAACTAAGACTAATTTTAGAGATAATAATTTTAGAGAGGATGTTAGAGAATACAATGCTAAAATATTATTTTATATTTATTGACTTAATTTTGGAAAACACGCTTTAAAACATAAAATGTAATATATACTATTATGTTTTGGTATTCCAACAGTAATTATTGGCTTCTGAGTTATCACTGAATTTTTACACTAAAGGTTTTTCTGCCATGATTTTTAAATTTGTTAAGGAAATATTTGAGAATAAATTTTGTATTTAGTGGTCTGAAAAATTATCTATTTAAGTGAAATAATTAAAATTATACTTCTACTAATGATTTTTAATTTCTCGATGGTTTATTAAATGTCCTATAAGAAAACTTATTTTATTTTTTTTTTTTGCGAGGGGGGCATAGGGGTGCATTGCAAGTGCTGCATAGGGGACATAAAAAGTTTATACCGAGATAGAATTTAGACTAGAATAAGAAAATAGAATACACTGACAAAATATTGTTGTCTTTTTATTAATTGACCTTACAGATCCTTAAAAACGTATAAATATATGTTATTTATGGAATTCTAAAAAATGGCTACTAATTAATATATTTAAGAAGATACTTTTTACGTCAGTTTTTTTTTTTTTTCTTCTTTTATAATCCTCATAAACTTAGTAAATGTGTCTTCAGATTATCTCATACAAAACCAAGATTCCTTAAGAAGAAATGCATAACAGTTCCATTGATTTTTATAATTACTGTATTGATGCCGAGGTTAGCTTCTGATTCACACACAATCATGTTGAATAACTAGCCAGGGTTCACAGGTGATAACCATATTACCTAAGCTGGGCCTCGCTACCGCTTCAGGATTCTACCGTCAGTACGCAACGCACTGAGAATGGAAGGACCGAAACAGCTGTTATTGTTTCGGGTTTCACATCATTACGAGGCTTACGGAATCCAGGATTAGTGTTCTTATTGTCTTCCTTCTCAATCGTAACCTTCATTTTACCTTCTGTATCATCTAGCTACGAAACGAAGCTTTTGTAATCCGGGCAAGTTATAGTTCCTTAAGTCTATAGAAATCATATTTATTATATTATATGTTAGTTTCTCGATTTTCTCTTAAACAGATAGACCGTTATTTATATTTTTTATTCCTCTGATGATGCTATTCCTAAGTCATTTTCATTTTTGAATGTTTTGCTTTTTCTGCAACTTTCTCCTTGTGCCTTTCAGCGTGGAGTTGTTAAACCAACCACAGATATCTTGGGAGATTAAATAACAATTTCTATTGTTATCTTATTTAATCTAAAACATATGTTTCCAACGAAACTAAAGATAATTCTATTTAATTCTTCTTTTTTTGTTGCGCGCACTAGATTTTTATTTCCTGTAATAATATCATGAAGGAGCTTGTCAGAATGAACAATGATTTTTTATTATTTGTAATAAACAAAGATTTTTTATTATTTGTAATTTAAAAATACATATTACGACAAGAAACTGCTCGCCGTTTTTGGCTACTTCAGCACTTACTAGACAAACGGTCAAACCTTCCTCTTAACTACAAAAGGCTCATCTACATTACTATTACAAGACCAATCTGGACTTACAGAGTCTAGCTATGGGGAGTATAAACATCAAATTCTTCTTACATCCAATCCTTACAATCCAAAATCTTTCCTAAAATCCTCAATGCTCTTTACTTTGTCACGAATAAACCCATCCATAAAGGCCTTAATGTTCCCTATGTTACTGATTTGGCACGGATCAGGTATCATTCCTTTCATGACAAACTCCATTCTCACTCTAACCCATCAGTTTCAATCCTTTCTTACTCTTCAATTCCTCATAATCCTCAGAGACGCCTGAAAAGGAGATGGCCCCGAAATCTTCTAGTTTAGAATATTTTTAGAGTGCTACTAATAGGAAGCTTCTCTATATTTATTTCATGTCATTTTATTATATAAGCATTACATTTACTTGATATATTTTTTTTAATACAGTTGTAAATATCAATAAATATGTTTTATAATTTATATATATATATATATATATATATATAATATATATATATATATATATATATATATATATATATATATTCCCTCTGGAGTGGAGGCAAGACAAAAATAAAAAATAATAAACCATTGTGTAATAATTGACACATTTTTATTTTATCATTCTTAAATATTGCTCACAAGGCAAACCGGACGGCTGGTTCGAAGCCATTAACAAAACGCGGCGGGTGCAGGTGTCCTAACCATATAAGCAAGCAACTAATAAATTTCTCGCACGGACGGAATACAAACTAGAAGCGTTTCAGAAATGGACCGCCTCACTCCGCCAGCGGTAAGGCATGAACACATGAACACCTTCCAAATCGGACACCGCAACTGTTACCAGAACCAACGGTACCTCTGGCACTGCGATTCCTTTAAAACTAGGTCGTACAGTTTGTCGAGGAGTTCTAAAGTTCGCGAAATTGTCATTGAACAGTCTAGGTAGTGTAGCATCCTCTATAAATAAATTTGAATAAATTAAGAATGGATTAGCATTTTAAGCTATTTATAAAAAACTAAGGCTACTACGACATAGACTGTTTTATTAGCTTCAACTAAAATGCTAATTTGCTTCTTGCACAATTTATAGAAATTCTTTGGTGAAAAATTCCAAACAAAACAAAGCACAAAACAGAAATATATATAAATATGATTATTTTCTTCAAATAGAATTTTTAATTTATGATGGGAATGCAAATTACTTTACTATTATCATTCAGTGTCTACACAGTGACTTAATAATTCATGTCAATAAGCTGTCCATTCTTAATTTAAACTTTTGTATCTCAGAAATTGAATGATTCTCTCATGAACAGATTCAAAGTCTTTGTATGTATTGGGTGGAGTGGTAGCGCGAAATAACACTTATAGAGGATGTTCAACTTGCGAGAGGGAAGAAAATTTTTGCTGACGCACCTATGTTGATATCCGAAGTTTTCTTTGAAAATCGCTGATCTTGGAAGTATTTTATTTTACCTATATACTCCAAGTAACCCTTTTAGAACCCGCCAAGTTCTATCTCTTGACAAGTCGCTTCCTCTATAAACAAGGCCTTAGTTAGGGAGTGGTCAGTGGTGTGAATGCAGCCACGTTTCGTCAAGTCAAATCTTTGAAGTAAATATCTCATGTTATAATGATGAGAGTAAAATAGTTGTTTAGTTTAACTACACTATTCTGTCTTACAACAGTGGTAAATTAGTTGGGCTACTAATTTCATCATCGCAAACGTCTACGTCATCATCCGGTGCATTAAAATAATCTTTTTGAAAAACTTAGGCTTTTTCTCTAGGACATGCGTATCTTCTTTGTAAAATAGCTAAAATAAATCAATAAACCGAAAAAATAATAATAATAATTATAGTAAACTAGGATTTTTATTTGCGCTACAGACTATAGAAAACGCTTTTTTCGTACACTATTCCTTCTGTCATGAGGTTCAGAATTTTTTTATCATTAAGAAATATGAACAATTTCTGATTATCCTATAATTTCCCTGGGATGTTGTAAAATATAAGAATGAAATATGATGTATTCTTTCTAATGCAGTTATATATATATATATATATATATATATATATATATATATATATATATATATATATATATATATATATATATATATATAATATATATCAAGTTTTATACATGTTATTAAAATTTTTTTATCATAACTGACTATCTATTTCTTTCATTCTTGTATCATTATTTCCAAAATACAATAAAAATAAAATAAGTTCAATATTTTCAATTGCAAGACAGTCTTTAGAAAATGGCGCCCAAACAGGCAACATTTGATTTTTTACATCACGATAAATCGCTATACAGTCTAATTGTTTTACCTCCTATTCTTATAAAAAAATTAGGTTGTATAAAAAGGCTTATACTGGTCGGTTTTAATTAGTAAGAAAAAGGAAATTCATTCCTTATAATATTATACAGAATTTTAAATTTTCAGTTTTAAAAGTGTGAATTTTGATAATAAATAAATTTCGATATCAATCTTAAATAATATTTATAAATATTTTTCTTCATATAATTTTACTGAATATGAAATATAAATCATTAAACTAATAAATAATAAATCGTGCGGGATAATTGGGGCTGGTCATAATCTAGCCTCAGATCTCCCTGAGTATGTCATTATTTTTGATATTTGAAGTGATTCAGCAATAGAAATCACTAGGGATCAATAGCTTTGAATAGACTTCCATAATTTATTTGACACCCTTCTAGGCAATGTAACAAGTGGCCTGATCCGAACAATGCTGTATGAATAATGATTCGTCTCATTAACATTACGGCCTTTTCGATTTCCGAGGCAAACATGTTTGAACAGATCCGCACTGCAAACAGGAAGGCTCATCTGCGTTCTAATTTCGTATTAAGAAAAATATGTTACATTTAGTCCATGTCAAAAAAAAAAAAAAAAAAAAAAAAAAAGTAACTTATAGTCTAGCTATACTGTTATTTTTACAACAGTATGAATATTCATTAATAGCAAATGTGAATAGATCTCTTGTCAAACCGAAATAATAAATAAGCTCTAGTATGATTTACGCTGACTTAATTTTTAATATAATTTTATTTAATTGTTCATTCGACCTATTTACATATAACCATTCTTTCATAATAAATGTTTCAGTGTATTTATCTGTCTTTTATATTAACTTTTATTTACCTATATATGCAATATATAGTAAGACAAAGTATTACGACTGTAAAAATTTTCGAATTCCAGTTTTCAACGAAAATACACATGTTAGGGTCCCCTGAGTCCAAATGACCAAGTCTCGCAAAAAGGTCTGTGTGTCCGTGGTAAGTCCACTATTTATATCATGCATTTAGCACCTCCCGCAGGGGCTAGTCATAGTGCCAGACTAGTGGGGTATAACACTCCCCCGGGCTCCCGAGTTCAGTACATGGTACCCTCTCACTCAGAACAGTACACTAAACACATATTCATCACATAAGGTCATTTACAGTACTCACCTCAGGATCACCTTCCCTGGGAAGACCCAAGGTTGGGGGTATAGCTAACCACCTGTGTTCTTACTGGGCCAATCACCCGTAAGAATGTAAAAATGATTCAAAGAAACATTAGCTATAGCCTCGGATTTGGACAGTCTAGAAGGAAACGACTCGGCATGGAAAAGGACATACGTTTGGGAACTTGGAATATTAGATCCCTTACAGGCAAAGAATCAGAAATCATCGAAGAGATGAAGACGTACAGGTTAGACATTCTAGGAATCAGTGAAGTACGAAGAAAAGGAGCTGGAGAGGTAGCGATGGACGACGGTCATAGGTTAATATATTCGGGGGTTGCTCCAGGAAATAGAGCTGCAGAGGGAGTCGGCATTATAATGAGGGATGAGCTATTCAAAAGAGTGGAAGAATGGGAGCCAGTGAACTCACGCCTTATTGCAGTCAATATTAATTTACGCACAGGAAACTGGACGTTAATACAAGTGTATGCTCCGACAAACGATGCAAACATAATGGATAAGGAACAGTTTTATGCAGACCTTGAGCGTTTAGTGACCAAAAATAAAAATAGTAACAGGAGCATCTAATTATGGGAGACCTCAATGCGCGGATAGGCAATGACCACACGAGAACGCATGGTGTAATGGGCCCACATGGAGGAGAGAGAGTGAAGAATGATAGCGGCCAACGACTGATCGAGTTCTGTGTGGACAATAATATGATTATTGGGAATTCTTATTTTCCTCACAAGCCAGTGCACAAAATCACCTTCTCAGCAGTGGAACGTAATGCAAATAGCATCATTGACTATTTTATATACGACCGGGAAATCAGGAGGTTTTTCACTGATGTTAAGGTTATCAGAGGAGCAGAAATTGGTAGTGATCATATGCTACTGGTTGCCGATACGAGGATACTTAAGGAGCGCAAGACAAAACCAAAAGCATACGCTAGGATTGAGGTAAAAAAGCTTCAGGACCCTCAGATAAGACAGAGGTATGAAGAGGAACTGAAAAGAAAACTTCAGGAATTGGATGCGGATGCTAGTTTGGATGATGTATGGAAACATATAAAGGAGAGTATCCTAGAGTCGGCTACATTGGTCTGCGGAGTCAAAAGAATATATACAAAAGGTAAAAGGACTGCATGGTGGAGCGATGAATTAAAAGCATTGGTTAAGGAAAAGAAGGTAGCCTGGAAAAATTATTGCACTGCCAAAACTGCGGAAAAATGGCAGTCATATGTATTGACCAGGAATAATACCAAAGAGGCCGTAAAAACTGCAAAAAGGAGATCTTGGGAAGAATTTGGAGAGAGATTGAACCAAGATCATGGTGAAAACATAAAGCTATTCTGGAAAAAAATCAAAGCACTGAGAGGCCGAACAGTCAAGGGAATCAGGAATATTAAGAATTAGCTAGGAGAAATGGTCTCAGAAGATAAAGGCATTCTAGAGGCATGGAGGAGACATTATGAAAAACAATTCATAAATAAATATGTGTGTCCTTTGGACAGTCAAGAAGGGCGCTGGAATGAAGCTGAGTTCGATGAGGTCATCGAGGAGGAAGAAGTTGAGCTAGCTATCGAAAAGATCAAGACAGGAAAAGCTCCAGGACGGGATACTATAGTTGGAGATTTGTTAAGTATGGTGGAATGGAGTTAATAAAGTCTCTCCAAATACTTTTTCAAAAAGCCTGGGATGAGAAAAAGATTCCTACAGAATGGGAATATAATGTGATAATTCCCATACATAAAAAAGGCAGCCAGGCTGAATGCTCCAACTACAGACCTATATGCCTGTCTCCAGTGGTATACAAGTTGTATACAACCATCCTGCATAATAGACTGAAACCTCTAGTTGAGCCGTTTATAGGAGAGGAGCAAGCTGGATTCAGGCCAGGACGTCAGACGCAGGACCATATATTCACCCTAAGGAATATTATACGAAAATCATGGGATCATGATAAAAATTTATACCTTGCCTTCCTAGACCTCCAAGGTGCATTTGACTCGGTCCCAAGAAACGAAATATGGGAAACACTAAGAGCCAAGAATGTTCCAAGAAGCCTGGTGGAAGCTATAAAATCCGTATACCAAGATCCAAAGGGTATAGTGAGACTGAATGGGCAAGAATCTGACCATTTTAGCATAGCTAGAGGGGTTAAACAAGGGGATAGCTTAAGCCCATTGCTATTCACATTATATATGGATGAAATAGCTGCAATCTGCAAAAGGCGAACAGAAAGGACTTTCCTAGGGCGAAGGAATCTGCTTCCAGTCGTGATACAGCTTCTCCTGTATGCGGACGATATTGTCCTGATTGCAGATTCTGTAGAGAAATTGCAGCAAGCAGTTGACGAATGGAATGAAGAGCTCCGCAGGAAGGGCATGACCATCAGTACCAGCAAGAGTAAGATCTTACAGGTTGGAAGGGTACAGGAAGATGTTTTGGTATACTGCAATGGAGAGGCGATGGAAGAGGTGTCAGATTTCACCTACCTCGGCACTGTTATGCATAGATCTGGGGAAGTAGACTCAGAAATAGTGAACAGGATAAGCAAGGCCAACGCTGTATACTACCAGATCTGCAATACAGTGTTCGGGAAGAGAGGAGTCAGCAGAAATTTGAAACTGCACATCTTTAAGGCGGTGTACCTTCCTGTACTCCTTTATGGTGCAGAAAGCTGGGTGATGACTGGCAGACTGGAGAGCAAAATCATTGCTGCGGAGATGAGATTTCTCCGAAGAATCGCAGGGAGAACAAGACGGGACTGCATCCGCAATGATAGGATCAGAGAGGAGTTAGGAGTTCCCTCAATGAAGGATGTCCTGGAAACTCGGCAGCTCAAGTGGTTTGGACATGTTGTCCGGATGGAGGGACACAGAGATCCATTGAAAACCATGGACTATATTCCCATTGGTAAAAGACCCCGTGGCCGACCAAGAATGTCGTACCTGGAGTACGTAGACCGTTTGTGCAAGAAACGAAATAAAAATATTCGCCAAGCCAGAAATCTAGCATACAACAGGGAACATTGGCAATCCTGGCTAAACGCTCCCCTACGCTGAAAGGCACTACAGGGTGATGCAAAAGAAGAAGAAGAAGCATTTAGCACCTTTTTACGATTTTATCAAAAAGGGCTTTAACGATTTTGATTAAACTCGCAACATCCATGTAAACTTTAATATGCTTTAATATGATGTAGGTTTCAGTCTGGTTGAAATAGTATGGCAGGGCTTAAATGGCGACAGTTTAAATTTTCTTCCTTTAAAATATCTTCAGTTTTATAGCTTCGAAAAATTAATAATTTTATGCAGTTAACATTGATGAAAAACGGCTAAATAAACAACTTGGACAAATGTGATAATCAACTAAAAGAAAAAAGTACAAACATTTTTTTAATGTATTTTTTGTTTTTTATAAGATATTAAATCGTTTGAAAGCTAACAATTTTATAAAAAATATTATCTTATAAACAAAGTTGTAGAATGTAATGGAGAGCGACGAACAGCGGATAATATAAACTGATTGTTTTAGACAATAATATAAAAAAATATTTAATAATATACATGTTTCTCTTACGGTAATTAAAAATTCTTAAATTGAATTTAAGAACGGAGTTAAGTGAAAGTCGTGTGTTGTGCGCACCAGATTTTTTGTTGTTAAAAAAAAAACCCTGTTCCACTATTACCCATGAAGGGTCTTGGGCTTTGCCCCCCACTGAACTAACAGAATAAATAATATTCTGGCACAGCAAGGATTCGAACCCAGGACCCAGAGAACAATAGGCTAGTGCTCTATCTACTAGATCACGCCGCTCCCATAATTTATTACTACTGGTTTATATTATTAATTTTCCTATTTCTAAAATAAAAGGAGGGTTCTTTTTCCTCTACAAGAGGGTGGGGAGGGAGAGCGCACCCTGAGATTTCATCAGCAGATTGTGAATATTGTATGTTGGCATGATTGTGTATAAGATGCTTATTTATTTGTTAACTTTGCATTTATTTCAATCATAAGTTCGTTATATGTTGTTTTTTTTTTTTTTTTTTTTTTTTTTTTTATCTTTTTATTATATAACTTGACTTTATCATTGTTTTTCTGTAAATATTATATGAATGTGGTCTAGTGTACTCATCTAAATAAAAAAAAAATAATAAATGGAAAGATTAGTATATAGTATATACTAATCTTTCCATTTATTATACAGGAACCGCAGACCTGTATACCATCAATATATTATATTCATGGTATACAGGTCTGCGGTTCCTGGTTTCATACCAGGTGTAGGAGGGCAATTATTTATTCTGGTAATAATAATAAAGAAACCCAGCCTCGAGTTAAAGGTGCCCGGTATTTGGGGTAAACTCTAGTGTGATCCTACTCAAATCATCCAAACCAAATCTGTTCTATTGTTGGTCAAGAACCTACAAATCCCTACTATGTATTCAAGCTAAGTCCTTTGATGGGTTAAGTTGAAACAGTTATTTTATTTTATTATATATTAGGAATTATCAACTATAAGGGTCATTAGCACCCTACTTTACATTTACCAGTCGTTAATAAAAGTTGTAATTTAAATTTTTTGTTGATTTTAAAAACATCATTAACTTATCGATTTGTTCTTCGGCCTGGAATAGTTCTTGAAAGAAGGAATGTATGAAAAAAGAACTTTATTCTGGGACTAGGTCCCTTAAGAATAACATTCATGTACAAAAAAATAAGTATTATAACTGGCCACAGAACACATAAAAAAGAAAAACAAAAAAGACTGATAACATTAATGATTACAATAAATATATACAATTATTCTAAATGATAATAATAATAACAATTTTTATTGAGAAAATTTTACAATCTGTCCCAATTTGGACATTAATAGTATTGCTGAATGATATCAAACATACTACATTCATACAATATTTACACAACATAAAATTACAATAAAATATATACACAATAATGAATCAATACAAAAGTCAATAATTCACTTATACCTATATACACATACACACACTCATACATACATCACATTGAGTGGAGAATCTAGCCAGTGCTAGAACTCCAATATATTTACAAAAGGTCGCGGGGCCACTGCCGTTTCAACCTTCTAGGTGGGTTGTATGGATGAGTGGAGCTGGATAGGGATTGAGCTAAAGGATTAGGATGATGAATGAGGTTCTGGTGGAATTTGGAAAATTTGGATGGAATTAGGTCTGAAATAAATGGAACATTAAGGTCGTGGTGCAAGGTATAATTGGAGACATAATAAGAAGCATTTACTATTGTACGGAGGACTTTGGATTGAAAGGATTGAATGCGTTTGATGTTAGAACGTTTAGCTGTCCCCCCCAGTTCAAGTCCGTAGGTCCAGATGGGCTTCAGTATTGTCTTGTAGATTAATAATTTGTTTTCAACTGTAAGTTCAGATTTTCTGTTGAGTAGTCGGTATAACTGTCCGAATCGTCGGTTGAGTTCTTGTCTTTTAAGTCTTGTATGTGGGTTCCAAGTCAATCTTTTGTCTAACAGTAAGCCAAGATACCGGACTGTATCTGAGAGAGGAATCGGTAATGAGTTGAAATAAACTGGCGGACAGGATTTTCGTCTAAGAGTAAAGGTTATGTGTTTACATTTGGCTTCGTTCACCTTTACACGCCAGTTATTACACCAGTGTTCGATAAGGAAAAGGTGTCTCTGAAGGTTTAAGGATGCTGTTTCAGGATTGGAACTGGATGATAGGATGGCGGTGTCGTCTGCAAAAGTTGCCAGAAAGGTATCAGGATGTGTAGGAATATCAGCAGTGTAAAGGATGTAGAGGATGGGTCCCAAGACGCTGCCTTGAGGAACACCGGCCTCAACGGGATAAAGGTTAGAAAATTCTTCACCACAGCGAACTCGGAAGGAACGGTTCGAGAGATAGGATCGGAGAATGAGGTATAGGGACTGGGGTAAATGGGTTTTCAGCTTGAAGAGTAATCCAGTGTGCCATACCCGGTCAAAAGCTTGCGCAATGTCCAGAAACGCACCAGAACAATACTCTTTGCATTCAAGAGCTGAGGAAATATGGTCTAAAACTCGGAGCCCCTGTTGAACTGTGGAATGCTGAGGACGGAATCCAAACTGATGGGAAGGAAGATTTTGAGATTCTAATATGGGTAGGATACGTTTTAGAAGAAGCCTTTCGAAGATTTTTGAGAGGATGGGGAGTAGACTAATAGGCCTGTAGGATGAAGTGTTGTTGGAAGGTTTACCTGGTTTTAAAAAAAGGATGATGGTGGAATGTTTCCATAACAGTGGAAAATAGGTGGTGCGGAGGATGCAGTTGTAAATATAAGTAAGGAATATAATAGCTTTCTGCGGAAGTTGTCGGAGGATCTGGGGAGTAAGGAGATCGTGTCCAGGAGATTTACGGAGAGTCAGTTTTTGGAGAAGATATTTGACCTCAGAGGGATTAATAGCTTTAGGAGGTAGGGAAAGTGGAATCGGTGACATAAGAAAGTCTTGCACTTTTGCGGTGTGATTGATGTGGGATTCCGGGTGAGGAGTGAATACTTTGGAGAGGTGTGTGGCGAATTCCTCGGCTTTATCTTCATCAGACGCAGCCCAGGAGTCATCACCACGTCGGAGAGGATGGGAAACATGATGGTATTTTAGGATCTTTTTCGTGACATTCCACAGGGAATTATCACGAGCTGATAGAGAGGAGAGGTAGGAATTAAAGGACTGGGAACGGAAGTTCGCCAACTCCCTCTTCAATTGTCTACAACAGAAGTTATAGGAGCGGCGATCTGTTGGGTGTCGGGTGCGCTGCCATAATGATCTTGCTCGGCGTTTGGTGTGGATAAGGTCTATAATAGGTTGTGGAAAATGATTTTGGTCTGGATTTATATTGGAGTGTTTAGGAGAGGAAGCAGTCCAGACAGCTTGTTGGATGGCGGTGGTAAAGGAATAGACGGAATTATCTAGGTCATCTTGGGTTTTGAGGGTTACTCTGAGGTCAATATTATCGGTCAGGATTTGGCGGAAAAGGTTCCAGTTGACAGGGCCTCGGATGAATGATGGTGGAATGGGTTTTGGAATTGGAGTGAGAGATACTTTTAGGATCAGTGGACTATGGTCTGAGGATAGTTCATCAAGGCGAGTTAAAGACAAGTTGAGAGAGCCTAATCCGCTGTGGATAAAGAAGTCGAGGATGTCAGGATTGCGGTTAGGATCGGTTGGCCAGTAGGTAGGGGAGTCAGGAGGCAGGATATTAAAATTTCGGGAGTTGAGTGCAGACAGCAAATTTCGTCCCCGAGAATTCGTGGTTCTGGAACCCCACTGCTGATGCTTGGCGTTTAAGTCTGCACCCAGAATGAAACGATTTCCTAAGGAATCCAGGAAGGATACAAATTCAGAATTGGAAATGGAATGTTTAGGAGGGCAATATGCAGATGTGAGGGTTACCGGAAAGGAAAAAGTCTTGATTACTATGGCTGTGGCTTGTAGGAAATCATAGGTGGGAAGTGGGAGTAAATGATGAGAGAGGGATTGGTGGACAATGATAGCAGAACCGGCATGGGCTTTACCGTCTCTAAATGATAATAAAAAAAAAAAAATGAAAAATAAAAATCAAAAAGATTACAAAAATATTGTAATATGTAATGTAGGACAAACAAGTAAAAAAAAAAAAAAATAAATAAAAAAAAAATATTAGAATAATTAAAAATTAAAACTTTACTATAATTTATGTCATGGAGTGTAGTCATTTCTCACATCACTTTAATCGTTATACTAAAATTAGTTGGCATCTGGTTTTGAAGCAAAAAAGTGATTAAAAAGGAGAGATTTGAATGAACATTGGGAAGGAGCATGACGGATGTTTGATGGGTGAGTATTCCAGAAAAGAAGTGGACCGGACTATGAATGAAAATTCATATTTTTCTATTTATATTTTGGTTCTATGGCAAGGCGTATAGAGTTCAGAAAGACGGATTTGGTTTCCTGTGTATGGAATGCGGATATAATTGCAGGAGACTATAGACGTAAGACGGGCGATGGGAGCGGATGACTTGATAGAGAAAGGAACCAAGGAAATATTGCCTTCGAATCGAGGGAAATAGCCAATTTGACACGTCATAGAGGTGGGATACATGTGACCGTCTATAAGTATCGAAGACCAATGATTTCTTCGTGTTCATTTCTAGACAAATGTTTTAGTCGTTCACTCTCGTAAGCAGTAATAATTTCACAGACTGTAAGTGGTACCTCACAAGTGATAAACTCCGGCGCGGGCTTTTTTCCCCATTGGTATTGATGGCTGAGGCGTGTAGCCCAAATCTCATTCGAGCGAACACTATTTCTTCCTTTCGCGTCAGCTGAATATTCGATTTTGTCCTGCGAACATAGGGTTTGACCATCCTGAGCTTCTTGTCTCCCGCAGCCGTCCGGATCTGTTGCTATGCCTGCCAGGTCTTCTTTTATCAGAGAGATCACCTCACTGGGTTGGATAGTGTTGACCAACTGACTCTCGTTAATATATCTTTTAGCTACACTATCTGATATCTCATTACCTTTTTAACCGATATGGCTTGGCTGGAATCAAACATCCAGCCATATCCAATGATTTCATTGTTTCTATGGTTTCATTCACCTGCCAGTTTGAGAAAAATTGTTCAGCAGTGCTGTGATAGCAGATTATTAATTATAATCATAATTAATACATTTAAAAAAATCCGTTTTTTTTTATGATAATGAATGTAAGCGAACAAGAAATATGGACCAAAAACAGATAGAAATAAATCCGTCGGCCAGGATTTAAAAAAATAAAAAATAAAATGGAACGTATTAAAATTGCTCGTCGTTGTAGCTTAAATTCATTAAAGAAATAATAATAATAATAAAGAAAGAAACATTGAAATCAGTTACATTATAGCAGATCTATTGCGTTTTGAACTTAAGAGTACTGAAAGTTTATTTTACTTTAATATAAATTGACAGCTTCGTCTTTCTTAATTAATACTTTAAGTATCACATAAGTTAATTGCCTACACAGCTATCAGTTTTTTTCGAAGATGGAGGAATATATATATATATAGTTTTAGAATCAGTAAATAGCGATAAAAAAAAAAAAAAAAAAATATATATATATATATATATATATATATATATATATATATATATATATATATATATATTCAAGTTACAAATTATAATAGATGTAATTACACCAAAAATCGGTTATTATAGAAGATGGAAAAAAAATCGAAATGATATTCGAGATCAAGACAACGCGATTAACAAAGAGCAAAAAATTAAAAAATCATCTTTTTTGGTCCCAGTCACAACTTATCAGAGATGTAGTTCCCTGATAACTCGGTTATTATTGATGGTAAAGAAAAATGTTTGGTGTTCTGGAATCAGGAAATTTTATTATATTGATGAAAATTGAAAGAAAAGGAAATACTAACGCAGTTTAGTATAAATGCTTTTGGATTATTATTTTCAATAATGAACCTTTGTAATGGACCAAGAAAAGAAAAGAAATTACCCTCCCTCAAAATTTGAGGGTTTACGTTTCAAGATGCGTAGAATATGAATAAGAATAAAAAAAAATCCATCTCTCCTAATTAATAAATACCAAAAATTTGTATTGTTATTTGGAAATAATAAACAAGTGTGTAATAATTTGCATCGCTTTTTTTTTGTTATTCTTTTCTAACTAAGATATCTGATATTAACCTGCCCAACAGTCATATGTTGTCACGCTTACTTCGGCCTTCTTTTGATGATTACTTCTTGTTGGTGCATTGCTCAGACCTAAAAATAACCACGACCGGTAGTTTTCCAATACCCAATGACAGGTATCCCAACTTTCCAGTTAATGCTGGCCTCCGGTAGGATGATGTTAGGAAGATACTCCTTTCTCCGCCTCAGGGATCTTACTGTCATACCGTGATGAAGCCCGTGCCGTCCTGCTCACGAATCCTAGTGACGATTTAATTGCTTCTGCATCATACGGCCAACCGACCAATGACCGGGGAAAGGTATGGATTTCAATAATCAAGAAAACGTTTGCTGGAAAACGATAACTATGTAAGTGATTGACATGTTCACTCTAAAATACTTCAATTTTGTGTATCGCATTAAATGCTGCTACATGTATGATTCGTGTCAGTGCGGTGAGAAAATTACTAATAATTGAGAATTGATACCACCAACAATCTTAAAATTCCACTACTAACAAGGGCTTAGGCTCAACTCTTTACTAATTCTCCAAAAGTTGATATGCGCTGAAATATCTCTTCGACCGAGGTGTACTTGGGAGGATCTCAAGGGGTTAGAGCTTGGCCGATTGTCGTAAGAATTTGGCGAGGCCAAATGGATGGTGTCGACAATAAACCTTCTAGATCGCTATGTCTATTATTGTTAATATAACAAACAAATTATTCTCGAATTCCGATTCGTCCCAGCACAGATCTAGCGTACTGAGCTTTCAACTTATATTTTTAATTTCCTTACCATTCGAATAAGGAAGCTAGAGTATTCGGTTGAAGTGGATTTGAAACCGGTTTTAAATGAATCTTAACGATCAGAAGCCTCCTTTAAAAATATGTCAGGATTCTGTTTTTAATGGAAGTACTGGATTAGTTTGAAAGTTAGTTTATTGCTCTTCCTTGCCTTAATCGTAGTAAATCGGACTTCCTCAGCACCATTTTCGAATAATTAAATAAAAAGATGTACCTAAAGCTTAAGATGGTTAAAAATTATTATTCATAAAAGGATATACATATGCACGACTTTTTTTATTTAGAGGGTCCTTCTCACAGTCCAGGTTAGATGAACAGGTCCGCGAAAAAAATTCTCTGGAACCAATGCTCTACAGCACTAGTTCCTAACCGGTGGTTCGCATAGACACGGTCGTAGGCGATGCCGAGTGGAATCCGCGAGATGTCTTCGTGAAATTATTTTAAATTACCTAAACGTAAAATATTTGTGAACCCTTGACTTATAATAATGAAAACATAAGTGTATGGACAAATTTTACAATAGGGGTACTCATTACGTTCTCTATAGCACATTGTTTTGTGCTATAGCAAACGTAGTGAGTACCCCTAGTATAAGTTATTTAATATTTAAAAGGGATGCGGATAAATAAGGAAAAAAAGTTATGAAGATAGGGCGTGATGCTGAGGACATGCAGATTAACTGTAAGGGTAGGTCTCTAGCTATGGTAATTGAGTATGTGTCCCTCAAAAAGAAATAGAAAAATAGACCATGAAATATCGAACAGAATCCAAAAAGCTAATAGAGTATATTATCAAATCAGTAATACTGCCATAGGGAAATGAGAGTTCTAAAATAAAACGAAAATTACCATATATAACACGCTGTACCTTCCTACCCTACTATATGGATGCGAAAGCTGGTACCTACTAGATCAGCATAAAAGCAGACTGACCGCATCCGAAATGAAATATCTAAGGATAGTAGCTGGTCCAGCCAGAAGAGACCACATTCGAAACCAACGGATTTTACCTCCATTGTTAAAAATGATGGAAAGTAAAGCTCTCAAATGGTTTGGACATGTGATAAGGATGGGTGAAGAAAGGGAGTTCCGAAAATTATTTAAAGCAAGACCGACTGACAAGAGGCCTAGGGGACGACCTCAAACAACATGGTCGAAATAGGACTTATGTAACTTGGCATAAGATAATTTATAATATTTGATTTCTTTATGAGCATGTAAATAAATATCTATCCTGTGTCAATTTTGAATTTTTATAATTAAGGTTAACTTGAATTCACGAATCTGATTCTACCGACTTTATTCCTGAAGCTCAGCGTCTGGCTTTGGCTTGTTTCTTAGTGCGACACTTCCCTCTCCTGCATGTGAAGTGAACATGGGATCTCGAAGCTACCTCTTCGTTCGGAATTCTTTAACCACTATGAACGCTTAGCGTATATGCATTTATACGAAAAACAGCAGGAGAGAAATAATTTGTGTGGAGAGTGTCTTCAATTTATTTCTGACGAAGTTGGCATATTTCACAAATTATGAAGATCAGGTGCTCACTCTGTAAGTATGGACAATTGTATATTTATAAAAGAATCTTAAAGTTGTATTGTTGATAAATACAGGAGGGATAATGGTCAATTATACTGAGCTTGAAAGATGCATAACGATGAAATGACCGACGAAGATGACCTACTCGACTTCAGTGATCTCTCAACTCCAAGAGTATCCTCGAGTGAGGTACTTGCTTTAATTACGACCACGAACCCCTAGTACCGGATTTCACCCTCTAAGAACCAAGACTTTATCACGAACTGGAATCTCAAGTCCTAATTCCTGCCAGAAATAATGGGAAGGTCCTTGAGGAAGGGCCCTTCTCACATTTCTTCCTAACGAAACTCGGCCCGGACCAGGGAGGGACGAGGAGGAGATGGGAAGATAAGGCGGAGAGCGTAAGGAGGGAGGCGAGATGTGGAAAGAGGTTAAAAAGCAATTAGCCGCTCGGGCTGCATTGCGTGAGCCTACGCACCGTGTCTCCTATCCTTGGCTAGAGCGGGGAACAACCGTATTATCAGTGGACCCAAATTAGGTCAGTTACAGAATACCTTAGTTGCGAATTAGCATTTCAAATTATATTTAAGTTATTCATTTCGTATCAACAAGTATAATTTATATTTTTGTCGTTATATCATTATATATTTTTAAAAAGTGTTTTTATTCAATCCTTATAGCTCCTTATGGCAAAATATTAGCATGCCTATTACTGAACTGGGACCTTTTGAATCCCAAAGTCATTACCAATAAGCATTACCTAAAATTGATTTGAGGAGAGCGTTGTTACCTCTTTGAAAAATGAACTAATTGGTATAGAATCGGAAAGGTATGTGTCAATTTCAACACAACGTTTTTGCTTCAGGCAATAATAGCGTCTATGCACCAAACATAAACTATATTTATTATAAAATACTATACATCTTCTACATGATCAAAATTATTAAAAACTTAATTGAGATTTGTCTACATTGTGATAATGTCGATTATCAACTCTATCAATTGTTTATGTTATATACCCTGATGTATATAAATGTATTCTTTTGGAATGTCTCAACAAAAAAAATATATATTTTAATCTTAAAAGACTTATCTATGAAATTTTTTTTTTTTTTTATTATACCATGAAGCTCCTATATTAAATGTAGTTGTTTGTTTATTCATGTAATGTCACTTTATGCTGCTATGGCTAATCGGACGTTGCTACAGTTGGAGTCAAAAATTTCGCCTATCCAGGTTTTATTAGCATAGGGATCTTTAACGAGTACCTGACATCGCTCAGCTCGGGACCACCTTTTTAAGTCATCTCCGAAGGACGGCATAACTAAGTATTTTTTACTGCCATTAAAAAATCACAGGGCAACATGCAGGTTTGAACCCGCGATCTTTGGCATAGAAAGCTGTTATGAAAGCTATAAGGGACCCCTATTAAATTTAGTTTTATATACGAATATGTTTTAATTAACCAATAAATGAGTGTTTTGGACATTAGTTTTAAATGAAAGCTGTATTAATCCTTTGTCAGACCTTGTTTAGTTAAGGTTACTTAACATTCGGTTGGGATGGTACAGGCAGGCATAAGTGAAGATTGGGCTTTGATTGTGACTCACGCAAATTTATGCAGACGAGAACAGTGGGCACTAGACCTAGAGGAAGACTTAAGCAAAGAGCTTGTGGTAATAGCCAAATTGAGACAGGCTAGAGGACATATATTCCAGGAGATATATACTCATATATATATATTGTTTGATCAGTTCTCGACTGTTGATAATTTAAGTTTGTGTTGTTCTTAGGTTTCAGTCAATGAATAAACAATTTTATCTATGCGACGTTTCGAGAATTTATTGTTCTCATAATCATGCCTTAATAGTGGAAAAAAAAACAACAGAACTTTAATATTATTATACAATAATTAATATATGATGTTATTGTTAGATATATAAAAAACAGTACATTAAACAATGAATAATCATACAGTAGGTACATAGATATTTTAAATTAGGATTTACATTAAAGATATTATTATAAAATTACTTACAATTTTGGGCAAAATAGTGTCTTAATTAGACATTTCTTTCAAAGCTTGTAGGCTAAACATGTCTAATTAAGACACTATTTTGTCCAAAATTGTAAGTAATTTTATAATAATATCTTTAATGTAAATCCTAATTTAAAATATCTATGTACCTACTGTATGATTATTCATTGTTCAATGTACTCTTTTTTATATCTCTAACAATAACATCATTTATTAGTTATTGTATAATAATATTAATGTTCTGTTTTTTTTTTTTTCCACTGTTAAGGCATGATTATGAGAACAATAAATTCTCGAAACGTCGCATAGATAAAATTGTTTATTCATTGACTGAAACCTAAGAACAACACAAACTTATATATATATATATATATATATATATATATATATATATATATATATATATATATATATATATATATATATATAAAGTATAATATAGATATAGATAAGCATAATATACCGCTGAAAATTAAATAAAAAAAAAAAATTAGAAAAACTTTACACAGAAAGTTGTATAAGGTAATGGAAACTTTTTTTCTATCACATACATTATTTAAGCTACGACTACTAACATTATTTAAATGTTCTTAAATTGATTATAGCAGCGGAGGTGATTGAAAATCGTGTGTTCCGCACCAACTTTTTTTACTTAGATTCTCAGGCACTCTATTTTATATAGAAAATAGATAAGATAGCCTTGGCAAAGTTTACAAGATGTTTGCATAATTTTATGTTTTTACTATTAATACCCTCCGATTCGAGCTCTTCTCTGAATAGTCTCAGCTGTAAATGAGCTCATTAATGTTAGAGGCAAGTCCTTGAATTTTAAATCGCCTTGATAAAAATCGTTGAATATGTAGAGATTGTTTACACTTTTTATCAGTTTTTTAATCGTTTGTTTAATGATGCGCTGCATAAATAGTTAATGGAATAACAATTTTCGTGTCAAAGCGGATCTTTCTCGTTTTATGGTCCTCATTATTGTTTGTTCCTTTAGGATTCCGACTTTGAAAAGACCTTGTAGGTTTAGGTATTAATGCTTCAATAAGCGACTTTAAATACAAATGAAGTAGTTCTCAAACTCGTCCTAATACTTTGGTTTTGTAAAAATATTATGTAACCGATCGAAATCTGATGTTTATCCTTAAAGGCAGTTTAGTTATGTATTGCTTAATATATTTTAAGAATTATAGAGAGAAATGCTTTATTTCATCAAAAGTATAACAAAACAAAACAGTGCTGCCCAACTGTAGTGCTTTGCTACCACACACAGCGAACTTTTCAATCTATAGACCCGTGATATTGAGTTGAAATGATATAAATTTACCTTACATTTTTTTTCTTTACCAATAGCTTTTTGTGTTATATGTTATACTATGTAATATAGTTTACAATTTAAAGCAAAATCCATGCAAAAAAGAAATTTCACACCTAAAGGACCAACAGTATCAAAGCTTATCAATGACAAAATTAAAGTAAAAAAAAAAAAAAAAAAAAGCATCTGGTGCGCGCAACAAACAACTTTCACTTACCTTCGTTATTTATATCAATATAAGAGTTTTTAAACAAATTTAGAAACGAAATAAATTGTTAAAGAATTATTTACATTGGATTTTAATATAAACATGTGTTTTGTAAAATAATCTATTATATCATTATCTACGAAATCAGTTTGTTTTATCGGCTTTTCATCTGTCACTATTACCATAGTATGTATAAGATAATATTTTTTCTAAAATCATTAGCATTTCCACGGTATATTATTCATGTATATTACTGTACTTTTTTTTTTAATCATAATTTATTGAAATTTACAACTGTACTAAAAAAAAAAAAATACATCAAGTAAATATGATATTAGAAAAATGACATGAAAGAGACTTGTAGAAGAACTACCCAATGGTAGCACTCCTGTAACTATTCTAAACTAGAAGGTCTCGGGGTCATCTCCTTTTCAGACGCCTCGGAGGATTGTCGGGAATTGAAGAGGAAGAAAGGATTGAAACTAGAGGATTATGGTGGGAATGGAGTTTGTCATGAAAGGAATGGTATCTAGATCGGGCCAAATCAGCAACATACGGAATATTAAGGTCTTTGTGGATCAGTTTATTAGTTACAAAATAAGAAGCATTGAGGATTTTACGAAGGATTTTGGATTGTAGGGATTGGATACGGGAAGAATTTGATGGTTTAGTAGAGCCCCAAAGCTCTACTCCGTAAGTCCATATAGGCCGTATGATAGTCATGTAGATGAGCCTTTTGTAGTTAAGTGGAAGATTGGAACGTTTGTCTAGTAAGTGTTGAAGTAGTCGAAAACGTCGTACAGTTTCTTGTCGTTTCAGTCTTGTATGAAGGTTCTATGTAAGGCGTTTGTCAAGGTGTAGTCCTAGATATCGGATCTGTTCAACCAGGACAAGAGGAGTATTATTAAAGGAGACAGTAGGGCAGGATGTTATTGGTTTACGACGAAGGGTAAAGGTAATTTGGCTGGATTTGTTGGCATTTATTTTAATTCTCCAGTTCTGACACCATACTTCAAGGTCTCTGATGTGGGATTGGAGAGTTCGAGAGGCAATACTTGGATCAGCATTGACTGATAACACACATGTGTCATCAGCATAGGTAGAAAGGAAAGTGTTAGGATGGGATGGGATATCAGCTATATAAACTGTGTAAAGGATGGGTCCTAGGATACTGCCTTGAGGAACACCAGCAAACTGGCTAAAAATGGATGAACAGGAATTATTATGATTTACTTTGAAGGATCTGCCAGTGATTACTGTACTTAAGTTAAAAAATATAAAAATTGCATTAAACAAATATTTTTGCAGTTTTCTCCTATAGTTGGATATCGAATTCGTTCAACGTATGTATTTACCTGTTTTTTTACCAATGCTAATCAGATGATATGGTTATTTTCATAGAATCTACAAAATTAAAGGTACTTCAGAGGAAGAAAATTTAAATTGGCATTTAAGCCCTGTCAGACTATTTCAATCAGAATGAAACCTACATGATATTAAAGCCCATCCAATTTTACATTGATATAGCGAGTTTGATCGAAACCGTTTAAGCTGTTTTTGAGAAAAACAAAACTTAAATTGGTGCAAAATGCATGCATGGTTTAAAGTTGCTCTTATGGATATAGGTAAAATTTTGCTGTAGCATCTCGGGCGTATAATTGGCTTAAATATGAAATTTCAGTTTCATAGGACTTTTTGTTTTCGCACTGAACTTACCACACACACATACGGACACACAGACAAACATACCTTTTACACACAGGGACCCTAAAATGTCCATTTCCGTTGAAAACTGGATTTCGAATATTTTCACGTATTCCATATATAGGTAAGTGAAAGTAAAAAGTAGCTCTACAACCCCTGAATGTTCTGGGGCTCAGTAAATATAGAGGTTCGTTCTGTTGCTAGCCCATCGGTCGCGCAATGTGGTGATTAGGCAGAAACTGCACTCAACAGCAAGTTCTTCTTTCCTTTTTCAGGTACCCACTTTATATTGGCCGAGTGTACTCAATGAGGGTCTCGATACCCCATGGCTGAGATTAATAAAAATAATTATGCATAATAGTAATAATAATAAATAATATTATACCACAGCTGGGATTCGAACCTGGAACCTGGAGTACAGTAGCCAAGTCTAATAATTGAAACCTAAATTCATTTCGCCATTCTTCAGATAAGTTTCAGTTGACCTGACCTAACACTACACACGAATATCGACTTCACGATGGTATCGACTTATAAACAGTTTTAGAGGGTAATACAAATTACCACAATATTGGTATGTTATCAGATCACTTAAAAACACATTTTATATGTTTATAGATTAATTTGTTCGCTAAATTATAAAACATATTGAATGTTGGTAAGAAAACTAATTACATTTTTTTCTGCCAACAGCTTAGGAAATATCTTCGATCAATTATGGAGAAATAACTTCCATAAATCCCATTTTACCGCAAGAATTATTTCTTCGTTCGACGTTTTGACCCAGATTTCATCCCGTTACAATCATAGGCAAGCTCCTTAAACAGACAAATAAACTCTGTGTTTCATGTTCCACTTTCAATCGTCTTCCTTTTTTATTAAATCGAATTGACTCAAAACTTGAATGATTTTGAAATCCCTTTCCGTGGCCTATTTTCCTTGAGTCGCTCTGAACTCATTATTTCAAATTTATTTAGTTATTACTATTGCTCCTTTCATGGCCCCATTTCTGTTAAATTAAATTTTGTATTAAGGTATATTACAATTCGCTTTAATCTTAAACACATGTTTAAAACGACATTGAATGCAATTCTGTAAACTTTCTTGAATTCCATCTTTATTCAAAAGTTCTTAAATTTATTTATTTGTATAACAAATGACCCGTAAGATCTGGTAATAAATCCTATTTGGTCAGTGTACAATTGAAATGAGATATATGAACAAGAACTTAAATTTATTTTTACAATCGATGTAATAGAAAGCCGAGTGTTGCTAACACTAGATTTTTTCTTTTATTTTATGTTGGTTATCTTTCTTCTTTTCTTAATCCTGATCAAGGTATAAAAGTCAGGCCGAAACTTCGGCATACAAAGATAATAAGCTTTTCTTATTAGAGTGATGTTGTTTTATGGCCGCATCCCCAAAGACGTTCTTCATCATATTAACTATTAAAATCAATTTTGCTTGTTCACTTTTAGATTCCAAAACTCTAAGGGGGCATCAAGGTATCCAAACCTCCTGTATATAACAATAATAATTAGATTAGCGTACCCGGAGGTTCGACGCAAAAACCACCAAATTCAGCCTACACTGATTCATCCAATGACCAACGTTCAAGTCCATGGTCCCGAGATAAGACTTAACGGAATCCTCCCATTGACGCTTCGGCCTACCTCTCGGATGCCAAACAGTCGGTTCAGCGCTTACCTTACACGACCATTTGAGTCGTTGAGTGGTGCTATCGACTCAATTATACTCACAGGGTATATGCTCCGTAATTACGCGTGTATTTTCTGAATTCTCCATTGGCCTCATCTCTCTTCGAGCCAAGTATTTTGCGTAGTACTTTATTTTCGAAAATCTTAAGACACTGTTCATCCTTCAAAGTAAGCAAATATGTTTCACATTCGTACAGAACCGTTAAGGAGAAGAGAAGCTTTATAAATTCTGACCTTTAGATATCTTGATAGAAGCTCCGAGGAGCTAACTAATTTCGCAAGTGAATAATAACCTTTCGTATATATAATGCAAAAATGTATTGTAGATATTTCTAATGTAATTACAACCTGTATATAACATAAAGTTACACATGAGATAGAAACTTAAAACCAAGAAGTGCTGTTATTTCTCAACTTCTGTAAGTCCGATAAACAAGAGGACGGAGCTGACCTAGAACAAAGCGTTGGTGCGTAGATGTTTACCAAACCCCTGCGGCAATATATCCAAGGGGGGCAGAATGCGACAAGTTTATTCCCAGCCCATGGCTCGCTCTATCGGCGATGAGGCCAGTTTACTAGTTCGAGAAAAAAAAAGTTGTTTTCGTCCGGAGTTTGGCTCCTCTCGTGACTTATGCCGCTCCCTAGGGAATGTCTGGTGCCAAGGCTTATCAGTCATTTCTGTGATCGTCCTGTTTACGTCTTGTATCTCCGATCATATGTATGTTTATCCATTATCTTCAGACGGATCGGTATTAATTTTGATCACTCCAAGCAAGAGCTTAACTGGTATTGTTCTCTTTAAATGACACTATCAACGTTCGGAATGGAACAATCTATCTTATTAATCTATTTTGCGTTACATGAGATATACGTCTCAAACCTACTGATGTGCCAGAAATATTTAAATACATAAATTGAAATAAACATAATAAGGATGAAAAATAACAGGTAGGTCCATGAATCTGCAGATGGGTCCATCACATTTAAAGTATATTCGTACTGTTTGTAGACCAACGGGAGTGCAATAGACCGAAGATCAAGCTCAGTCATCCGTCCCTCCCCCCAATGTTTTGGTACCCACTTTATAGTTGCTGGATGTGTCTCAAGAGGCTCCCTACCCAGGGTCGCCCCAAGGCTTAAATAACGGACTAAGTAATTATCCTGCAACATCCGAGATTCGAATCCGTGCAGATCATAGATTTAGGAAAAAACACTACTCAGCCAAGGTTTTCCCATCTGATTCTCTAGTACCAATTTTATAGAGGTTAGGTGTGCCCCAAAAGGTTCTCTCTGGCTAAGCGTCACTCCACAGCCGAAAAAACAGAATAAATAATTAACCTATCACAGCCGGAATTCAAACCAGGGATCCGAAAAACAACTGACAAGTGCTCTTTCCACTAGACTACGCTGCTTATAGCAGTACGTAAAATCATTACCTTTTTGACTCTTTTATTTATAGCCAGCGGGTTCACGTTTTTTTTTTTTTTTGACATGCCTAGATTATTACCCTGTCATAAACTGATATCAATGAATGCAGAAATAAATTAACATATCTGTTTCCTGGATTTAATGCTCCAAAATTTATAGCGGGTTTAGTTAGCATTTGAGCTAAAAATCCTATTTAGTGCTATCTGATAATGAAAGATTTATAAAAGGATATGGTGCAAGCTATATGTGAAAAGCAAAAGGATAAGAGTTAAGCTAACAGGGATTGATAATTTTTTTTTATTTCATTTAATAATTATGAAACGATTTAGAAAAGGAATTATCAATTCTAGTTTAAATTACAGTGAGTGTCATGTATATAAAATCTAAAGTAAAATCTAAAGTATTTAATCGCGCAAAATTTCAAATATAATAGAATAATGATTTCGACAAATATGATAGATAAGCAGTTCTATAAATCGTTAGTATTATTGAATGGTTATTGTTGAAAATAGAGAAAAGGGGGAAAGAAATTCGAGATCAAAACACCTCGATGAACCAAGAAGAAAAAAATCTTATTTGGTTAAGCCACATATTATGAAACATATGACTACCCCATACCTCGGTTTTTACTGAACATTGAGAACAAATTAAAAATTTATGTGGAATCAGGAATTTTTATTTGAATTATTTCAATGCAAATTAAAAGAGAGGAAAAGGATTTAGTAAAGAAGTCTATTAAAAATGCTTTTTGTTTATTATTTCCATTAATGAACCATTGAAATAGACCACCAACCCACAAAATGTTTGCAAAAATCTCGTTAGTGCTATTCAATAAAAAATCAAGTTCCCCATAAAAAAAGGATGAAAAAATAAATAATCATTGATATGGGTATAGGAGATATAGGTTTATGAAATTAGCATTGGTAATTGGCCATTTTTCATTGATTAATTTATCGCTTTTCATATTAGTAAATTGCCTGTAAACGGCTATATAAACTGTTATTACCTAGTATATTTTTTTTAAAATGATAAACCATTGTGTAATAATGAGCATATTTTTTATTTATTTACCAAATAATTAATACTAACTCACTTATGATTAGTAGCATTGCTCCGTATATTGAGAGAATGTAATGCATGCATCTTGCTCAATGAGTTAGAAATATAAAATACAATAACACAGGAACATTTTCATAAGTGCTTCTGAATGTATATTATATGATGAGCATAATAGAAACCGAGTGTATTTTAGATTGTTTACCTGCTGAATCATTGTGCCGGAATAGCCCATGAAAAATATTCTTAAAATAAAATTTCTCCCCTGGTGAAGTTAAAAACTAAGTTTAATGTGAATTTGATTTAATGTGCTTTTAAGGAGATAAAATATCTTGCCATTATAACTTGAGGAAGCTGATAGCCGCATATATCAACGGCTTTAACCTCACTGCCGTCTTGAATTACCTAACTTGAATAATTTTTCATTATTAAGGAAAATAAATGCAAAAATTATGATCGCACAGTATTACCAGTCTTTTCGTTAAAACTAGAATTATGTCCATGGCAAAAATATGTACATTTAAAAGGGATTAATGTTGTTTATATTAAAAAATATCTACAAAGAATCAATGCGGTGGAAAACAACAACATATGTGTAAAAAATTCTAAAACTAGTGTGTATAAATATAAATATATAAATCAACTTTTACATATCTTAACTTAAAAAAATTTGGTGCGGGCAAAACTTGACTTTCCTCACCCCCGTTGAGAAAATCAATTTAATAATTTTAAATACCAGAGATGAAATAAGTTTAAAGAATTAATTAAATTGATTTATGATATAAACATATATATCATATTAATAATATAGTATAATCTAATATATTATTATCTAAAACAATGAGTTATCCGCTTTTCATCATCCTCCACTACATTTTACAACTTTGTGTGTGTAAGATTACATTTTTTTCTTTGAAATTTTTAGCTTTCCAACAGTATAGTATACATATATAAGACGGATCTGATCTTAAAAAAAAAAACATACTTGGATATGTTTCTCTTTCAGTTGATTATTAATCTAATTCATCCAACTTATATATTTAGCGGTTTTTTATCAATGTTAACAACATGAAATGGTTAATTTTTTTGAATCTACAAAATTGAAGATACTTTAAAGGAAAAAAAATTTAAACTATCTGCATTAAAGCCCTTTCTAACTATTTCAATCATATTGAAACCTACATGATATTAAAGACCATTAAATTTTACATGGATATTGCGAGTTTGATCAAAATCGTTAAAGCCGTTTTGAGAAAATAGTAAAAAGGTGCAAAATGCATGGTATAAAGGGGCTCTTCTGATTAGCTGATTTTGATTAAGAAGTTTCTGTAACATCTCGGGCTTATATTTGTATTAAATATTTCAGTTTCATAGGACTTATCGTTTTCTCACTGGAGTTACCACACCCGCTCTCTTACACACCGACCTTTTTGCGGGACCTAGGGGACCCTAATTGCATGTATTTCTGTTAAAAACCAGAATTCGAAAATTTTTACGATCATAATACTTTCCCTTATTATATATTCCATATATAGGTAAGTGAAAGTAAAAATAAAAGACAGAGAAATACACTGAAACATTTATTATGAAAGAATGGGCATATGTAAATAGGTCGAAATAACAATTATATTTAATAATACTAAAAATTAAGTCATATGTTTATTGATATTTGTAATTGTATAATGATGTACATTTAGTGAATGTGATACAAGATTATATTGTAATTTTTCACATCTAGGGATACTAACCATTGGCAGCTCTCCAAAAACTAAGCTAAACTAAGTCTCGGGGCCATCTCCTTTTTCAGACGCTTCGGAGGATTATCAGGGATTGTAGAGGAAGCATGGTTTAAAACTAGTGGTTTAGAGTGGGAATGGAGTATGTCATAATAGGAGTGGTACCTGGTTTGCACCAAGTCAGCAACATAGGGAACATTAAGATCTTAATTGATGGGTTTATTGGGGACAAAATAAGGAGCATTGAGGATTTGTCGAAGGATTTTTGATTGTAAGGATTGGGTACAGGAAGAATTTGATGGTATAGTAGAGCCCCAAAACATTACTCCGTTATTAAAATATGGAAAATTGTATACCTTTTTTTTTTTTCGGAATCTTGTTTTCTATTAATGATTTCGATGAATGTAAGAGATCTGTCTAGGGCTAAACATAGATATTTTACGAATTTAAACCACGGTATGTGAGTGGAATTGTAATTAATTTTTTGATTCGAAAGACGATTTATTCTGATTGGATGATTTATTAGAGCCTCAAAGCTCATTCCGTGATTCTACATTGGCCTTACGATAACAATGTAAGTGAACTTTTTGTAGTTAGGTGCAAAGATTTGAGCAATTAGCGAGTAACTGTTGAAGTAGCCGAAAACTGCAAGTACCACTAAAAGGTTAAAACAGCTACAGAACTAAATACCAGTACATCTCAATTCCCTAGCGAACCATCGGTGGCCCGTAGATCTATCTAACACCAACGATAATGTTAAAAATAAACATAACAGCGAAGATATATATCCTTCCTTGCCAAAGAGCCATAAAGATGTGCTATAACATTATCTGAGGAAAGTAAGAGTTATTGGAGTTAGTTACACGACTCAAGTGCTAATTTAGCTTGAGTACCTACCTCTCTTGCATATAAACGTGCGAGGGAAGAATTATAGCCAACCACCGTATTCATTAACATTTTAATGTCTTTATACTTTAACGCACGTTATTAATGTTGCTACCCATATCAAAAAAAGTAATAATAATAAAAGTTTAGCATTTAAATCACGTATGCCAATGAGTATCCACCTCCTTTATGCCTGGTATGCTATTTATGCCAATTGTCATCAAATATTCTTGTTGTAACTGGCTAAGAGACTGATTTATATACAAAAATGAATGAAAAAAAAGAAAAATTACAATACATGCAGTCCATAGGGACTACCGATAGAAGTGAAATCCTGTTTCTTAAATTCCCGATTTGCGCTGGAATATTTTTGACAGAGGAGATGTTTTTTAAATTATTGTTTCATTTAATTGTAAAACATTAACATCCTGTAGAGATATATAATGTATATATAGTATGTCATGGTAATCGGAATGTGACTGTTGACTGTATGAGTTTATTGACCTGCCATTGTATCTAGAAAATTCAGACATTTAGAAATAAGCTTTATAGTGATTTCACAGAGATAACCTGAGTTTCTTTACCAAGTAAAAAAAAAAAAATATATATTTTTAATTATTATTTAAATATACATCGTACTTAATTGAAATCTATATTATTTACTTTTTTTATACATATTTATTGATATTTACAACTGTATTAAATAAAAATACATACAGTAAATGTGATGGTAATATATAAAAATGTCATGAAAAGATGTAGAGACACTACCCAGTGGCAGCACTCTAAAAATATTCTAAACTAGAAGGTCCAGTGGCCATCTTCTTTTCAGACGCCTCGGAGGATTATCAGGGATTGAAGAGAAAGCAAGGATTGAAACTAATGGATTGTAGTGGGAATGGAGTTTTTCATGGAAGGAATGGTACCTGGTTCGGGCTAAGTCAGCAACGTGTGGAATATTAAGGTCTTTATGAATCAGGGTGTTTGTGACAAAATAAGGAGCATTGAGGATTTTCCGAAGGATTTTGGATTGTAAGCATTAGATACGAGAGGAATTCGATGGTTTAGTAGAGCCCCATAGCTCTACTCCGTAAATCCATATCGGTCTTATGATGGTCATATATATGAGTCTTTTATAATTAAGTGGAAGGTTGGAGCGTTTGTCCAGTAATTATTGAAGTAGTCGAAAACGTCAGGCAGTTTCTTGTCGTTTCAGTCTTGTATGGGATTCCAAGTTTGACGTTTGTCAAGGTGGAGTCCTAGGTATCGAATCTGTTCAACAGGGGCTAGTGGAAGGATACTGTAGGGCAGGAAGTCATTGGTTTACGACGAAGGGTAAATGCTATCTTGTGTAATTTGTTAGAATTGATTTTTATCCTCCAATTCTGGCACCATACTTCAAGGTCTCGGATGTGGGATTGAAGAGTGTGGGAGGCATTAACTGGACCATTATCTACTGATAGCACACACGTGTCATCAGCATAGGTAGAATGTGTTAGGATGGGTTGGGATATCAGCTGTATACACTGTATAAAGAACGGGTCCAAGGATGCTGCCTTGAGGAACACCAGCAGATTGAAAAAAAAACAGGGAGGAATAGAATGTTTTGTATTTATTTTGAAGGTCTATCAGCGAGTAGGAGGATAATTAAAAATAGGTATGAGAGAATGAGGAGCTTGTAAAGCTAGCCCATGGCCAGACTCGTAAAAGGCTGTTCTAACTCGAGAAAGGTCCCGTGCAGTACAATCCGCTTCCAACGCTGAGAGACATTCCACACAGAGCATTGCTGATAGTGGAGTGTGATGTACTGAATCCAATGTGATGTGGAAAATGATGGAATGGATTGGATATACGTTTCAGAAGGAGTTTTTATAGAATGTTACCCATAATACTAAAAGAGATAGAGAGGGTATGAGAGGATTTTCAGGTGACTTTTTGGTGAATCATTTTACTAGGACAAAATCAAGGAGCAGGAAAATAATCGAGTGCTGGAGTACGGCATTGTAGATGTAGGTAAGAATTAGGATGGCTTTTGAGGAATGCCTCCAAGATTAGAGTGATTAAGTCCATGGCCAGATGCTTTTCGAGCAGGTAATTATGAATGATTTGGATATTTCGGAGGGTGGAAAGCTTTAGGTGGAGGTCATATTGAAGGGAAACAGTCAGGTGTTTCTATCATTTTAAGGTTTGGGTTAGGATATTGGTGTGAAGTCAAGTTTGAAAGTTTGTCCAATACGGGCTTTCTTCGTCAGTTCTGTCAGTTGGTTTCATCAGTAGTGGAATGGTACAGTCTTTGACTAAGAAGTCTTTTTGGTTTGTCCAAAGAATTGTCGTTCTAATAAGATTTTCAGTAATATTCTGAGTAAATTTTGAATTTTGTATGTTTTTATTTCCGGCTTGATTTGTTAGTTAGTTTGGTATAGGATGAAGTTTGTCAGCTGGGTATGAGTCTTATGCCACTTCAATCTCGTCTGCGCTTTCCTTATAAGAACGAATGTGCTGTGGCACACCATATGTTGAGTGTCATTAATGTTGGGGTCTTGTGTGTCAATTATAGCTAGAATTATGACATCGTAAATAAATTGATTATCAAATGTCTTATTTACATACTTATATGATCAACATATTCTTCCATTTCGCTAATACGATTTAAATTTTTAATTAAGGTCATGAGCGAGGTAGGACAGGATAATTAGAAAATAGGTAGGAGGGAGGAATAGACGGAGCTTGTAAAGCTAGCCCATATGCCAGACTCGGTCAAAGGCCTGTTCTACGTCGAGAAAGGTTCCCGTGCAGTACAATCCGCGCTCCAACGCAGAGGAGACAATATCCACCACACGATGGCATTGCTGGATAGTGGAGTGTGATGTACTGAATCCGAATTGATGATGTGGAATAATATGATGGGAACAAGGATTGGATATATACGTTTCAGAAGGAGTTTTTATAGAATTTTACCCATAATACATAAAAGAGATATGAGACGGTATGAAGACGGATTTTCAGGTGACTTTTTGGGTTAAGGAATCATTTTTACTACGGACAATATCAAGGAGGCAGGAAAATAAGCAGTGCGGAGTACGGCATTGTAGATGTAGGTAAGAAATAGGATGGCTTTTTGAGGGAAATGCTTCAAGATATAGGAAGTGATTAAGTCATGGCCAGATGCTTTTCGAGCAGGTAATCTATGAATGATATTGGATATTTCGGAGGGATGGAAAGCTTTAGGTGGAAGGGTCATTTGGAGGGAACAGTTAGGTGTTCTTCTATCATTTTAAGGTGATTGGGGTTAGGGATATCTGGATGTGAAGTATAAGTATTGTAAAGATGTTGTCCGAATATCTGGGCTTTCTCTTCGTCAGTTCTTGTCCAGGTTTGGTTTTCAGTCAGTAGTGGATGGTTACAGTCTTTGAACTTAAGAAGTTTTTTTGTGTTTGTCCATAATGATTTGTCTGTTCTAATAAGATTTTCAGTAATATTCTGAGTAAATTTTGAATTTTGTATGTTTTTATTTCCGGCTTGAGTTTGTTAGTTAGTTTGGTATAGTAAGTTTTGTCAGCTGGGTATCGAGTCTTATGCCACTTCAATCTCGTTCTGCGCTTTTCCTTTATTAAGAATCGAATGTGCTGTGGCAGACCTGTATGTTGAGTGTCATTAATGTTGGTGGTCTTTGTGTTGTCAATTATACTAGAAGTTATGGAGTCAGTCAGTAAAATAAATTTGATTATCAAATGTCTTATTTCTATACTTATATGATCAACATATTCTTTTCCATTTCGCTTTACTACGATTTAAATTTTTAAATTAAGATCATGATGATTTTGCTTCGTAAGTTTAAATGTTTTTCATGCAAAGTAATGTTGGAATAATATTTACAAATATCGATATTATAGAGTCAAGAGAATCACGATATTCCTATATTAACCTTATTTACAGTAAGAGATAAGTTCTAAAACATAGTTTATCTACCATGTCTTTACTCATTCATTTGCAACTGACATAAACGAATTGATATCGCTATCCCATCTCTAATAGACAGGCATAAACAGTGCGCATGCTCCAGTCTTGAGCATGTTGGTGACGTTACAATGGTTACGAAATCAAAGCTTTAATCCCTGCCAACAATCGCATAACGCGCCTAAAGAAGTTTTCACTCTAAAAATCACATTTATTGTTATATTAATTTGGTATAACAATTATTTTAAAACTCAGGACAAGGTTATGCCATTTTGTAATTTCATAGAGTAATACATGAGGTTTTTTATGGTACAGTCAGTAGATAAAGATTTTGTACTGTTTCTAAGCCAACGGCCGTGCAAGTTTGTGATCAAGTATAATTGTAAGTTGTTTGCACCTAATTTATATAGACTTGGTGGGCTCCAGGAGGATCTGCTTACCTCAGGATGAATAATTATTATGCAGAATAACTAATTATTCCTTTGATTAAAAAAAAAGAAATCTTGATCACCTTATGTATGAATCTAATATTGTTAAGAATCCATTTTATTGTTCTTTACATTAATAAAGCACACCGAATAACAAATAGATTTGGCAAGGAATAAAGACGTTGGGGGCTTCTGATCCAGCAATTTAATGATGTTTTATTATTGTTTCATAAAAATGTCTGGAAGGGTGTTTCATTACATAGAGATATTAACCATGTTAATTATAAGTCGTTTATCGTACGTAGAATTAGAAGACCCATATGCCATTAACTGATCAAGCCTCTTTTAAATGGGTATCTTTGTTCGTGTAACACAGCTGGTTGAGGGTGATCTTTGCTGTAATTTCCTTGCTAAATCGTTGTCTTACAAACAGTGTATCTTCGTTAATTACTGTACCCAAAACTGTTTTGGGCAGTATTGGCAATGAAGTTTAAAATGTGATTCATCCCTATTAGTTACGAATGTCATTTATGCACTTTACCTGATTGTGATTTTACTATTTTTTTCCTTAAATCATTATTGATCGGATTGATATTTATTTACTATAATGTTTTCCCTCAGTTTGACGTATATTATCTGATTTGCATATTCCTAGATCCTAGCCTCAACAACAATGTATAATGAATTATGTAGTAATACCTTTGCCAGTCAGTTTGTTTGCCACACGGTCCATTAACTGCAGACAGATACAGAGTTTTACTTAATATTCCCCTCATTGATGGAGTAGCGTACACTTCACAGCTTCCTGTAAACAGCATCGTGAAAACGTAAATGTCAACGCGAGGCCTTGCGTTCCACGAGCAGCGTGAGTGCAGACCAGCTTGTTCCTTCCACACTCGGTCATGCACTCCTTCCTCATCATGTGGGTTCTACTTCAATAATATAATGAAAATCGTTCGGTCCATCAAGGGTCGAAATAAATAAATTGATCTATTGTATATTTTCTACATGGTGGCAAACTTGTCTTGTATAATTAAGCTAACTTATTTTTAAAATTAGTAATAATAAAGCTGCATAGAAAGTATTTAGGAATAGCAGAAAAAAGTGGTTTCAAGATAGCAAAAAACGTAGATAGGTGTACTATCGAAAACTTGGATTTTTTTGAAGAGGATCAATACAACATTCCGCAAAAATCAAGCATCTCGGAAAAAAAAAAAAATCTTTGCTGGTCTGTAAGTTCAGCTCTACGTCTACCTGCCTTTCGAACCCTTCCCTTTTGTACTACAACTAACATCAAAGAATGCGGCGGCAGTATTCGTTTGATATAACAAAAATTTATGTTTACAACGGAATCGTTAGGATGGATTTTAAATATGAAAACTGCATTGGATTCAAGATTTTTTTCCCCAACGTCGTTCGATCAACCTTAAATGTGTGTGTAAACATGGACTATAACGGTTTTAGATTTCAAATTTTTTGGAAAGTAATGTTTAAAAATTTTGAAAACTGTTTTTTGCCAATCTCCTCTTTACAACATATAATAAACATTGGACAACTTTTTCGATGAGGACAGAGGTAAAAACGAAATCTCTCGAGGGTGCTGCAATTCTTGGCTCAGTAACACACTAAAGTGTCGTTCCAGTTACCCTCAAACCTCACAGGCTTCAGATTTTATGACCTTATCAACTGGAGCGTTGTTGCAGAGACTTTTCATGTTAGACAATCGCCATCATTTTCTATCCTCATTATATTTAGAAAACTGTACGATGGTTTGTACAATGCGATTTACACCTTTTAGCAATTATATCCGAACCGACTTTATCCATTTTGAATAAAATAGTTCGGAGGAGCTTATTGTTACAAACAGGGTATTCGCTTTAGTTTGAAGACTTTTCCACTAGCAGTCAACGGCGATTAAGCTGAAGCAATTCCAACACTTCCACTTTGTACTTCAGTAATGTCGACATATTATATTACATGAAATACTTGTCAAAAACAGTCGAACGAGACAGCCAGTACTAGACAGTGAAGAAACTAAACACCAGACATATCTTTAACGGATTTCCATCTTTTCAGGAATTCGGATAAATTCCTTAAGCGTAAAAATTTAAATAATGAGTATCAGGTCAAAAATGCCTATTTCCAACTTCGTTTCTTCTCAAAATACTTAATTATGACAAATAAGATTTCTCTATTCTTCGAAAAGTTTATTTTACAACATTAATTATTTTGAGTTTTTGTTTCTGGGCTTTTTTTCACCCATCTTCACGACTTACAATGGTTTTTAATATCAGTCATAATGATATCCATTAAATTAAATAATGTCCAAAACAAATATAAAAAAATCATTGAAATTCTTCATATAATATTTAACAATCAAATCCAATATATTCTTTGGCCCTTAATAAGCTATGATTTTTAAACTTTACATGGTGAATTTTAGATGAAAAGTATTTAAAATTCATATTTGACTAAATTTGATATAATGGATAACAATATAATCGCTATTAGAAATATGGACTCAAAATAATCAATTTTGTATTATACACTTTTGAAAGAATTAAGAACCAATCATTTATCATAAATATATGTTTCTTCCGGAATAAATTATTAACACTGAGTTTAGAAGATGAGTTGAAATAATTTGAATAGATAGATATATAGAAAAGTATTTTAATTTTTTTTTTTAAATTACAGTAAATACAAAATAAACAATTTAAAAATTACAAAATAGAATAACATTTTTCTTTTTTTAATCTAAAATCAAACGCACTACAGTGTCTTGATCGGCCGTGGAGTCTACGTTGATTGACAAAATATTTAGACTTTGGAAGTTATAGATATATTAAAATCAAATTCGTTAATAGTTAAATTCTTTTGTGAGCAACATTCTATAGGAGAGAACAGATCTAGAGTAATTAACCAATGCCAGCAAATATTTTCCATCCATCAACTTTATGGTTTAATCCCAAGTTAGATTTTTGGAATTCAAATATTTATTTCTATGTTACTCAGGCTTTTGATAAAGTATGGCACCAGGGTCTTCTTTTTAAACTAAAACATATACTTCCAAGCACATATTACTTAGTTTTACAATCTTTTCTCTATGACCGTTTCTTCTCTGTCCGACAGGGTTCTGAGACCTCATCAATAAAACCAATCTCTGCAGGTGTACCCAAAGGTTCTATCCTGGCCCCTCTTCTCTACTTAATATACACATATGACTTACCAACAGACCAAAACATCTTAACTGCGACATATGCCGACGACACTGCAATTATTACGAGAAACACAGACCCTATACAAACCAGTATGATATTACAACACCATTTGGACAACGTACAAAACTGGTGTAAGAAATGGAAGTTAAAAATTAAGCATGACAAGTCACTACATATTACATTTACACTTAGACGCGGAATCTGCCCTTCAGTTTACATAGACAATCACCCTTTACCGCAAACAAATACAGTAACGTACTTAGGACTAATATTTGACAAAAGATTGACATGGGGCCCACACGTCAAGACAAAACGCTAAACTTTCGACTTAAACTATTATATTCAATATTACATAGACGTTCTAAATTATCCACCAGACAGCAACTAAATGTTTACACTTATTTATTAAACCCAATATGGACTTACGCTTGCCAAATATACGGACCCGCTAAAAAGACACACATACGATAAATACAAACCTTTCAATCGCAATTTTTAAGACTATAATTTCGTTTAAAATTGATTTAGTAAATATACTAAAATAATTTGAATAAAAATATTTAGATTTTGTAAATTTTTTTTTTGCTTTTTTTTAGTAAATAACTCTTTTCTGATATAAACGGGAAAGTTTAAACAATGAAATAATTTAATAGTCAACTTGATACTGGAAAAATTTGAAAGTATTTTCTGAGGTTTTTAGAGATAATTATCTGCTATATTAAGTCGTCGAAAGTTTTGTAATTTAATGGAAAATCCCATAAACTTATTCGTGAATTCCGCAGAGCCTCAATATAAACATTTCAACATTATTTAAAACTTTTCTGATACGCTTATCAGATTCCTTAAATGTATATAATTTATCATCAAACTTTTAACTTTTGAATTGATGCTTCGGATGTGAATAAGGACGAATGTGGACGATTGGAGTTGGAGAACTAGCAATAGATATTCTGCCCAAGGGAGCCATGGACTCGACGTGAAGCATGTAGTTTCTGCTCTATCAAACTTTACTACTGCACATCCATGAATCTATTAGTCACATATTCCCAGGCGTCTCTTAATGTTTCAGCTACATCCAATTCCGGTACAAACTTATTCCATTATTCAATACCGAGGGATTGGATCAATCGGAATATTAAACATATTTTATGGGTTTATCCATTTAATGGATTTAAATCTATTTTACACTATATGTAATATTAAGGTATTTTTAGGTATGGTCATTCTTAAGATGAGGAATGAAATAACAAATTCTTCGATTTTTTTTTTTAGATTCGTTAAGGAAAAAAATGTTACATCTTCATTATTACACTAAGAAACTTTTTTTTTCTTTTTTTTTTAAATATTAATATTACAATATCTATTAAGGAAAAAGTGCAATGATTATGAAAATTTCGATAATTTTCCAAGATTCTCAAACCGCTAATAATAACCTCATGATGAACTCAACTATATCTCGTAAAATTACCAGCGTTTTGTGCTTTGTAAGTAAGCTCGGAACAAGAAAAATAAGAAAACAAAAGACAATAACATTTACATCGTAAGGATTTGACATAACGTAATAAAGATGGAGTAGTAATTTTTTTCTAATCATAATTTTCTTCTCGCGATTTTCGAAGCTATCTGACATTAACTGAATAAGCGTTTCAAACTTCATGAGCAGACATGATAGGCATGAAAAAATTCCTAGGCTTTAATTTAGCAGAGTGGGTCTCTCATCCAGCTTCTCTTCAGCCTTATTTTAACAGGCCTTTCAGCTATTTACATGTCATTTATTAGACTTTCGTCGTGTCCATGCAGTTTAATATAAAAACGAGAATAGAAAGTTTGTACGTGTTGGTCAAATGTTGGTTGTTGTAAGTCCGTACGTAGGGTTCTGTTGTTTACGTACCTGAGAGCTGTCGATATGAGTCAAAAATTTTTATTGAAATAATCGCTGTTTTTGTATGTGAGTCTTTTTTGCTTAGCCTTAAATCTTTTAAGCGCAAGTCCATATGCCTTTCAGTAGATGTGTGTATTTGTGCATGTGTATGTGTAGTTTCTCTCTAATTTTTAGTTTTGATGATTTAGATAGAAGAGAGTATATCACTTTCAGTCGTTGGTTAAGTCTTTATTTTTATCTTAACATGTGTGACCCAAGTCATCCTTCGATCAAGTGATAGTCCTAGGTTATGCACAGAGTTGGTCTGAAAATTTTGGTTTAGGCAAGTGTGTCGTAGTTTGAACGATACGTGTTTTGACTTGTCGTGGTTAGTAAAATTACAATTCGAAATTCACTTTCTTAGTACTTTGTGTGATACTCAATACATTACAATATTTAATTCATTCATATTGCTTATACAAATTATGTTATGTACTTTTGATATTAGTTATGCATCTTCATTGTTGTTATTATTATTTTTTTTATTTATATATATAACTAATCTTTTATTTTATTTCATTTTAACTTGTTCTTATTTTTTTTTACCCGACTTCGTCAAATTCATTCACATAGAAAAAAATCAACATAATTACGTTTCTTATTATTGTATTATTATTACTTGTTTTTACTTACATTTTTATATAAATTTATGTTATTTTCTTAATTTTTTTTACTGCTATTTTATTTATTTATTTTAAAGTTACAAAACGCTGCAAATTATAACACAATGGTTTATTATTTCCAAATAACTATAATAGGGTATCACTGTTTATATGGCTGTTACAAGGCAATTAACTGATATAAATAATCCAAAGAAAAATGGTATATCACGACGGCTAATTTCAAAACGGTATATCTCTGCTATTTCTTAACCAATTTTGATGATTATTTTTTAATTTTTTAGGAATATAAAGATCAACATTTTTTTTTCTGTTTATCGCGCTTTAGCGATTCGAAAATTCTATACATATTTTTCCCCATCTGAAAAAATAACTGAACTTTATGGGTATTATTATTTATGACTAGAATTTAAATTTATTTTATTTTATTTTTTTCTAATATTCAAGGTTTTTTTGGTTAAAGACCACTTTTTTTTTTATGAATCCCACTATATTCATTTTTATATTAAAAATAACTGAGTTACAAGCGTATATACAGGGAGGATTTCAATTTTTTACTTATTCTAAAACTCAATACATATTTTTATCTATCTTAAAAAATAACTGAGTTATGGTTGTATTTTTGGGTAAAATTTCAATTTATTTCTTTCTAATTCTTTATGATATCGGCATTATAGGACTTTTTGGTATTTATTTATCAATTAAGTCAAATGGATTTTTTTTTCTTTATACGGTTCTACGCATCTTGAAACTAAAGCCCTCAACATTTGAGGAGGAGGAGATCATTTTTTTTATTTGCTTGGTCGATTACAAAAAATAATAAGTAAATCGTTTAGTAATGATGTGCGGGTGCTAAAAAACATGAGCAGATTTTTTCCTTCATAATTAAAACAACAATAACGTTTAATAACCATCGCTACCACGGAGTAGTTCCTTTACAAGATGTTATAATGTAATTTTTTTTCAGCTTATCCAAACAAGTAAAAGTGAAATAAAATACCACAATAACAATCCTAATTCTGTTGGAAATGCGGTATTGTTCTTACGTATTACAATGAATGAGTGGTTAAGGATAAGCATGAATAAATCAAGGTCTAAGACGATGAATAATCTTTCACTGCAATTATTCAAATGAGCCTCGGACAAAAGGCATCCAAATTCGAAGCCCCTACCGCAGTCATTTGGGACTCCCAACATAGGGATGCAATCAGGAAGGAACGAGCCCATCTCTGGGAGTCACGAGGAGATGGTTTGGAGTGCCTAGGCCAGACCGCAACTCCTATCGTTCCATTTTATTGCTGTTGTTTATCTTCTCGTACCTGCGGCCGTGCCCGGTTATGGGTAAGCATTCGCTCATCGTGAACCGGACGGTTTTATTGCCGTTTATTACATCCGATGTGGTCGTGGGGGGTAATGCTCCATCTCCTCTATCATTACGCTCTCGTTAGTATCAATATGGAAAAAGAAAAGAAATAATTGAAACTGGCAATTAGAGTGACGGGAAAGCATACAGCGTATGATTGTCTTGTATCAAAGGTCAAGAGTAATTAAAGAATAAAACCGACTCCGCCTTATAGGCTTGAGCCACAATTAAACAATTTATAACTTTTTTATATATTTACAACTGTATCAATCAACAATACAACTAGTAAATGTATAACATCAATGATAAAGAAACTATGCATTGGCAACTCTTCAATTGTAATTCTTATTGAAAGGAAATGAATCTGACTGAGTTTCAAATAAGTTATGTTGTGATCAGAAAATAGTAATGCCAAAGTTGAGATATAACACTAAGTATCGCTCAATCACTCTTTTTTTTTTTTTTAAATATATTTTCATTGAAATTTACAACTGTATATTATAATACAAGTAAATGTGCTGCTAAAAGATAGTGTACATGAAAAACATGAAGAGAAACTGCCCATTGGCAGCACTCTAGTAGTCAATCTAAACAAGAAGGTCTCGAGACCATCTTTTCTTTAGACGCCTCGGTGGAACTCAATCCCTAGAAAAATGAATGAATAACAAGTTAAATCTAATATATGAAAATCTCATCTCACTGTGACTGTGGTCGTAGGAGGTACTCCGAAAAGGCGGGACTAATATTTATAAACAATTTTATGTTGATTTTTATTTTCCTAAAAAAATACCTATAATCCTAAATATTCACCCTTCTTTCCTCACCTCGAGATTTTTCAATCGCGATTTTTTGTAATCTTGTATGAACGTAATACGAATAATTCAACTTGGTGTTTTAAAAATTACGAAATTAATATTGATTTTCTTTATGCTTCATTTTCCTACTTTGCGTAAAAAATATATTAAATTTTTTCTCTATACATGTAACTTATAAGATATCACACAATGAATTCTTCTGTACCTTAATGAAATACATTGAATTGAGAAAATTAATGGCGATGGTCCGTTCCTCTTACTGTCATAGATCCCATCCCCAACCACTTGCATAAATTCATTATATTGTATTTAAAGAAAGAAAGAAAATATTCTCTAAAGATAATTTATGTTACAGATCAACGTCTTCCGGGTCAGCTAGTAAAGACATATTCTAAAGAAAAAAACATTTTAATGTTTACAAAGGTGATGGATAATGATATGTAATTAATTTTTATGTAATGATAATTAGAAGGCTAGGTATCCGTATTTTTAAATCGTTATCTGGATTTATTTTTTTATGTTTCAATTAATCATTTAATTATTTTTTTTAAAATTTATTTATTGGAATTGTTAACTGTATAACTCCAAATCTATTTATGCTTCCCTCCCTCCGAGTTATCTGTAGCATTTGCCAGTATTCAGGAAGATCTAGATTGAATCAGTGCCTGGGCAAATCTGAATAACTTGAGGCTTAATCCTACAAAAACTCGGGCCATCCTTATTGGTTCCAAATCCCTCCTCCGATCTATCACCACCCTTCCTCCGCTTTTGCTTAATGATCATTCTGTTGTTTCTAGTTCCTCTGTTAAAAATCTTGGCATCATCATCGTCCAAAACCTATCCTGCAAACCCCAAATTGCCCAAATTTCTCGTCGATCGATTATCGAAATTATTCCACCGATCCCGCCATCTCCTACCACAATCTACCCGTTAACTCCTAGTTTCATCACTCATTTTTCCCCACTTTGACTATGGTTGTGTGGCATATGGCGGACTCTCGAAGGTGCTCAAGGGCAGATTGAGAAGGATTATGAATCGCTTCTTAAGATTTGTGTTCGGTACTTCGAGACGGTCCCATGTATCCCACCTCTACGACGAGTTAAAGTGGTTAACCCCAACCTTTCGAAGACAATATTTCGTTGGATCATTCCTTTATCAAATCATAAGTTCCCACCATCAATTTTATGTCTACAGCCTTCAGGTATTTAAATCCTCAACCCATCACCAGGAAACAAGATCCCCTCTGCCTGACCTCCACACTCCTTTCCATACAACCAAAAAAAATATGAATGCTCCTTTTTAGCCCGTTCCACTGCCTTATGGAATACTCTCCCTTCAAACATCCGTCATGCTCCTTCTCTATCATCTTTTAAATCCCTTCTCTTTCAATACTTCCTTCCTCTTCAGACAGATGTTAGCTAATTTTTATTATACTAACTTATGTAAGGTTAATTTGACTTTAATGAGATGTAAAAGTTACATTTTATGTTTATTCTTATTTATTTATTTCTTGAAATTGTGAATAGAGATGGTACTCATACCCTTTTTATTTTTTTTTCATTTTTGTGTTATTTAATTGTAGTTATATATTGTTTTTGGCCAGTTATAATTTATTATTTTGTTTATAATTGTTATTCTAAAGGGACCTTGTCCAAGAATAAAGGTTTTTTTCTAGTTCTATTTCTATTTCTATAATGGAATACAAGTAAATTTGAGTGAAATATAAAAAGGCATGAAACACATGTATAAAAGCTTCCCAATGGAAGCAACCAAAAATATTCTAAACTAGAAGGTCTCGGGGCCATCTTTTTTCAGACGTCTCGGTGGATCGTCAGGAATTGAAGAGGAAGAAAGGATTGAAACAAGAGGATTAAGGTGGGAATGGAGTTTGTCATGAAAGGAATGGTATCTAGATCGGGCCAAATCAGCAACATACGGAACATTGAGGTCTTTATTGATGAGTATATTCGTGACAAAGTAAGGAGCATTAAGGATTTTGCGAAGGATTGTAGAGATTGGATACGGGAAGAATTCGATTTAGTAGAGCCCCAAAGATCCGTAAGTCCATATCGGTCTTATGATAGTCATGTAGATGAGTCTTTTGTAGTTAAGTGGAAGATTAGAACGTTTGTCCAGTAAGTATTGAAGTAGTCAAGAACGTCGTGCAGTTTCTTGTCGTTTCAGTCTTGTGTGAGCGTAAGGTAAATTATAGTCAATTTTATTATTTCTTTTCATTTAATGTTTGTATTTATTGTGTAAACGAAGTGTCTTATCAGTATTACCATCTCTTGAGGTACACCGATCCTTCGGACATAGTGTAATATTACTAAATTAATGAATCTAGCTTATTATAGAATATTATGTGTGCTTGCAATAAGAATAATGATCAAATAAAAAAAACCGACCATCTACAATGCGTTAAGGGTTTAATACGCATATTCGTACTATTTCCTACACAACAGTCTTTCAAGGAGATGATTAAAACGAGTTCAAACTCAGCCAGCAGATTTTAGCTACAATTTTCTGTACTTACGTTATGAAGGCGTGGTCTCTCTTGCTAGAAGACACCCCACCATCAAATGAAAAATAATTATTTTGCTAAAGCCGTTTTTCGAACCCAAGAGCCTTAGAATTTTATCCACCTGACTTCGCCGCTCTTAAATGTAATAATTAGTAACAAATGATATTCCAAAACAAATATTTGATGAGATTAATTTATGTTATTTTAATGTCGTCGTTCACAGAAACATGGTGTTATTTAGGGAAATAATTGCCAAGAACCGTATTATTTTGAATTAAGATACGAACATGTATAAATGGACTATATTTATCACGCACCGTTTTAAATATAGTGGCAGTTGTGGGTTAGGTCAAAGAACTTTGACCTTTTCCAGATCTCGAACCACGATTTGCCTCAGCCCCTGGCCCAAAACGAGTTTTGGAAGCCTGGTTTCTGATTTTATTATTATTATTTTAAATTTAAATTATGGTTCGTAAAGTTCGTAAGACTTTGATCGGTCAAATATGAAATGAAATGATTGGTGAAGAGTCTACTTGGCTTTTCTGATCAATTCAGTTACGCTTTGCTTGCATACTTATCTGTGTTTTTCTATAATTACTGTTATTTTATATTTCGAGTTTAAATTCAATCGAATTCCAATCAAGATAGTTGAAGACGCGTGGGTTTGATCAATTAACTGGAACTTTTGATCGTTTTTCTTAATGACACATGCAATTTTTGCAAAAATGGTCATTTGGATGCAAAGGAGCCTTAATCTTATTTTATAGTATTTAGCACTTTTATTTTTTATTGGTTTTTAATAGTTTGGAACATCTTTTTCAGAATTATTATAAATTTATTTCTCATGTCTATGAGGCATTAATAAACGTAAAACCAAAGCCTATACCTATATAAATTCAGACGTTGATTTCCAAAACGATACTATATCCATTCTAGGAAAATTTACAGGAAACGCAAAAAAATTCTCATTAGTATATACTTAAACCAACACATTTGATTATTTTCGCATTAAAATATAGAATTTATTTTTACTTTCACTTACTGTATATAGTAAGGGGAAGTATTGCGATCGTGAAAATTTTCGAATTTCAGTTTTCAACGGAAATACACGTTTTAGAGTCCCCTGAGTCCAAATAACCAAGTCCCGCAAAAAGGTGTGTGTGTGTGTGTGGTAACTCATGACAAAACTTTTTTCATCAAAATGAGCTTACCAGAAGAGGCACTTTATACTATGCATTATTCACCTTTTTTCGATTTTCTCGAAAACGGTTCCGACGATTTTGATTAAACTCGCTATATCGATGTAAAATTTAATGGGCTTTAATATCATGTAGGTTTTATTTGGATAAAAATGGTTTGACAGGGCTTAAATGCCGATATTTACTTAAATTTTCTGCCCCTAAAGTACCTTTAATTTTGTAGATTCAATAATAACAACTAGATTATCTTGTTAACGCTGATGAAAAACAGGTAAATATAAAAATTGAATAAATTCGATACCCAACTAAAGGAGAAGACAGAAAAAATATGTTTTTAATTCAATTTTTCGTTTTTGAACATAAGAGCAGTAATATACATGTATGATATATCGTTGGAAAGCTAAAGATTTTAGAAAAAATGTCATCTCATACACAAGCTTTTAAAAGTTAATAGAGAGTGATGAAATGAACATAAAACTAACTGATTATTTTAGATAATAATATAATAGATTTTTTATTTGTTTATTTTTTATAATAGATAGAAATTTTACTATAGTAATAAGAATACGTGAAAGTTATAGAATGAGATGTTTCAGTTGATTTGGAATAAAACTTTTATAATATATTTTTATTAATTTTTACAACAATATATACAACAAGTAAGAGGGCTAAAATTACAAATATTGGAATTAAATAGTCTTCTGAAGAAGATAAACCAGCGGTAGCACTTCAATGATTTTTCTAGGTAGCACTGTGATGTTTATTTTATTATCAGGTCTCGAAGCCATCGTCTTTTCAGGCGCCTAGGATTTTTTAATGGGTTAAAAAGTCCTTAGTTATGCCGTCCCTTAGAGGGGACGTTAAAAGGTGGTCCCGAGCCTGTGCGATGTCAGAATCTCGTTAAAGATCCCTATCCTAATAAAACCTTATTTTACTGGATAGGCAAAATTTAGGACTCCAACCGTTGCATCGTCCGATTAGCCATAGTAGCTTAAAAGTGACGTTAAACGAATGAACAAACAAACTGACCAAGTGAACACGATTTTATAAACACATAGAGGATTAAAGTGAAATATTTAAAAACGCCGCAACGAACTTATTTTACAACTCAATACATATGAACGTGCTGTCGTGGCTAGGTATGTTCCAACCCACGGTTTTGGAAACCCGGAAGAGGCCTGGAAATTAGCGAGTTAAGACGTGTTACTAATTTATGAGGCAGTGTGGAAATTTACAGGTGTACTCCAGGTGTACAGTTTTGGTGTTTAAACAGTCATTCACTCGGTTTCGGCGGTGGAGAGGTGCTAAATTATTACCCAGCCTGAGTGAAGGATCCGAACCACTCCCTGCGGTCTCGGCTAACGGAGAGCATAGCGGGTAGGGGCATCTGAGGGGTATTGAGCTTCTTATAAAAAATCTGGTGCGGGCAACACACGACTTTCACTTACCTCGATTTTTAAAATCAATGAAAGAATTTTCAAATACAGTTAGAGATAAAAATACGTGAAACTATTAAGGAATTAATCAAATTGGATTTATATAGAAACATGTGTTTTATTAAAAAATCTTATATATTATTATCTAAAATAATCAGTTAGTTTTATCTTCTTCTCATCACTCTCTATTAACTTTTAAAAGCTTGAGTATAAGATAATATTTTTTCTAAAATATTTAGCTTTCCAACGGTATATCTTACATGTATATTACTGCTCTTATGTTCAAAAACGAAAAATTGCATTAAAAAAAATATTTTTTCTGTCTTCTCCTTTAGTTGGGTATCGAATTTATTCAATTTTTATATTTACCTGTTTTTTATCAGCGTTAACAAGATAATCTAGTTGTTATTATTGAATCTACAAAATTAAAGGTATTTTAGGGGAAGAAAATTTAAAATATCGGCATTTAAACCCTGTCAGACCATTTTTATCCAAATAAAACCTACATAATATTAAAGCCTATTAAATTTTACATCCATATAGCGAGTTTAATCAAAATCGTCGGAACTGTTTTCGAGAAAATCGAAAAAAGGTGCAAAATGCATGGTATAAAGTGCCTCTTCTAGTAAGCTCATTTTGATGAAAAAAGTTTTGTCACGTCTCGGGCGTATAGTTGTCTTAAATATGAAATTTCAGTTTCATAGGACTTACCGTTTCCGCCCGGGAGCCACACACACACACACAGACCTTTTTGCGGGACTTGGTTATTTGGACTGAGGGGACCCTAAAACGTGTATTTCCGTTGAAAACTGGAATTCGAAAATTTTCATGAACGCAATACTTCCCCTTACTATATATAGTAAGTGAAAGTAAAATGAGTAGCCAAATAAGCATGACAAAAAAAGCTGTCTCTACTAAAAACTTTAATTAAACACAAGATATCATTGTTTTTTCAAATCTACAAAATTAAATGTTCTTTAGAGGATGAAAATTCAAAATATTATGCTCGTAGGTCAAGTAAACCCATTTATTGTATAGCATTTTATTTTATACTATATTTTATTCCATTTCTAAAATTATTAAATTTTGAACTTACTTAGATAGGTAGGTGTAGATTCTCCTTTAATTACAATCATTAAGTAAGCCCAACTTTCCAAATCTACGTACGACTATACGGCTACAAAACTTGACTAGTTTTTTACTTTCACTTACCTATATGAAATATATCGTAAGGGAAAGTAATGCGATCGTGAAAAATTTTCTAATTTAATTTTCACCGAAAACACGTTTTAGGGTCCCTTGAGTCCAAATGACCAAGTCCCGCAAAAAGGTCTGTGTGTGTAGTAACTCCAGCGCAAAAACGAAAATTCCTATGAAACAGAAATTTTATATTTAATACATATATACGCCAAAATCTTTTTCATCAAAATCAGATAACCAGAACAGTCACTTTATACTATGCATTTTGCACCTTTTTACGATTTTCTTAAAAATGGCTCTAACGATTCTGATTGCAATAGTTAAATGGAGATTATTAAATTTTCTTTTTCTAAAGGTCCTTTAATTTTGTAGTTTTCAAAACTATATTGCATTGATAAATAACAGCTAAATATGCAAGTTAGGTGAATTTGACGAAAAACGAAAGGAGAAAAGGGACAACAAAATTAGTTTGCAATTTTTGTGTTTTTGAACATAGCAATATGGATGTATAATATACCGTTAGAGAGCTAAAGGCTTTATAAAAAAATATTATCTAATCCAGGGAATCCTAAAGGATACTGGAGAGTGATGAAAAGTCGATAAAACTAAATGGTTGTTGTAGATAAAAATATAATCGATTATTTAACAAAAAAAAGTTTCTAATAAAATTCAATTTAATTAATTATTTAACAATTTATTTCTATCTCTTAATTTATTTAATTATTTTTTAATTGATTTTAATAACGGAGGTACATAAAAGACGTCTGTTGCACGCCCCAGATTTTAATCTTTGCTGAACTGATTATGTCGACATTTGTTACTTTTACTATTCGAAAGTTGGCTCAATAATCTCAAACTATCGATTATTGGATATTGGTCTAATATATTCGGAAAACCCATTTATTGAATTAGCATTTCTTATATACTATAATTTATTCCATTTCTAAAATAATTGAATTTCGAAAAATAACTATTCTAAAAGGGACGATATTACTAAGACTCTATCAGAGGAGGCTGCTTCCCAAACTAGTTACATATTTATGAGAGCAGTGTTGCGGTGAAATTAGTTTTAAGAAAAAGTTATGTTTATTTTTTTTTTTCTGTTCTAAGTTTTATTCATTATTCATTATTCGCCGGTTCATTCATTATTTATATCGAGCGGCAGAGGGACAAAAAGTTGAGAGGGCAATTTCCAGCACAGTGTGGGACCGGAGCCCGGGAGGGGGCTAAAAATATTTTGCCATAGCAGCAACCTCCAGTGACCGTTATTGTTACACCAGTTACAGAAATACGACTATTTTAGAAGGGGTTTGTCCAAGGCCAAGGAAGAAACTGAACTAAGCTGAATTTAATATAACAACGAGAGAAATATCTATTACACTATCAATCAAGTATTCGAAGTTTCTTTGTTATTTTATCCGTTTAATGTCAATGCAGCTGTGACTAATCGGATGGTACTACTGTGGGAGTCCTAAGTTTTGCCCATCTAGGTTTAATCAGGATTGGGGTCTAAAACGATTATCTGACATCGCACAAGATCGGGATCACCTTTTTACGTCCTTTTGCAAGGACGGCATAAAAAAAGATTTTCCCTCCTATTAAGAAATCCTAGGGCAGGTGGAGGTTTGAATCAGCGATTTTGGGCATAGAAGGTGTTACGCTTGCCATTACACTACAGGTTTACTCCCTATAATTTCGAATTTTTGTAGTAACGTGTATACAAAAAAAGTATATGTATCACTTGGTAGTAAATAATATATAGCCTAGTCACATATCCTATCTATCTAAATTGGTGCTACAACTCGTTGTCGATTCTTGACCTCCTGTAACAATCTCCTCCAATTGTCACGATCTTGCGCAGCCACCATCCAATCATTGACACCTAAAATACTCCGGGCATCAGCAGCGACTCCATCGACCCATCTTGATCTCGGTCTTCCTCGCCGTCTTTACCATGAATTGGCTCTTTCATTAGCTTCTTAGGGACTTCACTATCCTCCATTCTGGCCAGATGGCCCGCCCATCTTAAATGATTAACTTTATAAAACAGAACGATATCAGGTTCATTAAACATGCTATATAGCTCCTGATTCGTACGTCTTCTCCATTGACCTCCAGCCAGACGTCCACCCAATATTCGGTGCAAGACTTTCCTTTCGTAAATGCCAAGTTCCTGCCCCATCGATTTGGTGATTGCCCAGGACTCCGATGCGTACAACAAATCTGGCCTGATCAAAATCATGTAGAGGCTCCTTTTGGTTTCTCTGGATAGAGTTCTACTCCTGAAGTGACGCATCAATCCAAAATATGCACAATTAGCTGCTTGAATTCTTTTCTTCACCTCCAGTTGAGTCTCATTATTGTGTGAGACCAGTGAACCCAGGTAAACAAATTCAGATACCTTCTCCAACATGTAATCTCGAAGGTAACCATTTCACCTGGATTTGGGGTTTCCTTTGCTACCATGTAGTAAGTTTTCGAAGCACTAATCTCAAGTCCAAGTTTCCTTGCTGGGTCAGTCAGGGCTTGAAAAACTTCTAATACTGCATTGTAGAAGCGACCAACTATGTCGAGGTCATCAGCGTATGCGATGATCATAGCAGTTCGGTAGAATATTGTTCCTCCAATCTGGATCCCAGCCTCACTTACAGCCTTCTCAAGCACGAGATTAAAAAGAAGGCACGCCACATATTATTAAATATAAATAATTCACTAGGAATGATGTTCTGTATGCCCCGATTACAAAAAATAAGAGGTGAAACCCCATCCAGATCGGAGTGGTACTGGGCTGCCAGATCCCTTATGGCGGAAGTCGAAATGGGAAGGCATAATTAAAAAAATAAAATAAAAGGAATGATGTTATATTCACTCAAATAATCATTAAAATGGCTTTATCCATTCTTAAATTATATCTAATTAAACTATATTGAATATTAAATATATTGAGTGTTTGAGGGTGATAAATAAGTCAAAATAATTTTCGAAAACTTTTTTATCCATTACATCATCAAGCCTGATTTGTTGTCTTTGTTAGTGAATCCGCCTCTCTACCTAGGCACTCTACTCTGAGTAAACAAAATAACAAAAATCATTGACGTCAATCTGAAGCTCGATTTTTTTAGAAACTTGTCTTTCCTCTTGCTTCTACAAGAAAAGGCACATGTTTATTAGAAATGACGTCTGATTAAATTTGTAAGAATATTTATCCTATTCCAGTTTTTAATATAGCTTTTTAATTTATACTTTTTACGATTAATTAATTAATAATTTTCAATTTCCTTGATAAAATTATAAATAACAAAAATTGTGTATAAAATAATTTTATGAAATTTAGTTATTAATTAAATAAATAATTAATTAATTATTAATTAATGAATTGCGGCTATTAATTTTAGTCATTTTAAAACCTTTTATTTATTTGTTCTGTTATTTATATATTTCAACACCATCTGTCCTTATGGAAAATAAATCAAAATATATTGATCCGGGACATTATTAAATAAGTCCACTTCTATGAATCAGATCTCATATCATCCACTTACCTGTGGAGGTTCCAATTTATAACATCAATTTTGTTGTAATTGAAGGTGGTGTTTATCTGTTGTTTTTGTCTTTTAATTTACGTTTGCTCTGTAATATCAGATTATTTTTCTTCACATTAATACAGTTTGACAAAATGTGTCTCTGCAATGTACCGATCATGTTGTTTTAAATCATTAACCTTACCTCCAGTCAGTGGTAATACGTTATTCAGGTGTCTTATTCAACCCGGGCTTCGGAAATAAGCCAACTCTGAATCCAACGAAAACAAAGTCAATGTTTATTGACTCAAATCCTTCCCTCCGTCCACTACCCTACTATCCATTATTACTTTTCCTCATTATAACTCCTACCCGATTCCAAAACTCCATTCCAAATCTAAGAATTATCTTTGATCAAAACTTAACTTGGAGTAACCATGTTTCTCAAATTAACAGAAAATCCGTCTCTATCCTCTAACAGCTTCTACGGTTCCGTGAATATTGTTCTAGAAGTAACTATTATCTCTTACTTCCCTTTTTCACAATCCCCCACTTTGACTATATTCCCTCTCTGGGGAAAATGGGATAAGGCTAAAGAAATTAATGAATATATTTTTAAGGTTATTTTACGGCCTCCCCAGACGATCTCCATATTTTTTACTGGTACTTTTGGTACGTAAACAAGTTTTTATTTTAAAGAATTGAGCTGGCGTGGGGGCGGGTGGCCGAGCGTGTTAGCAACAGAGAACCGAAAACTTATGAGAAACCAAATAATTACGAGTTCGAGCTTCGGTGCTGAGGGGATTTTATCTCGGTATTTATCCCCCGTCCTCTCCCTCTGGTCCGAGAAAAAAAACCCGTATAGCCTTCAAAGGCGAGGTAGGGATGAACCAAAAATTAAAAAAAATAAGAATTGAACTGGCAACGTTTATCTGCGAGTCAAGGTTAGCATAACCTGTGTTGCTCATTATACCATGTAGGATAAAGTAATAAATAAAAATAAATAGTATTCTGGTCAACAGTGGCTTTGTCTTGATTCTCTAAGAAAATACCTACTTGTTTTGTTTTTTTTATTCCAATCCTCACGAGCCAGAAAACCGTTTTATGTATTTGACCTCATCACTCATCGTTCTACATACGCTAGGTACAAGAAATCAGGCCACCGATTTTTTTTTGTACCCTCTCACAGAACTGCATCCTTTGAAAAGTCCTTTATCATCCGTGCTACAAAACTTTGGAACTCACTACCCATCTCTCTCTTAAAGTATCATTCTCAACCATATTCTAACACCAGTTATTTCTCCATCTCCTTCTAAATCCCCAACTAAAGGAGAAAACTGAAAAAATATATTTTTTATGCAATTCTTTATTTTTGAACATAAGAACAGTAATATACATGTATGATATGCCGTTGGAAAGCTTGAGATTTTAGAAAAAAAATATTATCTTATACAAAAGTTTTTAAAAGTTAATAGAGAGTGATTAAAAGCCGATAAAACTAACTGATTATTTTAGCTAATAATATAATAGATTTTTTAATAAAACACATGTTTCTATAGAAATTCCATTTAATTAATTCCTTAATAGTTTCACGTATTTTTATCTCTAACTGTATTTGAAATATTTTTTAATCGATTTATAAAACGAAGGTAAGTGAAAGTCGTGTGATGCCCGCATCAGATTTTTTTTTCATTATGAAACAAATTGTAATATATCTCAATTAATGAATATAATAAAAATAATATGTATAATATCATAACTAAGGTGACCAGACGTCCGCTTTTGGCAGGACAGTCCCGATTTTTCACAATTTGTTCCGCGTCCCGCGACGTTTTTCAAAAGTCCTGATTTTTAGAATTAAGTTCAAATTTATATGTATGAAAATCATTGTTTTGCGCTCTAAGAATCCTACGGGCTACGACGACTAAGATATTGGTTTTGCTACCCAGTTAAATTGTATTTTTCCCTCAGATGATACACTTCGTGTTCTTACTGCGTGCTAGCAAGCTAATTAAACTAATAAATATTACAAATCTGCTACTTACCATAGAAAATTAAGGTAAGTAATTTATTTATATATTTAAAAAATACATAAATTTTCCTAAATGTAGCTTAAAATACTCGTAGTATTCATATTTTATATTGATGACAAAAAGTATATCACCGATGTACCTTAAAAGAAATTTTAGAAACAAACTTACGAATAAAATTTTGCAAATATTTTAAGTCGATCAAACTAATTTCGTCATAAATAACAATAAAATATGTTCATGTAAATTATGTTTAGGGCAAATTAATATGGCGAAAATCACATATTAATTTAAAATTTGAATTTATCTTCAATAATCAAAACATACAATTACTTACATACATACAATTACAATTTTGACGATTTAAAAAATCGAATTGTTACTTGCGTGTTTATGTGTATATGATAATTTATAAATATAATTCTGAAAGCCATTTTATGTGTCAAATATAATTTGACAAATTCTTATGAATATGTTTACAATATTTTAAAAAATGACAACAATCTACTGAAATAAATTCACTCAAAAGAAAAAAAAAATATGCCGACGAATAAAATATTATACATTTTTTTATATTTATAAATTGTACTTATGTTAAAAAAAAAAAAAAAAAAATATTGCAGTATTACTTTTATTCTGTATGAACATTTTTGTTGATACCCTCCCCCCTCCTTAAATAGTTGTCCCGCCTTGCACATCTAAAAATATGGTCGGTTACCTTAAGCATAACCTGACTCATAATTAGGTAGCCTCTTAGCTAATCGCTTCTAGTATAAACAAGGCCTAATACAGACAAAGAGAGGCCGTCTTCTATAAAGAGGAGTCTAGATGAAAAGGTTGGCTAGTTTGGCTGAGCGGTACCCAAGCGCCGTTACCTCCCTCTGTTTTCACTTTCCTCCAAGGGCCTCTCAGCCGCATTAATATGCAAATCCACAGCCAGCTGAATTAAACTCAAATGTCAAGCCTAATTAAAATCCGAGGGATACTCGAGGCTTCTAGGACGCTTTTTCAAAGCTACTTTCTCCAAACCAGAACCAGAATGGATGGGAACCAATGCAGGAGCTCTCTGATTCTTTATTGCTCCTGTAATCAGATACGTTTTGAGCTTCAATTAGGCGATTCGCAACATCGTGATCGAAAAGGGTTGTTAGCTGAAAGAAATCTTGTTAAAGCTGGATTTTAATTAATTTAATAATTGACTAGGTGAACTTGGAACTAATCCGCGAATATTCGGAGATCGGGGAACAATGACCGTTTCTATGGGAACGTTCAAACCTCGTTAAGACATTAATTGATACACTAACTAGAGCGGAATGCAGAGAGATAGGTCCACATCCCAGGACACTCCTGCCCAAGTTACCATTGCTCACTTGAAGCACTCCATAAAGGTAGCGCATACTTTCTTTCCACCGGGGAACAACTTTCGACGACAGATGGTAACCGCGGGGATCGGGTTACCGCAAGGCGTTACAAGAGGATATTCCAGGTTACTGTATTTGGTGTAGCTACAATCTGCCACCGGTGTTCGCTCCATACTTCCAGCCCAACAACCCCAGTCTAGAAACTCATATCGCATGCCCGAGGTGGGATAATGAATGGTCATACTTTATATGGCCTTCGAGATGTCAGCGCACTTTATTTTTAACAAATCGAAATAATATGCGAATGTAAAACAGATGGCAACTCCAGAAAAGGTTATAATGGCTTACCATGAAGACTTAATCGTAAGTTATAATAATGTGATAAATTAGTAAACATGCACCGGATCGCCTAAGGGAAGATGCCATTTATTGAAGGAAAAATGTTTTTTATTTATCAAATGCACAGTCAATAAAAACTTTAAAATCTTGCCATCTTTCAGGAATTTTTTTAATTTGATCATCATCAACCGTTGAAAGACGACCCGAGCACTTTGCTTCTTTCAAGTCAAATTTGTGGTTCTGAACCGAGCAAACCACTTACGAAATCAAGGGGGAGAAAAACAGCATATTTTGTACGAAATTAACATGAAACATAAATTAATAGTGTTACACGATTTAAAACTAAATTAAAATAAAGCAAACTTAAATTATTAAATTAGAATAATATTTTTACTAAAATAGGTTAACAGCAAACTGAAAGTAAAACACTTGTTTAGTCTTTTGCGTTTTTATATTTTGCAGCACAAATTATCTAGCGTATAATTAACTTAAATGCTCGTCTAGGCTCTTATGGCAGGAGTTAAAGAAGTCAATTGTTGGTATGGGAACATATTTTTGACTTTTGGGAATACTTGAAACGTCGTGCATAAGAAATTTTTTTTAATATATTTATTTTTTGATTTATTTACATGTAGCCGCAAGCCTCAGAATTTAAACATGTGGAATTACACCAATTACTTGTTACGCTTTAGTGATATTTACATTAGGGGTTAATGGTTGCTGTAGCTTAAGTTACATTTTGAACAGTATGAAAAATCTAAAAAACCTACACAATAAAAAAGATTCAACGTAAATAACAAAACAAATTATTAATTAACATAATGTTAATAAGGTAGATAGTTAAGATAAATATAAACGATCGATGTTTACTTTTTTTTTAATTAACGCCACTTTATGCTACTATGGCTAATCGGGCGATGCTACAGTGGGAATCCTAAATTTTTCTTATTCAGGTTTCATTAAGAAAAAGATCTTTAACGAGTACATGACATCGAACAAGCTCGGGACCACCTTTTAACGTCCTCTCCGAAGGACGCCATAAGTAAGGATTTTTTACTCTCATTGAAAAATCCTAGGACCACCTGCGGGTTTGATCCCGTGAACTTAGGCATAGGAGGCTGTTATGCTAGCCACCCAGTATAAACTATTGATTTATTTTGTTCAATGTAAACTAATACATTTAATTAAGTCAGATGTGTTTTTTAGGTTTATGTATAACGTTATAGAGTTGTCTTTTTATAGTCACAAAATTTTTCGAATGATCGGATTGTCAGAATTTAAAGGAAGGGAAAAAAACGTGTGCTAACAAATATGAAAATGTTTTAATCGATGGAAGTTGTAAATCGGATAGCATGGTTGAGATTCCCGTATAACGGGCATAATTATTCACGATTTTCAAACATGTGTTTTGAACCAGCACCTAAACTATAACTTATGGTATCGCATTGTTGGAAGCATTAATTATCTTTACTATATTTTTAAGGGATTCATGGACAGTAAAAAACAAAAAAAATATATATAATAAATTGTTGAATACGAACTTACAACTGAACATATGTTACTATAGCTTTTGTCTTTCAAGATTTTTTCCTTCTTGAAATGTGAGCGACTATTTATTTTCAGTAAGATATTGATGGTAGGATCAGGTTTTTCTCTGGCTAGATCTCATGGGATTTATGCGTGTATCCCTCCTCGTGGTACACGACCCCTTGTATGCCTCCAGCAGATCTCCAGGAGCTGCGACCTTGTCCACCAGAAATAGCCGCTGGAGCCACTGCCTCCCCAACATATATCTTCTCCGCCCTGACCTTAATTTGTATCAGCGTAGAAGAAGCCTCAGAGGATTTGCTTCATTAACATCTCAAGCAGTGAAACAGCAGCAATTGGAATCATTCATTGTAAAGTTCTCTTCTCCTCATCAATTAAAACAGTGCCTATTATCTAAACTGTTAGTTTTATTTGTTAACATTCTTAATCCAAACCAAAGGAAGCTATTAGCACGAACTGTTCAACCCATAAAGGGTCTTGGGCTCAGTACATTTAGAAATTTGTACTGTTTCTAGGCCAACGGCTGAGCGATGAGGTTAGTAGGCCTTGAACAACCCAGTTTTTATTCCTAATTTTGGGTACCTACTTTAAAGACGCTGTCCCAGGAGGGTCTCATACCCTAGTGCCCCCTCTCTCCTCCCCCTGCTGAATTAACAGAATAAATAATATTCTACCACAGCCGAGATTCGGACCTAGAATCCGGAGAAAAGTAGACAGTGAGCTATCCACTAAACCGTTCCCTATATATATAAAAAAAAAATTCAAATCTTGAATTCCTTTTACTTGCACTTACCTATGTATGAAATACATAGTAAGAGGAAATTTTCGAATTCCAGTTTTCAACGGAAAAAACGCGTTTTAGGGTCCCCTGACTTAAAAATATCTGTGTGTGTGTTTGATTTGATTTAACTTGCTAAATCGATGCAAAATTTAACGGACTTCATGTTGGTTAATACTGTGTAAATTTTCTTCCGTTAATTACTTTTAATTTTGTATATTTAAAAATATAACATATCCTCTTATAAGCATTGATAAAAAACGGCTAAATATATTAGTTGATCCAATTTGATATCTAACAAAAGAGAAAAGAGAAAACATATTTTTTTAGGTAACGTTTTTTTTTTTTTTTCTGAACACAAGAGTAGTAATATAGATGTATAATATACCATTGAAAAGCTATAGATTAAAAAAGCAAAAGCAAGAATTAATATTTTCTTTACGAATTTGTAAACCACAATGAAGGAAGACGAAAATAACAGAAAATTAAGGGATTAAGATGCATAATAATCGAGTGGACGGAAGTGCTACTTTATATCATACATTTTGCACCTTTTTACGATTGTTTTCAAAAACGGTTATAACGATTTGGACTAGAATCGCTAAACTGATATAAAAGTTAAAGTGCTTTAATATCACTAAGTTTCCATTATGATTGAAATAGTCTGACAGGGCTTAAAAACCGAATTTTTATTTTTTTCTTCTTAAGTAACTTTTCGGTTTATTATTTTCAATAATCAACCTTTGTAATCGACCAAATGTATAATTAAGTGACAGATTGTAATAGATGTAATTACACCAAAAATCGGCTATCATTTAAGATAAAGAAAAATCGTGATCTAAACAACGCCATAAACAAAGTGCAAAAAAAAAAAAAAAAAAATCATCTTATATGGTTAAGCCACAACTTATTAGAGATGTGATTTCCTGATAACTCGGCTATTATTTGAATTTGATGCTGCTCAAAATTTGAGAGCTTACATTTCAAGATGCGTAGAATCCGAATAGCGAATAAAAAAAATCAGTTTCTCCTAATAAATAAATACCAAAAAATAGTGCCATTGATAGATAATTAAATTTTGGACCAAATGAAAAAATAATTATTGAATTTGGTCAACTTTTAAAATCAGTGATAGTGTTATGATATGATGATTTGAATTAGTGCTTTTCATATTACTTAATTGCCGTTTTCATATTACTTAACAGCCTTATAATTATTTATACCCTAATATTGTTATTTGAAAATAATAAACCATTGTGTAATAGTTTGCAGCGTTTTTTTCTATTGATTCAAGAAAACTAAAAATATTATCTCATATACAAAGTCTGTATCCGTACCTGTCAGTATCTGATATCCTAGTTCATGGATTATTTCGCATCCAATGACTTAGTTTTTAACTGTTAATGGAAAAGAAAATTGTTTAACATTTTATGTCGTGATAACTAAACTCTTCCTTATTGACCATATGTGGATATAGGGAAACCACGCCCAATTATCCGAAAGCAATCTACATGTAAAATAATTTATTGATGAAAAAATAAAGGGAAGAGGGAAACCTTTAGAGCGGTAAAATTTCATTTATAATTAAAGCTATCGTGAAGCTGGTCCTGATAAAAGTGTACAAAAGCATTACAATAACTTCCTCTTTTTTGTTCGTTTTTTCAATTCTACTGACAGATTTTTTTTTTTCCCTGAAACGAAGATCCTTTGTAAATCAACCCAATTCCGTTCAAAGCCGAATCCTGTAAAATATTCATTCACCTCATTCAATTTAAACCCAGCCATATGCGGTATCCTATAAAAGTGAGAGTGGGGAACAAATATTAATTTCGACAAAAAAACGATTAAAGAATGAATGATTTAATTTCCTTTACGATTTAATTTAATTAAAGTGATTAGCAATAACATTAGACGTTAATAGTTTTGTCTTGACGAAAGTCCCCTGTTAGGCCATCTAATGGTCTATAATTAAAATAGAATAATTGGGCAGTCATCGTTTATTTTATCCACCGTTTCGATCCTTATTGTGGATCATCACCAGGACTCTTTTCAGGAATATAACTAAGAGGAAACATAGAAAAAAATCTGGTGCGCGCAATACACCACTTTCACTTAAATTCGCTGTTGAAATCAACTTAAGAATTTTTAAACACATTTAGAGATAAAAAAAAAAATCTATGAAACCATTAAAGAATCAATTTCAAATTAAATTTCTATATAAACTTGTGTTTTATTAAAAAATCTATTATATTATTATAAAAAAAAAATCAGTTAGTTTTATCGGCTTTTCATCACTATTTATTAACTTTTACAAGCTTGTGTATAAGATAATATTGTTTCTAAAATCCTTAGCTTTCCAACGGTACGTTATACATGTATATTACTGTTCTTATGTTCACAAACAAAAAAATACATAAAACAAATATTTTTTTAGTTTTCTCCTTTAGTTGTGAATCGAATTCGTTCAACTTATATATTTACCTGTTTTTCATTAGTGGTAACAAGATAAAATGGTTATTTTTATAGACTCTACAAAATTTAAGGTACTTTAATAGAAGAAAATTTAAAATATGGGCTTTTAAGCCCCGTCAGACTATTTCAATCAGAATGAAACGTACATGACGTTAAACCTATTAAAGTTTACTACGATGTAGCAAGTTTAATCAAAATCGTTAGAGCTGTTTTTGAGAAAATCGTAAAATGGTGCAAAATGCTATGGTAAAAGAACTTTATGGTATAAAGTGGCTCTTTAGGTTAGCCGATGTAACATCTCGGGCGTATAGTTGTATTAAGCTGTGTTGTAAAAAACACAGACCTTCTTGTGGGATTTGGTTATTTTGACTCAGGGGATCCTAAAACATGTATTTCCGTTGCAAACTGGAATTCAAAAATTTTTACGATCGCAATACTTTCCCTTACTATATATTTCAAATATAGGTAAGTGAAAGTAAAAATAAGAGAGAAACACATTTTATAACAAATAAAGATTTAGGTACATACAAAGTTTAAAAAAGAAAGTTGAAATGGTAGTTTTAGATAAAATAATAATTCATAATATCTACATTATTCCATATAAAATTACACCTATTCTTTTCAATATTTTTTTTTCAGAAAAAGCAAATAGACCATAGTTGTAGAAATATTGAAGACTTAATTTGCTTTATGATTTAATTTAATTAAGGTCAGAAGAAATAGCATTAAACATTAATAGTTTTGTTAATTCGACGAAAGTCCCCAGTTGGGACCTCTAATGGTGTAGATAAAATAGAATAATTGAGAAGTCATCAGTTATTTTATCCGCCGTTTCGAACCATATTGTGGATCAGGGCTCCTTTCGGTAAGATATGAACTAAGAAAAAAAGAGAAACATATTTCATAACAAATAAAGATTCAGGTAAATAGAATGTTAAAATAAAAAATAAAATAAAATTACAGTTTTTGGTGTATCAGTCATTATGTCTTATATAGATTATTCCATATCAAACATCATGTTTTCTTTTCTATCTTTTTCTTCAGAATGTCCTCTTATGATGTCATCGAGATCATGTGACTGTGTGTGTATTTCTTAATATTAGTTTTGTCTTTTTTTTTCTTCTAAAAAAAGGCGAATAAGCTATTAAAATATTTATTGCATATATATATATATATAATATATATATATAATATATATATATATATATATTATATATATATTATATATATATTTCAATTAGGTAGCTAATGAAAGTGGTGAGGATTGTTATAGTGAATTATTAGTCAGGTATTTTATTATTTTTATCATGACATGAGGTAGAAAAAAATTAATTTATTAGGTAATCTTTATTATCAAAATTTTCTACTCACGAATTTTTAATTTCCTAAGATTATCTATGAACAACAGAATTAATCAAATGTATAATTGACATAACAGAAACGTTCAAGCTTTTTCAAACTTACAAAATCAACATTGTTCCATTTTAAATAAATTTACATTAATTAGTGAAAAATATATTTTAAATAAATATTCCACAAAATAAAAATAAAACTTAAATACAGATTATCTATGTTCAGTAGTTAAGAATAGTTCTAGTTGTAAGAATAGTATTCAAACATTAAATTTGGAAGACAAGAATTTTTTTTTTTATGTTTTGTACTTTTTACTGGTTTCTTTTAAGTATAACTTTAATTACCTTCAAAGTTTCTATGCGATTCCGTTATTATTAGTGCTGTCATCGCCTTGTGAGATGAAGGAAATAGGGATTAATATTGATTCGCTACATCTTTTAATAAGTATTGATCAAAACGATAATTCATCTTGAAATTAGTGTGACAGCGGAAATAATAATTTCTTCTGTTTATCACGTTTTATAATGGACGGCCTTGACTATAAATTAGCTTCTAGTTGTAGCACGATATCGCTCCTTGTCAGGAAGTTTCTATCTCGAAATTATTGCGTTTCTAGGCCTAAACATTTCTCAGTTATAATCGAATTGAGATACTTACAGCGAATACTATAATTCAAATTCCTGTGGACAGATTTTTTTTCATCATTTCATGTATTACTTAAATTATTAGGGCAGTAGTTAAAAATTATTTTTACTTTCACTTTCTATATATTATAGTAAGGGAAAGTATTGCGATAGTGAAAATGTTCGAATTTCAGTTTTCAACGGGAATACACATTTTAGTGTCACCTGAATCCAAATAACCAAGTCCTGCAAAAAAGTCTGTGTGTGGTAACTCCCGGGCGGAAACGGTAAGTATTATGAAACTGAAATTTCATATTTCAGACAAATATACGCCGTTACAGACATATTCCGAGACGTTACAAAATTTTTTTCAATAAGAAAGTCAATCATTAATAAATTACTGAACAATACTCTCCCTTACTACATATTTGAATTATAGAAGAATACTAAAATATGATGATTTTTTATGTTTAATCTTTAGATTCCGTTAATCTTTCAGGGTTAGAAATAAAGGATTAGAACTGGACTTGAGTCACTGATTTAATAATTTTCTGTCTACATTGTTAGAATTGTACAGCTATACTTTTTGGTCTAATTTCGATTTAATAATTTAAAATTATTATTATTTAGAGTAGTAATAAGCTGCAACGTATTATTAATGGTTGTTTTATTTTGTCATAACGATTTCACGAAAGAGGAAATATCAATAAAAACTTTATTTTTTCGTGGTTGATTTATTTGTCGCCCCTATTTAAACTGAATTAAATTTTCAAACAAAATTGAAGTTGATCCCTTTGTGTCAACCCTTATTCACTACGCTCAAATATTTTAATATTTTAAATTTTAGAATGAATACAAATACGACATTATTGAAGTAGTTAATGTTTGACATCCATATTCATTTCGTATTTGCTTAGGAATGAAAGATGAATTTTGGTATTTATATTTATGTTTTTCGGGAAAGAGCAATAAGCTATTTAATCGTTTCTGTCTAGACAAATGCATAAATGTTTAGGTTTATATTTAGCTCCTAAGAAAATATCTATTTATTAATTAATAATTCAAATATCTCTTATGTTTTAGGGGTTTTTTTTCTCTCTCCGTCATTTCCTTATTAAAATGTGAGATATCATTTTTAATACAAAATTAGACAATTCTGAAAAATACTTTTTTTTTTCTTATTTAGTCATTTATCAAATTCTTATATTTATCTATTTTTATTACTACTTTGAACATTAAAGAACCAATGAAAAAATACAAAAGAAAAAAAAAATGAAAATTCGGCAGCTAATTTCAATGAGGATGAAATCTACTTGATATTACAAGTAATAATCACTTACTTATGCCTTGATTGAATGAGTTTTATCATTATACTATTTTTTCGAGGACATTATAAAATCCATCCTAAATAATTAAACTTTCTGTTACAATAGTTGAATCTGTCGAATGCTATACGAAGAATCATTATTCTTACAAGTGATAATTAAATAATGATTCATAATTCTCATTCCGCATGTGGTATGGATTGGAAAGACTAATTTGCTGTATTTATATTCGTACTTTTCCAATCAGAACAATGAAATTTTGAATCTTAAATTTAAATTTATTAATTTAAGCTTGTCTGAAATAAATGACCTCTGTGAGTTACTTTTCATCAGGAAACGTTTGTATGTTTTTAAGTTGCTACATTTCAATTTCAGTACCATTAAGTTCAGAAAAAAATTATCGGGGAAGAAAAGGATATCATCTTTACATGATTTGTGGTAGAATGGAAGCAATAAGGATCGGAATGGCAAAGGAACAGGCAGACATACACTAAGAAGACTTCCGACTCGTTAGCGACTCCTCTTCGACGACTTCTTGTTAAAATAAAAACCTCCGCAGTTCAGCAAATCCTGCCTAACGATGTCCTAACCGTTACTTTGGATTGCACCATTGCTTCTGCAGGGTCTGCCTTATCCCTCGCCAGTCTCATTGCTTCCGGTTTTGCAAGTAAAAGAGGCATTACTATAAGTTTCTATAGTAATTTACTATTAGTAAATAGAGATACAAAGGAAATAGAATCCAGAATAGGTAAGGCGTGGAAGAAATTTTGGAGCCTCAAGATCATATTCAAAAGCCAACTGGACATAAAGTACAAAGCACTAGCTTTCAACAGTTGTATCGTCCCAGTGCTTGCATATGGATGCCAGACATGGTCGCTGACAAAGAATATAGAACGGAAAATAAACGTCTGTCAACGAAGAATGGAGCGGATTATGCTTGGAATCTTCCTGCGGGACAAAATTAACTCTAATAGAATAAGAAAAATAACAAATGTCTCAGACGCTATTGCCCATGCTATAAAAATGAAGTGGACATGGGCAGGACATCTCATGCGGAAAACAGAAGATAGTTGGGCAAAGCGAGCTGCCGAATGGATCCCTATTGATAAGAAAAGACGCAGAGGCCGACAACGCAAACGCTGGGCCGACGAATTGAGGAAAAACGATGGTTCTCTATGGATGAGATATGCCTAAGATAGGAAGTTGTGGAAAACTAAGTGCCAGCAGCAACTCAAATTTTAAGTTTTAGGTTCGGCTAGTCTCCGCCCAAAAGACTCTAATCTCCCATTGGGAAGGTCTATATGTAAATATATCTCATGTAAATATTATGTTTTGATTTTGTATACATAACGGAGAGAAATTAACTTTATATTTTCATATAAATAATGACTTTTATTATTATTATTATTATTACTATAAGTTTAATATTCATAGACAGACAATTAAGGACGGATTTTATGTTGTAGATGGTATAGAGAAACTGAGTATTGATAGAAATTAAAATAAAAAAATCAGCGTTAATAACTTTTTTTTTCTTATCTCCTTTATTTGACATAAAAAAAAAAATGTAATATAACAAAGTTCAAATCATAATGCAACAGTCACAGACCTTTCAGAACTTACACTACATTTTGAGGTATTTCAAGTTGGGCATTCCCAAGTCCCCTGCATGTGGTGGTAACAACTAGCCTTAACTTTATTGGGTAGGGAGAAACCATCAGGTTTTCAAGATATAAGGAGTTCAGACTGCAGAGTCCAGACCACTTTCCTTGGCGAGAACGATTATCAAAGGGTGCTTTGCACCTCTTAGGTACATATTGCACCCTGGGTGGTGGTGCAATATCTCTGAAAAGACGGTTGGTTTAGTCCTTCAGCCTATCAAAGAACTTGATGTGCTTCCAGCCTATGTACTCAGGCACTGGGGGTAGCTGGAGCTCCTCTCGAATGTGTCTAGTTAGTGCGTTTTGGAGCTAGGTGCCACAGACGATCCGCCGGAAGGCGGAGTTCTGGTAGCTCTGCAGACTCTAGAGTCCTGCTATAAAGATAGTGGAAACAGTGGTGCACCATAGAGTATACGAGTATAGTCGGTCTGATAATGGCCTTAGAAATCTAAAGTTAGAGGCGTAAAGAGAACGATGTCAGCAGATAGTAGAGCCTATGCGTCTTTAATCGAGCCAACTTCACTGTCTCTCGAACTTCACTGAAGAAGGTATTAATAACTGTAGGGAATTATTTTATTAGTAACGAGATGCTTTGTGACAGAATTTATTTATTAATTTATAATCTCAATCTAATTTTTATATTTTTATGACCCAGGAGAGATAGGCCGGGACCTAATTTGGAAACTTTGGAAGATTGTAAAATGTTTCGAGACCCAAATTGGGCTTACCCATATTTTTTACATACTCTCTGAAACCATATCCATGCATTATTAACAACTGTGTGTGGAATCGATTTATCGATTCAGTTTTAAATTTATAAATTTATTTTAATAATTTATACATAATGTTCTTAATGTCTTCTACACAAGTATGAAATGGTACCCTGGAATCATTTATAGAATTCAGTGATTAAATGATATTGCCAACAAAATCACTTCTTTATTTCATTTATCAATCTTTAAAAAATCTGTCTTTCATATCATATTATTATTTCATAGGACAGTAGTGTATCTCGCTTTGACTAGGCAACACACACTGGACAACGAAATGGGAAAAAGCCAGGCGGCAGAGTGTGATCTCGGCCTAATCACCTCATTGCACGGCCGTTGGCCTAGAACCTGCATGCACACAAGTCACTTCATGGGTTTTTAGATGTACAGTTTTTATTATTTTTATTAACACATAGTCACATAGCTTAATAATGCTTAAAGTAGCTAATGTTCATCGAACAGCTATTTAATGAGAATTAATATATCAAATATAATGCACGGAACGGTAGCATACTATAAAAATATAATGTTATATCTTATAAAAATAAAATTATAATATAGACAAAAAACTCGATGGTTCACAATTATCCCAAAATAATTAATAATTATTAGAACCATTAGAAAATCAATTTGAATATTGATATATCAATTTGAAAATCAATTGATATTTACAAAATATTTGTATGTTTATTTATGTTATATTAAATCAATTCTAACTTCGCGTCAATTACTATAATATTTATTTATGTTCTGAAGAGAGCTCCTGCTTTTCCTGAATTTACCTGGACTTTTTTTATTCCGAAATTCATTTGACCTCCACTTGATTTTTTTCTTCCACTCCGACGTCCATTTTTATTCGATTAAAATCCTCAAATGCCCTTGGCAGAAGAATGGCTGAGGTTTAATACTGTTGGAAACAACTATTTCGCATTCCGGGACAATGTAGTTGGAGGTTCCTTGTTGAGTTTTATTTCCTCTTTTGTGAGAAATAAAATAGAAAAAAGTCTGCTTAGACGTCTTTGGCATTCCTTATTTAAATTCTCAACTCTAACGTTGCCAAGGCCAGTTAGTACGAGATGCATTGTCCAGAAAGAACAATGTTTAATTTTATCATATTGTTTAATTGTAAGATCTGGAAAAACTCTTACTTAGTGTCATAAAAGGTTCAAAATAACGTTGATACCATCAGGCATAATACAAATTAATATTAAGCTTAAGGTAAATATTTAGACCTTTCATGGCTATTAAATAAAAAATAATTAAACTGTAATAAATATATTCTAGATAAGAAGCCTTTATTATTCACTATTTCTTTTTTCTGAATTGTTAAATTAATAAATTGTTGAAGAAAATCTTAAAATAAATCATCATCGGATGCCCTGTTAAGTTTAGTTGAAATTTTGGTATTTTAGTAGTTAATATAAGAAGAAAAGCCGCGAGCGGCACTCAGGTGTTTTTTTTTTTACGTTATTCTGTCTCGTCGTATCTTGAAACGTTACCTCTAAAACATTCAGAGAGGAATTTATTATTTTTGGACGATTACAAACGTTTATTATTGAAAAAAAAGTTACAATCCAGGCAGTAATAGGGACTGCCGATATAAGTGATTTTTTTTTTTTTTTAATTCTACATTTGCCCTGGAATTTTGTTGGAAAGATGAGTAAGAAGAGGTAAGTTATAAGACATAGTTTATTTACTATGTCTTAACTCATTCATTTAATACTGATTTTAATTCAATTAAATACTAAAGTAAAGTATTATAAATATCGATATTTGTTGCCGATATTACACCGATGCTATCGATAACGTTCACTGAAATTTATATCGTTATCCCATCACTAATAGACTGGTATACACAGAGCGCATTTTCCAGTCTAAAGCATGTAGGCGACGTTATCATCTTTGCGAAATCTACGCCTGTACCCCTGCAAAAAATCGCATAACGCGCCTAAACAAAATTTACACATAAAAAATATACCAAAATTATGGCCACTAATTCTATATCTTAATTATATCAGAAACGGTCACTGATAGCCTTTTGGAGATGAGATAGCTGTTACAACTTCTAAAAGAAAAGAACATGAATGTGTGTGATAAAGAATGACTGCCAAAATCGACTACTAGGTCGAATGATGCTGCAAAGAAGCTGTGTGTTCAACTGTTGCGAAATGAGTTCTTTTGAAGGGTGAACTAGGTCAGTACTGTGTGCGCTTTCCTATACAAAAAACAAGAATAGGCAAAGTTGCGTTTTATTTCCTAGCCTTTGAATGGATTCCCTTCATCAGGGCTAGATAATTATAGGTAACAATGAGAGCTGCGCAGGACCCGCCTACAAAGCAGGGGCTAGAAGACAATAGGGCTCTACAAAAGATAGCTGGCTTCCCTCAAGGTCTCTAGATCTCTGCTTAGTCCATTGTGGTATCATGTATTCTGATAGCTTGGATCTCTTTTAGCGCTGGGTTGTTTATTAACCTCTATGATGGGTAATATAATAATATTTTATTTACATAGAAATTAACAGAAATTATTATAATCCAAGTACAAAGGAAATTGCCTTAAACCGTTCGCTAGAGTTCAGTGGTCTATAAAGTTACTGTTTGCAGATGTAATTATTAATTAATATTAAAATAAAATACAATTAAATATAACAAAGTCCTTGAAATCGATCCTATATTAATTTACTTTTAAAATTTAAACTGAATAATAATATAATTTATAAAAACAATAGAAATTACACAATATTTTATTATTTCCAAATAATTATAGAAGTGTGTAACAATTTATATAGGTGTTCACAGTCAACTAATTTGTATCTATAGCGATAAATTAATCCACTGGTAATTCCAAAATGCTATATCCCTGCAATATTCCAACTTTTTTCACGATTTTTGTATTCATTTTTGTGATTTCTTAATTTATTATTCGGGTTCTACGTATCTTGAAACATAAGGCTTTAATTTTTGAGTTGGAGGAATGTAATTTTTATTAGTCGCTTACAAAGATTCATTCTTGGAAATAATAATAATAATAATAATAATAATAATAATAATAGGCTTAGCGAACCCGAAGGTTCGATGCCGATACCACCAAATTCCGCCTACACAGACTCGTCCAATGCTCACCATTCAAGCCCAAGCTCCCCGCTTCGGCCTACCTTTCGGACGCCTACCAGTCGGATCAGCAAATACCAACTTTCTCGGAATCCGTTCGTCATCGAGCACAACAACTTTACACGCCCATTTGAGTCTCCGCGATGCAATCAGCTCAATTATATTCACAGGATGCAAGTTCCGCAATTCCGCGTTATGCAACCTTCTAAACTCCCCAGTGGCCTCATCTCTCTTTGGACCAAATATTCTACGCAATACTTTATTTTCGAAAACCTTAAGCCGCTGTTCATCCTTTAAAGTAAGCGGCCACGTTTCACATCCGTAAAGAACCGTAGGAAGAATAATAGTTTTATAAATTCTAATCTTTAAGTTTTTAGATAGAAGCCGCGAACTAAGAAACTTAGCAACTGAATAATAACACGCATTTCCCACCTTTAACTGGGACTTTATTTCTTCCTGGATTTCATTTTTTCTAGTTATGATTTAACCTAAATACTTGAATTTCTCTACGTGTTCAAAAGTATGACCTGATACATCAATATCTCCAAGATCGACACCGTTTCTGCTACTAATCATATACTTCGTTTTATCGGTATTTAATTCGAGTCCTATTTCTTTACCGGTTTTTATTAACACACTTGTATTTAGTTCATTCTTGGAAATAATAAAGCAAAAACATTTCTTCTAGACGTCTTTACCATTTCCTTTTCTTTTAATTTTCATTGAAAAAAGTCAAAGAAAAACCCTGATTCCAGAACATTTTTCAGTTGTTCACTATCTTTAAAAATAACCGGGTTATGGGGAATTAAATCTCTTATCATAATGTTTATTTATGCTTGAAATTTCTATTTTTTCTTTTTATAATTAACCGCAATGTAATAATTAGAATATTCTATAACATTTTTTCTTTAGCTTAAAAAATAACTGAGTTTTAGGTATATATTTAGACAAGGTTTTAATTGTTTCTCTTTGTTTGTTAGTTGCGGTGTCCTGGCTGTAAAACTTTATTATATCACACCTAGATAAAGAGTTATTTTCCAAAATTATCATACGCAGTTCTCCTTGTGGTGAATATACTGTTAGAAAGTGATCAAGTCTTTCTAATCTCCCATAAGAATTATGGGATAAATTTCGTGGTTAGATTAGCCTCTTTGCTCTTATTTGGGAAAAGTGTTAGTTTTTGTAAAATATTACATACGTAAAACATAGAATTTACTTTCATGGGTAATATGCTTTTAATATTTAGACAGTTATTTTAAAGGATGAAACTTATAGAGGAGAAGTTAATTTAGGGTTCAGAGGTAATAACACTTAATTAAGTACAAACCTAATTTATTGTAGCAATGTTTCGGCCTAAATTTTAGGCCATCTTCCTAGCGACTAATGGAGGGATATCACAACCTCTTATGGCCTCCCTCCTTCAACAATTGGTTGTGATCTTCCCCCATCAATCGCCCTGAAGATGTCCTAAAATTTAGGCCGAAAAATAGCTACAATAGGTACATTAAGTTTCTACTTATTAAGTTTTGTGATGAATGCACCTTGAATTAACTTTTCAGGATCTTTATACAGTCAACCATCCTCACATCATGATAAACTTATATTTAGTGTATATCTCATATTCACTCTCTGTTTCTTTCTCTTTGTTGAGCCCTTATCTATTATTCCTTCTCTCCCAATTAGCTTCGGATCTATTTACATATCCTAGCCTTCAACAGCTCTCGGAGAGAAGTAATATGTCAACGTCGTTCGCTCGGAGGCAGGAGCGGTTGGCAACCCATGTGGGTTGTAGTCGCCACATGTGACAGTCTTTTTACAACGGACCCTCTTCAGGGCAACACCATCGGGCTATTGATTGGGGCTGGTGCTCTAAAGGGCTTCTAAACCATCTGTGGTGAGGGAAAAAACACCTAGCCCGTGTTTAAATCTCGTGCACCATGGAAATGGACGGGGAAAAAACCGATGAAAAAAGGTGGGATTTACGCCACGGTAGTGGAAAAAAGGCTGTTAAATAGAACCCTGAGGGCGTGTTATAAAGCTATTTTTCCCTGAGGTCACCTGAATCTCGGGTTTGTGGGTGTTCCCTTCTCTTAAGGCTAATTTATAACCTATTTAGATATAGTAATATAGTATGGGTTCTTAATTACCCCCGAACAATTATACATTTTTTATATCATGGTTTTTTTAGTGAATTTTCGCTATTTTTATTAGTTATATAAGAAATAGAATCCTTAAACCAGTCATGTTATTATAAGATGGCTAAAGTTTATAATTCGATTATTAGGAAAAAATCGGATGCGGGCACACGACTTTCACTTATCTAGTTTGTTATAATCAATTTAAGAACTATTAAATAAAGTTTTTTTCATTCATTAAACTTTAAATTCAGATATATTACATTCTGTCTCAATTAGACAATAATAATAGTGCTATAAGATCATATTCATACTAAACATAAAGTTAAAATTGTAAAAAAGTTAAAAGAATAATATTGAGTTTCGTAGGAAACATGTGTTTTAAAGGGTATAACATGAAAATATACCAATGTTATGTAACACTGTTATGATTTTTTTATGAAAGTTGTATATATGTTCATATTTCTTATTATGTTTATTATCTAGTTTAGTTTTCAATATTATTATTTGAGGCTGCTTTTTAATCCATTGTTTGTAATTTCTATTGTTTTTGTATAGTCTAAGACCTTAAAGTTTTTATTTTGATTTTCTTGTTATGTTATTCTAAAGGGACTAGTCCCAGAATAAATAAAGATTTATTATTACTATTATTATTATAATCACTTAAGTTTATGCCATATTTGTCACTTTTCATTACCTTCTACAGCTTGGTATATATGATCGTGTATAAAATCGTATTTAAGAGGAAGAAAATAAATTAGGCACTGTCAGACTATTTCAATCAAAATGAAAATGAAAGTCATATATAAAATTTAAGTTTCGTATGACTTTTCTATTTTCGTGCTAAGACAGGCGGGCAATCGCCTTTTTGTGGGACTAGGTTATTTGGACCGTTCTCCTAAAACAAAATAATGAATAAGTTTATAAAACGGTTATAAAGCCAGTAGCACTATCTGCAACAGCAACATTAGCATAACAAATGCAGTATTATTAGAAGCTTGAAAAAAATTAGAAAAATAGAATAAATCTTTTCTACAAAAAAGAAATCAAAATTTGACTGTTTTAGACTAATTCAACTTGCTTTGAATGATTTATGATATGATAAATATATATGTATATAATCTTGAGAAAGTTGTTTAGATATACAATAAAATATTCATAGATAAATAAAAAAAACAAAGGAAAAACAGTTTTCAAAGAGAAGCAGAAAAGAGCAACATCTGGGAGAATGAGAGAATATTAGAAGAAACACAAGAAAGCAATAAAAAAAAAAAAAAAAAAAAAAAAAAAAAAAAAAAAAAAAAAAAAAAAAAAAAAAAAAAAAAAAAAAAAAAAAAGATGAACGTATTTTATTAAATTTGATAAACAGAAATCAAAGGAATTGTTTGCTAATTCGTGGTGGATTAAAATAATAGTAATGAGAGATGAAGACAACCCTTATATATATATATTTTTTTTTTTTTAATAGATTTACTGCTATTTACAACTGTATAATGATATACATCTAGTAAATGAGATACAAGATACAAATGTCATGGATTCACATGTGGTGATACTACCCATTGGCAGCTCTCCAAAGACTATGTTAAACTATAAGGTTTCGTGGCCATCTTCTTTTCAGACGCCTCGGAGGATTATCAGGGATTGTAGAGGAAGCAAGGATTGAAACAAGTGGATTAGAGTGGGAATGGAGTTTGTCATGAAAGGAGTGGTACCTGGTTCGCGCCAAGTCAGCAACATAGGGAACGTTAAGGTCTTTATGGATGAGTTTATTTGTGACAAAACAAGGAGCGTTGAGGATTTTTCTAAGGATTTTTGATTGCAAGGATTGGGGACGGGAAGAATTTGATGGTTTAGTAGAGCCCCAAATCTCTACTCCGATATAAAATTTACAACGAAAAAAAAATCGTATTTACGTTACTACTGCGTATACCAATTATATATTTGGCAAGTACGGGTAGTTACCGTTAAAGACTTTAAGCTCCTGAAAAGGAAGGTCTATGTACATATATATATATATATATATATATATATATATATATATATATATATATATATATATATATATAAAAGAAAGAAGGAGAAGAAAAAATAAAGTTTGTAAATAAAAATGTATTATAAATGTTTATATGTACATCAATAAAGACTTATTATTATCATACCAATTACATACACTTATATTATATATATATATAAAGAAAGAAGGAGAAGAAAAAATAAAGTTTGTAAATAAAAATGTATTATAAATGTTTATATGTACATCAATAAAGACTTATTATTATCATACCAATTACATACACTTATATTACCCATAATCGTGAGCTACTATAATATTATAAACCCATATGGCTGAATTATAGTTGTTCTTCTAACCTAGCAAATAAGTCCCCTTCAATACAAAATCAAAAGTTTTTGACCCAAAATAACTGTCCCATGGTCAAACAGAAACAAATTATTCGTACAAATATTTGAAGGATAAACTAACTATCAACCCCTTATCTTCTTTTTAATTGACCTCGAAATGAAATTAATTTATTTTAATTGGTGGAGATTTTTCTATGCTGATGAATCTAACCTCCATATATTAATATATATATATATAATATATATATATATATATATATATATAATATATATATATATATATATATATATATATATATATATATATAATATTAATAAATATAATATAATTAATTCTTCACTCACATATTAAAACCTTTTCATGGAACTCCTTTTCTTTATGACTATATTATACAATCCATTTTATACTCAGATGATCGTCATAACCACTTTCATTTTTCTAGATGAATCATCATTATGCAAATTCTGTTGCGAATAAAAAAAAGAAGAAGAAATGGCTTGCCTAAAATCCGGTTATTTGGAAACCTTCTATCTAAATAACCACTTCCTTTTTAATAACAATTCCAAATGTGTGATTACGAAATTAAAACGGAACGACTTTATATCAAGTTATGGTGATTTCTCAGGAGGTCAACGCACTGGAGTCACTGTTTCTGTCATGAACGATTGCTTATCTTTTTTGTATACATACATAACATTTTCCTGTAGTGAATAGAGCACTAGACTACTGTTCTTGGGGTACCACGTATGAACAAATATATATTCTGTTATCGTAGCCGTGGAACGACCCTGGGATTTGAAGCTCTTGGGAAACACCCTGCCTCTATTAAATGGATATTGAAAAATTGAGGGAAAAGTCTGCTACCTGAGCGTGAACTCATCAGGTTTAGAGGTAACAGGTACATGCTTCTTTTTCCATCTTTTTTTTCTTTAAATATGTGGTTTCCCGTTTATAAGAAATAAACTATGGAAACCATTACACAACGGTTTATCATTTCCGCAAAATTATATAATAATATTACAATTTTTAAAGCTACGAAGGCAATTAACTTGTTTTAATAGCAATAAATTAATCAAAGAGTTTAAGAAGGACGAATCAGCAACACTATCTATTTATATTAAAGAAAAATAGCCAATTATGATTATTATTTTTTTGTTTTGTTTTGTAGGGATATTAATTCTAAATTTATGAGTAAATTATATTCAAATAGTTCACATTTAAATAACTAAATTAATTAACTGAATGAAGTAAAATTTCTTTCTTTTTTTTAATTAATCGCAGTGTCCTGATTATAAAACTCTACACATTTTTTCTCTATCTTCAAAAGTACCTGATTATGTGATCTTTTTGCTACTGATAACAACGTTGAGGTGTTAGAATCATCGTTATAAGGCTTATTATTTGAGTGTAATAGAAATAAAACATGAAGATAGCTTGTGAAGAAGATGCAGAAGAAATTGCCATTTGGATCTGCTTCTCAACTTCGCTGAATTGTCATGAGTGCATAGCATACTGGATCAATCCTGAAGACAACTTCAAAGAAAAAAAAATCTGGTGCGGACAACACACGGCTTTCACTTACCACCATTTTTTAAATTAATGAAAAAATTTTCAAAAACAGTTAGAGATAAAAATACGTGAAATTATTAAAGAATTAATTAAATTGAATTTATATAGAAACATGTATTCTATTAAAAAAACTATTATATTATTATCTAAAATAATCAGTTAGTTTTATGTTCATTTCATCACTCTCTATTAACTTTTAAAAGCTTGTGTAAGATATAATATTTTTTCTAAAATCTTTAGCTTTCCAACGGTATATCATACATGTATATTACTGCTCTTGTGTTCAAAAACGAAAAATTACATTAAAAAAATATGTTTTCTGTTTTCTCCTTTAGTTGGGTATCGAATTTATTCAGTTTATATATTTACCTGTTTTTCATTAGTCTTAACGAAAAGATAATATAGTTATTTTTATAGAATCTACAAAATTAAAGGTACTTTAGGGGAAGAAAATTTAAAATATCGGCATTTAAGTCTTGTCAAACCATTTTTATCAGAATGAAACCTATGATATTAAAGCTCATTAAATTTTACATCGATATAGCCAGTTTAAAGAAAATCGTCGGAACGGTTTTCGAGAAAATCGAAAAAAGGTGCAAAATGCATGGTATATAGTGCCTCATCTGGTTAGCTCATTTTGATGAAAAAAGTTTTGTCACGTCTCGGGCGTATAGTTATCTTAAATATGAAATTTCAGTTTCATAGGACTTACCGTTTCCACCCGGGAGTTACCACACACACACACACACACACACACACACACACACAACACACACACACGCACACACGACCTTTTTGCGGGACTTGGTTATTTGGACTCAGGGGACCCTAAAACGTGTATTTCCGTTGAAAACTGGAATACGAAATTTTCACGATCGCAATACTTTCCTTTACTATAGATGCGTGTAGTAAGTGAAATTAATAGAGGGAAGTACTGCCAAATAAAAATACATAGACATTACTCATTTCGAAATTGCTCACAAATATAAATCCAGCCCAATTTAATAAAATTACTAATAATAACAATATTTAAATAATTATAAAATTACTACCACTTCGAAGGTTAATTTAAATTGAAATGGTTCTCCAGAACGGGCGAAAGAAAATGGCCTCAAGACTTTCTAATTTAATGTCGTCATTAAATATTAGTAATTTTTTAAGAGATACAAAAAGCCATTTTTACGCCACGTTATACTTCACATTTATCAATTTTACTTAAGTAAATTTCAATTAATAAGATATAAAAATTTAGAATTTCCTGCCTTTTTCTTTCGCTGTAAATTTGAAATTGCTGTTATCTGTAAAACTAAAATTAGATACTGTGCCCTCTTATAATCTCATACAGCCGATAGGCTGATTATAGAATTAAATTAAGGGATGGAATCGTTAAAAAAAAAGGGGGAGTTGAGACAGAATTGGATTGTATGATAAGGGAAGGGGAGGTATCGGTCCGAATGAAAATACCTGAAAAATATATAGCCTTTGGAGGGGGGAGGGGTAGAATATCGGAAAGTTGTCAAGTACTCCATTGACAGCTCCATCTGGATCTCCCCCTCCAACATCTACTTTCATCCTTCAGCTTTGGGATGGATCTTTTTTTTTTTTTTTGCATTTTAGCCCGAAGTTCTTTTCTAATAACATAAAGGAAAGTGCTAAAAATAATAATTTGTCATTATCTTTATGAAGATCAATCAATATTTTATGTTTCGTCTAAATAACCATAACTTCGGTAAATAGTTAAGTACTTGTCCGTGTATGTGCAGATAGTGTTGCGGGCATTGTATACATCGCCCCGTGTCCAGAACTAGCTTCTCGTTTTCGACTTGTTTATAAAGAAAGCTGCAAATTTTTACTCGTTAGTATATTATTCCTAAATAACCGTATTAGAGTATAAAACTTTATAAAGCTATTTACAGCCAATTAACTAGTATGAAAAGCGATAAACTAATTAAAGGAAAATGGCTAACCATCCCTACTGGCTAAAAACGGCGAATCAGCCACCATCAACCAAAAAAATATATATTGGAAAATACATTGATAAAATTTATTGTTGTTAACATAGAGAATAATTCAGAAGACAGTATCTCATTAATTAAATTATCAGATCATGTTGACTACTGATTGCTCAGATTATTAGATTCTAATCTTGAAGATGTAAGATAATTTTTTTTTTTTTTAGGTCATTATTATCATTAATTTTATTTTATTATAATGTTGATACATTTTATTCTCTGATGGTATGACAAATTAAAGATATTATCGGCAGTTCCCTATATATGTATATATATATATATATATATATATATATATATATATATATTTATAAATTATAGAACTTCTTCGTTCTTCAATAATAATGATAATTAATTCTTTATTCTGGGACAAGAATATTAGAATATTATATAATATTTAGAATATTGCAAGAAAATAAAAGTAAAAAACTGTAGTGTCTTAGAGTTTAAAAACAAACAAAAAAACAATAGAAGTTATAAAACATAATAATAATCCCTAAATAATAATGTTAAAAATGTGACGATAAGTCATATTACGGACAACCTTCACAATGACTTGAAAGGAGAGTACAACAACATAGACAAAACTACAACCCAAAATGTACTAAATCGAAATCGGCTACTGGACTGTCGTAACATTCCAATAATTATCAACACTTTTTCGATTTTGACATCGTATCAGTCCGTATGAGCAAAAAATGTGGTGCGGGCAACACACGTTTTTCACTTACCTCCGTTTTTGGAATCGATTAAAGAATTTTTAAATACAATAAGAGATGAAAAAGAGTGAAACCATTAAATAATTAGTTAAATGGAATTTCTATAGAAACATGTTTTTATAAAAAAATCAATTCTATTATCATCTAATATAATCAGTTAGTTCTATTGGCGTTTCATCACTGTTTATTAACTTTTACAAGCTTGTGTATTAGATAACATACTTTTCTAAGATCTGTAGCTTTCCAACGGTATATTACACAAGTATATTACTGTTCTTATGTTCAAAACAAAAAATTTCATTAAAAAACATTATTTCAGTTTTTTTCCTTTAGTCGGGAATCGAATTCATTCGATTTATATATTTACCTGTTTTTCATCAGGGGTAACAAGATAATATAGTTATTTTTATTGAATCTACAAAATTAAAGGTACTTTAGGGGAAGAAAATATCGGCATTTAAGCCCTGTCAGACCATTTTAATCAGAATAAAACCTACATGATATTAAAGCCCATTAAATTATATATCGATATAGCGAGTTTAATCAAAATCGTCGGAACCGTTTTCGAGAAAATCGAAAAAAGGTGCAAAATGCATGGTATAAAGTGCCTCTTCTGGTAAGCGCATTTTGATGAAAAATGTTTTTTCACGTCTCGGGCATATAATTGTCTTAAATATGAAATTTCAGTTTCATAGGACTTACCATTTCCGCCCAGGTGTTACCACACACACACGCCTTTTTGCGGGACTTGGTTATTTGGACTCAGGAGACCCTAAAATGTGTATTTCCGTTGAAAACTGGAATTCGAAAATTTTTACGATCGCAATACTTTTTCTTACTTACATACAGTAAGTTAAAGTAAAAATATAAATAAGAGGAGTTTTGTAGAATCTCTACATATAACAAAAAAAATTAAAAAATCACTAAATCAACAAGCTGATGTAGACAATTTAAACACGATCTACGCAAGTAAATTGGTTAAAATAAATATGTAAAGCTTTTAACATTCCCACTCCAAGTTGGTCGTGCATAAAACATCTGAAGAACGTCTGATGAAATGTTGAATGAATAAATACAAAAAACTAACACAATTTTTTGATAAATAGATTATTTCCCTATTTTTAAATAATCGATATAATATATCTGTGGCGGTCGTGAATAAGTGGTTAAGTCAAAATCTTTCATTTTACAGGTGAGCGACTTAAAGTTTTACATAATACCAAAATAGAGTTATTAATTACAGCTTTCTTTCCACGTAAAATTTCTTCCACCTAGAAATTTTTTTAACCAATTTAACACGGCGTAGGAGAAGGTCTGAGGGAGCGATGAAGTTAACTCATTTTTGATAAAACTCGAGTTATCTACTTTTTCACGACCGCCACAGATATTATGAGATAAATTTGCATGATAGGTTAGAATTTTTAGAAAAAGACAAAATTAATAAAATAATTAATTTCATTCTTGAAAATAGATGTAAAAATTATAAAAATGCCATAAAAATTTAATTGTTACAGATACTTGAAAATTGACCTAGAGGCTAAAACGTTGTAAAATGTGAAATTAAAAACAAAATATATCAACTTATTTTGTGTAACGGCCAAATATATTTCATTTAAATAGTAACCCCCATTTAAATGGAATAATGAACTTAATTTACTGAATTTTGTTTTATTTTTCTGTATGTGAATACTGTTCACTATCTAATGAATGTCTAAATAGATTTTGCTGATGATTATATATTCGATAATTCATCCGAGCACTTTGTTGACTTCAGAGCGATTCGTGATGACAACCACGAAAGCCCTGAGGATCCTGTGGGAGTCAAAGAGTTCGATGACCCTTATGCAGTAATAATATAAAGGGTACCTTGAATATGTAGGATGATGAGAGGAGGATGGGTGAGATAGGCGCTGTATACTCAATGCGGTGTCTCCATGACTCTTGTATATTTTAACACAATGCAGTTTGGCACCAGATGCCACTTTTATGGATATGGTCACTCGAGAGTAACAAAGAGGTTCTGAAAACGACATATTTAAAATTTTGATGAAATTGGTCTGAAGTGCAGAAGCTCTCCCCATTCTCCCTTTTCCCTCTGAGTAAGCAAAAAATATCTCACAGAAGTAATCGTGGTTTCAATATGAGTTATTGAGGAAAGCATTCAATTTTCTATTGATGAGTTTTTCCTGCCTTGAAAAATTGGAAAGCATTTTTGCAAAAGATCAACTTAAATTCAAACCCGATAACAACACCTTTTGCCTTAAACAAATATGGATTTTATCAACATGAATAAATTAGTAGAATATAATAACCTAGAAAACAATCTTGGATATAAATTGTAATTAATTTTAAAGTATTGTTATCTACTGTCATTATCTAGTTGCTAGATTAGTTAAGGTGCTTTTGTGCATCATTTTTTGTGATTCCTTATATTTAAGTAGTATTTCACTTGCTCTAAATGGAAGAAAAAAAATTCATTTTCGTCATTGAATGATTTTTAATTCCCTAAATAGAAAATCCGCTGCACAGACAATTAACAAAATTTACGGTGTGTATGGCTATGTTGCCTTAGTAGAAAACATCGTTCGTAAGTTGTTTCCTCGGTTCAGAACCGGGAATTTTGACTT